>CM037592.1:96107400-98597400 GCA_021018995.1 Chloranthus sessilifolius
AGGGGATCTTTACTATTTGGTTTCCATTTTCATAGAAGGCTGCATTTTGGTTAGCTCTTTAAGGCCAAATAGAGGCTCTTTCGCTCTTTGGCTCCAGGAACCAAGTGTGTGTATATATATATATATATATATATATATATATATATATATATATACACACACACACACTAGTGCGAAGCACATGCATTGCACGTAATGCGATGTCTGCGATGCTAGAAAACTTGTGTATGGTTTCACAAATAATTTAAGTAATAAGGAAAAATGAAACATGTTTAAAATACATTGGAAGGTCATCCAATTAGGAGTCGATGGCAGCCTGTCAATAGAAGGAGAGCTCTTGCGCTTTTCTTTCTCTACTTAATTCAGTAAAACCAGACAAATGAAACACAATGAAGAGCCATCAAAAAATATATTTTTTTAAAAAGCAAATAAAGTATTACTTTTTTTATCCAACAATTAAGTAGACGCATGGATGTGAGGAGAGGCCAATCTCTTAATATCTCTGTATACTATGAAAACCATGATTGGTATCTCTATCTATATATCGTTGGATGGCCTAAATAAAGCATCTCTGAACCCCATTATCTATAAAAATCTATAATATGGAACTAAGACAAAGCACTCACCCAGCCTGCTTCGATTGCTTAAATAGAACATGTACCTACATGAACTATCAACTCTAATACCTTGGAGACTCTTTGACTACCACGTGAAAATCCTCAAGTATCATCTTATTCATACAAAAAGAAACCAAATGGAATTATGCTATTGAAAATTTCCAAAATTAGTTGTCCAAATTACAGAGCTAATGAACTGCTCTTCATGCAATATAAATGCACAAATCAGATCATCTAGTTCATGAGCTAGTGAACTGCCCTTCACCCAATATAAATGCACATATAATGGCGATGTTATGACTTTTATAGTGTTTTGTTTACAAGTTTTGGTGGTTAAAAAGGTGCTGAACATGCTTGATAACCTATGATGTGCTGATGACAACCCAATAGAAATCCTTAAAAACATCAACTTCACCATCTTCTTCAGAGGTTCCTTTGACCAAATCTTGTTTCAGTGTATATCTGCTTGATTGTCAGCCATAATACATCATAATCATGTTTCTTTCAGTGGCGACGAGAGGTGATTGCAAATTCCTTATGATGTCAATTTATGGAAACATTATCGGCACAGTAAATCATTAAGGATGCATTTAACATAACTCCCCGCAATTTCACTCCAGCTCCACGCCAACTCCCAACCAGAGCAACTATTATCGGTTCTAGTTGTAAAACACTCAGAAAATGTTTTATAAGTTTGATAGTCTTATCGTGCTTGCAAGTAATCATGAAAAAAATACTAAAGGAAAACACTCACAAGTATTCTATGTACATAAACGAAGGTAGCATAATTCTATAGTGACTATCACCATCATAATATATGATTGCCTACACCCATCACTATCAAAATGTTGTTTTCATCGATGCATATTATGGCAGGAGCATTGCTGGCTGTGCTACACATTATCATAGAATCATTCACCTTATCAAGGAAACAATTTCTTACAAACTTCACTTCTAAGTTCCAACTACGAAAATTACCAAAGAGCTAAAATCAAATAATTATACAGAGGACTAATAACATCACAAGACATTGATCAAGCGACCAATTCATTTATTTTGAGAAATAAATGGAAACTCCGTATCATAGTTTGCAGTTGTGAATGTGACAGCTCGGATTTTCGCACTCGAAAACTCGTGCCGTCATGACCGCTCATAAGGCGATCCTCGAATGAACTGAACACTTGGTACATCCACACACAAAGCGGAAATAAAGCACACTTTCTAACTAAACAGATAGAGTCATCATAAGGAAAGCAAATATCCAATTCTATGACAACGTCCGCATCATAACAAAAGACGATTCTAATCCCATGCAAATCACATGAACAAAAGAACCGAACCTAACCACCAGTGACGAACAACTGACACCAAAACATGATTCACAAAATAATACAGTAAAACATAACTACATGAGTTCTAACAAAACTGGCTAGACATACCAAGCCTTACAATTAAATCTTAAAACTAAACACGCAACGCTCTGCTTACTAGAAGAACTCGTCAGGAGGAGGGCTCAGTCTCCTCCTCTGGTATGTACTCTGAGTCCTCAAGATTTATGTCTTCAGTACCTGCATCTACTCCTGTACCTGTACGTATAGTCGAGGGATGGGCTAACATCTAAGCTCAATAGGAAAATATAACTAACATGCATATTTTCATATCAGACATATACCTCATGATATAATTCAAAACATGCTTTTCTTGCTAAGAATCACAATTTAAAAGTATTTAAATTGACAAAATTTGAATATTTGATGTGTATTTTAAAACATACTAATCATGGTTGCTAAAACTTGTTCTTACAACATAAAAACTTAAATCAATTACTTAAATACAATCTCTAGCATATATAACATCTAGAGCCACACATATACCGATGGGAACCCCAACCATCGTCGTTCAATGAATTACACAATGCCCAAGCCCCTTCGAACGAGGTGACTTGTGCCGAACGAAATATTACCGCAGAATGGTAATCAAAGAACGGATATCCTGCCATACCGGAGCACAAAGGTTCGTTCCGCATGAATTCTTAAATCAAAGTGCGAAATTTAACTTATAGTTTATCACCGTGAATTGTGATAATTTATACTAGGTTTGAAGTTTTAATATTCAAAGCTCACACATACACATAGTTGATTCTTTATGATATCACACACACATAAGACTGATTTCACACACACACACACACACATATAATCTTTCGGAGTGCACATACACGCACACTTTTCACATTTAAACCCTGAAAAGAAATTCATGCTTATCATTGACAAAATTCATATTTCACACACTTTCATCACATCACAAAATTTATGATAGTTGTAATCAGATACACATGTTACAGAGTTTTTCCTATCTCAACGCACAGCCAGAACGAAGGCTTCTTATTCCAAGCTAGCTCCTCTCACACATACTCATGCTCATACCTACAATACATGAATTCACAAACCATAAGTAAAAAATGACGTAAAGTAGGAAGGTATAAGGTCTCCCTCAAGTCCCCTTAACACAACAAACCAAATTCTTGAATTTGTTTAAACCGATCGATTGGTTTCAAAATCGATCAATCTAAATACATTTCGATCGGTCAATTTCATCAGAAAACCAACACACTTCTCATGTTACAATCCGATTGATCGGTTCCCAAATTGATCGATCGAATTCATTTTCGATCGATCAATTTTTTCAGAAAATCACACACTTCTGGTGGCATAATCCGACCGATCGGTTCCCAAATTGATCGATCGAATTCCATTTCGATCGATCGGTTTCTTCAGAAACCCTCTAACACGCTCACTGTTTTCACAAATCGATCGATCAGTGTTCAAATTGATCGATTGAATTTTATTTCGATCGATCGATTTCTTTAGAAACTTTCATATTTTTGTTCTGACAAAATCGATCAATCGGATACTTATTTCGATCGATCGATTTTGTCAGATTTCTTACATTCACGGGTTTCAACTTCCCAAACTCATTTTCTTTCAAATTTAACTCTTATACTTCTAAGTTTTCACCCACATCTTACCTAAAGTCTAATATAACTAAAGATCACAATTTCACATAAGTTTCCTCACCTTTAATTGATCGATTCTTCGATCTACGAGTTCACGCCCAAGCTAGGGTTTCAGAGTTGAAAATTTGGGATTCTCTTCGATCCTCAATCCCCGAACTCCACGCACAACTGTAATCTTGCACACTCCAACTAAGTTTAGAGCTCACCTTCCTTTTCTCTCTTCTCAATAAATTTTCAACAACTAAAACAAGAGAAATGAATTCTCTTATCCCATTTAACTTTTATACTTAAAATTTAGCTTTTGGGTGTTAAGCCGTTTCACCGTGCTACTTCATCAAATGGTTCATATGATCACGAATTCATTCTTTCTCGCTCAAGACTTATTCTAACCCATCAACTCACTTTAATATTTTTATATTCTCAGGTATGTGGCCAATCGGGCACGCACATTGAGACTGACTGTTCGGAAGTCAAAATTTTTTGGGACATCACAGTGAATTTAACATAATAGTATAAAACTTGATGCAACTGTGTTATTGGCAACATATTGAAAAAACTAAGATAATGATACTAGGTTTATACATCATGGATGATGGAGCCATGTAGCCTCCTTTGAAATTTTGTTTGGAAAATAAAACATAAGTAATAATATATGAAAAAAAGTAAGATGGTAACTTTACAAACATTTGCTCCAGGTTGGAGAAGTTTTCCACACAAGCAATCTTCCCATGCATTTCAGCCAACATTAATGGTGTCTAAACCAAAGACAAACGGATCAAATCAATAAAAAAAATTTAAAGTGCAATGACATCTAGCACAAAACCAAAAAATTCGGGCTTAGGTAGGGCATCTCCAGTGTCGTAAACTGCCAGATAATTACAACAAAGATGCTCCGAGAGCTTGAGTGTCCATGTGCATCGCAGAAATAGGTTGCTTCTCCTTTGCAATAATAAATCTACAATTTCATAAATATTCATTTTAAAAAGGCCATCAGATCATCCCACAACCCAGTGCACCAGCAACCCATGTGCGGAACTATAACGTTCCCTTTTATATTGGGTTCTCTCAGACCACCATCAAAAGACTAACAAGCTTATATATATTTAGGGTTTTGAAATCATCAAAATGAAAATTAGTGCAAAAAAATCAAAGAATACCCAAAATAGAAAGGAAGTATTGAAGTCAAGTTGTATATTTATTAAAATAATAACTCTAAACTCAAAATCTTAAAATTAAAAAATAGATATTTTCAAGTTGTTTAGAGTTTAGAGTTTACAATCACCAAAACTATTCAGAGATTGGATACCATGGAGAAACCCTAAATGAGAAGACATAACAAAAAATAAATCAACTAAAGTTTAATGATTTAGGAAACCAGGGTCAAGGTCTGAAAGGAGAAAATGAAATTTGCTCCAAACAGTTAAAACCCTAATAAATCAATGACAATGCCCCTAAAATAACAATAAAAACACTACAAAAAAATCCTGAAAAAGGAACACTTTAGATAATTGATTTGAAATAAAAAAATTTAAAGTCTGGAGTTGGAGCAAAGGAATAAAGGGATTTGGAGTGGGTCCCAAAAAAAACATAAAAGTTCATACAAGAATAAAAAATAAAAATAAAAATTCCTTAAAAGTACATACAACAATAGAAACTCGAAATAAAGAACTCATAAATACAAACCCTAAAAAAAATAAAATAAAAAACAAAAAAATGGATATAAAAATACTTAAAAACCACCAAATTTGATCCAATAAAAACTCAAAAATTAATCCCAAAATATCCATCCAAATCGAGTAAAAAAACGTCCGAAGAACCCCATCAAAATCTATAATAAAAAATATAAAACCCAAAAGAACTATCAAATCGATCAAAATAATAAAACCCAAATTTCATGACATAATATACCGAAAGAAAAAATAAAAAAACCATAGAAAACATATCAATTAAAAAAATTCTTACCCAAAATATATAAAAAATCTCAAACGTAAACTGGGAACCGGAACCCTTTGGAAAGCCTGCGAGAAAGAAAGAAAGAATGCGAGAGGGGAAAATGTAGAGAGAGAGGGAGAGAGAGAGAGATAGAGAGAGAGAGAGAGAGAGAGAGAGAGAGGAAGGTGGTGTTATCTTGTCGAGCAGGGACTTGATCGAGCGGAGGGGAGATCAATGGAACAAATTGACGATGAGATGAGAAGATATGTGTGGTGTTTCTTAGTTTTCATATATTGGTGGTCTCCCCTTTATTGGAACCCCCTTCAATTGTTTACTGTTAACGGAGAGAAAGCTGAGGTGACTTGCAAGCCAAGGAAGGGTCAAAGATTAGCTTATCAGAGAAGGTACCTAGCTTATTAGAGAAGGTACCATATCATTGGCATATTAGAAAAGCTACCCAACTTTTTTCAATCAAATATTTGAGGCAACACACAATGATAGTATGACACAAACCAACTTGATTCAACTACCCGTACAGTGTACTACGTACATTGAAATAGCCTACCCTAAATCATGTTGCACTCAATTACCCTTTTAT
This sequence comes from Chloranthus sessilifolius, assembly GCA_021018995.1. Classification (NCBI taxonomy): domain Eukaryota; kingdom Viridiplantae; phylum Streptophyta; class Magnoliopsida; order Chloranthales; family Chloranthaceae; genus Chloranthus; species Chloranthus sessilifolius. The sequence goes on from CM037592.1 coordinate 96,113,564, forward strand.
CCCTACATAAACATAAAAGGCTATACAAAATAAAGGGACTTCTTTTGAAACTCATTTCTAGAAATAAGGGCAAGTAGGTGGAGCTAGGCTTTAAAATTTCTTATACCCTAAAATGCCCTCTAAATTATATCAATGACATTAAATCGTTGTAGAAAAAGAATGACAAATATGATATATAACAAAGATATTTGAGCCCAAATAGAAAATTTGACGGACCAAACCTTAAACCTCATTCTAGCGTGCGTTGCACGTAATGCAATGTCTGCGATGTTAGAGAACTTGTGCATGATTTCACAAATAATTTAAGTAACAAGGAAGAATGAAACATGTCTAAAATATGTTGGAATGTCATTCGTTAGGAGTCAATGGCAGCCTGTCATTAGATGTGTACCGATATTTCAACACTGTAAACACTTAAAGATGGACAAGAAGTGTTAATGATGGCCAAAACCGACCACGCCACTATGCATAGATAGTTAGTATTAACTACGCGTTATGCATGTTGCCTAGAAAAATCGGTTTCAGTTTTGATTTCGGTATATCGAAATTCCACCCTTATCCACAAGGAAAAGATCTTCCTTGAAGAACAAACTCTTGTGGAAATTTGTAAAAAACTTAGGCATTCACATCTATGGTGGACCAAACTTTTACGAAGAACATACTCCATCTCTTCTTGTGTGTATGTTTTCTAAGTCAATGTTGTTTAAAAAGCTATCAAACACACAAAATAAGTGAAGTGCAATAGACCCAAAATAAACAACATGACACCCTCAAACTATATTTTATTAGATAACAACCACTATATGACTTTAGTAATACTGATATCACGAATTTGTATAATGCAAAATTGTGATTCATAATAGCTGCAATAAGCGAGCTTTATTACTTAGGAGCTAAAGACCAATATGTATTGTTTATTGGTTATATCAAAAGTTTCCATTAGATAAGAATAAGGTGTTCAATTGTGAAAATTGACCACTGACACCCATCAAAATCACATAAAAACATATAAAAATATCATTGAGTTGCTCACTCCCCCCCATTAAAAAAATCCTTCGGACCCCATAAAATTGCAAACTTATTGAAACAATCACAAGAAGAGACACTCATTTTTTTCACCGACCAGACAAATTTCCCTTATCGGATGAGTGAGGTCAACATCTACAACAAGAAGAGGTTCAACAATAACCAGAACTTCCTCAGCGTGTTTGGGTCTCCTCTTCACCAACAAGCTGAAGAATCATAGTTTAGCTCTACACGCTCGACAAAGGGAGGCTAAATGGGCTTCAAACTCTATCAACAGAAGAAGAATCGCTCCAACTGCAAAACACCCTCCAAAAAAACCAGTATTGAGAAACCATCAAAAGACCAAAACCCTATAGTTTGTCATTATGCAATGTAGGTCTAAATTGTCCAAGTAGGAATCCGTCATTTGAACATGTCTTAGCCCCAAAAAAGCATGGATATAATTGGATGTGAACCATCTAATTGATGAACTTCAATACCAGTCAATATAACTAAAAAGAATGGTTGATCGTATGGTCAAAATATTGGATGGTTTAAACCTCCCTAAAGTATGCTTTTTGAGCCTTTTACACTTCAATTCATGATCTATTACTTGGACGGTACGGATCACCCATATTTGAAACCATTGATGGTGTAAGATCAAACACAATATTGGTATTTAATTGACTTTGAGAGTCAAATCACTAACAATATATTGTAAGAGGTTGCAAGCCTTTTTAAGTTCCTTGCCTTCGAAGAAAAAGAATGAGAAGGAAGGACTGCCATATGCATTAAATGCATCAAGTGGGGTACACCTAAACCTACTCTAAGAGGATATCTACCTTAAATACAATATTAATTACCCTCCATTAATTAAAAAAAGCTCTCAAATATACAAGGAGTCCCATTGGAAGATAGTTCCTATAGGAGTCCCATTGTACAAGATCTTATAACATGATCTCTAAACATACGAATGTACCATTGCTCATTCACTGCAGAAACCATTGTGGTTTTGGTGTAGCACATGATCTCTGAACGTACCAATGTACCATTGTACAAGATCTTCAAATTGTTGTTTAATATTGTCCTTTGAAAAAATTAAAGAAGACACCTCACAAAAATGGAAGTGATATGTAATTTTTAAATCTTATAGGGGCAGGTAGGTGTAGCTAATTTAAAAAGTTAAAAAGAGAAATCAACTTTTTGTGAAAGATTTTTTTTTTTTTTTTTGATAACTTGGGTATCCGGGCCTCTTAGAGCACTCACCTAATCTCAGGGGCACATGTGCACCCCAAATTCAGCACATGCCGGGTAAGGACAGGATATAAATCCCTAGGGTGGCCTCAAGGGGGGGAGGGGATTCGAACTCAGGTCTCCTGCTTTTGGAAGCAGGTACCTGGCTAGCTCACCTAACCCCTTGAGGTTACTTTTTGTGAAAGATTGGAGCAAAACAAGATCTCCACCGTCTGATTTAAAGCAATCACTGATTTTTGGCATGGACATTTTTAAAGGTACCCTATATATATATATATATATATATAGAGAGAGAGAGAGAGAGAGAGAGAGAGAGAGAGAGAGCACAAATTAAACATTGAGTTGATTTCAATGGTCCAGAGTTCAAGAAAAAAATTTCATGATAGGTGAGGAGTGGAGAAATACCTACAAAAATAAAATGATAATGCATCATCATATGATATAAAACAATACAAGTGCCTCTGTAAATATGAAAAGTAATACTCCAAAAATAAAATGACAGAGATTCATAACATTAATGAAAATAAACTTAAAAAAATATAAATCCAACCAAAATCTAAGAGTATATAGTATTTACTAAATGAAGTAACATGGTGAAGAAATTAAAAACATAATAACAAAATAACAAAATAAGAAAAAAAATAAGTGATTAAACTGTAACTTACAGAGATAGCAACCCTAGAGTTAGCAGATTCAACTTCATTCGCAACACGAAGAATAGGAGAAATCTCAAAACCCCTTCTAGAAGACATTTTTTCTATTACTCATTAAAAAAAAGACATTTTTTCTACTCTAATTGACAAGTAGCTTTAGAAACCCATGGTGATATATATATATATATATAATATAACAAAAAGTAAGAAGAACAGAGAAACGATGGCTTAGCATATTCATGTAAATAAAAAAGCATGAAAGTTGCATGTAACAGCAAACTAAATAAAGTAAAATAAATAGTATAAATCGATTTCAAAATAAAAAATGAGCAGAAATTAAATAGATAAACAAACAAACAAACACATACTGATCACTACAAATTTTAATAAAAGAAGAAAAAAAAAGAGAGAAAATAAAACGATTACCAGTTCCTAGAGAAGCTTAGGACCTTGGATCCATCATCTTCAGTATGAAAAAATAGAGATTTTTTACACGGATCAATTGAGAAAATTAATATGGAAAAATAAACTATTAGTTTTTTAATAAAAAAGCGTAGCTATTAATCTGTCGCTTCTAAAAAGCGTTACAAAAATAATAGCGGCAGTTTTTTGTAGAGACAGGACTAATAGCGGCAGTTTTTTATTAAAAAAAATTGCCGCTAATAGTCTTATTTTTTGTAGTGAGAAGTGCTTACCAGTTCGAAAAGAAACCCATGCTGAGAAGAGAGAGAGAGAGAGAGAGAGAGAGAGTCACCCACAACTTAAAGGGTAACCCACACTTCTTCTCTGACTACTTTGCTTGGAGAGTCGGTGTACCGTATGGCTGGGTCATGCCACTTTATATTATATTAAAAAACAACATTACCTGTATGACAGTATAATCGTACTAACATATCAAATGTGTAATATCCCTAAAATTTTGACCTATTTTTCATTTACCTCGGTAAGCGTGTCCGGAAAATATTGAGGGATTTTTGGATTTTTTGGTAAGCTAAGGCTATGATGAAACTAATGGCCAAAGGAATTGGTCTCGAGAAGTGTTCAAGTCATGTAATCGATGACTTACACAATAAGGTTGGTGTTTGTGTTTAGCACCGAAATTTTTACAAGATAAATGGATAAGTAGTAATTAGAAATATCTAGATTTTTATTAGGATTTGTTTTGTATTATAAGAGAGAGATTTGCAAGAGAAGTTACACTTCTCTCTCTCTCGTTTGAATTAGAGTTTGCAACCAATTGCCTTGCCTTTGATCTTTGATCTTGTGAGCTTGAGGGTTCCTCTCCCCATCTCAACCATTGATTAGCCTTGTGCTTGCATTCTGATCTGTTTAGACTATTGGAAGAGAAGGATAGGGGAGAGGATGTCTCTGTGTAGTTTTGATCTGTGCAATAGAGAAAGGTTATGATGGACTGATTTGGAGATTCTAAAACCGTTAAGCCTTGGAGATGGGTTTCGGTGCGTAAATTGGTGCAATGGAAGCAACGGGTTAAACTACAAGAGATAGGCCTTTAAACATCCTTTTGTCTTTTGAATTCAATTTCTGTTTAGAATAGTTTATGGTGTTTATTTTTTTATAAGAAGGCTGTGGTTGAAAAAGAAAGAAAAGAGTTCGGACATGGAAATTTTGACAGCCACAGACCTGAGGAAATTCGAGGGTCGAATTTGGAATTCGACCATCGATTTGAAAATCGAGGGTCGATTTTCCAATTTTGTGCCTAATGCAGATTTTTGAATTCGAGGGTTGATTTCCAATTCGAGGGTTGAATTTGGAAATCGACCATCGATTTGAAAATCGAGGGTCGATTTTCTGAGTTTTAAAGCTTGAAGCAGTTTTTGAAATTCGAAGGTCGAAATTGAATTCGATCATCGAATTTCAAATTCGACTACAATTTGAATTGAGGTCGAATTCTATCTGCTTCGCCTTTGAAATTTTGTCGGATTTTTCTCGGCAAACTTTTGGTTTGATTTTTTGGTTCTATATTAACACCGAGAGTGTTAATATATGTAGGTTTTGAATATTGGGAGTCCTTCGTGAGGACTATTTATGCTTGCTTTCGAACCTTCTTTGTTGAGGTAGGAGAACCCTATATTTAATTTGCATTTAATTATAAGTATAAATTATTTTTGATTGTTTCATTTAAGAAGCATAAATTTTGGAATTCTGTTGCACACAGCATGAATAAAACTCTGAATATATGACACAAATCCGAAAATTGGAAATTTTATTATGACTAAGAACTTCGTAATTTGAACCTCAGAACCTCAGTAAATTTTTGAATCAGAACTTCGAAAAACATCAGTAATCAGTTATGAATAATAAGCTTTGATATATGTTAGCATTTGCATTCAATTTGAAGTACATACGAACGATGCCCTAGATTCTACCAATCGTGTTGACGGTATTTTTTTGGCGTAAGTTTCCCTCATAGCGTAGGGGCTTGTTGCGCTTCAGAATATGGGTTCATGAACGACGATGGTCAGTAGGGTTTCCCATCGGTCACGTAGTCCGCTCTCATGCTATAGGAAATTTGGGAGATAAAATTAAGTTATAAATTTAAGATAAGAAGCATACTAAATCAGAAGATTTTCGAACACATCAGATTTATGTTATCAGTTTTGACTCAGGATTAGAACTGGAGATTTAGTTTGCAAAACATCATTTGAAAACCATATTTGATCCGATTTCTGTCTTTTGAAAACCTTACTTATAATGAAATGCAAATATATCTATTTCCTCTATTGGGCTTGGTTGTTCGCTCACCCTCGACTATACGTCACAGGTGCTGAGACTGACGTTGGGTCAGAGGATTTGGAGGACTCCGATTACATTCCTGAGGAGGAATTGAACACACCAGCTGAGGAGTTTTTCCCTTGATCCTAGATCCTTTATTTTTGATACTTTTGTTAGAATATTATTTTGAATATTGGGCCCTAGGCCATTATTTTGGCTCTTTTGATATCACTCGAGGAACCATTATTGTGAACCACTATTTTAGGTGTTGGATTGGCCATCACCGGTGGTTCTTCTTGGTTCCTCATAGTGATATATTTTGTTATAGAAAGCTTTTGTTTTTGGATTATTATATGCTTTGCCTCTGTCTTTAGATCATTGCTATGTTGCCGGCTTCTGTTTGTTACGGCTCATTGAGAAATCAATAAGTTGATGAGCCGACCTTTCCTATACCTTAGGGATTGGAAAAGTCGGGTCGTCATAAAATGAACGGTAGGATTTCATCTCATCTCACACTACCTATGCCAATTACCCTATTAATTATAATATCAATTTACGCTATAGGGAGCATGAACTGCTGCTATGTACTGTGCCCATTTAATGCTAGCTAGTGCAGGAAGACTATTATGCAACAATCAATGTCAATATTAATATACGCTATAGGGGCAGGTATTGCTGCTATGTACCGTGCGCATTTAATGCTAGCTAAGTGCACTATTATGCAACAATCACTGTCAATCCAACCGTCTCACTTAATTACATTTTCTGTCCCTGTCAAAATTATAAATTCCACTAAGCAGAAAACAAACAGTATGAAAAATGAAATCTAATAGGGGCAGCTAGGTCTAGCTAGTTTAGAAAGTTCATTTCCACTGAATGTCCTTCACATTTTTAGATTTGCCAAAGATTACTTCTCTACAGTGTGTAAATAAGAAGAATTTTATCGTCCGAATTGAAAAAAAGGACCAAATTCTAGAGTATCAATTTGCATATAGAAGTATATGCAAATTGATACTCTAGAATTTGGTCTGTTTTTATATATACTAGTAAAATTGCACGTGTGTTACACGTGGACACCGTAAAATGAAATATTCTGATTAAAGATGATTTTAATTATGAGTTAAAATTGACTGATCATATAAAATATAATCATATATTATCAGTCAATCACTAAAAAACTAATAACAATTATTGTTAAATATTATATTGATTTGAGTATTTTGTAGGACTTATTCTTTTATAATATCAAAAATTTAATTAAAATTCGTCGTACTCAATAGTACACATGTCAGAATATTAGTTTTGACTGATGAAGGCAATAAAATCAATAAAAAATTGGATTGGCAAAGTAACAAATCCAATTTCATATCCAATTAAATGATCAAAATTATTTGGATTCAGTAGTTTCTTATTTTTTCTTTATTTTCCCATTTACAGTAAATACTATATTTTTATTTATGCATAAGAATATGCAGTTATATCTATTTACTATGTTTAAATATTTATTTTTTACTATAGATATATGTTTCTATCTTATCACATTCGATTAATTCGATGATATACTAATTATATATGTTTAATAAAATTTTCTTAATTGTTAATTTCTACTTTTAATTTTATAATAACTAATATAACTAAATCAATAGACTTCAAATTTTCATACCCTACTTATTTATTAATTATTATTAAAAAGATGAATAATAATATCCATCCATACATAAGGGTCCAAGTTTTGACCCAAAACCCGAACTGAAAATCGGTGAATCAAACTAGTCTAAACAAACCCGAAAATTGATACTGAACATATTTTGGACCCGTTTCGATTTTTTTGGAAAAAAACTGAGAATTTATTAGCTAGGCAGGATGAGAAAACTGAAAAAGTAGCTGAAAATAATAGAATGGTGATTGCACCCCATTCAAATCCATGATTGCTTGGAATTAGGTGATGGAGATTGCATCCCAATCTATCGTAGAATAGATATTGAGACCCCGATCTTACCCTCGGATGGCTAGTTTCTTATTCTGGGTGGCACAGATCCCCAAAAGAGGTCCTACAATCACGTTTGAGCATGGTGTCATGTGATTTCCGACAAAATTTTTACGATTTATGCCACATGAAATAAAAAAATAATTGTTTGATGGTAAGCCCATGGTCTCAAGATCCATTAGTGGAAGATTGGGGTGAAAAATGATCTTCATCTTCGGACTCTCAGCAATCAATGGGTTTGAATTGTCTTTAGGCGTAGGCACGGACAGAGGTACCTATAAAAAATACGGGGAGTGATTACTTGCACCAGAAAATTATGCTATTGCTCCTAATTTAATTTTTTTTTTGATATTTATGGGACCTATGCGGGTGCCTCTGTATGTTTACTTAAAGCGCCTATATCAAAAATTCCTTGAAACCCATTGACTTCTTGGAATCATATAATGCAAATTGTTTGTCCCCCAATATTCTAGAAAGTTGATCTTGAGATCATGAGCATTCCATCTGACGGTCAAGTTTTGATTCCATGTGGCACAAATCCGTAAAAATGGTTAGAGATGCCGGTGCAAGTGCAACAGCTGTAACTGGAACCGAGACATGATAACGATGTAACGTTGACCCGAGACACGAAACTCAAGACTATATCCCGTTAGCACCTTGAAGCTGGACTTCTTCTAAGATGCTTCTAATTTCTAACTTTTATTTTGACACCCAAAAGTTGGGGTCACCCTCTGTCCCTCTCTTATATTACATTTTTCTTGACTTATAATATAGGGACCATTGACTTATAATATAGGGGCCGACTGTTTAAATGATCTTACAGCATCAATGGTTTTAGATGTGGTTGATTTGAATCGTCAAAGTGATAGATCATTGATTGAAATGCAACAAGTTCAAAATTGGTGTTTTAGGTAGATTTTAACCTTTCGATCTTTGGACGACAATATCAATAGTTGTTTTTAATTTTAATGGTTGATATTAAAGTTTATCAATTAGATTGTTCACATCCACTTATCAACATGTTTCAATGGGTTGTGAGACACATTTTAATGATAGATTGCCACTTGGGCAATTTAGACTGATCATAGATGTATGCCACATGACATAATGATAGATCACACTTTGATGGTGTGATATAAGAAGTTTAATTTTAATGGTGTAAGATCATTTACACACCATTAGGTGTTTAACTGTCAGTGGGGAGCTATTGTCCTTATACTAAATTAACACTTAAATGAATCTAAAACCATTGATTAATCCATTTGCTCGAGCAAATGGGTTAATCTGTCACCATCTAATTTTAATTACTTATTAGATTATTCTATATCTCTCTAACCCTTTCACCAATTGTGATGCACCACTTATCTTTATCGTCAATTCTGTACACATGGCATCCATCTATATAAATAATACACACGTGATGCATGTGGTTATCACCTATATTGGATTCAGCCTGTTAATCACACCTTTGGAATATCTCCACCGTCTGATAGGGAAGGAGTCTATAAATGGGCGGTTAAAGCATTTCAAGTAAATGTCCATATCATATGAACAAAAGTGCCCTAATCAGATGTTTTGATTACTCTGATGAGAAGTTTGACAAGTCTCATCTAGATAGTGACTAGCCACTTCGTACATCTCAAAGACGATTTTAAAGGGAGTCTTAAATTAGAGTTTAACTCTTTAAAGGGAGTCTAAGCCAAATATTAAAAAATAGATCAATTTTTTTTGCATGAATGAAGGAAACGATCTAACATAAATTCCATAAAACGGGTAGAAATCACTCAAGTAACCTTACTTTCACATGGATCAACGCTTTCTTTCATTAAAAAAAAAAAAGATATTATTCTTTCTCTGATAAAGGCATAGAACAGAGGAAGCAATAATCGCAGAAACAATGATAAATAAAACATTGTTGCATTACAACAAAACTTTCAAATTTGAGAAATAGTAATTCCACTGATTAACTAGAAAAAAAAAAGGCCATAATTCTTTAAAGTGAATAAAAAAATCAGGATAAGAAATTACCTCAATCTCTAATACAAAACTTCTTTCATCTGTTCACAAATATTTCAACTACAATCATATATGGGGAGAATAAATCTATTTTAGAGTCCTAATTTAATTAGATATGAGTTAGAGCCTTAGGGGCATTTTAGGTATTACAAAATGTGACAGAAACATGTCGAGTTGAATTGAAACGCATGTACCATCGAGTTGGGTCAAGTCAGGTCGGCATATTCCAATTTTCCTTTGGCAATAAAAATTTTGCCTGACCCAGTTGTACCCACAGACAACCCTAGATTTTTTTTGATCGGTAGACACCCTAGATTTTGGCTTGGAAACGGGCCTGTGTAATCACAACTACTTGAGTTGAGTCATCTCATCCATCCCTATAGATAGAGATGTTTACATGTATGATAAAAGATAAGCATAATCTTAACCCATATCTTAAATCTTAACCATCTTATCCTACCTATCATTGGTACCCTATAGATTCTCTAATTTTCTAATACCCTCTTACGATCGCATGTTCCTTTGAAAAAGAATATGCGATTGATTAGAAAAAGATAACCTTGAGCTTCATAACTATGGTGCTGAAAAAAAAAAAATGCCCCATCATGCTTGATGGTTGTCACCACTTATCTGTGAGGTCTATCATTGTCGCATCCCGCTCATCTTGGAGTCTTTCGGAGTCAGTGGCCTACTAAATGGGGTCATAATCTCTCTCACAAGGAATTGAAAAAGACGAATTGTATGTCTCACAAATCTCTTGATATTTTTAAAAAAAAATGAATAATGAGATCTTGACTTTTATAATCAGAAATATAGAGGGATCATAGATATGAATGGGCTGAAAAGAAAACCGAAAGACTTTGAAACGCGGAAGCAATGAAGGTAGGAGAGCAACTGATAACATTCAAGATTGTGCAGGATTATACATGAAAGATCCTTTTTTGGCTCTGTCTTCAGCCCTATGTCTCTTATCCTTAGGAGGTCTTCCTCTACTAGCAGATTTTTTCGGAAAACTCCATCTATTCTAATGTGAATGGCAGGTGTTGATATAACTAGTGGTAGCGCCATCTTTCATCATAGTGTTTAGTGATATGGAATTTTAGCTTTTCACTTTCGGGTGCAGGATTGGGCGATATTAGAACAATCGCACTCGGTGTTAACCTTAAATTTGGTTTCGTGTTTTTTTTTTTCTTTCACCGGTTACTAATCACGTATATGTATAGTAGGCCTCCTCCGCCACTCCACTAGGCGCTAGGCTTAGCCTCGCTCGTTTTGCCCGCCAATTGGTCCAGGCTCCCCACTTAACTCATCACTGGAGGAAGAACAGAGACAGGAGTACGACGGTTTCAATGAATACTTTTTTATTGTGTATTCCCGGCCGGAGCTTAGTATCCATGTTGGTTGGCGTCAAAGAGGAACCATTGTCATGAAACAAGCAATAGATAGAGAAAACCCATAAGAAAAAAAATTCAGAGTGGCCATTGGAGAGAGATAGTTACCAATGATACATAGGATAATTTCTACATGGCTGCAAGTTGTATGCCATACAAAACAGGAGCCTCTCCATAGACAAATATCTTCAACAAATCACTTCTTACTCCAATCAACTTGTTACTGCTAGTGCATCATTGGATGAGCAAGATCTTGTTTTCTTCACGCTTAAAGATCTTCCTCAAGAGTATTCCTTCTTCAAGTGCACCATTCATACACGTCCGGTCCCCTTCGAAATAGAAGAAGGTATAATTAGCAAAACAGGATTGGGAATATAAAGTTTTGCAGTAATATACCGAAGCGGAAAAGTTTTGCATAATCAGGATGCACCCTATTCTGGTGTCCTTGAAATCGATGAATTATTGTACCATTCCCTGCCTGATTTTACACTACTCAAATCATTTGGTTGTTGTTGCTTTACATGTGTTGTCTCTTTGATCCGAAAACATGTCCAAATCTTTCATTTTGTGCTTCATCAAAGGCATGCTACACCATGGTCTTCATTTTCAACATGTTCCAATCACTCCCACCGGTTATTCCGATGCTGACTGGGCCAGTATTGACACAACTGATTGTCGCTCCACTACCGGTTATTGTTTGTTCCTTGGACAAAACATAATCTCTTGGCGTGCTAAAATGCAACACATCGTAGTCCGCTTCTCAAACGAAGCTGAGTATCATTCTCTCGCTCATGCGGCAACATAAATCACTTGGATCTGGATGTTATTACATGATCTACATATACAATTCTCGCACATTCCTATACTATGGTGTGACAATATTAGGACTATTTTTTTTTGCAGCAACCCGGTGTTTTATGCATGTACGAAACACATTGAGGTCTACTATCCTTTTATATGAGAAATCGTTCTCAACAAAGAGTTTGAAGTTCACCACAAATAAATCGTCAATCAAATCGCCGACATATTTACTAAACCTTTGCCATCACCACGGTTCGAATACCTTCAACAACCCAAGTTAATGGTTCATGAGCTACCCATCAACTTGCGGGGGCGTATAAGAGATACATTCTACTTAATTGAACTCATCTCACTCGAATGCGATGACTCAAAACTCAAGTAGTTGTGATTTCTGGATTCCAGGATGACTTTATTTGAAATTGAATTTGATTGTTGTAACAAAAGATGTTAAAATTATAAAATAAAAAAGAAAAGAAGAAGATGAACGATAGAAAGAAGAAGACATATTGCCATAATTGATTACATTGTTTACGACTTGTTACTGTATTCTAAGGTATATTCTAATAAAAGATAAGTCAAAGTGACTCTAGAAGTTCCCTCTTGTATTATTAAAAGGAATGAAATATCGATCTTGAGAATTATCTCAGTTCACCCATTGTCATTTTCTTCATATAGTATCAGAGATTTTTGGCTGATGCAGTCCTTGAATCTGAGCTCTCTTCGATCCAAATCGAGGAATATCCCTATCTATCATTCAATGGTTGCGATCACCACCACTTCACCTTCTTCCTCCTCCCTCCCTTCCAACCTCGTTTTCTTCATCAACAACCTCTAGGCACTCGTCACTGTTAAGTTGGACGACGCCAATTTCGTAACATGGAAGACACAATTCAAGTGCACTCGCATGCCACCATCACGACTGATGATGGTAAAACTAACCCCAATCAGTATGATGTATGGTCACCATTGGTGCCGATCTCTACAGCTGCCTAATGTCTACTCTTTCACCCCTTCATTCTTCCCCATGTACCACCGTAGAACTCTGGACTGCTTTATTCCTTTGATTCATGTCCCTATCCACCTCTTCACATCTATGAAATCACAACCACTTGAGTTGAGTCATCTCATCCCTCCATATAAATAGAGATGTTTACACAACGAGTGGGGCTATATATACTCACTGAAGCTCCCAATACCCCAACTTATGTCGGGGTATAGATCTGGAACACTGAATCACTTAATACCTCCACTTATTGTGAAATTAAAACACATGCCCATACACCCTCCAAGAGGTTGCTTTTGACACCCACTCAATGAAACCTAACTAATACTCCCGCACCCCCCACTTATGTTTGATGCCATTTACACAAAAAAATAAAGATTCTTTTGGGACGCAGGAGAAGAAGATTAGAGACGTCGGAGAAGATCCTTTCATCGCCGCCGGAGAAGATATTTACCTCATTTGTCACAACACACTGGTACTGTAGTCATTGAAGGACTAAGAGTGAGTACTTATCGTCCTCACCCTAATCCTTTCTGGAAAGAAGGCTTCCAAAGCCTTTTGTACCTAACCTCAAGGGGTTAGGTGAGCTTGCCAGCTGGTACCTGCTTCCAAAAGCAGGAGACCTGAGTTCGAATCCCCTCTCCCCCTTGAGGCCATCTTAGGGATTTATATTCTGTGCTAACTCGACATGTACTGAATTTGGGATGTACATGTGTCTCTGGGATTAAGCGGGTGCTCTAAGAGGCCCGAATACTCAAGTTATTTGAAAAAAAAAAAAAAAGCCTTTTGTAACTAAGGACGGTAAGCACTTACTGTCAACCATTGATTTATCACGACACGCTTATACCGTCTGTATTGAAAGGCTAACGATAAATACTTACCATCCTGACTCTAAATGCTCTCTGGTGAGAATTAATAATGAAACTTGGTAATTGATTTGTAAAAGGTCAAAGTGATATATTTAAGGTAAAATTTCAAAACCACCACAAATTACCATGTTGCATGGACAAATCTATAAATTGATTTATAAATCACATATTACCATCACAGATTAAATCCATAAAAAATTAAAATCTAAAAAATCATCTTAAATCCATCAGTAAATAATAAATCATCTTAAATCCATCTAAGAGGAGAAGAAAATCTGGGTTAGAAAGAATTTGGGAAGGGGTATGAATCCATGGAAATTTGGGTTGTCATTTTTTTTTCCTCCCACTTGTTTAAGTGGGGGTATTGGGAACTTCAGTGCGCGAGACTACAAAAAATAAGACTATTAGTGGTAGCCAAAAACTGCCGCTATTAATAAAAAACTGCCGCTAATACTCTTGTCATTAATAGTCTTCATAGCTTTTTTTGTTAATAGCAACAGTTTTTTACAGCTAAAAACTGCAGCTAATAATCTTATTTTTTATAGCCCCACTCTTACATAAATGATAAAAGATAAAGTATAATCTTAATAAATATCTTAAATCTTAAGATCCCAAATTTTAACCATCTTATCCTACCTATCATCGGTAACTTATAGATTCTCTAATATTCTTTAATACTCTCTCGCAATCGCAAGTTCCTTTGAAAAAGAATATGCAATTGATTATATAAAGATAAGCTCTTGATCTTAATAATTATGGTGCTGATAAATGATAAAAAATGCCCATCGTGCTTGATGGTTGTCACTGCCTGTCTATGAAGTCTATCACTGTTGCACCCCTCTCATCTTGGAGTTTGTTAGAGCCGATTACCTACTAGATAAGGTCTGTTATGATTAGGGACATGCATTTTTTGGGCCGAACCGACCAAGCTAGACCTAACAACCGGTTTTCTTCCGGTTTGGACGGGTACCGATTTGGGTTTTGTTTGGCAAAAAGAAAAATCGAAAAAGTTCGATTTGGTTTCGGTTCCGGGCCTTCCCAACCGAAACCAACCGAACTGATTGTAAGTAAGTAAAATTTTATAATATATATATATATATATGCCAAAAATGAGAAAAAAATCAGAAAGCATTTAGAAAAAAATGAAAATATTTTTAATGTTATAAAATATATTTTTTATTTATAAGAATAAGAAAATTTTCATAAAAAATGCATTTAAATGCAAAAATTATGATTTTTTTGGGAAAAATAAATTATTTTGGAAAAAAAGTGTTTTATAGGTGTTCCCAACATTTATAAAAGAAAGCGTATTTATAACGAATTTTTTTTTTTCTTCCAAAGACCACCAACTTGATAATACGGTGTTGCACGGAAGCTCACAAACTAATCAACGATCTCACGATGAACGATCAAATAAGAACGCAAAAACAGAAGAAAATCAACCACAAACACACAATAGACAATATTTACGTGGTTCGACAATATGCCTACGTCCACGAGCAGCGATAACCCACTATATTAATGATCACACAAGAATACAAGAACTCTCAAGCCTCACCAAAGCTCTCCTTAAAATCCTAGATAGGTTTTCCAAAGCTTTATAATGATATCCCAACTTTATAATTTGGCCAAGAGCTTTCCCTTTATATAGAAGACACAAATCCTACTTCTAATCTAAGAGAAACTAGCTTTATATAAAGTCTGAATATAATTGGGCTATCGCCAACTAGAGCTAAACTACAATTCAACCTCCAAGTTAGAGCCAACCTCCAAGTTAGAGTCAAACTATAATTCAACCTCAAAGTTAGAGTCAACCAATAATTGTCCACCTGGCTCTAAGCTTGACTATGTACTTGTTCTTTCGATCATCGCTATGATCGTATCACTGCTGCCAACAGCACCTCGAGAGCACTCAAACCTGCTGAACATTGATCAAATTCAAATAATGTTTAGTCTTGCCCACCAGTATCACCTTTGACATCATATCCGCAGGATTGTCCTTCGTACTCACCTTCTTCAAAAATATCTCGCCATATTTGATTACTTATTGTACAAAGCTAGACTATATATCAATGTGCTTCGTACGAGCATGATATATGTGATTCTTTGCTAAGTAAATAGCACTCTGGCTATCGCAGAACACAATGACACTTTCCTGTGCAATCCCCAAGTTTTCAACTAAACCCTGAAGCCACAATGCTTCTTTTACTGTCCATGTTACTGCCATATACTCTGCTTTTGTAGTAGAAAAAATCGTTGTATCCTGTAACATCGACCTCCAGCTAATCAGACCTCCTGATAGTGTAAACACATATTCTGTTGTAGATTGACACTTATCCAAATCACCGACGTAATCTGAATCTACATATCTGTATAACTAATGACTTGTACCACTGTGAAAAATCAAACCGACATCCTTGGTACCATGCATGTACCTCATAATCTATTTCACCGCCTATCAATGCTCATTGCTTGAATTAGCTATATACCTATTGAGTATACTAACGATCTGTGAAATATCCGGTCGAGTGCATACTATAGCGTATATCAAGCTACCAATCGCACTTGCGTAGGGAACACGAGTCATGAACTCACACTCCTCATCTGTAGTAGGAGACATGCTAGCCGAAAGACAAAAGTGAAATACTAATGGAGTATTCACAGCCTTTAAATTCTCTATCCAAAATCGTGAGAGTACATTTTTTAGATAACTTTTCTGTGTCAGACACAACTGTCATTTCTTTTTATCTCTCTGAATCTCCATCCCAAGAATCTTTCTCACTGCGCTAAGATACTTCATCTCAAATTGTATACTAAGTTGAGAATTTAACTTGTTGATCTCCACCATGCTTTTTACAGCTATGAGCATGTCATCACTATATAAGAGAAAGTAAATAAATGAGTCATCCGCTAGTCTCTTGAAATAAATACAGTTGTCGTATTCACTTCGAATATAATTTTGGCCCACCATGAACGTGTCAAACCTCTTGTACCATTATCTTGGCGATTGTTTCAACCCGTACAAGGACTTCTTCAGTTTGTACACTAACCTTTCTTCTCTAAGAGACTTGAACCCTTCAGGTTAGTTCATATAAATCTCCTCCTTTAGATCACAGTGCAGAAACGTTGTTTTTACATCGAGTTGCTCCAACTTTAAGTCCAAGTGTGCTATAATTGACAACAAAACTCGGATTGAAGTGTGTTTCACAACCGGTAAGAACACCTTATTATAATCAATGCCTTCCTTTTGCGCATAGCCTTTTACTACCAACCGTACTTTGTACCTTGCATCACTACTTTCTGGAGAACTCTCTTTCTTCTTATAAACCCACTTGCACCCAATTGCTCTCTTTCCCTTGAGTAACTTTGTCAGTTCTCAAAATTTGAATCTTGTAAAGAGAATCTATCTCTTCACCCATTGAGGTTTTTCATTCCCGTGCACGTCTACCATTGATTGCATCCTTAAATGAAGATGGCTCATTGCCATCCAACGTCAACGCGTAAGCAACCATATCTTAGTAATCGCAATGAATTGGTGCTCTAACATTCCTTTTGGGTCTTCCACCTGCTAAAGATTATTCTGCCTCTTTCTTAACTGTTTCTATACTTTCCTCTGATGTAATAACTTTAGGACTTTCTAACTCCACCTCAAACTGATTTTCTGTCACCGCTTCTCTAATTTTCATGATCTTTTTGTTAGAAGTTCATATAATAGATTCATCAAAGGTTGCATCTTAGCTAATCACATCCTTATTCTACCCAGGACACCATAACAGGTATCCTTTCACACTATTTGCATACCTTAATAAAATTACTTTCTTTGCCCTTGGGTTAATTTTACAATCTCTTACATGATAGTAAATTGTGTAACCGAAAATCCTTAATGCACTGTAATCTGCAGGCTTTCCTGACCACATCTCAATCAGAGTCTTGCACTCTATTACGGTAGACGGTGATCTGTTTACTAGATATCACGCTGAACTGGCTGTCTCAGCCCAGAACTCTCTACCCAATCTCGCATTGGATAACATACATCTTGTCTTTTCAAGTAGAATTTTGTTCATATGTTCTGCTATCTCATTCTGTTGCGGTGTATTCTTCATTGTTAAGTGTCTAGCAATACCATTCTCTTCACAGAACTCCTGAAAATTTTCACTGTTGTACTCACCACCATTATCGGTTCTCATCCGCTTGACCTTCCTTCCAGTCTAGTTCTCAAATAGTATTTTCTACCTCATGAAGATTTTCAACACCTCATCCTTACTCTTCATCATTTAGATCCATACATATCGATAGTAATCATCGATGAAGGAAATTAAGTACTTGACACTACCTTTAGAAGGGACCTTTGAAGGCCCCATAAATCTGAATGTATATATCCACTGTCTTTTATAGTGTGAACCGTTGTGTTGAACTTAACCCTGTATTGTTTCTCGAAGACACAATGCTCACAAAAGTCAACTTTCTCGGCCTTTACATCTTTCAACAAGACCTGCTTGCTCAATTATGTCTTCACTCTTTCTGACATGTGCCCTAGGTGCACGTGTCATAACTGTGTAGAGGACAAATCACTATCATTTGATGTAGATACCACTGCTCTACCTGTCACTGTACTTCCTGATATAAAGTAGAGTTTTCTAACCTTTTTCGCGTTCATCATAATCAGAGATCACTTTGTTACCTTTAAAAATCCACCTTGAGCTGCAAACTTGAGCCCATTGGAGTCTAGTGTACCAAGCGATATGAGGTTCTTCTTTAGTTCCGAAATATGACGTACATTAGTTAATGTTTTTACAATCCCATCGTGCATAATACTCTCCTTTCCAACTGCTTTACAGGCCATATTGTTACCCATTAAAATCATTCCACCATTCACCTCTTTATAAGACGTGAACCAGTACCTATTTGCACACATGTAGTAGGAGCACCCTGAATTTCTATATATTCTGCAAGTATTTATCTGAAACCATTGACAATACGTTTCCATCATCATCGGGAGCTTGTTCGGCTATACCAGCCTCATCAACGACCCCTTTCCGCTTCTTATCCTGAGCATTGTCCCTCTTTGTTTGTAAGTGTGGACAATACTTTCTTATGTGACTCTTTTCGTGACACTTGTAGGATTCTATTGTCTTTCTATTTTTGGATTTAGATATGGACTTTGATCTACCTCTTTCGGATTTACGTGTTGGTACGCACTTTTTCTAGGTCCCTTTCGGGTCTCAGAATAAGTGGCTTAATTCGATCAACGTGGACCCTGATAGAAAGCGATAGAATAATAAACTAAGAAATATTAAATGTTGAAAGGAAAGAGGCGAATTCTAAATGAATAATACCTGGGTTGGTGCGATTGCCAGTTGTAGATATTTATCGACATTGTAACACGTCACTGATCATGCTCTGCGGGATGCAAGTTGACTCTTTTACTGAACATTGGTCGGCCAACTTTAGCAGCTACGGGTTACCTAAGGTTTAACTAGTTTGGTTTCCTATTCCTACTGGGATCTATCCAAAAGGGGGGGTGATCGATGGCCTGCTATGCTAAGGAGGATGGGTCTCGTTCCCAAATACCTTCCATAAGCTCCCTTGGGCAAATCGGGTGGCTAAGGCTAAAAAATAGAGAAGGTCAGAGGCCTAATTTGCTCTAAGGGGAGAATTGGGTTTCCTATGGGTTGGATCTAGGGCTAAGTGGAGCTTGCTCTTTCAGTATTCCTTCGAGAGTCAAGACTGGTGGGCCAGTTTCACCAACTTGACTACTCTGGGGCTTCTAGAGAAGAGTCTATACTTAGGTACAACTCAACCCCTTTCTTTGAAAACCTCAGAGAAAACCTTGAATTTTCAGAAAGCACAAGTTCGAGAGAGGAGATTTATATAAGAAAATTGGTGAGTGAGGCTATGAAATGGGGTCTTTTTATAGGTATACGGATAATTGTGTGTGTGGGGATATGTGCGTAATTATCCAATTGCGCATGATTTATGGTGCGCAATTCAATTGCGCGCATGAACTCATGCACTTAATCTCCTGGAAGTTCATCACCGACTCGAGAATGACCGACTGACTGGCTCAACTAGTGTTCTAGTTCCAATGTGACTGGAACCAATTACACGCATGGAGCTATGCGCATAATCAGGGAGTTCGGGCGGTCATAGGAGTCAAAGCCTGGTCCGTCTTTGGACCAATTGCACGCACACAGTGATGTACGCAATCAATTACGCGCGTATGCTAATGTGCGGAATTGAGAGTTAGGGCGGTGCACGGAAGGGTGTGTCCCCAGTCTAATGGGACTAATTGCGCGCATGTATCCATGTGTGCAATCGAATTATGTGCATGGGTTTAGGGGAGCAATTCGAGACCCTATCGGGCCGAATTGGGTCTAAGTCCATGGGTTGAGATTTCAATCCAGGATTCGATCATACACTATATAAATAGTATATAGTCCCCATATTTAGGGTTTTAAGGCTTTCGGAGAGGTCATTCCTTTTCTGAGAGTCGTGGGCAAGGACAAAGATTGACCGAATAGGTTTGTATACTCTAAGAGTGCGAAAATGAGGTGTCTACATTACGGTCTTCTGCTCTCTCCCTAACCAATAAGCCCTCTCCTTGTGTATCACTATCTGAACCTTTCTTCCTCATGTCGTTACAAAGCAGTGTCGTTGTAACCGATTTTAGTTCAATAGCATCCTTCTTATAGAGCAACGTAGTAACCAGGTGCTCATATGAATCGGGGAAGAAAGACAAAAGTAATATTGCTTTGTCTTCATCCTTAACCTATTTTCCAACATTTAATAATTCAGATATTATTTTATTAAATTCATTAAGATGTTTGTTGAGAGAAGTACCAACCTTCATGTGTAACTTGTAAAGTTGCTTCTTAAGATATAGACTACTCATAAGAGATTTCGTTATACAGAGACTCTCCAATTTGACCCACAGCGAGGTCACCGAATTCTCCCACATCACATTATGCGTAATCTCCTTCGCTAGACTTAGCCGAATCGTACTACACGCTTAAAGTTCGAATTCTTCCCAATCACCATTAGACATTTCCGTCGGCTTACCCGAAAACCCTTTCAAGGTCTTGTGCAACTCTTATTGAATCAAAATATCCCGGACTTGTATTTGCCACAAGCCGAAATTGATCTTCCCGCATAATTTCTCAACCTTGAATCTCGCGTTCGAAACTTTTGTGGACTTCGATGCTATCTCCGATCGTAGAACGAAAACCTAATAGCTTTGATACCAATTTGTTGCACGAAAGCTCACAAACTAACCAACGATCTCAAGATGAACTATTAAATAAGAACGCAAAAACAGAAGAAAATCAACCACAAACACACAAGAGAAAATATTTACGTGATTCGGCAATATGCCTACGTCCAAGGGTAGCGATACTCTGCGAACTCTCAAGCCTTACTAAAGCTCTCCTTAAAACTCTAGATAGGTTTTCCAAAGCTTTACAATGATATCTCAACTCTATAATTTGGCAAAAAGCTTTCCCTTTATATATAGAAGACACAAATCCTACTTCTAACCTAAGAGAAACTAGCCTTATATAGAGTCTGAACGTAACTAAGCCATTGCCAATTGGAGTCAAACTACAAATCAACCTCTAAGTTAGAGCCAACCATCAAGTTAGAGTCAAACTACAATTCAACCTCTAAGTTAGAGCCAAACAACATATGGTAGGGTGATCGACTCAAGCACCGCCTAGTGCTTGGGCCGATACCTTATTCTAACTCACCCAAAAAAATTATTTCATTTCCCGCTTTCATTAGGTTTGTCATTGTTGTCCTTGATGACAATGACTTTTTAGCGACCTAGGGGTGCAAGAACAAAATGAAACTTGAAATTGGCTCGAACTAACAAATCCAAACCTAAGCCAATAAACAGGTTGAAAATTTTAACTTAATCTAACAAATTTCATTTTCGGCAATATTTTGATGAGGGGTCATTTCGGTTCATTAGAGATAAAGTTTAGCAAAAATCCAAACAATAGAGATCAGTTTTCATCGTCTTCAGACAACGGATCTTTAGACCACATTTGGACAAATTATGGTTCTACATGGCACAGATTCCAAAAAGTGACCTTAAAACAAACGTTTGAGTGGACTGTGTACTATGTGATATGTGAGTCATTTTGATGTGAAATAAGAAACGGACTGTTCGATAATATCCCATGGTCTCAATATTCGTTGTGTAAAAGAATAGGATGAAGACCGATCTCCATCATGTGATTCAAAGCAGTCAATGATTTTTTGCCTTTGTAGTTTAGAAGGTGCCTAAGTAGTTCGGTAGGTGTCACTAGAGCTAATTTTATGCGGGGGTACCAGTATTTATAACTGAAAAATTCATAATTGAAATATGAGGTTTCTACCATTAAAACCGTTGATTGGATTGAAAAATGATGATTGAAATCGATTTTCACCAAAATTTTCCACCCAATAGATGTGGAGATCACGGACAACCTGCCGCTATTAACAAAAACTGCTCACGTGGCATATCCCAATAGTGATGATCATGGCGTACGAGAAGAAAGGTTCTCGAATCACTTTTGAGGCTATGTTCCACGTGGAATCAACATTTGACCATTTGATAGGTGGGCCATGATCTCAAGATATCTTGTGCGGATGATGCAGGCGAAAAATGATCTTCATCGTTTGATTGAATTCAGTCAATGGATTTAATGGTGGGAACCTCAGGTTGTAGATACAAATTTTCATTTGCACGATGATGAGTCGTTACCTTATGTTTGACCTATATTTTGAAGGGCAAAGAGTCATAAAGTCACAATTTTTTTAAAAGCTCAATGCCACATGGCAAAACATTCCAAAAGGGGTGACATTTAGGAGATCATGTGCTACATAGCATGTGATTTGATATTGATGTGTACCCCAGGCGGGCTACATTGGAATGCACTATCCCTTTGCCTTGAATCAAATGATCTAGATCAATTTTCACCCCAATCTCCCACACGATGAATCTTGAGACCATGAACATACCATCAAACAATCTGTTTTTTATTCCACTTGGTACAAATCCCTAAAAAAAGAGAACAACTAATTTACACACAAGACAAGATTTCACATGGCACACATCTGGCTCAAACAACATTTTTTGGGGATTTGCAACATGTGAAATGAAAGGCAGTTTGTCTGATGATATGTTCATGGTCTCAAGATCCATCGTGTGGGATTGGGGTGAAAAAATGATGTAGATTTTATGAGTAGAAGCAATCAACGGGTTTCAGAGGGTTTTGAACGTATGTGCCCTAAATGTTTGTGTGAGCTCGAACAGAGGTACTATCCTTACTACTATATAAAAGCATGAATGATATCTTTTTATGTCAATTTTAATGTTTTTATACTTTAGGAACAAAATACCCCTATCTACTCTATCTACCCTCATGTTCTTCCATACGTATCCCTATATTTTCTAATTTTCTATGACTACACTTCTAATTAAACTAGGACTCTTCGAAATCTAGTCTAACTTCTTCGAAATCTACTTCACCTTGGAAGACGTCTCCAAGCACAACACCCGTGAGGACTGCTAGGTCATCATTGATGTCAAGTTACCGCAGCCTCTGATTTTTTATTTTTCTTGATCTTTTGCTTCTTTTCACTTTTAATTCCATCCACTTGGTTCAAAATAACCTGGTTGTTTTTTTGAAATTTTTATTGGTTCTAATCATCTGTTTAGGTTAATTGCATTGCAAGTGTTTGTTTGTATGCCGATATGTAAAAAAAGGTGGTTTTTTTATTTTTTGGGTTGTTTAGTTCCTCAATGTTTTCTGAAACTCAGAATTGACTTGTAAGGGTGTCAGAGTCCCTGAAATCTGCAGAAGGCATATTTTGACATAATTGGATAGTTAAAAGGCTATTCATAAGCTTCTTGTTTGGGGCCGCTACTAACCCCCTACGAAATAATATATATCCCCCACTAAACACATGAAAATCATTGTCTGCTTTGAATGAAACAATAAATATCGTTTTTCGTCCCAAGCTTTCACACAATGGATATTGAGATTATGGGTATTCCATCAGACGATCATATTTTGATTCCACGTGGTACATATTCCAAAAAGTATTTTGAGAACCATGTTTGATGTATGACATGGTCATGCTCATTTTCGGAATGTGTGCCATGTGGAATCAAAATCTAACTGTATGATGGTAGGCTCATGATCTCAAGATCCATTGTGTGACAGATTGGTACAAAAAATGATCTCCATCTTCTAATTCAAAAATAGTCAATAGTTTTCAACTATGGTTAGTAGGGGATGTTTAGTATTTTGTGGGGGTTAGTAGCAGTCCCCTAAAATTTTAACACATACTTTTTTATATGGACCTGACTCCTATTAGGACACATAGATAAGTCTATGAAAATCCAGCAGCTCATCATTAGCTCATATCTCAATCAAAGATTTCGGATTACGAGAGCTTCGAATAATCCGACTGGTTCACTTTGTCTATTGTGCATATTAGAGTGCATAGACAAGACGATTCAAATTATCCGATGAGTGTGATTTTTGGGCGTCCTTGAGTTTGATGCATGAACTACCACTTTGCTTGGATTGCTTAAAACCTATGCTAGATGGCCTGAAAAGGGGTTGTCATGGCTCTATTGGTAGTGGAGCAATGATGTAATCATGGATCAAAATATCGCCTGATATCGATACGTGTCGGTTTTGGACCTCACCGAAATAATATATATCCCCCACTAAGCACAATTGAAAATCACAAAACCCAAAATACGGTATCGGTGCCTCCCAAACAAAAGCCCAAAATACTGGATGATACATACTGATACGTATCGGTTTTGGAGTTGGACGATACGTACCGATTTTCCGAATTTTTGACCCATGGATGTAATCCATAGATCTACTAACACCCTACGAAATAATATATATCCCCCATTAAGACCAGCTGAAAATCATTGACTGCTTTGAATGAACTGATAAAGATCGTTTTTCGTCCCAATCTTTCACACAATGGATATTGAGATTATGGGTATTTCATCAGACGGTCAGATTTTGATTCCACATGGCACACATCCCGAAAATGAACATGACCATGACATACATCAAATGTGGTTCTCGGAACACTTTTTGGAATATGTACCACGTGGAATCAAAATACATTGTGTGATCGATTGGTAGGCTCATGGTCTCAAGATTCATTGTGTGACAAATTGGTACCAAAAACGATCTCCATCGTCTGATTCAAAACAGTCAATGGTTTTCAACTGTGGTTAGTGGAGGATGTTTATTATTTTGTGGAAGTTAGTAGCAGCCCATATGTATCAGATTTGACCGTCCGATAAAATATCAAAAATGCTTTTTGGGCACATTTTTATTATTTTAAAATCATATATAGATTTAAAATTTTAAAATAAGAAAATTATTTGAATACTATTTATAAAAGTGTGAAAGCCCACCAAGAGTACGCCTACAAATCTTTGAGAGCACCCATGTTAAATCCATTGACTTCTTTGAATCGGATGATGAGGAGCTTTTTTCATTCCAATCTATCATACACTTGACCTAGAGATTATAGCCGTACCATCAAGTGGTCAGACATTGATTTGATTTGACACAGATACCAAAAATTCCCTTTTTCAATAAATTTTTCCTTGCTTTAATGTCTCCTAAAATATTTCTAAATGAAAATAAAATTTTAATTATCCTTATCTTTTATTAAAAAAAATTTATGTAATAATTCTCTCCAAAAAATAAACTAAACGAATCTCGTTCCAAATAAGAGTCTAGGACTCAATACCCACAAACATAGTAACAGTATAGGTACGAGAATAAAATGGCTTCGGAAATATATGAAAAATATTGGTAAATTTTGGTAATTTCAAGACAAAAGTAGGAAATTTGAAAATAAAAAAATATTAATCATTATAAACGAGAAAAAATGGGTTTACAACAAGTTTTTTTGGAAAAGTCGAGTTTAAAACGCGATTTTTCAGAAAAAAAAAGTGAAATTTTCGTTAAAAAAAAAATAATTTTTTCAGATTTTTATGTAATTATTTTTTATATTAATTATAATGTTACCCGATCCTTTGACATCTTTTATGAGCTTGTGAGTGACTTTATATGTATTTCTAACGATTTTTTTTCTTATCATAGGTCTAAGCGAGTTTGTCTTCAGTCCTCTAGGAGGAAATAGAGATATGCAAAATTGCATCAACATCTATATCATGAAACACATTTTGGACCATTTCTTCATTCTATCTTTTAGGATCATTCTCTAGCAGCTCGGACATTAGGATCATTGAATCGGGCTAGTTGGGTATAACTTTTTAGGTAGATACCCTAGGAATCCACCTATCTTCCTACACTTTGATTGAGTTTCCGCTGCCCACCCTCCATATTAAATCATTTTCAATTATATTTTTCACAGACATGATGCTCGCCCAAGAGTAAGTGGGATTTTTACCAACTTTTGCATCAAGGAAATTCACACTTGGGGAAAATTCGCTTTTGGAAAATACTTGGCTTCAAAGATGCGACTTGGGAGAGAAGTTGGATTAGGGAGAATCCTCGAACCCTGTTTAGTAAGCCTAGCTCCATTAAACGCATATTTCTTAAAAAAACCCATCCCACCATGCTCCTCAGGTTTACACATTTGACCCCAATTTTTTCAGTGTATACCTTTACCAAACCTAGCTCAGTTTAATTCCCATAATTCTTCTTATCTCTGTATTTTGCATACAAAATATTTGTCAACCTAACCTTCAAATGATTCATGCTTGAATTTGATTTGAGAGGTCAAGTTCATGTGCTTGATCTGGTTAAAAATTTGAGTCAACCAATGAAATCAAATTAGTCTGATAACGTTTTGGTTGGTGTTATAGGCACATAACTTTATGTTATAGCCACTGTATTCAATGAATAAAAACTTTTGAAAAAGAGTGGACATCCACGTGTGATGTGTCAGGCAGTGCGTACCCGAACTTTGGCTGAAGTTAGACCATAAAAAAAATTAATTTTTTTTATAAATGACATGTGACATTGTACACAATCCCAAAAAGGCCCTATCTTGGAATCAGGTGTCATGTGACATATGATCTAAGGTTTGAATGCATAAGTTCATCCATATATTAGAACCCATAGATCTTTTCCATTTTATAAATATATTATTATTTTTATGATTTTATAGAGCATAGTATATTAAAAAAGCAAAATTAAATAGGTCGGTCCGGCCGGGTTACAACTCATTTGATGGACCCTTGTCCGCCCCAATCTAGACGGTGCTACCACCTATAGCTAAGCCATACGTAGCGGGCTTGGTCTGGGCTAGGGGGCAAGCCCGGACTATTGACAGCCCTAGGAATTCTGATTATCATGCGACTAGCTCTATTCGCACCTATCAAATTACTGAGGGCTGAAAAATCATTGATTGCTATGAATCGGACGATGGAGATAAATTTATATCCAAGTTTTCCACAAAATGGATCAAACGATTTTCAAGTCATTTCTTTGGCATGAATGGTTGGGATGAAGGAAAATTGCAAACGGTGGACAGATTTGATGCTGACAAAGTGAAGGCGGCTGACGTGGCGTGATGTAATTGACTGCACCGCCTTGCATTACTTGAGTCCCACCGTACTTGTAACCAATTGCGTCATGCCACATCAGTCACATGCACTTTATCTGCATAAAATCTCTCCACCATATAACACAGTCCTTGGGATGAAAATCGTTCTCCATCGTCATTCAAAGCACTTAATGGTTTTGCAGCATAGGAGCACCCATTAAACCTATGAAGAACACGTTTTGCAGCATAGGAGCACCCATTAAACCTATGAAGAACACATGATTTCCCAACACCCATTAAACCTATGAAAAACACATGGTTTCCCACCACGTAAGAAACCGTTCACTTCTTTGAATTAGACGATAGAGATTATTTTTTATCCCAATCTTCCACAAAGTGAATCTTGAGATCATGCCACACCTAACAGACGGTCACATGTTGATTCCATG
Organism: Chloranthus sessilifolius; assembly: GCA_021018995.1. Lineage (NCBI taxonomy): Eukaryota > Viridiplantae > Streptophyta > Magnoliopsida > Chloranthales > Chloranthaceae > Chloranthus > Chloranthus sessilifolius. The sequence continues at coordinate 96,141,270 of CM037592.1, forward strand.
TGGCACACATCCCCAAAACGGATCGTGATCATTGGCGTAACTATCAAATGGCCACTTGTGGGGATGTGTTCCATGCTTAATCAACATGTGAGTCTATGATAGGTGCGCCATGATCAGAAGATCAATTGTGTGGAAGAGTGGGATGAAAATAATCTTGTTTATAAGGTACAATATTTAACGGGTGCAAATAATGCTACCCTTCTTTATGAGGTACAATACTTACTGCCAAAGATTTTATCTCTGCAACCTAGGTTTCCACCATTAAAATCGTTGACCGGAGTGAACTAGACATTGGAGGTCGTCTTTCATCCTGATTTTCCAATCAACAAAACTTGACATCATGGAAAACCTATCAAACGAACGAATATTGGTTTCACGTGGAAAACATTCCCAAAAGTGACCATGATCATAGCGTACCATAAGAAGAGTTCTTGGGTCAAATTTGGAAATTTTTATATGTAATCAATATCTGAACGGCTGATGGGTAGGCTATGATCTCAAGATCAATTGGGTGGAATATTGGGATAAACAACAATCTCAAACATCTTATTTCAATCATTCAATGATGGTATCCTCAAGCTGCAGATACCGAATATTCAGTTGCAAATACATGTACCCTTTTATGGACGGACGGAGTTCTCGTTGTGCATAACGTGTCCTTGGCGTATCATAGTTAATTTCACGAGATTGGCTAAACTTAAATTTTTTTTTTTAACTTATCAACGGACAGTTCCACGATAAGTTTGTTTCAAGTGTAGAATCAGACTTCACGTTGGACGGTTCCATGATAAGTTTGATTGAATTTTTGGTGTAATAAAACTTGTCAAGGGACCGCTCCACGATAAGTTTGACGCATATAAATCTTCTCGTGGGACGGTACAACAATAAGTTTGATTAAGCTTTTGACACAATTAAACTTCTCAACGGAGCATTCCACGATAACTGTTTGATGCATCTTAAATTCTTGACAGACCGTTCCACAATAAGTTAATTTATCAAAATCGAGAATTCAAGCGGAACTCGAGGGCTCTGTTCTTGAACTCAATATGTGGAACTCGATCAATTTTTTCCATGAGGGGAGTTTGATTCATGAACTCATGAGCTTAAGTCTAATTTTTGTGGAATTTATCTATTTCCTGAAAATCATGTGCACAAGATCTGATCTAGGATTTTAGGGATTCTTCAAACTGATGATCTGATCTAGGGTGGATTATTTCTCTCATCCCATTCTCATGGACTCAACTTCACCACCTTCTTTCTTCACTAAACCACAAAAGAAAAAGCGCAAGATCTGGAAATAGCTTTTCTACTCTGCAAACTGCTCTCATCAATTGTCTCGGATCTCCATCTCTCAATTCCTTACTTGGAGAACTTCATTTCCACCATCGGGGAATTGAGCGGTATGGATTTATTTTTTTATTAAGAAGATTACGTGTAATTTTTCTTTTCTTTTTTATTATTGAAGAAGCTTGTTCTTTGGATTTGTATTCACGTCGTCTAATCTTAGCTTTATTAAGGGAAAAAAGGCAATTTTTAACCATGAGACTCTTTACCTGGTAACCTCTTTAGGGGATGATTTAACACGCTTGCAACGTGTTTGATGATTTTCCTAGTAGAAATCTTTTTCGTTTTATTGTATAATTTGATGATTGGTTATTGCAAAGAAGCATTTTCACTCTTGCTGTAAATGCTGGAAATTGGATTGGCATATACAATTCACAATTTGTTAAAGAGTAAGTTGTAGAGCACTTGACTCGAGTGCTGACTCATGTTCGCTGGTCATTTATTGTTCTCTGGTCACTCTTGGGACATGGGACAAATGGAGTTAACATGTGTGTTGTCTGATGGTATGCCCATGATCTCAAGATCTATTGTGTGGAAGACCTGGATGAAAAATGATCTCGATCATCTGATTCAATCCAGTAAAAGGTAATGAAAAATTAACCTCTACCAACAGAAATTGAACAGACCGTTAATTTTATATGGCCTTAGATTGCTTTGAATCAGAAGATGTAATAGTTTTTTCGTCCCAATATTCTGGCCAATAGTTTTCAAGATCATGGGCATACTATCAGAGGGCTCACATGTTGGTTCCACACGTTACACATCCCAAAAGGTGACCTGAGAACCAGATGGCTCACATGTTCTCATCTTAGGGTTCTGTGTTCCTAGTCATCAGATCCACCTGTATTGGATCTATTTCCCATTTTTCATGTTTAGAAAGTGGTTGGATTGGGTTAACATGGGCTACAATATGGGTTTTCTTGTCTCTGATTTCTAGAAATTTTTTTTTCCCTTGTTTCTGAAATTCAAAAGTATTGTTCTTTTCCTATGGTTTCAGATGCACTGAGGACGAGCAAAAGAGAAATGGCAGTTGCAGCAAGCGGTAAATTTAATTTGCTATTTATTTTTTTTCAGTTTGATGCTATTTAGAATAATTAGGGCATTTTTGGTTATTATAATCAACCATCTTGCGATTGAAGTAGTTAGTCTAAGGCGCTAAGCCTTATACATTAGGGTTTGTTTTGTTCCTGTGATTAAACATTGTGTGGGTGAAATAGTTACTGCAGCTATCTAGCATCCCGCTGTACCGGTCAGTGGAACCCAGTGATGGTGACCTCATTTATGATTGATGAACTTTTTACCCTGATAATATTAGTCACACCTGATATCAACACTGATACTGAACCTCTCCATTGTCATCCACTATACATCTTTGATCTTATCTATCACTAATAGCTATACCCCCCGGTACATAAAAAGGTTCGGGTTTATGTGTTTTGTAATTATATGGAATCTCTTGGTTTCTGTTTACTTGTAACAGAGATCCATAAATGGATGAGTCTTTCCCATCTTCATATATAATATATTTCTGTGATAAAAGATCATATCTGGAGTGTTTTTTAAATTTTGCTTTTTGACTCGGCAATGAATCCACCACAGAATCCTTTTTTTATCGTAATGAATTAATTGGTTTTTTTCTTTTTCATATGAATCCAATTTTTTTGAGTCTTTATTTGGAATCATACGACGTTGATTGACTCTATTTCTCCATTTTCGCGGTACTAATCTAGACCATTTAGTCTGAGATAATTTGTATTGATAATGGCCCCTTAACCAGTTTTTCCATTCATTCATTCCAGAATTTTGAGGTTTCTTATGCCTTGATTCGGAATCAAATATTCCTTGTGTCCCACAATAGTCTTTTATTCTATCCTTAAGAAAAAGATATGTTTCGTGATATTGAAGTGCAGATCCCAAACGATACAAGTTAATAACTTGAATTTGTGATATTTTGTAAAATACATATGCTTGAGATAAGGAGGATAAGTCACAATAAATCTGTAAATTATTATTACTAATATTAGTATTAGAAAGCGACTTTTTTATGGTCGAAATAAAGTGAATTGTGTTTGGGTCATATAGCGATAGCAAATGGAGCTAACCTTATTAAGACTGTTTGCTTGTTTAAGTGATCGCAAGCGGCTGATCCTGAACTATCAATCTATAATCCTTAATTCAAAATATTGGCCTATACATTCTGTAGAAACTGATAATGCATAAAGGAAACGTGGACTCAATTTTAAATAATGAAATACGAATGGATTTATTTCCCCGTCTTCCTCAACTCTCTTCTCTGACTTGATCTTGATTCAACCCACGGTTACAAAGTCTCGAAGTCTGGTTCAATTTCGATCATAGCTGCGATTCGATTTCAATTCAAGTTACAAGTCTCCAGGTCTGATCAGATTTCCATTCAAGCTGTGGTTTGATTATGATTTCGCTTCAGGTTCCAAGTCCATTTTGATTCATGGACGTGTTTCGAATGCAAGCACGACCAAGGATCATTTTTCTATCAGATTTCCCCCTCTTTATCACCCAATCTCACTTCATGCGATGATCTATCTCTTTGTGAGATGATCATTTGAAGACAAAATCTGAATCATTGTTGATGGTCTCCTCTTCTTTTGAATAAATACAGGCAAAGTGATTGTTGGCTGTCTCCTCTTCTTTCGAATAAATATATGCCTGCTCTAGTTGCTGAAGTAAAGATACTCCCTCTTCAAGTTGCAAGAGATGGTAATTGGTGTGGATTCTAATGTTCCATCAAAGATTAAAACGTTTTCTTAGAAGGTGCTGCAAGAGGTTTCCCAACTGATGAGATGGTTAGGTTGATGTAATTTTTATAAATGTCTCATCACCCACACAAACACTAAAATTAAGCACATCAGCAAGCTCGAGACTTTATTGTGCATTGGACCCTCCTAAATAAATCATACTTCATTCCATTTCCTTATTTGGTTATTCTCTTTTCTGTATGATAATAGGAATTTGCAATATTCAGATTCTATGACAAAAAAAAAAAGCTAAGAAAAGAACATAGCTGTAATATAACTTTTTCTTGTAGGTCCAACTTTTAAAACCATAAAATAGAGAGAGAGAGAGAGAGAGAGAGAGAGAGAGAGAGAGAGAGAGGCTCAATGCTAGGCCACCTGAAGGAACAACCACAGCTTGGAGAGACCACTGGATTTCAAGTGGTGGTTGCTTCATATGGCATCTCATATACTTCTGGTAATTTGAAGTGGCCACCAGCCAAACCTTCCTGTTTTCACTCAGTTATTTTCAGCTTCACTTCATCAACCTCGATAAGGAAACTGGAGAAGGCTGAAACTTTATGAAGTGTGCTGACCGCAATTCCTCCAGAACCTCATGGACCACCAGCAATCATTCAGGTTTTATCTTCTAATGATGTGATTCAGGTTAGTCTTTTTTATAAATCACATCAACCGAAACAGGGGCATCCACGAAACTTTAACAAAAAGTCTTTAGATCTTTGGATAAGATCAATGCCTAATAGGCAAATCAGTTAATTACCTGTAATTTTTTGTTGATAAGAGCCTGTGGTCATTAGTTATCTGGTGATGCTCTTTTGAATATCAACATCTGTATGAATTAATTCAGCCCTGTAAAACTGACCAGAACCTCAGTAGTTTGAAGAGAAAACCAACAAGGTCAGCCACCATGACTCAATTCAAAGTTCAAAGAAACTCGGTAAGTTCCTTACAAGAGATAGGGCTGCAGTCCCTATGATCCCCTGTTCTGAGATTTTATTTCGATCTTGAATTTGTTTATTGGTGTGAGTTCCCTTGTAAACCATGTAAGAAACAATTTCCCTATGCTATGATTTTTTCGGCATCTTACTTTTAACCCACACTCAGTAATTTCTTGTTAGTGCATCAAATAAACCTTGGGGCAACAAAGGGAGTTGAGGTTTTTCACACCAAACCCAGCTCATAATTTATAATGTAAGCCCTGGCCAACAAGGCAAGATGTTTGCATATACATTTCTGTTAGTGTGATGGCTACTTTGTTGCAAACAAAAAGAAGCCAGTGTTTATTAGGTTTTGTTTTGTACTGCTTACATTCCATGTCTTTTTATTAAGGTTTTGTTTTCTTTGTAGAATTGGACGAGTCAATGCTAGATCCACCCGGAGTTCTTCCTCACAAAAAGTAACATAAGAAGCTCTTGCTGGTAAGAATTGTGCCTCCCTTCTCATTGCTCTGAATAATGGCTCCCTTAGCTTGTGTGAATTGAAGTGAAACTAAAAGCTAGTATTAGGCTCACTTGTTGGTATAGCGTGAAACACATGGTCATCAATTGACATGCCCAAGTTGGGTCTCAGCTTCAATTCAATCTTTCAAGAGGTCTCTAAATTTTCTGATCATGAGTTATGGATAGCCCAATACGAGTGCATCAAACTGGTGGTTAGAATCCACTGACATGATTCCCAAAGTTCCTATTTTTTTAAGCATACCTTGTAGCTAACTCTTATTTACATGATTGTAAGAGTATCACAATGAAGCATATCTGCTAACTGAACTCCTCCTGCAACTCTTAGGAAGGCTAGTGGCCACCCATCTCAGTTGCATACTAATTGGGTCCCGCCCATTGTGAAAAGAATTCAAGGCAGCAAGAGCGAAGTGATCATTCCTACAACTTTGCTTCCTCCTTTCTACCTTTGCCAGGGCTATGTCTTTCCAAACATCACTTGTTAATGTGAAGACCGAAATGAAATCAAGTAGTAAATATACACAGATCAGGGGAGCAGTTCCATCATTTCAGCTTATTCCCAAGGTTGGAGGTTTTGTTCAGGTGTCTGGCATCAAAGAATTTTGTTTGAGTTGTCTCAGCTTATAATTGTAGTAGACTCAATAATTATCCTGGTGAGTGAAGTAACAGTGCAACTAATATGATGGATATTTTTTTCCCTTTGTTAACAATATATTTTGTACTTAATAAATTCTTAACCTTTTTTCATATTTTTTTTTTCAGTCATATTTTTTCTACTAATATTCAGTTCAACATATGTAATGGATGTAAAAGACAATGTTGCAGATTGTTATAAGATGGGTATACGAGGAAGGTGTGAGAGTGGCGGGGAAGAGCTTCAACTCTCGTGAATGTATTAATAGGATGTTTTTGAATGTATTAATGAGATGTTGTAGAATGTATTAAGAGTATGTTGTTAAATAAAAAAAAATTGGCTTATTATTTTTCCTTTGAGTTGAAAAGATTATAAATTTTTTGCCTCATAGGTTAATCTGTGATTGAGTACAATATCCTTAACAGGTGGATTGACTTCAATAGGAGCAAAAAAATGGCACCTGTGCATATATTTAAAAAAATAATAATAACTGTATAAACAACATCCATAGTCGTTTACAAATTCTAAATATTTTTTACCACGACAGAGGGAGTTGTTTCACCAGCAATACAACGATGTGCTAAACTATATTTTTCATAAAGAACAACCACGCAAAATCGTCTTAATTTGCAACTGATAGAGACTGTTGTTTCGGTCTGCAACTCTACAATGGTTATGAGTGTTGTTTTTTTAAACCACGTCAAGAAACAACGGTCTATAACTGTCAACAACAGTTTTAGGCTGCTGTGTTTCGATAATTTTAACCTAGTGATTTAAACTCAGCTTTAGTATTTATTGCCAGAAGGATGCAATCTCATAATCTGGTTTTGCTCAACAAGGAGAGTGGTATATATGGAGAAGAGATTTCTGGTGCACCAGAATATCATTTTCCGTCCCAATCTTCCATTAGATGGGGTACCATAAGACAGTTAGGTTTTATTCGACATGACACATCTCAAAAAGTAACCGTTAAACAAAACAATCAGTGATTTTCAGTTGGGGTGAGATTACAATTCCACAAGGTGCAAATAATGTGGTTCATCTATAAAAATATATCAAATCTCGGAAGTTTTGAAATATATATGCACAAATTAGTAAGATTTCGACCTTGCAGTTTTTTACTGTGGTTACCCAGAGATTGGTGTAGAAAGATTGGTACAAGCTCCATATCCATGCAATTGAGACACACCTAATACAAACCAAAGAGAAATTAAGGCTGAATCATTTGGATTTAAAATCCAGTCCTAGATTTGAGACCCTCAATTCCAGATCCACCGTTTGGATAAGCACTCTTCGAGAGGGATTTAGATTTCGCCAAATCCTATGTCATTTGAAACGACACCCACTATATTAAAATTTGGAATTTCAAACATTCCCTTTCACGTGTTATTTGGAATCCACAACCTTGTATTTGTAGTGTGAATAAGGGACTCTTTCCCTCTTTCCTTATCTCTCTGTCTCCCCGCTCACTCTCTCTCATTTTCTCTATAGATCTTTCTCCATTTCTCTCTAGGATGTCTCTTTGTTTCTCTCTCTTTCTCTCTCTTCCCCGCTCTATCTCTCTAAATTGGTCTCTATTTCTCCCACTCTCTGTTTATCACTCTTAATGGGTCTCTCGTCTCTCTTATTTCCCACTCTCTGGATTTTTTTTTCTATATAATTCATCTCTCCCGCACGCATTCTCTGTTTATCTCTCTAAATGGGTCTCCTCTCTCTCTCCCACTCTTTGGTTCTTTTTTTCTATATAATTCATCTCTCCTGCACGCTCTCGCTATTTCTCTCTCCCACTATTGACTGCCTTGATTTATACGATGATAATTTTTAGTCCCAATCTTTTAAAAATTAGATCTTGAGATCACAACCCACTTATCAGACGGTTACACATTTGATTCCACATAAAACACATTCCTAAAAGTTAACCAAGAACCTTTCTCACGGTACATTGTGATCACAGATGTTAGAATCGACATCAGACCATCCTATAGGTGGTCCATTATCTAGCATGCAAAATATTGAGATGAAAAAAAAATCTACATCATTTATTCAAGGCAGTCAGTCAACAATGTTAACGTGGAACCATCATTCGTGCTACATGAATCTTCAATTGTGAATACTGCTTTCAACCTTTAAAATTTATAAAGCAGTTACTGCAACATCCATTTTTGTTACTGCCACACCACCTCCAATCAGATGAGGGTGATCTTTTTTTGTTCCAACCTACTACAGTATAATTGCAATCATGGGCTTACAATCAAATGATCAGGTGTTAATTCCATGTGACACATCCCAAAAATGTGAGAAGATTGCATCATTCCATAAAAAACACGACTCATGCTATTTTGGTCTCTCATATTAACATTATGATGCAATAGTCTCTTGTTTGATGTGTGGCACATGGCATCAACATATCACCATCTGATGGTAGGCCCATGCTCTCAAGATATGTGCAAGATTGAGACTAAAGACAATCTACATCATCTTATTTAGAGTAGTCAACAAAATTTTCTTTAACTAAGTGGTGTGGCAGTAACCATGATCGATTTATATTATGCACGCTAGCTGTCTATCCAATGGATATAGGGTGGACACTATAGCTGTCTATTGAAAGTAATCTTGACTGCACGTCATTTTTGGGTAGTATCATGTGGGGTCACCGCACCGTTCGACGGCACTCATGATCTAACCATTTTTCCCGAATTCCAATTTAACCTGCATGGAATTCTCACATCTATTCCTTTGAATCAATGTCCAAAAAGTGCACAGTTCTGCCTAAACGTACCAACACTTCATATGGCACCAACACATTTGGGAGGAAACTGACTTCACAAATGTCAGAACCCCTGAAATCAGCTTTTCAACAAAGATAAGGGGATTTAAATCTGTCTGTTAAGCATTAGATGTCTAAAATAAAGTATCTCTCAAGTTTTAACCAAATAAAGCAAGCAAAAGCAAACACCAAAATTCCAAAGGTTTAAAGAGTGTTGCTAAGATGCGGCAGCAAAACCACTCATCCTGCCACTAATAGTAAGAAGCAAAACTAAAATTATGAACCCCATCTTTTCTTCCATCTCACTGCCTTGCCTTCCTCGTAGGCAAATCAGATCACCTTCTTAACGATACTGAAAACACATTAAAACAACATTTTCAAAAACAATATTTAGAGAATTAAACAGCAGAATAAATGAAATAATAGTAATAATAATAATACAAACAAATAGCAAATACCGCAGACAGATTTACCTTGACAAAGCCAATCTCCTTGGCGTTGCTGCGGAAGCACTGCCTGCAACACATAAGTCCGTACTTTCTGATCAACCCATGTGGATTACCGCAAACTCGGCTGAAATAACCAACACGTTTATAGAAAGCAGAATTAGTAATAATGAACTTTAAATTATTACCCTTACAAGTTCATATATCAATCGATATATGATAGGAAATTGAGGGGCAGTGGAATTTCTCCCAACTTTGGCTTCATCACCCAAGCAGGCGAACAGCTGGGTGCTCTGGTTATAAATTGCCAGCAGCCAACAAAAAGCCTCCACTTCCCAAATCTGAAACTTATAATTGAGGGGTTTGATTTCATCTCCCTAACATGCAACTGTACCCCATGCTTTCTTATAAGCACGGTTTTGAAATCTCGGATTTCTGAGTTGTCTTGTATGCCCCAAGACCGAGACGTTTAGCATCTTGGCGTGACACGAAAATAGCCCTTTTAATGATCTTATACCATTAAAATAGGTGTTTAATCTAACACTATTGAATAATATTTTACTATTATGTCACATGGCAAATATCTTTGATCAATCTAAACAGTCCCAAGTGGATGTGCATGATTGGAACATATCAGTTAAAAGAATCACACCCATAAATCAATTGCATACAGTCAGATAAATTATCTTCAATATTAACCGTGATAGCCATTAATGAGATCTTTACATAGACAGAATAGAGTACAACAAAATAGAGCAATGTGTAGAAAGATAATGACTAGTACACCACTTACAATAGTGTACTATCCTAACTTCCTATATAAATTAAAATATAAAATAATTTTCTATATTGCATCTGAGAACGAAACACACACCAATCTCATTTCTCTGACCCCCATGACGTCTTGTCTTGGACGATATTTCAAACCATGCTAATAAGACATCCCCGCAATTCTTTATCCAACCATATTTATATGGGAGTTACTACTATTAGTCCCAACCTTGCAGCCAGCTAGGGTGTCTCCCAGGTCAAACCCTCTCCAAACTGGTTAGACCTTGCAAGAAGCAGTCATTTATGGATATGTCCAATACTCCAATCAGTGAAATTACATTCTTGCCTTGCCACTAATTTGGCACTCATAAATATCTGTGTATCTCAAGGTTTCTCTACTTGGCAGAGGAAGATTGAACTATAACTGCACTTAATTTCTAAATGTTCTTCCAAAGAACGCTTTATAGAAAAGTATGAAGCATGTGTAATTGAAAGAATAACGAGATCAAATTCAAATTCCACACCTAAAACTCTCTCCAAACTGATTAAATCTTGGGAATGCAATCATTCTTGGATATGTTAGATCATAGTTAAGAGTCAGAAGTTGGCAATAAATTGGTCAAAGTTCAAAAAAATTGACTATAATCTTACAGCTAAATTCCAATTTTATTTTTTCAAATTGCTTATTATAAAAAAGACCTGTACGTATAACCATATATTAATATACACTACTATTCACCGTAGTCATGAAGTTGGGGGTCCGCAATAAATCAACAAACGTCTAAGTCGGGAATCGGCAATAAATCAGCAAGGTTCCAATTCTGGAAAAAATCGGCAATTATAAAAAAAAAAATTCAAAAGAACATAGAAAATATATCATAATATATTTCAAGTTAAAAATAACAATTTTAATGAACAAAAACTAGTAAAAAATAGGCAAAACCGAAAGGTTTTTTATGAACAGACCGAGCAAAATAGTACAAAACCTAAAGGTTTTTCCCCCTCAACTATAAGTGAAAAAATAAAAACTCGGCCGAGTTGCAACTTGGCCGATTAATTGGCGATAAAGTCAGGAACAGACCGAGCAAAATAGTACAAAGCCTAAAGGTTTTTCCCCCTGAACTATAAATGAAAAAATAAAATATCGGCCGAGTTGCAACTTGGCCGATTAATCTGCGATAAAGTCAGGATGACTGCAAGTCTTTTTCGTATTTTGTTTAAATGTCCGACTTTTGTGACTGCTATGCTATATACATATAGAAGTAGATAAAAAAATATCCTTCACCATAAGTCAGACCTACCAGAATTTGAATATAATCTTTAAATTTCTGTTTTCTCTATTACCCACCACAGACACAAAAAATATGCTCACAACTCACAATCGATCTACGGCTCTATCAAGCCATGATCTAGGACTGACTGTCAGGAAAACAGATACCACCATATAGATGGTGCAGAGGTACCTAACCAGTAGCATTTCCATTAGTAATAGGACGATCACAATCTTCTGCCTGCGGATCTAGGGCTGATGTCATCTATGCTAACACCAGCCATAGGTCGAGAACCAAAAACAACTAGAAGGACCACTAATTGAACTGAAAAAAAACCTAGATTTCAATATCTAAATTTGCTAATCAACCAGTGTTACCTTGGCACTCATACGTTTGGGATTTTTGCCGAGCTGACACTTGGTGGCACTAGTAAAAACCTAGATTTTACTAGAAGGACCACTAATTGAACTGCAAAAACACCTAGATTTCAAGATCTCAATTTGCTAATCAACCAGTGTTACCTTGGCACTCATACGTTTGGGATTTTTGCCGAGCTGATACTTGGTGGCACTTGGACACTCCTCAAACAGCATGAAACTTCTAGACATATATGAAAAACCTCATATTACTATTAAAATGCTCATCGTTTTGACAACGATAAAATGAACATTGTTTCAAAAGAAAACTATGTAAAGTTTAGTAACTACTGAAACAAAGGTTTGGGTTGTTGAAAACGATTTTATACTATAATATATGTTTATTTAAATTCAGGACATATATTATAAACGTTTTCATTACATATCTAAATTGGTTCTCTATGATATCCCTTAAATTTTTCTCTATATATTATTTACTTATTTTATTTTTCTCTATATATTATTTTTCTTATTTTATTTTTCTTATGGCCGTGCCGCCGTATTTGAATTTTTAGAGATTAGTGTGCAAAACATCTATTGACACCTGAACACTTGGCACCCATGCCAAGTGTCAAGGTAACACTGTAATCAACAACAAAACATTCATCGGAAATTCTTTCATTTGACCTAATGATTAATTCTTTCATACTTCTCTTTATTTTAGTGGAGTAAACCTAAAAATGTACAAGTTTTGCACCGAAAACCAAAACCAGTCCAAAAAAAAACAAAATGGAGTCGGCGTTGGGTGGCTGAAATAAAAAACCATATGGGCAGGTTTAGAAAATCAACCCAAAATAAAAAAAATGAAAATAAATGGAAACCAAACCTAACCTGATTTCTTTCCCAGTTTTGGTTCCAACCAAAAACTGAACCGTTCGATTCCATATAGACTGAACTGAATCAAAAATAAAAATCTCGGTATCGGCTCAGTTAACCCATTCTGTTTAAAGATTTTTGTAGTCCTACAGAATGGTGTGGTCACTCAGACAACGATTTTTAGTCCCACTAGAAGTTTTCTGATCTAAGTTTTGGATTGCATCCCCAACCAGTTTCAATAACGCTGCAAAATCTTTGAATTAGCTCTTCATAACATTTACATAGCTCAATGACCGTTATCCAGTGAGATCTTGGTGATTTCTAGATCTAGAGACATAGGCTGAACACGCATCATCAGAAAAAAAAAAAAAGCAGTAAACAATATATACAAAGATCAAATCGATTGTACATCAACTACACACAATTTCAATATAATTGATTCACACAGGACCATTGGAGGTTTGAGAAATCCCCTTATCAGCTTCTTATTATCTCCTATCAAACGCTAAATTTCGAAATCCAAAACCAAAAATTCACCGACATCACTACCGACACCATATCAAATATACCAAACACATCTTCTTATCTATATAGATCGATCGATACAAGAAGAAATAAAAATAAAAATACATGAATTATACAGAATAAAAGCAGATTCGAAGAGAAAAATCATACCAGGTGCGAGATCCAGGTCCATAGTTCTTCGGATGAGAGTTCCAAACGTTCGTGTGACCCATTTTCTCTTTGACGAGGAAGCCCTAATCTCTCACAATGGAAGAACGGCAAGCGCACAAAACCCTAATCTTTCACAATGGAACCCTAAAATGAAATGAACAAGTTTATATAATAAAAGGTAAGGGCATTGTTGTCATTTCATTTTTTTTGAGAATATCTATCATGTATTTCGAAGCTACTAAGGATTATACTCCCTACATCTTTTTAGTCCCATGTAACTTAATTCGGCTTATGAATTGAATAGAGATAATCGAATTCCTCGTAATAACAAGGGGCTTATGAATTGAATAGAGATAAACGAATTCCTCATAATAAATAACAAGCAAGATGTCAACTAGGGTACCCATATCGGTCCACGGAGGACCGATACGTATACCAAATTGTATTAATATAATTTTTATTTTTATTTAAAAAATAATAATTGAGAAGTATCGGTCGATACAGAATACTCGATATATATTGGCTAATACGAATATCAATATCCGATATGTATTGGCTTATATTCGATACTTTAATTACTAGTGAATTGTCTAATTAATTCATATGAATTGATTCATTTAAAGTTTTGAAAGCATGGTCTGAAAGATTTAAACTTAAAATTTTATGTAATTAATAAGTAATTTTAAACTCATTCAACTCTCAACAAATTGAATTCATTTAAGAATAGCGAATTGTGAACCCAATCTCGAATTAGTGAACTAAGTAACTATGCTTTAATCCTGAATTAGTGAACTAAGTGACTATGCTCTAATCCTAATTTTCGTAAAGGTACAATTATTTTCAATTTTAGATTCTTCCTTCCCAACCCAAGTTTTACATAATCAAAATATTGACCTATAATAATTTTTGCCCAATCCGGCAAAAAGATTGAATTGAGTGGGTTGAGTTTCGAGCAAAGTTGGCCCTTCTGGGCATAAACCATTTAGGTCTGGTCGGGTCAACCAAATTACATATTTAATCTAAGATAATATTAGAGGAGTTTAGGAGATTTTAAACTTGAGGTAACATAAAAAGGATTAGAGGAGTTTAGGAGATTTTAAACTTGTTCAAGACGGGTCAACCTGAATTAAGTAGGGTTTAGGGGATTTTGAATTGGTTTGAGTCGGGTCAACCTCATAGTTTTATATATAATATAAAAGGATTAGGAGGTTTTGAATCGGGTTCAGTCTACTTTGGTCGGGGTGCACCATCATGTCGGGGTCGATTGAGTCAGGCGCAAGGATCAAAATTTCGGGTTCAATTGAGTCAGGTGCAAGGATTAAAATTTCGGCCGAAATGACTGAAATTTTGGACCGAAATGATAATTTGGACTGAAATTTCATTCATATTTTGTATGAGATTGAAATTATCGGCCGAAATTTCGGCCAAATTATCGGTAAATTATCGATTTTTCGGCCGAAATTTTGATCCTTGGTCAAGCATATATCCTGACACCTAACTCGCCTGACTGGATTTCCAGACTAGGCCAAGCATTTAAACTTGACCCCCACCCATTAGGTTGGTTTGGGTCGGAACCATTCGACCCTACTCCAAGGTTAGTTCAAGTAGATTTTGACCTGACCCACCTGACCTAATAAACTATGTATATTTATATGGTTTTGAAGGAATATTGGCTTTTAAATCGGATCAGCTCAATCTGGCCTAGTTTTTTAGGGTCGAGTGTCTACCTTTTGCTTGTTTGCTCTGATCAAGTGCACCTTGACTCGACCCAATCCGACCCAACTCAGTCTGTTGACAACCCTAACGAATGGATACAATGGCATCATCATCATCAGCGCCTTGTTCGCTGTGATTGAGAGCACCTTAACTCGACCTAACCCGAGACCAGCATTGGCTAATGGTACCTCAAGAAGACACGCAATGTTAACTAGCAAGAGGCTAGATGTGCAAGTGGAACATGTTGAAGTTTAGTCCCACATTGGATAAATTATAGCCTTGTCTCTTCCTTTATAACATTCTCGCCCCCTCCACTCACAATAAATTAGTTTTGAGTTGGATGTACAAATTTATCATGCTATTAGAGTAAGTCTCAGTCCAGTCAACTAGGAAGAGGCTAGAGGTGCAGGTGGAACAAGTCACACTCCTCTACGAAAAATAGAGTTATCATTATGATTGCTTCAAATTAGATGATGGAGATCTTGTTTCAATCTTCCACACAATTGATCTTGAGATCATGTCGCGAGCCGATTAGTTTTTTATTTCAAATGTCATATATCTCCGAAAAATGACCCTAAAATCATGTTTTGAGTGTAATGTGTGCCATCAGATTCAAGGGGAATTTTTTGGGGATCTGTGACATGTGGAATAAAAAATAGATCGTGATAGGTGCGACATGATCTCAAGATCCATTGTATAGAAGATCAGGGTAAAACAATATCTCCATCATCCATTCTGAAGCAATCAATGGGTTTAAAGGGGTTGCACATATGGGCACTTTCAGAGATTGCATGAGCGGTAATAGAGGTACTCATATATATAAAGAGGTACGCAATATTTGACACAGTAGATCTTGAGATCATAGCCCAATTAGTAGACGATTAGATCTTGATTCCACGTGGCATATATCCCCAAAGTGACCTTGATCATGAGAAGGGTTCTCGGGTCACTTTTGAGATTTATTCAATGTGGAATCAAAATCTGACCGTCTGATATATTTTGCATGAGCTCAAGATCCATTGTGTGATAAAAAATTAGCTTCACTAGTGTAAATATGTATTCTAGCAATGTTAAAGAGTTTTAAAAAACTAATAAGATAAAATTCAACAAAGTTCAATAAAGTTCGGAGCATATTTTCAAAAAAAATCGAAATTTACTGAAATTTTAACCAATTTACGATTCAGATCATGAATGAAACAGAAATGAAAACCGAGATTTTGATCCATGACTCGTACTCAAGGACTTATTCCGGGTGCTCTAAGAGGCCAACTGCCCCATTATAAATTCTAATAATAATAATATATTATAAAGCTAGGGAGTCAATTATATCATATGAGAGCAACAATCCAAAGCAAATGAATTAAAAACAGTTGACCAGAGGCAAACGTAAATTTTGTATGTAAATAAAAAGCCCAAATATAATATATATATATATATATATGTATAGGGCTGGGATATGCATTCGGGCATAGAGATATCTCAATGCCAATTGATATGGGTCACGTAGCACTATTTCGTGAAGTAACGGGTGACATTAAAATCACTTTACTAATTAGGGTTATACTTTTAAAGTATTTTAAAAGTTAAATATCCTTTCAGTTGTTATTCTTGACTTTTTTAAAGTCTTATTTTTTTTTTTTCTTTCCATTTTTCCAAGAAAGTGTCAGACTTATTTTTTTAAGTATATTTTACTCAAAAAATATAATCGCCTGATAGTGAAACACCGACACCCCGAAAATGAAGCGCTAGCACCTCGATAGCGAAACGCTAGCACCCCGGTGGCGAAGCGCGGGCACTGCCGAGGTGCCGGTGTCTTGGTTTAGGGGCACTGACACCTCTATATCGAGGTGCCAACGCCTCGTAAAAAAAAATAAAAAAAATAAAAATAAAAAATAAATATATATATATATATATATATATATATATATATATATATATATATATATATATATATATATATATATATATATATTTTATCGAAGCGATGGCGCCTCGACATTTCGCTAATTTTTTTTTTAATGATCAAAGCGCCAACACCTGGATATAAATGTGTTGGCGCCCCTGAAACCAGGCGCCGGCGCACCATTTTTTTTTTAGGAAAGCGCCAGGATCTCGGCGTTGGGTGCCAGTGCCTTGCTATCGGGGTGTTGGTGCATCGTTGCTGAGGTGTTAGCGCTTCGCTATCTAGCGCTCATATTTTTTGAGTAAAATATGTTTGACTTGAAAAAAAGTATGTTTGACACTTTATTAGAAAAAGAGAGAGAAGAGAGAGAAAAGAAAGAGACTTTAAAAAGACCTTTAAAAAAAGTTAATTTTTAAAATATTTTAAAAGTGTAACCCTAATTAGTAAAGTGGTTCCAATGTCACCCATCACTTCTTAAAAGGGTGTTATATATTACGCCCATATCAATTGGCATAAAGATATCTCTACACTCGGGCGCATTTTTCCCTTTCCCAATATATATATATATATATCCTACTCCTATTATAAAAGCACGAATGACTCCCGATAGTTTTTGCCAATATTATGTTTCTACAGTTTAGGAACACTCTACCCCTATTTCCCTACTTAAAGACTTTCCTATTTTTGCTCCCTCTAAAACACAATTCCGACACCTCTTTTATATATGATACGGTTATATTTTTGCTTCCTCTAAAACACATTTCTCAAGCCTCTTCTATTTATGATAAGTTCATATTTTTTCTTATTAAAATAGAACTTATCAAGCCTCTTCACAATAAGATTTGAGGGCTACTTGTTAGGAATTCTACTCACACTACGGACTCTTTATCGTGATGAATATAGGAAAATTAGAAAGACGCAGGCAAAAAATAATCACATACATAACACAAAGATTTACGTGATTCACCCAATCGATGGCTACTTTCATGAGAGTATATGTACTATTTATGAACATTTACAACGCACACACTTTCTCTTATCTCTTGTGCACTCTCAATTAAGATCCAATACGATCTTACACAACCAACACGTTGTAAAAACAAGGACACAGTCTTTCAAACAACAAAGAAGAGATCTGTCGGAATATAATAACGATTTCGACACAAGAACGGCTTCAATTGGATCTTCAATCCCCAAGCAATTCTTCAATATTTTTTCTCTCAAAATATTCTCCACCAATTTTCTCTCTTGAAAACTTTCATCAAGCTTTCTCTAAAACCCCTAGAGAAAACTTTCTATAAATAGGGTCCAAACACTTTTGGAAACATGACTCACAAATTTTATAAACTTTAAAAATATTCAAAACACTTCCAAAATAGTTAAAAATTCAAACCCGCGGATCTGAATCCGCCCAGAAGTCAATCGATTGATTTTCCCAAACTCAATCGATTGATTTCTCAAACTCAATCGATTAAAACTTGTGGTTTGGATTAAACCTTATTCAACACCACTTTGGTACATAAAAATTTTCTAACCTATTTCTCCCAATCCTCCTTTCCTTGGATTTGCAATCTCCTATATCTAAGGACCAAATTTGGCTTTATCAACTTGGTACACTTTTTTCAAGAAACGATAATATCAAGAGTTGAGATTTTGAACCGGATCAGCCCCACCCAAAACCAGAACCACTTTTATGTAGAAACAGTATTTTGAGTTGTCGGATCAATTCAGCAATGAGCGCATGACTATTTAGTTAAGGGTTAGATTGAGTGGCGGGGTTAGAGGTTCTCGAAGGCTAATAACTAACAAGGGGCAGCTACTAACTCTCTCCCCCCTTAATTACAGCTGTAAACCTTTGACTGCTTTATATCAGACCATGGGGATCGTTTCACTCTAATATTTTACACAACGGATCTTGAGGCCATGGGCTTACCATCACACGGTAAATTTCTTATTCTTCATGGCATAGATTCTAAAAAGTGGACCGCAAATCATATTGTAGGCATTTTTTTTTTCAGATTTGTGTCACATGAAATAAGAAAATTGATCATATTAGAAAATTGTATATGCAGTCGAAGATTCAATCTTGACAGCTTAAGATTTTCAAGTACCATTAGATAGTCATTTTTTTATTCAGGTGACACACATCCCACAAACATGATCTATGAGCAAGATTTGTTATCACTTTTTTGGGATGTGTGCAAGATAAAAAAAGAACTAATTGTCTGATGGTACACGCATGATCTCGAGATCCCTTCTGTGAAAGATTGGGACGGTAAACGAACTCCATCTGATTCAAAGGAGTGGAACACATTACACTCAAAAGTGAATTTAGATTCACTTTTTGAGATTTGTGCCACATGAAATGAATTAAAAATTGACGGTTTGATGGCACACCAATGCTCTCAAGATCATGATCATGGGTGACATCCAACAAGGTTCTCGCCTACACTAAAAACCCATTGACTGGGTTGAATTGGATGATGGAGATCGATTTTCATCTCAATTGTCCATAAGATTGAGAGATCATGGGCATAACATAAAAATGATAATTTTTTTATTCCATTTGGCATGGATCATAATAAGTGATCCAAAAATCATGTGGGGCTCATCATGCTCAAACGTGATTTTAGATTCACTTTTTGGGATTTGTGCCACATTAAATGAAAGTTGACGGTCTGATGGCACGATCAAGCGGGTGGAAGATTTGGATGAAAATTGATCTCCATCGTTTGATTCAATCGAGTCAATGGGTTTTTTATGTAAACGCCCTCAGTAATTGGGTAGGTGTAAATAGAGCTACCCAAGTCAAATTTACATTGAAGGGCTACAACTTGCACATGAGATTAATGAGATTAATGCCGTGGCACATAGTTTAGAAAGAAAACGGTATTTTTGGGACTTGTGTCACGTTGATCGCCATCTAAATAATCATATTTGAAGGCCATGATGTAAAGATCTTTGATGTCAAAGATTGGCACAAAACATGATCTCTATAATCTGATTCAACACACTCAAAGCCGATACGATGGTACACCATTGATATCAAGATTGATTGTGTGAAAGATTGGTGTGGAAAACAATCTACATCGCCCGATCTCAATATGTCAATTGGTTTTACTGGATTTAGGACGTAAGGGCCATTTTTTGAGGATTTGTGATACATGGAACAAAAACTGATCGTCTAATAGGTGCGCCATGATCTCCCTATCCAATTTGTGGAAGATCGGGGTGAAAGACGATCTCTATCATTTGATCCGAAGTAGTCAACGATCTTCAAGGGGTTTGATACGTAAGCAATTTCAGAGAACGCAAGGGTGCGAAAGAGGTATCCTTGGTCCAATCTCTAAGCTGGTCTATTACCAAGGGAGCGAAAAGAGGTACCCTTGGTCCAATATCTAAGTGGGTCTATTTCCAAGTCCATTTTTGCAGTTGCACACTCCCGCTTAACTATTCTCAATTGCCTGACTTTCAGACTTTGAATGGTTCAGATTTTTAAAGCCCACTGCCTGACTCAAAATTATCCTAACTAATAATGAGTTAAGTTGGGTCTAATACTAATTTCAAAGTGGGCCTATTACTCCAGATCTCCAGCCCAAATCAAGCAGGCCTGGTCAGCCTAGCCTATTGACACACGTACAGAGAGCTAGATTATATGTGCAAATGACAAAGAACTTAATAAATAAAACATTGTATTAGATACTAGACCAAGAATTTTTTAAAACTTCTTTTTTATTTTTTTCAAGAATAATTTATTTTTTCATCTAAAAAAAAATATATTTTATTGATAGAAAAAATAATGTATATTTATTGATAAAAAAGCGTACACACTTTATATATATATATATATATATATATATATATATATATTAAAAGAGTACCTTTAAATTCACCCACCGAATCTTTGAGCTCACCCCTGATGAAAACCCATTCACTACTTTAAATCGGTTGATGGAGATCCATTTTTGTCTTAATCTTTCACACGATGGATATCAATATTCAAATAGTACCTTTAGAAGTATTTTGAATAGATGTTATTACTAATAGGTTGCCCGCTATTTCAATTTTTTACCAAAGATTTTGTTTATAACATTTACTTCCATCTACTCAGATATCATGAAAATGAAATATGCCTAATCACGATGGATGATAATCAATCAAAGTCAAACCACATGAAAATAAAATACCATGCTGCTATAAGAATGCATGATATTTTGTGAGTTTCTTAACAGAAGTTATATACGTTGTAACAAGAAAGGAGAGATGAAGGGTCAAGAGAGCTATATATGTAGTTACGGAATAAACAAGAAGATAAATGGAAACTTAAAGGGACAATTTGGAAAGCAATATTTTGTTTTGTTCTTTCAATTATAAGTTAGTAGAAATCGAAGCAAGTTCTTAATCCTATATATTATCAAGACGTTCTAATTTATTTTGGCTGATGTTACTATTTACCACCACACTACTTTATGTTATAGCCATATCACTTGAACAAAGGACAAATATGTTGACTGTTTTCAAGCAAAAATAATCATTTTCCGTCCCAATTCTCAAAACAATCAATCTTGAGATCATAGGCCTACTAATAGACGGCAAGGTGTTAATTCTATTGTCATATATTCCAAAAATTGAAAGCGATCATAGAAGTACCATCAAACCTGTTCACAATCACTTTTAGGGGTGTATGCCACATGGAATCAACATCAGACCATCTAATAATAGGCTCATGATCTAAACATCTATTGTGTTGAAATATTGAAACAACCTCCATTGTCTTCTTAAAAGCAATCAACTAATTTTTCTTTGTTTTCGTGAATTGATTGTAACATAAAGTGGGGTGGTAGTAACACCGACCTTTATTTTATATATTAGTAAATAATAAAAATTATTGACACATAGATAATATTTTTATTATCATATAATGTCACATGTTTGCAGGCTATCATATCCGTTAGATTAGCCCTAAAAGTTAGAGGCATAGGGTGTAACTAGACATGTTTCAGAGTTTCAAGTATTAGAATACCTACATATATAGAATTAAGAGCATGATTATAGTGAAAATTTCTCTTTAAGAACGCTTATAATATTTCATTCAACTAGAGAATTAAATTCTCTTATGTTAGTTTTATTGAACGACTCATGTTACACTGCGTCTCAAGTGGGACAATCATTACCCCATTTATTTATTTTATTTTAGTCGATTATTGATTTTTTAATATAATAGTCGATTATTGATTTTTTATAAGTATATTCATTTTTTTAAAATTAGTGTAAAACATTAAATGCCTATTTTTTGTAAACTTGAACTTGAACTTGTATTAAAACTTGAACTTGTACTTGAACTTGAACTTATATTTGAACTCAAACTTATACTTAAACTTGAACTTGAAACTATAGAACTTGAACTTGAATTTGAACATGAAATTGTACGTGAACTTGAATTTGAATACTTGAATCTTAAACCCGAAATGAGAGCTTGAATACTTGAATCTTGAACCCGAAATGAGAACTTGAATATTGAATCTTAAACTCAAAATGAGATCTTGAACTTGAACTTCTTGAAAGAAGTATACTTGAATACTGAACTTGAATATGAAAATCCTGAATACATGGAATCTTGAATATTAACTACTCGACAAGGAATCCTGAAATCATGAAAGTGAAAAGATGATACTATCTTGAGCTTGAAACCTCACATGGCTGATCGTTGTTCTCACTAGCAGGCTCGTATGAGTACCTCATACTTGAAAGACTTATTGAAATGTCAACTGAGGATTGAGTCTAGTTAGACTAACAGAGTCATTGATCTTTATTTTGATTGACTAAACAACGGAGAGCGTCTGCCTTTGTTCACGTAAACATTGGCATCTTGATTCTTAAATCTTGGATCATAGTTGATGTTCTAGTATCAATACCGAATTAATTAAAAGACACTAATAATTAACTTATAGATTATTGTAATAACCCAAAACTTTCGAAAATATTGAATCTTTGACTTTTGATGAGAATGCGACCTTTTGACTGATTTAACTCGAGTTAAATCATTTAATCCATTCGTTAGCATGGCCTTAAACCCCATTCGTTATAATTGGAGGTATGCGTCAAACACATTAAAGCCCAACTCGTACCCTATGTAGAGTGTATGCGTGTTTGTGCATGTTGCAATGAGCCCGGACTTAATTTTTGAACTTAGGCCTCTACCCAAATATGCCAACTATGTGGACCGACTGATTGAGTCGACTATTTGAGCCAACTAGATGGTCGACTAGTTAGGTCAATTGATTTGGGTCGACTTTGGGCCTCAATTAGAACCTTTGAAGAAGTGGCAAATACCCAAATTGTGTGTACTAGAGTCACACTGGAACCAAACCTCTTTTAAGTGGATAAGACTAACACTCTTTTGCGATGTTATCGCTTAACATCGAAATCGAGCCTAATAACCCAACTTATCACGTGGCACCCAATTAAGTGTACATGTTCGGCAGGTCGCACGATGCCGCCTGTAATTTTTAAGATAAATAATTGATAAGAATGAAAATTTGTGTGAATAGTAAGGCTAGATCTTATGTTTTGGCCTTCGGAGAGGAGTCGTATACTGACTCACGGTGTGCCGGCCTAACACTGAATTTGACCCATAAGTTAAAAGTGGATGTAATTGAGCTTTGTGAGAACATCAGTGGGGAGAGATCTGGTTATAGGTGAGGATGAACCACATTTTTTACCTTTGATAGGGAGTTGTGCACCGACTCACGATGTACCGGCTTCACGCCAAGCCAAGCCCTTGGATAAGGACTAACACACAAGTTGTGTGTGCCTGCTTCACATGGGAGCATGGCCTTAGTTAAATAGACAAAGCTTTTCTGGCAAGCCACTTGCCTTTGGATAGTTTTGCATGAGTTTAGAGAGAAAGAAGAGTGTAGAGAATTTGCTCCTCACGTGAGCACTTGCACGCCGAAACCCTGGATTCGTGATTTATCTTCCTCGTGATTTCTTCGCTTTCAATCGTGTGCCGCGAGAGATCGTCGATCTTCGACATCGTTGAGATCCGTGGGCGAAAGAGAATTCGTCTTCTCCAAAGCCCGCTTCTTGATTTCGTTTGAGAAACCCAAATCGTTTGATCTCCTCGTAATTTCATTTCCCTCAAGTCAAGATATCTTTTGATTGTGCCGTTGTACCTCAAGAAGATTGATTTTGACGCTATTGCGATCGAATCATTGGAGGAACAAGAGGGTTTAATGTTGAATCCATTGATTTCAGTCATCGTAGAACTTGCACACACGTGATTAGAAGGTAAGAGTTGATTTAAATTAGTTTTGTATTGATTTATGAATGTGTGCCATGAGTTTTGGACGATTTGGACCAAGGAAGAAGAAGCCCGATGGGTTTCTGAATCTGTCAAAATTGATCGATCGATTTGAAAATTGACCATTCGATTTTGACAGGACTGAGATATGTAAAAAATTTGTTGGAGAAATCGGTCGTTCAAACTGAAGAAATCCAACGTTTGATTTTGGAAATCGACCGTTCGATTTTGACTGAGCTTGTTAATACCGCCTCGGTATTTTGGCTATAATTTTTTACTCCGAACTCCGATTGACGCGATTCTTATGGCATTGGAAAGAGGACAACGAGACCTATAATTTTGTGAATATGCAATTTGATGAATCAAATGTTTAAAGGTCAAAATTGAGTGAAAAGTTGGGTTAAGTTTCGAGTTAGCATGAACTTGCCCATTTCTGCCTCGATTTTGAAAAAACACTTCAAGTAAGTCGAAATCATTAGTAATTAAGGTCAATCCTTAATACATCGTATATTTGTGATGTAGATTGAGGGTAGGAAGCCATTGATAAGACTTTGCTTTGCTTCAGGCAACTTCGAGGTTAAGGTAGGGGAACTTCAATGCAAACTTACATGTTTGATTCTGATTCATAGTTACTTTGATTTAATCGAATTGAATGTGATCCTTAGAAATTGATTTAGAAATTATGAATATATTGGAATCTTTGAGATATTAAACTGCATTGACTCTTTGAAAATATCAAATCATATGAATCCGTTGAATCTGAACTTGGAAAATTTGTAGGAAAATTTCATTTCACTTATATGATAATGGTTTGATTTTGGAACAGTAGACCTGTATGATAATGGTTTGACTTTTTGAAATAGTGGACTTATATGAAATTGGAAGTCTTACACGTAGACTTGTATGATAATGGTTTGATTTTTAGGAGCAATTTTAGAACTCGATAAGTGATAACATTGGAATAATTGAAATCTTTGAATCATGGATTAGTATTTGAATTGTTTGAATCTGAACTTTCAAACCTATTGAACATTGAATATGATCTTTGCACCTGAATTTTTGAATCTGAACTTCATACTCTGAATTCTTTGCACTCGGTACATGAACTTTGATTCTTTCGAATCCCGAATATGAACTTTGGACTTTGATTTTGAACTTTGAACTTTGAACTTAAAATTGAATTCGGTACCCTCTGAATCTTTTGAACTTGTGCGACGGCACACCCTTGGATCGCTTTGGCGGGATGTATGTACGCCCTTAGACCACTCTGGCAGGATTTACGTACACTTCTATACATCTTTGTACACCCTTGGACCGCTCTGGCGGGATCTATGTACGCCCTTGGACCACTCTGACAGGATTTACGTATACTTCTGAATATCTTTGTATACCCTTAGACCGCTCTGGTGGGATCTATGTATACCCTTGGACTACTCTGGCGGGATTTATGTACACCTTTGAACACCCTTGTATTTATGTACGCCCTTGGACCGCTCTAGCAGGATTTACGTATACTTTAGAACATCTTTGTATACCTTAGACCGCTCTGGAAAGAATTACGTACATCTTTGAAATGTGAAATTTGAATTCGAACTATGAACTTTGGCACCTTGACCTCTTTGATTGCAAATTCGATATTATTTGCAAATTTGTTCTTGAATCCGAACGTTGAATCCTTTGAACTCCGAACTCTGAACTGTGGGCAATCTTTAGATAATCTTGATCAGTAATTAATACATTGGACAATCGCTTTTGTTTATGATGAAAATGCCTTTGAAATCAGTTTTTGTTTGAATATGAGAATGTCTTCAGTTTTAATACGAAAATATTTTGATTATTGTCATTGAATCTATGCTTCGTTATGATAAAATGTGAAATTGTATTGAGCCTTTCTCTATTGAGTTTAGATTGTTAGCTCACCCTGACTATACGTCACAGATGCAAATCTGAATCATGTTTGAAGATGATCCTGCAAATCATTGATTTTGGACTTAGCACCTTTTGAACTTGGTCCAGTGGATTTTGGACTTTAGACTTGGTATATTCACGAAACTTAGTAGAATTAAAATTTTTATTATATTTATATTTTGTACGCCACTGTTTGGGTGATGGTCAGCCATCACTAGTTATTTTTAAATTGTTAGGCTACTGTTCAGTATAGAAAGGAAATTTTTTAGTTTTACCATTTATGGTATGACATTTGCTTTGATTTTCGCATTGTGTGGATGTACCAAGTAAATTCGGTATTCGGATTGTGATCTGCAATCTAGCGGTCCGAGTTTTTCTATTTGGTTTAAAGTTGAAAAAAAATATATATCTCAAAAAATTGTGTTGGAAAAATCCGAGCTGTCACAATTATAAATTTAATGATAAGTACATGATATCAAAATAACTAGAAATTACACTTAATCAATTCAAAAGATCTTCATGTACAATATAAATTTTGTGCTTGCTAATGTTATAATTATAAGACTTTTGCTAATGTTATAATGATAAGTACATGATATCAAAATAACTAGATATTACACTTAATCAATTCAGAAAATCATCATGTACCATGTAAACTTTGTGCTTGCTAATGTTATAATTGTAAGACTTTTGCCAGTTAATGTTGTAATAACTTATAGAATAATATTTCTATGCTTTATTTGTAAATCTCTACATTTTCTTGTTTTTACACTTCATGAATTGTTAATCTTATTATGGATGCTTATCTTCATGCTAGATGAAGTTTGTTTACTGTCATCGGACTTAAAATTTTTGCTTATTGTTCGTTTAATTTTAATTATTTTTATGCTATTACAACTGCTGGAAACCCCACTTACACTTGCACTTATGAAATTTTCTTATACTAATTGTATTAAAAATCAATTGCAAAATTAACTAAGACTTTATTAAACTTCATTACTTACGGTAATTTCATGACCAAAAAATTCTAGACACCAGTTACAGCCACCTAGTCAAAGCTAAAGGAGCTGGACAAAGAAAGATCCGGGAGCAATCATCGAGCTGATAGTTTAAGCTCATTTTGCCTATAGAGCTAACGACACTTGCACTCTTCGTTTTGACATGATCTTTCTATATCTTTTGGTTTTGTTATAAGCCCAGTACTTTTGAGAAAAACTATTAATGTAACTTGTATTGAAACTTTAAAGTATGTTGACTTTTTAAGGTTTAACTTTTTAAAAAATCTCTTGAATTATATTATTTACCATTCCACATTTAGTAGTATTTATTTGCAATAAAGTCGTAAAACTTGGACTTGCTCGATCAAATTAACGAGATTGTGATAATAAATAAAAATAATTTATTTATGCTTCCACAATATTACTTGAAAATGAGATAAAAGTATGTGAAAATCAGAAAGCATTTCTCACGATATTTTAGAAAGGAAAAAAAATCGAAAAAAAAAGAAAAAGAAAATATATGGCATAAATTTCATGAATTGAATTGTAATTCAACTTTGATTGGGAAATGACTTGAGAACTTGAAATGCCAAATATGAATCTAGAAGTGGTATGCGTCACGCGGCCGCTTCGACACCGCTAACGGACCGCGAGGCAGGGTGGGGGCGTGACGTATATATAGACAAATAATTTTCAGCTCTGCCTCCTCATTTTCACAAAAGAGCGAATCCGAATGCAGGTCGGATCTACTTCCGAGCTCTCGCCTAATTTTGGCTTACTTTAGCTTTTGCGGGAATCAGTTGGGCAAGAAGTAGGTTCTTAACAAACATCAATTAAGATAATTTTTCAGGGTCCC
Source organism: Chloranthus sessilifolius (assembly GCA_021018995.1). Classification (NCBI taxonomy): domain Eukaryota; kingdom Viridiplantae; phylum Streptophyta; class Magnoliopsida; order Chloranthales; family Chloranthaceae; genus Chloranthus; species Chloranthus sessilifolius. The sequence goes on from CM037592.1 coordinate 96,169,322, forward strand.
GAAAAGAGTTCCCAAACAGGGCATTAGAAAATTACCTAAAGATACCGATTGAAGAGATACCTAAAGCTAGGAAGTGACATCCTGATCAATGGTCCCTTCCATTTAGAAACCGACTCTGCTTACCACATGATCCGAGATAGGGCCATGATCAGCCAAATTTTTGCCATGTTCGCATTCATTTGATCAATCCAAGTAGTCTAACCAGTATCCCGTCATTGGTACATCTCTCAGAGAAAGAATTAAGTCATGAGAATATTAGAACCATCGGATCTATACACTTTAATATCGACCGTTAAAAAAACTATGCATACCCGTCCACATTACACGATCACACATTGATTCCAGCAGGCACACATCTGATGGTAGTCCCATGATCTCAAGATCTATTGTTAGAAAGACTGTGACAGAAAGTGATAGTCATCTTCTGATTCAGACAACAATATTTTCTTTATTTAAGTGGTGTGGCATAACCAAAAATAGGTGTGTCAGTAACAATGCTTAAAAAAGAAAATATATCTCCGCCGCCACATTGGTGATTTGGCATTAAGTGGCTGTCTACGAGCCAGGTTATGGCCATACTTTCCTAAAATCTAGCCGGGCCCTAACTTAGGTGGGATTTGATATGCCCAATTTATCTAAATTTCTTAAAAATATTTTTCGTTATAAATTTTTATTATTAAAGATAAAAAAAATACTTGGAATTAAGAAAAAGTAACTAAGACCTCTCTTTATAAATATTTAAGTTACCATGGTATCCTTACAACTATCCACTTGATAAATCTAATAATAATATTGAGTGCTATTATGATAATTTGATTTTAAATAGTATAATTTATTTATTATTATTATTTATAAATAACTAAAAGTGATGCACGGGCCGATTTAAGACCTATCTCAACTCTATTTGCTTCTCCCAAACAGGTAAATTGAATAATTTGATGCTCTTATTTCATTTGGTAGCTCTAAAAACCATTGATATCTTTAAATAAGACGACGGAGATTGTTTTTCACTTGGTAGTTCAAATCTTCTACACTAAAGATCTTGAGATCATGGTACACCTATCACTACAAAATAAAAGACTTTTGGAAACCATTATTGGAGATGGCTTTTCGAAGCCGTCTCTAATAACCATTTATTAGAGACGGTCATTTGAAAAGCCGTCTCCAATTCTTTTATTAGAGACTGTCATTTTAAAAGTCGTCTCGATTTCTTTTATTAGAGACGGATATAGCCGTCTCTATAAGGTCCACTTCATGTATAAATAGGTGATAGCTTTAGAGACTACATAAAAAATCGTCCCTAAATGTCTCGTTACCACCACTAGAGACGATTCAGCTGTCTCCAAGTGATCTAGTTTAGGTCGTAAGTTTTTTTTTTTTTTTTTGCAAATGAGAAAAGGTCGTAGGTTATATTGTTGGTGGTTGCAAATAACTTAACTCGACCTGGCCCTATATATATAGGCACTGCTCACAAATATACTTCACGTCTTCAACTCGCGGCGAGGTGACGACGGAGGCTCATTCTCTCTGATCTCCGAGAGGGAAAACCCAACCGAAACCCTAACAAAGATCTCAAATCTCAAAAACCTAGCATCTTCTCACTCTGATTCCACAAAGAGATGCCTCGATTTCTAACATTCTTCGATCCTCAAGGAAATCGACGCCTCTAAATCCAGACTCACGTCTTCAACTCGTCGCGAGGGGACAACTGAGTCTCGTTCTCTCTGATCTCCGAGAGGGAAAACCCAAGCAAAACCCTAACTACGATCTCAGATCTCAAAAACCTAGCATCTTCTCACTCTAATTCCACAAAGAGACACCTCGATTTTTGACATTCTTCTATCCTCAAGGAAATCGACGCCTCTAAATCTAGACTCTCCAAAAGATATAAGGTAATTCAATTTAAAATCTGTCATCTTCTCGATTTTGATTCGCTATTTTGTGTTTTTTGGCCGTTTTCTATCCATAAATTAGTGATTGTTAAGTAGATTAGGATGACCTCCGTTGAGTTTTGACATTAATATAAAGAATTACCGATATCAGTGATAGATGATTTGTTCTTATTAGATTTAATATAATTATGCACGGATCTGATAGTTTTGGGAGAAAATTTTGAAGCATCTTCTTGTTTTCCTGTTGATAGTGGTGATAAAATACAAAACATGTAATTAGGAAGCTAATTTTAACTATTCAGTTGTTTCTATTGTCTAATACTAGAGCTTTTGTTGTTATGATGAGATCTATTTTGATCGAACATACTGATGCACGGATCTGATGGTTTTGCGAGGAAATTTTTCATCTTCTCCCTTAGCAGAAAAAGATATATAGTCTTTCTTAAAAGCTTACTTTTCAGATCCTTGGCCATGTTCAGCCGGCCTGTTTTTTCATTCCACTAGCCAATTTATGTTTTTTCATTCCTACTTTGTCTAAAAAAATTGATAATTGGGAATCATACAGAGAAAACCAAAAGTAAAAACAAAAATTAAAGCAAAGGTAAGCAGATTTGATTAGGAACAGAACTCAGAAATCTACTTGATAATGAGAAGAAATTAGCGGAGATTTTTATGATTGTTTTTGTTGAGAAAAAAAAAGTGAGTTTTGCCTTGGCTTTTGAGCCCCTCCACCATCCCAATCCAAGTTTTATCCTCCGTTGATTGCTGTAAATAAGTCTTTAAGACTGTCTTTTGTCTTTACTGCTACAAATCTGATCGCACATATTCTCTGCTTTGCTGATTCTTGAAGCTGCTGTGGTTCAGATGAAGTGAAATAGAGAGGAATTAAAAGTGTGTCTTAACATAGATTTGTGGATAGATCATGCGATTCTTATCGCTGATGATACCAAGTTTAATGCAGAAAAGTCTGAACTAGAATATTGTAAAATTGGGGCAGTTTTCTCGTGTTTTGACACGCTACAACTGATTCTACATTTAGGTTTTTATCTACTTTGCGGTCCTCGTAAAAAAATGTCATACAAACTAAATAGCTAGGTGGAATACCATATAGCTAGGTTATGACACTGAAGTATAGGCATAGCGCCATCGTGACACCATGTAGGTTACAAATACTAGTTTTCCCTGGCTCATTTGGTTTAACACTTGGCCAGTACATCTCCCATTCGCTGCTAGAGTCAACAATATGTTCCCATGTTAGGTTTGTGTCTTATGACTCCTCTGCTCCTTCACTGAGTTTTTACTGTTTGTTCAGTTGATGAACCTCAAAAAAGTAAGAAGGCTGCTTCTGAATTATGTTTGCAGAAATCTGGGCATGATGAGTAGATATGATTAAAATTAAAATCATATTCTGGTCATCATAACCCTTCTTGAACATGTGGAAATTGTATAGGAGAAGGCACTTCATGTGAAGCTGAAGTATACCAATGGAATACTTACAGACTAATGGGGTTGACCATGATGAAATATTTGCTAGTGTAAGCTGATGAGATATTAATTTATCTCAAGTGCCTAATGTAACAGAGGTCTTTACATCGTATTGATGAGAAGAATTAAAACCATAGAGAATTACAACTTATCAATGGCCTCCTCTCTTTGGGATAAAGCCACTGCAATGGCCTAGCTCCTCAGCTTTCAACAAGTGCTCATGAAGACCTTCTGCCACGATAAGAAATAGGAAGGGTGATAAGGGATCTCCTTGTCAAAATCCATTTCTAGCTGGAAAGTACCCATATGGAGCGCCATTTATTAAAATAGATTGATGGAAGAGACGCATTCAAAAATCCAATTTTGACACCTGTTGCCCATTTCCATTTGCTCCATCATATAATCTAAAAACCCCAATCTGCAAAATCTTATGCTTTTTCAAAATCAACATTTAGAATTAGACCTGGGTTCTTATTCTTGTGTTGTGATTCTATGCATTCGTATGCAATAGAAATCCCATCCAAAATTTGGCTACTGTGGATGAAAACCGTTTTGATTATCTGAAATAATTTCGTCCAAAATTTCCTTGAGGCGATTGGCCAACGCCTTGCCAATTATTATCTAATCCGTAGCCCAAACTGACCGGCTGAAATTTATTTACCTCGTCCGCGTCATGAGCTTTTCGAATCTGCGGAATGAATGTTGATTGATTTCTTTTCTGATAATTCTGGTTTCGTAAAATTCTCTGAGCACCACCATTAAATTCTCTTTAATGAAGTCCCAACATTTTTGGAAAAAAAGGATGGAAACCCATTCTACCTGGGTGCTTTTTCATATTTGAGCTCTGTAATTGAGAGATGGTGTGAAATGAAATCCCATCCAACTTGGGTCAAACCATGTTTTCTAACAAAATCTTGTAGTGAAATGTTCTCTGATTTCAGAATCGTCCCCTCCTGCTCCACAAGCTTCAAAACGCTTTCTTCGTTTGCAAGATCAGCTTCTAGTTTGCAGTAGACATTCCTGAGCTGTTGACCGTGGTGGGCGTTTGCGGAATCAATAAAAACATCATTGCTATTGTTTTAGAGCCAAAGAAAAAAAAAAAGAAAAACACTTGTTCAACTACTTTGTGGTTTGTTTTCTTCTTTATCCTTTTCCAACTACTTTGTGGCTTGTATTTGAGCTCTCAACGAAAGTGAATGGATGTGACTTGTTTTAGAAAAAAGGTTGGGAGGTTATTCCCCATATAAGGACCATATAATAAAAACTAATTTTTTAAAATAATCCTGTAAAAGTAATAGCTATTTTACTATATTAAGTTCTAATGCTAATGCTGGCACCAAAAAATAGATACTGTGATCCCTGCCTAAAACGTTCACCGCCAACAAATTATGAGGCATGAATTATCAGAGAACACAGCTGGTTCAGTTGGAAAAAGAGAACCCAGCTGAATTAGCTAGTCACTAGCTAATTCAGTCACTTAGGTTGTGTTTGGGATTGCTCTTTGGAGGCAAAGAGCAGCTCTTTGCTCTGGTGCAAAGCGCTTTAGTATGAGACTGTGCTTGGTTGTAGGTGCTCTCAGCTCTTTCGGAGAGTGAAAGAGCTGAATTTGGATCTCTTTAAAAGAGCAATTTAAACTTGATCTTTTGAGTGGGCTGCTCTTTGCCACCAAAGAGCAATCCCAAACACAACCATACTCACTGCATTCACCATAATAATCATTTTGCATAGATCAAAATGGCAGGGCTCATCCCTGCAAAAGGCTATGTTGATAAATGATTCACCATAAGAATCATTTAGTTTGGAGTAGGCACTATAGTTATACATGGATTCCTTTTTTTATCAAAGGACAGAAATTGACGGAATTTATCACATAGTATCCTTGTCAATGGGCCAAAGCTAGTCCAATGTAGATGGCATTTAGGGTTTTCGATCGGTTAAAAATCTTTCGCTCAAACCCTAAATCCCTCTCTCCTTCTCACTTCTCCGTCAATGAGATTAAGAAACCCTAGCTAGCTTCGTCGCCGCATCAATCACTCGCGCCTGAAGAATCAGAGATTCAACTAGTAAGTATCTTATTTATTTATTTTTTATGTTGATTTTTACTCCTTTTTTCCTCTGATTTATTCGTCGATTTCTTCATTATTTGTTATTATGTACTCATTCGAGGCAGAGGTCGATCCTTTGGAGACGTCTCTGCAGCAGCTGCCGCCATCGATTCTACTTCTTGAATCACCACAATAGTAATGAGGGACTGAGGTTCTCATCCTTTGGAGACGTCTCCGCAAGCGCTGCCGCTGCCGATTCCGGCGTTAAGCGTTCAATGGAAGGTTAGGGTTTTCTTCAACTTCATTCCGTTCTGTTTTCTTTTTTCTTGATTTGTATTGATTATCAGGAATAATTTGATTCAGTTTTCTGATTTTCTGATAGGTTTTTGGTTGCCGATTGATATTTTGGCTATTTTTTTTGCCGTTATAATTCATCTGTGAGATTTTCTATTTTTTTTGCCGTTATAATTCGATCAAAAGCTGAATTTTTCCATTTCTGATTATTTCGTTATGCAATTTTATCTGTTTCTTAGCTTTGGACTTTTCTCATTATTTTGTCTTGATATAAATTCGTTGGTTAGTATAAGGTTGTAGATTTTAATTTTTGTAACCCTAATGCAACTTGGAATGGGTTTTATGTGTTTGATTTTTTAGGTTTTCTCTTGTGTTGTCTAATTCTCTGTCTCTCTCTATGTGTGTTGAGGAATCCGATTTTACTTTTCGTTTTTTGTTTTTTTAATAACTTTTAATATTTTAATATTAATTTAAAATATATATGTTGTTAAAAATGATTTCCACAATCTGCTGCACCCATGCCCTTGCATCACACATGCTTGGTTGACATGATATTGTAACCTCATTCTTCAACTATACATAGTAGGGGCATTTTGGAGATCCACAGGAAGATAATGAAGATTGATCTACTCAACTTCAGATCCTCTATTGCTTCACTCAGTGGCCAAACATCATCTCAGAGCTCCACTTCGTTGTAGCATGAGTTCCTGCAGCAATACATCTCAAACTCTTGATTAATTACTTTAGTAGGGCAGCGAATAGTGATATTGACTCATTAGTGATAGAGGGAAGCGTTTAGAGATGTGTTGTGGAGAGGATGACCTGTTGCTGTTTTTCTGCTCCTGTTTTGGGATTCGGCTACTTGCTGAGCCCCTGTTTGTACTTCTAGCTTTGATTTTATTTTATTTCATTTCAAACTTGATAAAAAAAAGGATAATGGCTCTTGATATTCAATTATTCTAGCTCTTTCACATCTATGACCCTTATCAAACTACCACCCTTAACCAAATGCAATGCAAAGGTAAATTGGTTGAGATTTTGTTTGGCGATAAGAAATGTTTGGCACCATTACTTTCAAGTTTCAACTCTTCATCATACATTTGGTTCTCCTGCCCAATAATCAATTAAACAAGTGTTACTAGTTCCGGTTTGTTATTGAACTGATAAACAGATTAACAACAAAATTTCCAATCATGATCATGGGCCAATATTGTGGTTCTGTTTGACTTTTAACACCCATTAGAAGCTCCTTTTCAGCATCACTTTTCAAGCCTCTTTTACAGTCCCTTTTATGTCCATGCTTGGCTCACTAAACAGCCTCTCTTATGCCTTGTTTTGGGGTATTCAGAAGGAAAGAAGTAAAAAGATTTTCAGAAATCTTATTTCCTCGATGGGTAAAAACATTGAGAGGATCAGCATCAAAATGATTCTGTCCTTGCACGAAAGGAGTTTTATGGCATAAACAGCAAGATATTAAGAGATTAGCAAAGGTGAATAGCTGCTAATCGAAAATGCCCAAATCCCAAAACAAAGATCAAGGAGAGATAGGAAGCCATGCAAAGGGGAGCTATGAATATCAACATCTACAACAGCTCCTTTGACAATCTGAGTGTCCTACCAGCACTGAGGTGCAATTTAGACAGTGAATGAAAAATCTTTTGCAGGTCCAACTGGGATAAATGATTCCAAGGAAGTATAAGCTAGAGCTATATTGGTATGTTTGCAGCATCTTGGAAATTTACATTCAAATCTTATTTATCATGGAATTGGCCTCGCTCAAAATGATTACATGGGTCTCTAGGTGCTACAACTCCTAGGAAATTGACATTCCTTGTTAATGAAAATTATGATATAAGTTTTACTTGATCACCTAGCTTCTCCATGTACAGAGAGGCAAATGATTTGGCCAACTCCCTTGCTATTCACTATAGGGTGGTGGAATGGTAAAAGGCTTGGGCTGTCAAGTGTGAAGGCGTGGGTTTGAGTCCGGACAGCAGACACTTTGTATGTAAAAAACCAGAGGTTAGGTCTGCATCCCATCCACCCCTCCCAGCACCCCGCTCGTAAGGGACCAGCACTGAGTAATGCCCTTTTTTACCTTGCTAATCACCATCATGGGTGTTTCCCACCTCATGTAATTTTACTCTTTGTATTGAGAAGTCTTTTCCCCTTATGCAATTTTTACTTTATTCTTTAAAATTCATCCATTAGTAAAAAGGGAATTGGTTAAGCCTTTCATGTTCATGATCCTTGCAGAAGAATTGGTTGAGTATTTAAAGAGAATTGCATCTCCATCATATAGCTACAATGTACCAAAAGGGGCTACACTTCTAGTAGTGCCCCAAAAGATCACATTTTACCTCCCCAAAGTTATCACTAAATTTAGTATAAACAATTGATTTGGACCATCTAGAGACATCCCTGAAGAGATTTTTCCCAGCAACCCAAGATTGTCCGTTTCTTGTTGATCATATACCAAAGTAATTTTGATGAATTAGCAAATGTTCAAAAATCATTTTCTTCTCCAAAACCATTGGAAAAACTATATCGCTTTTCATTGATATAGCTTCTGTGGTTTCATTATTATATCGTGAATATATCATAATCATTGAAGCCAGACCTTGTTCGAATCATGTAACAGGAGAATTTTTTAAAACTAATCTGTATTGGTCCTTATTTTTTAAGACCCAAACCTTTAGTTATGACAGTAGGACCAATGCATGGATAAAACTACAAACAAGCCATGGGTCAATTCATCCATCATCAACTACCCCACCCAAAAAAAAAAAACCACTTTTTGCAGCACTTTGCAGAATCCATCAGTTGAAACAAAATTGGCATCATTGAGAGCCTACAACATTATGGAGATAGGGTCACTGAAAGGACTGATCCTATGGCCAGCTCGCTTGCGCCGCTTGGTTCAAAGCTCGCACGTTTGGAAGTTAACACCTCAACCTCAAAGGCCGCAGTTTTTAGCAACAGTATCTGGAGTTCTGGACCATCATCTATGATATAAGAAACAATAATGGATGCTTATACAACAAGCCTAATTGATAAAGCCAAAATTATGATGTTGGATGTTCAGGTTCAGTTAAGACATTGAGAATGCATAACAAGCTATATAAAGCAGTGTAGGGATTCTTGATCAATAAGCATGTACATTTCCCAAGCTAACTAGATGGGGATAAAGCTACGATGATGATGACGATGATGTGAATGTATATTGCCCAAAGAAAAAGGAGAAAATATTTGACTTCAGTAAGCATGAAAATACAAAAAAGTATTCTTGAACCAAGCTAAAAATAATGGAACGGAGTAGTCTGCCCGCCTGTCTTGACAAACATAGACCTTCCTTTACATTTTCCATTATTTATATATTGAATCAGTGGAAATCATAATAACTAGCTTTACCAGACTCATGGGCTGCAGCAGCATCATTGTTGACAGAAGCTTGGTGTATGTTCTTTGATCCCTCAACCTTTTGATTGCTTACATGTGAATCCGCAGATATCTGAAAATCAGAACCTTTCATACTTACGTTGTTGGAATTGTGGGAGGTGAAAGGTCAGTTTCTGCTTCCTGTTTAGGATATTAGCAAAGTATAATTTCATGTTCTGTTTTTAGTGGTTCTTCATAGCCACTATACCTGTAGTAGGAAAAACTCTGATTAATATTTGCTTATTTAGGTGAAAAGGGAACTGGGTCTAAAACTGGAAAACCCCTTCACTACAAAGGATCTATTTTCCATCGCATTATTAAATGGTTCATGGCTCAGGTATGTTCTTGTTGCTACTCTTATAGAGGTTTGGTTGGCATTCATTGCCCGGTGCTTATGTTTTCTTGCTAGCGTGACTTAGAAATGATGGCCATTTTCTTTAGCAAGTTACCCTTGTATATGTTGTAGGGTACGCTACCGATGGTCGCGACTGCTTTTCTTGTGATATAGATTTTAAGGTTGTATTATACTAAGTTGTTCATCCTCATAATTTTACTAAGCTTCACCCTACTTGAGCCAAGTTTTATACAACTGTTTTAGTTTCTGATATAACTGATTGACAAGTGTTCCTTCTTGTGGCAGGGTGGCGATTTCTCAAAACAAGACGGTATGTACATACTGATTGACAAGTGTTCCTTATTAATTGCAATCTCCAATTAATGAGGTGGACCCCTTTGTTTTCTTTGTGGACACAGTTAAAGGTAAGAGTCAAGACTGCTTCAATTTTGCAGTTGAATGTTTTTTTTAATTTGTACATACATGTAGCATCTAACTGAACACCTAACTGAACACCTACTTGAGTGATTTTATCCACCTTGTATATCACTCATGTTATCAATTTAATAATAAGAAAACTGATTTGCATGGTAGCTAAACTGATGCACTCTGTTTTGGTGGACTGTTGACAATATTGCAGCTGGCTTAATTACCAGTTTTGGTATGCAAGTGGATTTGTTAGGATCTCTTTACCTATTTATCATCATTTTTTAAAATAAAGTGTAAATTTTAGGAATATATAACAAATATCTATACATAGCTCTAATATAAGCAAAAACTTATCCTACCCTGATCTAGAATCGGGTTCATTCGGCTGTTTCAAACCACAAACCTGAATTCGAACCCACGAAATCCGGTCATATTTCTCCCCCATAAATGCCTGCGCCAAGCCCCTTCTCAACTCTTTTTCTGGTCCAGAAACCAGCCACTAATGGCAGCCCGTAGGCTCTTCCTAAAGTTCCCATACAGTCCCTTTAACCTTGATAGTACTCCGATCTTCTCTTCACAGCCGTCCAACGTCTCTTTCTTCTTTCTAAATCTCCCAATCACATCTGACTTGGCTCCAATGTGTAGGCCTTAATTCTTCATTCTGCAATCATTTTTTTTTGGTAACACAACTCCTTGCCTTAATTCTTAATTCTGCAACCATAGCTTGATTGATGTCGTTTCTTCTCAGCTGATCATCTCACAAGATATACTCTCTTTTACTCCTAAAAATTCTGCAACCATTTTTTTTATTGTTTATTTTTTCAATATGTAACCAACCTATATAGGTGTCCGTATAAAATGGTGAATTACCATTCTACACTTGGTCCCAAACAGCATCTTGCTTCATCTAGACAGTTTAAGACTTTTAGCCACCAAATCATGTAAAAGGATGGGTTTTGTTGATTTCAAGACTCTAGTTAGGCTTACAAAAGGGCATACTTGTAAAGTAATTTGCAATTAAACTGACAACCATAAGAAATCAGGGACCTCACCTGTAAGTTTTAACAAGTACATCCATACAATGCAGGAAAAGTTATCAACGAAATCAACAAAATACCAATATATATCAATAGCAGAAATAGGTGTGGGACCCCATCAAAATGGACAATAGCAAATAGGTAATTATATCTATGCATCATTTGAGAAGGATAAGTGGTCAGAACATATCCAGAATTTTGAAAAACAAAAGTTTAATTTCATCATTTCATCTTCAAAGTTATTAGTTTTTAGTGTAAATTAAAGCTGTTATATGCGTTGAAAAGCAGCATTGGAGATGTTTATTACACATTTTCTTTTCCAATGAAGCCAAAATCTCTCTCATGTACTTTGTTATGTTTTGTAATTTTCTCCTGGCCGATCAACAATAAGGATTTTCATAACACCTAATTTTTCATTACAAGTATTTTAAACTTCAGCTACATCTTAATTCTAAAATCATTTGGCAGATTCGTATTTCCACTTTGTTAATTTGTGGTCACTATGCTGTACTCAAATCACCATAATCTCCCTCATGTATTCAAAGGGAAGTATCTCGTATCCTTACATTAGTGGTCACTATTCTGTACATGCTCTTTAATCTGTCACTTCTTCTATTAGTATTCCTTTACTTGGTTTGCAGATATGTTTCGTCCTTTTGTAGGTTTTAAAGAAGCGAGACTTGTGAGTAAGGAGTAAGTCTATCGATTTCCTTATGAAATGGGTCATTTATTTAACAGCATAATAAATTATCCCCTTTTATTTACGGCTTCACTTTTTTTTTTTGCAGCTTGGTGAATCACTTATCTTATGTTTTGTTGATTTCTCAACTCTTGCTGAAGCGACAATTGCATTGGATACCTTACAAGGTGAACACGGCATACCAATTCTTCTTCCCTTATTTTTTTTTCCCTTTGTGAATTCAACTGTAGTGGAAGTTTGATATAGGGTTCACGTAGCAGAAACTTCCCTGCTAGCAGTTCGCTCCCTAGCACGTCTTGATGAGGGACTGTAACACACCCTTTGTGCAGCTTTTCTTCTTCAACCCCTTCGATGCAAATCTTTATGTTGTGTAGTAGAAGAAAGAAAAATGGGGTTCACTTGCTATTTTGCCCTTATCATTTTTTCCCTACCCGCCAATATTTTTATCTGTTGAATTTACATGCAGAAAGGATGGAAACCCATTCAATATTATTCCATCATCATCAGCACCATCATCGCCACTGCTGCCTCCATCAAACACACCTCCTAGAGTCACGGAAAATGGACGGTCTATTCAAAATGGCGCTCCTGTGGGAAGTAGAAAATTCTTGACAACTAAAAGGATCATTTGGATTGCAGTTGCTGGGGTGTTATTGTCCATTATACTTGTGATGGTGCTAATATTGTTGATAGCAAAATTTCGATAAAACATGTTGCTTTGGATGAAACAAATCAATAAAAAAAGAGCATGCTTTTTAAATTTTATGGTCAGAATAAAATTTCAGAATTCATATTTTATAAATTATAAAGACACACGTTTTTTTATATTTCTGATTTATGTGAACTCTGTAGTGTGATCTCATAAAATTGATCTGTTTGGGAATTTCAGGAAGAAGGGAACAGTTATGGCATCAAAATTGTGGCAACTGAAAAGAGATAATTTCATTTGGCGCATCATTTTAGTGGCTCTTTGTTGAGACCTGGCCATGTGTTCAATGGGGGGCCACAATACTGATACCCGATTAATAGTGGTCAGGTAAATCTAGCAACCTCTTTTCCGTTTCCATGTTTTGGTTTACAATGCCAATAATAGTTAATATCCCCAACTAATAGTGTCATTTGAATGAAAGTAGCCTGTTTAATGGCATCTTTATGTTTATTGGTTCTTCAGGCAATAAAGATGTTGAACGATATCTGCAAAAGTAGCCGAGCTTCTCGTAGGCCTTGTAAGTTCAATATGGTCGCTTGTTTATTGTGGGCTTAACTTTCAGCTCCATAAATGCTTCAATTTTTTTATTTATATTCACTCTTGCCGGCATTAGTCCATTTCGCACTCCAAAACATGAACAAGAGAGTTCAAATTCAGTTGATCACCCGAAGAATATTCGAATTCTAGTTCACGTGTGCAGGATAGTAGGTGGTATTGCAGCAGTGGTGGTTGTAGGTTTGTTGGCGTTGGTTGTTTTCTGGGGCCGGTGGGGAGAGAAAGACTCCGTTATTAAGCAACCCAGTTTACAGGATACCAAGGAGGTTGGTGGCATCATGTGCGGCGAGGAGAAATTGGTGGCATGGCAATTGGGAAAAAAAAAAAAAATTAAATTAAATAAAGGGCCTACGCCGACGGCTGTATCTCTAGCCATCGGTGTAGGGACGTAAGCATGTTTATTTTAAAAAAATTAATTTTTTTTTTTTTTAATACACCTACGCCGACGGCGGGAGCTGTCGGCGATCAGGTTTACCGACGGCTGGTTGATTCTACGCCGACGACTGGATTGATTCTACGTCAACGGCTGGATGTGATTTTATTTGTAGTGTTATCTTTTTTTTTTCAACCAATAAAAAGTAATGGTGGTGAATTTATTTTGAATTTAATGGAATTTCCAGCTCCAAAGGCTCCGAATTTATTCTGGGGTTCTTCTATTTTAGCAGATTCTTGAGTGAGGATCTTGTGTTGGGCCGGCCACTACTGTTTGTTTTTTGGCGGGCAGCAATAGTCACCATCATCATTTTTCACTAAGTAGTGGTGGCTCAATCAGAGACCCATCTAATCATACTTGTATTTTGTTAATGATTTTGATCAAGAGCACACAAAGCTTCTGGAGGGGATCAGAATAGTTGGTGGGTGGGTTTGGGTTGTTGTAGTGGAGGTGAAACAAAGCTTCTTATTTCAGGTTGGGCTCTCTAGAGGGAGAAGAAAACAAGATCTTTTTCATATGAGGAGATCTGTAACTGTAAGTAGTTTGATCTTAATCTGCTTTGTTTTGTCATTTTTTTCTTTTATTTTCTATTTTTTTTGGTTGGTTTTTTTTTTTGTAAGAATCTGACTTAAAAAAATAGTGGTAGGATCTAATATAAGAATCTGACTTTAAAAAATGACAGTCTTTCTTTTGAACCATGTGCCACGGTACAAACCTCGTGTGCAAGTTTTGGACTCCCATTATAATAGCGCTGCAAGTCTGCAACAATTAAAATATTATTTGACCATGTTATGACTATCCATTCCATCAAGTAGGGAAATTATTTTTTTCAATGATCTGATTTTTGTAGGTTTGGAGTGACTCCATATTGAGTTCAAAGTCTCCAAACTTTGATCTACAAGAGATATTAACGTCTACCAACTCATCTCTTTGGCATGAAACCAATCTAAAAATAAATTGTCAAAAGGCTTACGAGAAAGAATCAGACTGTGAAGGAGATTGGGTCGATAAGATTATGGTTAACAAGCAAGAAACCTTAACTGCAGATGACTATCTTCTACGACATTTTGAAGAAGACAATGGTCAACTTCCCGAGTTTTTTTACCAGAGGTACGCCCCTGGTATGAGAATTCACCCGGATCAACAGTATAGCACACAAGTGACAAAAAGAGAAGGGAGCCATGAATATGACACTCAGAGAAGCCGCTCTGAGATGGGTTCTACCTATGATTCGGACGATCTTGAGATTGGAACTAGTGATTCTTCCAAGCAGTATATCCAAAGGGCAATTTAATCTTCCCAAAGTAACAAGTGCAGCTAGTGGGGGTGCACCGAAGATCAAGAAACCTCAACCGAGGCCTACAAAGAGCCTCAATCTAAGGTAATTTCTGAGAAAATTAGTTACTGAAATGTATATTGCAAATGGAGAAAATTAACTGTTCAAGGTTTAGAAAACTCAAAATCCCTTATTTTTGGAGCCCAAAAAAGAAACTCTCCAAGTTTTTAGACTTCAATAGTAGTTGTGGTATTGAAACCCGGTTGAAAGTGTCTTGGGTCCTAGAATACTGTTGATGGCATTCTTGAGAATCCAACACACTACATTTCATCGTTTCCTCGCCTTAAAAATTAACTAAAGCTAAAATCGTCCGATCCCTAATGGATGGTGTCAGATTCAAGATCTATGATGCAAAAGATCTCCATCTTCTGATTCATAGCTGTAAAAGGCCATCTAAATTAATTGTGTGTTGGTTTTACATGGTAGTATGGTACCCTTAAATTTTGATGGTGTTTGACTTCTTTGACTCAGAGGATGGAGACCATTTTTTTTCCCAATCCTTTGACCAAAGATCCTTAGATTTTGGCTCACCTTTTAGATGGCACACATGATGATTCCATGTGATACACATCTCAAAAACTGACCTAAGTACCAAGTCACCTTTTTTTTCTGCCACTCGGGCCACTTAGTTTATATTAATTCATTATATTATATCATTTGGATTATTTTAAAGAATGTCCTAATCATAATATAGTATGTGTTTTCTATTTTATAGAATGTGAGATTCTCTTTTTTATTTCAACATTTCCAAGTCCATTTTACATTTTCGACATCTTTTTTAGCAGCTCTTACTTTTGTGTCCCATTCTGTTCTCCTTCGATTTCTCAGTCCGCAACTTTGAGCGTCTTGGTTATTGTCAACATATAAGTTCTTTTGAGTTTTGTGGTTATTGTCAACATATAATTGCTTCAAAACTATGGTGAATAGGATTGCACATGAAAGTTGGGAAGATTACTAAAGGTTATGATTTAACTCATAAATCTAATGGTATTTTCTCTAATATATTTTAGCAGGTGTATGGAGATGAAGAATGGTCATTTGGATTCTGTGAAAATGGCAGTGGAGTTTTTAGTTGTCCTTTAGGAAAAAATCCTATGTACACCTATCGTGAAAGCATTAACCTTGGAGAAACCAACTTTTCAATCTTTAATGTGAATCAGATTCTAAGGGAACTAAGCAGAGAGTGGCTTGGTAACTCTTATGACCTGTTGGCCAAAAATTGCAACCACTTTTGTGATGAGTTTTGTGAAAGGCTTGGTGTGCCAAGACTTCCAGGTAATATGCACTCATAGTTCTTTCATTTTTTGCATATCAATGAATACCTCAACTTTATTGATACTGCATACCTGTGCCTTTTGAGCATGTGCAGTTATTTCCCCAGGTCATAAAAGCAGGGTTTGATAAATTCAACCATTTATGTGGGATACAATTATTCACTAATTTGATGCCAATGAGACATCTGTGTTTTTTAGCTTCTTAAACATAATGCAGCTGCAGATGAAAACAATGGAGAAAATCTGTAATTATGTCCTCCTGTACCAGAGACATGGATACTTAAGGTGTAAGTTAATCTCTGATTTACTCAGTTTAGCAACTTACGATGGGTATCTCACATATTATTAGGTAAAGCATATTTTTTCGGACTGCATGAAATCTGTTGATACTGGCCTATAATAATTCCTTTAGAGGTTGACTTTTACGAGATAGTGCTTATGATTTGCTCATTACTTGCATTGCAGAGCGGAAGAACATTTACCAAATACTCTGAGGCGGGCACTTATATACAAAGTAACGCCGAGATTGCACTTTCTTGCAGACATGATGTGATTCACCAGCTTGCCATTGTCACATATTCAACTTTTTGTATCCAAAAGGAGTTTTTATTTGCTGACCACCGCCTGCTGTGAATAATACCGCTCCCTTACTTGTATATAAATAATTTGGCAGAATGAATGATTTTTCTGTAATATGAAAATAAAAGTGATTCCAATCAATTAAAGGAGTTCAATCCAGAGAAGGATCTCTCAATTGTGCATTCTTTTTGTTTTAGTAGCTGGAGGTATCATTATATGATGTCTACACTATTATCTTATTCTCGGAATATAAAAAATTGCCTTAAAAAAAGTATTAAAAAAGCGCATTAAAAAAAAAGCATTAAAAAAAATAGTATTTAAAAAAAAAAATTTGCATAAAAATTGTTGACATAATTTTTTTTCTTTTTTTTTAATTTTCATAAAAAAATCACTGCAAAAATATATTTTTAAAAAAAAATTATTTAAAGAAAAAAAAAATGTTGGAGACGGCTAAAAGTCAGCCGTCTCCAATAAACATATTATTGGAGACGGCTAAAAGCTGTCTCCAATAATAGGAGGTTACTTATTGGAGACGGCTTAAAGCCGTCTCCAATAGGTATTGAAAATGACTAGATGACTTATTAGAGACGTCTCTAACATATCTTTGGAGATGGTCATATGCCGTCTCCAATAACCTTGACTATTAGGGACGGCTTTCATTTGGTCTCCAAAGACAATGGAGACGAGACTATTTGAGACTACATGGAAGTCGTCTCCAATACTATTGGAGATGGCTTAGACACCTTTGGAGACGGCCAAAAGCCGTCTTCAATAAACACATTTTTTGTAGTGTATCAGGCATTCAGTTTTAGATTTCACGTGGCACAAATCCCAAAAATGTGGCCCTAAAATCACAGGATATGCTAAACGTGACTTTAGGGCTACATTTTTTGGGATCTGTGATATGTGGAATCGAAAACTAACTGTATGATAGGTATGACATGATCTCGAGATCCCTTACATGGAATATTGGAGTGAAAAAATGATATCCATCATCTGATTTAAAGTAATTAATGGTTTTTAGAGTTGGTGCCCAACTCATTGTAGTCTTTCTTTTCATAGTGGATTTGATTTGTGGACTTAGGTCTCGTGATTTTTTCCAGTGATTGAGTTTCCACATATATTTCGTGTTGTGGTGATTGTTAGCATTATATTGTGTAATTTCTAGATTAATTACAATTAATCGAATACTCGATAAATTTCGTAGATCGACAAAATTTTAATTGGTATCAAAGCCAAGTTCGCTCGTGCTGATTCTTTGTGAATTGAGCGTCTATGACGTATTCGGGAAGTTTTGATTTACCTAGGGAGGACATTTTCACAATATGATCACCGTTGTTTGATGATCATAATTATCCGTATTGGAAGGCTAGGATGAGGGTCTTTTTCAGATCCATGGACATCATGGTCTAGTTTACTATTGAGACTGATTGGTCTCTACCTCAAGAAATGGTCTATTTAGATGGAATTGAGAAAATAACTATTAAACCCGCTAATCATTACAGTGATCGAGAAAAATAAGCTGCAAATGATAATTCTAGGGCTTTGTGTGCCATTTTTGGAGCTGTAACGGCTTCTGAGTTTAAAAGAGTTTGTAACTGTGAGATGGCTAGAGATGCCTGATTGATCTTAGAGACCGCTTTTGAGGGGACTCTATAAGTAAAGATTAATAAATTACAAATGCTAACGATGCAGTTTGAAAATCTTAGGATGGATGATGATGAGAAGTTTACGGACTTTTATACAAAATTGAATGATGTTGTCAATGGGTCTTTCTACCTTGGTGAAGAGATACCATCATATAAAATTGTCAAGAAGGTTCTAAGATCCTTACATAAAAGGTTTAAACCTAAGGTGACTACTATTTCTGAAAGTAAGAATATTGAGAAGATCAACAATGATGAACTTGTGGGATCTCTTCAAATATATGAATATGAGATTCAGGTCGACCAAAAGCAAAAAGGTGTTGCTTTCTAATCCTCTAAGAAAAAGATTGATGATGAGGATGGGGAAAGTGGTGAAGATGAGGATCTTGCATTGTTTGCAAAAAATTTAAGAAAATTTTCAAAAATAAATAAAGTGGTGGCAAGTCCTACGAGAAACCTAAGATTCTCACAACAAAACGTCATGAAAATTCCTCTGATGAGTTGTATGCCTCTCATGGTTTTCGGGCATTTGTTGCCTTCATTCATGAGGAGGCACATAGTGTTTTCCACACTTGTCCTGTTGACTTGGATGAAGAGGAGGATGATGTAGACATCTTTGAAGTTTATGATGAGCTCTATCTTGTGAGTGTTAAATTGAATAAAGAAAAGATGCTGTTAGTCAATGATGTGTCATCTCTCACGTCATCATGTGTGTTAAAAGATGTTGAGTATAATTTTTTGATTGAAAATATTGAATCTTTGGAAGATGAGATAACAAATTTAAGGGATAAAATTAAGTTTTTAAAATTTGAAGGAGCTGAGTATTGCTCAAAATACAACAGTTTGAGTGTTGAAAATGATAGGCTTAGGAATGAGCTCTCAAATAAAAAAATTACCCTAGGGAAGTTACAAAATGCCAGGGTTGACACTCAAAAAGCCTGGGAGGTTTGCAAGGGATGGGGTGATAAAACTGGGTTGGGTTTCAAGCAATTAAATCACTCTGCCCTTGAGAAGAAAGGAAATGAAAAACTGAAATTTGTTTCCAAAGCCCCAAGAAGTTCTAACTGTGGTTCGTCATCCACTTTATCTCCTCTCTTGCCTACTCCTCATGGTAGAATAGCTAGTGGCGAAAAAAGTCTTATCTATTTCTATTATTAAAGAAAATGACATATAAACCTTTCGTGTCATGTTAGAAAAATAAATTTTTTTCGCCAAAAGCATGACACAACTGTGCTCTATCGGTTGAGGAGTCTTGAAAATTTGATGGAGTAAAAATGGGTGAAGAAAATGTCTGAAAATATGCTGGTTGCATACACTACTTTGCAAGCGTTTGAACCGTCTAAGTGGTTTCTAGACAGTGGGTGCTCAAAACACATGACTGAAAATAAGTCTTATTTTTCTTCAATTGAGAAATGTGAATCTAGTTCTGTCACCTTTGGAAATGGGGGTTGTTCCAAAATTGTTGGGAAAAGAGTGATTGATGCTCCTGGTTGTCCTAAGCTCTTGTATGTGGACGAATCAAAGGAAAATTTGATTAATGTCAGTCAGTTTTGTGATGAAGGGATGAACATCACTTTTACCAAGTCTAGGTGCTCTGTTGTTGATAAATCTGGAAAAACCTTTTAAAGTGGAATTAGATCTTCTGATAATTGTTGCACCTTTCATGTGCAATCTGATCCCACTTGTTTGCTGACCTCCAATGATGAACTTGAATTGTGGCATTGTCGTCTTGGTCACATGAATACTAAGGACCTAGTGAAAATTGCGAATGATGAAATTGTCAAAGGCCTATCCAAACTAAGAAAAATATCTGATTCTGTTTGTGGTGCATGTCAGTTGGGAAAGCAAACTCGAGCTCCTCACATGAAACTCTCCAGTACTGCTACTTCCAGTGTTCTTGATCCTATTCATTTTGATCTAGTTAGACCAATGAAAGTTAGCAGTATTGGAGGAAAGCGATATATCCAAGTTATGGTTGATGATTTCTCTCGATACCCTTGGATTATCTTTTTGAGAGAGAAATCAAGTGCCTTTGATGAATTTATCATTATTGTTAGAGGATGTCAAGTAAAGAAATGTTTTAATATTAAACATATCAGAAGTGATAGAGGTAGTGAGTTTAGTAACTCCAAATTTGATGACTTTTGTAATTCTTTGGGAATCATGTAAGAATTCTCCTCACCTCACACTCCTCAGCAAAATGGAGTTGCTGAAATAAAAAATCGTGTGCTTTAAGAGATGACTCTTGTCATGTTAAATGCCAAGGATTTGACCCAACATTCTTGAGTTGAAGCTATCTCTACGGCTTGCCACATTTCTAACAGGGTGTTTGTGCGTCCCGGTACTAACCAAACACCCTGTGAGATTTGGAATGAGAAGAAGTCAAAAGTGAGCCATTTTATAACTTTTAGGAGTCAATGCTATATCTTGAATGATCGGGACAATTTGGGGAAATTTGACCCTAAGAGTGACCTCGGAATATTTCTTGGCTATGCTTAAAATAGTCGGGCCTTTAGAGTCTTCAATTTAAGGACTCAGTCCATGATGGAGTCATATAATGTGGTAATTGATGACCTTGTCAGTACCCCTCATGCTATTGATAATGGTGAGGATAGTCTGATTCCTCATAGCTCTCCTGATCTTTGCACTCGTCCTTTTATCTCTGTTGAAGAAACCCAACACACTGCTGAGGAAAATGGATCCTTCTCTCCCCATCTTGAGGAACCATTGAGTGTCAGAAAGAAGCATCCTTCCTATGTTAGAGATATGAAAAGTCACTCGCCGAGTGATATTCTGGGTAATCCTCGTGCTGGTCTTCAAACCAGATATAGCTTGAAGCATGTTGCCAACGTTATTTGCATGTGTGCTACACATCCTCTCTTGAGCTCAAAAATGTGAAGGATGCTCTCTTTGATGAGAAGTGGATTCTTGCCATGCAAGATGAACTACTTCAATTCACTAGGAATGATGTTTGGGATCTTGTTCCTCGTTCGTCGAGTGATCGTGTCATTGGGACTAAGTGAATTTTCAAGAATAAGACGGATGAGAAAGGGAATGTCATTAAAAATAAGGTGAGATTGGTTGCCCAAGGCTATACCCAAGTTGAGGGTTTCGATTTTCATGAGACTTTGCTCCGGTTGCTAGATTAGAATCCATTGGAATCATGTTTTCTATCGCTTGCACTCTTAGCTTTAAATTATTTCAAATGGATGTCAAAAGTGCCTTCCTTAATGATCTTTTGAAAGAGGAAGTGTTTGTTGAGCAACCGAAAGGTTTCAAAGACCCTCACTACCCCCTTCATGTGTATACATTGAAGAAGACTTTTTATGGTCTTAAGCAAGCTCCTCATGCTTGGTATGAACGATTGACCAAGTTCCTTGTGTCAAATGGCTTTGGTAGAGGAGTCAATAAGACTTCATTTTAAAGGAGAAGAACACTTTAACTGTGGCCTAAATCTATGTGGATGATATTATTTTTGGATCCACCCATGCTCCAAAAACTGAATGGTTTTCTAATCTTATGAAATCTGAATTTGAAATGAGACTTCCGGGTGAGCTCGCCTGCTTTCTTGGGTTACAAATTAAGCAATGCCCCTCTGACATTTTCATCTCCCAATCTAAGTATGTGCGTGAGCTTGTTAAGAAATTTGGGCTTGTGAACACTAAGCATGCTCGGACACTCATGAGTACTACTTCTAAGCTTTCAAAAGATGTCACTGGAATGGAGGTTGATCACACTCTGTATCGTAGTATGATAGGAAGTCTTCTCTATCTTACTGCTACTCGTCCGTATATTGCTTTTAGTGTTGGTTTGTGTGTTCGTTATCAGGCCTCTCCGCTAGACTCTCACTTAAAGTGTCTTAAGCGGGCCATCCAGTATGTGAACGGGTCGGTTGATTTGGGTCTCTGGTACCCTTTTGATTATCTTCCGTTGTTGCTTGCCACTCTAATGCCGATTAGGTTGGAAATGCTAATAATCGTAAGAGTACTAGTAGGGGCTATTTTTATATTGGAAATTGCCTTGTTTCTTGGTTCAGTAAGAAACAATCTTCTATCTCTCTGCTGCTGAGGCCGAGTACATTGCAACTGGGAGCTGTTGTACTCAAATTCTACGGATGAAACAAATGTTTCGAGATTATAGGATTGATCAAAATGTGATCACTCTTCATTGTGATAATACAAGTGCGATATGTATTTCTGAGAATCCGGTTCAACACTCTCACACTAAGCGCATTGATATTTGGTTCAACTTTATCCATGAGCTAGTTGAGGACCAAGTGATCACTTTAAATCATATTGACACTGAACGTCAACTAGCCGATATTCTTACAAAACCTTTAAATGTTGCTCGATTTGAATATCTTCGCAAATTTATTGATCTGTGCTTCATTGAGTAGGGTCTGTGCTCCTCTATTTTATTTTTTTTGTTGGTAGATTTTTTTTCTTATTGTCTGTTTTTAGTTTTATTATTTTATTTTACTTCTCCTTCTACTAGATGCTGCCTATATTTTTATTTGTTCTGATGGGATTTGTGATTGATTTCATGCTTTTGTTACATTATCTATTATGACCTGAGAGGTGCCTTTAGTTGTTAGAACCTTGCTATTGATGTGGTTATTCTCTTTGCTGCTCATGATTTTGTGTTTTGCTCTATTTTTATCTCATGAAGTCTTATTCTTCCATTTTCTATTTTTGTTCAATTTATCTGTTAGTGTGCAAGTGTGCACTACGAATAACCTTTCCGGCTTATGTATCTTATATGATTATGTGAAGCTCTCCTTATTGTGTTGGTGGTCACAATACGCACCTAATTAGTATAAGTTGGCATACTACTCCGCAGGTTTTATGAGATAGCTTCCATTGGTCTAAACATGATGAAAATTCTTTTTACGTGGATTGTGTCTTGCTTCTATGTTTCATCTTGCTTCGTTGGAAAATGCTTAGGTGGGTGTCTGACTTCTATTTGTGTCATTGTTCCTTGCTTCATTAAATTTGTTGGGAAAGACAAGTGTGTTTAACATTTATGAGTGTCCAGTCTTTACATTGTGAGAGCTACCCACTGCGATCCCGTTGGACGGCCTTGCCGAGCGTCTTACCCAAGTAAGCATTGTGCCTACAATCGTGCCTCTATCGCAGGAGAGGCAAGAGCAACATGTATAGCTATTATGGTTTTGTTCTTAATCCACCTCTGAGCAATGCTTCGGTTGGGTTCTCACTTCTTAGTGTTTGTCTATATAATTAAACTTGCAAATGTGATTATGGGAGTTCTTTTGTTCTTCACGAGATATTAATAGTCTTGATAAAATCATGCTTGTGGTTCTGTGCTTCTGTCATTGATATAGCTATGTTCTGTTTGTTGATGCTCCTTGCTTGTGAATGGATGATCTAATGGTTGCATTAAATTCGTCTTTAATCTGGTAAGTGGTTTTTCGGTTTATGGGTATTAAAAAAAAAAATCTTTCACAGTACGTCGTGGATTTGACACAGCGCATTGCAACTGTTCATTTCCTGTTCGTTGAGATTTTGCCGCTCACTGTGACAGCATGCTATCTCATTATGACAACGCATCGGGACTGGAACCGTTTTTTTTTCCCCAGATAGCGCATTGTGGCTTCTCCACAGCGTGCTGCCATTGTCTCTGGGTTTCTTCACTGTTTTGTTTTCTCTCACATTGACAACGCGTTGTATCTCTGTCACAGCGCGCTGTGCCTGGTTTGTTGCTCTTCCTCCTTCTTTCTCCTACGGCACACCGTGGGTTTGTGGTAGCGCACCGCCAATGTGACATCTTTTTCTTCTATTTTTTTTGTTCACTTTGACAGCGCGCCGTGGACTTTCCACAGCGCGCTGTCATCTATCTTGGCATTTGAGTGCCTTTTATGTTTTTCCTCATGATCTGGTGTCGATAGGCTGGCAGTGCGGTGTCCCGTATATCACAGCGCGCCATCACTTTTTGATCAACTTCCTAGGAACCGTTTCGAACTACTTTTCGGTAGTAGCTATGTTTTTTTAATGACAGCACACTGTCATGTTTATAACAGTGCACCGTGGACCTTGGTTGTTTTTAAAAGCAAATTTTTTTTCTTTCGTTCCTTGTTCTTGTGCACTCCTCTCTTCGTTTCGCTTTCCCTCCTTTTGTACTTCCTTTCGTCTCCTCTCTCTTCCGTCTCTCTTGTTTTTCTCTTATGGCTCCAACCAAGAAACAGAAGACGGGTGCTTCCTCTTTCGGTGTCGCGACTTCGCCGCTCTTTCATTCGGAAGAGGCGGAGATAAATTTCACCATTCTTCAAGGTTGGCCTTTCACGACGGATCGGCACTTGGATCTTAGTTGCCTCGAGGAATACTCGTTCTATAGTAAAATCTTCTCTCGGGGTTGGGATCCTCTCATCTCCATTCGCGGTTCGGCGTATAAGGAGTTAGTTCTGTATTTCTATGCCAACTATGACCCTGGCTCTAGTGTCTCTTCCGTGGAAGAGAAACGTCTTGTGTCGTTTGTCGCTGGTGTGAAAATCTTCGTCACCCCTGCTGTCATCTCTAAGATCATCGGGATTCCTCTTAATTCAAATGGGGTTCTTTTTCCTCGTGATTCGTCGGCCCTCGAGGACTCGTTTGGTTTAGTTTGGCAGGACCTCGTAGACTATGTGTGTCTTTCTCCAGGGGTGAATCCTCAAGTTGCCATTCCGGCAAAATTTCTCAAGCGTCATTTCTACGTCTTGCGTATACTGATTTGCGGTACCCTCTGGCCAAAAATCGATAACCTTAATGAGGTTCGCCATCTGAAAGTTTATCTCATGTGGTTAATCGACACAGATCGTCCTGCCTGTGCGTGCACCGCCATTTAGCGGTTGATTCGGGCTCGGTGCCTTAAACCGTAAGATCAACCGACTCTTCCATTCCCCATCATTCCTTCCAAAATCATTAATTCCTGTATGCGTGTTCCTGCTCATTCTCCCATTGTTCTTCAAGGTACTGATTTTCTTAAGACTTATCTTGCCACCCTTGCCACTACCTGGAAAAATCACAAGCGGAAGTAGATCCTTTCGAATCCTCAGATTTTCCTTTAAATATCATCCAAACCAGGAATTCAAATTCAAATTTGAATTAGGTCGATTGATCAACTGAAGTGGTCGATTGATCGACCAGATTAAAGTTTGAATTTTAAATCTTTTCAGACTATGTCGATCCATCGACCTAAGAGGGTTGATCGATCGACCTAGTCAAATGGCTCGGGTCTCATGCGTGCTTTGCTTCAATGATCCAATCTCTTTTCGCTTTGCATCCTTTTGTGCTCCTTAATGCATTTAATGACCAATTTGTCTTGAAACTAAAAAAACTTGACAAATCATGTTAGATAGCTTTCATCGGATGACTAAATGTAGACTTTTAGGGGTGAAATATCATCATATTTCACTGCACATCACCTAACCTGACCCAACTAAAAAATCCAACCAGTCCGACGCCTGACTCGAAAACCCAACCTGGCCCATTAAAAACTCATATTTTCTATGTTTTTTTATAGATAAAATATGGGGCGGGGTGATTCTTTCCCGACTTGACTCCAACTGGCCGACTTGAAGATCGAGTCAGATGTTTCATGTCTGATCCGACCCAACGGATCAAGTTTATGTGTCCGACTAGGTAAAATGCCAGGTTAGGTCCAATCCTGTTGATCAATTTGATTAATAAAAAAAGATAAATTTATCATAATGACTCTCGTTCCGAAAATAATGTTAATTTTATACCAATTTCAAACATTTGACTAGAGAGGAAGATTTATAAAATTATCTAAATGGCTATCCATCTTATTTACCAAATGACAAGATTACCTATATTAAAGGTTTTAATAAGATATAAATCATGGGTAAATATATAATTTTATAATAGAAGTTATGTTTTGAGATACCTTTTTCAAGAAATTATTTTTCATAAAACCTTATACGATTATTATTTTGTATGTTGGTTTCCTGTTTGGTCAAGTGCCCATAAAAAAATATAAAATAGAGAAAAGAAGAAAAATTATGAAATTTTTTATTAGGCGTTGGGGAGAATACGCTCGGGCGCATAGGATGACTCTGACCCTAATGGCTAAATTACATGCCACGTGGCATGATCAGCCCAAAAGAAATTGTAACATCTCTAAATTTCGAAATTGTGCGAGCTAACTAGGTGTGCATGCTTGAGACAACACCCTGTGCGAGTATGCAACCTGGAGTCAAAATTATTGGAAAATAGAAGTTTATTAATGATCTTGTTGGGTCGACGATTTGGGCCAACTATTTTGGGTTGACTATTTGGGTCGACGACTGGACCGACTTTGGGGTCATAATTGATGTGAGAAACGTGTGTATATACGCTTCACACCGGAACCAAAGCAATCTTAGGTGGGAAAGATAACACACTAAGTGTGCGTGTGTGTTTCACACCATAGAAGTTGGTGAGTATGACTTAACACCCAAACGGGTGGTTGTGTTTTGTATGAGAATTAGCCCATTTAACTTAAAAGGAAAAAGGCTTCTTTTGTAAGCCATTGACCGGTTGTAAATCTTAGGGTTTTGGGTTTCTAGAGAGAGAAAGGGAGAGGAGAGAAGAGAAAGAAGAGATGGGCTCTGAATGCGTTGTGTGCGAAGGATTAAAGACGGTGTGTTAATTTCAGACTTGGGATCATGTGAAATCCGAAGCTCTAAGCTAAGAAACCCTAGCTTCTTTGCGTGAAAGCTTGCATCGAAGATTCGATCAATCTAAAGGTAAGGATTGTGGTTTAATTATGTTTTTGTATATGTTAGTTGTGTGTGGTAGTAATTTAGTTATATAGGTATGAAGAAAAGAAGAGAGATTTGAAAAAGAATGGAATTGAAACAAGAAAAAATCAAGGGATAGGTGAAATCTGTCGATTTCGATCGATCGAAATTGGATTCAATCGATCGAAATGGACTTAAGAAGGTGAAATACGATTCTTGCAGAAATTCGATCGATCGAAATGAAATTCGATCCCTGCAAAAATTCGATTGATCGAAATTAAATTTGATCGATCGAATTTGACAGAGCTTGTTGACACTATTTTAATATTTTAGCCATAACATTTTATCTCGAACTCGAAATCATATGATTCTTAAAGCGTTGGAAAGAGGACAACGAGACTTACAATGTTTATGAATAGAAGAATTGATGAATCAAATGTTTTAAAGGTCAAATTTTAAAGGGAAGTTATACTAAATTCTAAATTGGCACATTTTGACTAAGGTAGGGATACAGTCTCGGTATTTTAGCCGTAACTTTTTACTTTGAACTCCGATTGACGTGATTCTTGAGGCTTTGGAAAGAGAACAATGAACTCCATAACTCTTATGAGTTGATAAATTTGTGAATCAACTGTTTTAAAGGTCAAAATTTTATAAGATATTACGTAAAATTTTAAGTTAGCACGAACTGTCCGTTTCCGTCTCGTTTTGAGAAAACGCTTAAATATGTCTAAGTTATTAGTGATTAGAGTTAGTCCTTGATGAATCATTGTATGCTTATGATGTAGATTGAGAACGAAAAGCCGTCGATAAGGACTTTGGTGTCGCTTTGAGAGGCTCCGAGCTTAGGTAGAAAAAACTCCTTAACATGTGTATTTGACTACAATAAGCATATGTGTAGTGATATGATAAGAATATGTATATTTTCCAATTCGTTTTCGCATTTACATGAATTTTGTGAGGTGATAAATTAAGAGTACTTTATGAAACTGGTCGTTTAATTAGCATGCATTTCTTTCATGGTTTCAAAATATGAAATGTGTTCATACATATTGCACTCAGATTTGTATATATGTGCGTGAAATCAATTATGTGTGTGCATGGTATCAGAAAGATGTGAATAAATGTGTATATGAGTTTTGAAATTTCAAACCTATTATAAATTATCATAATACACGGTGATCAATTATAAGTTATTTTTACACTTTGATTTAAGGGTATGTGCAATACCCAACTGACGCGGTGGGATATCCGTGACCGGTACGGCGGCTAATCCGTACAATTGTGCTCTATGATGGTGACAGCTAGCTTCCGTTTACTTTTTTACTGATTGCGGTAAATTTCTCGGTACAAGTTTTTCCCATTCGAAGGGACTTGGGCAAATATACAAATGGTTCATGTGAACGATGATGGTGGGTATTCTCATCGGGGGCCAATACTATACATGCTCAGGGATTATTTAAGTGATCAATTTAAGTTTTTTTTTTCTTTTGTTATGAGGATAAGTTTTGGAAATCATGTGTTAAGCTTTGAAATATTAGTTCCGTTTCAAATCAAATATCTTTAAATTATAAACCTTTATTTGAAAAGCATGTTCGATTATGTCATAAGATATATGTATGATGTGATGATATGCATGTCATCGATGTTTCCTTACTGAGCTTAGATGTAGCTTATCCCTCGACTATACGCCACAGGTACATGTAGATCGGGATCCGATTGAGGAGAAAGGCTTGGGATCTCCCGTTTGGAGAATTTTGCCTTAGGTGAGGTTTGGACTGGACACTTTTTGGGTTTGTACGATGGCTTTTAGGGGACTTTTGGATTTTAGACTTGGTACATCTTGGGACTAAATACAGTGTGAAGATTTGTTTTGTAAGTATGTTTGAAAGTCACTGTTTAGGTGATGGTCGGCTATCACCGGTGATTTTCTTGTGGGCCATTTTTTGTTTAATTGTTATAAATAGATGAACATATGTTGTTGTCATGTATATCTTCGCTTTGACTTTGCATTTTGTAGGCATACCAAAAAATTTCTGTATTCAGATTATGAAGTATGATCCGACGGTCCGATTTTCCCTGAGTTTAGAATGTAGGAAAGAGGAAATATTCTTATATATATATATATATATATATATATATATATATATATATATATATATATATATATATATATATTGTGCAGTTTTGTGCTTTAGGGAAAATCAAGCGATCACATAAATCCCGCTTTGGATTGATCAGCTATGAGAAATGTGATTTTAAAACAATATTATTTTTTTAACTTTTTTGCCCTTCATTTGATGGGTTGATCAGATAAGGTAATACCTCAAAACTATGATTTGTTGATTTTTCCCAACTTTGACCATATTTTTAGTGATGGAAAATACCTAAAAAATTTTATTTTTTGAATGTGATATGATAAACTTTGCCTAAATTACTGTGGCACCTTATTCTCTTACTGGACGCCACATTATGCCTAACTAATGATGGGTGTAGAGATTTGCTGTGGCACCTTATTCTCTTACCAGACGCCACATTATGCCTAACTAATGATGGGTGTAGAGAAATCTCTACACCCGGGGCATTGTCTCGGGCCTCTTTTTATTATTAGTTTTTTACTATTTAAGAAAACCGAAACCACTCAGAGGATCGTCCGAGTCTCACTCTCCTAGAGGGTTAAGTTGAAGTTTTCAAACATGACTTAGAATCGTTAAGAAGATTGACAAATGCCGAGTCTAAGTGGGCAAGCGGTTGACATTTTTGTGTAGCCAAAAAAACCTGAGGCTTTGAGAGGAGCATATGTAAAGCGATAATAGCTGTATAGAGGTTATGTTTACCATATTATCCCTTCAATGCTTAACCGACGAGCTTCGAAAATGAGGGGCAATCTTAGACTTTCATTTTTGTCTTTTCTTTCTTCCACCCTGCAACCATTGGGGAAGGGTGGACCCTGGCTAGGACTAGGAGAGGGAAATTGTAAACAGCAGATAGGTTTTGTGCATGTAAAGTGTAGTGGCTGATGTGATATCATATGACCATGGATCAAAATGCCGGTTTTCCGGTACGTATCGTCCGATACCGATATGTATCGTCCACCTCCGATACCGATACGTATCGGTATCGGACGATATTTTGATCCATGCATATGACTGGCTGCTCCGACTTGTATTGTTTGGGTCCCACTGCACTTGTAGCCAATTGTGTTACTCCACGTCAGTCGCCTGCACTTTTCCTACACAAAACCTGCTTGTCATATAACACTGTCCGACTGGGAGAACGGATGCCGCATCGCATTGTGCCATGTGGCACTAGAAAAGCAACATAGTGTGTAGCTAGATTCAGCAAATTACATCACTGTTAATTAATCATCGTTGATTTTGGTGATTAAATAATGGGAGCAACGACTATACACGAGATTTGTGCCATTGAGCATAGTTTAAAAGAAAGATGTGATATTTTTCAGACTTGTGCCATGTGAAACATCAACTAAACCGTTAAATTTGGAGGGCATAACGTAGAGATTACCGGTACTAAAGATTGGTACAAAACAAGATCTTTATTATCCGATTTACCGTGTAGAGATTATTGGTGCCAAAGATTGGTACAAAACACAAATTTTGTTATCTTAATACAATCAAGAATCAATCATTAAGGATGAGCTTTGACCGTTGAACCATTACAATCTTTGACAACAAATTAAGAAAAAATAAAAATAAGAAAATTAGGAGACTTTGATGGTGTTCCATATTAAATACCAAAAGTTCCAAGCCTTCCCTTTTAAAGTGTGCAACAATACAAATCTTATGTGCAGTTAGATAGTTCCTTTGATATTTTTTATTTTTTATTTTGTTTTGTCTGATACGATATTTTTAATATTTTATTTTTACCATCAATGGATCAATTATATGGGATTAGGGACAATAAGAATGGGTTAAAAGTTCTTTAGGAAAAAGCATATGGGCTATAGCTACGTGCCAAGCCTCAGGGTGACACTTAAGTTTCACTCTACCTGACCCGACTCAGCCTTAACAATTAGGGATAAGCTAAGGCGTCGCTCTGGGTGTTTCTTGGCTTTTCTCGAAAAAGCGTAGAAAATTGAAAAACTCTTATTCTTGTTGATTTGTGGGAGACTCAAATTCCTTATTTTTTCCAAATGTGTTTTTAAGTCACTTTGATTCCTGATTTTTCTCGGAAAAACACATTATTTTATTGTTCTTAAGTTCATCTCAAAAAAGCTCAAAATTGATTGAAATGTTGATTGCGCTACTGCCATAGACATGTTATTTAATCTTCAGTATATGAGTCGAACTCGAATTTGGTCCAAATTTTACAGGTTGTTAATTTATGCGAGGCAGAACATATTGGACAGTGGTTTTTAAATAATACGATTTGTAGAAGGACAATATAAAAAACATCATATACATATAGCAAATAAATAATATAATGCAGTGCTCAAGCCAAGAACATTAATACCAAAATAAAATACCTTCATATGTAAAAAATCATATAATAAACATTATATATTCAAGTAGGCCATTGCTAAAAAAATTACCCTGATTTTTTAAAAAAGGAATAAATGGTGCAATATTACATAAGGGAAAAATAAAAAAACCTCTCTAAACAACGACTAAATACTACCATTGGAGTGGCAAACTGGTAATCATCCTCCGAACGGTACAAGGTCGATGCCACTGTGTGCCTCAGGAAGCATGAATTAGATTTTATGGTATGCTACGATTGCCCACTTTTCGGGATGCGTGCCATGCAAGGTGTCCAAATCGGACTCGGTATCAGGTATCGGTTATGGGAGCTCCGATACAACTCGGCCGATACTGATACGTATTGGCCTTTTTTTTTAAAAAAAAAGAAAGAAAATTGAGGTATCAACTAAAACCAATACCGTATCGGTCGATACCCGATACGTATTGGCTGATACGTATCGGGTATCCGAGTTAAGATACCGATACGTATCAGTAGATATTTTATACCATGGTGCCATATTGAATCAACATGTGACCTCCTGATGGTAGGCCCATGATCTCAACATATATCATATAGAAGATTGAGACAAAAAGCGAGACACATTTTCTGATCCAAAGAAGTCAATGCTATTGTCTTTGTTTAAGTGGTGTGAAAATAATAAAATTGGGTAAATGCTCTAAATTAGGCTAAGTGCCTGCCATTTATTCACGAAAATTGATCATTGGGTGACATTATTTGCACCTATTAAACTTATGAAGAACACACATTTTTTCACCATAAAAAAATATTGATTGCCTTGAATCAGATGATGAAGATCGTTGTTCGTCCCAATCTTCCACACTAGATCTTGAGATCATGGTACCTGTATTAGACGGTCACACGTTGATTCAATGTGACACACATCCCCAAAAGTGATCGAATTTAATTGCACTCAAAAAGTTAGCCCTTGCACCGAATTTAAACGAAAGAATTGCAAGTTTGACGACCTCTGCTATGTGACAACACCATCTAAGCCGCTTGATTTGAAGGACATGATTTAAAGATTTCAAGTGCAAAAGATTAGCACAAAATATAATTTTTTTCATGTGATTAAATGTAGTCAAAGGCTATTATCTGATTCAGCAGTTGACTACTACAATAGTTCATATGATAAATATCGCGTTTTGCTCCAATATAATGCATTGGGGATCGATAGATCATGAAGTTTAAATCAGACGGCCCAGATTGCATGTTCACATGTCACATGTCATTACAAAAATATGGTGTTTCACAAAAAATGCACTATTAACAAAAAAATTGCCGCTACCAATGCTTTGGCTACGGAAACAATAAGTTTTTTTGTTAATAGAGATAGTTTTTTGCAGTCAAAAACTGTCGCTAATAGTCTTTTTTTTTGTAATATGTCCCTAAATATTGAAGTCTTCCTTTAAATTTGGTGCAAGGGCCAACTTTCTGACTGCAAGTAATGGCTCCCGGGGAACCACCTTTGGCTCTAAAAATCACATATAAGAATCCACTATATGTTTATTTGCAACCAACAAATCATATCATTCAATAGAATAATGTTGTATGAAGTTGATTGCAAAACCCCCCCCCCCTTCGTCCCCCTAACCCACTCTATTGTGAAGACTCCAAATTGCCGACCTACCATTGATTTCTTCAAATCGAGCAAATAGAATTTGGAAAGGGGTTAATTTGCAACTCTCTACTACTTGTTAACCTTAAGGGGTTAGGCGAGTAGGCTAGGTACTTGCTTCCAAAAGCAAGAGACCTGAGTTCATATTCTCTCCCCACCTTGAGGCCACCCTAGGGAGTTATATCTTGTGCTGACTCGACATGTGCTGAATTTGGGGTGTGCTTGTGTCCCTGGGAGTAGGCGGGTGCTCTAAGAGGCCCGGATACCCAGGTTATAAAAAAAAAAAACTCGCTACTACTTGTTGATAATTATCTAATTAATTTGATTTTTTGTCTGTTTAGTAAAATTAAGGCATTGTTTAATAAAAATAGGGTTTTGTTTGATATTTAAATTAGAGCTTTAATTTGATTTTTTTTTGTTTGATTAATAAAATTAGAACTTTGGAAGATGGTTGTTTGGAGTTTTATTACTATCCGATAGAAGAGAACCTATTAGTGTGACGACCCGACTTTTCCAATCCTTAAGGGTATAGAAAAAGCCGGTTCATCAACTTATTGACTTCTCAATAAGCCGTAACAAACAGAAGCCAACAATATAAACATAGGACAGAACAGAAGCAAAACCAAGAATAAGCAAGAACAAAAGCTCATTCAAAACAATATATCACCCTGAGGAACCATGAAGAACTACCGGTGATGGCCAATCCAACACCTAAAATAGTGGTTCCTTAAGTGATATCCAAAAAGACAAAACAATGGCCTAGGGCCCAATATTCAAATAATTCTAAACCAAAAGTACCAAAAGTGTAAATCTAGATCATGGAAAGAATTCCTCTGTTGGGGTCTCCAATTCCTCCTCAGGAATATAGTCGGAGTCCTCCAAATCCAGATCTTCAGATCCCAAGTCAGTCTCAGCACCTGTGGCGTATAGTCGGAGTGAGCTAACATCAAAGCTCGATAGAGGAAACTTATCCAATTTCATTTTATCACAAGTAAAGATTTTTCAAAGACAAAATCGGATCAAATATGGTTTTCAAAAGATGCTTTGCAAACTAAATTTTCAATTCTAAATAGAAAGCCAAAAGCTGATTTAATGAGTCTAATGTTTTCAAATTTCAGAATTAGGCATGCTTCTTGTTTTAAATTTATAATTTAAAAATATTCTCTCAAATTACATACTAGCATGAGAGCAGGAATATCACCGATGGGAACCCTACTGACCATCGTTGTTCATAAACCCTTTTTCGGAAGTGAAACAAGCCCCTATGTACTGAGGGAAACTTGCACACGGCTGAAATACTGTCAACACGGTTGGTGGAACCTAGGGTTTCGTTCGGATGTGCTTCAAATCAAATGCAAATGCTAAATATATCAAAGTTTGTATATATAATACATTTTCGGATTTTCAGAGTTCTGATTCGAAGTTCAAAATCCGAAAGTTCAAATTTATGAGTTCTTATTCATATCAAAGTTTCAAAGTTTTTATTTGTGTCACAGTTCAAAGTTCTTATTCATGTTGAGTCAAACAAAATTTTAGAATTCATGCTTTATACAAAACAACCTATACTTATAATAGAATGCAAATCAGGTTTAGGGTTCCCCTACCTCGACTTAAAGCGATCCAAAACACACAAGGAAGTCCTCACAATGGACTCTCTACCATCAACCTTACAAGGATTAACACTACAAGTGTTAATAGAGGTCCAAAAGTCAACCCGAAAGCGATCCAACAAAAAAATTCTGACAAAAATTCAAAGGCCAGAAGCAAGGCAAAATTCGACCCTTGAATTCAAATTCGATGGTCGAAATAAAATTCGACCCTCTAATTCCCAAAATTGCATCAGGCTATAAAAGCCCAATTTCGACCCTCGAATTTCAAATTCGACCCTCGAATTTCTCCAGGTCTGTATCTGACCAAATTTTCCTTCTAATTTATTTTTGGTCTTCCAACTACAAGACTAAATCTCTAGTCTAAAAGCACTCTTATCCAATTTAAATTAGGCAAAAAAAATTTAGTCTAATCAAATGAGTTTAAAGGCCTACCTTTTGAAGTTAAATCCTTCCGCTCCGGTTTGTGACAGCCCGGATTTCAGCACCCCGAAACCCGTGCCATCAGCACAGTCATCTTGACCGTGCCCCTTAGCTAAGCATGAAACATTGGCATATCAAGCATAAAATGAAATAATAAATGAAACTGCAGAATTTAAATCTATATTAAAGCAATTCTCCAAAAGACAGTTCTACCCTCATGCCTCTGCATGAATGGAGAACCGATCCGAACCATCGATGATAGCAATCATCACGGATGGTTCGCCCCAAAAGAATAATCCCAATCTCAATATATACATGGTTTAACCAAAACAAGGCTTGGCATACCAACCCGTACAAATCTCTCTCAAAAAGCCCGCAAAGCGGCACAACGGAGTCCTCTAGAAGAAGTCCTCAGGAGGTGGCTCCAACTCGTCTCCGGCCGCAAGGTCCGACTCACCGGGGTCAGCGTCTCCTGAAGCCTCGGCAGCTGCTAGTAGTGGACCTGCGACCTATAGTCTATAGGGTGAGCTACATCCTAGCTCAATAGGGAACAAAACACAGTTGAACATATAAATTATTACTCACATATATTTCATGATATGTCACGCATGATGTGTTTATGTAGTTATTGATGAAAACAGTTAAAAGACATTTCATTTTACTGGTAATTACTTATGTTTTCATTTATTCATGAATGATGCTGAAAAGGCCTAAAGCAAAACTTAAACTTTCAACTTAAGTAATCCCCGAGCAATATAGCATCGAGCCCCGATGAGATACCCATCATCGTCATCTATATAGACACTTTTAACGTATTCCCTGGGAATACAATATAGTACCCAAGCCCCTTTCCCCTGGGGATTGGTAGCGGGGTTTCACTTGTCTCAAATCAACACCCCTGGGGTGCGCTTCATCGTACCTGGATAAGCCTCCGTGACGCCTTTACGGTTTGCCACAGACGGCCACTTGGATATCCCGCCATGTCCGTGGATATCCCGCCACGTCGGTGGGGTACCCTATCAAACCTCAAATAACAAAAATATCGGTGCCTTACATATAGTTATTCACCGTGTAAGTGTGCTATCTTATATCAGTTAGGCCCTATCAAACATGATTCAATCTTGGATACATCCCTGGGATGTATCCATTCACTTGCATCACACTTGATGCTCTTATCTCTTTACTTCTTCGTCCCCTGGGGATGGCTCATTATAATTACTCTTATTGATGTCACACACACACATTTATCACAATTCTTAAGCAATAAAATATTTTGAATTTAAATTCTATATCACTACATACATTCTCTTGTAAAATAAAGTACATGTTCAAAGTGTTCCCTACCTCAAGTCTTTGTTTGATCAGCGCATCAAGGTCCCACGTGGCTCCTTGTGCACTAGCTCACACGTACCACCTATGGTACCACATAACAGGTGAAACACATCACTAAGGATGCAATAAAGGAGGTCCAAGACCCTCCATGAAGCTTAAAGTCAAACTCAAAAGTCAACAAAATTTAGCCCAGTCGATTAATCGAACTCCAAAATCGATTAATCGAAAGTCAATATCGATTAATCGATTCTCAAATCGATTAATCGAGATTCCCATTCAATTAATCGAAACCAAATTCGATTAATCGAAATTCCCTACCTATCATGTCGATTCTCAATTCGAGTGATCGAATTTCCAAAATCGATTAATCGATCCCAAATCGATTAATCGAAATTTGAAATCGATTAATCGAAATCCCATCTCGATTAGTCGATTTATCCCAAGTCATTTCCTCCAGCCTCTGGGGTCCACAGTCGATTAATCGATACCCAAATCGATTAATCGAAATCCAAAGTCGATTAATCGAAACTCAGTTCGATTAATCGAACTCGGGTTCCTTGACTTTTCAACTTCTTGGCGAATTTCGATTAATCGAATCCCAATTTCGATTAATCGAAATTGTCAGATTCAGCCCCCTTTGAGCTGTTCTTCCCAACCTTTTTCCACTCTTTTTCCTCTATTTTTCTAAACCATCATCCTACAATCTAAACCATTTTTTCAACTACAGTTAACCTCTACAATCTATGCATTTTATTCACAAAAATTTACCTTTAATCAATCTCAACTTGATTTCAAATCAAGTGGTTGGAAGGCTAGGGTTCCAGCTTTGGCTTGAACGGATCCCTTGCGCAGAATTGGCCTCTTTAATGCTTGAATTCCCTCCTCCAATCACCCCCAATAACTCCTTGCTTAATCACCCTCTTTACTCCTCTCTCTCTCTTCTTTACTTCTCTCTCAACAACCAAACATCTATTTTAGGGTTATTAAACCCTTTTATCTCCCCTCTAGCTTGTGTGTTGAGCACATGCACCGCGATAGGTGTATGTGACTTCAGATTTACAACACCCACCACATAGACATTCAATCCATCACATCTCATCCGTTCGTCACACCCCTTACTAACTATTGGACTTCTATTTGGTCAAACCTATGACCGATCGGGCACGGATCCCGAGGTCATAGTTTAGCGTGATTTTTCGGGCTATTACAGGTTGCTCAAATTTCAAGCACTGAAACAAAACCTCAAGGTTTAGTAGGCTTGGACTTCCAAGTCAGTCCATCACAAAGTTGCTTCAAGAGCATAAGACCAAGACATCCACAGAATTATCCTCTCTCCCTATCCATTTCTCCTAATAGCTTAAACAGATCAGAAAAAAAAATACAAGACTTTTTAATGGTTGTGATGGGGAGAGAGTTTCTAAATCACAAGGGATCTAAGATAAAGAAAGTGTAGTGTTGCAAGGGCTTCAAATTCCAGATTCACACGAGAGAGAGAAGAGTGAAACTTCTCCTCTACACTTCTCTCTTTATAAACTAAATTCACTCCTCAAAATATCATGATATTTCACCTAAAATTCTATCCACTTAACTTGCACATGTTTTCGGTGTTAAACACTCACACATTACTTAATGTATATGCTACAACAGATTTGGCTTCCACAAGTCCGAAACCAAAATTCTTTGGTCACACCTCTCATCATACTATAACTTACCAAAATCAATCAGGTTCGTCTCGTAAGTTTTTTCGGGCACGCATATCAAGGTAATCGAAATCAGGTCAAAAAAATATTAGGGATATTATATTCTCCCCTCCTTAGAAATTTTCATCATTGAAAATTGAAAAGACACTAACAGGGCGAGAAAGAAAACCCACCCGGAGGAGAAAACCGGAATGCAACGTAACCCACAAAACCAAAACAAGCAGAAAGACATGGGTCACAGTGCGATGGCCTCACAGGGCACTCAAGTCAAAGGATGAGATCCGTAGTAACCTGGATGTACTGCATGTGGACCCGAAGGGCCATAGTGGATTGCATCCGTACATGGATGCCTACACCCCGAGTGTCACGTGCCGGGAAACAACCTCACTATGACTCATGGTGAACGAAAATACCAAGGACAAAACCAGATGCCAAAATCAAATGCCAAGACAAAGATCAAACAAAGCGAAAGACCACCTGCATGAAAAGAACCCAGACCAGAACTCAAAGGTAAAACAGGCATAGACATAATCGCAGAAACCAGATACCATGATAAATAGGAGACAACCACATATCCACATAACAAGCATACATAAAGCAGAGAAGCCATATCGAAAAGAACAGAGCTATCCATAAAAAATATAACAAACAAAAAGTTATAAAAAGTGTAGCATAAGAAGAACCACCAGGTGCTAGATAATCCATGGAATAAGTACAATCCATAAGAACTAATAAAAAAGTACGATAACAGCACACTGGCTGATCTAATCCTCCCCCTCAGCATCCTGGCCAGTCGAAGCCTGGTCATTGTCTCCACCATCAGCATCATCATCATCCGTGCCATCGTCACCCACATCTGTAGGGACACTGGGACCCACGCCTGATGTAGAAGGGTGGTGAACCGACGCCCAGATATCAGCCATGTAAGTTGCATAGTTGGCTGGAAACGCGTGCTGCATTAAGTATGTCAAAGTCCCGCCATAAACCTCCAACTCCCGACTCATGGAGCTGGTATGCTGAGTGAGCTCCTAAATCTGCTGGCTCATAGAAGTCATCTGGCGAGTATACTCGGACAAGGTGAAGACATCAGCCTGTGGGGCCTGATCGGGTGCAGGAGCGACAGGTTCTGCTGTTGCGTGCACTGCATCCTCCTCTTCATCCTCGTCAAGAACCACCGCACATTTGGGAGCCTTGATTAGTCGATTGTAAGTCGAACCCCAAGTGATTAAATTATAAAGTTTTAGACCGGCCGTGGACCGTGGCTCAGTAGGGGGAATCTCATAAGCTGGTCCTGCTCTATAATTCTCTATCATAACAGAAATCAAGCGAGCATATGGAATGCCCTTCGCCGGTTTCTTCACTTTCTTTCCCATTTTCTCACGAGCCTTAAGAATTCCCCTTAAAAATGATTCCCGGGGCATTGAAAAAACGTTCTTTAAATGCCGTAAACAAAATCTATTGAATGGGGCCCTGGTGCTCCGATTATGGCCAAAAGGGTAAAGGGTGGCCTTAAAAATGACGTCCAACATCCACAAGGTCTCGGGCATTTGAGAGCGTGTAATTGCCTTGCCAGACCCATGTTTACCCTAGGTCATTTGTGAAATGACCTCATGAACCGGGATAGTTTTAGGGTGGGGAGGAGCCAGACCCATATTCGATGAGTGCTTGTTCAGGCACCGCATTGCCATGGAAATGTCATCAAGGTCAAAGGCGTAGTCCCGACCGTCAGGGGATGTGTAGATTTTCTTGCCGTCTTCCCGTCTCATACGCTGATAGAATAAGCGTACCAGGCGAGGATAGAAATGTGTGTGTAAAGGCTGAAATAGAGAGGTCAATTGGGCTTTTTCAAGGTAATCAGAAGCCAACTGGGTAGTTTGCTGTTGATCAAAGAGCTCGGGATCGAAGCTCCACTCATTAGCAAAACCTTTAACACCCCAAAAAGCACTAGGATGTTCACGGATTTGTGGGGGTAGGGGTGTTTGAACCGGCTATGGGGATGGCTGAACCGACTGTGAGGGTTGGCTTGAGGACCCAGCCTTAGAAGCTGGTCTCTTTGAAGTGGGAACCTTAGGGTGAGTGCTCTTTTTAGGTCCCATTAACAAAGAAGACAAAAACCCTAAAATATGCAAGAAAATGAGGCACTAAAACACAAGATAATGAGGGTTTTACCTCTTTCGAAAGCCCACGATTTGGTTCCTTATCCATGCAATCGAAGTTCCTTGCAATTCCAAGATGAAGCCCCCTTGATTTCGGCCAAAATGAGCAAGAGAACACAAAGAAACCCCTAAAACGTAAAAACCCAAGCTCAGACCCCTGCTTTCAAACACGCGAAATGACAAATCCCCCAAACAGAACCCCACTCTTAACCCGATAAATTCGACCCTCGATTTAAAATTCGATGGTCGAATTTCAATTCGACCCTCGAATTCCCCAAAAGTTTGTCAGGCTACATTTTTGGCCCAAATTGCCTAACTACTGTTCATCCAAAATCGACCCTCCATTTGAAATTTTGACCCTCGATTTTCTCGAACTCTGTTTCCTTCAAAAATTCAAAATTTTAAGATGTGGGTCCATTGCTTTGGGTCGGAATTGACCTCCTTTGAGCCTTTTCAGGTGAAACATTAACGTGATTCGAATGCAAGTGCAAACCATATTTTTGCTTACAAAATTAAGCAAATCAAGTTAGATTGGCCCGGTTTAGTCACATGTTCCTTAGTGAGAGTAATCACCCACAAACATGTACAAATAAAGAATTATTGTCAAATAAATTTGTATAAACTAAAATACGTAAGTTGCAATTCAGAAATGGTAGGGACCTTAACTATTTCATTGCAGCCCAAAAATTTATATATATAAAGACAAGTACATCAAAAATCCCTCAATGTGTCATACAAAATTTCCCAAAAAAAAATAAATAAAAAAAATCAAGCAAAAACGCTCGGAATTTTCTCTCGGAGCTCAGCTTCTGGCTCCCAGGTGGCTTCCTCTGGTGTATGATTCCGCCATCGTACGAGGAACAAAGGGATCCTCTTAGTGCATCGGATCTGCTCCTTGCGATCTAAAATTTGTACCGGGTCCTCGATCACCGTCAAACTATCCTAAAGCTCGATGGGTTGGTAATCAAGCAAGTGAGTCGGGTCGCGTATGTATTTGCACAGCATGGACACATGGAAGACGTTGTGCATGCCGAACAATTGCGGCGGTAGCGCTACTCGGTATGCAACCTCACCAACTCGGCCTAAAAGCTCGAAAGGCCCAATGTACCGAGGACTCAGTTTCCCCCGTTTGCCGAATTGCATAACTCCTTTCGTAGGCGAGATTTGAACAAACACATTGTCGCCGACCTGAAAATCCACATGTTGGCCCTTGAGATCGGTGTAGCTCTTCTGACGACTCTGAGCTATACATAGTCTCTCGCAAATCAACCGAACTGTCGTGGTCTTACGCTCTACAATCTCAGGCTCGATAATGAGCTTCTCACCCACTTCTTCCCAGTTTAGCAGAGACCTGCACCGTCGCCCATACAAAGCCTCGAACGGTGCCATACCGATGCTAGCTTGGAAGTTATTGTTGTAAGCGAACTAGATCAAAGGTAAGTGTTCGTCCCATGACCCATGAAAATCCAACATGCAATCTCGCAGTATGTTCTCTATGATCTGATTCACTCGCTGAGTTGAAGTCTAGACGAGAACCCATTCTTTCTTGAAATCGCTGCCAAAATTGCGAAGTAAATAGCGGATCCCTGTTAGATACAATACTAGCCGGTATATAGTGTAGTCAAATGATCTCCTTGAGGTATAACTCTGCAAGTCTACTGGCTGTATACGTAGTATTGTACGGTAGGAAATGAGCAGACTTGGTTAGCCGATCGACAATGACCTAGAGGCATTGTTCTTCCTCAGTGTTTTCGGCAAATCACGCAGGATAAAGTCCATAGAAATAGCTTCCCATTTCTACTCGGGTACAGATAAAGGTTGCAATAACCCTGCTGGATTCTGATGATCAACCTTAACCTGTTGACAAACCAAGCATCGCGATACATACTCAGCGACGTCGCATTTCAACCCTTGCCACCAGAAGCTCATCATCAAATCCTGATACATCTCGGTGCTACCAGGATGTATGGCATACATCGATTTGTGAGCCTCTTCCAAAATGGTGTCCCGAAGCTCGGTACTCGTCAGTACACATACTCGGTCTCGAAATAATAAGGTTCCATCTTTCAGAATGGATAAATCATTCTTGCTTTCATTAGGCACATCTCGCCTAATCACCATCAGCTCATTGTTTGTCATCTGAAGCTTCCTGATATTCTCGAAGAGCGTAGGGCATAGTACAATTATAGCCATCAATGCTCCTGAGCCTTTCACATCAAACCGTGAGCTGCCCAAAGCCATATCTTCTAATAGCTTCCATCTCTGTATCCGACTGACAAGATGATATAGCTGTACTGAAGACCTTCTACTGAGAGCATCAGCAACGACATTTGCCTTTCCCGGATGGTACTGGATTGAACAATCATAGTCCTTCAAAAACTCCATCCATCGTCGCTGCTACATATTCAAGTCCTTCTGAGTGAATAGGTACTTGAGACTCTTGTGATCGGTGAATATATCGAATATCTCACTATAGAGGTAATATTTTCAGATCTTCAGGGAGAAGATAACTGCTGCTAACTCGAGATCATGCGTCGGATAATTTCTCTCATGGTCCTTCAACTGCCTAGAACCATATGCAATGACCCGCTCGTGTTGATTAAGTACACAACCTAATCCTCCATAAGAAGCATCACTGTACACTGCGAAGCCTCCACTGCCTGAAGGTATAGTAAGTATCGGTGCTATAGTCAATCTCTGCTTAAGCTCCTAAAAGCTCTACTCACACTGCTCTGTCCAATTGAACTTCACATTCTTCTTAGTAAGCTGTGTAAGCGGACTAGATTTTTTTGAGAAACCCTCAACAAATCTCTGATAGTACCCTACTAGACCAAGGATACTACGGACTTCTGTAACTGTCGTCGACTGTTCCCAATTCACCATTGAATCAATCTTTGTAGGATCAACGGATATACTCGACTTAGAGACGACGTGGCCCAGGAAACTGACCTGATCGAGCCAAAACTCACACTTGCTGAGTTTGGCATACAGCTGATGGTCCCTCAGTGTTTTAAGAGCCAATCGTAGATGTTGCACATGCTCCTCTTTGGTTTTTGAATAGATGAGGATGTCATCTACGAAAACTATCATAGACTTGTCTAGGTGTGGCTTGAACACGCGGTTCATCAGATCCGTAAATGATGCAGGCGCATTCGTCAACCCAAATGGCATCACTAAGAACTCATAGTGGCTATATTGCGTACGAAATGTGGTCTTGGATATATCTTCCGCCTTGATCTTGAGCTGGTGATAGCCTGACCTCAGATCAATCTTCGAGAAGAACTTTGCACCTTGCAATTGATCAAACAAGTCATCTATCCGCGAAAGTGGATAGCGATTCTTAATCATCATCTTGTGGAGCTGGCGATAATCCATGCATAGACAAATCGATCTGTCTTTCTTCTTCACAAAAAGTATCGGCGCTCCCCAAGGAGAAACACTCGGGCGAATGAACCCTTTATCTAACGGCTCTTGTAGCTGTTCCTTCAGCTGTTTCAACTCTGCAGGCGCAATCCAATATGGAGCCTTGGACAATGGTTCCGTACCCGGAGCTAAGTCGATCGCGAACTCAATCTCTCGGTCTGGTGGCATAGAACTTCACGAAAGACATCGGGAAACTCACAAGCAACCATGATAAGAGCAATATCCAATTTCTCTTCTTTATAATCTTGTAAGTAAGCAAGGTAGCCACTGCAACCGTTCCTCATCATGCGCTTAGCCCAAATAGTAGAAACAAGCGGGGCAACCTTCGATTTCACTCCACAGAATCGAAAGGATTTTCGCTTTGGCGGTCGGAAAGTCACGATCTTCCGTAGACAATCCACGCTCGCGTGATATGTCGCCAACCAATCCATCCCGAGAATCACGTCGAACCCTTCTATGCTCAACGTAATCATGTTGGTCACTATCTTATGATCATCAACCATCACGATGACTGACTGACACCATGTATTCGTGCTCACCGAGCTTCCTATAGAAATTTTCATATCCAAAATGAAAGCAAGGGGTTGGGGAGCAATACCCAACTTCTCAGAGAAAAGAGGAGTGATAAACGAGTGTGTAGACCCGAGGTCTATCAGTACTCGTGCTTCAATTTTACTCGAGTCACCTTCACGACTCATATCAAGGGTACCTTTTACCAAGAATTGTATCATTAATTATAATCAATGATTTTAGTTTTTAAAAGGTTCTTTAATGAATTCATAATTGCCATCAATATTAACTAATGAAAGAATTGACAATCTGAACTTTAATGATACCTTGGATCAAGTCATTTCGACGTTTGGGCATCACGTGTAGTTACCGCATAAGCTCGACCCGAAATTGTAGGTCGCGACGATTTCTGCATAGAGACCGAGGTAGTCCTCCCTTTGTCTGCCTCAGGACTGTGACGATCCGACTTTTCCAATCCTTAAAGGTATAGGAAAGGCCGGTTCATCAACTTATTGATTTCTCAATAAGCCGTAACAAACAGAAGCCGACGACATAAGCACAAGACAAGACAGAAGCATAGCGAAAATAAACAAGAACAAAAGCTTATTCAAAATATTATATCACCCTGAGGAACTAGGAAGAACCACCGGTGATGGCCAATC
The DNA here is from genome assembly GCA_021018995.1 of Chloranthus sessilifolius. NCBI lineage: Eukaryota > Viridiplantae > Streptophyta > Magnoliopsida > Chloranthales > Chloranthaceae > Chloranthus > Chloranthus sessilifolius. Next base: position 96,214,173 of record CM037592.1, read on the forward strand.
CAACACCTAAAATAGTGGTTCCTAATGATGGTTCCTCATGTGATATTCAAAAAAGACAAAACAATGGCCTAGGGCCCAAAATTCAATTAATTATAAACCAAAAGTACCAAAAGTATAAATCTAGATCAAGGGAAGAATTCTTCCGCTGGGGTCTCCAATTCTTCCTCAGGAATATAGTCGGACTCTTCCAGATCCAAATCTTCAGATCCTAGGTCAGTCTCAGCACCTGTGATGTATAGTCGGGGTAAGCTAACATCGAAGCTCAATAGAGGAAACTTAGCCATTTACATTTTATCATAAGTAAAAGTTTTTCAATGACGAAGTTCGGATCAGATATGGTTTCCAAAAGAATGCATTGGTGTCTAAATTCCATTTCTAATATAGTAAGCTAAAAGATGATTCAATGGTTCAGATGTTTCAAATTTCAGAATTTAGCATGCTTCTTATCTTAAAATTATAACTTAAAGATATTCTTTCAAATTACATACTAGCATGAGAGCAGGAATATCACCAATGGGAAACTCTACTGACCATCGTCATTCATAAACCTTTTTTCTGAAGTGCAACAAGCCCCTACGTAATGAGAAAAACTTGCGCAAAATAGAATTACCGTCAACACGGTTGGTAGGATCTAGGGTTTCGTTCATATGTGCCTCAAATCAAATGCTATGCTAAACATATTGTACGTTATGTAATTAATACATTTTTCAGATTTTTGGAGTTCTGATTCAAAGTTCACATTTGCAAATGAAGCTCGGAAGTTCAAATTTCTGAGTTCTTATATCAAAGTTTCGGAGTTCTTAATCATGCTAGGTTTATTAAAATTCATATTTCAATGCTTGCAACAAATAACCAAAACTTATAATATAATGCAATTAGGTTTAGGTTTTCCCTACCGACTAAAAGCGATCCCAAAACACACAAAGAAGTCCTCACAATGGACACTCTACCATCAACCCTACAAGGATTAACACTACAAGTGTTAATAGAGGTCCAAAAGTCAAACCCGAAAGCTATCCATAAAAAGTTCCGACAAAAAAAAAAAAAGGCCAGAAACAAGGCAAAATTCGACCCTCAAATTCAAATTCGATGGTCGAATTTTCAAAAATGCATCAGGCTGTAAAAGCCCAAATTCGACCCTCGATTTTTAATTCGATGGTCGAATTTAAAATTCGACCCTTGAATTGAAATTCGACCCTCGAATTTCTCCAGGTCTGTGTTTGTTCAAAATTGATTCTTTTGACCTGTTTGCTCATTCAACCACAATTGTTTACCTTACAACATTCACCACAATTATACTCTAAGCAAGGCTCAAAATATTTAACTAAAAGGGGATTTAAAAGCCTACCTCTTGAAGTTAGTCTTTCAGGTCCCGTTGCACCAATTTCAAGCACCGGAACGAAACCTTGAGGTTTTAGTAGGCCTAGGCCTCCAAGTTAGTCCATCACCACCTTGCTTTAAGAGCAAAAGACCCAACCCATCTACAGAATTATCCTCTCTCCCTATCCTTCTCCCTTAATAGCTTAAACAGATCAGAATTCCAATACGAGGCTATTCAATGGTTGAGATGAGGAGAGGGATTCCAAAACACAAGGGATCTAAGATCAAAGAAAAAAAATTAGGCAAAGGTGTGCAAGAATTCTGGTTCATACGTGAGGGAGAAAGATCAAGCTTCTCCTTCACACCTCCCTCTTTATAATACTAAAAAGCAACCAAATATCCAACTTAATGAACTAGATTTCCCATTAATTTCGTACGATTCTTGGAAAATACTGATCGTTAAATGTCTCTACAAACTCTGCCCAAGTCCATGGAGTGTTAGGGTAGTCCTGCTCCTATGTCCTGGATACAGATTTCCACCAAGGATTGGCTGCATCTAATAACTTGAAGGTTACCCAGCGCACCTTCTCAACATCGGTGCACTGTAACACCTCAAAGATTTTCTCCATTTCGTCGATCCATCCTTCGTCCTCCATTGGATCTGTCTGTCCTGAGAAAGTAGGAGGTCTCATCCTCCTGAACTCTGCAAAACCCCCGAGCTGATTTCTGGCTGCCAGCAACTCTGTCTGCTGATCCATTGCCGTAGTCTGCTGAGCCATATTGGTGGCCAAGGCCGCCAACACCTGGTCAACATTTCCTCCTCTGCCTCTACCAGTTCCCAACGGATCAGCATTAGGACCAGTAGCCACTCTATCTCTCCCTCTCGAGGTACCTACGCCCTCATCAATTTTCTCGATACGAGCCATTCTAGGCCCTTCTCTACCTCTGCCCCTACCTCTGAACCATGGAGTCATGCTGATCTGTCATTGTTGAAAAATAATAACAATGGATCAGTATTGATTGTAAAGACAATCATGCCCTTAGTCCTAAGACTATGAACCTAGAGCTTTGCTCTGATACTAACTGTGATGACCCCGCCTTTTCCAATCCATAAGGGTATAGGAAAAGCCGGTTCATCAACTTATTGACTTCTCAATAAGCCGTAACAAATAGAAGCCGACAACATAAGCATAGGACAGAATAGAACCAAAACCAAAAATAAGCAAGAACAAAAGCTCATTCAAAACAATATATCACCCTGAAGAATCAGGAAGAATCACCGGTGATGGCCAATCAAACACCTAAAATAGTGGTTCCTAATGATGGTTCCTCAAGTGATATCCAAAAAGACAAAACAATGGCCTAGGGCCCAATATTCAAATAATTCTAAACCAAAAGTACCAAAAGTGTAAATCTAGATCAAGGAAAGAATTCCTCTGTTGGGGTCTCCAATTCCTCCTCAGGAATATAGTCGGAGTCCTCCAAATCCAGATCTTCAGATCCCAAGTCAGTCTCAGCACCTGTGGCGTATAGTCGGGGTGAGCCAACATCAAAGCTTGATAGAGGAAACTTATCCAATTTCATTTTATCACAAATAAAGGTTTTTCAAAGACAAAATCGGATCAAATATGGTTTTCAAAAGATGCTTTGCAAACTAAATTTCCAATTCTAAATAGAAAGCCAAAAGCTGATTCAATGAGTCTGATGTTTTCAAATTTCAGAATTAGACATGCTTCTTGTTTTAAATTTATAACTTAAAAATATTCTCTCAAATTACATACTAGCATGAGAGCGGGAATATCACCGATAGGAACCCTACTGACCATCGTCGTTCATGAATCCTTTTTCGGAAGTGAAACAAGCCCCTACGTACTGAGGGAAACTTGCACACGGCTGAAATACCGTCAACACGGTTGGTGGAACCTAGGGTTTCGTTCAGATGTGCTTCAAATCAAATGCAAATGCTAAATCTATCAAAGTTTGTATATATAATACATTTTCAAATTTTCAGAGTTCTGATTCGAAGTTCAAAGTTCGAAAGTTCAAATTTCTGAGTTCTTATTCATATCAAAGTTTCAAAGTTTTTATTTGTGTCATAGTTCAAAGTTGTTATTCATGCTGAGTCAAACAAAATTTTGAAATTCATGCTTTATACAAAACAACCTATACTTATAATAGAATGCAAATCAGGTTTAGGGTTCCCCTACCTCGACTCAAAGCGATCCAAAACACATAAGGAAGTCCTCACAATGGACTCTCTACCATCAACCCTACAAGGATTAACACTACAAGTGTTAATAGAGGTCCAAAAGTCAAACCCGAAAGCTATCCAACAAAAAAATTTCGACAAAAATTCAAAGGCCAGAAACAGAGCAAAATTCGACCCTCGAATTCAAATTCGATGGTCAAAATAAAATTCGACCCTCGAATTTCCAAAATTGCATCAGGCTATAAAAGCCCAATTTTAACCCTCGAATTTCAAAAATTGAATTCGACTTGAATTTCTCCCGGTGTTTGTGTCCGTATGTCCAAATTTTCCTTCCCATTTACTATAAGACTAAATCTCTAGTCTAAAAGCACTCTTATCCAATTTAAACTAGGCAAAAAAATTTTAGTCTAATCAAATGAGTTTAAAGGCCTACCTTTTGAAGTTAAATCCTTCCGCTCCGGTTGCTCCAATTTCAAGCACCGAAACAAAACCTTAAGGTTTAGTAGGCTTGGACTTCCAAGTCAGTGCATCACAAAGTTGCTTCAAGAGCATGAGACCAAGACATCCACAGAATTATCCTCTCTCCCCTATCTTTTTCTCTTAATAGCTTAAACAGATCAGAAAAAAAATACAAGACTTTTTAATGGTTGAGATGGGGAGAGGGTTTCTAAATCACAAGGGATCTAAGATAAAAAAAAGTGTGGTGTTGCAAGGGCTTCAAATTCTAGATTCACACGAGAGAGAGAAGAGTGAAACTTCTCCTTTACACTTCTCTCTTTATAAGCTAAATTTACTCATCAAAATATCATGATATTTCACCTAAAATTCTATCCACTTAACTTGCACATGTTTTCGGTGTTAAGTGCTCACACATTACTTAATGTATATGCTACAACAGATTTGACTTCCACAAGTCTGAAACCAAAATCCTTTGGTCACACCTCTCATCATACTCTAACTTACCAAAATCAACCAGGTTCGTCTCGTAAATTTTTTCTGGCACGCACATCAAGGCAACTGAAATCAGGTCAAAAAAATATCAGGGATATTACAATTAGAATTGAAATCTTGGTAGAGATTTTTGAGTTTTCTTTTTGTTTGATGATTAAGTTCTATATTTTCCTTTCTATTTTGAAAAAAATTCATTGATGAGGCGTTAGGAATTTAGCCCTTATCATGCGCAAGAGATAACAATCTGGTATATATTCTCCGGCAAACCATACTCAAACTAGACTCAGAATTTGAGTATTTCCGAGCAAATTGCTTGGAAGTTAAAACTTTGCTTTCACTCGGAAATACTCAAATTTAAGGTGGCCCCCACACTATCTCTCGAACAAGAGAAAAGCTCATAAAGTCTCAGAATAGGACATTTTCTGAGGAAAATGCTCAGAATCATAACTTTTCTCATCTCTTGAATGAGCCTAAGATTTGAGGGCACTAAGGCCTCGTTTCTTTTTTGAAGGAAGATTCTTGAATGCTCAGAATGCTCAGACTTTTCTCATCTCTTGAATGCTCAGAATCATGAGCTTTTCTCATAAAAGCTCAGAATCCTAGAGATTCTAAGCTTACTCGGAATTTTCTGGGATGTGTTTTTGAGTTACTCATATTTCTAATTTTTTTGAACTTTTTCTGGAAAAATCAGATTCCTACCTTCGTCTCTTTTTTGAAGGAAGATTCTTGTGCTCTTGAGTTTCACTTTCCTGATTCATGAGTTTATATTGCCTTCAACTTTTAGAGCTCAGAATCTAAGTGTTTCTAAGTGTTTTGCGGGAAAATCATTTTGTCACTTTCTCTCATAATAGCTCAAAAACACGGTTTCCTAAAAAATCTCTCAAACAGCAGAAAGGGTTTAAAAGTGGTAAAAAAAATGCATTTTCTTGTGAAAGTAATCAAAGTCTAAGATTTTCTCAACTTCCAAATGAGGCCTAAGGTAACCTGCTAAGGATTATATAATCAAGTGCATCTCAAAAATCAAAACCCTACATTGGAGCCAGTGGGGGTGTCACTGGAGCCAGTGGGGGTGTCACGTGCTCATGCATAAGGTCAATTAACGACCATACACAAAATAATTAAATATGAACGGTGATTTTTCATCATTGATCTGATGGCCAAACACGTATGGAAGTTTTCAATAGAGAAATTTTAGGCAGAAAACCCACAATTTTAGGTGAAATGAAAAGCTAAAGAAGTCAATTTTCTTTTCTAGAACGTTCGGGAATATTATCTAGCAATCAAGTACAATGATCTATACAATTGAGTATAGCGAGAAAATGCTATACCTGATTGATCAACAACGAGCGGTGATTGTGAGTTGTACATCCTCTAAAGGTTCACCCTAAATTCACGTTTGAGCGTAATATGTGTTATATGATTTTAAGGCCACTTTTTGGGTATATGTGCCATGTGGAAAAAAAACTGACCGTCTGGGTCTCAAATTCCTTTTTATTTATCGATAAATTTGAGGTTGTAGGGTTCTTACTCATCCATTAAGCTCAAAGTAACAAAGGATTGCCAAACTAAAGAGCTTTGGCATCGCCGTCACCCTTCAAGAAAGCAATCCAACATTAATTCCTATAATTAATAGATGACATATCCGTTGTGTGAAAGATCGGGGTAAAAAATGATCTCCATCGTTTGATTTCAAGCAGTCAATGATTTTAAGGGAGTTTCAGACGCTGATGCTTTCACTTAATGGGTTAGGATGAATAGAGGTACCCTGAATTTATTTTGTTTTTATATATATCCTCCGTGACCTCGGTTTGTGTGTCAAGTAGCACTCAATTGGGTTGAGTAAAGCGTCCTAGGCTGCACTTTCTTTTCTGAAGGTCAAGGGTGTGTGAAATATGTAGATTTAATCATAGTGACTAAATATGGAGATTTAATCTAATTTTTCCCCAGTTTTTTAATTTTGAAAATTTTAATAGCTTTTAATTAATGTAGTTTTTCTTTTTATTCTTTCAAAATTTGACAGCTTTTTTGTCGAATTTTTTCGGATTTAATCCAAGCCGATTTATTCCAAACACCGACTTGGTCTGGATTCAACACCAACCGACCCTTTTCTTCTAGCCCTAGTAGAACTCAAATTTCCCCAAACGACCACCCCCATGCTAAGTGGCATACGGCGAAAACAAGAGTATCAAATTTACTCAAACCGAAACCCAATGATAATACTCAAAAACAAACTCTAACTCCCGCTTCCTTACATACTACGATCCTCAGCTCCATGCATATATCGCCCTCTCCAAACTCCAAACCTCTCTTCTCTATTATTTTTTCCCTTTCGCCCATTAAGTCGACAATACATGGCTTCCCTTATTCTCTCCACCTCCTCCCTCGTCGCCGCCCGACCCACCCGCCATTCTTCCACATTCTTCACCACTTATCATTCCCTGCATTCAATTTCCCTCCAAGCATTCACCCCTTCTACCCGTCTCTCCGAGGGTTTCTACAGATTCCGCAGCTCATGTTCTCAAACCAGAAACCCCAAGTTGGACGATTTCATGACTAAGAGAGAAAACTTACATGTGGTGAAGCCCACCACTACAGTGGACGAGGCATTGGAGCTACTTGTGGAAAACAAAATTACTGGTTTCCCTGTGATCGAAGATGACGGGAAACTAGTGGGAATAGTTTCGGATTATGATTTTTTAGCAGTAGCAGATTGGGTACCAGGTTCTGGGACGTGGTTTCCTGAAGTTGATAGCAATTGGAAAACGTTCAATGAGATGCGAAAATTGGGTGAGAAAAGTAATGGGAAAGTAATTGGTGAGGTGATGACGGCTGCACCGCTTGTTGTGGGCGAAACTACCAAGATTGAAGATGCTGCGAGGTTATTGCTTGAGACGAAATTCGGTCGGCTTCCTGTAGTAGACAGTGTTGGAAGGCTGGTTGGTATTATTACAAGGGAAGATGTTGTTAGAGCTGGAGTACTAGCTGGAGATGGAAAACGCCAAGTGAAGAAGTCTGCCCAAAACTAAGTCTAAAACCACTTTTATACAAACTTTGACTTTTTATACAAAATTTATTTTTAGTCAAACTCGAAATTTGCTTATAGATAGAGTGTCCTACAGTATCAGTGCAATTTTTTCTTTATCAGACTGACTTTTGGTCAAAGTTCGATTTTCTATAAAATATTATCAATTTTAATTAGTGGAATATTATAATTAAAATTTTCTATTATTATTTTAATTTGTAGCTTGAAAATACATTATCTTATTTTTATTGGTCAAAGTTTTACTTTTATTCAAACTTTGACTTTAGTCAAAATTTAGGACGTGCATCTTGACAGTAGATATTGATTATTATTGTTGTTAATCGTATTTTGATAATGTAAATTTTTATCAATCAAAGTTTGATATTTGGTCAAACTTTGACTTTTTAACACAACTTGATTTTTTAACTTTTGTATCCCCAATGAGATTATCATTTTTTTAATTTATTACTTTGTAGTACATTACTAAATTTATTTTACTTTTTTTTACATTTGGTCAAAGTTTGACTTTTGTTAAAATTGATGTTTGGTCAAATTTTTTACTAGTGTAACCTAACGATGGATACAAATATTGTTCTATGAATTTATAGGTTGGCAGTAGATTGTCGAATTTTGTATTGGTCAAAATTAAAACATTTAGTCAAAGTTTGATTTTTTAAAAGAATTAAATTTTCTTTCAAGCTTAAAAATTGAATTTTGTCTCAACATGTAACCTTATAGTATATATTAGCATTTACTATGTAACTTTGTACTTTAGTCTTAAAATTTTTTATTAATCAAAGTTTTACGTTTAGTCAAAGTTTGGCTTTTAATAAAAGTGAAAATTTGATCAAATTTTGACTAGTGTAACCTAACAATGTATATGAATACTATTATAATAATTTGCAGTTGGACTTTTGTAACTTATTAGTATATTGGAAAATTTTCTCTTGGCCAAAGTTGAAATTTTGGTCAAAGTTTAACTTTTATAATTCATTTTAACTTGTAAACTTATATTAGATATTAGCATTTACAATTTCGTTATTTAGTTTTACATATTTTTATTGATCAAAGTTTTAAGTTTGATCAAAGTTTGATTTTTTATTTGAGTTTGACTTTTCAAACTCTGACTTATGTAACTTGGTAATAAATAATGCTTACTATAGTATTAATTTGTAACGTAATAGAATATTATTAAAAAAATTATTGGTTAATATTTGACTTTAATTATGATTTTAATAATAAATGATCAAACCTTTAAAACTTATTTTCAAATTCATTTTCAAAGATACTAATCAAACAAGAGAAATCAATTTCCAATGAAAGTCATTTATCACACACACTAATCAAATAGTGGAAAATACATTTATAGAGGAAATCATTTCCCAAAAAATCAACTAAGAAATTGATTTCATTTCCTCTTTAGAGTTTCATTGCTATCAAATAGGGCCTAAGACTGAAACCACTTTTTTTTCCCTTAACAATATGTGGCATTCAATGATAGAGGAATTGAGTTTGTCTATGATAAAGTCAGGACTCATGGCTCATTAGAGTTCCCGGCCCATACACAATGAGCCTGGTGTAAAGTCAAACTTTGATTAATAAAATATTGGATATCATTATTCACACCCCATGAGGCTGTTTTCTCAGCCAATGTTGAGAAACCCCACTAAAAGTAGACTCTTTTAAAGCTCGCATCCCCACTTTATTTTTATTTAATTTTCTTTACTAGGGTGAGAAAGCAATTTCGTGGGCCATGAGACATGCACGGATTTTTATGTTTTCTAAAATTTGTATATCTCCCAAGGTCTACTCATTGCATGGCTGATAAGACTAAGCTCATTGACCCTAATGGCAATGATTAGGTTCAATTGGTTGAACAACATATTGTGTAACCAATTTTACAACCATTAGATAAAGGAGAATCTATGACATCCTAGAATAATGGAAATCGTGATTCTCTTCTACTCAATTGGTGCAAATATGGTTGAATGCAATATCCCATTGAACAGTTGGACCTGACCACTGCCCGTGACAATGAGTTGTTGACTCATTATGGACAAATTTATGAGATATAAACAAGGATAAGAATTATTGGTTAATTGATGGTAAGGATTAGAATTGGATTTGGATGAGTTGTTTAATTAGGATTATGGTTATTACTTATAGTAAGTACTGATTTCCCTATATATGTGCAAATAGACCAATTTGCCCTTTTCTTCATAATAAACTGAATCTCGTCGGTGATTTGATAATCTTTCCATCTATATATGTGACAACCCGAAATTTTTCACGCGAAATTCTTGAAAATCGGATCATTTGATGATACTTATACCAACTTTGATGACCCGATATTTTTTTTTACATGGAATTCAGAAAAGGAAACGGGGTCGTCGGATCACTCACACTCAGTAAATCAAATTCGAAAATCAAAGCAGATATGACATATGATATATGGTAGTAAACAGAAAATATCATTTTTATACAAAACGTAAAACTAGAACCACAATAATCACCGGTGACAGCCGACCATCACCTAAACAGTGGTATAAGCTACAAAAATATATACAGAGATCTAATCTTGAAGATGCACCAAGTCTAAAGTATAAAAGTTTACAGTATATCGAATCTAAGAGCAATGCACTACGGAAAATATTCTTCGAGTGGAATATCTTCTTCCGGTACGAAGTCAGGATTGGCTCCCAAGCACGTAGTCCTTATCAATGTTTGCTCCTTTGATACATAGTGTCGGGGTGAGCTAACAGTCTAAGCTCAGTAGAGAAAAGTTTAATACCAATTCACATCTTATCGATCAATGCATAGATTCAATGACTGAGTTTCAAGACATATTCATATCAAATTCAAAAGGATTTTTTATATAAAAACGGAAAGGCATTTTTATATCAAAATCAAAATTCAAAGTTCTTAAATTCAACGTTCGGAAATCAACATTCAAAGGTTTATAATTCGAAGTTCTGATTCAAAGTTCAAAGGTTTCTAAGTTCGGATTCAAAGTTCACATTCAAAGTTTAGACTTCATATTCAAATGTACGGATAACCCGTTGTACCGGTCCAGAGTTCATATTCGAATGTACGGATTCATCCACCGTACTGGTCCAAATTCAGAGTTTTTATTTAGATTTCAAATTCGAGTCCAGATTCAAAATTCTTATTACGGATTTAAATTGAGAGTTCTTATTTAGAGTTCAAATTCGGAAATTCAAAGGAGTTGATACAAAGATTGTCATTCAGTTCAAAGTATTCAGAGTTTAAAATCAGAGTCCATGTTCATAATTCATATTCGGAATTTGAAGTTCTAGATTCACATTCCAAGAATTCAATACAAGGATCATTTCTCAGTTCAAGTTCAAATCAGATTCAATACTCATATCAGTTCATATTAGATTCTATTCTCGTATCAGTTCATATTAGTTCACATCTGTACATATCAATTCATATCAATTCACATCAGTTCATATCAGTTCACATCTGTTCATATGATATGATTCAAAGTTCAAAGCATTCCGATTCAAAATCTAGTATTCACGCATTCATTATTCAAAGAGTTTCAAGAATTCAATATTTAAATACAGTATTTCAAAAGATTCAATGCAATCCAAAATTCAAAGATTTCAATCATTCAAAGCAGTCAAACTGACAAATTTTATCATTCAGAATTATGAATCAAAGTCTAAAATGAGATTGAGTATTGAGTTTCCCCTACCTTGATTCCTAACGTCTCAAGAAGGTGATAGATGACCCTTATCGACGTCGACTGATTCCTTTTTCTACATCACATATACGATGACGCATTAAAGATTAATTTTAATCACTTATAACTTCGATGTTACTAATAACTTTAACATGCCTAAGTATTTTTTCAAAATCAAGGTGGAATGGACAAGTTCGTGGTAACCTTGGATCATGTAGAACTTGTCCCAACTTCTCACTCAATTATGTCCTTTAAAATTTTTGATTCATGAAATTACTATTTCACATAAAGTTATAGAGCTCGTTGTCTTTTTTCCAACACCGTGAAAATCGCGTCAATCCGAGTTTGAAGTACAAAGATATGACCAAAATACCGAGATCTCACTCAAGCGATTTCCAAATTCGCTTGAGCGAGTTTTTCCAAATTTTTTTTGCCTGGAGCGAATTTTCCAAAAAATTTTACCCTTATTTCTAGAGGGATCCTACTCGAGCGATTTCCAATTCGCTCGAGTGGATTTGTGCGATTCTGCACGGGTTTGAGCTTCTTCTTCCTCAATCCAAAACTTCCAAAACCATTGGCCAATCACCCACAAATCAAAACTAAACTAATTTCATACAAATCAAATCAAATCTTACCTTCTAAATTCGTGTTAACAATGTCTATGGTGATCGGTATCGGGAGATATCGACGCTTATTCTTCTCGCACGTCCGACGGTTCAAAACCCTCTCTCTTCTTCAATCGCAACGGAGTTGAAGATCGAATCTTCTCAATGTGCACAGTAAACTAAAGGCTTTCTTGAGTGAAGAAGGACTTCAATGGAGATCAATGGAAGCTAGGGCTTTTAAAACAAAATAGGGTTTAGGAGAGAGGGAGTTCTCTTACGCTCTTTGATTGTAATCGCGTCAAAGATCGACGCTTCTTTGCTGTAAAAAATTGAAGAAGACAAGGCGGGAGATCAACAACAATTGAAGAAGAGGGCAAGGGAGATGGAGCTTCTTCTCTCTATGCTCTTCTCTTTCTCTTCTCTCTAAAATTTTCAAGCAAATGAAACTTCCAAGAGAAGCTTCACTTATAACTAATAGTTTGGTTAGGTGTGAAGCTAGCTCACCAAAATGGTGTATTAGCCTTTTATCTAAAGATGAAAAATGAATGTTTCCGAATCCCAAGGCGCATTTTGTATGCCTTGCCAAACTCGTATGCATAGTTGAGTGTGCAGAGAGGGGACTTGGTTAATGTTTATCATACCTAGAAAATGTACATATGTACATATTGACATATAATAATTTGGGTTATTGGCTCGGTTTAGGTTCGTGCCTGGGGCACACATAATCACACTTGATCACGCGCACATCATTCTTCTCGTTTTAATTTATTCATTCATAATTACTAAATAATATCCTGTGTTATAGTTATAGTGCCTGAAACGCTGGGCTCTAACTTGGTCTGATCTCAGGGTTCAAGTCGTGTGTAACACACACACTTCGCATAAGGGTTCGCGTCAGGAATCGATTTTAGGTTTTTGTTTGGGTGCATTTGCCAAATTAAGATAGGTGCATTGCAGTCATCAAAAGTTTGACCAAAGTCAAATTGATCAAAACAGTCATATTCTCATCAAAGGTCAATGATTCAACGCCAACCAAAAGTCAGGGTTGTTACAATATGATTTTAATGTAATGATCCAATCTACAACTTCCTGCAGTCTGATTCAAATTAAAATTCTCTTTCCAATTTTCCACTGAAATTCATCAAAAGTTTGACCAAAGTCAAACTTATCAAAACAGTCGTATTCTCGTCAAAGGTCAACGATTCAACACCAGCCAAAAATCAGGGTTGTTACAATATGGTTTCAATGTTATGATCCAATCTACAGCTTCGTGCAGTCTGATTCAAAACTCTCCCTTTCCAATTTCCCACTGAAATCCAGCTCGTATAGATAATAATAAACTTTAGGAGAGAATCGAGCTATAAACCTCCCATTGGAGTCCCTTATAAGCTCTATGGAGTAGGAAACCACTGATACTATATATATATATATATATATATATATATATATATATATATATATATATATATATATATATATATATATATATATATATATATATATATATATATATATATTGTGGGAATAACAGAACTTCTTGTAGCCCAACCCTATCCCGACGGATTTGAACTTAGCCCAAGTCTAGCCCGACCGATTTGAACTTAGCCCAAACCCTGCCTGAGCTTGTGATAGGCTTACAATCCCAAGCCCAAACCTGGCCTACAACAAACTTCAAAATTCCAAGCCCAATCAGGCCCGACCCATTTATTCCTAATTTCCTTTTATTGATTTACCAAATATTAACTCTATAATTGTAAAAATTAAAAAAGTGGTACAATGCACTATGTAATAAGAAGCTAATATCTATTTTTGAAGAAAGTCTAAAGATTAAAAATAAAATGTCTATAGCTCTTTGAGTATTTTTTTCAAATATTAAAAGTGAAACTCAATATATACATCAGATATAAGAGCCCATCAGGTCTAAAAGCTTAAGCCCAAGTATATCCTATGTAAATTCCGAGCTTAACGTGGTAGCCCAAGCCCGAAACCTCCTTAAAGCGGGCCAGCCTTAACTGACAGGGCTAGGCTACCCAGCCCATTGCCACCCTTACTTTTAGCAACCATTTTTAGTGCATTTGTTCACTTAGTGCATGTATATTATTTCCCATACATCTTGTAAATATGTAGGTTGTGTATGGCATAGTTCTTTGCTAGCCCCTGCCACAACAGAGTTCACCTGCTTTAGTTAGTTCCCATTCTCTTTTCTAACTCTCTGCAAATGAGGATTTAGCTGCTTTAGCAGCAACCTCTCTGCTCTCTACTAACTCCCTATCAGAGCAAATAAAATATGCTCCGACAAGGAATGAGTAGAGAAGAGGGTAGAACTACTGAATAGGTAAATCTTGCTATGCAAGGAATTATCAACAAGAAGGGATACCTGCTAAAGCAGGTAGTAGGATGTTAGCAAAGAGGATGGGAACCTACTAAAGCAGGTGAACTCTGCTATGATAGAGGCTAGCAGAGAGCTATGCCATATGCAACAGTAATGATCATTAATTGCATATTGGTTGAATTAAGGTGTGTGCTACAGGTGCGCGCACAATTGATGGCCAGTGCACCAGATACCATCATTTTCTTAAGTTAATTGGTATTAGGTGCATGGGTTGTACACCACAACCAATGTAACTTATTTAGATATTTATGAGCCCCAAATTTGCAAAAGGGAGCCATTAGTTGCACACGAGAAGTTGGCCTTAGCATATAATTTAAAAGAAGGTACCTCTGTTTGCGCCCACTCTTTCTTTGAAAGCAACCACGTCCCAGACCCCTTGAAAACCTTTGATTGCTTCAGACTAGATGATGGAGATTGTGTTTCACCTTGTTCTTCCACAAAGTAGATCTTGAGGTCATGGAATCACCTATTAGACGATCAGTTTTTTATTTCATGTGTCACATAACCCTAAAAAATGGCCCTTGAGTGATATGACACACATCATGCTCGAATGTGAATTTAGGGTCATTATTTGGGGATCTGTGACACATGGAATGAACAACTAACATTCTGGTAGATGTGCCATAATCTCGAGATCTTTTGTGTAAAAGATCGGGGTAAAACACAATCTCCTCAATCTGATGTAAGCAATCAATGGTTTTCAAGGGGTACGAGATGTGAGCGCTCTTAAAGAATGTGTGGGCACTAATTAAAAGAATGACTTGACAGTTTGAGGACTTGTGCATATAAAAACTCTATCTAAGTCATCTGATTTTAAGGTCATGATATAAAGATTTTATGTCAAATAAATTGTCACCAAATATGATCTTTATCATATGATTTAATGTAGTCAGAAGGCAACTATGTCATTCCGTAGTTGACTAAGTTGAATTATTTGATAGAGATGAATTTTTGTGGCAATCTTTTTGGAAACTTTTTATACGCAAGTAATTGGCTCCAAAATCTAGCGGTGCAGATTGACCCGCTCAAAGCCTATAAATGAACGGTGAATTTGATTATTGATGCCTGTGTTCGATGTGAAACTTTTGTGGAGTGAGAAAAATTCAATGATTTTGATGATTCTTCTATGGGTTCCAATATTTGCACCCTTTGAAAAGGTGGCATATATTCCCACTGGTAATTACGCCACAAGCATTAATAAGACTTACACCCTCTACCTGCCACTCTTTTAGGGGAGTGTTTTATTAAAAAGGGATTATTTCTAAAAAGTTTCAGGGTATCAGACTCCTTTCCAAAAGTCTGTAAATAAAAGGATTGATCTCACGGTTTACGAGGTTCTAAAGAAGAGTTTTGGTCAACTTGAGAAAGAAAGTTATACTTTAACTTACAGAAATACCCTTCCACCAAAATCTGGATGAACAAGGAGAATAATGGCTTTCGTGGCTGAATGGTTTAGAAAATAATGGATTTCATGATTTTTTACAATAGATCTTCTTTATGTTGTACACTTGACTTTGGGATCTTTTTCCCCTTGGAAATCAAGAGCAACCGCTAATGGAAATCTATAGAAGAAGATTTTGTCATTATTTATTGTTATCTTTTGATGATGGTCGAGATTTTCCTGGATATCTTCTTCAACGAATTGCGCACAACGCCTTTAAAGAGAGAAGCAGCTTAAAGAGAGGTCGAAGCTACGAGTAACCATTAATGACGTTAATTGTGTGCAGTTTTTGCAAAGGCTTCATTAATGGACAATCTTGGTTTATGAGAGACATAAGAGAGAAGAAAAAAGAAATGAGAGAAATCTTATGGTTTATAATAGAAGCAAGAGAGAAGAAGAAAATTGGAGAATTGTCTGATGTGGATGAAAAGAATTGAAAAGAGATTCAGTCGTCTAGGTCTCTCTTCTCTCATTTGGGAGAGAGAAGGGCACTGTAGTTTATTTCATGTTCACACTATTTTTTTGGCACCTATAGTGTTAATCTTTTTTTTGCCGGAAGTTTTCAAAAGAGTATAATACTCTTAAACGAATTCCAATGGATCCTATTTTCCTAAATTTACTTTGTTCTTTTCAAACATTTGCACCCCACTCTATAAAGTGTGCCCAAAGAATATTGGCCCCTTACCATAAGGTTTTTAGGCACCCCAAACTTGATTGGTGGTTGGATTATTGAAGATACATGCGGGAGAAGAGCCACTGACAACAACTAACAACTCCCAATCACTTGCCACAGAAACTTATACAATCAAATTCGGGTGGGCCAACCAATTTACTGGGGTATACATCTGTGACAACCTGGACCCACATGCCAGCGATGCTGTCCGGTTAGTCCATGCCCCGATTTTGTTCTTGGCATAGGCGTTACGTATCGTCGTTCCAATCCAAAACACGTCGTTACATGTAAAGGCCAGTCACATGTACCTCATAGCTCAGGCTCATGACAAGTCTCCATCTGATGTGAGTCTATCACAACATTACAACATAAATATATCCAACCTTTTTTCTATATAAAGTAATGTAAGGTTACGGTGAACCATTGGTAGAGCCATGTAAAGCACTAATATAGGATTCTTATACAACCTTCTTAATTTAAGCACTAATATACACTACAAAAAACAAGACTATTAGCTGCAGCAAAAAAATTTTGCTATTAACAAAAAACTGTCGCTAATACTCTTGCCGCTAATAGTCTTTAATAGTTTTTCGTTAATAGCAGCAGCTTTTGCTCCAAAAAATTGCCGCTAATAATTTGTTTTTTTGTTGTAACAACCCTGAAAATTCGAACGAGAACCTGACTGTTTCGATCTGCGTGCCCGGCATGGGAATCGAGACAGATTTAAAAACTTTGAAATTTTATTATTAGAGATAATATTAGCCTGAAGCTAGGAGAATTCACGTATGAAATCTCACTTAGATCTGAGTCATGTAAGACGTCGAGACGGCGTGCTACGCCGTGTCGACCGTGTTCGTGCTCCACACCAGAGTATAAGCTTAGGAGGAAACAGAAATATCTGTTTATTAGCTTATAAGAGAAGGAAAGGGGATCTGGGAGTCCATTCTCCTTCATCTTCTTCTCTCTATTTCTGTAAACCCTAGATTAGGTTGAGAGTTTTGTTGGTCCTTGAAGAAACACGAGCCGAGAACACCTAGGTTAGCATTTACGTAACCCTTGAGTGTAAATAATCAACGTTGATGCATTGTCTCTGATTGGTTAAGAAGGCGTACCTTCGCTACGTGTGGAAGCGGAGCCACATATTACTGGTTCCGAGTAGAGGGGGTGACAAAGCCCAAGTTCCGGATCTGACACCCTCGTCCGGATCGAATTGCTGAAACCTCGATAGGGCCTAAATAAAGGTGAGTCTGTGCATTTAAATAGGGGCAAATGAGAGACCCATATAGGTGTATTGATGGTGTGTTAATGGTTGTTGGTAACCATTAATGAAAATGGGTTTGAAATAGGGTTGGAGATGGCCTCCATTAATGACAGGAGTTCTATCATTATTGATCGATCAATGACTGGTGGTGATCGATCAATGAAGACATTGATTGATCAATCTGTATAGGACAGAAAAGTGAACAGAAGCCCTGAAATTCTGGAAGTTCAGTGCTCGAAGAGCATTGATCGATCAATTTAGGCATTGATCTATCAATCCTGAGTATTGATCAATCAACAAGAGAGTGATCGATCAATGACAGTTGGTGATCGATCAACAAAGGTATTGATCGATCACTGGAGTGTATTGATCGATCAATGAAGGCATTGATCGATCAATCTGTATAAATATTAAATGTGAACAGAAGGAGGGAAATTTTGAATTTAGGTTATTGATCGATCAATAAGGCTATTGATCGATCAACAGGAGGCATTGATCGATCAACCAAAGTGGTGATCGATCAATTTTAGCTGTGTTAGAAGTAAAGAGAGAAGGGGTTATTGATTGATCAATAAGTGTATTGATCGATCAATGATGAGTAGTGATCGATCAATAAGGGCTATTGATCGATCAATTGACTATGTTCCTGGATGAAAGCAAAGAGGGTATTGATCGATCAATGGAGTTATTGATCGATCAATAAGAAGGATTGATCGATCAATAAGAGTGGTGATCGATCAATCACCCCTGTTTTGTTCTGTTTTGATTTTTTGAGTTAAACACCACTGGACATTGTGCCAGTTAGCATTCTGACATCTCTGACACTTAAAGTACTATGTTTATGGTCTAGGATCAGACCATGACACCTTGAAAAGCTTTGGGTTTGCTTAGAAGAGGTCTGACCTGAGGTAGGGGAAAACCAACCTAAACTGTTTTGAGTATGGTTTCATGTTTATTTCATATCTACAACCTGATTTCGATTTTTAACAAGCATGTTCGCATATCTGATTCTTGCTTTCTGATTCTTGTATTCTGAAACCTGCTCCTGAATTCTACTATTTGATCTATGAGGTCTATGTGTGTATGTAATTTGATGATTTAACCAGATGATCCCCACCGACCTGACGGTATATTCGATGCCTGACACACTTGTGCATCTGCTTGTAATCCCTCGGCACAATTGCACTCCATAGATGAGGCATTGTCGCAATTCAAAATTGTTCATGTGAACGACGATTGGTTGGGGTTTCCTATCGGAATATTCCTGTTTACTCCATGCTATATAGTCACGGGAGTTTCTTAAGTTAAAAATATACAATTTAAATTCTCTGATCATATACTTGCATAACATTTGATTTCTTATCTAAAAGCTCAGTATTTGATTTGATTCGTCATGATTGTATATTTCTGATTTGATTTCTGTTTTGAGATAGCATGATCTGCATATTCAATTCATTTAGTTGGAATTCTTCTATTGAGCTATGATGTAGCTCACCTTGTTTTAAATCACTTTTAGGTTCTGAGGCTGTAGCTCCCGACACTGAGAGCGATCCTAATTACCAGCCTGACCCAGAGGCTGAGGCCGAGGACGAGGAGACGGACATTCAGGCGGACGAGTTCTACCCGTAGCCTGGGTATTTGAGTCCGATATTTTGTATTTTGATATTTTGGATTATTGTGTGCCTGGTGGCCACTGTCTGTATGTATATATTACTATAGATGTTTTACTTTCATATTTTTATACATTCTATAAGAACCATTATCAGGAACCATTGTTTGGGTGATGGATGTCCATCACCAATGATTCTTCTTGGTTCCTTTTTGGGAATGTATATTCTTTTAGTAAATAGAATTACATGTTTTATTTATTGTGTTCTTTATATCAAATGTTTGATTAGATGGCTCGACCTAACACTGCTGGACAGTGTCTGCTTAGTTTTCGCTATACGAGCAGACACTTTATGATTTGTCCCGGGGATCATCCAGTGTATGATCCTGATGGCACGGATTTTCGGGTGAGGAAATCCGGGCTGTCACATTTGTAGTGATAGGATTCTTATACAACCTTCTTAATTTTATGTACAAGCCCTCAAGACCCCAAATTTGGAGTAAAAAATTATTAATATCTCTATCAAATATTGCTAGGCCACACCAAAAGAAAATCCTTGCTACGCCCCTAAAGCTGTGGTGAACCCTCATTCCAATCAAACTATGCCACGTGTCTATTGTTCTAGCTTCTTCTAACTCGCGTGGTGGAAAAACAAAGAACAATTTAGAAAAATTATAAATGAAAGACAAATTAGACAAAGTGCAAGCGCAACGTGATTGGCTGCACCGACCTGTATAAATTGAGCCCCAGTCCAACAATCTATGCCGCGATTCACTACTTATTTAGAGGTATGCATATGTGTAGGCCTAGGCTAGCTAGCAATATATGGGCTAAGCGTAGTTTTATGGGATGTGCTCCTTTTTGTTATTCTTTATTGGGGTGTGAAATTACAACTACATCAGCATGACTCATATCCAACTCTCTACTCTAAAACCGCTATTTGTTTTGATTAGAAAATTATAAGGAGGAAACAATAATTAACTAAAAGACCAACCACAAATTTAGCACAATCTTTAACCTAGTTTGTTGATATTTGATGTAATAAAGATAAAGGAAATAAATGACAATCTAATGAGATTAAATGCAAGATAGAACAAATAAGGATTGAGATGATAAATCCCCCCATCATTGGTTTATCACCTACGAAATGCAGATCTACTGGTTGAGAAATAATATTAGCACAAGATGCAATACACATAAATACTGAACTCAATAAAATACTTATGGAAGATATAGTTGTGATTTTAATCTTATTTTAAACTCGCAAGTGCACGAATCGAGATGTATCTAGTGGGTGCAGAGTAGGAGATCATTCCCACGAAGATTAGCCAGAAAATTTAAAAGAGGAAATAACAATAAACTAAAATAACTACCACAGATCTAGCACAATATTCAAACTAGTTTATGATTCTGAGAGATTAATGGACAATAAAAATGAAGTAGTAAAATTAAATTAAATGAAGAATAAGAGAGAGGATCAAGATGCTAACTCCTCCCATCCTTGATTTACCATTTACAAAATAAAGATCTAACAATTGAGATACGATATCATCACGAGATACAATACACATAAATATTGAACTCAATCAAATATTTATGAAAAATATTTCACTTAATCCTCAAAACCAACTCTAAGTGTATGCTCTTCCTATTGTGGTAAAAGAGATGATGCAAAACATTCACCGTAAAAGGGACTTCTAATAACGATAAATTAATACCGCAAAATAGGTTAAAATATCTACCATAAAAGAGAGACTCCTAATGACGATGAATTAATGCCGTAAATATTATCAACAAAGAACCCAGAGTAGATTCCTTATTGCAGATCCGAGATCATGGGAGTGTGACTAGCACCTTTATCTTAGATGACAATCAAAATTTACTAATTCGGCAAGAGCAATAAGACATTAAAGATCAAGACATTTATGATAAAATAATCTCGCAACTATAGATCTATATTATTATAAATGAACAACCTTGGATGAGATTCATTAGATCTCCATCCTCAAAGAGACTTAGCCACACATATTAGAAATGAATGACATAATTGAAAAACAAAGTGAAAATACCATTAAAATACAGTAAAAATGCTCTAACATAATTCACAAAAGCTTTAATCCAGCCGGTACAATCCTTCTTAAAGTGTAGAAATTAAACTAATATAAGTCCTAAATCTAAAGAAAGTGCAAGAACAAAGCTTGGGAAAGGAAAGGGAAAGGCTAAAAAAAAAATTAAAATGCTAAGGAAAATAAAACGCTCCCCAAAGGGAGAGACGCCCAAAATTAATTCTCAAGTTTGCTAAAATAGGGTCTCAGTTTCAAAAATCAAATTTAAATTTTAAATTTTAGGGACCATCAATTCCTTTGCTCCAATGTTCTTGCGTTTGCTGTTCTTATGCTCTTTTATGCTTCCAAATACATCTACTGAAAAAATCTTCCAGAAACAATTAGAGCTTCACAAATATGTTAGATTGCCCTTATCGGATGGCTAAATATAAGCTTAAAGGGGTAAAATATAATCATATTTCATTACTCATCACACCCCCAAGCCTACACTTTGCTAATCCTCGAGCAAAGGAGAAAGAAACAAACTGAAAAATAAACTAACATCTTAATACTACTTTCGTAGGGATCACGATTGCATTTAGCGTATGCAACAAGCCTTTAAACTACTAGGTGATCCCTAGTGGAGGAGTTTTATCTCCTGAGAGTTTTCAGTAAAGTTACCCACAAACTTCAACACATTTTTGAAATTATCGATAAAGTTGAGTTTTTAAAACATAGTTTTCATATATATTTAACTTCAAAATTCAAAATCATTAATCAATTCAACATGCGAATTCTCAATTTCAAATAATAATGTTATACCAATCATACTAATATCCATTCAAATTAGTTTAATGATCAAATCGTTAGATAACTCATCCATTCATGCCTAAACTTGAAGTGTGTGTATACCTAAACCAAGACTCATCCATCTTGGAATCAGTCCAAACAATAAACCATCAGATCTCATGTCTCGACTTAATCCTCACTTTAGGTATACTCTCAAAATAGGATCATTCTGATGATGGGTTCATTTTCGCTCACATGTGAGAGATCAATATAAAGCAAGAAGAAATGTCTCACATGATAGAAATAATGAGACGTAATCAATGAACAAAGAGAATCTCATAGAAAGATACCTGTATATCCTATGCATGTCATATCAAGCACAATAGGTATCATATATTCACCCTCCACAAGGCAGTTACTATTGCAAGATCGGATCATGAAGGTCTTTTGTGGGTTGTAATGGGGCTCAGGTAAGGGTAAGAAAGAAAGGAAAGTTGAGATTCAAAGTTTTCGAGAAATTAGAAAATGAACTAACTTCTAATTTTTCTATTTATCTTTTTTTTCCTAATCTCTCGCTATCTTTCTCAATATGTTTCTATTTTTCTCAACTTTCTTTTCTTTCCTCACTCATTTTTTCTTCTTTTGAATTTCATTTTCTTGAAGCACCTTATATTTTTCATTCTTCAAATTTCTTTTTTTCTTTTTCTTCTTTTTTTTTTCATATTTCTGTCATACGCTCTTGGTAAATATCACAACTCGATATCTCTTCACTTACTCTCTTTTCGTTCATTCTCATTCCTCGTTCCTAATTTCACAGAAAAAAGAAGGGTAAGACTGAATTTTTAGAAATGGTGAAGGGGTAAAGGTTAAAGTGGCTTATCAAAGAATGTATAAAGACAAATTTTTCAATAAGCTCAAAGGGATACTTGAAGGATAAATTTACATAAGATAGGATATTTTAAGCACAAATGAGCCAAAAATAGCCTTCAATCATGTTCTCAAAAGGTGGTAACCTTGCCTATTTGTCTTGATCAAGCATACGATACGTTCTAACACAATGATATGAATTTAATGTCATGTAAAGTCTCAAGTCAAAACAGAATGTATGAGATTATGCAAAAATAATTTGAGTTTATGTAAACTCAAATTATGTAAACTCTCATCAAGGACGGGAAATTAGCTCTAAAATTCACCAGATTTAGTCTCCATTAAGAACCTAGGATTCAAAGTTTAAAATAGTTCGTCAATTTCTAGATCTTAAGCATGGTATATGTGCACAAAGTGTCTAGCCATGAAGGACCATCCTCAAATTATCATATTAAATTTTATTATCCTAGATATAAGTAATCAAAATATGACATTGGTATTCTCAAAATAAAATTTACATGCATCTTTGACTACAGTTTGAAAACTATCGCAAACGAACAAGTGTGATGGTTCCAAAGGGTTTTTTTTTTTGCGGCTTTAGGGGTATCAAAATAATAGAACCACATAAACTACACCCCCAAACCTAAATAAAACAATATCCTCATTGTTGACAATAAATAAAATATTAGACTAAGTTGAGAGAACATTCCTGGAGTAATGATTTGATAGCATATGAAAAGGGGAGAGACAAGAAAATCTCCCTCAAACCTGCATAAAAATATACCAGTCTCACCACACAAAAAAGAATGTCAATAGTGGAGAGAAAATTATCACTACTAGCATAACACTATCATAATCAATCATAAAAACAAGTGTATCTAGCCATTAATTTTTTATTTTTTTTAAGAGAACAAAAAAAATAAAACTAATTTACAAGGCGTACATTCGGAGTCCACCAGGATCCCAAATCTGGATGAATTTTTTTTTTTAGAATGATTAGTGAGTTATTTAATAATCCTTGCATTTCTCTTATCAGGGACTTAGTTACACCCCCATGATGTGCCCAAGTTCCACCATTATGGTCCATCTCTACCTTGTACTTTACATCCCCATGATCGCACTCCTGATTCAAACCCATTAGCCTTTTCTGAATCTGTTGTTAAATGTTTATGTATTCAATAAATGGACAATAGGTTAGAAATTTCTCTTTCTCCCCCAAGCCGAATTCACATTCATCGAAAAAGGCTATGTCTCCCTTATCAGGTGTTGTAAGGGTGCCATTTTTTTCCTCTCTCGTCTCAATTTGATTCTCAATTTTCTCCTGAACATAAGTATCGTTCTATTCCATTTCCTCTTTTCCTCGCACTCGTACTACCTCAACGCTCGTTGTGTCATTCTCAAACGTAGTGACCAATTGATCCTCCTCATATTTCTGAACGAAATCAGAGGGGTCCTCTTGAAGATGTTCTTCATTCCTATCAGTATCAATGAGAAACTTCTCTATTTCCTCTTCAATTTACAAGTGCTTGGCCATCTGACTAACTTGAGATTGTAACCTAGAAATTTTTTGAGTTGTGGTGTGCACCAAACTTTTTAAATATTCTAAAGAGTAAGAAAAAATTTGGGTTGGTTCATATGGTTCTGTGTCTTGAAAGGATTGAGCTTGCTGTAAAAACTCATATGAGAAGTTATCGGGGTAAGAACTTTGATCATCGTTAGGCATCATATCACACATTGAAAGTTGATTAAACCCACACATGTCATTGGGTTGACTTTGTTAGTAACTTTAATCCGAAGTAGATTCCTTGTTACAGATCCGAGATTATGAGAGTGTGACTAGCACCCCTATCTTAGATGACAATCAAAATTTAGTAATTCGGCAAGAGCAATAAGGCATTAAAAATCAAGGCATCTATGATAAAATAATATCGCAACTATAGATATATATTATTATAAATGAGCAACCTTGGATGAGATTCATTAGATCCCCATCCTCAAAGAGATTTAACCACAGATACTAGAAATGAATGACATAATTGAAAAACAAAGTGAAAATACCATTAAAATACCGTAAAGATGTTCCAACATAATCCACAAAAGTTTTAATCCAACTAATACAATCCTTTTTAAAGTGTAGAAATTAAACTAATCTAAGTCCTAAATCTAAACAAAGTACAAGAACAAAGCTTGGGAAAAGAAAGGGAAAGGCTGAAAGAAAACTAAAAATGCTAAGGAAAATAAAACGCTCCCCAAAGGGAGAGACCCCCAAAACTAATTCCAAAGTTTGCTTAAATAGGGTCTCAGTTTCAAATTTGAAATTCAAAAATCAAATTTAAATTTTAAATTTCAGGGACCATCAATTCCTTTGCTCCAATGTTCCTGCGTTTGCTGTTCTTATGCTCTTTTATGCTTCCAAATGCATTTAATAGGCAAATCTTTCTGAAATAATTAGAGCTTCACAAATATGTCAGATTGCCTTCATCGGATGGCTAAATGTAAGCTTAAAGGGATGAAATATGATCATATTTCACCGCGCATTAAATATATAACACTTAATCCACAAAGCTAATTCTAAATGTATGCTCTTCCTACAGTCACAAAAGAGTTGGTGCAAAACATTTACCGTAAAAGAAATCTTTAATGACGATAAATTAATGCTGCAAATATTAGCAATAGAGATCCCGGTGTCAATTCCACATTGTAGATCTGAGATCATGGGAGAAGCATGACTAGCACCCGTATCTTACATGACAATCAAAATTTTATAAGATCGGCAAGACCATTGAGGCATTAATGATCAAAGCATCTATTGATAAAATAATATCACAATTGTAGATCTATAAAATTATGAGTGAAAACCTCGGATGGGGTTCATTAGATCTCCATCCTCAAAAATATTTAGCTACGCATGATTGAAATGAATAACATACTTGAAAGATTAATCAAAATGAACATTAAAATATTGTAAAGTGGCTCTAATAAAATCGACAAACGCTTTAATCCAAGCAGGTACAATCCTTCCTGAGTTGCAGAAATTAAAACTAGTCTAAACTCAACCTGAGAAGTGGAAGAACAATCTTAAAAATGGAAGAAGGAAGCTAGGCTAAAAATGCTAAAAGAGAAAATAAAACTCAGAAAAGAAGAAAGTAATTTTCAAGTATACTTAAATAGGTCTGAGGCTCGGAGGTTTGATATTCAAAATTGATCGATTGACATTGAATCTGAGTGATTGGTTTTGATATTTAAATCTGTCGCTTTGTGTAATTTTGAGCCTCGATAGATTGAACTAGCAGACCGATCGATTGATTTCATGCAGAGAGCAATCTTCGGGCTATAAGTATAGTTTCGATCGATCGAGTTTACTGTCGATCGATCAATTCTCCACGAATATCAGAGTCTGATAGTTCTTTTGCTCCAGTGTTCCAATGTTAGTTTAATACTCTTCTATGCTTCTAATTGCATGCAATGGCCAAATTTTTCTGAAACAGTTAAACCCTCAAAAATCTGTCAGATATCCTTCATCAGATTGCTAAATGAAGGCTTTAGGAGGTGAAATATCATCATATTTCACCACTCATCACACCCCCAAACCTACACTTTGTTAGTCCTCGAGCAAAGGAGAAAATCAGCAAATTGAAAAGTAAACTATCATCCTAACATAATCAATGAGTGCCAGTTTCGTAGGGAGCACGACTGCATTTTGCGTATGCAATAAGCCTTTAAACCGCTAGATGATCCCTAGCGGATGAGTTTTGTCTCCTGAGGGTCTTCAGTGAAGTTATCCACAAACTTCAAAACATTTTTCAAGACATTTTCAAAATTGATTTTCGCAGAAATTGTTAATTATCTTTATCATGCAAATCCTCATTTTCAAATATTGATTCCATGCTAATCTTATCGATGTCTACTCAAGTTAGTTTAATGCTTTCATTTCCAGATATAAATATCACTCATCCTTAGATGTATCGTGTGCGCTTATCAGACTAAGTTCCATCCATCCTAAGACTTATCCTATTTGTGAACCATCGGATCTATGCTTTGACTCAATCATCACAGTAGATGTACTCTCAAAAGTAAAAACACTCTGATGAGGGTTAAATTTTCACTCGCATGTGAGATATTGACGCAAAAAAAAATAGTAGAAACTCACATGATCAATGAAACACGGTGTAATATTGAATAAAGAGAAATCTCATAAGGACGGATGCTTGGTTTTCCATGCATGTCATTTTAATTGTCATAGACATCATGTCATTAATCTCCACAAGGCAATTACCATTCAATGATTGGATCATGAGGGACTTTTTAGGGTTGTAATTGGGCTCAAGTAAGGTTAGAAGAAAAAGGATATTAGGATTAAAAAATTTCTGAGAAACTGGAACTTTACTCGTTTGATTCTCTATTTCTTTCCCTTTCGCTTTCGACATTTTCTCACTATTCTTTATTTTTCTTTTTCTTTTTACCCTTCTTTTGATTTTCTTTTCTAAACACCTCGTACTTTCTCCTCTTTTTTCCAAAAAAAAAAACCTTCTTGGTGAAAACCACAACTCCTTTTCTCTTCACTAACTCTTTATTCTCTCTTTCTCTTTCTTTTATTTATTTATTCTCATTCCATGTTATTAATTTCTCATAAATTAAATAGGTGAGGCTAATCTTCAATGCTAGTATAAAGGGAAAGGTCATTGTAGTTTAACAAAGAACATTTCTCATAAATTAAATAGGTGAGGTTAATCTTCAATGCTAGTATAAAGGGAAAGGTCATTGTAGTTTAACAAAGAACATCAAAGGCCAATACTCTTCAGTTAGGCTCAAAGGGGTACGAAAAAGGAATAATTGTATGAGGTGGGACATTTTAAGAACAAACGAGTCAAAAATGGTCCTCAATCATTTCTTCACAAGATGGTAGTTATACCTATTTGTCTTAAGTAACCAACACAATGTGTTCTAACAGAATAGTATGAAGGTGATATCATGCCTGGTTACAAACCAAAAGAATGCATGAGATTATATTACTAATTTGTATTCAAAGAAAACTCCGAGTTATTTCATTCACTCATCAAGAACGAATATCAGGATCTAGAGTTCAATAGGTTTAGTCTCTACTCAGATTCTACAATTCACACTTCAAATAAATTTCTTGATTTTTAGACCCTTGTCATGGAATAAGGACAACGATTTCTAAGGATGTATTTAAATTTGCATATCAATTTTCACATTGAATTTTACTTTCATAGAAACAACAGTCAAAACTTGGTATTTGATATTTTTAAAGTAAGATTTGCATGTTTCAACAATCTAGAATTTCTGAAAATCAATTTGAAAATTTATTGAAAACCGGGAATAAGGTTCTCTGTGCATAATCAATTGATCGAAGTACTAGGTCGATCGATCGAATCACACAGAGACTCGGCCCCTCAGATACTCAGAGAATACTGTATAATCGATCGATCAAATTATACAAAACTTATATCGTCTGCGCTTTCAAACTTTTTTTTTATTTAAATAAAATAACCTTACTTGTAAAGTATGAACTCTTACCACCTATTACGTGCAATGTCCTCATTCTACCAAAATTTAGGGGCACCCCCAAACCTGTATAAAACTAATCACATAGCAATAGGCAAGAACAAGTGAAAAGCATCATCCATCTACAAGTGCTAAAAACAATTTAAGAAATAAATTTTCATTAATTTGAGAGTGTTTATTACACTTATTGAAAATAAAAAGTAAATTCTAAAGCATCCTAAAAAAAAAGGAGACTCCACAAGAAGAAAGCAAACTATTTTCTAAAAGAAAAACCTCAAATAACCTAAAGACTTCTAAACTGCTTATGCATCCCCATCATTTCTTGGCCTCGACTTGGGTTTTGGAAAAGTGAAATTCCACATTGCATCGGTGATCCGGCTAGGAGCAGATGGATCTGAAGCTACTAGAGGAGGAGGAGGTGGATCTGATGACGGAGCAACGCTGATATTAGCAAAATCTTGAAGTGTTGGCGCCAAATACAATTTCACCCAAGTTTTTGATGGAATCAGATCAATCACAACCTTCGGAATTGAGCGTGGAATAAATGCCGCCAAAGGGTTGCGGCGAGGAGTGGGGGTGGTGATGATGGTGTTCTAGGTGGAGAGGATTGTGGAGTGTGCGGTGGTGTTGGTGGATCCAGGTCGATCATTTGAACGTTTTTGAAATCAAATGGTGGAGGATGTTTCTCACGACGCTCACGTTTCCTTGCTAGTTCCTCTGACAAGATGGGCATGACAGGCTCTAGATCAATCATCTCAACATCTTTGAGATCGATTGGCTTAGGAGGCTTTTCACAATTCGTTCGCTTTCGAGTCGGTTCTTCCCACAAAAGAGTGAAGGCTAGTTCCAAGTCAATCATCTCAACATTGTGGAGATCAGCTGGAGTATACGGTCCATCACGCCGTTCTCTTTTACGGCTATCTCTTCCATCTGTTTCATGGCAGCATGAGTTTTGTAGTGTATTCCAGCCATTGAAGGAGGTTGATGGGAAGAAAAGAGTGGAAAGATAATGCCGAGCTAGAATATGGGAAATTTTAAAGCTAAGGAAGTTTATTAGAGAGAGAGTTCTAACCTACTTAAAATTATTCTTCCTAAAAAGAAAAAGAAGCCTACCAAACTAATCTTCTAAGAAGAATCCGAAATGCTTTTCTAAATCTCCTCAAATTTGAAAAACTGCACCCTGTCCCTAGTCAAATAGATCGATCGACCAATGTGTGTCGATCGATTGATTGTATATACGTCGATCGATCGAGTATATAGAGTTGGGATTATAGAACAGAGAGCGGATTTGTATGTTTATATTATCGATCGATCGAGTTAATCGATCAATCAATCGGGTATATTCACAAGATTTCCGGACACAGAGGTTCAATTATGTTTTATACACACCAAAATTTGACTTTAACAGGATAAAATTTTAACAAGCAACGATTTTCTATTTCATTGATTCCCCTTTTTTTAACATTTCTTTTGAAATCAAGACTTCTAAACTAAGAGCCCTACACAAACCTAAATCTATAAAACAACCTAAACTACTAAAACAAAACAAACACTAAACAGGAAAGAAAAGAAAAAACATTCTAACAACTAATCATCCTCATCATTCTCCTCATTCTAGCGCGCCCGAGCTCTCATTTCATCATAACTATCAAGCCACAATCGTTGTCCTATTTGATGCATGAAGGAGCGATCGCTGCGACTTTGATGCAGAGTCCGATCCGCTAGCCGCTATTGCTCATCAATCACGGAGTTGATTTGAGCTTGGATGAGATCAAGGGACACTCCTTCATTAGGATCTTGGGCAGGCTCGGCGGGCTCTACGAATTCTATGCGACATCGACGGCGAGGCAGCTGTTGTGGAGGAGGCGGTGGGTGATCTGCAGCTTCTGCTGCCTCAATGGGTGCATGTCGTTGACGATTTTTATCAAGAGCTTTGAGGTTCTCGTTCCAGGGTGACACACCGTATGGGTAGAATCCTATCTCCTCACCCTCATCATCCCAATAGAAGGTCAAATTCAGATGCTTGAGGAGGTGGATGATCAAGTGAGGGAAGTATAATACGGCAATGTCGACACGACCGGGGTTGGCGACAGCCTGACGACATCGCCACTTGGACTCGTGCAATAGAGAAGGCACATCGATCCACGTGTTTTCTTAGGCACCGTACAATGCCTTCACACTATCTCCCGTTCTCTCAGTGATATGGCCATGTGGGCAAATATTGGAGCATACGATAAAATCCCAAAATAAAATATCTAGTGAAAGCACCGATCGAGGTAGATTGTCCTGAAGAGAAAATTCCATGGTACATATCATTGACCATCTTGATTTGAGTGGGGGCAATCTCTGGTCCAATGGGGTGGATCATCGGGGCGAACTTGAAGGAAACCATAAGCTTCAACGAGTGTCTCCGGATAGATTGCTCTCTCCCATCCGTCAATCGATATGGTGAAATGGGCATCAAGATTGTCGACGCCAGAGGCATTAATCCACCTAATTTTTTGGTAGAACAGCCTAATGAGGCGTGGCGAGACTTTGTTGTGTGGAGGCGCTGCCAGAAAATTGAGTTGGAGCGCGTCCAAGTATGCCAATGAGATCGCACACTCGGGGGCTCCACGGAATGCTGACTCATGGAACTGATGTTTAGTGGTGATTTCTCGATCGGCAAAATTCCCCAAAGGCATCTCCCTATTTCACGAGCACCAAATGTTGAAGCCATTGAGAATGTCGGGAATGTAGAGGATGCCCGAGAAAGTGAGGGAGTGTATAAGGGAATGAGGGAAAAAGGATGGATGACCGTCCTTAAATAAACAGAAACTTTGCCCGTTTGACTGCACCACTTCAAGTTGATCAATCAAGTACACACGTCGATCAATCGATAATCAAAGAAGTCAACTTACCGAGATTTGAAAAGACGCGACAGTAAAGTCGCTCAGAAAATGTACAAACACGTATGTTTCTAATGAAATCGATCTATCAAAGTAACATGTCGATCGATCGATCATCATGCATGTAAACTTTCGATGCATTGAAAAGATGCGACAATAAAGTCTTGTAGGAAAACATACATCCGCATGCATTTTAAATGAAGTTGATCGATCAACTGATGGTATCGATCGATCGATACAGAGAGTTCATTGATTTCCACAGATTGGGAAGGACGCCGAATCGAAGAGTGAATGGGAGTACAATGGCAGAATTTGTCATAAATTCAATCGATTGAATGACTATGTTGATCAATCGACTTTATTTTCTGTCGTTTCGTGAGGATTTGAAAAGATTTATTCTAGCATGCACAACTTTCATGATTTTGATTGATCGAATTTTATAATCGATCGATCGATTTAATTAAGTTTTAGGAACGACAATCGGGTCAAATTAACCAAAATCGATCGATCGATTGTACTTGTCGATGGATCATTTTTGACAATACATTCTTTTTTTTACAAAGCTTGGGTTGTCTCCCAAGAAGCGTTAAGTTTAATGTCGTCAGCCTGACATTTCAAAATTTTCCTTTATCCTTACTAATTAGGATCACTCAACACAATTTCATCAGAATCAATGATCGTACTTTCAAGAAAAGGTTTCAGCCGTTGCCTATTGACGCGGAACTAAATGCCATTCCGGGGGTTAATAATTTCGATTGCCCCATTTGGAAGTATATGGTGAACCAGGAATGGACCTGTCCATCGAGTTTTCAGCTTCCCAGGGAACAAATGGAGCTTAGAATTGTAAAGCAAAACCTCTTTTTGGCCAGTGGTAAAAGATTTTCTCAGGACGTGCTGATCATGGAAACACTTCATGCGATTTTTATATGACTTGGTGCAGTCATAAGCATCAGCTCTAATTTCTTCCAGTTCATCAATCTCTAAGCTTCTTTGATTACTAGCCTTTTGTAAATCAAAGTTCAATTATTTGATAGCCCAATAAGCTCAGCATTCCAGCTCAATGGGTAAGTGACAAGCTCTACCGAAAATCATCCTATAAGGGGACATTCCAATGGAAGCCTTGTATGCCGTCCGATAAGCACAAAAAGCGTCGTTCAATTTCAATGACCAATGTTTCTAGTTTATCTTAATTGTTTTCTCATAAATGCGTTTAACCTCCCGGTTTGATACCTCAATATGTCCGCTAGTCTGAGCTGATACGGTGTAGCCACTTTGTGTGTGATACCGTACTTCTTCATTAGTCGAGCAAATACAAAAGTGTTTTCCACCATCGCTAATAATAGCACACGGAATGCCAAATCTTGGAAATACCTGATCTTTGAGGAACTTAACGACCACCCTATGGTCATTTGTCTTACAAGCTACAACCTCAACCCATTTTGACACATAGCCGATTGCTACGAGAATGTACAGATTCCCAAAAGAATTGGGAAACAGTCCCATGACGTCTATCCCCCAGACATCAAACAATTCATCCTCAAGAATAGGATTTAGTGGCATCACGTTTAGTTTTGAAATTTTGCCCAACATCTGACAGTTGCTGCATGAGGGGCAATGTTGGTGACAATCTTTGAAGATTGTCGGCCAGTAGAAACCACTATGGAGAATCTTTGTGGTGATTTTCCTGGAGCTAAAGTGTCCTCCACAGGACAACTCATGACAAAATGAAATTATGTTTGATTGTTCAGATTTCGAGATGCACCTTCTGATGATCTGATCGAGATAGTATTTAAACAAATACGAATCCTCGAAAAAATAGTATTTTTTCGGGCTAGAAAAATAGACTTTTCATTCTTGCTCCAATGTTGAGGTACTTGATCTGTTACTAAATAGTTGACAAGATCAGCGTACCATGGTGCACGATCGATAGCAAACAATTGCTCATCGGGAAAATTTTCCAAAATCTGAACCAGATCGTTAGATTTTTCAACAATAATCCGCGAAAGGTAGTCAACCACCATAGTCTCCGATCCTTTCTTGTCTTTGATTTCCAAATCAAACTATTGGAGCAGTAAAATCCACCTGATTAATCGGACTTTTGCATCTTTCTTTGCAAAAAGGTAGCGAAGAGCCGCATGGTCCATGAACACCACTACCTTTGATCCCAAAAGGTAGGATCGAAATTTGTCATGTACGAAGACTACTGCTAGGAGTTCCTTTTATATGGTGGAGTACTTAAGTTGCGTGTCATTCAAAGTACAACACGCATAATAATTGACACGCGGCATTTTTTTTACCCTTTGTCCCAAAACAACTCCAATCGCGTAATCAGATGCATCGCACATGATTTTGAACGGAAGGGTTCAATCCAGAGCTTGGATTAACTTAGCCTTGATGATTTCAAAGGCTTTTTGACATTTCTCATTGAAAATAAAAGGGACATCTTTGGTGAGAAGGTTGCATAACGGCCTTGCAATCTTGCTAAAATCCTTGATAAATCGCCAATAGAAACCGACGTGTCCGAGAAATGACCTTATTTCTCCAACTGTCCTTGGGAGTGGAAGATTTGCAACCAGGTCCACTTTTTCCTTATCCACCTCAATGCCTTGGGGCGATATAATATGTCTCAAAACAATACCACTCTGTATTATGAAGTGGCACTTTTCCCAGTTCATCACAAGGTTTTTTTCCTGGCATCTAGCAAGAACAAGAGATAGATGAAGCAAACAATCACTGAAACTATCTCCAAAAATGGAGAAGTCGTCCATAAGCACCTCAAGAGATCTTTTAATCATGTTAGAGAATATACTCAGCATACATCTTTGGAATGTAGTTGGAGTGTTGCACAAGCCAAAAGGCATCCAACAGTAGGAGAAAGTTCCAAAGGGACATGTGAATGTCGTTTTCTCCTGGTCTTCTGGCGTGATAACTATCTAATTGTATCCAAAATAACCGTCAAGGAAACAGTAGTATTGGTGCCCGGCCAATCTCTCGAGCATTTGATCAATGAATGGGAAAGGAAAGTGGTCCTTCCTAGTCATTGAATTCAACTTCCTGTAGTCGATACACACTCTTTAGCCAGTTTGAACCTCAGTAGGTTGATGTGATATTTTTAATTGTGATATTTTACTCGCAAGTGCACGAATCGGATTGTATATAGTGGGTGCGGAGTACGAGATTGTTCCCACGAGGACTAATTTTGAAAGATCTAAAAAGAGAAGCAATTCCAGAAATCTACTAAGATCTAACAGTATTCTACCAGTCTTATGATTTAGGTGGTTTGATGAGATGATAATTACTGACTACAAACTAAAACTTAACTGATAATTCAAAAATAAAGATAAAGATGAAGATACTAAATCCTCCCATCTTTGGTCCGTTCTTCTCATAATACAAATCTACAGATTAAACTATGAGATATACCATTGAGAACAAATATCTTTTATGGAAGATAAATGGTCAAAAACCCCGATAGGTTCCACGTTGCATCCCTGCAATCAGGACTTAGATGATTTTCATATATAGATCTGAGATCAAGGGCATGGCTCGGCACACTTGATCTCAGGTTCAAATAAAAATTATCCCCAAAGTGGGTAAAAATTTCAACAATAATACCACCATAGATCTGAAATCAAGGGCATGGCTCTGCACACTCGATTTCAGATTAGGGAGTAATTAAGATAAAATTACCATTACAGATCCAAGATCCAGGGCATGGCTCGGCACACTCGATCCCAGATCATAATCGTAATTAGATCCACACGATGAAAGTAAAAAGACCATATAACAATGATTGGGTAAAATTACTGTCACAGATCTGAGATCCCGGGCATGGCTCGGCACACACGATCCCGGTTAGTGGCGGGGATTTTATCCGTTCTTGATAGCACAACAACCATAAAATAAGATCTCATATTTTAATCGAGGGATGGGAATCATTAGATCCCCATCCTTATGAATTTAGCCACACATATTGCAATTAAATAACATAAATAAATAAGGAAGAGAAAATAACATTAATTTAATGAATTAAAAATACCTCAACTTTAAAAGAAATTACTTTAATCCAAAAGTACGATGGTCTTCAGAAACGAGAATAATGCAGGAATAAACTTGAGCAAAAATATAATAAACTGGAGGAATGAGTACTGGAAATTAAAGGAACAAAGCTCTCAAAAAGGAATAAATAAAAACTCCCTATTTCTATGTCTAACTATGAAAAAGAAAAGCAAAAAACTAAAATTCTAATCTCCTATCTCCCTAATTTCTCCATCTCCCTCGAAGTGTTTGAGTCGCTTTAAATAGATTCTCCGTCGCAGAAGTCTCCCCAGCCGCCAATTTAGGGTCGATTAATCGACCCAATAGGGTCAAAATCAGCTTTAAAGTAGTCAATTCCATGTCAGACTCTCCTTCTCCTCGATTAATCGACCCCCAAAAATCCGTGAATTTCAACACACTTTTTGTATCAGATACTGCTTCGGTATTGCAGCCATAACTTTCTGTCCCGAACTCGGATTGAGGTGATTCTTACGCCGTTGGAAAGTGGACGAAAAGATCTACAACGTTTGTGTTTTGATAATTTCATAATTCGGCCGTCTTGAAGGTCCAAATTTAGCCTCAAGTCGCACCAAGTTCTCGATGACCCAAAGTTACAGTGTTTTGACATTATTTTCAGAATTCTTGGGTTGTTTTCCACACTTGGCTTGTATTTACCTGAAACACTTCAAATCTAATAATTATCATCAGATAGCCTTCATCGGACAGCTAAATATAGGTATTTAGGGGTGAAATATCATCATATTTCAGTACTCATCATACCCCCAAACCTACACTTTGCTAGTCCTCGAGCAAAGCAAACTAAAGAAAATAAATGTTACTTTCGTACGGAACACGATTGCACTTAGCATGTGCAACAAGCCTTTAAACCCC
This sequence comes from Chloranthus sessilifolius, assembly GCA_021018995.1. NCBI lineage: Eukaryota > Viridiplantae > Streptophyta > Magnoliopsida > Chloranthales > Chloranthaceae > Chloranthus > Chloranthus sessilifolius. The sequence goes on from CM037592.1 coordinate 96,250,409, forward strand.
TAGGTGATCCCTAGTGGAGGAGTTGTGTCTCCTGAGGGTTTACAGTGAAGTTACCCACAAACTTCAATACATTTTTGAAATCATCGATAAAATTGAGTTTTCAAAATATGATTTTGATAACATATATACCATTTAAAACTCAAAATCATTAATCAATTCAATATGAGAATTCTCAATTTTAAATAACAATGTTATACTAATCATACTAGCATCCATTCAAATTAGTCTAATGCTCAAATCATTAGATAACTCATCCATTCATGCTTAAACGTGAAGTGTGTGCATACCCAAACCAAAATTCATCCATCTCAGAACTAGTTCAAACGAGAAACCGTCGAACATGTTGTTTAGACTCAATCCTCACTTTAGGTATACTCTTAAAATAAAATCACTCCGATGATGGGTAAGTTTTCACCCACATGTGAGAGATCAATACAAAGCAAATAAAAAGTTCTCACATGATAAATGAAACACGATGCAATCAATGAACAAAAATAAATCTCATAAGAAGATACTTGTATATCCTAAGCATGTCATATCAAGTGTCATAAGTATCACATATTCACTCTCCACAAGGCAGTTACCAATGCAAGATCAGATCATGAAGGTATTTTTGTAGGGTTGTAATAGGGCTCAGGAAAGGGTAAGAAAGAAAGGGAAGTTGGGATTCAAAATTTCTGTGAAATCGGAAAGGAAACACCTTTTTAATTTTTCTATTTCTCTTCTTTTTCTTTTCTAATCTTTCACTATTTTTCTCAATATTCTTCTATTTTTCTCAACTTTCTTTTTCTTTTGAATTTCCTTTTCTTGAAGCACCTCATATTTTTCATTATTTTTCACAATTTTCTTTTTCTTTTTCTCCCCCCTTTTTCTTTTATATTTTTGTCATACACTCAGTAAACACCACAACTCAGTAACTCTCCACTTACTCTCTTTTCGTTCACTCTCATCCCTCGTTCCTAATTTCCCAGAAATAAAAAGGGTAAAGCTGAATTTTCAGAAATGGTGAAGGGTTAAAGGTTAACGTGGCTTATCAAAGAATATATAAAGGTAAATTTTTCAATAGGCTCAAAGGGGTACTAGAAAGATAAATTTATATAAGGTGGGATATTTTAAGCACAAACGAGCCAAAGATGGCCTTCAATCATATCCTTAAAAGATGGTAACCTTGCCTATTTGTCTTGAGTAGATATACAATACATTCTAACATAATGATATGAATTTGATTTCATGCAAAGTCACAAGCCAAAATAAAATGTATGAGATTATACAAAGTAATTCGTATTCAAAGAAAACTCCGAGTTTATGTATTCACTCATCAATGACGAGATATTAGCTCTAAAGCTCACTGGGTTTAGTCTCCACTAATAACCTAAGATTCAACATTCAAAACAGTTCATCGATTTCTAAGTCTTAGCTTGGTATAAGTGTAAAAATTCTAAGCATGAATTTCAAAATTATCCATAAAATATTACATTAAGCTTCATCATCTTAGATACAAGTAATCAGAATATGACATCAGTATTCTCAAAATTAAATTCACATGCATCATCAACTAAAGTTTGAAAACAATTGTAAAATAATGTGCATGATAACTTCAAAGATAAAAAATTACTTTTCTTTTTTTTTTTTCAAATTTTTTTTTTTTTTTTTTTTTTGTACTGTCGATTAATCGACTCAAAGGAGTCGATCGATCGAGAGTGGTAGGTCGATCAATCGACTCCTTTGAGTCGATTGATCGAGAAAAAGCTAAATTTTTTTTTTTTTTTAATAGAAAAATAAGTGACGCAAAATAGATAATCATACCCCCAAACCTAAAGATGACAATGTCCGCATTGACTGAAAGAAGTAGCGCACCCCCAAACCTGTTTGAAAAAGTACCTCAATACAAAGATCAGGTGCAGAGAATATGTGCATCAAATTGAAACATGACCAAAAATTTATTGAAGGGAATATGGTTACACTATTTTAGGGAATTAAAAAAAAACAACCTAAACTAAAAAAATAAAATGCTAGAAATAAACATGAGAAAAAAATAAAATAAATAAAACCTAAATCCTAAACGAAATCAAACGGAAACTACACAATTGGGTTGCCTCCCAATGAGCGCTAGTTTAAAGTCGATAGCTCTACCTTGTGAATTGCTCAATCAGGGTGAGCAATTGGATCACTCAAAGGAAGAGTGTCAGAGAATGCAATTGCATTCTCAAGGAACGGTTTCAATCGTTGACCGTTAACTCGAAAAACATTCTCGTGTTTCGGGTTGATAATATCAACTGCCCCATTGGGGAGTATGCGAGAGATTTTGAAAGGGCCACTCCAACGGGTTTTTAGTTTCCCCGGAAATAGATGAAGTCGGGAATTGTAAAGTAGAACCTGTTGACCAACAACGAAAGATTTTCGTAGAATAGAGTGATCATGAACCCGTTTCATACGGTTCTTGTACGATTTAGCACAGTCATAGGCATCAGCACGGATTTCTTCTAATTCATTTATTTGGAAACCCCTTTGGGCACCAGATTGCAAGAGATCAAAATTTAATAACTTAATGGCCCAAAATGCTCGATGTTCCAGCTCAACCGGGAGGTGACATCCTTTACCAAAGACCAACCGATACAGCGACATGCCAATAAGAGTTTTAAACGCCGTTCGATATGCCCATAGAGCGTCATTCAGTTTTAACGACCAGTCCTTACGGTTCGGATGGATTGTCTTCTCTAAAATCCGCTTAAGTTTTCGATTAGAGACTTCGACTTGGCCACTCGTCTGAGGATGGTATGGCGTAGCGATTTTGTGCGTGACACCATATTTCTTCATTAATTGGGTGAACACTTTATTACAAAAGTGCTTTCTACCATCGCTGGTTATCGCCTTTGGAATGCCAAAATGAGAAAACACTTGATCCTTGAGAAATTTGATCACTACTCTGTGATCATTCTATTTACACGCCACAGCCACTACCCATTTCGAGACATAATCAACACCGACAAGAATGAACATATTTCCAAACGAATTCGGGAAAGGACCCATAAAATCGATCCCCCAAACATCAAATAATTCAACTTCTAAAATTGGATTGAGCGGCATCATGTTGTGCATTTGACAGCTGTGACAAGATTTGCAATGCTGATGACAATCCTTAAAGATCGTCGGCCAGTAAAAACCACTTTGGAAGATCTTTGCGGCAGTCTTTTTGAAACTAAAGTGACCTCCACAAGGCAACTCATGACAGAACGAGATGATTCGTGGTTGCTCAGATTCAGGAATACATCTTCGTATGATTTGATCAGGACAGTATTTGAATAAGTACGGATCTTCGAAAAAATAGTGTTTCACCCGAGCTAAGAAAATGGATTTCTCATTCTTCGACCAATGGTGAGGTAATTTCTCGGTGACTAGATAATTGACAAGATCCGCATACCAAGGTGGACAATCAATCCTGAACAATTGTTCATCCGAAAAGTGCTCCAAGATCGAAACAGGTTCGTCAGATCTCTCAATAATTATTCGTGACAAGTGATCTGCCACCACATTTTCTGAGCCTTTCTTGTCCTTGATATCCAAATCGAACTCTTGCAGCAACAAGATCCATCTAATTAAACGTGTCTTAGCGTCTTTCTTAGCAAATAAATAACGCAGAGCAGCGTGATCTATGAATACCACGACTTTAGATCCTAATAAATAGGATCGAAATTTATCCAACGCGAAAACTACTGCCAAAAGTTCCTTTTCAGTGGTCGAGTAGTTCAACTGGGCATCGTTGAGAGTACGACTCGCATAGTAGATTACATGCAGTAATTTTTTTATTCGTTGCCCCAGAACAGCTCCAATTGCATAATCAGAGGTGTCGCACAATATTTCGAACGGGAAGTCCCAGTTTGGAGATTGAATTATTGGAGCTTTTATCAATTCGGCCTTAATGGTTTCAAAGGCTCGCAAATATTCATCATCAAAAACGAACGGGGCATCCTTGGAAAGTAAACTGCATAGCGGTCGCGCTATCCTGCTGAAATCTTTAATAAAACGCTGATAATAACCGGCGTGTCCGAGAAAAGATCTGATTTCTTTCACTGTCCTAGGTGGTGGTAGATTGGCAATTAAATCAACTTTGGCCTTGTCGACCTCGATACCCTGGGACGATATGATATGTCCCAAAACAATGCCATCTTTAACCATGAAGTGATATTTTTCCCAGTTAAGAACAAGGTTCTTCTCTTGGCATCGTTCAAGCACTAGTGACAAATGATTCAAACAGTCAGCAAAATTGTTTCCATGGATCGAGAAGTCTTCCATGAAGACCTCGAGGAATCGCTCGACCATATCCGAAAAAATACTCAACATACATCTTTGAAATGTAGCTGGTGCATTACAAAGTCCAAACAGCATTCGTCGGTAGGAGAAAGTACCAAAAGGACATGTGAAAGTGGTCTTCTCCTGATCCTCAGGTGCAATGACTATTTAGTTATACCCGGAATAGCCATCGAGGAAGCAATAGTACCCATGCCCGGCCAATCTTTCCAACATCTGATCGATAAACGGAAGGGGAAAGTGATCTTTCCTCGTCATCAAATTTAACTTTCGATAATCAATGCACACTCTCCACCCTGTTTGAATATTTGTAGGGACTAGTATGTTTTCCTCATTCTTCACCACTGTGACTCTCGATTTCTTAGGGACCACTTGTGTGGGGCTGACCCATTTACTGTCAAAGATGGGGTATATAATTCCAGCATCTAGAAGTTTGATTACCTCATTTCGAACCACGTCTTGCATTATAGGGTTTAGTCTCCTCTGTGGTTCCCTAGAAGGCTTAGCATTGTCTTCCAAATGGATTCGATGCATACAAACCGTGGGGCTAATGCCTTTGATATCTTTTATCGACCAATCGAGGGCACTTTTGTGCTCTTTGAGTACATTCATGAGTTGGCATTCTTGATGCGTATCCAATGTTGATGATATTATAGCGGGTTGAGTTTCATTCTCCCCTAGGTAGACATTCTTGAGATTTTCCAGAAGAGGTTTAAGTTCTAAGGACACTTTCTCCTCCTCTTTCGGCTTTTCCTTGATTAATTCAATTTGAGTTCCACGCTCTATTTCCTTTTCTTCTCCCAGACGTGGTGTGGAGTTCAACATGTGATTCACTTCTTGGATCAGTTGATCCACATCAAAATTCTCTCCGAAATGTGCAAGACAAGCTGCTAAAGGATCTTCAGCTTCGGATGCACGAAATATGTCTTCAACGATTTCATCGAGTATGCATGCTTGTGCATGTTCATCATCCTCCATGGGCTGCTTGGCAATATTAAAAATATTGAGTTCCACTGTCATATTCCCAAATGACAGATTCATGATCCCATTTCGATAATTGATCAGCGCATTGGAGGTTGCTAGAAAAGGTCTTCCTAGAATCACTGGAATGTTATTCTTCAAATTTGATGCCGGTTCAGTGTCTAAAACAACAAAATCCACAGGAAAGTAGAAAGAATCCACCTTGATGAGGACATCTTCCACAGTTCCACGAGGGATATTTACGGACCGATCAGCTAACTGAAGGGTCAAAAACCCCGATAGGTTCCACGTTGCATCCCTGCAATCAGGACTTAGATGATTTTCATATATAGATCTGAGATCAAGGGCATGGCTCGGCACACTTGATCTCAGGTTCAAATAAAAATCATCCCCAAAGTGGGTAAAAATTTCAACAATAATACCACCATAGATCTGAAATCAAGGGCATGGCTCGGCACACTCGATTTCAGATTAGGGAGTAATTAAGATAAAATTACCATTATAGATCCAAGATCCAGGGCATGGCTCGGCACACTCGATCCCGGATCATAATCGTAATTAGATCCACACGATGAAAGCAAAAAGACCATATAACAATGATTGGGTAAAATTACCGTCACAGATCTGAGTTCCCGGGCATGGCTCGACACACGCAATCCCGGTTAGTGGCGGGGATTTCATCCGTTCTTGATAGCACAACAACCATAAAATAAGATCTCATATTTTAATCCTAAATTTATATTATTAAAAGTACATCCCTCGGATGCGAATCATTAGATCCCCATCCTTATGAATTTAGCCACACATATTGCAATTAAATGACATAAATAAATAAGGAAGAGAAAATAATATTAATTTAATGAATTAAAAATACCTCAACTTCAAAAGAAATTACTTTGATCCAAAAGTACGATGGTCTTCAGAAACGAGAATAATGCAGGAATAAACTTGAGAAAAAATATAATAAACTGGAGGAATGAGTACTGAAAATTAAAGGAACAAAGCTCTCAAAAAGGAATAAATAAAACCTCCCTATTTCTATGTCTAACTATGAAAAAGAAAAGCAAAAAACTAAAACTCTAATCTCCTATCTCCCTAATTTCTCCTTCTCCCTCGAAGTGTTTGAGTCGCTTTAAATAGATTCCCTGTCGCAGAAGTCTCCCCAGCAACCAATTTAGGGTCGATTAATCGACCCAATAGGGTCAAATTCAGCTTTAAAGTAGTCAATTCCGTGTCAGACTCTCCTTCTCCTCGATTAATCGACCCCAGAAATCCATGAATTTCAGCACACTTTTTGTATCAGACACTACTTCGGTATTTCAGCCATAAGGTTCTGTCTCGAACTCGGATGGAGGTGATTCTTATGCCGTTGGAAAGCTGGCGAAAAGATCTACAACTTTTGTGTTTTGATAATTTCATAATGCAGCCATCGTGAAGGTCCAAATTTAGCCGCAAGTTGCACCAAGTTCTCGATGACCCAAAGTTACAATGTTTTGACATTATTTTCAGAATTCTTGGGCTGTTTTCCACACTTGGCTTGTATTTACCTGAAACACTTCAAATCTAATAATTCTCATTAGATAGCCTTCATCAGACAGCTAAATATAGGTATTTAAGGGTGAAATATCATCATATTTCAGTACTCATCATAGGTACCAACTCATTCTCCTCAGTCATCACAACAGTAACTCCAGACTTCTTGGGGACCATTTGAGTTAGATTAACCCATTTGCTGTCAGAGATAGGGTATATAATTCTAGCATCCAGCAATTTGATTACCACATTTCTGACTATGTCCTGCATAATTGGATTTAATATGTGTTGTTGTTCTTTGGAAGGTTTGGCATCTTCTTCCAAATGAATACGGTGCATGCCCACCATTGGGCTAATACCTTTAATGTCCTTTATAGACCACTTGATTACACTTTTGTGGTCTCGGAGCACTTTTATAAGTTGCTCCTCTTGATCCTTATTCAATTTTGACAAAATTATCACTGGCTGAGTTTCGTCTTCTCCTAAGTAAGCAAATTTCATATCAATAGGGAGAGGCTTAAGTTCCAACTTCGATTTCTCTTCCTTGCTTGGCACTTCTTCCTTCTTCTCTTCCTTCTTCCCTCCCATGTCCTTAGCTTTTGGTAGTCATTTCGTCTTCTAGGAGTGGTGTGGAATCCAACATCTCATTTACATCTTAGATTATCTAGTCAACATCAAAGCCTTCACCGAAATGGGCTAGACAAGCCTCTAGAGGGTCCTTAAGTTCAAAAGCATGAAATGCGTTTTCCATGGCACTATCGATCATGCACACTTGTGCATGCTCTTCATCCTCAGCAGGGTGCCTTGCTATGTTGAAAATGTTTAACTGCATAGTCATATTCCCAAAAGGTAAGTTCATTATCTCATTTCTACATTTGATTAGTGCATTCAATGTTGCTAGGAAAGGTCTTCCTAGGATCACTGAGACACTATTCTTCAAGTTGGGAACATGTTTGGTATCAAGGACAATGAAATCTACTGGGAAGTAGAAGGAATCCACCTTGATTAGGACATCCTCCACAACTCCCCTGAGAATTTTAATTGACCTATCAGCTAGCTGAAGGGTCATTGTTGTGGGCTAGAGTTCACCCAATTCGAGCTCCTTGTAGAGAGAATATGGCTATAGGTTGACGCTCGCCCCAAGATCCAGCAGTGCTCGATCAATACAATTTTCCCCGATGACAATTGAAATAGTCGAACAGCCAGGGTCCTTGTACTTAATAGAGAGTCTAGCTTGTAGCAATGAACTAATCTGCTCAGCCAGGAAGGCTTTCTTCGGGACATTGGTCTTTCTTTTTATTGTGACCAAGTTCTTTAAGAACTTCACATAAGCAGGTACTTGCTAGATGGCATCGAAGAATGAGATGTTGATCTTCAATTATTTGAACACTTCGATGATCCCATCCAGATCACGATTCTTCTTTGGTGCCATCAATCTTTGCGGATATGGGGCCTTTGGTGTGAAACTTTTTTCTTCTACTTTCTCTTTTTCTTCCTTCGTCTTTTCTTCCACCTCTTCTCTTCTTCGTCCTTTTCAGTTTGAACTTTAAAGTCCCGTCTCTTTTCCTCCTCTGACATTTTCACTTTGTTATCGATCTGTCGACCAGATCTCAATGTTGTGATTGCCTTTATTTACTGCTAATTCTCATCTTGCGATGAGGTCAAGGCTTGCTCAATAATCACCTGCCTTCTTGGATTTGGGATTGGTTAGCTCGGGAATGTTCCCTTCTCTCTTTCACAAAGTTGTGCTGCCACTTGACCCATTTGGGTGTCCAATTTTGATATTAAGGCAGTTTGCGATTGAATGATTCTCAATAAATTCTCAATTTGAGGGTATTGGTTTTGAGGTGGACGTAGCACAAAGTTTCCCTGATGATTATTGATGGTGGAAACACTTGCGCTTGGTTCTGATGACCAATCAATTACTGTGTGGGTTGATTCTGATATCCCATCACAGGCTGTGAGAACTGAAAGTTTGGGAATAATTGCCTGGGCTGCCCAATTTGATTCTGATTCTGGTGGAATTAATTCATACCACCAAAGTTCTGTTGTTGAAACTGCCCTAGACCAAAATGTTGCTGGGGTCCTTAACTGAAATTTTGCTAGGGATAGAAGTTCATCCCCTGTCCTCTGGCTTAAGGTTTCGGAGGTTCTTACTTCCATAAGAAATTTGAGTGGTTTCGCCAGCTATTTGGTTTCTGCTCGTTAAAAGCATTCCCGCGCTCAAAGTTGTTCAATGCATTTAATTTTTCAAAAGAATTTTCTGAATAATTTTGCATTGACGAGCAGCCATCACCCGTGTGCATGAGACTTGCACAATATGAACAGGATTCAGATTGTACATTCACGACACTCACACTTTTCTTCAATCGCAATTCCTCGACTTGCTGCATGAGAGTCCACCTGTGCCCTGAGGTCAGGTGTGTCCTTCACCACATATAAACCTCCCTTCTTTGTAGAACTCCCTGCTTGGTCATGACTCTTGATTGGTTGATCACGAGTTTTTGTAAAATCCAATTGCTGAGAATCCTCAGCCAATTTTTCTAGAAAATTGTAGGATTCATTTTTCATGTGTCCAAGGAATCCCCCACTGTTCATTGATTCAACCAACTGTCGGTTGGCATGATCCAACCCGTTATAGAAACATTAGACCAACCTCCATTTGAAAAATCCATGGTGTGAGCACTTAAGTAGGAGATCCATGAATCTATCCCAAGCTTCATAGAATCTTTCATCTTCCTCTTGCACGAAATCACAAATTCCGTATCTCAAAGTACTAGTCTTTGTCATGGGGAAGAATTTTTTCACCAGCTGATCCCATGAGGTTATGGACCCAACTAGTAGAGAGCTTAACCAAGCATTGGCTTTATCCTTTATGGAGAAAGGGAATAGCCTTAGCCTTACTGACACTTCGTTGAAGTTCTGATACACGGATGTACAAACTTCGATGAAGTCATTGATATACATATATGGGTCTTCTCTTTCCATGCCATGAAAGACAGGGAGAATTTGGATCACATTTGTCCAAATTTCAAATCGACCGCCGGGTGTGGGTGGGTGAGTAATACACGAAGGTGTGTTTGCCGTGATCGGTGCAAACAACTCCCTTAAGGTTGGCTCTTCTTCATTCCCGTGTGGGGGTTCTTCATTTCCATTCACAACCATCTCAACTTGAATTGAAGTTTTGCTTTCAACTTCACGCCTTGAGCTGGTCTCCTTTCAATTAGAGCGACAAGAGCGTTAGATCTCAAAATTCAAAGGTTCTAAAGATTTTTCTCTAGAGGACCTAGTGTGCATACCAAGTTCTAGAGAGAAAGAGTCTGAATAGTTTCAGCAACCTTAGGTAGAACACCTCACAGTCTTGATTCCTTCTCTGAATATCTATATATATCTATATATATATATATATATATATATATATATATATATATATATATATATATATATATTATTATTTTCAAGTTTGATGGATCGAAAGATTAGTTCGAACGATCGAGACACTATTTAATAGATCGAGTGGTTGGCTCGATCGATCGAAAATTTTGAATTTTAAATTTTAATTATATATATATATATATATATATATATATATATATTTTTTTTTTTTTTTTTTTTTTTTTCTAAGTTTAAATTTTTACTTTTGAATTCAAATTCAAATTTTGAATTTCAAATTTTAAATTTCGAGTTTTGAATTTCAACTTTTTAAATTTTGAATTTCAAATGTCAAATTTCAAATTTTGACTTTTAAATTTTGAATTTCAACTTTTAAATTCTAAAGTTTGAATTTTAATTTTGAATTTCAAATTCCAAACTTTAAATTTTGAATTTTTGAATTTTTTTAAATTTTTTTTTTATTTTTGAATTTGAAAATTTGAAATTAAAATTTTGAAAATTCGAATTATGAAAAGGAGAGAATCTTTTTTTTTAGAATCAATTGATTGATCGGATAGGTTGATCGATTGAAACATAAAATTTTTTCAAATTTTTTATTTTTTTTATATATTTTTAAAATTAGTAAAAATATTGATTTAAACCTACAGAAATTCCTAAAATTAATTTTCTATCTCCTAAAAATTGTGAATTTTTTACATTGAATCCTTGGCAACGCTGCCAAAAACTTGTGATTTTAAATCTGTTTTACTAGCAAGCGCACGAATCGATTTGTAGTTAATGGGTTCGGAGTACGAGATCCACGAAGATTGGCTAGAAAATTATAAGGAGGAAACTGTAATTAACTAAAAGAAAAACCATAAAAACATAATTTTTAAACTAGTTTGCTAATATTTGATGTGATAAAGATAAAGGAAAGAAATGACAATCAAATAAGATTAAATACAAGATAGAACAAATGAGGATTGGGATGATAAATCCCCCCATCATTGGCTTATCACCTACGAAATACAGATCTACTGGTTGAGATATAATACTATCACAAGATGCAATACACATAAAAACTGAACTCAATCAAATATTTATGAAAGATATATAACACTTAATCCACAAAAGTAATTATAAATGTATGCTCTTCCTACAGCCGCAACAGAGATAGAGCAAAATATTTACCGTAAAAGAAATATCTAATGACTATAAATTAATGATGCAAATATTAGCAATAAAGATCCCGGTGTAAATTCCACATTGCAAATCCGAAATCATGGAAGAAGCATGACTAGCACCCATATCTTAGATGGCAATCAGAATTTTACAGGATCGGCAAGAGTAATAAGGCATTAACGATCAAAGCATCTATTGATAAAATAATATCACAACCGTAAATCTATATTATTATGAGTGAAAACCTTAGATGTGGTTCATTAGATCCTCATCCTCAAAATGATTTAGCTACGCATGACTGAAATAAACAACATACTTGAAAGATTAATTGAAATGAACATTAAAATACCATAAAGAGGCTCCAATAAAATCTCCAAATGCTTTAATCCAAGCAGGTACAATCCTTCCTCAGTTGCAAAAATTAAAACTAGTCTAAACTTAACCTAAGAAGTGGAAGAACAATCTTAAAAATGGAAGAAGGAAGTTAGGCTAAAAATGTTAGAAGAGAAAATAAAACTCAGAAAAGAAAAAGCTCCCGAAACTAGTTTTCAAGTTTGCTTAAATAGGTCCCAGGCTCATAGGTTTGAAATTCAAAATCAATCGATCGACACTGTATCCAATCGATCGGTTTTGATTTTTTAAATCTGTCATTTTGTGTAATTTTGAGCCTCGAGCGATCGATTTCAAGCAGAGAACAATCTTCGGGCTATAAGTATAGTTTCAATCAATCGATTTTACTGTCGATCGATCGATTCTCCATGAATATCAGGGTCCGGCAATTCTTTTGTTCTAGTGCTCCAGTGTGTGTTAGTTTAATGCTCTTCTATGCTTCCAATTGCATGTAATGGCCATATTTTCCTAAAATACCTAAAACCTCACAAATATGTCAGATAGCCTTCATCGGATTGCTAAATATAGGCTTTAGGAGGTGAAATATCATCATATTTCACCACTCATCACCCAGTCCAACAATCTATGTCGCGATTCACTACTTATTTAGAGGTATGCATGTGTGTAGGCCTAGGCCAGCTAGCAATATATGGGCTAAGCGCATTTTTATAGGATGTGCTCCTTTTTGTTCTTTATTGGGGTATGAAATTACAGCTACATCAACATGACTCATATCCAACTCTCTACTCTAAAATCGCTATTTATTTTTAGTAATGTTTTGGAGCCGAGCTTTGGACATCACTACATCAACATAATTCATATCCAACTCTTCTACTCTAAAATCTCAATTTATACTTATAAATTTAGTATATATGACTAACCAAGTAATATAGTCATGCCTTCTTCTTCTTCTCCTTCTTCGCTTCATTGGTTGAGCTTGGTGGGCATCATGTGGCTTCGATCTATAAACGACACCAACACGGATTTTCCAGCTTACTCCTCTCACCTAAAGAACCTGCTCTCCATATCCCAAGTGCAACTCAACAACCTCGCCTTTGCGTCAGATGCTGGAAAAATTTTCGGATGGATTTCTGGCATAGTGGCGGTTCACCTTCCCCTCTGGCTAGTTCTTGTTATTGGTGCAATTCTTGGGTTGATTGGTTATGGTGTACAATTTCTCTTCCTAGCCAACGAGATCACTTCTCTATCTTATCTTCAACTTTTCATACTAACAGTTCTAGCAGGAAATAGCATTTGTTGGATCAACACCGTATGTTACCTCCTCATTGAGAGAAATTTTTAATATTGACCAAAGAACTTATCTACTAGCTATGTTGGGTTGAGTGCGATAATCTACAGAAGCCTTTGAGGAGGATTCAGTTTTGATCCAAAAGAAGAAGCTTATCTCCTTCTAAACTCCGTTTTATCGTTGGCGATCTCTATAGTATGGGCACCACTAACTAAGTGCGTCGACAAACATGTAGACAAATGGAATATAACCAAAACTCCATTTTCTAACCATTAACTCCGGAATCTATTCGGTGCTCGTCTGCATAGGGTTGGCAACAAGTGGGTTATCGTCGTTGGAGCATGCGGTGACTCTAGCGGTACTCCTGGCGTCGCCGCTTTTGATTGTGAATATTACTTTGGTAAGGGAATGGTGATTGTCAAAGAAGAGCGTGTGATTTAAGTAGTGTTGGAGAGGTATTAGAGATTGAAATGAAAGGTGGAACCTAGTGTGAGAGAGGAGATTGGAATTAAGTTAATGGTTAGAAGAATGGAGTTTTGGTTATATTTCTTTGTCTACATGTTTGGTGCAACACTTGGGTTAGCGTATATGAACAACTTGGGACAAATAGCTGAATCTCGTGGGCTATCTAGGGCTTCTTCTTTGGTTTCCTTGTCCTCCTCATTTGGCTTCTTTGGTCGTCTCATGCCTTCCCTTGTCCTCCTCATTGAGAGAAATTATTTAATATTGACCAAAGAACTTACTTTGAGAAAAAGTAGTCCAAAAGGGAAGGCATGGTGTTGATCCAAAGAAGCTAAATGAGGAGAACAAGAAAGCAAAGATAAGAAGCCTAGATAGAAGATTCAGCTATTTGTCCCAAGTTAGAAGAGAAATCGCTAATTATTGCACCAAACATATCAAAGAAATCAACCCAAGAATTGCACCAATAACAAGAACTAGCCAGAGGGGAAGGTGAACCGCCACTATGCCAGAAATCCATCCGAAAAATTTTTCCAAGATCAACGAAAGCGAGGTTGTTGAGTTGAATTTTAAGGTTTGATTTTGTTCTCCATCTTCAAGGTGGTTTCTGCCGATGTCAGTCGATGTCTAGATTTTTCTTACGTTTCTTCTAACTGTAATTAGTTTCTTGCAATCTCTGTAGACATCTCTTTTATTAATAGAAGTTTTTTTTGGTACATAATTCTGTTTTATATTTATTTTTTGTGCAGTGATTATTGGATGTTACCGGATATGAAACCTTAATTTCAATATCCTCGAAATTAACCGAAGCGCTGACGCTTCTTAAAATAAGCGACCTTCCATATTTGGTGGTTAAATCATATTTTATATTATTTGTATGGTCTGCACCATATCTTCATATCTGAAGCGGTATCCTAATGGGCTCATAGTCGATGGATCTCTTCACTTATTTATAGGGTAGAGATCATAAAATTATAAGCAACACTAAAATATATAAATTATATTTGACATAGAAGAGTGCGCTTCATATGTGAGGCGATACAAAGCGCCGGCGCGACGAGTTAGAAGCGCCATCACTTTTAACTTGAAGCGCAGTCGCTCTTTATGGTCGCGTCAGCACTTTGTTATGAATCGGTTTCCTTATTAGCCCGTTATTGATTTAGGGTGGAGAAAGTAAAATTATAAGCAGCCTGAATAGTTGTGCAACTGTGGACTTCGCGGGTCCTGTTGCGACGATGCGCACCCTTTACTAGAAACTTTAAAGTCGCCACCCAGAGCTTTTGGTATCCTGGGAAACCTAAAATCAAATTTAAAAGCACCAAAGTGCCAAAAATGACTCTGAATCACCGGACCACGCCAAAGGCTCTTGGGTAGGACTTCGGTTATCGATCGGAAAAGTGTTAGGCACCCGATCAACCCACTTAATGCGGTCTCTACTTATAGCCAAAACAACAATGAAATAAAAGAAACAAAAAGGCTCTCTCTTGCCCTAGGGCACCAAGATCCTATTTGTGCCCCTCCATTCCTATCGATAATTTGGCGGCATAACGGCATAAATGCGAGGAGAGAGAAAGAACAAAGAAGGTAGAGGAGTAGAGGAGTAGAGGGGAGAGTCGGAGCTCTTAGGCCCTTGTTGCACCGCTATAGGTCCTTGCGTAGGCTCGCTTCGGTGAGCTTCCGATAGCTTGGATGATGGAATACGGGGTTCTAACCTCTAAAGCTTGCTAGCTAAGGGGTAAGAGAGGAGGGCTAGAGGGTAGCTCTCACCTAAACTAAGGGATCTAAGGTGGAATATATGGGTCAAAGAAGGTTTTGGAATTCTAGAATTTCTATGGAGAGAAGGTGCACCAAAGGGGAGGAAGGTTCTCTCTCTCTCTTGATCTTTTCTCTCTCTTTGAAATTTTGCAAGCCTTTGTATGAAACCTCTCTATTTATAGGAAAAAGAGAGGTTAGGAGGGTGTTTAGAGGCTAAGTAGGTTTAGAAATTAGGTAATCTAGCCATCTAAGGTTTCCTAGGGTTTCAAAGGCTTAGAAAAGTGTGAACATTGGCTCTAATGGTGGATGATAGGTTAGAGCTTTAAGTCACTCAAAGGGTTGCCAATAGAATGGAATGGGTGCAATAGAACAAGTAAAACACACTCAGGGGATCAAGATGGTCAACAAGTCAAACTCCAATCTTGAAATTCGAGGCAAAAAACCAGGGTTACTGTTGCTAAGCCTGGCGCAACTAATAGATGCGCCAAGCTTAGGAACAGTAAAACAGTGTAGAACAGCGATTTGGGATGTTGGGTGCCCGAGGTGGGGCCCACTTGAAGCTGGTGCAACTATTAGTTGCGCCAAATCCCTTTGGGGATCCCCACCAAAACCCTAGTGTGTCTCAATCTTCAGAGCGTGATATCTATTTGTGCACAGCTCCGCCAAATCCCTTTGGGGATCCCCACCAAAACCCTAGTGTGTCTCAATCTTCGGGGCGCGATATCTTTTTGTGTACAGCTCCGACTGGGGTGATTCTTGGCTTGTTGGAAAGCTGGAGACTTCTGCTTTTCAATGGTAAATGATTCAATCATAGTAGAAGATCTCAGCCAATCATCATGCACCACACTTTATCCATTGTTTGACAAAGTCAGGTATTGGTCGAAAGGGGTTTTAAAGGCCGGGGTTGGTTTCTAAAGGTTCGGGGTGAGTTCTAAGGGATATAGGGTGATTCCTAAGGGTTTGGCATGACTCCTAAGGTTTCAGGAGGGTTCCTAAGGGTTTAATACATGCCATCGAAAGCTCGAAAGTGTGCCTCTCTCGAAATGTGTTTCGATCGGGCCTTGGGCCAAATTTGGATGTCTACAATAGTAGCACTTATTGTTCGGAAAGACTATGTGTAAAGACAAAAAGGAAATGCTTTTTACAGTCAAAAAGCGTCATTGCCCTTAATTCAAGCACCAAAGCGCTAACGCTTCCATTAGGGTTAGCGTCACAAGTTTTACTTATAGCTGAGGCAGAGATTGTATTGATATAAACAAGAAAATTTGTGTGATGATCTCCCTCTTCACGAAATTAAAAGGAAGATTTTATTCATATGAACTAAGACTGCTTACAAAAAAAAAAGTCTGTACAAGAAAGGAACAAATTTTATTCTAGAGGTCAGGAGAGTTTGGAGTATACGACTCCCCATTCGAACTGCATCATAGTTGCCGCAGCCTCCTCTCCACCTTGCAATAAATCTCTCTTACCACCGCCATCTCCATTTCAAGCACGTATTTTTCCCTTCGAATCTGCCTCTGCTTCTGGGACAGAAGGTCGAGATGTTTCCGAAGAACCTCGGCTATCTCCCTTGCAATACTATGATCAAGGGCTTTTCTTGCTTCGGACCAAATGGAATCCATGGTGAAGGGGTTTTGGAGACGGAAAGCAGAAGAGCACTTTTTATTGGAATACGAACAACACAGGGAGATGACGTGTCGAACCGAAGTCTACAGAAAAAAATAACACACTCCAAGAAATTCATAACGCCACTGACACGCCGCTTAGAAGCGATGACACGCCATTTGGAATACGAACAATTGTTCGAAAAGGCTGAGGGAAAAGACGGCGCAACCCATAATTTCAATCACCTCAAAATTCATAATACATGAAACGCCGCCTAAATAGTAGGGCTACAACGTAGGGGCTTGAACCCTAAACCCTGAATAGTAGGAATACAAGAGGGGTTGCCACTTAGATTTTTAAGGGATGACGCTTCTTAATAAAGCGCTGACACTACTTAACTGACGCTTTTAATAATAATCACTAACGCTTCTTATCTTAATTCGAGAGTTCTTTATGAAATACGGACGACCGATGCAATAAATATGTAGCGGCAGCGCACCACAACATTCTAGGTAATAAGGTTGCATGAAAAAATTGCTATTTAAAGGGCCTCAAAGCGATTAATTTTTTTCATCTTCTTTATCTCCTTAGATTAGCATTTCATCTTCCTCAGCCCAAGGGGTTATGCCTCTCAACGGTTTGCGGAGGAGCCTCCGTCTTGCACATCGGCGTTGTATCAGTTGATACGATTGTTCGGTTCTCAACATGCCTGACGACAACGAGCTGACTGTCGTCCCCAACAAGCCTCCACTTCTTCCTCTTCACCATAGCCACAATCGCGACTACAATCTCCAACCCAACTTCCTCATCCACACCAGCAGCATAACAAACTCTCCACATCTGCCTACTGATGAGTAGTGAAATATGATGATATTTCACCCCTAGATACCTACATTTAGCTATCTGATGAAGGCTATCTGATGAGAATTATTAGATTTGAAGTGTTTCAGGTAAATACAAGTCAAGTGCAGAAAATAGCCCAAGAATTCTGAAAATAATGTCAAAACACTGTAACTTTGGGTCATCGAGAACTTGGTGTGACTTGAAGATCAATTTGGACCTTCAAGATGGCCGCATTATGAAATTTCCAAAACACAAAAGTTATAGATCTTTCTGTCAGCCTTCCAACGGCACAAGAATCGCCTCAATCTGAGTTCGGGATAGAAAGTTATGACCAAAATACCGAAGCAGTATCTGATGCAAAGTTCGGCAGAAATTCATGAAAATCTGGGAGGTCGATGCATCGACCCTATTGGGTCGATTAATCGACCCTAAATTTTCGAGTTGGAACACCTCTACGGCTGGGAAACTTCGGCTCTATTTAAAGCAGATCAAACACTTAGAAATAGAGGTATTAGAGATAGAGGAATTAGAAGGAGGAATTAGAGATAGGAATTAGACATAGATAATTAGAGAGTTAGTTTTGACTTTTCTTTTTTTAGAGTTTTTGGAGAGAATTTTTTAGAGGATTATTATTCATTATTATTATTTTTGGTTTTAGACTCCTCTTGGCATCTTTTCAAGAGTTCTTCTTTCTCCTTCTTCTAGGGTTCCATCTGGGTAGATTGTACCTAGGATTTGCATTGTTTTTCCTTTACATTCATGAAAGCATAGATTGTATTTAGGAAAAGACATTGTAAACAAAGATCTTTGAAAGAAATAAAAAGAGGAATGACTTTGAATGAACAAGGAGATCGTACACCAAAGATGAGCGGCTAAATCAGTAGATCGGGGAAGATGTGATCCTCAGATAAATACCCTTATTTATGATTAATACCATAGTCTATTTATTGTCATCATGGAATCGTTTTGCTAAAAGTTTATGTTATTGAAAATATATTGAATGCTTGTTATGACAGTTGATGGCGCGTATCAACGGTTATAATCGCTAGATCTGGACCTGCATACTGATCTAGGCTGCAAAGCGATTATGTACTTGCTGTTATGATCTAAACATCATGAGATACGCTATGCTTCTTACATGACTCATACCGCAATGATAGGCTGAGTCATTATTTTTAGATAGGGTATGCCGGATTGATGATCATATTTTATTTCGAATCATTTTTATAGATGAATGATGGTGTGAATGATGCTTTAATGAAACTGTGGGTTTTAATGGTAGAAAAGGGGTACAAATATGGGGTAGCATATTCCTTGATCTCATTTAATTATTATTTTAGATTCATTGGTAATTAGTTGTTTAGATTAATTTATTTTTTTGCATTTAGGAAAAGTGTGATAAATTTTGGTAAAATTGAATCTGTCCTTTGGTACTTCCTTAGGGACGTTTTTAAATTTCTGAAAGAATTAATTAAAATTCACATTTCCCTGTGGGTTCGACACCTTTGTTCTTGCCATACTGCAATAGATCTTGTGCACTTGCAAGGGTTACATTTAAAATCGATCACCTACAACTCTACCTCATCCACTAGGAAGCCACCCTCTGCCATTGATCGGGTTACTATGTGTATCTAATTAAGTCTTAACCTATTACAAGCGCATAACAGAAATTGTAGAGGTAGCTAGTACAGGATCGTTTCCACGAAGAAGTTTATCTTAATGTAAAATTTATATTCCTATTTTAAAGTTTATATTTATCTTTTAAGGTTCTAAACTACTGGAGAAATATGAATAAAAGAATAGGTTTTTTTAATCTAAAGTGCATAAAATAAATCCTAATCCTTATTGTTCAGATTAAGGTCGTCAATCTTAATCTTCAGCTATCGAATATTTATAAAATAAACAATATAGTTACACCGTATTGCAGTTTTCTAGAATTTAGGCGTCAATCAAAAACTAAAATCCTTCAACATAGATTTAATCTAATCCACAGTCTCTTAAAATCTGGGCGTCAATCAAATTCAAGAAAACTGAAGATTGAAAAGTAAAAATCATTACACTAATCTGTAAATTCTAACTTGAGTCGTCAATTCAAATTAAAACTTGGAGATGTTTACAAAGCAGTAAATAAAGAAAATAAAATTTAATCTAGAAAGCAAAATAAATATATCTTTCACCCCTCAGCAGCAGACGGACGATCGCTTTTTACTCTTTTTATCGCTTTCTGAAGAATCATCAATTATGATTTCTTATCTTTCTATTTTTCTTGTCTTCAGCTTTAACGCACAATCGTAAATTACGATTTCTTGGTTTTCAGCAACGGCAACTCGACTTCTTTTCGCATAATCGTCTTTTTACTGCTTTTTGAGTTTATTTTCATGAATATTAATACTTTGGCTCTCATTTACTATTTTTCCTTAATATCTGTACATCAGTACCTTATTAGTAGCAAACTAAGTCCTAGCATCACTAAGTTAAGGGTGATAAAATGACATATTATGTGACTGATCAGCCACCACCTCCAACATTTTCATAAAATGTAGCATCCAACCCCAACCAACCACTGCCCCTTTCCTTCATTCTCTTTCCTTCTTACCCTTGCTCCTCCTCCTTTCTTTCTCTTTCCTTCTTACGCTTGCACACCAGTTGCACCTCCGATGCTCATCCTCCATTCATTCACTTCTCCTTCTTCCGCCTCAGCCTTAGTGTAATATCCTGATATTTTTGAATTCGAGTTTGACTGATTTCGTGCACAATTCTGGCATGGTGACCAATGTCGCCATGGTTTTATTTAATAATAAGTCATTAAATAATATTTGGGTAGCTTTGTGTGGAAGGATTAGAGTTTAGAGTGTGATTGGGCAGTTAGTGTGAAAGTTGTGCACCGACTTGTAGTGTGCCGCTCAACACCAAAATCTAACCTTAAGATAAGAAGATAGAATTTGCAACTAAATATCCTTGATATTTAGTTAGTTTTCTATTCGGTTATAAGAGAAAGGAGGTTGGTTGCTTAATGGCTAAGCTTTGTCATTTGAAATTTTTGTAAAGAGAGAAAGGGAGTGAGAGTTGAGAGAACTGACCCAACCTATTTGAGCATCGTCACCTTTGAAACCCTTGTGGTATTTCGATTGTGCGATCACCTACAAGCTCCGCACACTCCATACCTTTCGCAACGCTTGTGACGCTGATCATCTCACGATCTTCGTTTGCGTTTTGAAGAGATAGAGATCAATCGTTGAAGAAATTCGACGATTTTGCTTCAAAACCCTCTTCGGCATTATTTCTTAAAGTTGTGGGATTAATCGGCAAAAAGTTTAGTTTCTCTTTTGATTTTAATGGTTTAGATTGTAGAATAAATCTTATTTTAGTTTAGTGTATGTGTGTGTGCAAAAATAAAGCGAATGCGACAAGATTTGAGGGGAAAAATAGACCAAAGAAGCAACATGAAGGGTTCTGAACCCGAGAAATTCGATGGTCGAATTTGGATTTTTAAGCCTGATACATTTTTGGGAAATTCGAGAGTCGAATTTGAATTCGAGGGTCGAATTTGAATTCGAGGGTCGAATTTGGTCTGATGTGCCGACACTACTTTGGTATTTCGGTCATAACTATTTATCCCAAACTCGGATTGATGCGATTTTTAAGGCGTTGAAAAGAAGACAACGAGCCCTATAACTTTCATGAGTTAATAAATTTATGAATCGAATGTTATAAAGGTAAAATTTAGGGTGAAGTAGGGGAAAGTTTTCACATGAGTCAACGTTACCTTAAACTTGCCTGTTTCGTCTAGTTGTGAGAAAATTTTAGGAACTTTGGCTTATATGATAATTAGTCAGTAACATGTATATACATGAATGTTTGTAATATAGATTAAAGATTGGAGATCGTTGAGTGGGCTTTTACTTTGCCTCCGATATGCTCGACTCTAAACTAAGGTAGGGGAACCTAAAACCTTATTTGCATTTTATTATAACTTTAGGTTATCTTGTATAAAGCATAAATTCCTAAATTTTGTTTGACACAGCATGATTAAGAACTGAGAAATATGATACAAATCAGAACTTTGAAACTTTGATATGAATAAAAACTCAGAATTTGAATTTTCACACTTTGAACTTTGAATCAGAACTCCAAAAATCCATGAATGTAGTATGTATACAAACTTTGATATATTTAGCATTTGCATTTGATTTGAGGCACATACGAACGATACCCTAGATCCTACCAACCGTGTTGACGGTAATTCTACTTGACGCAAGTTTCCCTCATAGCGTAGGGGCTTGTTGCTCTTCAGAAAATGGGTTCATGAACGACGATGGTCAATAGAGTTTCCCATCGGTGACGTAGTCTACTCTCATGCTATAGGAAATTTGAGAGATAAAATTAAGTTATAATTTTAAGACAAGAAGCATGCTAATTCAGAAGTTTTTGAACACATCAGATTTATGTTATCAGTTTTGACTCAGGATTAGAACTGGAGATTTAGTTTGCAAAGCATCATTTGAAAATCATATTTGATCCGATTTCTGTCTTTTGAAAACCTTTACTTATAATGAAATGAAAATAGACATGTTTCCTCTATTGAGCTTCGATGTTAGCTCACCCCGACTATACGTCACAGGTGCTGACACTGCCTTAGGATCTGACGATCATGATTTGGAGGACTCTGACTAAATTGCTGAGGAGGAGTTGGAGACCCCAGCAGAGGAGTTCCTTCCTTGATCGAGATTAGTCATTTTGGTACTTTTGGATTAGAATCTTTTTGAATATTGGGCCCTAGGCCATTGTTTTGTCTTTTTGGATATCACTTGAGGAACCATCATTAGGAACCATTGTTTAGGTGTTTGGATTGGCCATCACTGGTGGTTCTTTCTGGTTCCTCTTGGTGATTTTTTTTGTTAAAGCTTTTAAGCTTTTGTTCTTGTTTTATTAGTTTTGCTTCTATTTAGATTTATGCTTATGCTGCCGGCTTTGTTTGAAATACGGCTTATTGAGAAATCAATAAGATGATGAACCGGCCTTTCCTATACCTTAAGGATTGGAAAAGTCGGGTCGTCACACTTAGCCTCCTCATATCCACTGTCTTGACGTATCTTTTGTGACATTTGGTCAACAGTGTAATCATTGCTCCTACGGATGCTTGCAATGACCTCATCAAAGGCTGAATCGAGGTCCGCTAGAGCGTCCAATGCATCACCTCCCTTCATTATCTTTCCTTCTTACCCTTACTCCTCCCTTTCTCCGATGATACTCCTCCTCCCTTCATCCCCTTCTCCTTCTTCTGCCTCGACTTCAGCCTCCTCGTCTCCACTGTCTCGGCCCACTTTGGATTTAGATGACATGTGGTTTCCAATCCTTTCAAATGCCTATATCGAAAAAGATGAAGGTAGATGCACTAGTACTAAAGTCGAATCTCAAAAATTTTATAAGAAAAGTACTTAATCTTCGCGAAGAACTTGCTCCTACGAATGCTTGCGGTAACCTCATCAAGGGCTGAATCAAGGTCCACTAGATTGTCCAACGCATCAGATCCATCTTGAATTTCATCAAACTTATTTATGATAAAGAGAGACAGTGTAAAGAAAGATGTGCAAAGAAATAGTTTTAATTTATGAATGAAACTTTCGAATACATGATTTGTAAATAAAAATTTATTTTATCTTATTTCTTTCAGTGAGGTCACAAGTAGTCCAACGGAAGCGCTAGCGCTATTAATAGGAAGCGAATGCACCATGAATATTAGGGCTAGCATTTCGACCTAGCGCCTTGAATATTAGTGGTAACTGAGGCAGAGATTGTATTCATAGAAAAAGTTGTGCAATATTCATATAAACTTCGTGGAATTATCTTGAAAAGCTAAAATTATCACTCTTCATGAAATTAAACGAAAGTGTTTGTATTCATATAAACTGAGACTAGTTATAAAACTTCACTGTACAAGAAAGAGAAGAAAACCTACGATAAAAGGATTTTGGAGACAAAAGTAAAAAAAAGAAAGGTTATGGAGTGAAGTCTAAATTGATCGCAGTCTAAAATATACTTTTTATTGGAATACGAACGGTCAGCCGTTGCTGCACTAATGTTGTAAAAGACTACACGAGAAGAAAACACAGTCAATATTTTTGAATTCCTCTATATTCATAATAAATGAAATGTCGTAAGATGTCAAACACCGACGCTTCAGTTAATGAGCGATGACGCTTCAAACACAAAGCGATGACGCTTCCTAATAAAGCGCCGATGCTTTTATCAATAAGCATTGACGCTTCTAACAAAAAACGCTGACGCTTCTTATGGTAATTTGAAAGAACTTCGTGGACTACTAAATAGTTCTGAGTAATAAAAAATGAAGCTCCATGAGTACATGAAAATGTCAATCCACAAGAGTGGGTTCACGAAAAATTAACATAGTCAATGGTTCCTAGTTGAATCACACGCGCTTCGTACATGTAGCTGCTTCGCTTCACTAGAAAGTGTTGTCACTCTAAAATAGAAGCGACGTCGCTTCCACATAAAAGATCAGTCACGGTCAATATAGAGATATGAAAATGGAGAAATGATGGAAGCGGCATCGCTTCGTAAGCGAAGCTTCAGTGCCTATCGTCTGGGCGTCGTCGCTATGAAGCTATAACATCCAAAAGGAACTTGTTAGAAAGATAAAGAATGAATCAATATTTTAAAGCATGAAAACGAAGTCTATCAACTCGTTTTCATAAAATTTAAATGGTGTGACTCCGTCAACTGCACGGGATTCTTTAAGAAAGTGACCACGCTTCAAAAAATGAAGCGCCCACGCTTCGAAATAAGAGCGTCGCCGCTTCCTTCACGAAGCTAGGTCACTTGCGTATGAGGCGTCGTCGCTTCGGAATGATGATCACGAAATGTTGAATTGAATCCTAAAATCGAAAATGAATGCATAAAAAATAATAAATTCAACACATGCAAAGATGATCATGGGCTACCCACATGATTCAAAATACAGCTTTGGTCTGATAAGCGAGGTGGCTAAGTAAAGAAGCGTCAGCCCATCGAAAAAAACCGCCAACGTGTAGAAGACAATGCGACCTGCCCACACTTCCGAATCGAAGCGACCATGCTTCGAAAGCGAAGCCCATGCACTGCCAAACGCGAAGCGATAGCGCTTTTCAAAAAATACAATCAGCGTGACTCTGCGATACTGCACGTTCCATCATCGCCTATTCTGTTTGGCTCTGTCCAGTGCTAGCATCCATCATCCTGACCCTCTTTATCGGGCAAGTTGTAATTTTATAGCCTAATTCACCACAACACTTACAATGGCGTCTCTTCTTTTTTAATTATTCAAAACCAACCTTCATTTCAGACTTCATTCTATCATTGTTACTTGGCCTGCCTTTAGTGATATATCGTACTCGATCTTGCACTATAATATTGGTATGCTCTTGCAATGAAAATCCATGGTCACACTTCTCTCTTTGACAAACTCCAAGACTGTAAATTTTTTGAAAATCATGTTTTTCCAAAACTTTTTCAAATGGTATGGTATAGTGTCCTAAAACGTTTTGTTTTGAACCCTCTTTTTCTAAAATGGTGAATAAAGGCAAAATTTCTAGTATATATATATATATATATATATATATATATATATATATATATATATATATATATATATATATATATATATCTTAGAACTTGGGACGGTACTCCAGTGGAGTACTCTCACCGTATTCCACAATCCACATGAAGCTCCACATGACACCTAAAAATATGTTCATGGAGCAAGGTAGTATTGTTTAAATCATTTTAAAAAAAATAATTTTAAAAAATATCTCTACTACGGATTTTTTTTTTTTTTAGGCTTAAATCTGGATCATTGAATCACATGCAAAATTTCTCTTCCATTGTTAAATTTTGATTTTTTTTTTTAAATTAATCTGAACAGCCTACTAGCTAGAGCTCCACTATGCACCAAAATAGTGCGTGGGGTGCAAGTCGAGGCCAATGTG
This sequence comes from Chloranthus sessilifolius, assembly GCA_021018995.1. Classification (NCBI taxonomy): domain Eukaryota; kingdom Viridiplantae; phylum Streptophyta; class Magnoliopsida; order Chloranthales; family Chloranthaceae; genus Chloranthus; species Chloranthus sessilifolius. Next base: position 96,276,071 of record CM037592.1, read on the forward strand.
GTAATGGAGTACCTATTTTACATACTTTATATATATACACACACTACATATATATATATATATATATATATATAAGGCCAGTTAGTGTTGGGGCGTTCAGTTCAAACTAGTTGGGTACCACGTGACACCTAATCCAAGGATAGGGTGACATGTGCAGATGCCCAAAGTCGATCAACGACCGTCAAATAAATGTTAAAAAAATAAAATTGTTTTATACTTTAATAAACCTTAATTTAGATAGTCTTATTATTTTCTACAACCATAGAGAGAGTGGTGAACTCTTGAATGACATGGGCAAACTCACGATCATATGCCACATGACACGTGATCTTAAATGATTTGATGAGTTGGTGCTTGAGTTATATTATTTTTTATTTGGTTGTGTACCTCCTCTTGAGAGCTGGCGTATATGGAGTATCATTGTAATAGCCCCCTTAACATTTTCATGCAATCTTCCTCCTATGATCTTCAATAAGGTAGTTTTACAACTACCGGATGGTCCCATCAATGCCAGGATCTCCCCGGGACCTATGCTTCCTGTGATTCCATTTTAAATGTGCTTGTAGTTTTCTTGCTCCATGTTGAAGTGTGATGCAACTTTTGACACATCTTTTATAGGGTTCATTTAGATGAGACACCCCTTCCTCTAACCTTATATTCCACATCTTCAAACTTCACAAACAAAGACAGCCATTTTTTTTTACTAGTATGATGGAAGTGGAACTATATATAGAATTACCCATTTATTTTAGAATCAATAGCAACACCTAGGATATTACCTTTTGTTTTTAAGTTTAGTCTTTGTAATATTCTAAATTTTTTTGGGACTTTCTGCCCTTAAAATCCCAAGTAAAATATCTTCACCACCTAAACCTAGTGTATTATAATTTTTCAACTGACACAATATTCAATCGTGAAAAAACACTCTATATAAAGAGAGAGAGGGAGAGAGAGAGAGAGAGAGAGAGAGAGACGCGAGACTGCATTTGAACCAGCTTGGCCCCACGTGGCATGTAACCAAGGTATCTGGTGCCACAACAAGTTATCCAATGATTGATCAGTCCATGCAAAAAATAATAATTAAAAAGGCCATTTATCCATCGTTCAAATGATGGCTAAAGTTGTAAAAAAATTCAGTGCACTAGATTCTGGTGGCAGACGGGATAGGTTTTGAAGGACAAATTTTTCAAAATAATTCTTTTGTTCTAAAACTCTTTGGGGAAGAGTGAACCCTAAGACGATTGGTGTAACTCACAATTATCAACCACATGACACGTGATTTAGCATTCGAATGCACGGGTTATATAGTGGGATCGAATGGATATATATATATATATAAAATATGTGTGTGTGCATATCAATGGCCTATTAGCTCAATTGGTTAGATTGTCGTGCTAATAAGGTGAAGATTGCAGGTTTGAGACCTGGGTGGGCCAAACTTTTGAAATTTTTAATTTTTTGGGGAATAATTCTATAATGATGATGTGTGTGCGTGTCTCAAAGAAAACCGGTACCAAGTTGGGTTTGGGTCAATTTTCGGGATAAGCTTGGTGCATGGGCTAAGTACCTAATAGAATCTCATAACAGATTGCATGATATATAGAATTAGAAGGGTACCTTAAGAAAAATGGGCAGGGGATTATCTCTACAAGTATTATAACTCTCTTTCTCTAAATCTATCTCTGAGTTCGTGTTTCTCATGTGGCTTGCTTCGTTGTACGCGACAGCGAGGCATCGCATGAGTATGATGGCGCGTCAGAGCACGCCTCTATGATAGTTGCTATCAGAGACAGGCTGGCCTAGCTTACAAAGTTAGGTGTCGCACGCAAAGGCGCATCGAAAAGAGTAACTCCATAACACATTGCTCCCTGTAATTTGCATGTCCCCATGATTGGAAGAGTCAAAGACATCTCCTCCTCTTCCTCTCTCCCAATTTCCATGGCTTTTTAGGCCAAAAAGCTCAGATCAGCAAATCCAAATGCCATTAAATTGCTCCATGTGTACACTGTATAATGAGGTGAAAAATGGCTTAAACAAAACCAAAAGCCAACCTAATCTTCTTTTTGGGTGTTGGTGGCTCACAAGCTTTTTATGCCAAAGTTAAAGGAACTTAAGGAAATATGAAAATTAAGACTTGTTCTTGCACGCTTTTGTATTCTCAGGCAATTCATGCGGAGCATGCTTTTGCCTAGGCACCTAACCTATAACAAAATCTGTTTCGTTATTAAAATTTATGAATTAAGTTATTGTTGATTTGGGATGGAAATAGGTCGGGTTCAAGGTATCAAAAATTGCCCTATACTGATACGTATACGTATCGGTGATACTATTAGTTTTCGGCCAAACTGATATGTATCGATCCGATACATATCAGTATTTCATATCAGGTATCCGATACCGTATCGGCCAATACGAGCCCATATCGGCCAATACGTATTAGGTATCGGCCGATACGTCTCGATTTCGTCCGAGATGTTCAATTTTTATTTTTTTTTTCAAGGCCGATACGTACCGTCCGAGCGTATCAGCCTTGGGCAAACCCATACCCGAGACCGATACCGATTTAGATACCTTGGTCAGGTCAATCGATGGGTCAAGTGATCTGCGACATCATGGTTGGGTTTGACTTTCGATTTCTGACCCGTCATGTTAGGTCAGGTTGAAACTCTAGACCTATTTATTCAACGGTTCGGATTGGGGTATTTTGACCTGACCCAACTCAACCTAGCTCCCTCATATTTTAAGCTAGTTTGTCCGACCCGAATGGAGTATTTGCTAAGTTTAGAATGAGGATTTAAATAAATGGTCCGATCGGGTTGGGTTTGGGTTGACCCGACCCGTCTCCATCCCTAGTTATGATATTGAGATGTTTTGTTTTAGAGTTGGTGATAGGTACCCGACCCATGTGCCAGAGCTTGCACTCGCGTAAATCTCCGTGTGTGTCGAAATGGGCTAGTCTCGGGAGCATCAATGCACTTTGTGAGAAAGCAAATTGGAAAAGGGCAGTGTTATATCAGGACAAATATAATTTGATTGACAATTTTGCAAGTACTTATGTGGCACGATGTGATTGGCTGCACAGATAGTGGGGCCCGAGCATTGTAGCCAATCACATCTTGCCACATAATATGTCTATAAAATTGTCTGTAAAAAATTATCTACCGTTTATAAAGATCTTGACTTTTCACTTACCAAAGGTGGTTAGTTTATGATTGACTGGGGTAAAAATGGTGTTCCACGCTCATAAAAATTGGGGTTTTATCAAGTCGGGTCGAATTTTCAGGTCAAGCGTCAGTTCAGGATGAGTGTTTTGGTTAGGTCTGCTTGAGTGCACCATCGTGTCGGGTGCACCATCGGATCAGGTTGGGTCAAAAAATTGCAATTTTCTAACTGAGCAGACAATTTTTACCCGACTTTACCCAACCCATTGACAGCCCTAATAATGCAACTGATGTGGATCTGTCTATATGCTTCCACAATAGTGTGCAACACGCACTGTGCATATTGTATAAAGTGAGAATGAATGATCCTAACACACTTTTTACCAATCCAATTTATTAAAGTGACAAAATGCGATATGTACTTCACTAAGCTAAAAAATGACCCATCAGACGATCTTCGATCTAAGTACTTTAATATGTACCCTTTTATAGGTATATAAATATTGTTCCTTTCTTTGGAGATCTTACCGATCGAAAGGTTCTTCTTCTTTGATGGGCATATGTTTTGGGCTTAAATTAATTCTTATGATGTTTTGACACTTAGATAACTCCAATTGATATAAAAAATTAGAGCATAAAGAAATTTAAATGTGCGTATTATGGGTGACATTTCATTAATACGATGTTGGAAGAGTTATTCGAAGCTTACCTTAGGCTTAAGAAATTGGTCACCGTTTTTTCGCCCTGTGCAATTATTTTTACAAGGTTAAAATTTTATAGAAAGTTAGTCACCCCTAAAAGCTCATCAGAAGTTTCAAATCACTAGATTCGTTATCCATATCTAACATGGGCAATGGTCAAGTCCTATCAAGTATAATCAAATTTTCAGTCTTACACTTACCCCATTTGTTGTCTTTGAAAATAGGAGATCCTTGACTGCAGGTCATGCAATAAAATTGAAAATTAAGAAAGTCAAGATTCTCTTATTTCCAAGGGCAACGGATGAGATATGACTGAAAATCTAGTTCTACTTTGTAGGACCTTACCATTGCCATATCTAACCTAATGTTCATATTAAATTGCTCAAATCTGTGCTAAAGTAGCTAGGGAGTACATGCGACATTTTTGGCATGCACAAAGTTTATAAAATGTTATGCCACTTAAATAATTCGGATTGATAAAAATTGTGACGCCCCGACTTTTTCAATCCTTATGTTATAGGAAAGGCCGTTTCATCAACTTATTGATTCCTCAATAAACCGTAATTCAAATCAAAGTCGGCAGCTTAAGCATAGGTCTAATCAGAGGCATAGCTAATCAAAGCAAGAACAAATACTCAAACAAAAAGTATCACTGAGAGGAATCAGGAAGAACCATCGGTGATGGATAATCCAAACACCTAAAATAATGATTCCTAATAATGGTTCCTCAAGTGATATCAAAAATGACAAAACAATGGCCTTGGGCCCAACATTCAAAAAGATTCTAATTCAAAAGTACCAAAAAGACAAATCCTGATCAAAGAAAGAACTCCTCTGCTAGAGTCTCTAACGCCTCCTCAGCAATATAGTCAGAGTCCTCCAAATCAAGATCATCAGATCCCAAGTTAATCTCAGCACCTGTGACGTATAGTTGGGGTGAGCTAACATCGAAGCTCAATAGAGGAAACTTATATCCATTTGCATTTTATCATAAGGTTTTTCAAAGACAAAAATCGGATCAGATATGATTTTCAAAAAATGCATTGATGTCTAAATTCAAATTCTAAAATAGTAAGCCAAAAATGATTCAATAGATCTGATGTTCTAATATTTTCAAATCTTAAATTAAGCATGCTTCTTGTCTTAAAATTATAACTTAAGAATAATCTCTCAAATTACATACTAGCATGAGAGCACGAGTATCACTGATGGGAAACCCTACTGACCATTGTCGTTCATGAACCATTTTTCGAAATTCACATTCAAAGATGAGGTTCGGAAGTTTAAATTTCTGAGTGCTTATTTATATCAAAGTTTCGGAATTCTTAATCATGCAATATTTATCAAAATTCAGATTTCATGCTTGCAAACAAAATAACTTATACTTATAATAGAATACAAATTAGGTTTAGGGTTTCCCTATCTTAGTTTAGAGTCGAGCGTATCAGAGGCAAAGCAAATGCCCACTCAACGATCTCCAGTCCTTAATCTATATTACAAACATTCATGTATATACATGTTACCGACTAATTATCATATAAACCAAAGTTCCTAAAGTTTTCTCACAACTAGGCGAAACAGGCAAGTTTAAGGTAACGTTGACGCATGTGAAAACTTGTCCCTACTTCACCCTAAATTTTGACCTTTATAACATTCGATTCATGAATTTATCAATTCATGAACGTTATAGGGCTCATTGTCTTCTTTCCAATGCCTCAAAAATTATACCAATCTGAGTTCGAGATAAAAAGTTATGACCGAAATGTCAAAGTAGTGTCGGCACATCAGACCAAATTCGACCCTTGAATTCAAATTCGACCCTCGAATTTCCCAAAAAGTCCATCAGTCAGAAATCCAAAATTCGATCATCGAATTTTAATTCGATGGTCGAATTTTAAATTCGATAATCGATTTTTTCGGGTTCAAAACCCTTCATGTTACTTCCTTGGTCTGTTTTTCCCTTCAAATCTTATCGGATTTACTCTATTTTTGCACACACACACACTAAACTAAAACAAGATTTATTCTACAATCTAAACCATTAAAATCAAAGGGGAACTAACTTTTTTGCCGATTGATCTCACGGCTTTAAGAAATGTTGCCGAAGAGGGTTTTGAAGCAAAACCGTCGGATTCTTACGGCGATTCCACTATGATCGATCAAAACGGAGCACAAGGGAATATCATTTACGATCACAAGACGATTTCAATCTCTTTAAAAACCGCCTTCTTCCGCTGCGGCTGCATTGTCATCGGCTACGGCTCGGGATCGTCCTCTCTCTTCCCTTGACTCTCAAAATTTTGTCTTAGAACGACTCGACTTGCTTTCGTTTTGACGTTGTTGATCGTGTGCGTGAGGAGGTGGCATTGGTAGATGCTCACATTATCACCTTGTCAGAAAGGTTTGACGAGTGGCGAGTTTTTGAAGAGTCGAACGACGTTGGGGATGGCTCTGGTGCAGGAGGCAATGCTTGAGCAGGGGAGTATTTCCTTCTTTTATTTTGTTTAACAGTTTGAACTTCTTTTACATTTGGATAGTTTGGCTTGTATTAAACTTGATGGCTAGTTACCGTTATATCGGTTCTACTTCTTTCTGTTTTTGTGGATGTGATTGGTTTCTTGGTGGTTAATGTTTTCCATTGCTTTTTTTTTTTTCTGCTTGTGGATTTTGTGGGGCCCTATTGTCTCTTGGGGATTGCTTCCCTTTGTCCATTCATACAAAAAGGGGGAGACTGATGTATTTACAATTGATGTAATTGTGGAATGGATGTGTTGGATATATCGTGCTTGTTTATCTATTTTGCAGGTGATGGATCAAAACCCATCTTGGCTTAGAATAGGCATAGATTTAGGGGGAGATCTATAAGTCCATGTATTTTTCCTAATTATTTTTTCATACAGATCAATGTATAGGATTAGTGGGGCTATTTTGATGTGTTATTTCTATCTTGATGTAAATACGGTTTTGTCGTAGAATGTGATAAAGGGGGAGATTGTACGAACCTGTTTGTCACACTCTACTCCAAAATTCGTGTAGATCTCCTTTAGGATAGTTGTGTGCCAAGATGGATGTGGTCTACCTTTTTTTATCAAGGTTATTAGTCACATTTTCTCTTACCTGCCCTTAAAAAATGTGTTTAAAATCATCTAAAATAGATATAGACATTTACCTGTGTTGTGGGCTGTCTCTACAGCCACAGTGCGCCGTCATATGGATCATAGCGCGCCATGAGTGTCGAGATAGCATTTCGACAACTTAGGTTGTCTTTGGGAAAAAAAGTATGTTTTGTCTTTTTCCCAAGTTTTAGGGTTTTGGATTTTTTTAATATAAAAGCTTATTTTCAAAAACATGAGTTAAGCAAGCAAAAAGTGCTTCTTCCTCCTTGAGCCAAAACCCTAGAACATCATCTTCTTCAATCTTTGAAACTATTTGAGTGTTTGCAAATATATTTCAATTCAAAGGGTTCTATCTTTCTTCACCTTCATTTCACCTTGTTTTGCTCGAGTATTTTGAGTGTTGGTTATACCTAGAGTTTAGAGTGTGTGATTGATAGCCTTGTGGGATTCAAGGTGGATAGTTGTGTGTTCATCAACGAAAAAGAAAGGCATCCAAATCAGAAGCTATGGAGGCGGCCCGCGATGGGAGGTTGATTTGCATTGGGGTTTGATAGGGCATGTGCATTTGTCAGTATATCTTTCAAAACTCATTGTAATCTTTCTTTTCATAGTGGATTTGGTTTGTAGACTTAGAAGCTATGGAGGCGGCCCGCGATGGGAGGTTGATTTGCATTGGGGTTTGATAGGGCATGTGCATTTGTCAGTATATCTTTCAAAACTCATTGTAATCTTTCTTTTCATAGTGGATTTGGTTTGTAGACTTAGGTCCTGTGGGTTTTCCAGTGATTGGGTTTCCACGTATATTTCATATTGTGGTCATTGTTGGCGTTATATTTTGTAATCTCTAGGTTAATTAGAATTAATCGATTACCCAATAAATTTCGTAGATCGACGAAATTTCAACAATAATGCATTCTTCAATGGCAAAATCATAGAAGAGGCCTCAACTTATGTACCCCAAGTTCGAACAATAAAGAAGGATACTAGAGTAAGTACCTAGACACCAGGGTTTGGTGGGTTAATCATGTAAACTAATAAAAGCTTGTGAGAGAAATTAAAGGAGTAAGAGAGATCCAATCGTCGCTCAAAATTTTTCTTCTTCCTTCCAATAAAATAGCAGCCTTATTTTGGGTAAGATCTTACGCAAAAATAAATAAATAAAAATTTTCTTCTTTATTCCAACAAAATAGCAGTCTTATTTTGGGTAAAGATTTTAGGCAAAAAAAAATACCGACTATTATATTTCGAGAAAAATAACAAAGAAAAATCTTGTTTGATCGTGGGTGATTGCGCACATAGTATCCAAATTTTAGAAGGAAAAAAATAATAATTAAGAGGATACCCATGAGCAAGGTATCAAAAATCATCCGATACCGATACGTATCGGCCGCTACAAGCTCGTATCGGCCTATACGTATATATCAGGTTTCAGTCGACACATCTCAGTTTCAAATAGATTTTAGTTTTTTTTTTTAATTGGCCAATACGTATTGGTATCGACCGATTCAAATTGGGCACGGGCAAACCGATACTTGAGACCGAGACATATCGGTGTCGGTCGAGACGTATCGGACTTTTATTTTGCCTAAAATAAAATAAATAATCGGTATTTTATTTTGCCTAAAATCTTACATAAATAAGGTTGCTATTTCGTTGGAATGAAAAAGAAAATTTTAATTTATTTTTTTATCATAATCTTGCCCAAAATTTAATTTATTTTTTTGTCTAAAATCTTACCCAAAATATGGTTTGAGAGACGGTTGAATTTTTTTTACTCTCTCTCTCCTCATCAATTTCTCTCTTACTCATTTAATTTCTCTCCCACCAATTTATTGGTTTCCACGAATTAACCCCAATGCATTTAACTAAACGGGTGGATATCTCCTTTCTCTCTCCTCCACATCACTCTCTCTCTTACTCCTTTAATTTCTCTAACAAGCATTTATTGGTTTCCAAGATTAACCCCAAGGTCATATCTCTTCTCTTTTGGATGGTTAGAGATAAAGTAGAACCCAATTTAGAGTCCTACTTGGTAGGACCTGACCAAACCCCCCTGGACACATAAATATGGTTAAAATTAATTAGTAGTTTATGTTTGATTACCATCAACTTTAATCGAAACTCAATTAACAACTGACGTATCTTTTCTCCTGAATTGAATGATTCAGGAATTTATCCATGCTGGTGCTGTCCGAATGGTGGTTGTAAGAATTTTTGTCATCATCATGACCCAAAAATCAGTATTGCTTCTTAGGAAAATAGTTTTTGCCAAGTAATTATGGTTGACAAAGTGTTTTGTCAATTATGGACCCACGGTCGTCCGTAGTACACTCACGGACGTCCGTTGTCATTGACGGCCGTGAGTGATTCACGGACGTCCGTGACCCGAAATCATATATATTTTCGGAAGTTCAGACAGTTTTGTAACTGATCCGAAAATCCTCATTCTGAAATATTTTTTGTCCAAATTTGGTCTTTGAGATTACTTACCGTCTATTGAATTCATTCAAAAATCTCATTGATGTGTGTGTGTCTTTACTATTTCTTGTTTGAGAGTGTAAGACTTGTGAGAGACAAGTGAACCTTCGTGAGAGACGTCGGTTGTTGGAAATGTTCATTGTGAATAGTATGATGGTGAGAGGTTGTCATTATTGGTGATTGGAGTGTTAGAGCATATCATTCCAAAGAGGCACTGTAAGATTTTAAATTCATAGTGTATCTTTTCTTGGATCTGAGATAGATCCCGTGGTTATTACCTGTGATGGGTTTTACACGTTAAAAATGACTTGCGTACTTATTTTTGTTGTGTGGTGATTATGAGTACTTATATATTATATTAAAATCTCATATTTCAATTGGTATCAGAGACTGGTCACTTGGTAAATTTTAATAAATTAAGTGTTATGTCAAATTTGGGATATCACGATCTTCCTAGAGAAGGTGCGTCTACTGCTAGACCCCCTCTGTTTGATGGCTCTAATTATCCTTACTGGAAGGCAAGGATGAGAGCATTTTTAAGTTCACTAGATCCTCACATTTGGTATTCTATTGAGGACGGATGGTCGCCACCAACTACGACCTCTGTTGTCGATAATATACCACGTACCACTATCTCAGATCTTTATGGATGGATCAGGAATATGATAATCTTGATTATAATTCCAAAGCCCTTAATGCTTTATTTGGAGCAGTTACTGCTTCTGAGTTTCGTCGAATAAGTACTTGCACCATAGCCAAAGATGCATGGAAAATTCTTGAAACCACTTATGAAGGGACTCCTCAAGTGAAGATTTCCAAACTTCAAATGCTCACTTTTCAATTTGAAAATCTTCGCATGGATGAGGATGAAAAATTTTCTAATTTCTATATTCGCTTAAATGATATTGTAAATGGCTCATTTAATTTAGGAGAACATGTTTCTAATACTAAAATTGTGCGAAAAATTCTAAGGTCACTACCTAAAAGGTTCAGATCAAAAGTCAATGCTATTGTTGAATCTAAAGATGTTGACAATGTAAACTTAGATGAACTTGTCGGGTCATTACAAACTTATAATTATGAAATTTAAGATCATCATGTCACTAAAAGTGTTGCTTTTAAATCATCTAAAGTTGAGTCTGATTCTAACAGTGATTCTGATCAATCAGATGAACTTGCTTTATTTGTTAAAAAATTCAAAAAATTCTATAAAAATAAGAAACAACCTTTTACAAAATTTGAAAGTTCTGAAAATTTTAAATCATTTGAGAAGAAACCTAAAAAGGATTCTCCTGACACTACTCAATGCTTTAAATGCCATGGGTATGGGCATTACGCTAATAAATGTCCTAGTAAGAAAAATGATAAGGGAAAATCCAAAGTCTTGACTGCTTCACATGAGATTGATATATCAAATGAGTCATCTTCTGATGAATCTGAATCTGGTTCATATGGGTTTAGAGCTTTTGTTGCTTCAATTGTTAAATCTAATAATTCTCAAACACCATCCCATATTCAAACCGACTCTATTGATTCAATCTCATTTGCAAATGAAATTGATGGTGATGTATTGGATATGACAAATGCCTACAGTGAACTTTATCAAGAATCAATACATCTAACTAAAGAAAAAATTAAATTAATCAAAGAAGTAACTGAGTTAAAAAACATTATTAGCAAACTTCAAGAGAATGTAAATTGTTTCACTTCAAAATTTATAGAACAAGAAAATAAAGTAAATTCCCTTATTGAAATAAATGAAAATTTAAAAAGGGAACTTGGTTCTATTTCTGAAAAATATTCAAACATTTATAAGACAAGTGAGAAAGTGAAAAAATTACTCAATTCTGGTAAAAAAACAACAGACAAATCAGGTATTGGATATCATCATATAGTAAATAAAAATCCAAAATCTGAGATAACTCATGCTCCAAAATTTGTTAAAGAAACCAAATGACTTCCTACGAATTCTAAACAAAATTTCAATTCTAGATCTTTTAATTCTAGATCTTTTAATAGGATAGTACCAATCTGCTATACTTGTGGATGGGAAGGACATAATTATGTGTATTGCCCATTTGCCTTTGAATACTCTCGATACTATGTTCCTAACTACCAAACTTTTAAGAAAAATAAAGTCATCTCGTTGAGTAGTTCAAATAAATATATCAACAAACATGTGATTCAAAATAAATCAAATCTTAAATATAAACGTGTTTGGATTTGAAAAATTGATTTGACTGCTCAAGTTGCTCATATTTCACTGAAAGCAAGTGAATCTTCTAAGTGGTTCCTTGATAGTGGCTGTTCTAGGCATATGACTGGTGAGAAATCATTCTTCTCTCATCTTAGTCCATGCTCGGAAGAAAATGTGACTTTCGGAAATGGAAGTTCTTGTAAAATTACTGGTAAATGAACAATTGAAGCACCTGGATGCCCTAAACTAAAAGAAGTCCTTTATGTTGAAGGACTTAAAGCCAATCTCATTAGTATTAGCCATTTATGTGATGATGGGATGAATATTAATTTTTCAAAAAATTTGTGCACTGTTGTTGATTCTAATGGCAAAATTGTTCTTGAAGGGATTAGATCTACTGATAACTATTACACTTTTAGTGATCCTCTCAAAAATAATTGTCTTATCACTAAAACAAATGAGATCAATATCTGGCATCAGAGGCTTAGCTACATGAATAAAAATGATCTTTACAAATTAGCCTTTGATCAACGTGTTAAAGGTTTACCTAAATTAAGTAAACCAGATGGATCTATTTGTAGTGCTTGTCAAATGGGTAAACAGACTCGTGTTCCACACAAGAAAGTAAATGTTCCTACTTCTTCTAAGATTCTTGAATTAATATATTTTGATCTTATAGGTCCCATGAGAACGAGTAGTACAGGAGGTAAGAAATATATGCTTGTTTTGGTTGATGACTTTTCTAGATATACTTGGGTTGCTTTTCTTAGAGAAAAATCTCAAGCTTTTGATGAATTTATTATCATTACTAAGAGAACTCAAATTGAAAAAAATCTTTCTATAGTTCAAATTCGTAGTGATCATGGTAAAGAATTTGAAAATTCATCTTTTGATAAATATTGTGCTTCAAACGGAATAAAGCATGAATTTTCTGCTCCACACACACCTCAACAAAATGGTGTGGTTGAGAGAAAAAATAGGGTTCTTCAAGAGATGGCTAGGGTTATGTTAAATGATAATAATGTGGCTAGAAATCTGTGGGCTGAGGCTGTTAGTACTGCATGTTACATATCCAATCGAGTATACCTTAGACCGAACACTACTAAGACTCCATATGAAATATGGAATGATAAAAAACCTCAAGTTAGTTATTTTCGTGTTTTTGGTAGTGGTTGTCACATTTTAAGAGATTATGAATCTCTTAGTAAATTTGATGCTAAAACTGACAATGGAATTTTTCTTGGTTATTCTTTGAACAGCAGAGCTTATAGGGTTTTTAATTTAAGAACTCTTACAGTTATTGAATCAGTTAATGTTGTTGTAGAAGATCAAAAATCAGATTCTTCTTCTGTTTTAAATAGAGATATTGATGATGAAGTTCTTATTATTCCTATTAATCATGAAAAAATTAGACTTGATAACCATAATTTATCTTCTGACAATGAAAATTCTACACACACTACATCTAATATCACTGAAGATATGAGTGTAGAAATTTCACATAACAATATCTCTGAAAATGAGTCTCGACATAGGCCTTCCTATGTTCGTGATATGAGAAGTCACCCACCAACTGCTATCATTGGTGATATGTCCACTAAATTACTGACTACGAGAAAATTTAAAAATCTGTCAAACCTTCTTTGTCATGTTTGTTACACATCAAATCTTGAACCAAAAATATTAAAGAAGCTCTTCTTGATGAGCATTGGGTTACTACGATGCAAGAAGAGCTCACTCAATTTAAAAGGAATGATGTGTGGGAACTTGTTTCTAGACCTTCAAACATTAGAATCATTGGTACGAAATAGATTTTTAAAAATAAAACAAATGAAGAAGGTAAAATCATTAGAAACAAAGCAAGATTGGTGGCTCAAGGGTACACTCAGGCTGAAGGTATTGACTTTCATGAAACATTTGCACCTGTGACAAGACTTGAGTCCATTCGCATAATCTTAGCAATGGCATGTCATTTAAAGTTTAAATTATACCAAATGGATGTAAAGAGTGCCTTTTTAAATGATTTTTTGACTGAGGAAGTGTATGTGGAACAACCCAAAGGATTTGAAGATCCACATCATCCTCACGATGTTTTTAGACTTAAAAAGGCATTATAAAGCTTGAAACAAGCACCTCGTGCTTGGAATGATAGACTCACAAAATATCTAATCACTAACGATTTTAAACGTGGTAGTGTGGATAAAACTTTATTTTTGAAAGAAGAATCATCTAACTTAACTATTGCTCAAATTTACGTTGATGATATTATTTTTGGACCCACGTTAGACTTAAATGCACATAAATTTCAAACTCTAATGAGCAATGAATTTGAAATAAGTTTATTTTGTGAATTAAACTATTTTTTAGGTCTTCAAATTAAACAATGTTCCACTGGCATTTTCATTTCCCAATCCAAATATGCAAAAGAACTTGTTAAAAAATTTGGCTTGGAATCAAGTAAACCAGCTCGCACTCCTATGAGTACATCTGTAAAATTGACAAAAATGTAAATGGTAAAACTGTAGGAGAAACACTTTATAGAAGCATGATAGGTAGTCTTCTCTATCTTACTGCTAGTCGACCAGATATTATTTATAGTGTGGGTATGTGCACTAGATTTCAGGCAGCCCCTAAGGAGTCTCACCTAACTATTCTTAAACGAATCATCCGTTATGTTAATGGAACATTAGAGTTAGGTCTCTGGTATCCTTTCGATACCACATCTCATATCATTGATTTTTCCGACTCTGATTGGGCCGGTAACTCGGATGATCGTAAAAGCACTAGTGGTGGTTGTTTTTATATCGGCAGTTGTCTTGTATCTTGGCTCAGCAAGAAACAAGCTTCGATTTCTTTATCCACTGCTGAAGCGGAATATATTTCTGCTGGAAATGGGTGTACTCAACTCTTATGGATGAAGCAAATGTTGTCTGACTATGAGATTTCTCAAGGTGTAATGACCTTGTTTTGTGATAACACCAGTGCTATTTGTATCTCTGAAAATCCTGTACAACACTCTAGGACTAAACACATTGATATTCGACACCACTTCATACGTGATTTGGTGGAAGATAAAATTATTCTTCTTGAGCACATAGACACTCAATTACAATTGGCAGACATTTTTACAAAACCGTTGGATTTTGTTCGATTTGAATTTCTTCGAAAATCCATTGGTTTATGCTTCATCGATTAATCATTATTTCATTACTTATATATATATATATATATATATATATATATATATATATATATATATATTTGTTTTTTAATTTGTATATATATATTTTTATAATTCTCTATGATACATTCTAAAGTTTCAAACGTGAACATGTGATAAAATTTCATGAGAATGCATTTATATTATTTTGAGTTACTCTTAATTGGCTTTTATTCTATATCATCAAGGTAAATTTTTTCATATATTGTTAGTATATAAAGGAATTTTTTAAAATGGTCATTGCAACAAGCTTAAGTTCTGAGTATAATGTTGATTATTGGCTTATATGTTCAAATGATGTTCTGTATTCTTCTGATTTCACTTACATTTTGCCTTTTCAACTCGAGTTAATAAGCCCGATGGAGTATTCTATACTTAATGCCCTAAGTCAACTGAATTAGGAGTCATTGGCCTAACCCTCATTAAATGAGTTGAATAGAAAGCAAGTAAGTTTCAGATCGAATATTCAAATTATCTTTCACTCTACCTTGTTGCCTAATTGACTTGAGCAAGTAAAACCGTTGGGATCTCTTAAAATCTATTGCCCTAAACTATCTAGTTGGGAGTCAATGTTCTAAAGCTCATTAAAAGGGTCTTTTAGAAAGCTTAAAAAGGTAAGAGTGTCATTTCATTTAAAATTTGCAAAGTTTAAAAGGAGTCTCAATATAAATTTGGACTATTTTTGTTGCCTATGACTTTGATTTTTAAAATCTTCCTTTATTAACTATCATAATTCTTAAAGTAATACCTATGATGTGTATTGAAAATAGTGAATTTTGATCTACTCTAATTCCTTAGTATGCATTTTAGGATGTTTTAACTCTTTCACATGAAATTTTATTACGTGCAATATAAAATTGTCTTTAAAATTTTTTTTCTTTCAATTTCAATTCGGATTTTTTTCTTCAAAAATTCTTAAGTGTCACGGACGTCCGTCATTTCAACATATCACTGCCAAAATCTTTTCGGACGTCCGTGAATCACTACGGACGTCCGTATTTCTATAGTCTTTCTGGCACTTTTTCCACGGACGTCCGGAAGATGAACCATTTTCTCAAAATCGAACGGTCTTTTCGCAGTTAATTCAACTGCAAGCTGTCAATCTGCCACGGACGTCCGTGCATGTCACTACGGACGTCCGTCGGTTCAAATTCCAACGTCTTTCCATAACGGTTAACTTTCATTTTCACGGATCTCAAGGACAAATTTTATTAAAAACGGATTTTCGAACCGTCTTCTTCATTTTCTTCTGAAAATTTTTTTCACCCTTTGCTTCCCATTTCAACGTAAGATAAAGAATGTCTCTAAATAAGAAAAATTCTAAGAAATCTAAAGGTTCTTCATCTTCTTCTTCGCATGAACTTCAGCGATTTCCTTCTAAAAGCCATGAAGATCGTTTTCAACGACTATTTGCAAATCGAAACCTAATAGTCGAACGTGTTGTTCTTGACAAATTTCTTAGAGATCATGATTTGTATGAGATATTTGCTTCTCGGGGTTGGCTATTACTTCTTTCTCTAACTGGCTCTGCATACACCGATGTGGTTCGGTGTTTTCATGCTAATCTCCTCAACGCCATGATCGTAGAGAGCATGATGGAGTGTTATGCAGTGACATACGCTTTTGGTAAGCAAATTACTTTTTCTCCTTTGCTTATCTCTGAAATCTTGGGCATTCCTTTAAATGATAATGGGTATAGCTATCCTGTGGATGAAAGTCAAATTCATTCACTGTTTAGTCCTTCCACCGTGTATGACTTTGTGTGCAATGAACCGTCGCAACTCACTGGAATTGCATTGCACTATACTTCCTTGAAGATGAAATTTTAGTGGCTTCGCCATGTTCTTTTTGCCACTCTTACACCAAGAGCGGGAAATAAAGATCAAGTGCGTTGGGACATTATTTATCTAATGTTCCTCTTAGACAAAAATCGTCATTTGTGTGTATATTCAATTATTTTTGAATTAATCGTTCGTCGAATGAAAGACGATACCTCTAAAATGTCTCTTCCTTTTCCTATAATCATTAGTAAGATTGTTGAGTCTCAAATGACTCTTCCACCTAATCTGGCTAATTCTAGAGTCATGGCACCATTAGGTAAGTTAAGAAAAATTGGGAAAAGGGTTAGACTAGATTTGGACGATGTTGAATTTATAGATGAAACGTCTGACGAGGATGAGGCAGAAGATATTCCTGCTCAAGAAGATATTGGTCATCAAGCTCCAGTACCCCCACCAGTTCCTCTATTTCAAGCTCCAGAGGGTCATTACTATGACCATCGCTTTGATAGGTTTCATGCTGATATGCAACAAATGAATTCAAATATTCAAAACCTATCTGATTGATTCGACACTCGTTTTAATTTTTATGAGGAGCAGATGTCTTCATTACAAATGACAATGATTGACGATTTTGAAGCGATGATGAATCGCTTTAATAGTGTTTTCCCGCCTCCTGGAGCACAATTTCCGCCGCAAGAGTGATCTAATTTTTTTGTTTTCTGATCATTATGTTTATATTTATTTTGGTGTTTATGAAGAAATTAGTTGTAATTTGAAATTGCACTTTTAAATACTTGTTTAGCATGTACAATTTTTTCTTACTTAAGTATGATTGTGCTAAGTTATCTTAGAATATGACTAACTTGATATATCATATTTGCGGTTGTAGTATTTTTGATTAATTGGACCCTTTGTCACATTATGACAAAAGGGGGAAATACATTTATATTACACTTGTGCTTTTAATGAGTTTTATGGTCAATTCAACAGGTGAAGAGCAACAAGTGAAAGATCAAATTCTAAAATAGTATTCAGTTTTTTTTTTTTTTTTTTACTTGGCAAGTTAGGGGAGCAAATAGAGTTGTAATTTCAGCATTTGCATTCTAGATTGATGTATAGGACTTAGATGAAAAATAAATATATTATAATTTTTATTTTTTGAATCTTTGTAAACTGATTTTTGCCATGATTGTGACAAAGGGGGAGATTGTAAGAATTTTTGTCATCATCATGACCCAAAAATCAGTATTGCTCCTTAGGAAAATAGTTTTTGCCAAGTAATTATGGTTGACAAAGTGTTTTGTCAATTATGGACTCATGGTCGTCCGTAGTACACTCACGGACGATCGTGACTGATTCACGGACGTCCATGACCCCAAATCATATATATTTTTGGAAGTTCGGACAGTTTTGTAACTGATCCGAAAATTCTCATTCTGAAAAAAAATTTGTCCAAATTTGGTCTTTGAGATTACTTACCGTCTATTGAATTCATTCAAAAATCTCATTGATGTGTGTGTGTCTTTACTATTTCTTGTTTGAGAGTGTAAGACTTGTGAGAGACAAGTGAACCTTCGTGAGAGACATCGGTTATTAGAAATGTTCACTGTGAATAGTATGATGGTGAGAGGCTGTCATTATTGGTGATTGGAGTGTTAGGGCATATCATTCCAAAGAGGCACTATAGGATTTTTAATTCATAGTGTATCTTTTCTTGGATCTGAGATAGATCCCGTGGTTTTTACCTGTGATGGGTTTTTCACGTTAAAAAGGAATTGCGTACTTATTTTTGTTGTGTGGTGATTGTGAGTACTTATATATTATATTAAAATCCCATATTTCAGTGGTCCCGAGAAATTTCCCTATCGAATGTTTCCCGATCTACCTTAATTTCTTCCGCAACGGTGCACCATCGCATTACGAGGTCGAACCCACATAGACTTTATAGAGAGAGGATTAAAGTTATTTAATCTAATCCTAATCTAATCAAGAAATGAAGTTTGACCTGATACAAAACTAAGAGGATTTGTATAAAATCAAATGAGAAATTAAAAACAAGACAAACTATTACAAGTAAAGCTAAGATATGCAAAGATAAATATTAAGCTAAACTAAATGCTACCTATTAGATAATGTGATAAACTAAGAATATGGGTAGAGTAGAAACACAAATGAGATGTGTACTAGGGTTTAAAATCCACTTTCCTTAATATAATATTTTTGGCAACATAAACCTAGGAAATTTGTTGAAAAAATATTACATAATAGTCTAGATATTAATCACGCTATTATGAAAAATACCATCATCAAAGCTCTATTTTATCATGTAAAAATATATGTTTTTCATGCTTCTAAAAATCAATGTATTCAACGATGTTGAATCACAATAGATATCCGATTTTAATATCAACAATTTTCCACTAAGCAAATGATTAATAAAATTGATCTTAAATCATGAGAAAAACATGATTGAACTCATATTTAAGAAACGTTTTTATCAAAGATAAACAAAAATAATTTTCATTCAAATTTCTAAATATAAATCCAACAAAAGTTTAAGGGTTCATGTATACGAGAAAATATTACATTAAAGAGGCTTCATCAAAACCTTAGCACTACTAAGCTAGTCTCTAATGAAATACATGATCAAAGTAAAATAAAAAGAGAAGCAATAATACATTACATAAATTATAGCTCTTCAAAACATAGTATATACAAAACTAAAACAACACTTGAAAGAAAATCCTAGAACTTCCTCTTAGCTAGGGGTATTATCGGGTCGGTTTTCATGCAAAACCAAAACTGAACCGATAACTATCGGTTTCTATTTTATGAAACCGAAACCGAACCGATAAGGTTCAAAATCGAAACCAAACCGATAGTTATCGGTTCGGTCGGTTTTCGATTTCTAAATCTCATTTTTTAACTTTTTTTTATTTGTAGCATTTAACTGAATTGAATCGATTTTTTGGGTTTCGGCTTAGAGTTTTTCAAATTTATACAAACTGTTTATGCAAACTTCTATGAATCAACTGATTTTAAGACTTTTGGTGATTAACAAACTAACGCAGCAGCAGTTGGCTTTCTATAGTAAGCCTCACACACCATCAAACTCAAACATAGACATACTATAATCCTTATATACACTACTATCGGTTTCTTATCAGTTCGATTTTAATTTTTTAACGTTAAAATTGAAACCGAACCAATAACTATCGGTTTCTATCATGTCTTGTGAAAAAAGACAAGTAAAAAGAAAGTATAAACTAAAGAGAGAAAGATAAAAATATAGAAAAATATTTAATAGTGAAATGATAGAAGAGTGAGAGAAAGTATGACCATTAAATGCTTGGTGTGACAAGATGAGATGATGGATGTTAGGTCATTTAATAAGGAGAGAGATGATAAGATGAGAGAGAGAAAAAGTGGTATTGGTAATAAATATGGATGTCTATGTGCATCTCAAAAATATGTTCACACATCTTCCTCTATTCTTATACTTTCTTTTATACTTTGTCATACACTTTAGCCCAAAATTGCTTCATATACTCACACATCTGTAATAATTCATTTTTATCTGTAAAGACAGAGATAAACTTGTGTTAAATAAAAAGACAGTAAAAATAAATTAAATGATGCATATAAGAGAATAAAATATTTGATAATTATATGCTCAACAACCAATTTTCACAAGTTCATAATGATCATCTCCAACGTGCCATCGAAGAGCTCAGACAAGAGTATCCACATGTTCTCATAGCGTATATGCCTACTACTACAATTCTTTAATGGATATTATGGACAATTCTATTGCATTAGGTAGGTCTCATCGACTCTCTTTTATCTCAATATTTTTCAAACTTTAAAACATTGTTACTAATTTTGCTAATATATATATATATATATATATATATATATATACTGATTGTGCCTGTGACACAGGATTCATAGCTGATTCTTTAGCGAAAGCTTGTTGCGGGATCGGATGGAATTCATTTAACTCAGAGGATTCATCAGTTAATGGCCGAAAGGCTCGTAAGAGGCGACTTTACTCATCCGAAATCTGATGCTCAGATGATTTGGAATTGCTCCTAAATTAATAGGAAACATGTTTATTTCATATTCAGTTATTTAGAATTAATTTCAAATTTCGGAAAAGTTGTACTCCTTTACTTAAAAATTAGAAATTTAGAATAGCTAAAAAAACAATGGTAAAATTACCAAGTTTTTTTCAATCAGAAACTTTCAGGCTCCTATGGCATGCCAATTTTGTTTTCGATGGAGGGTATTCTGCCTCTTAGAGTATCCGATTAAGTCCCCAAGCACATGCAATGCCCGCACATCACTCAGGCCAGATTGCTATGTTAGAAGTTTCTATTTTGGTGGCCATTACTATGGTCAAACCCGTTGACCGGTGAATGGTATAAGATCGATCTTGAGATGTACAGTTACTATTCTGGTGAGTTTGAAGAGAATAGACAACTGATTGTTGAGTCTTTCAATTAAGGTATGATTGTGATTTCTAATCACACTATAATTAGAAATTAAAGTCCTTAATGGGAAAGGACTCTTTGGCTATAAATATAAGGGGTGCCTAGTCCCAACGATTGTTCGACATAATTCAATCCTCCCTATTGGCGAAAGCATCCCTATTATGCTAAGGAGATATTAAACGCAAGAAGATCGTTGAAGATCGACAACTAGATCCTAAGGCTTATTTTGGATGGTTGGATCGATAGATCCCTTTAATTTTCATCAATTGATATCAGAGACAAATTTTAGCGTTCAATCAATCAAAACATCATGTTTTATGTTAGTATCTTGAGCCTTAAAGAAGGAAACTATCGTTTCATCAGACGTGGGCTTGATGGCTTCAAAGTCCATACGTAATGGACATCAGTTCATTTTATGAAAGGACTAGCCAATAATTTTAACGCTGGAATTTCTAAGGATGGACGTCAGAGTTTTGTGATATTCTAATGTAATAGATGCCCTTAAGACTTCGTAGAACATGATTGCAAGGATCCTCCCCGGCGGATTGTGCAATCCTCACCATTGACTCTAGCACCGGTGGTTTTGACGATGGGTTGTCCTTTCCCTTTATACCTTCTATAATAAAGGTCTCTGGTTCCCTTTATTTATTATTCTTTTGGAGAAGACGCCCACAGAAACCCATCGCTCGTCTCCACGATGGGACTTATGGACCCCTGACTCAACCCGTCGTATAGTTCATGCTAGCACTCGATCCGATCCGACTGGCCCTATTAGCCCTTGGCCCGACCCGCTTGGCCACCTTGGCCGGCCCGACCCGCTTGAGTCTATTTGGCCCACCTGACCCACCTGGCCTTGTGGCCCTGCTTGACTCATCTGGCCCATTTGGATCATGGCCAGATCCACATCCCAATACCTGGCCCACTGACTGAGGCCTACTCGGCCACTCAGGCCTATAGTCCGGGCCCGACCCGCTGGGCCCATGGCCCACTCGGCCCTTATGGCCCAAGGCCCGGCCCGATACCCGGCTTATTATGCCTTTTGAATTTTTTATTTTTCTCGGGCCTTTTCTGAGTTATTTATAAGTCCGATTTTTTGACATTATATATGAATTTTGACTTTCTCGGGCATTCTGGATCCGTGTTTGAGGTCTATTTT
Source organism: Chloranthus sessilifolius (assembly GCA_021018995.1). Classification (NCBI taxonomy): domain Eukaryota; kingdom Viridiplantae; phylum Streptophyta; class Magnoliopsida; order Chloranthales; family Chloranthaceae; genus Chloranthus; species Chloranthus sessilifolius. The sequence continues at coordinate 96,298,374 of CM037592.1, forward strand.
TGACAATGAGGTCTCTGTTATAATATTTGCATGACCAGATGTTATTTTTTCCATTTTTTAATTGTGTAATCAATTTTTTTAGTATCATTAATTAGAATTGGGTAGTGGAGGTTGTGCTCCACCACCATGACTGGTACTTACACATTATAATGCTCATTTATTATCAATTTTGACACCTCCTCATAACACGAATTGGACTTGGCTTATTTTTTAATATCACTTTCGTGATCATCTAAAAATATTATCAAACCTATTTTCACAGCATGATTTGGAAAGATTCTTCTGCCCAACAGTGATGATCCTTCCTAGTGTCGTGGTTTTCATAATGAGATTTAATTTTGTCCAAGACCGTGTTACCAACTCAGTGAAAGTATATAGTGAACGTTGACGTCACAACACAAGCGGTTCTTCTGCCCAACGGTGATGAATCACTTAATGTTGTATGATGGTTGTGTTTCACTATTCATCACTTTTGTATGTGGGTACTGCTAGCATGTTGTGACTCGACCCAACGGAGAGTTATAACGATGCAATTAGTACCACAATCATTAATATAGATTGAGGAAGCGGCTAGTATGTTATGACTCGACCCAACGGAGGGTTATAATGACACAAATTGTTTCTCAATAAAACCACATTGGTTTTAATTTTTATATTCCTTAACATATTTTAACTATTGTGTCACATATTATAATTATAACCTTGTGGAATTTATAGTTACTTCGATTATATGTGGACATAATAAAGCCCTTAATTATTGTGCAGCATTGAACCCGTCTTCTATAACTAATATGATTTGTGGAATTGAACTTCTGAGTGGCTCAAATTATGGCAAATGGAAGGAACAAGTTGCTATTGTTCTAGGCTATATGGATCTTAACTATGCTATACGATATGAAAAACCCAAGGTGCTCACCGCTGATGCCTCAGCTGAGGATCTGGCAGTGAACAATACGGATTTGAAAAAATGGGATAGATCAAATCGTATGAGCCTCATGATCATAAAGAGTTCCATTACTGATGCGATTCGGGGAGGTATTCCTGACTCGCACAATGCAAAGGAATACATGCAAGCCATTAAGGAACAATTTCAAGGGACTTTTAAAGCACTTGTCAGTAGTCTAATTATTAAAATTGGAACCATGAAATATGATGGTCATAGCGGCATACGGGAGCACATTATAAAAATGAGTGGTATGGCAACTCAATTGAAAGAATTAGACATGAGTTTTTCTTAGGGTTATCTTGTTCACTTCATTATGACTTCTCTTCCTGCACATTTTGGCCCGTTCAAGATCAATTATAACACGCGGAAAGAGAAGTGGAAGATGAACGAGCTAATCGCTCACTGTGTCCAAGAAGAAGAAAGACTTCGAACTGAAAAACTTGAAAGTGCCCATTACGCCGCTCTTGGCCCATCGAAACGAAATTTCAAGCGAAAACAGGAACAATATAAAGGAAAGAACATGAAAGCTCCTCCATCGGAAACCAAACATGGAGAAGCTAGCACATCTACTTCTGGTATCAAGTGTCACTTCTGTAAGAAGAAAGGACACATTAAGAAAAATTGTCAGAAATACAGAGATTGGCTAGTTAAGAAAGGTAATGACCTAGCCTTTGTGTGTTTTGAATCACTTTATGTTGATGCTCCACGCAATACTTGGTGGATAGATTCTGGAGCAACTATTCACATAAGTAATTCAATGCAGGGATTTCGATCCAGCAGGAAGCTAAGTAAAGGCAAACGTACCATCAAACTCGGAAATGGAGTAGAAGCAGACGTGGAGGCCATTGGGACTCTCCGTCTCATTTTAGATAGTGGTTTCATTTTGGATTTAGTTGATACTATTTATGTTCCAAGTATCACTAGAAACCTTATCTTAATTTCTAAATTGGATTCATTAGGTTTTGAATTTAAATTTGGACATAATTTGTTTACTCTATTATTTAATTCCGATATTGTGGGTGGTGGCTCATTAGTGGGCAATCTTTATCAGTTGAATTTGGATTCATCTTACTCTCAATCTTTAGTTTCTATGCATGTGAATGATAAAATAAGTAAGAAACGAAAACGAGCAATCGATAACTCCTCCATTTTATGGCATAAACGTTTAAGCCATATATTTAAGGATAGAATGGAGAGGTTAATTAAAGATGATATCATCGATGCGCTCGATTTCTTTGATTTCAATACTTGTGTTGATTGCGTTAAAGGGAAACTCACAAGGACTAATAAGAAAGGGGCTATCAGAAGCACGAGTTTGTTGGAAATAGTTCACACTGATATTTGTGGACCGTTTCCAACTCCCACTATTGGTGGTCAAAAGTATTTTATTACCTTCACTGATGACTATTCTCGTTTTGGTTATATATATCTCATTCATGAGAAATCTGATGCCCTGGATATGTTTAAAATCTATAAAGCCGAAGTTGAGTTACAACTCAATTCGAAGATTAAAATTATGAGATCTGATAGAGGCGGAGAGTACTATGGTAGATACTCTGAAACAGGTCGCAATCCAGGACCCTTCGCCCTGTATATACAAGAGCATGGCATTGTCGCTCAATACACCATGCCTGGAACACCTGAACAGAACGGTGTAGCTGAGCGACGAAATCATACTCTTATGGATATGGTGAGAAGCATGCTATACAACTCTAAGTTGTCTATGTTCTTGTAGGGAGAAACCTTGAAAACAGCGGTGCATATCCTAAATAGAGTTCCTACTAAGGCAGTTCCCAAAACTCCTTATGAGCTATAGGTAGGAAGAAAACTGACTTTAAAATATTTACACATTTGGGGATGTTTGGCTGAAGCAAAGGTGTACAACCCATAATTAGGAAAATTGGACCCTAAAACTATAAGTTGTCATTTCATTGGTTACCCTGATAGATCAAAAGGCTACAGATTTTATTGCCCCACTCATAGTACCCGAATTGTTGAGACTAGACATGCCAAATTCTTTGAGGATCGTGAGAACAGTGGAAGTGTTGAGCTTAAGAAAATCACTTGTGAGGAGAATCGGGTTATAATTCCTATCCCTTTTATCTAAGAAAAAGTGGCACCAACACCAGTTATTTAAGCCAGTATTGATGCACCTGTGGCTATCCCTATTGTAATACCCCACATTGAGGAGGCTCTTGCTCCCATAGCGACTGCCGATGATCAACCATTGCGTAGATCAGAGAGAGCAAAGAAGCCAGTCATTTCTTATGACTATATAGTTTACCTCAATGAAAGTGAGTTTGATTTTGGAAATGAATCAGATCTTGTTTCCTTTAATCAAGCCATGCAGAGCGACAAATCCACTCAATGGCTCGAACCCATGAAAAATGAGTTGGAATCAATGAAATATAACTCGGTCTGGGATCTTTGTGAGTTACCTGACGGAGTTAAGCCTGTAGGCTGTAAATGAGTATTTAAAATCAAGCAAGACTCCAAAGGTAATATAGAGAGATACAAGGTCAGGTTAGTCGCTAAAGGGTTCACTCAAAAAGAGAGAATAGACTATAAAGAGACATTTTTCCCTATCTCTAGAAATGAATCTTTTCGGATAGTCATGACATTGGTAGCTCATTTTGACTTAGAATTATAGCAAATGGATGTTAAAACTGTTTTTCTGAATGGCGACTTGCATGAAGATGTCTTTATGACACAACCTGAAGGTTTTCAGGTTGAGGGGAAGAGTCATTTTGTTTGTAGACTCAAAAGGTCTATATATGGTTTAAAGCAGGCATCTCGATAATGGTACTTAAAATTTCACGAAGTCATTTCAAATTTTAGTTTTAAAGAAAATACTGTGGATCAATGCATATATCTTAAAATCAGTGGGAGCAAATTTATCATCCTTTTTTTATATGTTAATGATATATTGCTTGCAAGTAACACTTTGAGCATGTTACATGAGACAAAGAACTTTTTATCAAAGCATTTTGATATGAAAGACCTTGATGAAGCTTCTTATGTGATAGGAATTGAGATTCATCGAGATAGAGCCCGTGGCATATTGGGATTGTCTCAAAGAGCTTATATTGATAAAGTTCTTAAAAGGTTTAACATGCATAATTGTTAGAGTATCCGATTAAGTCCCCAAGCACATGCAATGCCGGCACATCACTCAGGCCAGATTGCTAGAGATAAATTCCATCATGGGTCTGAGGCAAGACATGCCCAATAGCAATACATGAAGTATGAGAAAACACGAAATAGAGAAAAAGAAAAAAAAAAATTAATCACTTATAACCTCACTAACTAAATAAAAATATTTTTTAAAAATGGATAATTAGAGAAACATGCCTCAAAAACAAACTTTTTAGAAAAAAAAATGTCTCACCTCAAACGAAAAGTGCTGTCATGATTTTCTGAAGTTCTAAAATCCGTGAAAACACTGTTCTTCTAAAATGTTTGAGGTCGGGTCTTTCTTGCTAAAAAGTTTGTTTTTGAGGCATTGTTTTCTAAAGTGCCCAAAGTGTATACAGATGCACATTTACATTTTGTTATGTAACCATTTATTGTGATATTTTTTTTTCAAACTCCTACAAAAAACCTATCACCCATTATCCAATGCCTACTCACACAGTACTGCGAGCTATTCAATGCATGGCGGAGCTACGTTATCTCTTCCCAGAATCCCATTTATTAATCTAGCGCATAAAAGTGAGCATGATAAAATTAATAATATTTAACGACTATCATAGACCTCACTCGGTGATCTTTTAAAACAGTTAGGTTGTCCACTCAATATAATTTGGTATGGTCTCCTTTGAGGAACCATATGGGACTGATAATTTTCTTGACCATGCTATGAAATAGAAATGTAGAAGAGAAAATCAAAACAAATAACTTGAAGGTGTGAACAAAATAATTGCACAAAAAATAATCGACAACTATGAAAGGGAAAAAGAACTCAAAGCAAATAACTTCAAGTTAGGAATGATGAATTAGGATTAGAAATTTTCATATTTGCAAGAAAGAGACTCCATATATGGGGAAATTATTTCTAGATGTGCCGCTAGATGCTTGACAACTTAATAAGGATTATAATCTCCTCTTTTGAGCAACATTGGGATGTTAAAAAAGTCACCAATTAAAGATTGTTCTAGAAAGTATATGAAGTTGATAATTACGGATGGGTAGGTTTCTTGCTAATTTATGGTAAAAACATATGTTCGATAAAATCTTAGGAAATATTTGGCTTTAAAGCTGCGGCTTGGGAGAGAAGTTGGATTAGAGAGAATCTTTTATTCCTGTTAGCAAGCATACCTCCATTAAACGCATATATCCTTTAAAACCCCATCCCACTATGCTCTTAGATTTACTCATTTGACCCCAATTTTTCCAATGTATGCCTTTACCAAACCAACTCAGTTCAATTCCCATAATTCCCTTATCTGTTTATAGTTTGCATATAAAAAATTTGTCAACCTAATTTTCAAATGATTCATGCTTGAACTTCATTCGAGGGGTCAAGTTCATGTGCCTGACCTTGATAAAAAATTGGGTCAGGCAATAAAATTAAATTAGCCTGATAATATTTTGGTTGGTGTTACTAGCACATCACTTTATGTTATAGCCACCGCATTCAATGAATAAAAGTTGTTGAAAAAGAGTGGACACTCATGTCCAAAATGTGGTCAAACAATAAAAAAATTCAATACGCTATGATGTGTGAGGCAGTATTGAAACTCTAAAGACTACATTTTGATAATGATTTTGATGTGTTTCATTGATAGAGATAAGCCTCTTTAAATAGAAGTGAATACAATCAGTTAAGATCTTCAAGAGATCTTTAAATTCAAAATACTTCCCACAATGTTTGTCTAAATATTTATAAATCCCAACTAATATAATCTTTTCTAGAACATAAGACATTTGAGTTTTAAATGCATAAGTTCATCAATACATTAGAACCCATAAACTTTTTCCATTTTATAAATATATTATTACTTTTATGATTTTATAAAGCAACAAGTGCAAAACACGAAATTCAAAACAAGGAAAGCAAAGCCAAAACACTGAAACGAGAATAGGAGAATGATCCACATTTAGTTTGAAATCATGAATTTTGAGTTATGGTGTTTACCTCCTCACATTACTTGATCTAAAATTGTATCATTATACATGATTATTTATAAAAATATCTATGGTATCCCGTAAAATATGTTTGATGGTTCATCACATGAGAAAAAAAAGTTTACACTCCCCCCTTCAAAATAATTAACAAAATTTTCCTATCAGAAGTATACTTTCTCCGCTATTGATTGTTTGCTATGAAAGAAAAAAAAAAAGACTCCATATATATAGAGAAATTATTTCTAGATGTGTGCCCTTAGATGCTTGACAACTGTCAAGCTAGCACTGGCCTATTTTATTGAATAAGGATTATAATCTCCTTCTGACCAATTAAAAGATTGTTCGAGAAAATATATGAAGTAAATAACTATGGACCGGTAGGTTTCTTGCTAATTTCTAAAATTCATCATGTTAAAAACATATTTTCAATGAAATCTTAGGATGAATTGGATCTCGGCGGTCTAGATGATTGCCCCATTCCAACGATTGTGTGATTTGAAGGACATGATACAAAAATCTAGTAAGTCAAAGATTACATCAAGAAAGCACTCCAAATTATAATTTAAAGACGTCAAAAACTTTGAAAATGAATGACTATCATGTCAATTTCTAAAAGCAGTTTTAGTTGGTCTATCTTAAAGGCAAAATCACATAATAGGGTTGTCTTCCATCCCAATCTATAGCCAAAATTTTCTTTTGGTAGGGGGTTAGATTGAAAATTTTTTCTTAGAGGTATTGTATAAGAATCGTTGTACTACATTTTTTTTTTTATTAATAAAAATAATGATAAAATGAAAGAATCCCTGCCGAAATGAAAGATTGCAACTTGAGAAACTTCTATATCATAGATTTGTGGGCTTGCACATGGAAGAAGATTTTACAAAAATCCGTTATATAAAATTTTCAAAATTATATGGCGCTAGAATTCCATATTGCTTTCCCGCACATTTGATGAAAAATGACTCGCACCAAATTACCGTTTGAAAAATCTCTAACCAGTTTCTATGAGAAAAAATCAAAAAGTTGAGAGTCGAGAAAAGAAGTTTTATGGGAGGGGGTGGGAAGGAGGGATTTAATCCCTTTCCATCTTATTTATGCTTTCAATAAATCGATCCTTTGGGGATCGTCTTTTGCTTGGAGGCTTTGGCTTTTCATGTTTATCTCTTTGTTTTTTTCATTATTTTAGGGGTAGAATTTGAGAGTTTTATCCTCTCATTGGTGAGAGTCTTCTTTTCCGAGGAGATCGACTCTACGAAGGATTTTTTGCAATCTATGCTTGTTTCTGAAACGGTTTGGTCATGGGTTTTACTGATGTTTTGATGGCTTCATTGTTGCGCGAACACATGCACTATTTCTATGCCATGAGGCATTGTTTGAAAGCTTCGATTGAAGCGATATGTGAAGCTTTTGGTCGGTATTTGCCCCCATTTCTAACGTGGTGAAAGTTTTTGTGGATCGTGAGTTTGCCGATGGTGGTAGCGTCTCTTCGGATGGATCTTCGGTGTTAGTTACTAACGGATCTTCAATTCCGTGTCGGTGTTAAATGGGTCTTAGATGTCATTCAATGTATTTTAATGTTAGTTATTATAACTACCACTATTATGGCCCTCTACTCTGTAACCGTTCTCCATTTCAATTGAAAAAAATAAAATTTCATCTAAAAAAAAATCAATTTTAGCCATTCATTTTAAAAGACATAAGGTCCTTTTTTCATCCAAATTATCAATATGATTTTTACATCATAGTCTCTAAATGACACAACACATTTGGCCAAAAAAAATGGTGCATTTACCTATTCCAAATCATCGGTGTGAAGGAGTCGGTCATCATATATTGTTGAAGTTTAGGCCCACATCGGATAAATTATAGCTTTTTCTCGCCCTTTATGATATCCTGAGGCCCTCCACTCATTGCCAATCTCACCCTTCGCTCCAATGACAACAACAATAGCGGCCATTCTCATGGTCAACGAGGATCCTCCTCGAATCCATATCGAGGACGTGGCTGCAATCGAAACTCAAGCAACAACACTAATGAAGAATATCGTGGTCATGGTCCTTCTCACTAAAATCACAACCGTACTAGAATGTCAATCTTACGCTGTCAAATCATTTTTTTTTTATACAACCGTTTAGACAGAGAGCCTCGAAAACCGAGCAGCAGGCACGCATACACATGACAATTGGGGAGTTACGCTGTCAAATCGGATTCTAAAATACAAAATTATTATCATCTCTTTAGGATGAACTAGCGCTAGATTTTGATATCATCAGAATAGACGTGCAAGCGAGTGACAGTATCAAAGTTTCCCAAAATCAATCTCAAAATACCAAAGTTTCCCAACTACCCACTCCCCAACGAACGGTTCTCACCCCTCCCCAAACCCCCACTCCCTAAACTCCCCAAACTACCCACTAACCCAAACTCTCCATTCCCCAAACTACCCACAACACCGATTACACACTTCCCAAAACTCCCCAACAACCCACTCGATCCCCAATGAACGGTTCCCACCTTACTTCCCAAACTACCCACTCTCCAAACTTCCCAAACTACCCACAAAGTTCCCTTCTCACTCCCCTAACAACCCCAACTACCCACCCCCCAAATAGACGGTTCCCCCCACACCCCAATCCAGCTCTTTCCCCTATATGATTCCAACTTCCAAACTAAACAAAAGAGAGATGGGAGGCTTAAACAAATTAAAAAGCTGGCACATTCATTCCAGGATCGTGTGCAGCCGAAATGCGAGGAAGGTGAAGTGGTGTCTGATACGGTCTCTATAAAGCGGAGAGAAGCTGATAACAATTTCGATGACATTTGGAGATCTTAAGTCCCAGAAATTGCTTAACAGTGATAATGATGATGCAAAGTTTTTGGCGGTGGTTACCATGCAACCCCGCTAAGAGCCATGAAAATTATATGTTAGAACTATCGGTGGCTTGGGAACCCTGAGACAGTTTGATTCCCTCGCCAACTGGTAAAGGAGAAAGATCCCTCCATCCTTTTCCTTCATGGAAACCAAACTCGTGGGGAGAAGAATTGTGACGACCCAAAACCCAAACCCTAACTAGAACCGACCCAACTCAACCCGACCCGATTCGACCCAAAACACATACACACACACTCTAACTTATACAAGCTTTATACCTAAACTTTTCCCTTACAACTTAAATCCCAAATCAAAACCTATCCGTAAAAGAGGAGCGGTTTCTTCTTCTTCTTCTTCTTCAATTTTGTAATGCAGTAACGCCTCGCTCCATTACTCGCGGAGTTAATTCAAATCCGAACGGTCACCTCAACCAAGCCTATAAGTAGAGCTCTTTCTCCTCTCTTTTCCACACCAAACATCTTCTTCAAGCTCTTGCCTTCAAAATTTTATTCTCCTCTTCATTCTTTAAGGTATGTTTTATTTTTAAAGTTGTATTTTATTTTTACTTTCTAGTTCTTTAAACCTAGATTTATAGTTTCTAATCTTAAACATTTTAATCCTATATTCCTTGAAAATTATAGTTCTATATTATGTTGTAATAAATCTGTTTTTTTTTTAAATCCTGGTTTATATTTTAAAGGATTGGTTTATATTTCAACTCTACATTTATAAATCCTGATTTATATGGTGAATTTATACTCTGGTTTTAGTTTTTAAAACCTAGTTGTATGAACTGATTAGATCCTGGTTTGATTCTATTTTTTGTAAGAAATTATATTTCAAAATTCTTTTATATTGGTTTATAAAATTATAAATCCGATTTTATATTTTAAATTTGGGTTTTATATCGATGATGTATTTTAAAAATCCATTATAATCTAATGTAAATTATATTCTTGTTTTATAAACTAATAACTTTATATCTTGATTTTTCCAACTTTATATATATTAGAAAATTGGCGTTATATTTTATATTCGATTTTAAAATTGGATATTACGATTTGTATATTCTAACTTTATATTGTGAAGACCGATTTTATATATGAATATTTTATTTTTTATTTTATTGATATGTTAAATCATGTTTTAAAACCGATATTCTCGGTTTATAATTGGAAAATACGAATTTCTAGTTTTATTGATTTTTATTTTAAAACTCGATTGTACACATTTAAATCTCTAAAATATATTTCAATAATCAAATTATATTCTGCTTAACTGATTTATATTCGTGTTTTACATGTAACCGAATTATATTCGCATTTAATTAGATTTATTAATCATTTCACAAATCCGAAATTTTAAATCATTTTACAAACCCGATTTTTATACAATTTATTTATTATAATCTTTTATAACTTGTATAAATATGATTTTATTTTACTATATAATCTGATTTTATATTCTGTTCGGTTCCTATTTTAAATTATACTCTGACTTTATATTCTATTTTTATAATCTAACTCTATATAGTCTGTTTATATGCTAGTTTAGATATTAAAAAGGATTTAAGTAATTGTTTAAGGTTATGGGTTTTAAAACTGATTATTAAAGTTGTTTAAATTAAGAATTTTAGATATTAAATATTTTTCAAAATAAGGATTGAGATATCTAGTTAGAATCCAACTTTACATCGATAACCTACCCTAGTTCGTTTTTATTCTTGATCGGGTTTCCCTTGTGCCCAGATAACTACTTGAAACCGTGAAACTTCACACCACCTTCACAAGACCTGTGAATCTGACATCTGAGGCAAGTAGCCTATCCCATAGCATGTTTTTAATACGTACCTTATTAGTAATTATGCAATCGTTTTACATAGTATATACAATAAAAATGATAAGTAGATAGTTAAATGGTTATTGATAGCATATATAATCTTAGACTTGTCTTATTCAGTCATGATTATTTCATTTTGATTAATGTTAGAAAAATATAAATGTCGTAAGCATTGTATATTCAGTTTATTCTTCATATGATCTAATCAGCTTGAAATATCATACTGTGAGAATTTATAAAGTACTCTGGAAATTTCTCAAAAGAAACTGATATGAATGACTGTAGAAATGATGAATATTGTAAAGATAATTATGATATGATTTTGATTAAGATCCCCATGGGGCCGCATGGTAGTATTGGATGAACGGATCCATTTGTGTACTTCCGTAATACGAAGTAAACCCGTCAAACCGGATCGGCACGGTTGACAATGGGATTAATGAAAGAATGGAGCCCTCCTTGTGACTGGTATCCATGATGAATGATTAATGATGAATGATGAATGATGATGTAATTGCAAATGCACTTGGATCGGTGTTATTGATTAACAATCGTACAATATACGAAGTACAATTGTAAATTAAGTTATTTTTATATTGAATCATTAGATGGTGTAGCTGATGTTAATTTTATTGATATGAAATTCTCAAATTGAAACTGATAAAAGTAACAAAAGAAGTTATATTATTATTGGGGGTTACTTGTTGAGTTATCTCACCCCGTTGCTATTTAATTTCAGAAATCAGACCTCGTGGTTCGGAAGCTGCACCTCAGGAGAAGACCTTAGAAGACTTGTTGGTTTAGCCTTGGTTAGGAAGTGTTTTAAACGTTGTAATTATAAATAACTGTAATTTAAATTTTGTATGAGAATGGACCGTTATGTTTCCTTTATTTGAATTTTGACTATTGAATTCGTTCATGTGCCGAAATGGATCATGTATCGGATTTCGGGGCATGACAAGAATGGATTCATATAGAAGAAAAATGGAAAATTTTTAAGGGTGGTTATTTTGCTGATGTTGTTGGGCGATCAAGCGGGTTGGCATTGTTCTGGACTGAGGAGGTTTTGGTTGATGTTCAGTCCTTCTCCAAGTTCCACATAGTTGCAAAGGTGGAAGATTCGGATGGCGACAAAAAGTGGAGGTGCACGGGGTTTTACGGAGCCCTGAAGGTGTGTGACAGAGGGGTAACTTGGAGCATTCTTCATAAACTCAATTCTGCATGTTCTCTTCCTTGGCTAATATGTGGCGATTTTAATGAAATTCTGCATCAACATGAGAAGAAAGGGTGGGCTATTAGGAACCCATCGCAAATATTTGATTTTCGGGAAGCACTTGATCGTTGTAGTCTTCGGGAATTGGCATTCATGCGATACAAATTCACATGGTGGAATGGAAGGGATGGAGAGTAAAGCACTCTAGAAAGACTCGATCAGGTTGTGGCGTCGAATCAATGAATTTCTCTATTTCCGGATTTCTTAGTTAAAAATGAGGTAACATCGGGATCCGATCATTACCCTATCGTCATTTATACTCATTTGAATCACTGTGCTCGTTTTGTTGGGGTGAAACCTTTCCGATTTGAATCAATGTGGATGCGGTCAACCGAATGTGAGAAGGTGATTAGTGATACTTGGAATTGTATAGCCGATTCTGTTCCTACACAGGAGACTCATAAAAAAATATCTTTCACTTCGGAGAAATTGAACTTATGGAATAAGTGATTGTTTGGACATGTGCAGAATCTTCTTAGGGATAAAGCAGAAAACTTCAGTGTCTTGGGGAATATGGGAATGTTCCAGATTGGTAATGTATCGAAAGGAATCTGAAGAAGGAGATCGATGAATAGTTGAAGCGAGAGGAAGATATGTGGCACCAAAGATCGAGAGACTTATGGCTGAAGGGCGTAGATTGTAACACCAAATTCTGCCATACCAGAGCTTCTAATCACCGAAAGAAAAATCAAATTATCAAGATAAAGAATTCAGCTGGTTTGTGGGTCACAAAACCAAAGGAGAGTGAGAATACGATCTGTAGTCACTATGAAAAGTTGTTTACTTCATCTAATCCAAGTCAATTCCTAGAAGTTTTGGAGGCAATTGAATCCAAGGTGACGGAAACTCAAAATTCAATTTTAACAAAAGAGTTTACCGCGCAGGAAGTTATTAAAGCTCTCCATCAAATGCTGCCGCTCAAACCTCCGGGTCCAGATGGCATGCCCCCTATATTTTTCCATAAGTTTTGGCATATTGTTGGGGATTCGATTACAAATTCTGTCTTATATGTACTTAATCATAATGCACCCATTGATGTCTTGAACTACACAAATATTGTGTTGATTCCAAAAGTCCAACAACCATCTTTTGTCTCAAATTATCGTCAAATCAGTCTTTGTAATGTTACCTATAAACTCATAGCAAAAGTTCTAGCCAATAGACTTAAGGTTCTTCTCCCAAGTATTGTATCCGAATCGCAAAGTGCCTTTGTTCTGGGTAGGTTGATTTCGGATAATATCTTACTAGCCTTTGAGATTAGTCACTTTCTTAAGAATAAAATATACATGAAAAATGGGTTTTGTTATCTTAAACTTGATATGGCCCAGGCCTACGATCGAGTAGAATGACAGTTTTTGGAAATGGTCATGCATAAAATGGGTTTAAGTGATAGATGGGTATCACTTATTATGTGTTGTGTTATCTTCTTATTTGGCGTGTGTCGGGCTTTATCAAACCTGGTCATTGAATTAGACAAGGGGACCCCTTGTCTCCATATTTATTCATCCCCTGCGCTGAGGTCTTTTCCTCCTTTATTTGTGGGGTCGTTCGTAATGGTAAACTGTTGGGAATCAAAATTGTCAGAGATGCGCCTATCGTCTAATTCATTTTTTGCTGATGACAGTCTTCTCTTTCTTAAAGCTAACGAACAAGAATCCACAGTTTTCATGGATATCTTACGCGCTTATGAGCATGCTTCTGGCCTAAACCTTCATAAATCTTCTATATATTTCAATTGAAATGTGGCAGAATCGTATAAAGACAAGCTTCGAGAGATTTTGCACATTAATGGAAATTGGATTCATGAGAAATATCTTGGCCTACCTATGATACTTGGGAGATCTAAAAAGAGATGGTTTGAAGAGTTGAAGACTCGTGTGTGGGAGCGGATTCAAGGTTGGAAGGAAAAGTTACTGTCTAAAGTCGTTAAAGAAATCCTCATTAAGGCGGTGGCCCAATCGGACTTATGCAATGGCATGTTTTAAACTACCAAAGGCTTTTATGGACGATCTCAATTCTCAAATATCAAAATTTTGGTGGGGGAGTTGCTCAGAAGCAAGGAAAATCCATTGGATCCTGTGGACTGAGCTGTGTAAACCCAAAAATGAAGGAGGGATGGGGTTTAGAAGTTTGTCCCATTTCAATACTGCTATGCTTGCGAAACAAGGCTGGAGAATTATGACCAATCCTAATTCTCTGGTGGCTTGAGTGCTCAAATCTAAATATTTCCCGAGGGCAGATTTTTTGGGGGCGAAGGAGTACAACGCTTCTTACACATGGAGAAGCTTATTAGAAGAGTGATCGGTGCTTGAGAAAGGCATTTTGTGGAGACTTGGGAATGATGAAAAAAATAATATTTGGGATAGTAGATGGATCCTAAGGAAAGAGACGTTTAAGGTCATATCTCCTAAAGTGGTTGGGGGGGCTAAAATGGTTGCGGAATTGATCTCCTCAAATCCCAGGCGCTGGAATGTTCAAATCCTTAATGATCTTTTTATGAAAGAAGATGTTGCAGAGATTCAAAAAATACCTCTTTTGAATGGGCCATGTGATGACACAATTGCTTAGGCGTTTGGTAAAAAAGGCCAGTTCTCGGTCAAGAGCGCATACCATTTAACATTGAAGTCTAATCTTAAGCTTCAGCATGGGGGTTGAACTAAGTCGACCCTTGGTAATGATCCGATTTGGACGATGATTTGGTCTTCTAATCTCCCCAATAAAATTTAATCCTTTGCATGGAGAGCGGTTCATAATATTCCACCGGTAAGAAAGAATCTCCATAAAAAGATGGCTTCAATGGAGCCGAGCTGTAAAGGTTGTGGTGCAGAAGAAGAATCGGTTTGTCACACATTGAAGGATTGTGTTTTTGCAACTCAGGTTTGGTTTGGTAGCACCCTGGGGATAAAATCTTCCTTCCACGCAGATTGTAGCTTCAAGGAGTGGCTCTTGTGTTGCATTAATAACATGTGAGCAAATTTTCTGGAGATCCTTCTTACTATTGATTGGGCCATTTGGGAAAACAGTTATAATAGAATTTTTGGTGAGAAAGTCAAAAACTCAATTGATGCTGCATGTTTTGCTGAAAATTATCTCTTTGAGTATCAGGAAGCACAAAAAAAGGAAGCTGCAGTTACAAATATTTCTAAGGAGGATGAGCAGTGGAGAAGTCCTATGCCTGACTTTATAAAACTAAATGTTGATGGTGCTTGGGTCGCATCCACCAAAAAAGCTCGGATAGGTGTGGTCATGTGAGATGGTGAGGGAAAAATTTTGGCCTCAGTAGGTTGTCTAATTGATGGGATTTTAAATGCACACCATTGTGAAGCGATGGCATTGTTTAAGGGGTTACAGTTAGCACACACATGGGCTGGTCTAATGTCTTGTTCGAAGGTGATTCTCTGATGGTTCATGAGGTTGTCTCTTCTCATTCATCGGACTGATCAGATATGGCATGCATCATTAATGAGATTAAACGATGTATGAAATTTTTTTCCAATTGTAGCTATTTTCATATTCCTAGATCGGTGAATGTTGTTGTTGATCTCATGGCTAAATTTCCTCTTAATATTGTAAGATGTAAAGTGTGGTCGGGTTGTATCCCGCCACCTCTTTATTATAAAAAAAAAAAGGTGGTGCTAATGACCATTTGATAGTAGACTCATGATCCCAATATCTATTATAGAGAAGATTAGGTCGAAAAAAATCACCATAATCATCATTTTCAAAATAATCAACAAATTTTTCCTTTTGCTTAAATGAGGTGGTTGTAATATAAAGTGCAAGTCCTATTGTCTAAGAATTTTTTTTTAATGGCCCCATTTTGATTCCCATTTATTAATTTGGCTTATAAAAGTCAACATGACAATACTAATAATATTTAATGACTATCATGTAGCCCATCAAAAAAATCTTGACTCTAATAGCCTGGGAATCGTAAAAAATAATTAGTTTGTCTACCCAATATAATTTTGTATTTTTTCCGTTGGGGAACCATATGGGACTGGTAGCTTTCTTCATTGTACTATGAAAAAGATATGTAGAAGTGAAAATAACTCAAAACAATGTTTCAATTTTATACTTCCACATGTACAACTAAATTCTATGACACTCAAGTTCATGATGGCCTCGGCGATTGTAAAAAATAATTAGGTTGTCCACCTAGTATAATTTCGTATGTTTTCCACTGTGGGACAATATGAGACTAATAGCTTTCTTCACAATACTATGAAAAAGATATGTAGAAGTGAAAATAACTCAACGCAATGTTACAATTTTATGCTTCCATATATACAACTAAATCCTATGTCCCTCAAGTTCATGATGGTCTCGGCAATCGTAAAAAACAATTACGTTATTCACCCAGTATAATTTTGTATGTTCTCCATTGGGGAATCATATGGGATTGATAGCTTTCTTCACTATACTATGAAAAAGATATGTAGAAGTGAAAATAACTCAAAGCAATGTTACAGTTTTATGCTTCCACATGTACAACTAAATTCTATGTCCCTCAAGTTCATGATGGCCTCGGCGATCGTAAAAAATAATTAAGTTGTCCACCTAGTATAATTTTGTATCTTCTCCACTTGGGAACCAGACTGATAGCTTTCTTCACCGTATGAAAAAGACTTGTAGAAGTGAAAATATTTTGTATATTCTCCACTAGGGAACTGGATTGATAGTTTTCTTCACCATACTATAAAAAAGATATGTAGAAGTGAAAATAACTCAAAGCAAATAACTTGAAGGTATGAACAAAATAAAGGGATAATTAGAAGAACATGCCTTGTTTCGAAACGTTTGAGGCTATTATACCCAAACGTAACTTTTTTGCAAAAAAGGGTTTTCATGAAATTTTAGGATCTGTGGAAACGTGAAAATACATTTCTCTTAAACCCACACATGTGTGATCTCACGGATTTCTGAACTTCAAAAAAATGTTAAAAGCCTTCTTTTCTAAAACATTTACTCTCTGGATAATAGGCTAAAACGTTTGGTTTCTAAGGTTGTTTTTCTAAAGTGCCCTATTACAAACCCCCCACCTTAGAGAAGAGTCATCCTCGGCTCTAATGCCATTTTGTGATGACCCGGACATACATGTGAACGATATTGTCTGATTCTAGGCTTAGGTCTAGCCCTGGTTTAGTTCTTGGCTTGGGCGTTACGTTTCTCCGTCCTAACCCAAATCCTGTTGATACATGGAAGGGGCAATCATACTCATAGCCCAAGCTTTGAATTCTCTTCTGATCTTCTCTGGAATTCACAAACTAAGCCAACTCGAAAGCATGTCTATGGACGATGACAACTATAATGGAAATTTTATTTTATTTTGCAAACCCCCATTGAACTTTCTTCACGAAAAGCTTAAATTCAATGCCATTGAAGATGAGCCATATCGGCGTATGATTCTTAACCTATTCAAAGGCTTGTGGAGATCAAAATTTTCATTATGGCAGAGAAATCAATCAGGAAGACGAAATGATTTTTCGAGCTACAAGCAATTTAAATCTACTTGAAAGAGTAATCAAAAGAGTGAACTTTGGCAAAGTCTGCACGAGTGAAACTAGTATATTCTTCAAACCCGCATTCGATAAATTAAGTCATCGCGTTCGGGAGTCTAAATACCTCATTGCAGGTGTTCGAGTGAAGCTCAACGCGAGGCGAGTAAAGGAAGATGAGATCCCATTGTTGGATTCGCTTGCGGAGGAGGTGATGCGCTCAGAAGGAAGTGGGTGATGGAGCTTGGGTGCAATGAGAAGATACAATGTATTATTTGTAGTAGTTGGGATTTTGGCTTTGATTAGTCTACTTTTGGGTCTTAGCTGTTATGGACAAATGATTTTGAACTTACTAACAGTTTGGTTAATTTGTCTGAGTTTTTCATCCTCCTCGATAGTATTTTTGTTTTTGTTACTTGATTCACCCGGATCGAATTGAGAACTATATAGGTACGATGAATCAGTTCACACGGTTCAATTTGATTTCATTCCACTAAAACGCAAATTGATTGGTTAATGCTAACTATTTTTAAAAGCATAGTGGGTTTTTTAGGTGTTATAGCTCTCTCTCTCTCTCTCTCTCTCTCTCTCTCTCTCTCTCTTCCACTGAGACAAGCGAATCGTCGATTAAGTAACTTATAGGTTCATACAAAACTTACATGCGACTTCCAATACAATATATAACAACATTTTACTCTTTCAATTTTTCAAAACATAAAGAGTTGGATGTTACAAATATCATCAATTAAAGATTGTTCCAGAAAATATATGAAGTAGATAACTAGGGATGGGTAGGTTTCTTGCTAATTTCTAAAATTCATCATGGTAAAAACTTATTTTCAATGAAATCTTCGGATGAATTTGATCCGGACGATCTAGATGATTGCCCCATTCCAACGATATCATGTAACGGGTAATTAAATTGGGACTCATGACGTGGTCTCATCAAGTGTTGTTTTGTATGAAACACTACACATGACATGTGGTCACATTACAACAATGAGCTGTGAATATAAAAAACAAACGCAGTCGCTGCTCACTGTCAAACTACAACGAGCTGTGAATACAAAAGGAAACAGAGAGATTGTTGTTTATCAATCCCTTATTCGGTCGATCGATTCTTAGCAGAATTAGTTAACCTAGTCCCATTTGCTTTAAATTCTGATCAATTGGCCATTGATATATCACTGTTTATGCAATATAGAAGAGGGATCAAACGAAATTAATAGGGATCGTCTTGCCTTTCAATACGACATTAAGGAACGAGGTAGGGGAATTTCAATGCAAAATTGTATTTTATACTTTGATTCATAGTCATTTAATGATTCATTGACCCTTAGAAATTGTCTAAATATTAGAAATCGAACATTGAAAATTCCATGAATAGTTGGCACGCATTGAACCCTTGATAATGCATCAAACGTTGAAGATTCGTCAAATAGTTGGAACTCATAGAATACATAATGCTTGTCAAACATTGAAATTCATTGCATTTTGAATATACTCATTGAACATTTAAAATTTATTGAAACATGAAATCTTCATTGAAACACCGAAAACCATTGAACATCGAACTTTGAAAATTGGAAGTGTGAATGTGAATTTTCGAACTATCTATGTTGTACAAATACCATACTATAATTTAGGATATGAATGTGATTTGAAGAGTTGATGTGAACAAATCCTATGCGACGACACACAGTGAACCGTGTTTCGGCACACATTGAATAATGTCGCGGCACACCTTGACCGCGACGACGGCCTGTGAACCTTACAAGGATCCCTCACAATGCAGAGGCTTGGGCAATGTAAAAATCATTTTTAAACAACGATGGTTAGGATTCCCATCGGCTGCCATTGGTTTTAAGTCATGCATGAACATATGAATTTGCATATAAAACGACCTAAAGAATATGTAAATTATCATTCAGGTGAACCATTGAACCTTGAAAAATATGAAATCAAGATTAACTTTGTTTATGAAAATCCGAATCTGAAATGTGAGTATGATCATTGAAACTATGTTCTAGGATAAGGTACTATTAGTATTGAGGTTTTTCCTACTGAGCATGTGAACTTTTAGCTCAGTCACAGATAACGAAGTTATTCAGGACCCCGAACTTTAAGAAGATCCTGAGTTTGTGCCGGAAGACGAGGAAGATCTTCCACCTGAAGATTATTATCCTTAGTCGAGTTGATTTTGGACTTGGTACCCTTAATAGATTTCAGTAGAATAATTGGTTATTTCCTTCTACATACATGGATATGCACACCACTGTTTGCATGACGTAAGACCGTCACCGATGGTATCTATTTCAGATTGATGTTTTTACTTTGACAATGAAACCATTTAATTTAGCCAATCATTTGATTTCCACATATGAAATGTCGTACCAAGTATTAACGACTCGGTGTTCCTGGATTTCGTGTGGGAATTTGGAGTTGTTACAACTACTCACTGATTACTCGATAAACCACTTGAGCTTTATGAAGACTCAATAAGTCACATGAGCTTTTATGAGGAATTGGTATTAGGTTGTGCTTCAACATGAACATTGGTGATTCGGGCATCACAAGATTGAATCTTTTAGAACTATATCAATCTATATGTGAAGTACACACGTCCTTTGCAGCTTGGAGTATGAGATATTTGCAGGATAAAAAGCAGAAGGCTCCGAAACTTATACCGTACAGTACGTTGGCACATAATCGGTTTTCTAATTATAATTATATTACATAAAGATCTACCCAAAATCGTAAACAAATTGGAATAGAAATCTAAATAGTCTCAAAACTACGTCTATATATATTGTTTATATTCAAAGCTTCAGATTATCGTGAGAAATAAAAAAAAAAAATAATGGATTCCATAAAATTTTGTTTTTGATAGCAATATTAGCATCTTCATGTTATCTTTCATCTTTGACTTCAAAGCTGGAGTTTATCGATTGTGAGAAATAAAATAAAAAATAATTGACTCCACTAAAATTTTGTTTTTTCTAGTAATATTAGCATCTTTATGTTATCTTTCATCTTCAACTGATGTTTCATATGATGGCCGTGTTTTAATTATCAATGCAGAATAATCTAAGCCATCTAATTTGAGTATCATGTGAAGATCTTTGAGGCAAAAAAGATTGGTATTAAACATGATCTCTATCATGTGATTGTGATTCAATACGCCTAAAAGCTATCATTTTATTCAATGTTTGACTCTGTGTAATAACACAGATTTTTTTAAATTTTATTTAACGGTATTAGATGATGTACCACACAGTGCGTGGTGCTAACGCTCCACACCGGAATCTACCCACTTTAGAAATAGTTTGATTTTTTTATATATCAATATTAGACTCATTGCGAAGTACTCGTTGATACAATTCCAACGATATATAATTTATCGATTCTCGATAAGAATATAAAAAGTTATGCCCGTTTGAAGAGTGAAGCAGGTTAAAGGGTATACTTGTAATTTCGAGAGAGAATCACCATTTACCTTGGTGCTTACACAAAGCGCTGGATCAAAACCTCTTCTCAAGCTATTCAAGTCGGTATGAATTCTACTTGCATGAAAAAACTACTATTTTATTAAATCTTATACAGAAAGTCTTAATTAGAGTTAACCTAGAAAGGGAATTAAATATATATTTACTTCTTCTCTCAGTTCTCTCTCTCTATTCCCTCTTCTCTGTAAAAGCTCCGACAATACCATCTTTCACAATTCTTCATTGGATCTCCATCGATTTTCGATCTTATCAGAGAATCTTACACCATTAAAGTTTCTCATCACCGCGACCGATCTATCGTAAAAAAGGAATTCTTGCGAAAAGACTCAGGCATATCATCTCTCGAATCCGATCTCTATCAACCCAAATTATCGTAGGATTCGAATCACGCTTCAACAGGTGGGTGCCTCTAAATCCATCTTAAATTATTCAGTTATTTCTTAAAAAGAAAACCCTAACTTTTTCTAAAATTTTGATAAATTTCGGGTCTTAAAAACATAAAAATTCGGCCCAAAATCGATAGGATTGTTTTTCCCAGATTTTCGTGAAATTTGGCCAAACTCTTCAACAGACATAGCCTCGGTATTTTGGCCATAACGTTTTACTCCGAATTTGGATTGAAGTGATTCTTACGGCATTGGAAAGAAGACAACGAGATCTACAACTTTGTCTTAAATAGCAATTCACGAATCTAATGTTTTTAAGATCAATTTTGATATGCAAGTCGGAATACATTTTAGATGATCCAAGGTTGTACGGGTTTGACATTATTTTTTAAACTCTTGGGCTACCTTATGCTCAACTTATCTCCAGACTTATAAATCGCTAAAATTACATAAAATATATTAAATAACTTGCATCGAATAACAATCTATAAGTTTAAGGGGTCAAATATTAACGTTTTTTAATACTTACCATTCTATTACCTCTTTTAAGCCTGATATAATCCTTGAATGGACACATGTGTTATTTTAGAATTGTAAAATATATCGGATTGCTATACCAATCAATCACCAAATTTCATGGATACAATTAACTCTAATAAAGTATATTTTCAACTCTATTACAAAATAAATGTAGTTAAATATTTCTTATTTTCTGTTTTACTTTAATATTTCGTGTGTTATATTTTTTATTGATTTTCTTTAAAAATATGAAATGCTTGAGGTTTATGTTATAGTTCATTCTTATATATATTCACCATTATCATATGACATTCATCATATAGAAAATCACGATAGAGCATACGCATATAAGTTAAGAATAAGATATGACACATGACATAAGCCTTCGTCACGGTGGAGTTTCTTTCACGATCACGTGGAACTTCGAATGTAGGCATTCATGTACGGATGCAACCCCTCTATGGTAGTATGGGATACCATACGAAGTACATTCAGGTTACTACGGAACCCGTCCCTTGGAAAGCGTGGTTTAGTGAAGCCTATCGTACTGTGGCCCACTCTAACTAAGTTTTAAGAAAAAATGATAAAAGAATATGTTAAGATACATGTATGTTAAGAAAGTTGGGACTTAAGCCCACGCAAATATGAAATCGAGGCAGGGACCTAAGCGCGGAACCGAATAATATTATGATATGTTAAGATACGCTGTGAAGGCCAGCTAAATATGAATTAAGTTTTTATACGTATCATACCTTATGAGCCACCATAAGGGCCTAACGTCTGCAGCCAAGACGGGCCTTAAGGACATTATAACCTTGTCTCAAACTAAGGGAACATCGTGGTTACTATGTCGGCAACCTCATCTGGCTGGATGGTGGTTTATGTTATGATATGGAGGTTAGGTGGCTATCTACACGTGGACCTCGAGCAGCGATCCTGGCACAGATCGTTTAAATAAGATAATATGCGAAGTACGTTATGTAGGCGTATGGAGTAATTAATAAGACTTACGATATGTCACGTATGCTAAGTTGATGAGACAAATAGGAAAAGAGATAAAAAAAATAGAAGTATCATGCACTCTTCATGTTATATTAGTATGTTTTTCAGTCTTGATTATGATAGTCTATGAATTATGGATAAATTTATTTCATTTATTTAAGATGTTAGTTATATTTTAAAAATACACCACAATTCAAGCGACTGCACACACGACCACCTGAGTAAGTTATGGTGGATCGATTGTGCAACCCGCTAAGTTTATGCGACTGAGTAAACTCACCCCCCTCCCAAATCAAACAGTTTCAGGTGAAGATTTCATTTATCCTATTCATGATGACGCGAGAGCTGCTGTTTCGGAGGCGGCTTACGTAGATGGAGACGTTGGCTATCATCCGGAGGGGAGCGTAGATCCGGCAGATTTCTACGAGCCTTGAGAGTCCTTTTGCTTTAGACTTTATTCTTTGAGAGACATATTCTAGTTATTTTGATATTTTTGTAAGTTTATGTTTAGGACCATTTTATCCTACGTAAACCTTATTTTATTTTCTATCCTAGATGCATGGTTAGGATTAAGTACTTCATTATTATTGTCTACGTTTTCTCGCTATTAATTTATGAGTCAATTATTTTTAAAGCTATCTTAAATGTCTCAATCCATATGCTAAGTTAATTTTTAGATTATGTATATGTCTGCTTATTGCCTTAACCAGCGTGCGGTGTCATAACACAGAATTTTAGGCCCTCGATATCGGATAAGGATTCTGGGTCGTGACACTCTGACAAATTAGATGATAGAGATCAGATTTTGTGCTAATATTTAGCTTCTGTCACTGTCAGATTTTGTGCTAATATTTCAACTTAGGATTGATGAATTAGGATTAAAAAATTTCATGTTTGCAAAGAAACTCCATATATAGAGAAATTATTTTTAGATGTTCCAGTAGATACTTGACAACTGTCAAGCTAGCATTGGCCTATTTTATAAAGTAAGGATTATAATCTCCTCCTTGGAGCAACATTCGGATGTTACAAATGTCACCAATTAAAGAAAGTTCTAGAAAATATATGAAGTAGATAACTAGGGACCGGTAGGTTTCTTGGTAATTTCTAAAATTCATCATGGTAAAAACATATTTTCAATGAAATCTTAAGATGAATTCGATCTAGGCGGTCTAGATGATTGCCCCATTTCAACGATTGTGCGATTTGAAGGGCATGATACAAAGATCTAGTGGGTCAAAGATTACATCAAAAAAGCACTCTAAATTGCAATTTAAAGATGTCAAAAACTTTGAAAATGAACGGCTATCATGTAAATTTCTAAAATCAGTTCTAGTTGGTCACCTTAAAGGCAAAATCACATAATAGAGTTATTTTCCCATCCCAATCTATAGCCAAAATGTTCTTTTGGTAGGAGCTAGATTGAAAAAAATTTCTTAGAATCGTTGTGCATCATTTTTTTTTTATTAATAATAATAATGATAAAATGAAAGAAGGGGATATTAGAAAACAACCTTGGTTTACAAAGGTTTTACCCTAATATACAGAATCTAAAAGGTTTTTACATTTTTTTTAAGTTCAGAGATCCGTGAGATCTCAAATACTTTACCTATGTGGGTTTAAGTGGATTTGTGAGTTTACAAATTTATCCCTGTGTTCTCTTCTCCACTCATTCTACTGACCAGCTCCAACGAGTTCACCCCTGACGGCTGCGGCGAGTTCACGCCTGAAGAACCAGCTCCGGCGAGTTCGCCCCATCTGCTTTACCCACCCAAATTCTCGAATCCTCCCTGACAGAAAAGGACCCATCTGCTTTAGGAGCTGGTTTGAGACTCGCCGAAGCGGTTTGAGACTTGCCGGAGCTGTTTCATCGGGTCTCCTTGTTCATCACGCATCTTCAGATCATGGCCCTTCAAGCGACGAAGACTCGCGGGAGCTGGTTTGAGACTCGCCGGAGCGGTTTCGTCGGGCGTGAACTCGCCGCAGTTGGTACTTTTAAGATCTTTTATGGTGGGTATTGGTGCACAGACCCATCTCACATTTTTATCTGAATTTGACATATCAAAGGCACTATGCTAAGATAACTTCTGAAATCCGGGTGGGTAACGATAGCATGTTTGGATTTCCCTAAATGTATAAAAAATTGTCATCGAAAATGCCCACTTCATACAATAAAACTACCAGTCATGAAGTGAAATTGGGTTCGATTGTAAACAAGAAGACTGATATAAACTCGGCCAGAGCTCATTTGAGACTCACCGGAGCTGTTTCGTCGGGTCTCCTTGTTCATCACGCATCTTCAGATCATGGTCCTTCAAGCGACGAAGTATCGCCGGAGCTGGTTTGAGACTTGCCGGAGCTGTTTCGTCGGGCGTGAACACAGGGACAAATTTATAAACTCACAAATCCACTAAAACTCACATGTGTAAAATATTTGAGATCTCACAGATCTCTGAGCTTCAAAAAAATGTTAAAACCCTTTTTTCCTAACACTTTCAAGTTCTGTATAGTAGGTTAAAACTTTTGTAAACCAAGGTAATTTTTCCAAAATTGTTTTTCCAAAGTCCCTCACGAAACGAAAGAATGCAACTTGAGGGACTTCTATATCATAGATTTGTGGGATTGCACATGGAAGAAGATTTTACAAAAATCTGTTATATAAAATTTTCAAAATTATATGGCGCTAGAATTCCATATTGCTCTCCCCGCACATTTGATGAAAAATGACTCGTACCAATTACCGTTTGAAAAATCTGTAAAATTAATTTTAGCCATTCATTTTAAAAGACTTCCGACTTATCAATATGATTTTTACATCATGGTCTCCAAATCACACAACATATTTGGCCAAAAAAAATGGTGCATTTACCTATTCCAAATCATCGGTGTGAAGGAGTCAGTCATCATATATTGTTGAAGTTTAGGCCCACATCAGATAAATTATAGCCTTTTCTCGCCCTTTATAATATCCTGAGGCCCTCCACTCATTGCCAATCTCACCCTTCGCTCCAATGACAACAACAATAGCGGCCATACTCGTGGTCAACGAGGAGGATCCTCCTCGAATCCATATCGAGGACGTCGCCGCAATCGAAACTCAAGCAACAACACTAATGAAGAATATCGTGGTCGCGGTCCTTCTCGCCCCAAATGTCAAGTATGTCATCGTGCCGCATTGACATGCTATCGTCGTTTCAATGAAGAATATCGGGCTGAACCCTCCAACAATGCACAAGTTTACAACATGGCCACGATCGTGTTTTCCGATGAAAAATGGTGGCCCGATTCGGGAGCAACCCATCACATCACCTATGATCTGCCCAATCTCAATATCCATGCGCCATAAAATGGATCAGACACCGTCAAAAATGGGTAATGGCACAAGTTTGATCATCAGTCATATCGGTTCATCCTCTATCTCTACAAATAACTCAAATTTTATATCAAAGGATGTTCTACATGTTCCAAAAATTAGTCGAAATCTGATGTATGCTCACAACTGCATCCTTGAGTTTCCCCCCACTGGGACAACGCTAGCTCCTCCAGGAGCCAATTAGGAATTGTTTATATCAATTTCCAATAAAGAAGCACTCCTTGGCAAATTTACATGTTAAAAATAAATCGGATGTGTTACCAACATTCATCAAGTTTCGTAAACTGGTTGAGAACATTTTTGATTGACGAATCAAATATTTACATACCGATTGGGGCGGAGAGTATAAAAGCGTTTCACGCTTTGAATCAAATGGAAATGGTCATCGTGTATCATGTCCACACACTCATGAGCAGAATGGTATAGCCGAGCGCAAACATAAAGGATACCGATGCCTCGACCTAATCACTCACAAGATTTACATGCCTCGACCTAACCACCCACCTGAAAACACCATATGATTACGAGATTCCAACTCGGCACCAACAAATCAAAAAGTCTATCCTACCAAAATTAAACAAGAATCCATCCCTGCATCCTCCACCGCATCCAACAAGGACCCCAAATGGCGTGCGGCCGTGACCGATGAGATAAACGTGTTACTTCATAATGGAACTTGGACCCTAACCCCACCCAAATCCAACAACAACATCCTACATTGTCGATTCACTTTGGTGTGTGAAGGTTATCTTTGTTTATGTGAATTGCAACTTTTTTAATTATTTATTTATTTATTTTCATCCCCTTGAAATTATGTAATTGTCAACTTTGATAGGATTTCCAACACTGAAAGGTGCTTCTAGCTATTGATGTCCGTATGGAGCTAGGGCTGTCAATGGGTCATGTAGGGTTGGGTCAAAATTATAGCTGTCAAACAGGTCAATGGTATATGCCCAAGTTGACCCGACCCGATGGTGCAGCCGTACCGGTCCCTACTTGAACCAACCCGACTCTACAGGTCAAGGGTGTATATCCAACCTGACCCGAAAACTTGACCAGATCTTGGAGCTCTAAACTCGGTTCTCAAGTCCACGCCTATGCATATGATGCACATAGCTGCCACGAACACATAATCCGCTCATCTATATCAACTGAATTTGAATCCTACTTGGTGAGTGCATTGGTGGGAATTTTGAACTGATTCTAATAGAAAAATGTTCTTATATAAAACCACTTGAGATGGTTTGAACATGTTGATCCTAGTCAAAAGAGTTCATACAAAAAATTGAAATGATAGAAGCAAGAGAAAAAAGATATGGCTATTCTCACCCGTTTTTGGAATAAGGACCACGTAGTTTTCAAGGACGAAAACTATTGACTGATTTAAATCAGACGATTGAGATTGTCTCTTGTTCAACTCTTTCCCAAGATAGATCTTAAGATCATGACACATATATCTGACGATCAAATGTTGATTCTACACAACACACATATCCCTAAAAGTGAAGGTCAACTCATTTGCTTATGACATAAGTCACTTTTGGGAATGCATGCTAAACGGAATCAACATCTAACCATCTAATTAATAGGCGCACCATGATATTAAGATCTATTGTGGGGAAGCTTGGAACAAAAAACAATCCCTATTGTCTGATTGAAATCAGTCAATAATTTTCGTCTGTGAAAAATTTTATAGCCCTTACTCAAAAAATAGGTGAGAATAACCATACTCAAAGAAAAATAATAATCACAAGTGACAGTCAATAGCAAAATAATTATTATTATTAAGTCAATAGAAAAAAATAATTATTATTTTATTTTTTTATGAAAAAAATAATAATAATATTTGAAAGCCAATAAAAACTTACTCAATAACCATATAAAAGATTGAAACTTAGTAGAAAAATAGCACTCACAAAGGTGACACCAAATTGCTAGACCAAGATAATCCGAATACCAAAGTCAATAGGTGCTCACCCGGCTTACCTAATACTGACTAATATTATAAGGGTTTGTTGTTTATAGTTCTCTTTTTTAAACCTTTTTCAACTGTTTTTTTTTTCGTTGAAGATACAGATACATATAGAATGAGGGGAAAAAAATTATTATGACCTCTCTTCATAAATATTTAAATTATTAGAATACCCTTACAAATATTCACTCGATGAATCCAAGGGTAATATTGAGGGTTATAGTGACAATTTAATTAAAAAATGTATATATTTGTTGGCTCGAGACCCGATAAATGCAGTGAAAAAATAAAATAAAAGATCCCAAGAAATTCCATGGTTTCAAATCTTTTGTTTAAAAATGAATTAGTTGAATTATTTAATCATCTTATTCTTGTTATTTGATTTGTGATGATCAGAGATCCACATGAAAGTAGAACCTCTCTTAATGGAATTTTTCTTTAATCTCCTACGAGAAGATGCTGCGAATGTCTTTTTCTTCTCTCAAATGTTACAGAAGAAAAATTATATAAAATTAGGTTGAGCTTTTAGGAGAGAGGCTTAAAGAAAAATGTATAGGTATAGTAAATTTTAGAAACAGACATAAACGCCCTTTCTAAAGAGCAAATGTCCCACAAGAGCCTCCATGTCCCATAACATAGGCTGGCTAACCTATATTTAATTAATTAAATTATTAATTAATTAATCCAACACATTCAATGATCAACTAAGGCCCTCTATCACCATATATATCTTTCACATCCTGCATCGCAAGGAGCAAAATGTCGGATTTTGTTTCGGTTTCGAGCATGACCGAAATCGATACTGAAATCCGAAATTTGGGCAGAAAGTTTGATCCCTATACAAAATATTCCAAAATTTTGAGTTTTCATTTCGGTTTCGATGGGGACTGAAACATTTCGACCGAAATCTTTAGACTTTGGACGAAATTTTGAACCATGGTGCATCGTGCTCACTAAAATCATGATCGTGCTAGAATGTCAATCTCACGCTGTCGAATCGGATTCTAATGAATACAAAATTATTATCATCTCTTTAGGATGAACTAGGGCTAGATTTTGATATCATCGGAATAATATGACTATAAAATGACACGTACATCTAAAACCATGGATTCTTTATTGGCCCATCTATCAGTTATCTCATTGATAAGATCTTTCAATCCATATATTAGTCGATAATCAATTTCAATGGTTGATGAATCAACCAGGTCAACTTGAGGTGCGACAGAATAACAATTCCCTATTAATGCTCCCAAAAGACACAGACCCTAACATATAGAGACCCAAGGGCCCAAAGGGAACTAAGATATCCCATAAACTAATTCTCTAAGGGCACACTTAACAATATTTTATATACTTAATATTATTATATTTAACATATAAAATTAAAAGAGATGCACAAGTCTTGCCGGACTTACCTACTTTAACCTGCAAAGCCCTTATCCGACCTTATGCACAACAGGCTTTTAGAGATGAGGCCCTGGCTAGCTTGGCCATCTTACCTCATTTTTGAGCCCTAGCCCTTAGATTTTAGGGCCGGCTAAGTGGGCTGATGGGTTATCCAAGCCGTATTGATAGCGTTACTCTTGATAACTGATAAAGTCCATATTTTACAAGATTGTCTATGCATCAGATAGTTCAAAGTCAGTGTGCCGGGAAGAGGCCAGGGGCTTGCACCTTAGTCAAGTCCCTTGGGATTTGGGAATGTTCTCTACATCAAAAAGAGTCCTGGGGACAGAGTCACTAAATTCGCCCAATTTTTTTGCATAAAATTTACGAATAAAAAGTGAATTTGAGATTATGTGAATTAATCCCGAATTATCCACTTTTTAAAATTTTATAAATTTCCAACTTTTTGAATAAATCATATTTTTAATATTTCCTTGCTAAATTATTACGGAATTCCAACTTGGTGACTATGCCTAGGGATACGCATTAGTATCGATTTTGCTGGTCACTGATACCAAACTTTGAATGTATCATACGGGTGCATTACATATATATATTTATACGTATTGTATGATACATACCACTGTATTGTCTGAAATTGATGTGTATTAGCCGATATGTAGCAGTTTTAAATCATGGGTGTAACTCGAGATCGCGCGTCTCATAAGTAAATAAAAAGAATCTCAATTCTCTTTAAAAAGAGTCAAGTCTATAATGAGTATTCACCTATCATGGGTGGACACAACAGTCCACATTAGTGTGACTGCACGACATGCACGGTCTTTCAATACATGAAAGACCGTGCAAGAAAGGCAATCACACATATGTGTGGACTGCTTTAATGCACATGATGGGTGGACACTCATTATAGATTAACTCTTAAAAACAAAGCTATGAGAACTCTATGAATCTCTCTTGTGTACCTAATTTAGGTCTCTCAATGGGCCGGGCCAGCCTGGATTTTGGCCCTCACTCGGCACGAAAAAAAGTGATATTTTTTATTAAGCAAACCCGGCCTGATATTCGGACCGGACTAAGCATGTTGCAACCGGGATAAATCCGAGTCGGGCTTAAGTTGAGTGTTGCAACATCCGGCACTCGGCCCGGATATTATATATATACTATACTTATTTTTTTTAAATTATAATGTTTTTTATATAGTTAAATATGATTTTCTTAAATGCTCTGAGATTAAATCGTTGAACGGTTTAAACTTTGGGCATTTAAGTCAAAAGCGCAATAACCTTGTGCATATATTTTTTGCTTGGACAAATTGGATGGCTTAACTTATTTTCAAACAATTGTTACATAGCTTTTTACCTACACAACTTGGATAATTTGTTAATAGATTTTCAAGCAACCATTGTCCGTTATTACCATTGTGCAACAAATTAAAATAAACTATTTAAATAAAATTATCTACCTGAGCCTCTATAATAATAATATAATTATTTAATTAAATTTTTAACCTTCTTTAAACTTTTATTATAAAAAAGCAACCCAACCAAATTTTATTAGAAAAGACAGCCTGAGAAAATAGCTCCAAAAAAATAGCCAAACCAAATTTTATTAAAAAGAAAATCAGTGAGAAAAAAGCTCAGAAAAACATTCAAGCCCAACCCGGCCTGAGCCGGGCTTGGGCTAAGTACATCGTAGTTCGGGTTGAAAAATATAGGAACCCAGCCCAGATAGGTTAAGGCCGAATTGAACCCCAAACCGGCCCTAATCTGACCCATTGAGAGCGTTAACCTAATTAAATTAGAAAGTAGGTTAATTCTACTTAACACAATAATAACACTCACGTTATCTTCCCAACTTCTTAGAAAAAATCAAGCTATACATAGAAAGAGATTTTGGAAGATAATTCATTCTTAAAATAGATTGTTAAACCGTGTATTATATATTTATGTATACTAGTTAATTATATTTAAAGTGCTTGTAAATTGTAATAAAATTCGTCATTAATCTCCTCTTTTCTACTCAAAATTTTTTTTTCATTGATAGTGAATTGGGTTTGGTTATGTCTAGAATGGGTCGTCGAAAGATCGAGATTAAGAAGATCACAGATGATGATGCTCGGCAAGTGTGCTTCTCGAAGCGCCGATCCGGGCTCTTCAAGAAAGCGAGCCAGCTTTGTATCTTGTGTGGGGCGGAGATCGCAATCATCGCCTTCTCTCCCGCCGGTAAACCCTTTTCATTTGGCCACCCTAGTGTTGATGCTATCATAGACCGTTATTTCGCCGGAGGTTTGTCATTAGGGATCGGTCGTGCCGCGTTGCCTGACATCGACTACGAGTATATGAAGCTAGTTGAACAAGTGGAGGCTGAAAAGAAGCAGAGGGAGACGATAGAAACGATGGAGAGATCGGACCGGAGAGAATTCTGGTGGAATTCTGAGATCGAGGGTCTTGAGATGCGCGATCTCGAGCAGTTTGGGATGTCGTTGGAAGTGCTGATGAAGAAAGTAGCTAGACGGGCTGATGAGCTTTTGCACAAGCGCTTGTTGCATTAGTTCACTTTTCGGTTATTAATTAAGAAGGTGTTAGTGTCTCTTTTTACTACTTTATTTGGCGTTTGCCTTTGTCGAATTTTTATTTTTTTTATGGACTCTTTAATATGTCTTAATGGGTCGAATTTGAGTTATTTATTTATTATTATTAATATTATTGTTTTTTTCCTTTTAAGTATTGTCGATTCACTTTGATATGTGAAGGTTATGCCTTGGTTATGTGAATTGCTACTATTTTTGTTAAGTTTTTATTTTTTTGAAATAATTCAAGAATTTGTCAATTGTCATTTACAGATTTTGGCTCCATGAAAATATGTAATTGTCAACTTTGACAGGATTTCCATCACCGAAAGGTGTTTCCATCTATTGATGTCGGTATGGAGCAAGGGGTCAATGGGTCGGGTCGGGTTGAGAAAAAAATTTGGCCGCCAAACAGGTCAATGGTATATGCTAGCTCGGCTCGACTCGACTCGATGGTGCAACATTACCCGTCCCCACTTGAACCAACCCAACTTGGCGGGTCAACGATGTATATCCAACCTTGACCCGAAAACTTGACCCGATTGGATGCCCAACCCGACCTTACCCACTTCAAAACCCCCCTTCCATGATTTTACGTAGAACATTCGACCACACCCATGGTAGAGATCCCAAAATATTGGTCCTAAAATCATTTTCTGTGTTATATCACTACAAAAAAATAAATTATTAGCGACAATTTTTTCGAGCAAAAAATTATTACTAGTAACAAAAAATTATTAAGGACTATTAGCAACAAGGGTATTAGCGGTAGTTTTTTGTAAAAATTGCCGCTAATAGTCTTATTTTTTTTAGTGTATGTATCATGTGATTTTAGGTAGGGTTGTCAACGGTCTAAGTTAGGCTTAGGCCATCATAAAACCTAGCCCGGTCCTAACTTAGATGGGCTTTGATATGCCCAGCCCTAGCCCTTTCTTAGGTTGGTTGGGATGGGCTCGCTTGTTTAGTTATCTTTTCTAAATTTCTTGTAAACATATTTTTTCCATTAAAGATAGTGAGATATTTCGAATGAGGGCTTTACAAATATTCAAATTACAACAAATAATCTTACAACAATTCATTCCATAAATCTAACAGTAATATTGAGGGTTATGGTGTCACAACCCGAAATTTTAGGCCCTCCGGATGAGCCTAGAATTTCGAATTATGACCTACACACATCCCAGATTCGCTAAGCGGACATATACATAATCAAAGTTCTTACGCAAATCAAGTTTCACAAAATCCATAAAAGTCCACAAATAGAGATAAAATAAACAGGCAACCATAAATAAGAATAAAAGCGATAAATTCAAGAAATTCACAAATAAAACAGGAATAAGAGTCGGAGATAAATCTGATATAAGAAATATATAGTCAAAAATACTAATGTCAAACGAACTCAATACCGAGTCCCTAATGGTCAATAGTCAGCACTCGGGTCAAAGTCAGCACCAAAGTCCTCCTGGTAACCAGCTACGCCACCCTCCCAAGGTTCCTGGTGCTCAGCGTTCAAGGGATCAATGAAATCAACGTCAATAGGATCTGAATAACCGGCGTCTATTCCACCAGCGTAATCACCTACAACTATGAAATTACTGTGTGATGAATTTACTCAGTTACGTAAACTCAGTGGATACACCACCAATCAACCCCATACTATTCATGTGCATTGTGGGTACATTATATGAATGATGAACATAATATAACAAAAGAATCTGAAAGAAGAAAAGACGATCATGTACAAATCATAAAACTCATATCATGTATAGATACAAGACCATGATCTAAACATTCATATCCTAACATACCTTACTATATCTTATAACATATTATATTTTATTATTCTCGCACATACGTATGTACATCGCATGAACTACTAACATGCTCATAAATCCTAAACAATCTGTATCAAAGTCGATATTTGAGCTACTATGTGAGGGTCACCATAGTATCATACCACTATATCTAACGCCCTCCACAACATACTCATATCATACACCTCATCCAGTCATAGAGGCAGTCGGCAATTCATAATTCGTCTCTCAGGGATCCGTCTTGACTGAAGACGTTATTGCCCTTACGGTGGCTACGTAAGGAATGATATGTACAGAGACTTCAATTTTTAATTTTTTATCGGCCTAAACAGCGGTGTCTTATTATTATAATTGTAATATATCTTATCTTACCGACTCATATCTTATCATACCTCTAAGACCTAAATCCATAACGAAACATGGTGTGGTAAGCTTCACAAATCAAGTTTATCAAAAAATGGGTTTCGTAGTAACCTGGATATACTTTTTGTGACAGCTCATACTGCCATAGAGGTGTTACATCCGTACATAGATGCCTACATTTCAAATTTCACCTGACCATAAAAGGAATCTCACCATAACTGTTGCCTAAAGGTCCAAACCTCGTATCTTATATCTTATCTTAACTTATTAGAACTCGGGGTGATAAAGTCACCGTATATGCCACCGTATACGAAGCTATATTGAATTCGCACTCGCACTATTTGTAATAATGTCTCATACTATCATTAGTTGTAAGATATGCGAATATGATGTATTCCTCACTTCGATACCATATCAGCGAAACACCACGCCCAAGTATAGACATGATCTCATAAACTCGCGTATATATGACTTAACCTACTCATAACTCATATAATGTGATCAAGATAAAAACACTAAAATATCAAGCGAACAAAAAATTTTATATTAAATTTTTATTATGTTTATACATATAATTTATTTACACATCATCTCAATACAATATATAATAGGATAGTTATAAGTACAATTTCAATAACGTAAAGGTTAGAGTTTTATTTTCACAAGGCATAGAATTTATAATATTTCGTGTTATTGAAGTGGTCGCGTTTATACGATAAAATGATACATATATAGTGTATTATAATTAAATGTTCTAATTAAAGGCAATACAATTTAAAGTATAGTGCATCACGACCATCGATCGAAACGTTTAAGTGGTTAGTATGCATTATGTTTTGATCGTGCAAAAATAGAATTATAGTATAAATAAGGTTATAGTGTAAATAAGGTCGTCTGTTCCGACGAGAATCGATCTATTGGTATTGGAATTGATCAGTCGAAAGTAGGTTATATAAATCATTAAATTGGGGTCAGAGTTAACCGATCGGTCTTGGAGTTGATCAATCAAACTTTTTAGTAATTTAATAAATCGTGGTTTGATTTTGTTCAGGATCGATCGATCAGACATAAGTGTTGATCAAATAAAAGAATATTCTACAATATAAGACCAACAAATTCGAAACAAGAATGATGTCATACCTGTAAATTAAAAATAATTTATATAATTAGAATAAGATAACACTAGAGTATTGTGGCTAATATAAGAGTATTATATAATAAAAAATTATATAATACATTGTTAAATATAAGATAGAAGAATTCATAACTCACACTTTAATATAATATTCTATGATAAAAGTTTTTACTTTAATATAATATTACATAACATAACTCTTTACCTTAATATAATATTATATAATATGAGTCTTCACATTAGTATAATATTATATAATATAAGCTTTCAAGTGTAATGGATAAATCAATCGATTGAATGAGTAATCGATCAATTGAAGAAAAAAAGAAAAAGTCGACCTCATTAGTTAACTCACAATCGATCAATCAACCTCTGGATCGATCGATCAAAATAAAGGTAAACATTATGACACTTTGGTTAACATGGGTTTTGTCAAGGTTCAAAATCATATGGGTCTCGGTCCAACATCAGGTTTACTCGATATCCGACCTGTTTAACCCGAGTTTTTAACTGAGTTGGCAAGCCAAATATGTTCATTGAGACAAGTAGACTTAAGTCAACTTTCAAGTTAGGTTTAGATGCTTGACCCACCCTAATGCGCGACCCGTTGACCGATTGACCTATCAAACTAGAGACGCAAAACCCAACCGGTCGACCAAAATGTCCATAAGAAGACACGACTCATAATGTCGAATCAGATCGTGAGTCGGGCATTTTAGCAGAAGTGGGCACGGCACAACACATTAAACTTTATAAAGTTTATAAGGGAAGTCCGAAGATGATGAAGAGACTACTTGAATACAATGGGCTAAATAATTTTCTTTAGTGTGTACTTTAACATGCATATAAATTTGAATTTGAAAATTTATAAGCTAATGTGCAAATTTAATCAAATCGATGAATCCATAAAATAAATTTCTGAATAAAATAAGGTTCCGAAAAAGACTCATAAGAAAAGAAGATAAATAAAATTAAATACATTAAAGAGAAGGAAAATAATTAAAATAAAATCTATGGCTAGGGTTAGTCATCTCATTCTTCTTTATTAATAATTTAAAATAAGTATAAAATAGGGTTCATTTATTTAGTCCGTCGATACGCGATCGAACGTATCCTATACGACCGGATTTAAGAAAAACGAGATGAATTGACAGGTACTCTACCTTTTGAAGCGTGATTGGTGGATCAAAGGTGATTAGGGCGAAAAGATTAATTTTTTTCTCCAATCTTCTCACGATAAATTTAAAGATCATGGTGCGCCTAGCAGACGGTCTGATTTTGATTCCACATGGCACACGTCCTTAAAAGTTAAGGTTTTAACTCATTTCCCATAATCTAGGGCCTTTTGTCTAATGAGAGCGCTATAATATTAAGATCTATCACAAAAAAGATAGGAAAAAAAAAAACAATTTTCATAGTCTAATTCAAATCGGCCAATGATTTGTGTCCCTGAAAAGAAAAATAATAATAATAATTGAAAACCAATAAAAACTTACTGAGTAACCATTTGAAAGACTGTAGAGTATATGAAACTTGTCTTATTAAAAATTGATTAGAAAAATAACACTAAGAAAAATGACACCAAAAAGTTAGAACAAGGTGATTACGGCGGTCTAGGTGTCGTGGGCTTTAGCTGGAGCCCAGCTAGACTTCAAATCAGGTTTGGGTTTATATAAAAAGCCCAAGTTCAAAAGTATTCAGGTCCGATCTGTTTTGTATTTGACCTTGGTTTGGGCCTATTTTTGGGTTTAAAAACTAAACCCCATCAAAGTCTAGCCCGAGTCCCACCCAACTTGGTCAAGCTCGATTATATTAAGAGAAAAGGCTAGTCAGGTTGAGTCCAACTCAGCCTAACTCAGCTCGGGTACCGACTTGAAAGAATTCGGGTTGAGCCGAGCCGCAGCCTGATTTTGTATCCGGGCTAGGTTCGGGGCCTAATTTTTAAGATTGAAAACAATCAGTCGTAAAAAAAGCCCAGCCCGTCCCGGCCCTTACCAGCCCTAAAGGTGATTTTGATGATGGTGGTAGTGGTGATTATTACTTAGGTTGAGTGAATCAAGCATTAATCATGTGGGCATGGTGGGTTACTACAAAGAGTTGGTAGAGTTGGTACTTTGGAACTTTAAACTTCTATAATAAATATAATATACAAAACAAATTTGTTGAACCTAATAAAATAGGTTAGCCATTCAAAAAACAATAGCTTAGCTGGGTCACTCATCTTTGATCCATTAAACCGTAAATTAAAAAAATAAAAATAATTCTTTATTGTTATTTTATAATTGCCAACCATGTTCATGGATGATTCCAACCCAAGTCGTCAAACTACATCAAATTGGATAAATATGGGTTTTTGTGATGGACAATTTGGTATTTGCATCTGATTAGTTCCACCGTTAGCACTGTTGATTGCTTTGAATTTGATTCCATCCAAATCTTTCACACTATATCTTGAGATAATGGTCTATCTATCATACGGTAAAATATTGATTCCAGATGGAACACATCCTCAAAAGTGACTTGAAAACTCTTCCTATCAAGATATCAAATATCGGTCGATACCGATACCTATTGGTTTTTGGCCAAACTGATACGTATTGGTCCCGTATCGGTATCGCCGATACATGCATATCGGGTATTCGCCGATATGTCTCGATTTCAATTGAGGTTTTGTTTCTTAAAAAAAAAAAAAAATTGGCCAATACGTATCGATATCGGCCGATTCGTAACGACCTCGGGCAAATCGATACCCGATTTGACACCTTGCTTCCTATATTATTCCATGACCACGATCACTTTGGGGATGTGTACCCCATGGAATCAACATCTGGCCGTCTGATCGTGTTTTAGAAAAATCGTATTTCTTGAAAAAAGTCATAAAATTTGCTAAGATCACAATTAATTTACCACTTTTTCAATAAATTTGCAACCTTTTTATAGATTTTCCATGCTTCTAAGTCTTATTTTCAATAAAATTATCTTTTCTGTGGATTTTTTTTTCAACTTTCTAATTTTCTTTCAATTTTTTTCAAATTTTCTTCTTACCAACTTATTCTCGTATCCCAACTTGATCACCATGGCCTTGATAGTTAAATTTGAACTGTCTAATTTGTACACTCCAATAGAAGCAATAATTTTAATGGTCAATATTAAGATATACTAATCAATGATTTAATGGTTTCAAGCCTCTCATAAGGATGCTTTTAAGTGCCAAATTAGTGAAAAATTAAAGGGGTTGTCTCTCTTGAACATCACTTAAGCACCCAATAGTGTTTAAACGATCTTACATCATTTATTGGTCTATGATCTTGAAAAATTATACCATCAAAGTGATATATCATCAATTGAAGGGTTCTGGGTAAAAAGGTAATACTTTTTGGGAGCTTCGAACCATCCGATTTATGCAGTTTAATATCAATGGTTGTTCTCAAGTTTGATGGCTATTATTAAAGTTCACCGATGGGATGTTTTACATCCACTTATAAACATGTTCCTTTGGCTGAGACATGTTCCAATTGTGGATTGCCACTTGGGCAATTTAGATTGATCATATATGTGTGACACATGATACAATGATATATCACACTTCAATAGTGTGAAAACAAAAGTGACATTCTAATAATGGAAGATCATTTAAACACCATTTGGTGTTTGAATGTCGGTTACGAGCCATTATCCCAAAATTAAAAGTGATTTATATATGCTTGTAAACATAGTTACCAAGTTTGAAATCGGGGGAAATGGGTAAGGGTAAAAACGAAAAAAGGAGGAAAAATCGGAAATATTTGAAAAAAAGAAATGGAAAGAAAACAATGAAAAATTATAAAGAACTTGAGGGATCAACCCGACCCAGTTACTGAAACCCTTAATCCACCCTTATTATTGAATTTATCAAAAAAAATTCGCGAAGTTCAAATGCAAAAATCGTATTTTTTCAATTAATCGCCTTTTTTAAGAAAAAAAAAAGTATTTTAATTGTGAAAGGAACGGAATTTGAAAAAATAGCGATTAAAACACGATATTTTCAGAATATTGCCAAATTGGTTACCTAAATAAATGTTACCTAAAAATAATTTCCGAATTGGGTACCTAAAACTCGGTTAACCAATTAGGCGAGTTTTTCCAAACCCGAGCATAGGCATTGCCACTCCGGTTGGGTGCCTAAAATCATCCCATTTAATATGAGATTTTATAAGATGCAACTGTTATATAGCTTCAGCAGAAAATTATAAGATGGAATTGTCATCAGAGAGGGGTGCCAATAAAGGCATCTAAGTAAACTATTATTATTACCTAAAATGGTTAAAGGTTTAAAAACGATTTAGATATATCCTAAATGTGAGAATTTAAATTTAGTGAGATATGTTTGGGGATCTTCATTTGATAAAAGTTGATAACCATCTTGATGGTCATTTATACTAATGGTTTGTTCAGATGTCTTTATAGACATATTACTGGACCAATTAGTCCAACCATTTTGTAAATAGTTTTTGGATAAACAGATGAAATTGTGCATCAATTTATCTAGTCTTAAACATTAGATCATTGAATTAATTGATTAATTTTAATTAAATTTAATTTTTTATTTTAAAAATTAAAAATTGACATTAATATAACCAATAAAAGTGTAATTATATATATATGAATAATAAAGTCGAAATAGTAATACTATAACAAATAGTAACTCAAAATATTATTCATATACATAATAAACAGTATTCATCGTCCAAATCCATATAGGCAGTGTTTAGATCGACAGATTTATTACAAACTTACTCGATTGTCAATGATTTACATGGACCGAAACGGCAACACAATCCAATGCATTTAGCCAATATCCCAACGCGACTTTTTGACGACCCATATGCGCGATAATAAATGTATAGATCTTCCTTTGTACCTATATAAATTTTTTAAAAAAATTAACATAGTTTAATATGTATCTAAATGAGGTTATGAGGACTACATACTACCTCTCAAAATTTCTACATTACCTACCATTTAACAGTGTCTTAGTGCTGACTATGTATGAACCATTGTTAGCATTCTAGATGCACAATTACGGCTCTCAATGGGTTGGGCTAGCCTGGATTTTGGGTTGGACCCGGCTAAAAAATAATCGGCTTTTTGGTGTGTAAACCTGGGCTAAGACCTGACTTTTACATATGTAAATTGTATATGACAAAGGGAACAATGGATTTGAACCCATATTAAGGATGGTGGGTTAGAACCTTAGATCACATGTCACGTGGCACGTTCCAAAACAACACCCGATTTGAGATCATGTAACACATGGTATGTGATTTATTAAAAAAATTAAGAACAAGTGTTTTTTAGGTGGCCCCTGATTGTCCTTAGGAAAGTGGCCATAGACCCCGATCCCTCGAATGGTTGCCACATGGACCCTAATTGATTCTAACCTAGCTTCCCGCGGTGGGCTTGAACCCATAGTGGCATGAGTTAGTCCGCAATGGGTGTCCACCCATCATTTGTATTAAAGTAGTCCACACGCTAGTGTGACTTCATGGCGTGCACGGATTTCCATGCATTGGAAGTGCGTGCTTGTCATATAGCCACACAGACATGTCAACGTCGTGTCCACTCATGATGAGTGAGCACTCATTATAGACTAACACTAATACTATGCCTCATTATACATTTATAATAGGTTTTAATTAAGGGCATTTTACTAAAAGGACCGACTCTCTTGAGTCCTGACCGTCATATATACACCAAATGGTGTTTAAACTATCTTACACCACTTATTGGCTTATGATCTTGAAATTTCATACAATCAAAATAATTTATCATCAATTGAAGGGATTTGGGTTTAAAAATCACACTTTGTGGGATATTCGAACTATCCAATCTTTGCACTCTAATACCAGTTGGTGTTCTTAATTTTAATAGTTGATATTAAAGTTCATCGATCAGATGGTTTACATCCACTTAGAAACATGAGCCCTTAGTTGGGACATGTTCCAACGATCTTGAGCAATTTAGATTGATCAAAGATGTGTGCTACATGGCACAATGACAAATCACACTTCAATGGTGTAAGATAAAAAAATGACATTTTAGTGTTGTGAGATAAATGTCGGTTAGGAGCCATTATCCCTTTTACTAAATTGTACCAGATTATATCGTTGAAAACTGTTAAGGTGTCTTGAATTTTATATATATATATATATATATATATATATATATATATATATATATATATATATATATAATTGATTTAAAAGATTTTAAGCAAAAAAAAGTTTAGCGAAGAAAAATATGACTTTAAAATGAAAATTAAAATTAGCTAAACAAAAAAAAAATAGTTGAAACCCTAATTTGTTTGAATGATTGGCTTGAGATGGATGGCAGCGAAGTCAAAACGAGATGACCTTGACTTAAAAAGCTTTCAAGAAATCTAAGAAAATGTTGATGAAAAATATGTGCACAGTTAGATTGTTAATTTTTATGTATTTTGTAAATTGTAAATGTTTACAAACTTAGAAGAGTTTGATGTAGTTTTATTTTTATTTTTTAACTTTTATGTAATT
The DNA here is from genome assembly GCA_021018995.1 of Chloranthus sessilifolius. Classification (NCBI taxonomy): domain Eukaryota; kingdom Viridiplantae; phylum Streptophyta; class Magnoliopsida; order Chloranthales; family Chloranthaceae; genus Chloranthus; species Chloranthus sessilifolius. Next base: position 96,340,529 of record CM037592.1, read on the forward strand.
ATTATGTAAATTTTGTATTAAATAAATTTTACATTTTTTATTTTATTCTTGGATAGTTAAGTTTTATTTTTACTACAAAAAATAAGACTATTAGCGGCAGCCAAAAACTGCCTTTATTAACAAAAAACTGCCGCTAATACCCTTACCGTTAATAGTCTCAATAGGTTTTTTATTGATAGCAGCACTGTTTTGCTCCAAAAAATTGCCGCTAATAATCTTATTTTTTATAGTGTTTTTTAATGTAAACGTACCTTTTTATGTAATTTTTATATAACTTTAAAATAGAAAATAAAATTATAGTGTATCATTGTTATCAAAACCACCATTTTTTAATTGTGTTCTATTCATAAAAATAGTTAGAAACACAATAATATTAATTTTTAAAAATTAATTTATTTTCAATAAAATCCAATGTTCCCATTTTATTGGCGTCTTGATTATTAAATTTTAGTAAAATGAAATTTTTTTTTTTTTTCCCATTTGTCACTAGTTTACTATCATTAAAGAGGCAAGCATCCAATGAAGTATATCAATTAGAGGGCTAGATCCCAAGTCCCAACTAGTTTATTTTCGTTTGTTTGCTATTTTGTGTTTTTGGTATTTTGAATAATTTGCTATTTCAGTAAAAGAAAAAAAAATCCATAGCATATGGAATGAAAAAATGACCATATGAAGGTAAGTTCATGCTTTCGAGATCCATTGTGTGTACATTGGGGTAAAAAGAGATCTCCATAGTCTGATTTCATGCTGTGAATAGATTTTAAAGGGTTTTGGATATATTCATATAGGTGCTTTCAGTAAACCTATAGATAAGAAAAAGGTACTCTTAACATTTTTTCAACAATAAAAATGTTTAAGTATTCATTGTTAAACTCATTGACCACCCTTGATTTAAGAGTGGTCAATAATTCTTTTATTTTTAAAAGATTTTAGATCAATCTTATGCATGTCCATGCCACATGTCACACCAGGTCCAAGAGAGATGAGAGAGAGAGAGCCCTTTTTTCTTATTTTTAAGAAACAGTTTTACCATTTACAAGAAGATATTCATTCTTCACAACCAATTTTGCATGTGCAAATATTGTTAATTATTTTGAATTAGACGATGATTTTTTGTCCCACTCTTACTCGCAATTGGTGTTGAAATCATGAGCTACCATTTTAAGGGGTGGCTGCACAAGAGTTGACTCAAGCGTAGATCACGTGCCACGTGACACTCAATCTCAAAGCAAACACCCATTTAGGGTATATTATTAAAATATATATATATTATGACCCATCAAAACACTATAAAAAATAAGATTAATAGCGACAGTTTTTTTTAATAAAAAACTGCCGCTATTAGTCTTGTTGCTACAAAAAACTGGCGTTACAATAATAATAGCAGCAATTTTTTGTAGCGACAGGACTAATAAAAAACTGCCGCTAATAGTCTTATTTTTTGTAGTGAAACCTTGGTTAAAGTTTTCCTTCAACCTTCCATAAACTAGAGCATTTAAATTTCTCCAATTTCTCCACGTGTGGGCTTAATTTATTTTCCGGATACATGTTGCCTTGACACCTTATCCTCATATTAGGTGCCACTTAGACACCAAAAATGCAATAGGGCACTGTTGAATTATAGGCCCTCCAAAAAAATTTATAAATGAACTGATGCATATACACCGTCCAAATAATAATCAAAGGGGAAAAGATTCAATGCACCAGGCTATGTAGGTAATATTCAAATTTAGACTACAGTGTTAAACACCAAAAAAAACTTTTTCTTTTATAGATCACATGCCATATGACACATAATTCCAAAATGAGTATTGTTCCGGAATCAGATGCCACGTGGTATGTGATACTGAGGTTCTAACCTATTACCTATCACTCGGAATATGAGTTCAAACATACTGTCTCATTTTTCATATATATATATATATATATATATATATATATATATATATATAGAAAAATGAGAAAATGCGCTCGGGCGTAGGAATATCTCTACACCAATTAATATGGGCGGGACAAGTAGCGTCCTTTTTGTGGAGTGGTCGGTAGTATGAGAATCACTTTACTAACTAGAGTTATGCTTTTAAAATATTTTAATACCCTTCCAGCAGTCGTTCTTGACTATTTTAAAGTCTCTTTCTTTTCTTCATTTTTTAAGAAAGTGTCAGACATATTTTTTTAGGTATATTTTAATAAAAAAATGTTGCCTCCAAATAGCGAAACGCTAACACCCTGACGCCGAGGTGCCGACGCTTCACTAAAAAAGAAATTGAGGGGCACCGGCGCTTCGATAAAAAAAATAATTAATTTTTTTTTATTGAAGCGCTAATGCCCATAAAACGAAGCGCCAGTGATTCAATAAAAAAATCAATTTTTTTTTTTTTTTTTTTTTTTATGGAACTTCCAACACCCCTAAAACGAGGTGTCAGAGTTTCGATAAATTTTTTTTATTTTTTTATCGAAGCGTCGACACCTCGATATAGAAGCGTCAACGTCCCTAAAATGAAGTGCTGACACCTCTAAATGAGGCGCCTCATTTTCGGAGCGTCGACGCTTCACTACCAAGGTGCTAGCACTTCGCTATCTGTAGGCCACATTTTTTTATTAAAATATACTTAAGAAAGTATGTCTGACACTTAAAAAAATAGAAAAAAAAATTTATTTTTTTTTTGAAGTCAAAAATGACACTAAAAGAGTATTAAAATATTTTAGAAGTGTAACTCTAATTAGTAAAATAATTCACATGCTACCTATCACTTCAAAAAAAAAAAAGCTACGGCCTCATATATATATATATATATATATATATATATAATTTCAAGGCACGCCATAGAAGGTCAAAAAGACAGACTATAAGGCTGGTTCTAAAGTTTGAGTTGTCCTATGTTACATGCGTTGTTTGCCACTTATAGCGAGCAAAAGTTGTCACTACTTTTGCAGGTCAAAAAGTGTTCCAACATGACTTCATAGATGATATAAATGTGGGTGCGGGCTCTTTTGTCAAGTTTGTGGTTCTCATGATGTAAGGAATTTTTGAACATTTCATAATCACTGAAACTTGAGTAGTTTAGTAACAATATTAATTAATATTATAGAAAATTAGTGCTTAAAATAATTTTACAATATCAATGGTTTAAGATGATGGTGATCCTATAGATCTTAAGCTAAAGAGTAATAAGTCCAAAAATGGCATTTTAGAGAGATTCAAATCATCCGATTTTTAGAGTATCACATCACTTATTTCTTTTAATTTTAATGACTAATACTAAAGTTCATCAATTAGATGATGCACATCCAATTATAGGTATCTTTCTTTGAGCTGAGTCATGATCTCCCGATAAATTGTCTCTTGGACAATTTAGATTAATTGATAACAAATGTGTGTCATATGGCATAATGATAAATCACAGTTCAATAATATGAGATAGGAAAAGTCTAAGTTTAATGGTGTAAGATCTTTTAAACACCAAATGGTATTTAAATGTTGCCCAGGAGCCATTATCTGTAAGTGTCTATTTGGTTTCAAGGAAATAAGGGGAAATAAGAAAAACTCATATGCGTCAAATAAATTACCGAGATGCCTGTTGTTTGAAAGACATACGAAGGGTCGGAAACTATCTTCGCATTTTTTATCAAAATTTCAGAACAAATGCTAAGGATTCCTCGATTTTCTATCTTCCGAGACTTCGGATTCTTCCTTTTCTCCAACAGTCTTATCAGAGTGTATCTTATTTTATAACTACCATACCTCAGTTATCTCAACCAATCTAAACAATTGTAACCGATGATGGTTATATTTGTAATCTTATTTATTCACTTTCTTATCAGATTATTGAAAATCACAGTAAACAAGTGAAAATTTGTCCATTCTATCTTTCTATCTTCTTCAGGATCAGCTCGGTGCGTTCAAGCCGATTATGATCCTAACATTGCTTTCTCTATTATATTTTATTGAAGTTTCTTGATTCATAAACTTTTCATTTTTCTTTCATCTCTTCTACATGAAATTGATTCATGTTTTATTTTTTTTCTCTTCATCTCTTTTATATTTAGTAAGAGATGCCTTTTTATTCATGTGGATGTATTTTTCACATTAATTTGCTTAATGGATGTGTATTTTCTACTTTGGTCTTCAATAACCTTTTATATGTCATGTGGATGTTCTTTCTCACATTTGCTTTGAATAATTTACGTAGATGATTATTTTTGTGGATCATTTTTATGATATTATAGCTGTTTTTTTAATTTGAATGATCTTTTGTGATATTATGGCTATTTTTTTGTTATGATATGTTATTTTTCTATAATTTCCTAATTAATATCCAAACACAGGATTTGATTAATCCTGCGTTTTCCTAGCTAGTAGTGTGGTTATCCAAACAGCAGAATATAAAGGGAAATAAAGGAATCTCATAATTTCCTACAACTTAAGTATCCATAAGAAAATATATAAATATTTTCTTATGTTTCTCGTATAGAACTGAAATTAGAATTCGTAAAGCGAGCAAAAGAGTATCTAATACAAACTCATAAAATTGACGGGTTTATTACATGCATCTTTTTCTTTCTATGGGATACATGCATGGTTTTAAATATATCCAATATATATCGGTTGATATGTATCGCAATAGCCTCGACTCGATATAATATTAAACTCGGATTAGATATATGATTACCTTTAGATGTAAGAATTCGAGATATCAGATCGAAGCTGGGCCCCCTACTAGTCTTGTCGGTACCAAAAACTGCCGCTACGGCCCTTAACAGCACATGCCGCTGAAACACCTTATTATTGTAGTGCCATTTTTCTTGTGACGGATACAAACATTTCTACCATTAAAAATCGTTGACCGCCTTCAATCAAATGACAGAGATCAATTTTTGTCCCCATCTTTCACACAATAGATCTTGTGATCATGACTCACCTATCAGAGGGTTGGATCTTAATTACATGTGACACATATTTCCAAAAGTGACACTTGAGGACCTTTCTCATGGTACACACATGATCATGCTCACTTTTGGAGATGTGTGTCACATGGAATCAATATTTGACCGTCTGATAGGTACGACATAATCGCAAACCTATTGTACATGTGATAGATTGGGACTATATATGATCTCCATTGGTCTGATTCAAGGCTGTCAACAATTTTTTATAATGGAAATGTTTTGTCACTGAAAAAAAAAAAAAAGGCAAATAAAGCGTCGCCACCCGATTTTAGAGGCTTGTTACTACCACACCACTTTATGTTATAGACACCTCACATAAACAAAGGAAAACTCCGTTGACTGTTTTGGATCATACGATGATACGATGGAGATCATTTTTCGTCTCAATCTTCCACACAACAAATCATGATATCATATGCATAGCATGAGACAGATGTTGATTCCACATGACACACATCCCAAAAACTAACGCGATCATAGCATACAATTAAACATGGTACACGTTTACTTTTTGGGATGTGTGCCACAGGTAATCACCATCTTCCCGTCCACATGGCACACATCCCAAAAATTAACATGACCATAGCATGCAATTAAACATGGTACACATTTACTTTTTGGGATGTGTGCTATAGGTAATCATCATCTTCCCGTCTGGTAGTAGGCCCATGATCTCAAGATCTATTATGTGGAAGATTGAGATGAAAAACATTCTCTATTATCGATTTTAAGGCGGTCAACATATATTTTCCTTTCTTTAAGAGAGGTAGTTTAACATAAAGTCTTTTTAGGGATTTTGGGATTTTTGCATTTACCCCTCTAAAATATGTCATATTTACACTACGACCCCTGTGTTTGAACTTTTTACACTGCGATCTCTGCTTTTGTGTTTCTTTTACTTCTTACACCTTACAATGACGAATCAATCATTGACTATTAAAACACTAAACTTTGACTTCTTGAATCAGATGATGGAGATCATTTTTCTCTATAAGATTCTACCCAATGAATCTTGAGATTAGGAGTCTACCATCAGGTGGTCAAATTTTGATCATGATCGTGGGTGTGCATCAAATATGATTCTTGGATTACTTTTCAATGTGGGCCATGTGAATCAAAATTTGCCTGTATGATGGTAGACTCATGATCTCAAGACTCATTGGGTAGAAACTTATGTTGAAAAATGCTCTCTATAATCTGATTCTAAGTAGTAAAAGTTTAGTTTTATAATAGTTAACGATTAATTCATCACTATATGGGGCAAAATGGAATGGAAACACAAAAATAGGGACCGCAGTGTAAATAGGTGAAATAAGGGAGTAAAATATAAATAGTGACATATCTTAGAAGGTAAATGCAAAAATCTCATTTTTAAAATCCTTATCTATTTGAGGGTAGTATATGCCCAAGGGGAGTAAGCATTAATTAGTCATTGGATTCCTTAGAAAATAGATATCCACTGAGTCCATGGAAATTCAAATCCATTTTTTAATCTCATCGAACGGCCTAGAAGGTCATTGATATGACGGCTATGATTTAATTCAACTGCACGTGCATAGCACGTGTAAATAGATCCGAAGCACCCAGATATACTAGGTAGTATATGCCCAAAGGGAGTAAGCATTAATTAGTCATTGGATTCCTTAGAAAATAGATATGCACTGAATCCAGGGAAATTCAAATCCATTTATTAATCTGATCCAACGGCCTAGAAGGTCATTGATCTGACGGCTATGATTTAATTCAACTGCACGTGCATAGCACGTGTCAATAGATCCGAAGCACCCAGATATACTATATATCTGCTATTTTGCCCATTAAACTTATGGCAACAACTGTTAGGACGGTGTTAAAGGGAGGACTATTTTTTGCAGACAAAGTGCACGCTGATTTGACATGACCCAATTGGTTGAATGGGAGGTGGAGCTTAATTAATACAGGTCAGTGCAACCAATTATCTCATATCATGTCCGCTACCTACACTTTGTGTAGATCAAATTTGTCCTCCATTTATAATTTTTCCACCGCTGTTATAATGCTTCTCGAAGATTAAATGCAATAATCCGCAGATAGTGAATTGTTCTTTTGCAATGTTTTGTTTTTAGTGTACAGCAATTCAACGGTCCAGATGACATCATTTGTGAGCGGTGTCGTTAAGATGAAATCTCAGTCGTCTGAATAGAACTTTCAATTATTGGAAATGCCACATGCACGTCGATGCACACGAGCTTCTGCATGGTCAACTCAAATCATGTGTATTGGAGGCACGAGCCTTAAAAAAATGAACTTTTTATATGAGTTATATCTAAGTTAGATATTAGTGAATCTGATACCGTCCAATAAGTTTGAAAATGGTTGACTTATGTCTAGCTTGGAACAGATGGTGTTTGATTGATTAATTCTAATTTTGGTATATGTTAAGGGCACTTTAGAAAAAAGGGATTTAATACGGAAAGTATATGCGCCATATTCTAGGCGAGAAAATTTTGTGATTTAGGGATTCTCACGAGATTCGGAGCCCATCTTTTTTGTTTGTTAATGTAAGTTTACCTTGCTACTGTCCTATAAAGAAAGAATTTAAGTTTGGTCCCACTTTCAATTACTTCCTTTAGATTTTGGAGCTTTCGAGTAACTTTAATGGAGAGGACCCTAGACCCTTCCAAAAAGGGAAATTTATCTGATCGACCCTGTCAGATACACCTTTTACGTTAGAGATCCTGTAGTTTCACCTTTACCCAAACCAATCTGCTGCGCCCCGAGCCATCGCCCGCCTTTAGGAAATGCCCAAACTATCCCTAATGTAATAAATAGCCACTATTTTTTTAACTCTTCACTGTTTACCTTTTTTTTACTTTTTACTTTTTCGTTCGAAGTCGGTGGAGAGGCGGTATCGCTTCGTAGACGCTAGCGTTCAGTTCTACAGTCTTCAAGCAATCAAATCTGTAAGTTTGAATTAAAATTACCTTCTATTGCTGTAAATTTTTTTTTTCTCATTTCTTTGATGCACATTTTGTCATAATTTGTTAAGGTTATCCTATATACAATCGATATCGACCGTATATGTAATCGTTATCGATTACATATAGAGTCTCTATCGATTACATATATATTCGATATCGATTGTATTTATAGTCGTAATCGGCTATATAAATAGTCGATGACGACTCTATAAAAAATCGATATCGACTCTCTATGTACATAATTAATACTCATCATATGAATATAATTATTACCCATCATATTAACTCCTCGATGTCATAACCCATAATAAATCATACGAGGTTTTATATTTATCTTAGCCGACGTTCAATTTATTGTCAATTACCCTTTTATAAAATCATTATGGCAAGTAAGTTTGGAAGGATAAGAAAAATTAATACAACGATTCGTATTCCACCATCTAGGCGCTTTAAATACAGGTTTAGTTTGTTCCTAGCAAAATTATTCTCTATCATCCCTATCAGCCCATCTTTCCCCATGACAGACGACAAAATCAACTATAACTCAATCAAGTTCTTTTCAGTATGGGAGGACCCACCACCACCATCAGAATCAGATCCTCTGCAGTTCTTATGGGACGAATACGAGAATGTGCAGAAAATTTTGGTGAAGGAAGAAGGAAGAAAAAAAAAATTAAGACGGGACCACCCACCTCTTAACTCCATCCACCACCTGCTCATCATCCATCTTCGTAAATTTTGGTTAGAAGCCGAGGACCGATCTTTATCGACGAATCTTCTATCAGACGTTGCTGCCAGAATCTTAATTTAGTGTGTGTCCAGATTTCATTTTTAACTGTAAATGAAATATTTTGAATGTAAATGAAACATTTTGAGTCGATGGTGACTTCATGAAATATTTTCAGTCTGTAAATTAAATATTTTTAATGTAATAGTCGATGACGATTTCATATGTAATCGATAACGACTATAAATAAAATCGATTGCGACTTTACATAGAGTCGATATCGATTTTATTTATAGTCGTTATCGATTACATATATAATCGATAGCGACCCTATATGTAATCGATATCGGTTTTATATATTACAGTTCAGTTAACATTTAAACTATCCTTGTTAGTATGGAACTCAGTCCTTTCTTTTTTACTACAGTTTATTTCAACAAGCTGTCAAGATGGTTGTACAGTGACCTGTTGCCAAGTGTTCCCCTAGTGCCATTTCGAATCTCTATGATAATGCAATCCCAACTCGAAAAGAGTTGCCGAGAGATTCAGTTTTCGGTGAAATATTTCAAATGCCTAAGGGTGTGGGATTTCTTTCCGATGTGGTCGATGCGATGTTGACGTTTTGGGTTGAAAAAAATTACTTTCGAATCGGAAAGATTGATGCCTATCTTCGGAAGTTGGACATTGCATTGATATTGGGCCTTGCCGTAGTTGGCCCATAAAAATATATCCCGTCCGTTAAACCACCGGAAGAACAAACCATTCGATACAAATACTTTCGTGGAATACCTCATGAGAAAATTCTCCGATCTCACATAAATAATGCAATTTGGAGAGCGAAAAGTGATGACGATTTCATAAAGTTGTCCCTTCTATATGTGCTGTGTATATTTCTTTTTTTCGGGTCCCACCATCAACTGGCGAAAGACCACATCGACCTTATCGATGATGTCGATAACTTTAACCGAACTCCGTGGGGTCTCCACGTATATCATGACTTGATAGAGTATATAATGAAGGACGCAACGAATAAAAAGACTGTCGAGATTGATAAAGCCCTTAAGACATACAACACATATGTATGGATATGTGTACTTCAATGGTGGGCTTATGATATGTTGCCAGATATCTTGCCTTCCCAGATAGGCCTCGAGGACCCTTTCCCAAAACTGCTGAAATGGTCGGACAAGGCGCAATCAAGGATCAAAGGTTACACTCGCAGACAGATATTAGACAGCAATGTATGAGGTCTATTAAATAATTCAAATAAATAAAGTTAAGGAGTAAAGAGACCCGATGCCGATTCAAAAAATAACTTACCGATTCATTCTAGAATCGATAATGATTCATTATAGAATCGATAACGACTTATTAAATAGTCGATAGCGATTCAGTAAAAAATCGATAACGATTATTTAATAAGTCGATAACAATTCATTACAGAATCGATAATGACTTACTAAGTAGTCGATATCGATTCATTAATTAATGGATAGCGATGCAGTACAGAATCGATAACGTTTTATTAAATAGTCGGTACTGATTCATTACAGAATCGTTAATGATTTATTAAATAGTCGATATTTTACATTTTGAATATATGATCAATTTAGTCTGTTATTTATCGTGTTTCATTTTCTTTCAAAAGGTTCGCGCTCCCCTCGTGCATGTTGGCTTTGAATTAGAGATACCCGTCTTAAAAGAATATCTACGGGTTAAAAATGTTGTTGAGGGAAAAAGAAAAGAGCCTCATGAATCGGTCAAGAAAGCTGTGGAAGAGATGCGGCCGAAGAAGAAGAGAAATTACATTCCGATCGAGAATATTGACGAGAAAAAATGGGATGACCAATCGACGTCGGACGAAGAACCGTCCTTGAAAAAGGAGCCCGTCCATGTAGGTATAGAGCAGCCGAGAACTAGGGGGGCACGAAGGAGAGCCTAGCTGCGAAAGGGAGCCCAACTGAACCGTCCACCTCCAATGAGTCGTTGTTGAGGAGGGTCGACGATTTGGTGGTGGAGAACTTGAAGCTCACCCAAAGAGTGAGCGATTTGGAGGGAGAGAATAAGGTCCTGGCGAAACGTTGTGCTTCCATATAGAAACTATGCAACTCCTTGAATGAGCGACTGAAATCAAGGGGTGTGGAGTTGCAGAAGTTGAATCACTACAACTCGTTGGTCAGAAAGGGTCAGGGGAATATAAAAGAACTTCTTGAAAATTTATTAGAGGCGAGACCTAAGGGATGTGTTGAAACGTGATATTTATATGTTTAGGTTTGTTAACATAAATCATTATCGACTGTCTATAAAGTCGATATCGATTATATTTACAATCGATATCGACTATATTTACAATCGATAACGATTATATTTACAATTGATATCGACTGTTAATAGAGTCGATATCGATTGTACCTACAATCGATATCGACTATATATACAGTCAATAACGATTAAATTTAAAATCGATTTGGACTTTTTAAAATGAGAACAAAAAATTATTTCTTAGTTTGCACCATTATTTCGATGTTCAGGATGTCGCTATTGAGGTGTTGATATCGAAGGTGTGCGACACAACGGTCGATCAGGAACCATCAGCTCCCGTGCATCAGGATCCTCCCATGGATGAGGTGACGGCAGCTGCGCTGACGAGCAGCCTATGACTCAAACCGATAAGGGTCCAACTGGTAAAGAGCAAACATCTTCCCAATTGTCTCACTAACAAATTGACTCTCGCTTAAGACCTAAGTAACGGAAACTCATCAAAACAATTGCGGTCAAACCTAGGAAACAGCGAAGGGTAGCGACGGTAAAAAAATCTATAACCGAGAAGGCCATTGAAAGACCAACTGCTGAGCCTGGACCAGTGGCTGATGCTACCGCTGAACCTGGGTCTATGGCTGATGACGCTACTACTGAGCTGACAGCGTAGCAGAAATACATGCTAGACATATGGAACAAGCCTGAGTCAGAGGACGAGTAAGTTATTCTTCCCAGGAGCAAGTTTGAATCTTTCACTTTATTATTATAAATTTATTACGAAGATTAGTTATGTTGGCCTTTATTTATGCAGTGACTACGTAAGCACTATCAGTAACTATACACTGATGGTACAATCTTTCAGATGTTTGGCGGGCACGCAGTACATGGATAATTTTGTAAGTAAAGTGAAGCTACTGTAGGCACAAATAAACAATTTAAAGCGGTCGACGACTCGAAATAGAATCGTTATCGACTCTACAATGAATCGGTATCGATTCATTGTATAGTCAATGACGATAACTTATATAATCGTTATCGACTCTAAAATAAATCAGTATTGATTTATTGTATACTCGATGACGATGATTTATATAATTGTTATCGACTCTACAACGAATCGATATCGATTCATTGTAAAGTCGATAACGATTATTTATATAGTTGTCAACGACTGTATGGAGAATCGATATCGATTCATTGGAGATTTGATAATAATTATTTAACTCTAACTGCATTGGTTTCAGATTATGGGCGCCTACCTGAGACATTTGGAAGTAATTGATGACAATATTCATCCTGATGTAAAGGGCAAATACTTCCTTATGTACCCTACCACTTTGACGTACATGGGCTTTAAACTAAACGATTTCAACAAGTTCCTTCTCGCTGAAAAATTATACGAAGAATCGTTCGAGATTCAAGTTAAACGGTGGGCTGCCTATAAACACAAAAAGAGCCAAGGCAAGAAGCTGATGGAAAATTTCTTCTTCAATTAGTTTCGAAAGTTGTGGGCTCACGAGTGCAGTATAGTATGCTTCTAACCTCTTTATAATTTTTCTATCATACCCTTTGAGATTATATTGCTTTTTTGTAGATATTTATCTCAATTCATTCACAACAACCATTACACTAGGCAGTTGCGATCGTGAAGGTAGTCGAACGATCGATAATGGTCGTCAACCCTATATTTAATAGGCCCTCTAAGGAAAGATATCTGACCTAATTACAAGCGCTGGTAAGATATTTTTCTTAGCATATCTTTCATCATTGTTAGCTTAGCATATTTGAAATTCCTTTATTTTAAAATAGACCCAATACCTTCCCGCGAATTTTATATTCTTACGGTGACTCCACTGCACTGAACCCAAAGACCTATCCTTAGTCATCTAGTGACAGCCAGGTCAAAGCCCTTCCCTGACAGACCAATTCGAGTGATTGTGGGGTGTTTGTGGTAGAGTACTTCATGTCAGAAAGGAAATTTGACTTCGCGCAATCAGATATAGATAGGATCAGGGTAGAAATTGGTCATACACTGGTTACATACATTGGCGATGGGAAAGGAGAACTGGAGTAGGACGATAAAAAAGAGGAGGTGCAGCAGTAGTGTGGTTATAATATAAATGAAATATTTTGTAAATATAAATTACACATTTTTTATAAATAAAACATTTTTAATATAGTTGAAACATTTTTAAGTAGCAGTGATTATAATATAGAAATAACTGTCATTATCGACTTTATATAGAGTCGTCATCGACTATATAAATAATCGATAACGACTCTATATAGAGTCGCTATCGACTTTATATAGAGTCATCATCGACTATATAAATAGTTGATAGCAATTCTACAATGAATCTATATCGACTTTATAGAGAGTCAATGGCAACTCTATATAGGGTCGCTATCGATTATTTATATACTCGATGACGACTCTATAAATAATCGGCAACGACTATATATATAGTCGTCAACGACTATATATACAGTCGCTGGCGGCTCATTTGTACATTCTAGGTTGCATGTTTCTATATAACTGTACAGTAAAATTATTATTATTACGAATCAAAAAAATCGAGATTCTGAATTTTTGAGCAAATATATACTCTCGTTTACATTCCATCTATCATTATTAAAAATATACACCATCAACCCATCGGTCTCATTGTCGTGCAACTCCTGCCATTGTGATCATATTCACTGCACCTGCTACACTAAAGGGCCCTAACATCATCCTTAGACCTCATCCTTCTCTTTCCCGGACGGCCAACTTGCTTTCGACAATTATAGGGTGGTCTCACTTTCATATTTTCAGGGAGTTTCTCTGCTTGAAACTCCCATTGGCTTTTATCGAGGGTGGAAATTCATTGGTCGTCGTATGTTTGTCTAAAGTAAGCGGTAAAAAATCACTTATCACAGAAGTTATGATAGTCGTAACTTCTCTGATTGATGGTCGCCACGGCATGGGAGCAAGGCAAGCCATGAATGTGCCAACGGCGGCAACTACACGTCTTGTGTTCCAAGTCGACGTGATGAATGAAATTTTCAGAGTTAACTTGGAATTAATCGCGCCCGTATGGTTGAGCTCTCTTTCTATCGGCCCATTGTAACACCTTCTTCATATGCTCGTCTGCTTTCGGGCAGAGGATGGTAGTCCATTTCTCAGATATCTGTCTGCGCTTTTGAAAATGATTGACGACTTTTTCTCTAGTAGTTCTAATTAAGTCGATAATTGGTCTCTCTCGAGCTATCTTTAATACGTTGTTTAAGCTTTCAACATTATTCGTAGTCAGGGAATCGTACTGCCTTCCTTCCATTATGCGCGTGCCCAAGCTTCGGGTCTATTTTCGAAATATACTCTACGGCCCGAGGATCAGCAAGATCTTTCTTTATTGCATTCATAAAATAATCAAATCTCTCTACTGAATATGCACGCGCAACTTTCCACCATACACCCTTCACATTATTCTTGGGATACTTGTGTGCCAAATTTTGTGTCATATGTCGCATGCAGTAGTTGTAATATGTGTTAGGAAAGATATGTTTTACCGTATTTATTAAACCCCTCGACCTATCCGTCATAAAAACGAAATCTTCATTAAACCCATCGATCACGAACACCTACCCATTAGAAACCACATCCACGTATCCTCTTCTTCTAACTCGGCACGACAAATGCTAGCGGTAATATATGACCATTACGTCTTGTGGATCAGGCGATAAGTAGGATCTCCTTGAACGTCCTCGTAGGTGTGTGTATCTACAAGCAATATCACGATGAAGTGTATTGCGGTAACCGATGCACGAAAAACTCCAAAAAATCTTTGGAACTTACCGTCAAGCGTAAGTTGAAAGGATGTTTGTACATTAGGATCTACCCTCTCCATCTCCTTTACGTAGGCTGGTAGATCAATAAATTGTCCTTTCCAACTGCCTCTAATATCATTAAGGACAAGTTCTTTTCCCCTCCAAGACTTTGCATATGAGATTTACACATTATAAGCTTTTACAATATTAAACATTATTGACGCCAGTGTGTAGTCGAATCCTTCTATAAGTTTATCTCGTACATAATTAGCTACGAAGGAGATTATTACACTACAGTGACCGTGCGGTCCGATCTTAGCGGCCCCGCATGCGTGAGTACTATTGAATGTCTTGATTTGGAAAGAATTGAGCCCAGTCAATTTAGACGCATGTATTCGCCATGAACAATCGGGTTCATAGCATCTGGCTGTCACTCAAAAACTAGCGGTTTTCAAAGGTCGAATTTGAAAATTTTTCTCCACCGCGTGCTCTTTCAATACTCTTTGAAATATTTGTTTGTCTCGAAAGATCTCTCCAACTTTAAACGTCTAATTCCGATATTCAATTTCCACCTCTTCATCGGAGGAGTCGCCCGATGTCTCTGACACTTCATAATCTCCGTCTACTAGGAGATTATCAATGTCTCTCACAAAAAATTTTGGATCCACTTTTATAAACCCATCTAGTTCGCTTTCATAATCTTCTTCTAAGGTATCTTCATTAGTGGATTGAGGATGACTACGCCATTCACTAGCGGTGTTCTCAGGTGGTTGACTAGATCCTTCACCAAAGGGGTTCTGATGTGATTGACTAGATCTTTCACCGAATCGATAATGGCGTGGTTGACTAGGCCCTTCACCGAAGGGGTGCTCATGTGTATGGACATGGGGTTGAGTTTCTCTGGTAATTCCCATCGATGGCATGATAGAATATAATTCGTGAGTAAATCAAGTTGTCCATCTACCGGAAAAGATATGACTGAAATCGTCGGTATCTACACCCTTTCTGAAGTATAGTCTAACCATTGACTACATTGTTGTGACCCATGCATCGTACGATTCAATCGGAGCATCGTTTAAATTAAAAGTTGCTTTCCTAGCAGTCATGTTCGCCGTAATATCGCTATCATCGCCTAACGGGACGGTATCGTATACAGTTTCATCCTCAAACTTACATGGCTGAAATGAGTCAGAAAATCAGTCCCACCAAGATCTACTTGTTCAGCTTCGACTCGGAAGAATGACGATTCCTTAATGATGAATACATTTATGACATCCACCCCAGATCTATAAAACGTAAATAGAGTGGCCAAATTATCAGCATCCAAAATGTCGGCAATCACAGGGGTATTCACTATCTTCATATGAAACTTTATGAAAACTGTTTCATCCGTCCTCGCAAAATTGACAGCAGACATTCATCTCATGAATTGTTCATAAGAAATACTAGTCAAAATGTTAATAACCCTCTGCCGACCACCTTCATACAAGTCATCATCGTTTACAAGAAGGCCATCATAGTGACAAAGAAGAGGAATCCTCACGTCCATCATCGTCTGTTTAAGAATGAGAAGGAAGGGGTCATAAGACTGATGAAACAAAAGAGAAAAGACGATTATAAATCGATATCGACTCTATATACAATCGATATCAACTGTATATAGAATCGATATCGACTCTATATACAGTCGATATCAATTGCAAATATAATCGTCATCGACTCTATATATAGTCGATATTGATTGTATATAGAGTCGATACTGACTTTTAGACAATCGTTATTGATTGAATATAGAGTCGATAACGATTATATTTGAAATCGATATCGACTGTATATAGAGTCGATGACGATTATATTTGCAATCGATATATACTTTTCAAAAAATGATCCAAGGATATATAGACTTTCTTATACTACACGAATAGGAGATCCTAACTAACTGAAAATGTAGACCAATAAACTTAAATTATTTTTTATATTGCCCCATTAAGAGACCCTAAAAAATTGAAATTGGGGTTTATGTAAAATACCTCGCGTTGCAAGGGCAAACTGCAGGCTCTTCTTGTCACAATGGAGAAATGCACGGGCTTCTTCTCCCTAGCCTCTATCTTCTTCTTCGAAATAGCAGATCGGAGCAGATCAGACTAAGGAAGAAGACGTCGTCACCTAACCCACCTCTAACTTTTTAGCAGATTAAAATAAGGAAGAAGAGGATGCTTTGTGGGTTAAAAAAAGTCATAGAAGGGGATAATTTGAACTTTTTACTCTCCTTAGGGTCGGCTAGGCTTGGAGCTGGTCGGTTTGGGTAAAGGTGAAACTACAGGGCCTCTGACGTAAAAGGTGTATCTGACAGGGTCGGTCAGGTAAATTTCCCTTCCAAAAATCCCTAGAGAAAAGCATTTATTATGGTGCTCAAGGGGAAGCACCTCTCTTCAACTTTATTACATGTAAAGATCTGGCCGCTAAAAAAGACTTGAAGTGCCATATGATTTCAGAGTTTTTGGTAATTTCCTGTTTTCTAAACCCCATTAATGGTGCAGAGCCAAGCTAAGATCCTAATCTTGTTCAAAAAATAGGGATCTTGAATGAGTTTTTTAATGTTTCTTTATTAGTATCAGAGTTAATCTTGCTCAAAAAATACTGATCTTGAATGAGTTTTTTTAATAGTATCAGAGCCAAGCTAAGCCTAAAGATGCCAAGAAGGTGTCTCGGTACCGGTGACGACGTCGGATCTGGCCGGTTTGAGATTAACTCTCTTAGGTCAAAGTCTATTGGGGGCTGAAACCTAGTGATCTGAGGAGCTCCATCTTCATCTTCTTCATCTAGCCGAAAACCTCAACCCTATCCAGAGATTCTCTTGTAGGGACGAGATAGTAATTTTGCTTTTTGAGTTAAGGGTAATAACGTCTTTTTGCCAACTTACTAAAAGGGCTTAAATGTAATTTGAAATCCCTTCTTATCCTAATTTCTGTGAAAATCTATCTCAAATACCGTGCCAATCGCTTTTTTCCCAACCTTTTAAGACTAGTATATTAGCCCAAAACGATTATAAACCGGTCCTCTTTTTCTAAATTTGCCTTTAAAAAAAACAAAGGGTGCCCTTATTTGCATAGCCACTTGAAAGGATGCTATTATTTAGACCCCGTGGAATTGTGACACCCTACCTCCAGTCACCATGCATTGACTGCTTTCAATTCAAATGATGGATATCATTTTTCGTCAAAATCTTTCACACAAATGATCTTGAGATCATTGGCGTACCATCAGACAGTCAATTTTTTATGTCGTGTGGCACACAACTCAAAAAGGGACTTTAAAATCATATGACATACATCACGCTCAAACATGATTTTAGGGTCACTTTTAGCAATGTGTGGCATGTGGAATAAAAATTCGACCGTTTGATGGGACGCTCGTGATCTCACGATCATTTATGTGAAAGGTTGGGATAAACAACGATCTGCATCGCCTGATTCAACATGGTCATTGCCTGCCGACTGAAGGAGATGGGCAAGGTCACAATTTCACTGGGTGTGAATATTGCTCCTACTAATTTTTTAAAAATATGCACCCTCTTTTCTTCTTCTTTCTTCCTTAGGGCTAGTTTGGATTCAAGGAAAACAAAAAGGAATAAGGTGGGTCGGATTTTAAAGTCCGAGTTCATTCAGTGTTTGGATAAAATATCGGAGTACGAAACATTCAGAAAAAAGTTTGAGGGTACCCCTCGCACTCTTGTTTTCCGACCTTTCGGAAAACTATTTAAGGCAGGCATGTCGTGAATGCTAGTTTTTTGTTTAGATGCCTTTATTTTCAGCACAAGATTTTTCTTTTTCAACTCGGGTCTTATGTGCTTAAATCGTTGATTACTTTGAATCAGATAATGATGATTGTTCTTCGCCTTAATCTTCTTTACAATGGATCTCGTGCTCATGAGCCTACCATCAAACAATGATTTTTTTGTTCTACTTGATACATATCGCAAAAAAAAATTTATTCTACTTGATACATATCTCAAAAAGTGATCTAAAAATCACTTTTGATATATTCCATGGTCGTGTAATTTTTAAGATGTGTCATACAGAATCAAAACTCGGTCGTCTAATAGCAACTCCATGATCTCAAGATCATTTGTATTGAAGAGGAGGGAGAAAAACAATCTCCATTATATGATTTCAAATAGTCAAACAATTTAAACATGTGAAGTTTGAGTTAAGAAGAAAGAACGATAAGTTGTAAGTGAAAGCATCCTTATATATTTTGTGATTATCGCAAATGTTCTCATCATCCTTATCTACAAGTAATAGGGTATATGTAATTACAATATAAAATTCTTTGTTCTCAACTTGAGTTTTATGTGCTTAAATAGTTGACTTTTTTAATCAAATGATAAATACTATTTTTCAGCTCAATCTTCGACACATTAGATCTTCAAATTATGGGACTTCCATCAGGCAATCAGATTTTGATTTCACGTGTGCACATTCCAAAAAATGAATGTGATTATGAGTATACATTGAACATTTTTCTTGGGTAATTTATTCGAGAGGTGTGTCACGTGAAATCAGCATCTGTCCATCTAATGATTGGACCATGATCTCAAGAACTATTGTGTCGAATATCTGGGGGTTTGAAATGGTATTTCAAATATTTTATGTTACTTGTATATGAGTATTAGAAGAAAAAAATAATGTCTGCAACATGTGGTTTCCACCTTTAACACCATTGACTGCCTTGAATAGACACATGGAAATCATTTTTTTTCTAATATTTTATTGAATTGATCTTTAGATAATGACTCACCTATCAGACGGCTAGATGTTAATTTCAAGTGAAACAATTCCAAAAGTGACCCCAGAACCCCTCCCATGGTACTCCCATGATTTCCAAGCAGAATCAAAATTTGATCGTCTAACAACAAGCCCACGCCCATGATCAGTCATTTATGTGGATGATCATTTTTGTAGATCATTCTTATGGATGATCATGTTTATGATATTATAGTTGTTTTTCAGTTTGGATAATATTTTGTTGTATTACGACTTTTTTTCATAGAATTTTTGTAGATCAGTTTGGATAATTATTTTCATAGAATTTTTCGCATATGTATCCAAAAATAGGATTTCTTTAATCCTGTGTTTTCTTAGCTAGCAATGTAACTATCCAAACAACGAAAAATAAAGAGAAACAAAGGAATCCTATAACTCGGATATTTATGAGAAAATGTACGATTATTATTTTACTTTCCTATGACATTTCCCGCGCTTTTATCCAATTAGCACCATCAAGTCGTAACAATGACGACACACATCTTCAATAGGGTTTCTGATTTCCTTTGGGTTTCAGGTGGATTTCAATAGGGTTCCATCGACTTCATTTTATTTGATTTTAGGTGTACTTCAAGAGGGTTTTATGAATTGTATGAGTCGTTGAAGCTGTAGAACTTTCCAGTTCTAAGGAAGAAGAAAAAGAAGTAGGTGCCTTTGAAGATTATCTAAAAATAGGTAAATGCAAATAAAGTTGAAATAAGAGGAACATTTCATTTATCACAAGTAAAAGTGAAAGTTCTGTAAGATTCGAACGATAGAGATCATTGTTCTTCCCAATTTTGCACACAATAGATGTTGAGATCATGGGCCTATTATCAGATAATCAATTGTTGACTCCACATGACAGAAAATCCTAGAAAGTGATTGTGAACCATGTTTGATTGTACACTGATCATGTTCACTTTTTGAGATGTATGTCACATGAAAGGAACATCTGACCATAGGCCTATGAGCTCAACATCTATAAGTGTGGAAGTTTGGGACGAAAATTGATCTCCATCATTTGATTTAAAACAATTAACATATTTTTCCTTTGTTTAAGTGAGGTGATTGTAACGTAAAGTAGTGCATAATACCAGCCAAAAATAATTGCATAGTCTATGCCATCACTTGCATGGAAAATGAATAGTGAAATCAATATACCGTCACGATGCATTTTCCGTACTATTAACACCTTGACAAATAATGGAAGAGTACCTTTAAATCCACCCCCTAATCTTTGAGTTTACTCACGCTAAAACCCATTGACTGCTTTGAATTCAATGATGCAAACTGTTTTTTCCTCACAATCTTTTCCATGATGGATCTTGAGATCATTCTCTTACCATCTACCATCAGTTTTTTGTATTTCGCATTATATCCATTCCCAAAATATGGCCTTAATATCACGTAAAACTCATCACGCTCAAATAAGGACACTTTTTGGAGATGTGTACCACATGAAATCGGAACTTATCGTCTGATGATACGCCCATAATCTCAAGATCCATCATGTGAAAGATTGGGATGAAAAATCATCTCCATTGATAAATTCAAAGCAGTCAACGGGTTTTAGGCGTGGGTGAACTCAAAGATTCAGTAGGTGGATTTAAAGGTACTCATAATAGAATCCAATCTCATCATTGTGGCCCTACAATTTTGTGTAAATTTTATGTAGTTTAGGGCAGTGCACCGTAAAGGATGATGGTACCTTCTTCTGTATCCATCGTGCACCGCTTGCCACGTACAATGTCCGTGCATCGAATAGAAACTCTAATTTTTGTAGGGTCCTTGGGTTCTCATAAGTTCTTTAATTTATTGACACGATTCATAAATGCCAACAATTTGTTGAGATTCAGACCTCTAACGCACCGACAAAAAATAAATAAATAAATAAACATAACAAGAAGTGGCATAAGAGGTCATCATCAAACCATCTCTACCATCCAACTAAGATTTTAAAAGGCCTTTTAAATGGACAACGACTCTGATTAAATGAAAAATCCTCTTCAAGATGAAGATGACCAATGGCTTGCTAGTCAGAACACGATACTAGTGACACATGAACCGCAATTGGAGCACCATATACCGCACCGACAACAATATATATATATATATATATATATATATATATATATATATATATATATATATATATATTAGTAAAATCACGATTTTCATCTAGCCGAGTCGTAAGTTATGGATATAAATTTCGATGAAATTCTTCGAAATTCGCTGAAATAGGGGTCGGACAAAACTTTTAACAAAATTTCGGTGATTTATTTGAAATTGCAAAAAATTCATTAATTTCAACAAATTTAATAAAATTTCGCTAGAATTAATGAATTTTTTTTTTAATTTGACACCATGATCTCAAGATCTATGGTTTCAAAAATTGGGACGAAAAATAATTTTCATGATTAAAAAAGTCAACAGTATTAGTTCTAAAATTCATGTTTGAAGAGATCTACTTTTGGAGATGAGAGATGGGTACCTCTTTTTTGTGCCCACGCATTCTTTGAAAGCGACCACGCCTCAGATTCCTTGAAAACCATTGATTGCTTTAGATTAGATGATGGAAATCGTTTTTCACCATGATCTTCCACACAATAGATCTTAAGATTATGTCTCATTTATCAAACAGTCTATTTTTTATTCCATGAGTTACAGATCCCAAAAAAGAGTCCCTAATTTACATTTGAGTGTGATGTGTGTCATAAGATTCCCTTACAGATTTTAAATATGAAAAAGGGTTTCGTCCTCTAATAGAGGATGGTTAGGTTGCGTATGGCATAGCTCTCTGCTAGCTCCAGCTATAGCAGAGTTCACCTACTTTAGCAGGTTCTCATCCTCTTTGCTAAAATCATGCTACCTGCTTTAGCAGGTACTCTTTCTCCTTGATAACTCCTTGCATATTGTATAGCAAGAATTTATATAAAATTTACCTGTTCAGCAGTTTTATCCTCCTCTCTACTCACTCCTTAACAGAGCAGATTTTATTTGTTCTGGTAGGGAGTTAGTAGGGAGCAGGGAGATTGTTGTTATAGCAAGTAAATCCTTCTTTGCATGAAGTTAGAAAAGAAAATAGGTGTCAACTAAAGCAGGTGAACTCCGCTATAACGAGATTAACAAAGAGCTATGTCATATGCAACCTTAGTATCTATCAAAATCTTACATGGAATTCCATATGACACTTGTAATACTATTTTGAAGCCACATGGAGCACATATGGGTTGCTTAGCTTATTTTTGAAAAAAATATATATTCGAAAACCTTTTAACAATAAATTTGAACCTTTGAAATTAGTCTAAGTTTGACTTATGCTTTAATTTTTTATATAAAAAAAATAGTTTTAAAAAAATTGATCCACACAATGATCTCACACTCCACGCATAGCACCCAAAATGTGTTTTGAATGCCACCTGAAACTCTACGCGTATTTTGAAACTCCACGTGTATATACCTAATCGGCTCCATATATATATATATATATATATATATATATATATATATATATATATATATATATATATATATATATATATATATATATATTCTTACTGTTATATGAAAGTAAAAATAGTTTCCATCAATTTTCATTACTAAATTGCCCCTATTCACCGAGATGCGAATTTACAACAATTACCTTTGGAAAGTGCCCGTATTGATTGAGAATCTCTTACGGTTGAAATTTGAAACCGGCTCTCCTTCACAGTTCACAGTCAAGTAGTCAAAGAGATTAGACTGTAGACGGTGAGAGATGCGAGATTACTACTAATTTGTTGCATGGTTAATGTCCGTCCTCTCTTTTCTATATTGTTTTTCAGATAGTGAGGGACTCTCTTCAGCCGTTGAGATATTGTCCCATGCTCGAATTCGCCGTTGATCTGAGATACGTGGATTTCCTGCTCCGGGTAAAAGGCGCAGAGGTGGCGGCTAAGGCCAACGGCACATGGTACGCACCACATCTGTTGGCAAACCTCTTGGTTTCTAAGCTAAACATTGCGGCTTTCAACGGTCAGATCTTCAAGAAGATCCTCAAAGATGGCATCGGAGGGCCCATGTTAGTCTACCCACTACTGAGAAGCAAGTGTCTTATTCCCAATTACTTCCGAATGTATACTACTATATTATGGTAGTATGTACTATATACTCAGTGGCATCACAGAATTGCCAATCTTTTTAAGATTTACCTCTATTTCTAAAATACCCCAATTTATGAAATATGACAGAAAAATACCTCTACTTTTAAAATTATCAAATTAACCTTTTTAACTATCTATTTAGTGAAAAATGATCTCAAGGTTAAAAAGAAGAATAGATTTAATAAAATAAATATTATAACTTATATATATATAAGTTCAGGCCGGGCCTTATCTTGTCTTAGCTCGGCCCTAAATTCTAGGGCTTTTATTTTAAAGGCCAAAGCCGTAGGGCCCTCAAAATTTGGCCGTAGCCCTAACATTTAGGGTCTAAACGCCCATTGATAGTCCTAAGTGATAGTCAATTATTTATCCCATGTGATACACATCCCAAAAAGTGATTAAAAATCACACTTGAGCATTATGGGTGCCACATGATTTTCGCCTTTTCGGTTACTTTTGTTATGTGAGATAAAAAATTTGAGCCACTGATGGTACACTATTGATCTAAGGATTCATTGTATAAAAGATTGAAATGGTAATCGAAATGATCTATTTGTACTCATCGAATTTTGAAGGGCATCATAGCCGACAGCCATTGACTCCTTTGAAACAGATGATGGAGACTTCCCAGTCTTTCCCTATTATGTATCTTGAGATCATTGATGTACCAACAATCAATTTTTTATTTCCCGTGGTGCACATCTCAAAAAGTAATTGAAATCATGTTTAAGCATGTTATGTGTCACATGATTTACAATTATTATTTTTGGATTGAAATATTGAAATGAAAATCGAACAAATCTATTTTCAGTTACCAATTTTTAATGGCACCATAGCTGAAGCCCAAATTGCTTTGAGTCATATGATAAAAATCATTTTTCGTCCCAATCTTTTAGATATTGAGATCACGAGAGTCCTGACATTCAGTTGTTTGAAACATTCGGAAACCCTTGAAATTACTTCAAATCAGACTCCTTTGAAACATTCGGAAACCCTTGAAACCCATTGATCACGCCAACTCCGCATGCACTTTTACTAGTATATATATATATATATATATATATATATATATATATATATATATATATATATTACTTCAAATTGTTTTTCACCCTGATCTTTCGCACAACAGATTTTGAGAGCAAAATCTCATCATCAGACGATCAGTTTTGGTTTCGACATGTCACAAATCCCCCAAAAGGGGTCCTAAAATCATGCTCAATTGTGATGTGTCATTATTTTAGGGCCAGTATTTGGGTATCCTTGCCACATGAAATGCAAAACTAGCAGATTGACCCATTAACATTTGAGAAAAGTACCAGATAACTCCTCAATATAATTTTTATCACCATTTCCGTGAGTTTTTTTTTTTATTACTGAAAGGCGCTCATGCACCCTCAAAACGGGCGGCATTAAGGCATTTCCACACTTTATAAAAATGCCAAATTACCTTTTAGCCCCTTCGAAAAAATCCCCCAAAAGCTACCCTCATCCCTCTTCCTTCGTTCCCCTCCTCCCTCTTCCTTCATTTATTTCCGCCCGTTTGTCGATGTTGTTTGTTGGGTCGTCGGAGCTCGAATCTCTGCATTTCGCAAAAATAGCATTTGCTCGGATCTTTGCACTTCGCAAAATTACCATTCTCCGCCGCTCTCGACGCCGTTCGTTGTGTCGTCAGAGATCGGACCTCAGCATCTCACAAAAATAGCATTCTCCGCAGTTCGTCAATGCCGTTCGTTGGGTCGTCGTTCGTTGATTTGTCGTTCGTTAGATCTCAAATCTGCATTTTTTATGATCCTATCATTGATTTGTCGTTCGTTAGATCTCAAATCTTTGATGAAAAAAAAGGACAAAAACAATATTGTTTATTGATTGGATCTTCATCGCTCTCATGCATCAAACGTTATAATTTTCAAGCTCAACAATTGGTATCAGCAGAGGAAAAGTTCCGTCATGCTCTAGAAAATGGAGAATTTTTTAGTGCTGCCAAAAATCAAGATGTCTTCTACCAAGAAACAAAGAAGGGTAAAACTGTAAACAACCCCTGCATCTTGCGTAGGTTTCTACGGCAGGCGGACCGTTCATTGGACACAGGGGTGCTCCATAGATAAAATGAGGTTCACGTTTTTTTGGTAATAAAAAAAGGCGCTCACCGTTTTTTGGTACAAAGCCCTTAACATTTTAGGTAGGCTTGCAAATTTTAACGGGTCAATCTCATGGTCAAATTTATACTTTCATAGATTTTTATGCTCCTAAGGCCTACTTGGGAACTTTCTAAAGTTTGACCATGTTAATTTTTAACATAACGAAATTAAACGGTATGCAGTTGATAGTGAACGGGTCAATTACCTTATAAGAATTTGTAATTAAAAGCTAAGACCCCCAACAAAATTGGAACAATTTAGTTAGTACACACCAGGTATCAAAATGGGTATCGGTCTCGGGTATCGGCCTTTTTTTTAAAATAAAAAATATTAAAAATTAAATCTACGTCTCGGCCGAAACAGATACGTATCGGTCGATCCTCGATAAGTATCAGCCGATACGGGCCCGTATCGGCCGATACGGTATCCGATAATCGAGTTGGGACACTGATACGTATCGGTTTGCCGAGAAATTGATACGTATTGCTGATATGTATTGGTATCGGCCAAATTTTCTACCTCGAGTGTACCTACCTGCAAACCCCCCTCCGTCTTCCAGACAATAATATTAAACAGAGGAAATATTTTGTGCAGACAAAGTGCAGACAGCTGATGTGACATGACGCAGCTGGCTGCATGGGCAGTGGGGCTCAATTAATGCATGTCGGTGCAGTCAATTGTATAATGCCACATTAGCCGCCTGTACTTTGTATGCATGAAATCTGTCCTCCATTTCCACTTTTCCTCGGTCATCCGGCTTTGCATCAGACGATGGTGATTCTTTTTCATTCCAATCTTCCCCACAATGATCTCACTGCCATGTGATTTTAAGGCTATTTTTTGGGACCTGTGCCACATGAAATAAAAATGTGACCATCTGATGGCACGCCGATAGTAATGAAATAATCTCATTGGTTTGATTCAACATAATCAATAGTTTTCAGTGTAGGCGCCCACCAATAATCTTAAGGACGCCAATGGAGCTAGCCTTTGAGAACGAGCCTAAGAATTTATTATGAGGCTACCTCTATTCGCACCAATGTCCTAAAACCGTTAAAAACACATTGACTGCTTTAAATCAGACGATGGAGGTTGCTTTTCACCCTGATCATCTGCACAATGGATCTTCATACCATTATATTACCATCACAATGTTGTTTTTTATTTTGCGCGTCGCATATACAAAATATAAATTGCCCTAAAATCACATTTGACTGTAATGTGTGCCAGATGATCTTAGGGCCACTTTCGGGTATTCGTGCCACGTGAATAGAAAAACCTACTATCTGGTAGTACGCTCATGGTCTCAAGATCCATATGTGTGGATGATCGCTCATGGTCTCAAGATCCATATGTGTGGGTGATCGAGTGAAAAAACAATCTCTATCATCTACAATAAGTAGTGATTGTGTTTCAAGCATTTCAGAGGTTGGTGATTTCAAAAAATGTGTTGGCGCGAATAGAGGTACCTTTATTAATTATGAGTACCTTTAAATCCACCCACCAAATCTTTGAGTTTACCCCATGAAACACATTGATTGCATTGAATAAGACTATGAAAATTGTTTATCGTCCCAATCTTTCAGACGATGGATCTTGAGATCATGGACATACTATCAAGCGGTCGATTTTTTATTTCATACGGTAAACACCCAAAAACATGACCTTAAATCAATTTTGAGCTTGCAAGTGATGGTAATGTCATGATATCAAAAATCGGCCAATACCGATACGAATCGGTTTCTCGGTAAACCGATACGTATCAGTATCTCAACTCGGTATCCCGATACGGCATCGATTTTGACCGATACCTTTGTTTTCCTTTTTGTTTTTTAAATAATAATAAAAAATTGCCGATACTGTAGCGACCCGAAATCTCACAACCTCTTAATTGTAAGATCTTAGACCGTACCTTCGTATTATGAACCATAGAAACATAATAAGGCGATAAAAGCACCTTAAACAGCGGAAGATAAAATTTCTTTAAAACATTAATTAATCTAAATAAAATCCATGATAATATTCTTATTCCAATAACAAGTCCAACATGATTAAAGCTTAAACAGTTTTGATAAAATACTAACTGATCAATGTCCCATTTATTTAAAATTACTAATAACTAGAAAGAAAAATAGCTAATTACGCCACGAAGTCATCATCGCCATTCAGTTCAGTTTCCTGAGCACCACGTGTCGTCTCATCGCCATAGGCCCATACATTATCCTTAGCAATACATGTCTCATCTGGTCACCCACATCAACAAGGGGTGTAAGTTTTCACTTGTATGGACCAGACATGCAATCCATTGAAGTATAAAATATCAGTTATAGTCATATAAATATTTCGGTATATTTCATGTGTGTGCAGTATACTATATAATCTCAATAAAATGATATCAACATAAACATATATATCAATAATACATGAATGCATCATTTCTTTTAATTTCATCTTTCTTGTAATTTAATACATGTTAGACTTCGTCCCGCTCAAGACGTTGGATCTTAATCATGCTTTTCACTTGTTTAGTTAGACTCCGTCATACTCAAGACGTTGGGTCTAATGAATCATATCATTTATTACATATCAAACTCCGTCCCGCTCAAGACGTTGGGCTTAATCATGCTCATCATATTCTTATTTAGTTAGACTCCATCTTACACAAGACGTTGGGTCTAATACCTTCTTAGACTCCATCATGTACAAGATGTTGGGTCTAATCTCCTTAATCGTGTTTAGTTAGACTCCATCAAGCACAAGATGTTGGGTCTAATACCTTCTTATACTCCATCATGTACAAGATGTTGGGTCTAATGCTCGTTGATCATGGTTTGACATTTCATCACATTTTATATGTCTTAGTTGTGCATTATATAGATCATCATGGAACATGTAAAGTGTATAAGAGTGACATCATAATATATAAGCATTTAAGTGCATTTAATCATGGTACATGAATATTAAAGTGTACACAGTCATGGTGCATAAATATTAACATTTAATGACACTGTTGTGAGAATAACTTAAATATATAACTTAACTATTCACACTCAATCTATTGAATTTATATTTAGGTTCAATCTATTGATTCTAGCTCAATCTATTGATTTCTCAATCTATTAAACTCTGTTCATGCTCAATTGATTGATTTCTCAATCCATTGACATAAATTCATGCTCAGGCTCAATCTATTGAGCTTTACTCAATCCATTGAGTTTTGTCTGTTACCATTTAATTTTCATCCTCAATCGATTGACATCCAATCGTCAATCGATTGACATAATTATGTATACTTTTCCAAAACAATATCATTTATTAGTATTTACTTTAATATTCCTCCTCAATCGATTGACATACAATCCTCAATTGATTGACATAATTCTGTATATTTTTTCAAAAGAATATCATTTAATCTTCAATCGATTGACATCTAATCGTTAATCGATTGACATAATTATGTGTACTTTTCTAAAATAATATTATTTATTAGTATTTACTTTAATATTCCTCCTCAATCGATTGACATAATTCTGTGCAATCTTTCAAAATAATATCATTTAATATTATATGCCCCACTGTCCATCCTCAATTGATTGACATATAATCGTCAATTGATTGACGTGCTTCTGTGAGTACATATCAAAATGCATCAAATCACATGATGAGATTTCAACCGTCTTCTTTTTAATCTAAATAATCCACATTAATAATCACTAACCCCAACATGCATCTCATTTAATCATGCCATCATTATTTATGAAATAAATACACTAATTTACATAAAAATCTATTTAAAAATTCATATTTTGAGTTCAATGGAAAGCATGATTTCTCCATACCTAGATTGTACCACTACGATTAGATTAAGATCCCAACAATGATGATGATTCTAGAAGAGGTGAAAGGCGCTTGAGAATATATGCCAAATCTAAAATTTCTTCTCTAAAGTCTCTGACGGCTCTATTCTTAAGAAAAACTCTCAATGAGTTTATAATCTAGGGTTCTCCGTAAGATATTTATTTATTATATTTTGAGGATTATCCGGTGTTAAGCTAACACAACAAGGAAGAGTGTATAGGCTAGACTTTTAGCTCAAAGTCCAAAATAGAAGTTTAGAGCACACA
The DNA here is from genome assembly GCA_021018995.1 of Chloranthus sessilifolius. NCBI lineage: Eukaryota > Viridiplantae > Streptophyta > Magnoliopsida > Chloranthales > Chloranthaceae > Chloranthus > Chloranthus sessilifolius. The sequence goes on from CM037592.1 coordinate 96,370,447, forward strand.
ACAAGGTTTGATCCCTAAACTTCTTATCTAAAACTTAAAGTCTTTAAGCAATAGGCTATTACACAACTTATATTCATTGATGACGAAAATAAATATAAGACCTTGAAAAACTAAAACATGCATTTTTAGATAAAACGTTTTGAAAAGTTAAGACATGTGGGGAATACGATATTAAACACATACACATATTTTAGGTGTATCGAAGACATAAAATTCAGATCATGGCAGATACGTATCGACCGAGTTGTATCAGTCCTCTAAGGACCAATACCCGATATATATCGGCTGAGTTGTATTGATCCTCCAAGGACCGATACCCAATACCGAGTTTGATTTAGACACCTTGGTTGAGGTCACTTTTTTGAGAGGTGTGTCATGTGAAATAAAATACTGATCGTCTAATAATACGCCCATGATCTCAAGATCCATCGTGTGAAAGATTGAGACAATCTCTAGTGTCCGATTCAATGTTGTCACTGGGTGAACTCAAAGATTCAATGGGTAAATTTAAAGATTCTCTATTATTGTTCATTGGATTCCTATATCCAAGGATATACGATCCTTCTTTTCATGTGATCCGAGCTCCTATAATGTCATTTATTTGATGGCTATGATTTACTTGAACTCCACGTGCATATCACGTGCTTACAGTTCCCTAGCACCCAGATATACTATATACCACTCAATATCTGCCTGCCCATAGTTTTAAAATAGAAAATTATAAATGGAGGACAGCTCTCTTGAGGACAAAGTACAGCTGTGCTGATGTGGGGCAATGTGACTGGCTGTATCGAGCTCACATCAGCAGCCTGCACTTTGTCTGTATAAAATCTATCCTCCATATAATATTATCCTTTCGATTGCATCGTATTTGCCGCCGCAGCTATTATAATGCTTCAGGAAGATTCGGCCGACCCGAAATTGCATAGCTGGCCGGCCGCTATCCTACGCAAATGATGAACTGTTCTTTTGCAACGTTTTGTTGTTATTGTACGGCTATTCAACGATCCAGATGACATCGTTTGTGACAGATGTCGTCAAGATGAGATCTTAGTCATCTAAATTGAACCATCAATATATTATTGGAAACGCCAGGTCCACATGGATGCACACGAGCTTCTACATTGTCAACTCAAATCTTGTGCATTGGATGCACCAAAAAAATTGAGCTTACATCTAAGTTAGATGTTAGTGAATCTGAGAGTGTCCGATGAATCTTGAAAATGGTTGACTTGTGTCTAATTTGGATTACATGGTGTTAGATTGATTAGTTTAAATTTTTTATGTGTGCGGTTTACAATGTATCAATGAGTAGTTTGGCCATGGAATAAACTTGGTTGGCTGGTTCACTCAAATATCTTTCTTTATGTTTATTACTAAAAAATAAAACTTATTTGTTAATATATCATAATTGACAAATTGTGGAATCCAATCAAATTATTATGGCCATGGTATCAAAAATCGGCCGATACCAATATATATTGGTACCCCAACTTGGTATCGATGTCGGTTCCCATATCGATCGATACGTATCGGGTATCGGCCAATACGATCTCGGTTTCGGCCGATACTTTTGTTATTTTTTTTTAAAAGCCGATATGTATCGGCCGAGTTGTATCAATCTTCTCAGGACTGTTATTAGAGTCGGATACCGACTTTGTTACCTTGATTGTGGCCCTACATTTTTATATAATTTTATATAGGGTAGTGTTGATTTGCCACGGAATTCTCCGAATTACTCAAAATTTAAGAAACTCTCTGGAATAGGTGATCAATTGAATTTTTGCATAATATTTTCTTCATTTGTATTTTATTATTTAAAGGCATCATTTTAAAATTTAAATAGGTTAATAATTTATCAATATGTTCCAATTCTTTTCGTTTTTTCCCCAATCTTTCCAGTATTTATCCGTATTAAATCAAACGACACCCAACCAAATGATTGCGAATCCGAACTTTTATTAATTATGCGTGGTGGAAGGCACGGGTTTGCTCCCCATATGTCTCAACTACGGGCCCCTCTTTTAAAAAAAAAAAAAAACTTACAATAATCTGAAGCTTACACTTAGACTAATCCCTAAGGGATGCCCTCGCCCCTTCCGTATAACGAGTATTTCACGATTTACACACCCTACAGGACATTCTGTTATCGCAGAAGGGAGACACCAACACTCGATCCAATAACCTAGTGGTAACAAACCAAAGTCTCCTACCAACTGTGCCAACCAATAGTGGGCACTACGAGACCCTCTTGTGCTAATGGTGTGAAGGTTAAGAGTGTTTCCGCCTTTGGTAGAGGTCCTTGATTTAAAAAGTAAAGATGTTTAACGATGTGTACCCATAGTAACCAAGTTTGGATTCGGCAATCATTCGGTGAGTGTCAATTCTGTTTAGTTTTACCTTGAAAATATTTGAGGATTATGATCATAGTGACAAATTTCGTTTTTGGTAATTTTTCGGTGGAGGGTCCTTTGGTACATTTCAGATTAATTTCGATACCTTTCGGAAAAAATTTAGGGATTAAAAATATTAAAAAAATATATTTAATATATATTTTTAAAAATTACTATAATATATACTAAATTACTAACATATTTAACAAGAAAAACATTAAAAAAAATCCCATAATTTTTGAAATTTCGTTGAAAAATATCGAAATTATCAAAACATATTCTTTTGACCCTTATTTCGGCAAATTTCGGCGAAATTTGTCACTATGATTATGATAATAATAATAATAATAAATTATCAACATATAGAAAAATTTATGTTAACTTATTTATAATTAAAATTGATATTTTTAAAATAATAAATAAGTGTTTCATATAATTGCTATACATTAATAATTTACGATCATAAAAAAAAAAAAAAAATACTAATTATAATTAAAGCATTTATCAGAATGCTAAAAATTCGGCCCTATACAAATCTCTGTATTAAATCTCCAGTTTTGTAGGGTCCCTTGGTTCCTTCAACTCCCATGGTCATGACAAGGTTCATACATATTTATGTTCCAACTCCCTCATATTCAATCCTCTGTCGCATCGACACAAAATATCACAATGACAAGTTGGCAAATTGTATAAGAGGTCTTCATCGAACCATCTCTACCATTGATCTTAAAAGAACTTTTAAATGGACAACGACTTTGATAATATTAAAAGTCTTCTTCGATTTTTTTTTTAAATTTTTTTTATTATAAGCATTATAAGTAAGTAGGGTTTGACTCGGCGACCTTAAGTTTACAATATTGTCAAAATCGGCCGATACCGATATATATTGACTCTTCGACAAGCAATGTCCTACCAATGGGACCATGATACGGGTGACACATATTGCACCGCAATTGGAACCCATATATTATGATGGTACACCCAAGGTATAAAAAATCGGACGATACTGATACGTATCGATTTTTGGCTAAACATAAATGTATTGGTATCCTGTATCAAGTTTTGGCCAATATGTCTCGGTTTCAATCGAGATTTTAGAATTAAAAATAAATAAATAAAATTGTCTAATAAGTATCGGTCGCTTCGTATCGACCTCGGGCAAACTAGTACCCGTGACCGATACCGGTTTTGATACCTTGGGTACATCAATGTTGATCAATATTTTACTACAAAATTTATAACCTATAAGCATTTATTAACATCATCTCAACCGTCAAATAATCATCCAAGGACTCAAAACTCCACCCATTAAGGTGTTGTAATACTTAATCAAAATTGTAATTAATGAGTGGATACGGGGTTAATTGGCCAATCAGTATATGCTTTATGCTAAAATGCTCAAACTTGTAACCTGGGGAATGGTCAGAATCAAGCAAAATGGGATTTAACTCAGTTATAGCTCTTGAAAATTAGGGAATGCGGACTTTTTTTAATTCACTTTTTATAGTAAAACGTGTAGTCAAGATTCTCAGATTTTCAAGGGCAGCTGATAGAGTAGGCCTAGAAATCCGGTTCTATGATCACGTCTACTTAGTAGGACATGACCATAGATTTGGACAGATTTGCATGCTCACAAACAAATGTACACTTTCCAAAGTTTGACCCGTTGCACCTTTTTGAGATTAGTAGGTTAACCTGTTTGCATTTTGATAGTGAATGTAGGCCCTTTCAGCCGTTACTTGCACATACAAAGTTTTTCGAAGCACACATTTAAAAAAATAAAAACAAAATTTATACTTTAGGGATCGTGCCATGCGAAAAAGCATTATGCCATTTGATTTAAGTAGCTCTCCTGAAATTAGCATGAAGCATAATCTCTATCATATGAATCCAAACAGTCAACTATTGAATCAGATGATGGTTATAGCATTAGTATGAAACATGATCTCCATCATCTTAATTGAAGCAATCAACTGTTGAATCAAATGATGGTTATAAATTGCGTTGACTGATAGCGGGCATGTTTGATAGTAGGTAAGCCGCCCGTCGTCCATGTTTAGAGGCCTTACAACATTTTGTTGACGTTGAGCCAAGGTATTATATATCTGCTGATACTGATACGTATAAGTTTTTCGGCAAATTGATACGTATCGAGTATCCAACTCAGTATTGGTATGAGCCAATATGAGCTCGTATCGGTAGATACCTGTATTTTTAATTTTTAATTTTTTTTTAAAACACAATACCTGATACCGAGTTTGTTATCTTGCATTCACCACAGATTTAATGGAGAGTTTAATGGGTTTTAAGTACACGTGTTTATACAAGCTAAGGTGTTGGCCCATTAATAATGGGCCAAGGCTCGACTCTGTTATTAAACAAGCTGACCCATGAAGCTCAAAGAGTTGTTCTGATTATACCATGTGGTGGTGTGCATTTCTGATGAATCTAAATTGTCCAAGTGCCAATCTATCATTGGAACATGTAACGTGGCATCCCGTTCATTAACTTTAATATCAACCATTAGAATTAACAAAAATAGTTAATATTGTAATACATAGAACAGATGGTTTAAATCTCCCTAAAACACTATTTTGAGCGTATTGCACTTCAATCTATGATCTATTACTTTGATGGTACGGATCATTGATGGTGTATGATCATTTAAAAACTATTGTCATGTTTAAATCACGATCAGGAGAGTAGTGCCCTAACTTAAAATATAAGGGGTGCCTCCATTCACATTTACATGATTACTGAAAAGCGCGAAGGTTCAAACCCCCTTGATACCCATTGACTCCTTGGAATCAAGCGTTGGAGATCATTTTTCGGTCGAGTCTTCAATACAAAGGATTCAAAGGAGTCAATGGGTTTCAAGGTGTTTGGGATGGAGGCGCTTTTCGGTAATCCTATAGGCGTGAACAGAGGTACCCAAATACAAGTTACGTACTTGTATTCGCGCCATCAGGTTTTTTAAGACGCCAACGCCAAAAACCCCCTTGATTTCTTGGAATCATATTGTAGAGATTGTATTTCACTCTGATCTTCCACAAAATGAATCCTAAGAATAAGATCATATTATCGGACAACGATTTTTTGACCACACTTGTCACAGATCTAAAAAAAATGGCTCTAAAATTATGTTTGAGCGCGATGTGTCATATGATTTTAAGGCGAGTTTTTGGGTATTCGTGCCTCATGAAATAAAAAATAGACTGCGAAATCAAAACTAGACCGTCTGATGCTATGCTCATTGTGTGGAAGATTAGAATGGAAAACAATTTCTATAGTCTGATTTCTACTTGTCAGTGAGTTTCCGACCTTGGCGCTTTCGGTAAGCCTATTGGCGCCATGGTTCAAAATTTTGGCTACCGGGCAAAGATGTCGGCCGAAATTCAAAATTTCGGTTTTGAAACGAAATCCGAGATTTTTAACCCTGATTGGCATGAATAGAATACCCAAAGACGTATGCTTGGGCAAATTTTGTCTATGGAAATTAGTCCCTCTAAATGCTCTGAAAGGTCAGACCGCTTGAAAATTGCTGAGTCCCTGGAATCAGATGATGATGATCTTTTTTCACTCCGATCTTCCACACTGTAGATCTTGTGATCATGATGCACCTATCGGATGGTATTTATAATTCCATGTGTTACAGGCCATTGTTTTGGAATGTGCGACACATGGAATTAAAAATTAATCGTCTAATATGTGTGCCATGAAGTCTAATAGGTGTGCTATGATCTCAATATTGTGTGTTAGATCGGGGTGAAAAGCGATCTCCATCATCTGATTCTAAGGAATCAACGGTTTTGAAGGGGTCTGAAATGTTGGCGCTTTTAGTAAATCAACGGTTTTGAAGTGGTCTGAAATGTTGGCGCTTTTAGTAAAGGCGTTGGTGCGTTTAGACAAAGCCCCAGAGAAGTAACGTTCCCTTGTATGGATATTTCACGTTCATCACAGGCCTCGATTTCCGTGAACTTAAGCGTTTAGATGTTAGGCAGGAGTCAGGAATTCAGGATTCTGCAGCCCGCGAGATCGCGGGCCCTGCTCTCTCTCTAACTCTTTATATCCAATTCTACAACACCCAGGGGCAATTTGGTCAATTCCATGGATCTTTCACGTTTATCACAAGCCTCGATTTCCGTGTACATAAGCGTTTAGATGTTGGGCAGGAATCAGGATTCCGCAGCCAGCGAGACCGTGGGCCCTGCTCTCTCTCTCTAACTCCTTATATCCAATTCTACAAAACCCAGGGGCAATTTGGTCAGACAAAGTCAAATCGAAGGCAGTTAAGTATAAAATCCTCGCTGTCAATTTTTGTCGTATTAGAATCTGACCGTCTAAAACCCGGACAGCCTGTAAAACAGCTGTAATCCAACCAAACCAGATACCCACCCCAATGAATTCCTGCAAACTCCGTGTACTTAGGACCCCTCTCTCTCTCTTTTAAGTTAGAGAGAGAGAGAGAGAGAGAGGGGGCCTCCAAACGCAGTTAAAATACACAAAGCAGCGCAATTTAGCTACTTGCTGTACGTCTTCCCCACCAGCTCATTTTAGCACGCATCCCCATGGATTCTTCTCCACAGCTCATCCAATTCCAGCCTGTTGTACTTCAGCCCACAGCTTACAAAACCTAACTCTCTATTTCTTCTTCTTCTTCACAAATCTCATCTCCTGATCTCGTTTCCTGACTGACTGATTCAACTTTCCTAATGGATCCGTGTCCTTTCGTTCGGATCCTCGTCGGAAACCTAGCTCTCAAAATTCCTGTGGCCGCGAAACCTGCTCGGTCAGGCGTCCACCCCTCGGCGTCGCCGTGTTTCTGCAAAATACGTCTGAAGAATTTCCCCCTACAAACGGCGACGGTGCCGTTGATTCCGCCGGAAAACCCTTACCCCGACGGTCAAACGCAAACCCTAGCGGCGACGTTTCATTTGAACCGAGCGGATATCGAGAAACTCGCCGGAAAATCGATCTTTAAAGGGAAGACTTGTCTGAAAGTGTCGATCTATACGGGCCGGAGAGGGACGACGTGTGGTGTGAACTCTGGAAGGCTTTTGGGGAAGGTTTCTCTGCCGCTGGATCTGGCGGGAACGGAATCTAGAGCGCATGTGTTTCAGAATGGGTGGGTTTCGGTGGGAAAAGATACGAAGGGGGCGTCGGCGCAGATGTATATGAGTGTGAAGGCGGAGCCTGATCCGAGGTTTGTGTTTGAGTTTGATGGTGAGCCGGAGTGTAGTCCGCAGGTTTTTCAGGTTCAAGGGAGCATAAGGCAGCCGGTTTTTACATGCAAGTTTAGTTTTCGGAGTTCTGTTGACCGGAATATGAGATCAAGGTTAGTTTCAGGCGAGATCTCTTGTTTGATTCTTGTTTCGTTTTGTTGTTCGATCGTTTGGTTGATTTTTTTAATGTTTACGTGTTGTAGTTGGAGTCTCTGTTTGTTTTTTTTCGATTACTTAAATTATTTTGTTCATAAAAAATATATGTTTTTCACTTTTCTGATCGACTGAAGCTTTTTTCTATAAAAAAAACAACAAAATTGCCTGCTCTGTGCTCAAAGCTAGAACTTTTTGTTTTAAATAAAAAGTTGTGGTGTAGTTGGAGTCTCTGGTTCCATTGTTTGAATCATTTTGATCATTATTGTGTTTTATTTTTGTGATTTACTGAAGGTTAAAAGAAAACAACATTGCATGCTCATTGTTCAAAAAAGCTGAATTTTGTTTTAAATAAAAAGCGTTTGTTTTCTTTTTTAAAATTCGTGCTCAAAGCTATAATATTTTGCTGTGATTTGATGTTTTTCTTCAAGAAGATAGATAATTTGCTTTTTTTTTTAATTGATAGTTATTTTTCGGATTGAGTAAAGTTTATGTTTATTTTTAATTTTATTTTAACAAGTTGGTAAGCTGAAAGCAAGAATTTGAGTTCCATTATAATTTGAACTAATATCTGTAAAATTTGCCCGTTTAAAAAAAAAATTATGAGTTGGGATTGGAGATGATAAAGGTTAATCTGCAACTGTTGTGATATCCTTTGATTTGTATGGAATAAAGGGTTGTGATTTCCTCTAATCGTCACACATGGCGTTGTGATCTTAGCGATCTCTTTTACTGTTTGAAAATTTTGATCTTTCCCTCGTACTCATGAATCAGATTCAAAAACAAAAAGAGAAGAACATAAAAATAAATGCGAGAAAAGTGATTTGAGAATCCGATTGGTGATGCTCACTGATACAGTTGATGATCTTCCTTTACGTATCTTACACTTTCCCTTAATCCATTGTCATTTAAGTGTAAATTTTTGGGTTTCTAAATTCAATAGGCCACACTTTTGGGTGTGTAATGCGGGTCCCATTCAAAAGGAGTCTCTGTTCTTGTCCCGACCATCAGCCTATCGGATGGTGGTCGTTGGTCATTTTAGGATTCGAAATGTCTTTTTAATGATCATCGCAGATTTGTTAAGAACATGGCGACATTTGGAAATTCAACATCATCGTAATGACAGCCTCCTTAACCCATAGGTTGAGTCCTATTCCTCCACTTGTTGGTCATCAGCGCTAAGCTCTCTATAACTTGGTTCATCACCTTTCTCCCGGCTTCCTCCGACCAGGCTCTGTTTCTCAACCCTTGAAATTGTTTTACGAAATTCTGGCAGGAAACTGAATCTCTATAATGCACTCAAGTACTTAACCATATGATCAGTTTTGTTTTTTGTTTTCATTTTTCATGTTTAATTTTCAATTACATTCTGAAATTTGCTAACTTTTTATTCTTTTACTCGTGTGTATCCAACAGATCAGTGCAATCAGAGCCATCCAGTTCTAGAAGCTGGTTACCAACTCTTGGAAGCCAAAGAGAACGTCCGGTGAAAGAGCGAAAGGGCTGGTCAATAACTGTTCACGATCTATCAGGCTCGCCTGTGGCAGCCGCGTCAATGGTCACCCCCTTCGTGGCCTCGCCTGGTTCCGACCGGGTGAGCAAGTCCAACCCTGGTGCATGGCTTATATTACGCCCTGGGGACAACACATGGAAACCATGGGGCCGACTAGAGGTCTGGCGCGAACGAGGAAGCGCAGATAACATTGGTTACCGGTTTGAACTCCTTCCCGACACCGTCTCTGGTGCCGGAATCCTCCTTTCAGAGTCCTCTCTCAGCACAAACAAGGGCGGAAAATTCATAATAGATATGACTGGAAATAGTCGTTTAGTGAATGGTTGTTCACCGGCCTGTAGTCCAAGAAGCAGTGGGGATTTTGGACTTGGGCTCTGGCCGTTCTGTGTGTACAGAGGTTTCGTCATGTCTTCGACGGCCGAAGGCGAAGGAAAGTACAGCCGACCTGTCGTGGAGGTTGGCGTGCAGCACGTGACTTGCACCGAGGATGCTGCGGCTTTCGTTGCATTGTCGGCTGCCGTTGATTTGAGTGTGGATGCTTGTAAGCTTTTCTCTCAGAAGCTTAGGAAGGAGCTGTGCCATCAACAATGAAGTGTTTTTTGCTGTTTTTGAGGATGTGATTGGTGTTTATCTTTTTTATCTTTGGTTTTCTTTACTGAGTGGTTTGCTAACTAACAGTAGGGGTGGTGGTGGTAGATTGTATTTTTTTTTTTTAACTGTATAGGTTAATTAGTTAGAGACCTTTGGGAGAGTTGGTGAGCAGGAAGGAGTTGTAGAGTTGGTTTTTCTTTTTCTGTTTTTGCCTTTTTCTGATGAGATTTGTATTCTTTTGTGGTTCAGACTCAATCTTTTTTTAGGGTTGTTGAGCTGGAAAGTAAATTTAATTTGTCTGATGGTTTTTGGATGGCTGATTTGGTATTTAAATTTATGCCTTCAACTTCAATTTTGCTATTTTGATATCATTGATTTTAGAAGAAACAGATTGCAAAGCAGCAGAGATGACAGGCTGGTAGTCTTTGTCTAACTTGGACCACTATCAGATTGGATGGTTACAACTTAGAACTATCTGATCTGTTTTTATTTGTCTGATGGGTTTGGGATGGTTGATTTTGTATTTTTGTATTGAAGCTGCAATTTTGCTATTTTGATACCTATCATTTATGGAATAATAAATAGCAATGCAGCAGAGATAACCAGACTGGTGGGTTTGTTGAATTTTTTACCAATATCAGATCTGATGGTTAGAACCATCCAATCTTAAATATTGGTTGGTCAGAATTGATTGTGTGAGGAAGGATGTGGCAAAAGAAACTAGCCTTCCATATGTGGGCTGGAAATTGGAACTAAGAGGTGGGCTTAGGCTTTGGTGATAATTGCTAACTCATTTTATGGTGTCAGGCTTACCTCTTTAAACATATGTTTGGTAGACATGTGACTTTTTCTAGACTTTAGAGGATGATAGATTGGGTGATTAGAGGCATAAAAAGTTTCAACCTTAATAAAGTCTGTGATTTGATTATTGGTCTTGGCATTGGGTGACATTATTTGCACCCATTAAACTTCTGGACCATAAAAAAAAACAGACGCTGTGCTGCCTTGAGTAAGACGATAGAGATTGTTTTGAGATCACAACCAGCAAACATCCTCAAAAGTGATCGGATGATAGAGAGACACCTATGATAATTATCACTTTTGGGGATGTGTGAGACTTGTAATCGAGATTTCACTATGTAATAGGTGTGTGGTGATCTAAAGTTCTATTATGTCAAAGATTGGGACGAAAAATGATCTCTATTATTTGATTCAACGCAGTGAGAACGCCTCACCGTCTGATAGGGACAATTTCAATCATATGGTTGACGGCGGAGATTGCACATTCCTAAGGTGGCAACTTTACAGGGTTTTGTTTCCACACACGTCAAATACCCGGGTCAAGCCTGCAACGTGCGTACAAGATCATGGGTAGGCTAGGATCTAAATTATCAATGTTAACATCCTACATGCTATTATACTAGTGCTTTATTATTATTATTATTATTATTATTATTTTTTTAATTTTTATTTTTTTTAAGGAAATTTACAGGATCAACCCTGTCAAATTCACCTTTTCCGTTAGAAATCTTTTCGCTTCATCTTTCACCTAACTAGGTCCAAATCAAGTCATCACCGGAATATCTAAACTGTCAAACGTACCCTCAAGGCCTATAAAAGGTTACAAACCAAGGGTTATTTTTTTGGGCAATTCTAAACACACCACAAAATCATCCTTTTGAACCAAAGATAGCATGACACTTGCTCTCTGTTATTTGAAACATCAACTAACGAACTAATAAATAATCGACTCCGCTTTGATAACCAATCGTCATCGCTTTGCTAATCAATTGTCACCGAACTGATATGAAATCGTCATTCCTTTAATAATAAATTGTCATTTTTGCGATCATGGATAGCTAGTTTTTAATTATCAATATATATATATATATATATATATATATATATTAAAGTGTTCAACCACTAGCAACAAAGTTACTTGCAGTGAAATTGGATAGCCTTTGATTCCACAATTGGTTTAACTCGCCAAAAAAAGGTTGCTACTAAGTCTTTAAAGGGGTAGAAAGGAAACCTAGCCATTTCCTCTCTAATATGCATAGCAAAATATATTGTTAATTTTAAATATAAATATAAGAATTATCACGATTGATTATCCAAGTGATGTATACTGTTTTACAGATCGGTGGCGATTTTTTATTAGAGCGATGACGATTTGTTAGAAGATTGATGACGATTGTTTATTATTGCAATGACGAGTTTTTATTAAATCGATGACGTCTGATTAGTAGATTGATGACGATTCATTATTTAAATTTACCATTAAATTTAATTATTGACTTTAAAGAATCTTTTGATAGAGGTTATGTTTCGTGCCAATCTTTGGCAGCATTAATCTTTATATTGTGGCCTTCAAATCAGACGTCATAGATGCTGCTTCACATCGCGTAAATATAAAAAGTGTAAAATTTTAAAATTTTAAGTTATGTAGAACGATAAATAGTGTAAGAAAGGGTATTTAAGACTTTTGTGCTAGCTGGAATTGGCTTGGCTTCAAGCTGGTCAGTTATGAAAAAGGTGAAATTATAGGGTCTTTGACCGAAAAGGTGAATCTGACAGGGTCAATCCAATATTATGACTTTGGAGAGTATATGCCCCCGGGCTCACAGGATGACCCGTCCGCCCGGTGGCCAAATCACATGCCATGTGGCATTATCAATCCAAAATAAATCCCATCTTGGGTTGATCAGCCATGAGACATGATTTAAAAAAATATATTATTTTTTAACTTGTTTTCCCTTTGTTTGACAGGTTAAAGATAAGGTAATGCTCCAAAACTTTGGTGCATTGATTTTTGGCAACTTTGACCATATTTTTAACGGCAGAAAAATCATAAAACATTTTTATTTTTATTTTGAATGGGATCTCATCGACATTGTCTAAGTTGCCGTAGCACCAGATGCTCGCCTTGGACGCTCTACCAAAAATAAGATTATTAGCGGCACCAAAAAATGCCGCTATTAACAAAAAAATTTGTTGTTTCAATAGCGACATGATTAGTAGCGATAATTTTTTTGTTAATAACGGTAGTTTTTGGTGCCGCTAATAATCTTAGTTTTTGTAATGGTCACATGACGGCTACCTGATGATGAGCGTCAAGAAATCTCTACGCCGGAGCAAACAATACTTGACCTTTATTATTATTATTATTATTATATTTTTGGGCTTTTGAATTTTATGAATTATTTGCGAATTGAAGCTTCAATGAATAAATCTTAGTTTACAATGAGAACTTTTGGAAAATTCTTATGTTTTTGAAAATTTATAAACTTTGGAAATAATTTATGAAAAACTTATAATTTTTTTAAAATAAAGTTCAAATTTACAGTCTTTTCCATTTTGTCTTGAGATCAGAAACCACCTAGTAGTCGGTCGGATGTTAATTCCACATGGCATGCATCCCTAAAAATAGTCGTGATCATAAGCATACTACGGCCTATTAGGGATGTTTGTTATGTGGAATTAGCTTCTAACCGTCTGATAGGCCGGCCATGATCTCAAGATCTACTTATTGAAATATTGGGACTTAAAATGATCTCCATCGTTTGATTCAAGGTACTCAACGGTCTCACAATGGAAAATGCTGGCTGCCCTTACTGAATATTTAGTTGAAAATACTTGTACCCGTTTTGTAATTGAGTGTCTATTTCATGGTATCAAGTATGGGCCGATACCAATACATATCGGTATTTTGGCCAATAGATGCAGTTACTACCCCAGTACCAGTATCGGTATCGACCGATACTACATAGAATCGGTCAATACATTATTCGCGGATACGACTCGGGTATTGGCCGAGATCTTCCAGTTTAAACGTGTATTGGTAGGTCTATTATGATAGTTTCAAGTCTATAACCCACTTACACATCCCTTCTATGACACTTTTCTAACATTTTTTCAGATTTTTTCAAATTTAAAAACGAAAAGAAAATACATGATATCTGCTGATACCGATACGTATGGTGATACATATCGGTTCCACATGGACTGATACTCAATGCCGAGTTGGAGTTTGGTACCTTGGTCTGTAATCTGTATATTAGACTCACACTCAAGGAATAATAAATCAGCCGATACTGATACGCATCGGTTTTTTGGAAAACCGATACATATCAAGTATCCAACTTGGCATCGAGTATCACTCCGATATGAATCGTGTATGCAACTAGGTATTGGTAACGACCGATACAAGCCCGTATCAGCCAATACGTGTATTTATTTATTTATTTTTTAAATCTACGAATACGTATCGATATCGGTCAATACATATCGGTCCTTCATAGACCGATACCCGATATCGGTACCCGATTTGACTCTTTGCCCACACGACACCCTGCATGGGTCCAGGCCGGGTTCAAGTTGAAAAAACCAAAACCACTATGGCCTAATTTGGGTTTGGGTTAGGTAAAATCCAAGCCCAACCTATTCATTGGGTCACATCAAGCCAACCCATTTGCATTCCTATCCAAGTTTTTGTCCACGCTTGGGAGATTAGATTTTAAACATGTATCTCACCTATAGTCGTCCGATATTAATAAAATTTAGAGTTTTAAGAAAGATTATAGAAAGCGATCTTACACCATCTATTGCTTATGATCTTGGGAATCCATCCCTTTAAAGTGATACATCATCGGTTGACGGGCTATTGATCCAAAAATCATACTTTTTGAAAGATTCGAACCATCCGACTTGTTCACTCTTATACCAATGCATTGTTCTTAATTTGATAGCGGATATTAAAGTTCCCCGATCGGATGATTTACATTCACTTACAAGCATGATTCTTTGGCTGGGATATGTTCTAATCAAGGTATCAAATATCAGCCGATTTTTCAGCAAACCAATAGGTATCTGAGCCGATACGTATCGAGTATATATCCACCTCGGTATCGGTATCTGCCAAAATCGTATCGGCAGATACCTATATATATATATATATATATATATATATATATATATATATATATATATATATATTTTTTTTTTTTTTTTAAATAGGCCGACAAGTATCGGTATCAGCTGATTTGTATCAGTCCCTTAAGGACTGATACCAAGTTTGTTACCTTGGTTCTAATGATGGATTGTCGCTTGGACAATTTAGATTGATCATATATGTGGTATATATATATATATATATATATATATATATATATATATATATATTTTTTTTTTTTTTTTTTTTTTTTTTTTTTTTTAAATAGGCCGATAAGTATCGGTATCGGCTGATTCGTATCGGTCACCTAAGGACCGATACCTGATACCAAGTTTATTACTTTGGTTCTAATGATGGATTGTCACTTGAGCAATTTAGATTGATCATATATGTGTGCCACATGACACAATAGTAAATCATACTTTAATAGTGTGAGATAAAAAAATTACTATTTAATGGTGTAAAATCATTTAAACACCAAATGTCAATGAGCCATTATCCCGTAAATAAATTAAGGAGAAAAAAAAATTGAGAGAGAGAGAGTCTGAGAGAGAGAATGAGATAGGGTTGGGAAGAGAGAGAGAGAGAGAGAGAGGGGGCTTGGGACGTGGCAGTGTGCTGGCTGTTGGGTATTCTCGGAGATTAAAAGAGAAAAAGAGAAAAGAGAGATTCTTTTATGGTCCCTCTCAAAGAAAAAAATAACGACGTAGTTCGCACATGGTTTAGAAGCTAAAGAAAAAGGCAAAACTAAAAGTGTATCGTCGACTCTTTGGTTTCTAGTACTTTTTAATTTATTTTTTGAAAATAATTTTTTAACTTTAAATTTTCATCTAATTTTGAATAAGTTTTAACATGTTTTAAATAAATTTAGTGCATCACGCCATCTGGCGAGACACAGGGCTGGCCCAAAGATTTTGAGGCACTAGGCGAATTCTTAAAATGGAGACCTTTATTGTTGAACCTGAGTTACACCTTTTGGGGCCGAGGTCCCTATTTATGGTAAATTTTGGGGCCCCTAGGAAACAGTGTGTTGGAACTATGCCCCGGCCGGCTCTGGTGAGATCTAACCTCCCGGTTATATAAAACCATGCGGTCGAGTCGGCCCTATTTAGACAGTGTGATAAGGTGAATGGCTAGAAACTCATATAGTCTCACTGTAGCCGTTTATTTTTGTGGTACTTTTAACGCTGCGTTTGGATTGGCCATAAGAGCAAACATAATTCTCTGTCAAAGCAAATAAAATTTGCTCTCACAAAAAATAAGCAGAGAACAATTTTCTTATTTAAAACAAATCCCCATTAGATCAAGTGAGTTAAGAAGCTGTGTTAGAGAACAAAAAATAGTTTCCCATTAGAGCCAAAGAGCAAAAGAGTTGCTGATTAGCCCAAAAGACCCAACCTAAATGCAAAGTTAGGATTTTAATCTTCGAAGGAATCTAATCTTATATGATATGCATAAATGATGCCCTCTATATAAAATCATCGAACCACAGAGTTGATCGCATGTGTTAGGTTTTATCTTGTTACAACTTACAACCATGTCAAAATCAGTGTAAGCACTCCTAGCTTGTGTTTGTCAAGGTGATGAAGAAGATCAAGAATATTGCTCAAGTTTTTAACAGTTGAATACTCATGGTGATCAACAAGATTTCCAGATCAAGTCAAACTTTGATTATCGTATCTTAATGTTATGGTCGATCGGACCTTATTGTATGGTCGACCCTGGTGGGGCAGGTAGACCGCCGTCCATGGATCAAAATTTCGGCTGATAAAAACGCATCGGTTTCGGTCCACACCGAAACGAAACCGAGATTTGGAGTTATCGATTCTAAATGTATGATTTAGAAGTTTTCGGCCGAAATTTCGGTTTCGGTCCAGCCCTAAACCGAAATCCAAAATTTTTGTCCTTGCCACCATCGCATAAGTCAAGTTAGTCTCCAACTTCGAAATTAATTCTGATTTTACCTATATATATTTTTTATAACCTACGTATCCGAGCCTCTTAGAGCACCCGTCTAATCTCAGGGGCACATGCGCACCCCAAATTCAGCACATGTCAGGTCAACATAGGATATAAATCCCTAAGGTGGCCTCAAGAGGGGGAAGGGATTCGAACTCAGGTCTCCTACTTTTGGAAGCAAGTACCTGACCAGCTCACGTAACCCCTCGCGGATCTGATTTTACCTTATTTTCTTCTATACATTTATTTTTCAGACAATTAGTTTTTTTAGGTCTCCTCCATTCTAAAAATTTTGTTCTCAATCTCTGGGGCGCAACTTTTTTGTACCTTTGAATCCTCTCTTCTATTTTAAAATAATAAAAGGGTATCTATTTTTTCTTTTATTCCTCTATTTTTAGGGCTTCTTTTCTAAATAATTTTTGGGTCCTAGCTAGAACTTTTAGAAGGGAAAAATGTCTAAGCTTCTTTTATCACTTTTTGAATCTTAATAATTTTATGCATTGATTTTTAAATTAAAAAGGGTTTTTAATTTTTTATTTTTATACATCTTTTATTGCTCGTGTATTTTAATGTATTATAGTGAAAATTTCGGCTGAAATTTCGGTTTCAGTCATGATCGAAACCGAAACGAAATCCGAATTTTTGATCCTTGAGGAGCATGGCCCTACCAACGTTTCATTACCTGTAAATACCGAACAAATTTGACCTTTGGATGATCAATATATATGGGCCAGATATGTATCGACAATATCAGTGAAAATCTTATATTAGATTTTAAAAATAAATAAAATATAAAAATTGATAAGCCTGATATAAATCGAGTATGATAAAATAATATTTTTTTAGCGTCAATACAAAAGTGGTAGAAACATCGCCGTCCCAATGACATCTACGTAAGCCATTAACTTTTTAAAAATTAAAATTATGTATATTTGTTGATACGTATCGGATATGACTGATATTGAAAATCATGTGTATAACTAATTTCATGCCTAAAGGCCCTCCTACCTCTAAAAAATATTTGGGGTTCTATGTGCTATTATACTAATATTTTAGTATTGGATTCTTGAAAAGAGTTAGTATTAGGTATGTGAGTCAGGCACCAATGCTCTTGATACTTATCAACATTTTGGGAGGTTTGACATGTGGAACCACCATGTGTTTCTATTTGATATGATGCCATGATCCCAACATTTATGGTGCAAAAAGATTGGGTTGAAAGTTGATCTCCACTATCTCATTAAAAGCAGTCAAAAGTCATCTAACATTAATTAAGTATTAAGGCCTCGTTCGGGTGACTCAGAATCGGATACACTACGATTCTGAAAGGATCTGAGTGCACTCAGATTCTTGGCAAATCTAGGTGTCGTTCTTGAGTTTGGTCAAAGTTTGGGGTTTTATGAGTTTTTCCCACAAAACTCAAATCCTGTGCATTCTTGAGTTCTCTTGATACTTAAGCTACATTTTGGGAGGTTTAACATGTGGAACCACCATGTGTTTCCATTTGATATGATGCCATGATCCCAACATTTGTGGTGCAAAAAGATTGGGGTGAAAGTTGATCTCGTTCATCTCATTAAGAGCAGTCAAAAGCCATCTAACATTAATTAATTATTAAGGTCTTGTTCGAGTGATTTTGAGTTTTTTTCCATAAAAACTCAAAATCGGATACACCCAAATTCTTGACAAATCTGGGTGTTGCTCTTGAGTTTGGTCAAAATTTGAGATTTTCTGAGTTTTTCCCAGAAAATTCAGATTCTGTGCGTTCTTGAGTTCTCGGATTCCTAATTTTAAAGGATATTTTGGCTTCATTTGTCTCAACTCATATTCAGAGCAATTTCGATTTATTTGATAGGCAATTGATATGTCGCTCTCACTCAAAAATACTCAAAAAATACGGATCCTCATGAAAACATGCAAATAAAGGAATTTATCATAAAAGCTCATACAAGCAACGATTCTATGTGAAACTCTCAGATATTGAGTATTTATAAATTCCCGAACGAGCCCTAAATGTTTATGGTACTCATTATTTTTAAATATTTGACTTGTTTAACCAATATGATAGAAATTCTTTTTCGTCCCAATATTTTGAATCAAAAAATCTGTAGATCATGATATATCTACCAGAGGACGAATCAAATAATTCAATGTGGTGCACATCCTAAAAGGTCAACTAGAATTCACACTAGCTTACCTATTACTAAGTCTAATTGGGTCATAAGAGTTAACTAATGATAGTTGAGTCAGTTTTTGGGATGTCTGGCATGTAAAATTATCATGTGTTTTATGTGATTTGACACTAATAATCTCAAGATCCATTACTTAAAAGATTCGAACCCTCTATCATCTGATTCAATGAAATCAAACTTCAACAAAAATTAATAGTATGTTAGATTTAAATGGTATCCATCAATTTTCGGTTATGTTTGACTTCTTGAAATTTTTTTACGATAAAAATATTTAAATAACGGCCTACCTATCAGAATGCTAATTTCATATTGCACTAATCGAAAAAGTGACCCAAGTACCAAGTCACCTGACGGCTGGTGCTTGTGCCCCTAACCTAATACTATAGGGCTTGTTCGACTGATTTTGAGCTTTTCTTAGAAAAACTCAGAATTTGATTAGCTACAAATTTTGCAGAATCTCAGTGCACTGCGATTCCTAGCATTTCTGAGTATTGTTCTTGAGTTTGGTCAAACTCTTGGGTTTTCTGAGTTTTTTCAGAAAGCTCAAATTTATGTGTTCTTGAGTTCTCATATTCTTAATTTTGAAGAGTACTTTGCCTTCAAATTTCTGAGTTCAAATTCTAAGTATTCCCAAGTCTTTTGCTAGGAAATGAATATGTCGTTTTCATTCAGAAATGCTTAGAAAACGCAAATTCCAAACATAACCCGCAAACAAAGGAAAAGATCAGAAAATATCCGAAAACACTACTTTCAGCGTCAACAACTCAGATTCAGAGTGTTTCAGGCCTCTCAAACGAGTCCTTAGACACCATTTTGTGCCTCCATGAAAGAAAATCCTCGTCGGCTGCCCCTGGTAACGACCATCAATTGGGGTATGAAAGAGGTACAAAACAATTATTGTAAGCAAGGAATAAAAAATCGATCGATACTGATACATATCGATTTTTTGGCAAATCGATACGTATCGGTACCACATAACGAGTATCTGATACCGTATCGGCCGATATGTCTCGATTTCAACCGAGGCGTCCTTTTTTGTAAATATAAAAAGATCGATATATCAAGATGTCGGCCGATACGTCGGCCGAGTCGTTCGATCTCAAAGCAGACATCGATTTTGATACCTTGATTGTAAGGTGATAACATAACACTTTCGTGACTTATTGAGACTGAACCAATGGGAAAAGCCAATGCAAATCGGCCTATGTTTTAAAAAGGGAAATTTACCTGATCGACTCTGCGAGATACACCTTTTCTGTCAAAGACCCTATATTTTCACCTTTACCCAAACCGACCAGCTCTAAGCATTATAGTTTAAAAATTTAAAAATTTGCACTTTTTTATAGAGTACTTTTAAATCCACCCACCGAAATTTTGAGTTCACCCACGTTGAAATCCATTGACTGCTTTGAATCCGACGATGCAGATCATTTTTCATCCTAATCTTTCATATGATGCATCTTGAGATCTTGCTCTTACCATCTACCATTAATGTTTGATTTCACATGGTATCCACTCTAAAAAAGTGATCTTAACATCGTGTGGAACTCATCAAACTGAAATAAAGTCACTTTTTGGGATGTTTACCGCACGAAATCAAAAATTTATCGCTTGATGGCACGCTTAGATCCATTATGTGAAAGATTGGAATGAAAAACAACCTGGACCATCAGATTCAAATTAGTCAATGGGTGTCAAAGTGGGTGAATGGAGGCCACAATATAAAGATCGATGGTGCCAAAGATTAACACGAAAAAATGGTGATACCGCCTATTAAAAGAAAAAAAAAATGCCTATTTACACAGTCAATACTAACTATTTAAAGAATCAGGATCGATAGTTTAAAGAGTCGATAACAAATAGAGTGACTACTTCCCCACAAGATTTGTACCGTTGGACATAGTTAAAAAGGTACTTCATTGCTACATGAAACACAATCTAAGCCGTCTGATTTGAAGGTTACGATGTAAAAATCTCTAGTGACAAAATTAACACGAAACACGATCTCTATCATTTGATTCAACACAGTCAACTATTTAATCGGATGATGGGTTTTGACTGTGTTAAATCAGATGATAGAGATCATATTTCATGCTAATCTTGCGTAACAAAAATCTTTATATAGTGACCTACAAATTAGATGACTTACATGGTGTTCTACATGGCACATGCCCCAAAATATGAAGTGACTCTTTTAATTATGTGCAATGGGACAAATCTCGTGTGGAAGTAGTCACCACTCCCTATGACAAAATATAATCACAGATGAAATAAGGATCACGAGATGCTAACCAGGGCCCCAACACAATCAAACAAATACAAGGCTCTAAACCACCCAAAGAAACGGAAAAGAAAAAGCCAAGCGAAATAAAATTAGTCTCCCCTAAGAGCATCTCAAGCAAGGAGAACTAAATTTGAGTATCTAAACACCAATTTAGCTACTGTTACAGTGTTTTAGCTATTGCTACAGTAAAAATCATTCCAGCAGGCACTCTATTTTAGCTACTCTATTCTTTAAAATATTATTTTTCATTCTTGTTTTAATATATTTTACTACTAACACTCATTTTTTAAAAATTTAAATTCTTTATGACTATATTTTTACAACGGTCATATTTTTGAACGCAAGGTGCCAAATCACTATTGGTCTCGAGTATCGGTATGTCGGAGCTGATACGAATCGGCCGATACTGATACGTATCAGCCAATTATTTATAATAAAAAATAAAAAATAAAAAAAATAATTTATTCAAATGGTAATATTTTTCTGTAAAGGCTATATTTTTCCAACCGTCATATTTTTCTATAACGGCTATATTTTTTCAACGATCATATTATTTTCCTGTAATGGCTATATTTTTTCAACGATCATATTCTCTTATAACGGCTATATTTTTCCAACGGTCATATTCTCTTATAACAACTATATTTTTCCAACGATTATATTATCTTAATAGAAATCAGATTGGTCTATAAATATGTCAATCTATTCTAGTGTTCCATATAATTAAATATTATCTCTTTTTTCACAAGTTTGTATACTAATTCTCTACATCATTCATTTTTTGCTTTTGCTCAAATGCCTAAGAATTCTATATATCAAATGCTACTTGAAGATTCTGACTTCAATAATGAGTTGGTATTAACTACCGTAATTGTTACGGCATATGAACTTTTTCATGGAGAGGGAAAGAGCAGAACATGTCATGATTTTATTTCAAGGCATGCGTTCATCAATCGTGATACTATGCAAGGCCACCAGAGGCTTTTTAAAGATTATTTTGTTGATTCACCAGTATATCCCCCGAAATTATTTCGAAGGCGATTTCGGATGAATCGCTCTCTTTTCTTTCGTATTCTATTTGCGGTAGAAGCTTATAATATATATTTTAACCAAAAAAAAATTTGTGTTGAAACTATCGGTCTATCTTTCTTTCAAAAGATGACAGTCGTACTTAGAATGCTAGCTTTTGGAGTAGCGGCTGACTACGTGGATGGGTATATGAGGATTGGAGAATCTATCACAATTGAATCCCTGGAACATTTTATTATAGCGGTGGTTATAATTTTTTTAAACATGTACTTAAGGTCGCCAAATAGCAATGACGTCACTAAATTACTAGAAGTTGGCGAACAACGTGACTTTTCAGAGATGTTAGGTAGCATTGATTGTATGAATTGGCAGTGGAAGAATTGCTCAGCTGGATGGAAGGAGTAATTTTCTGGTCATTCTCGTGAATCAACGATTATTTTGGAAGCAGTGGCTTCAGATGATCTATGGATATGGCATGCCTTTTTTGGGCTACCCGATTTACATAATGACATAAATGTATTAGAGCGATCTTTTGTATTTTCTATGCTTGCTGAAGAGCGTGCTCCTCCTGTCAATTACTCAATAAATGGTCATGACTACACAGTAGGATACTACCTCGCTGACGGTATATACTCACGGTGGTCGACCTTTGTAAAGATAATTTCTCGTCCACAAGGAAGAAAAGCAAAATATTTTGCTGCAGCACAAGAGTCAGCATGAAAGGATGTTGAATGTGTATTCAGTATGGTTCAAGTACGTTTCGCAATAGTTCGTGGACCTGCACGTGGATGGAACCATCAAATACTAAAATTGATTATGAAAACTGCATAACATTATATAACATGATCATCGAAGACGGGTGAAATAGTGATGATGTCGTTGACTTTGATTCTGAACAAATCGATGACACTCCCAATGTAGAAGTTTCACGTATGCGCACTGTTGAATTAACGAAATTCATTTAAAGGCATTTGAATATTCGAGATAGTGAACCCCACAATCAAACCCCTTATCCCAACAAGAACTCCACAATCACAAACCCAATTTCGCGTCAAAAATCTCTCTACGATACTGACGAAAAGATCCAACAAGAGAGAGTTGCACACGACAATAGGGTTGTAGAAGTTGGTTCTTCTTGTTCCAGACCCAGAGAAAGATGAGCGAAATAGAGGGAGAGAAAAGCTTTATAAAATTTTATAAAATTTTATTCTTTACCTCTTGCTACAGTAACAACTAAATTTAGCTGTTACTGTAGCAAGATGTATATTTGGCGTGTGGGATGGCGCTACTGCTGGAGCTCAATTTTTACAACTTGAAATGCTATAAATAGCCGTTGGGTTGTTTAGCGCATGAGATAACTCTCTTGCTGGAGATGCTCTAAGCTCTAAAGTGAAAAAGTCCTAAAGAGAGAAAAAAGAGCTAATCAAAACAAATTTATTATCCACTATACAATTATTACTAGTTTGTTTTTGATCAATCTACTCACATGGACCCCAAACCAACCAACATAATTATTACAATATAAAGGTTGTTGGTGCCAAAGATTAACACGAAAAAATGTGATACCGCCTATTAAAAGAAAAAAGAAAAAAAATCGCCTATTTACACAGTTGATACCGACTATTTAAAGAATCGGGATCGACAGTTTAAAGAGTTGATAACGACTATTTAAACAGTTGTCATCAAGTCTTTTAACAGTCGCTCCCGATTGTTTAAAGAATTGTTTAAACAGTCGTTATCGATTATTATATTTTATTTATTTATTATTATTATTTTTTTTAAATAGTCGATAATTATTGTTTAAATAGTCGATATTGACTCTTTAAGCTGTCGATCCCGATTATTTAAATAGTCGGTATCGACTGTGTAAACAGGCTATTTTTTTTTATTTTTTTTTTCTTTTAACAGGCGATGTCACCATTTTTTCGTGTTAATCTTTGGCACCATCGATCTTTATATTGTGGCCTTTATTTACCCATGTTGACACCCATTGACTGATTTGAATCCGATGGTCCAAATCATTTTTCATTCCAATCTTTCACATAATGGATCTTGAGATTATAAGCGTTCCATCAAGCGATAACTTTTTAATTTCGTGCGGTAAACATCCCAAAAAGTAACCTTATTTCAGTTTGATGAGTTCCACACGATGTTAAGATCACTTTTTTAGAGTGGATACCATGTGAAATCAAACATTAACGGTAGATGGTAAGAGCAAGATCTCAAGATGCATCATATGAAAGATTGGGATGAAAAATGATCTGCATCGTCAGATTCAAAACAGTCGATGGATTTCAACGTGGGCGAACTCAAAGATTCGGTGGGTGGATATAAAGGTACTCTATAAAAAAGTGCAAATTTTAAAATTTTAAACTATATAGAACCATAGAAAGTTTAAGAAGGGGTATTTAAGACTTTTTGTGGTAGTTAGAACTAAGGCTGCAATCGAGCCAGGTCGAACCCGAGCTCGGGTCAGCTCTAGCTCGGCTCTACCTTATACGAGCCGAGCTGGGGTCAGCACTAGGCTCTTCGAGCTCAAAAATTTCAAGCTCTAGCTCGGCTCTTTGAGCTCGAGCCGAGCTTGGGCTGAACTTCGAGCCAAGTATGTTTTATTATAAAAAATGAACTCAAAATATAAATCGCGTACCTTTTTAGTAGATATCATTTTGAATGACACTTATTATTTGATTTGTATCTCCTTGTTGGTTAATTTGATGGTCAAACAATGAGTTTAAAATTTTTCTCAGACTCATGTAGCATGATGAACTTTGATGAAATTAGATCAATTAAGTGAAGTCAGTTGACTGCATAACTTTTTAAAAAATTTGTGAAAAATAATATATTTTTATAATAATTTGAACTATTGAAATATGCTTGGTAACTATTGTATTCCCTTAATAAAATATATAAGTCAAGATAAAAAATATGGTAGATGAAAATACTAATTATTTTTTTTAAATATAAAATTATAAAAATGACTTCACTAGTTTAATCTGATTCACTAATCATCTCAGTTTGCTTTCAAACGAATGTGATATTGAGAATCGTGGGTCGTAGTAACAGTGGGTATTATATAATATATAAAGTGAAAATTAGGGCAATTGGGAGTCAAAAGTTCTTATTTTATCCTTTAAAGTAACCGTTGAATAAACTTAAAAGATTACTTTGAAGGGAAAAATAAACCTTTCAAAGTTAATTATATATATATATATATATATATATATATATATATATATATATATATATATATATATATATATATATATATACATAAATCGACCCATAGAGCCGAGTCGGCCTTAGCTCTAGTTCAGCTCTGTTCATTCGAGCTACAAACTGTTCAGCTCAGCTCCGCTCTCGAACCGTAAAGAGAAAAACTCTTATTTTTCGAGTCGAGCCGAGCCGAGTTTTTGAGCTGACTCGACTCTATTGGAGCCCTAGTTAGAACTGACTAGGCAGAGGCTCCTAGTTAGAACTATCTAGTTCAGCTCTGTTCATTCGAGCTACAAACTGTTCAGCTCAGCTCGGCTCTCGAACCGTAAAGAGAAAAACTCTTATTTTTCGAGTCGAGCCGAACCGAGTTTTTGAGCTGACTCGACTCTGTTGAAGCCCTAGTTAGAACTGACTAGGCAAAGGCTCCTAGTTAGAACTGACTAGGCAGAGTCTCCTAGTTAGAACTGACTAGGCAGACTAGGCTTGGAGCTGGTCGGTTTGGGTAAAAGCGAAAATATAGGGTGTGTGAGAGAATAGGTGTCTCTAACAGGGTAGGTAAATTTCCCATTTAAAAACTTTGGCCCTATTATCCATATAGGAGAGAGAGAGAGAGAGAGAGAGAGAGAGAGAAGGGCATCGCCCCACTTAGAGGCAGGAGAGGGGGTCGGTGTCGTGGGCTCTCTCTTCAAAAGAGAGAAAAGAGCGAAATGGGACCCACTGAAAGAGGTAGGACCAGCTAGGAGAGAGAGAGAGACAGAAGGTAATAGGGGATGGTGCCACATGATTTATGCGCTCGAATAAATAAAGATGGGATTCACCCTTATAATTTGTAGATAATTATTTCCGTTAAATATATCCAAATTTGTTCAAATATCGGTCACGTGGCAAATTTCTTCGAAATTTTTTAAAATTTCTTTGAAATTTACCGAAACAAGGGTAGGGAGAAATTTTTGGCGAAGTTTCGATGATTTCTCGGAAACCTCTAAAATTTCATTAATTTCGGTGAAATTAAGAAAATTTCATCAAAATTAACTAAATTTCACCAAAATTAATAAATTTTTTCTAATTTTTATTAAATTTTAAATAATAAATAAATTTTTTATGAAGTATAAATATAATTTATATTTAATATTTTTTGTACTCCCCGAAATTTTTATTGAAATTAATAAAATTTCACAAAGTTTAACCTTTTTAAAAATATTAAAAATATATTCGTATAAAAAAAAAAAAAAAAAAAAAATTAAAAATAAATAAATATATTATCTAAAATTTTCTCATTTTTTCCCCCAAAATTCATTTGAAATGAACCTAAATGACCCCCTACCTAAATAGGATAGAGTTATATGGAGGACAGATTTTATATAAACAAAGTGTAAGCGATTGATGTGACAAGTCACAACATGCCATATCAGCCACCTGCAATTTGCCCTTAACCACGAAGAACATAGTTTTTCACCTAAAATATTGTTGAAAACAAAATTTGCCATTATAAACGCCTAAAACAAATTTGGACACTCTTCTGATAGACGTTCAATTTGTAGCACTTTTGAACGTTTTGATCAGCCGGTGCAATAATTTTTATTGTGGCGTTATTTACACCTATTAAACTTGCAAAGAACATATCTTTTCTCATAAAAAAAAACCACCGACTTCCTTGAATTAGCCGTTGGAGATTTTTTTTCGTCGGAATCTTTCACACAACAGATCTTGAAATCATGGCGCATCTCTCAGACGATAACATGTTGATTCCATGTGACATACATCCCCAAAATTGACCTTTTAGAGATGTTTGTCATGTGAAATCAACATATGACCATTTGATAGCTGCGCCATAATCTCAAGATCTATTGTGTGGAAGATTGTTACAAAAATGATCTCTATTGTCTGATTCAATGCAGTTACTGATTTTTTTATGATGGAAAAGCTTGCAATCTTTACAAGTTTAACAGGTGCAAATAACACCACCGTAATTTTTAAGGCTTCTTTTTTGGATGAAACTGATTTGTCATCACCTGTGGACTCGTGAATGATGTGACATCATGTTGTACAAAAATGATGCCACATGCAAAATCGTGGACTCAGCTGAAGGGGTCAAGTAGCATATACTAAGGAAGAGAGAGAGAGAGAGAGAGTCCATTTGTCAAAGGTGAAGAACCTGTAGTGACTAGTGAGACCCACTTAGAGCTCCCTTGATTAAGGAATGGGAGAGCGTGGTATTTCAGGGTATCTGTTTTTGCAACTGGAGAATCTTTCCCTGCCACCAGCATTTTCATGTACGAAATTGCATGCTTTGAATCAGGTGATGGAAATTATTTTTGGTCCCAATCTTCAATGCAATGTATCTTGAGATCATAGACATACTGTAAGAAGATCATTTCACATGACACACCTCCCATTAAGTGATCCAAGAATCACGTATGATAGTGCACCCATGATCACAATCACTTTTTGAGAGGTGTGGCATATAGAATCAAGATATGACTGTATAATAATATACACATGACCTCAAGATCTATTGTGTGAAAGATTGAAATGAAAATCTATCTCTATCTTCATTCAAAGCAATTAATGATTCTGCAGCTGAATACCTTGGTGGTAACTCTAGTTGCAAAACCAAGGCAACGCTAAATGGCACGCCCGGCAACTGGTCAGCCCTGCAACCGGATCTTACGTAGATATGGAGTCATGGGTCGGCGTGCTGGACCCGTATGTACGGAGTACTCGTAGGGATGGACAAAATAGAAATTTAAACTACATTTGGCATAACTTTTTATTAGCTCTTTGTCAGAGCCGGATATACTTGCTTAGGCAAACCTCCATTCTTCTGCTAACTCTCTGCAAAACAGAATTTACCTGTTCTAGCAGCTACCTCTTTGCTCTGTGCGAGCAAAGAGCAGGAGAGAGAACTTTTGGACCAAGTAGGACAATGGTCAGCTTCAATTAGGTTAAATCGGATTTCGAGATCAACCACAACTACAGCTCTTGGAAATAGGAGAATTTGGACTGCACGTCATCCTTTAAAAAGTGAAAATCATGAGAGTCAAGATTCTTTTATATCCAAGAGTTACAGATGTGGTTGAACTTATATATATATATGAACTCAGTTTTTTGGACAATGTTAAACAGTAGATAATTTTGTAGGCAACTTATGTAGTGTGACGTAACTGGCTCCACACACATAGTGGGTTAATTTTCCTATTCATATTCACGTGATAGGTAGGGGGAGGACCACAACCTTTGAGCTTACTTATCGAAAAAAAATAAAATATAGTTTTTGGGTATTGATGGCATGCGGCCAGCAAGCCCCATCATGGCTACGTGGAGTTGATGGTCACGTGGACGTAAGAAAGTTGAATTCAATTTTTTTTAATTTTTAAATTTTAATTTTTTTAAGGCCATTGACCAGAATATACACATTGGAAAACCATGATCAGGGCCAACCCGACTAGTGGGTCTGTCAACCCCCTCTTAATCGGGCCGTAAAATCTTAGGACTAGAGCTCAAAATTGGGGCTAAAGCAAGGCATCAGATTTGGTATAGGTTTGCCGGACTGATATGTATCAGTATCAGCCACCGATATGATGAAGTTTTTATTTTTTTGAAAAAATCTGAATTTGTTTATAGACTTAGTCTTAAAAGTATTATAAAAGATCTATGTTTAAACTATTCAATATTTTTTTTTAATAAAAAAGAAATATAAAAAAAATAATCTCAAAATTGATAATTATCGGCCGATACTGATATCACCCCGATAATGGTATCAAAGTGATATCGGTATCAGTTGGCCAAAATACTGATAGGCATCGGCCGATACTTAATACCTCGAGCTAGAGGGGTAAAGCATGGCCTGAGCCTGCCCCAAGGCCCCAACCCACATAGGTTAAGATTACGGCTGGATATATCAAAGCCCTCTTAAATTAGGGTAAGGCTAGGGCTGTAGGGCCCTATCCTTAGCCCTGGCTAAACTTTAGGGCAACCCGGCCAGTTGGTGATTTAAAAAACTTGGGCGCCACCTGAAAGGGACTAGAAAAGCAAAACCAAAAAGCTTACCCTTCTGAGTCCTTGCTTCTCCAAACTTGAAACCACAAAGTAGGACCTAGGACCTAGTAGTCAGGCTTAAAGAGTCCTCAGCTGAGTCAAGGGTTTTATCCCAGCTTCACCAACAAACAAACAGAAAAAGAAAAAAAGTGCAATAGATAATAAATATGAATAAAGTAAGAATATTAATTGAGATGGCATCACTGCTATTTTAATAGTATGCACATGTTTGATCTGTAGTTCAACTAGCAGTCCATATGGAGCTAGTGATATGTGGTTTTAGATCAAAGCTATCAAATATCATCTAAAATTAATGGCTGCCATGCAAATCCAACTCCACGACCAGATGGTATACATCCCTAAAAGTAACTCCAGGACCAACAATATCAATGCTCAAGTTTAAATTTAACCCTGCGTATCGACCTGACACCTCATTTTTTGTCAAGAAGGTAAGTTGCATCTTTTTTTTTTTTTTTTTGTGGAGCCTGTAGCTAGCAATAGTTATCATTAACACCATAGTATTAGGTCCCAATCATTAACACCATAGTTATCATTTTAGTTCCCAATCTTCCACACAACAGATCTTGATTAAAGTAGTCAATCATTTTATAAGTTAGTGCCATTTAAGTTTTGGTGGATGAAAATAGTAGCTAAGGGTGGTTAATTAAGGCTGGTTGATGCTTGACCCTGGCCTTGACCTAGGCCGGGCTGCGCGCAAGGGGTCAACGCTGCCCCTCCCTAGGCCATGAAAAGATGTGCGGGCCATATATATATATATATATATATATATATATATATATATATATATATATATATATGGAAAAGGCCTCCGTCCTCTATGGGAGGACGGTCACCATCCTCCAACCTTCCACGTGGAGCTTCATGTGGCACCAAAAACAACTTTTGGGTGTCACATGGACCTTGGGTGCTTAGATCATCTTTGAAAAATAAAAATAAATAAAAAACTCATCTTCACCGTGTATATTTTGAACCGTGAAATGTTGACCAATGAAAATCGTCAAATTTTGACTTGTGAGTTTAAAATATTTTTTTCAAATTTTTTTATTTTTAATATTAATCTAAATTGTCTACCTGTGCTCCACGTGACACCTAAAAAGTATTTTAATTGATTGAATGGTAAAATTTGAGGGCATTTTAATAAGTCTAGTGTTACCACCACACCACTTTATGTTATAGCTACCTCACTTAAACTAAGAAAAAATCCATTGATTGTTTGGATCGGACAATGGAAATTGTTTTTTGTCTCAATCTTCCACACAATAATTTTGGGATCATAGATAGGCCTATGGTTAGATGATGATTCCAAGTGGCATACATCCCAAAAAATGAATATGATCATAGCTTACCATCAATTGTGGTTCACATTCACTTTTTGGGATGTGTGCCATGTAACATCTGATAGAAGGCTTATGATCTCGAGATCGATTGTGTGAAGATTGGGGCAAACAATGATTTCCATTATTGATTCAAAAAATCAAGGGATTTTTTCTTTGTTTAAGTGAGGTAGTTATAATATAAAGTAGAGTGGTAGTAAGTAGTAACACCAACCTTTAATAATCTTATATATAATTAAATAGTAATTTTATTAATGTTTCTAAGAATTAAATTATAAAAAATAAATAAATAAAGGTAACTGGCTCGCTGGAGGGATCTATAGGCCAGCCCGGTCTAGACCGGGCTATAGCCAAGACGTCGAAAGGGTAGAGAGAGAAGGCATGGGTCACGTGGAGAGAGAGAGAAGGTGAAAAATTAAAAGAAAGGGCTAGTGGGACCTACTTGAAGAGGTGAGATCATGGTTTGAAATCTCGCCCGAGATGTCTCACGCCTCAACACTCAGCGAGACGAGATTGAGGTGTGAATCGCTCGATGCAACATTTAAATTATTATATTTATATTGCAATTTATATAAGGCGTTGAACTTGTACACTATTGAAAGTGTACTCTACTCATTCTCTTTGTGCACACAACATGATTTAATTTTATCAGATCATTTCTATGTGATGATTTGGTGAATGGCTATTACCGTGTATCCAAATATTTGCATAGTAATATCGCTATTATTCTTATTTTTTAACGGCTAATATTGAAGATCTTTGATCGGACGGTATACAATTGATTTACATGTGTTTAACTAAGATGTGTTCCAATTATGAATAGCCACACGAACTGTTTAGATTAATCGCAAATATTTGCCACATGGCATAATTAGGAAGTATTCTTTAATGGTATAAGATCACACACTTATTTTAATGGTGTAAGATAATCCAAAGGGGTATGTTTGGTTCACACCATCTCACCGAGACATCTCGTCAGGCTTGTCCGAGACAACTCGGAAATCCAAGGTTTCAAACCATGCGTGGGACGGGCGTAAACGCTTTAGAGAGAAAATTAGAAAAAATCCACCCAATATTTTTGGGATAATGGCTCTGACAGACATTTAAACACCAAACTAGTGTTTAAATGATCTCATACCATTAAAATTATAATTTTAACCCCACACCTCTAAAGTGTGATTTATCATTATGCTATGTGGCACACATTTTTGACCAATCTAAATTGTCTCAATGGCAATCTATCTTTAGATCATATCTTAGCCTAAAGAAATATGTCTATGAGTGGGTGTAAACCATCAATTAACTTTAATATAAAGTATTAAAACGTGAAACAACGGTTGATATTAGAGTCAACAGATTGATTGGATGATTTAAATCTGTCTAAAACATTCTATTGGGCAACTTAAACCATTGATTGAGTAAGATCATATGCTTAAATGACGGTCCGAAAAGTCAGGCGTAATGCTAGACACACCAAAGAGCACACACTCTTTCACAGGGAAACAAGCAATGGAGATCGATTTTCGTCCCAATCTTCCACTAAAAAGATCTTGAGATCATGGCACACTTATTACATGATCAAATTTTGATTCCATGTGGCATATGCTCCAAAAAGTGTCCATGACCATGGGCGTAACGATTATAGAGTCACTTTTGGGGATGTATGCAATGTGGAATCAATATGTGATCGCCTGATAAGTGCGCCACAATCTCCAGATCTATTATACGAAAGATTGAGAGGAAAAACGATCTCCATCGTCTAATTCAAGACAGTCAACAATTTTTTATAGTAGGAAGCCATGTGATCATAACAAGTTTAACTACTGCAAATAATGCCACCCTATTTATATATTTATTTAGATAATGCATTGAATGGTGTCAGATCAACGATAGTCAATAAGTTGAAAAAATGAACCGTAAAACTTTGATGAAAAATAGTGTCATATGATGTATTGAGTTTCTAACCCCTTCCGATATTTGATTGGGAAGAGGTCAGTTACCTAAACTTTTTACCATTAGACAAAATAATAGCCATTATTGGCATGTATCAAATATCGGGCAATACAGATACGTATCAGTTTTTCTGTAAATTAATATGTATCGGCGCTAATACATATCAAATATCTAACTCGGTATCAGTATTGACTGATATGGGCCCGTATCGGCCGATACCTGCATTTTCTTGTCTGTTTTTTTAAAATGGGCTAATCCGTATTTGTATCGGCCGATTCATATCGATCCTCAAAGAAAAGATACCCGATACCGATACCGAGTTTGTTACCTTGCTTATTGGTCAAACAAATTTGTCTCGACCGAAAATGGCCATAATAAACGTGTTGGGAAACCGTGATTTTAAAAAATTAACTCTCCTTACCATCATTTAAATTTTAAACACTAAGATGGTGTTTAGATGATCGTACACCCATCACTGGTTTATGATGGGGTCACCGTCAAACTGATAGATCATAAGTAGAAGGGCAATGGGTCCCATAATACATATTTTGGGAGGTTAGAATCATCTGATCTATAGACTCTAATGTCAACAATTATTCTTAGTTTTAATGGCTGATATTAAAATTTATTAATCAGATGATTCATGTTCACTTATGATGCTCTAATTTAGTAGATCATTTAAATACCAGTTGGTGTTAGTTGTTGTTTAAATGTTAGTCAGAAGCCATGTATTATCCCTCTAAAAAATTGACCCCACCTGAAATTCCTAGGGAATTCTCACATTGTTTGGAAGGTTTTGCTTCTCACATTGTTTGGAAGGCTTTGCAAGAGCAAAACCAAAAAGTGTAGCCTTGAGTTGTGACTTCTCTTTTCTCCAAATTTGAAACAGGTTGCGTGAAAGTTAGGCCAATTGAACCGGAATCGAAATTTCAGTTTTGAGTATGTTCACCTAAAACCGAATCTGAACCGAAATGTGTTGGTTTCAATCTCGGTTAACCGAACTCCCAACCTTTGGACCAAAATCGAACCAAATTGATTCAGTTTCTGTTTCGATCGGTTCAGTTCAATTTAATTTAATTTTTTTTTTTTTTTTTATGATTTTTATTTTTCTGATGAGAATTTTTTCAGTTTTTTTATTTTGGTTTACCGATTTTAGGTGGTTTTCTCTCCTTGCTAAACCGATTTTCCGTTTTCGGCACCCAAAGCCGAAGTTGAACTTACCCAAAATTGGTTTCGAGTTTTCGGTTTTGAATCGGTTTCGGTTTTTTTTTTTTTGGTTCGGTTTCATTGATTTTTTATTTTCAAATTTTTTTCCATCCCTACTAGTAGAATCTTGAGCCTTTAGTACTTATAATCAAAACAAACAAAATAAGAATTTTTTGAGGATATCGACCTTTGATATGTTACAAATAAACATAACTGCATCGATTCCAGACCAAGGAATAGAAAGTAAGAGCAACCCTTATCATTGTGGCTAAGATTGTACCGTGATCGTCTAATTTCTTGCCATGTGCCGCGTCGGTCTTGAGATTTTGGGGGCTCAAAGCGAGTTTTTAAAATAAGGACTATCTTTCATATTAATCTTTGAATATATATATATATATAATTTTTTTGACAAATAAATCAATATTTAATGTTTTTAGATTACAAATATATTAATATTTCATTTTATTGTTTATAATTTAAAAATATAATTAATAAATTAATGAAAGTATATATTAAAAAAAAATATAACACAAAAAGAGAAAAAAATAAATAGTAAAAGGTACCCGACCGTATGTATCCCTAAAGGTAACTCCAGTACCAACATCAATGCTCAACAGCTCAAGTAAGGTATGTAATATTAAATCAAGTTTAAATTTAACCCCTGCGATGGGGCTAACACCTCATTTTTTGTTGGTAAGCTATGTCCTTTTTTCTTTTTTTTTTGAGCCCGTAGCTAGCGATCTTACAACCTTGTTCTCAAATTTTGATTTCACGTGACAGAGATCTCGAGAAGTGATCTCGAGATGTGTGCCTCAAGGAATCAAAATTTGACTCTCTAGCGGTATTAGGTCCCAATCTTTAACACATAACTATCATTTTAAGTCTTAAAACTTTCACACAAACGGATATTGATAGAAGTAGTCAATCATTTTCAAAGTTAGTGCCATTTAAGTTTTGGTGGATGGAAATAGTAGTTCGGGGTGGTTAGGGCTGGTTGATGCTTGACCTAGCTAGCCTTGACCTAGTCCGGGCTGCAAGGGGTCAACGCCGTCCCTCCCTATGCCATGCAAAGATGTACGGGATATATATATATATATATATATATATATATATATATATATATATATATATATATACATGTCAATTGATATGGGCGCGACACGTTGGCGTTATTTTTGTGAAGTGACGAGTGGCATGGGAACCACTTTAATTACTAGAGTTACGTGAGACATACTTTTTTAGGTATCTTTTAATAAAAAAATGTGGCTTTCCAGTAGCGAAGTGCTGACACCAAGGGGTCGACGCTTCGCTAAAAAAATAAAATAAAATGTCCGCCTCGTTTTAGGGATACCGGCACTTCGATAATTTTTTTTTATTTTTATCGAAGCGTCAACGCCTCCATATCGAAGCGCTAATGTTTCGTTTTAGGG
The DNA here is from genome assembly GCA_021018995.1 of Chloranthus sessilifolius. Classification (NCBI taxonomy): domain Eukaryota; kingdom Viridiplantae; phylum Streptophyta; class Magnoliopsida; order Chloranthales; family Chloranthaceae; genus Chloranthus; species Chloranthus sessilifolius. The sequence goes on from CM037592.1 coordinate 96,405,929, forward strand.
ATATCGGCGCTTTGATAAAAAAAAAATTTATTTTTATTTTTTTATTGAATCGTTGGCGCCCTTAAAACGAAGCGCCGACGCTTCCTAAAATTAGGTGCCGACGCTTCTTAAAACGAGGTGCCGACGCTTACTAAAACGAGGCATCGACACCCCTAAAACGAAGCGTCGGCGTTCCTAAAATAAGGCGCCTCACTATCGAGGTGTCAGTGCTTCAATGCCGAGGTGCTAGCGCTTCGCTAACAGGAGATCACATTTAAAAAAAAAAAAAAACTTAAAAAAATATGTCTGACACATACTTGGGAAAAAAAAAGAAAGAAATTTAAAAAAAGTCAAGAATGAGGCTGAAATTAAAATATTTTAAAAGCGTAACTCTAATTAATAAAGTAGTTCCCATGCCACCCATCACTTTACAAAAAGGATGTTACGTATCGTGCCCATATCAATTGGCGTAGAGATATCTCTAAGTTCGAGCGCATATCCCTGGACATATATATATATATATATATATATATATATATATATATATATATATATATATATATATATAGGGAAATTTGCACTTTCGGCCCTATATGTTTGCGTATTTGCAGAAACGACCCTATAGTTTCAATCCTTGCATAAATGGCCAGCTCCAAGCCTAGCCGGGTGCACGTCAGATATCTATATATATGCTTCTCTATGCAAGCATTGAATCTAGAATTTTTGTACCATCTTTTAACAATTTTTATCTCTCTTGGAAAGCGATTTCGAGATTCCACAAAAGGTCGTATAACATAGAGAATACAACAGGCTAGGTAAGATATCGAGTACAATATCTTTTAAGTTATTGTTTTCCAAATTTCTCGCAACATCGTAGGAAGTCCAAGATATCTTAAGATATCGACCGATATCTTAAGTTATCGACCGATATCTTAAGATATCGGTCGATAACTTAAGAGGTTTTTTTTTTTGTTTTTGGATTATGGTTTACGTTAAAAGTCCATCCATCGGCTATATATCTTAGGATATCGAGCGATAACCTATGATTGACAAAAACTCTAAAGTTTTCATTCCTTTAATTTTTTTAATAATATTTTTAAACAATTGTAGCGCTAAGTCAAGTATAACTCTTTATAAACAACTAATTTTAATTTTAATTTTGTAAATATTGTAGGTTGAAATGGATGTTCCCCTTCTTTTGATTTTGATTTAAATGACTGCGTGAGAGATAATACTTACAACGGAGGACATCGGAGGATTGTCACCGTCACGGAGAATATATCATTTCTTTGAGTTTATAGAGAAAATGTACAAAGTCGTATACAATAGGAAGAACATTCTATTACATTCTTTGTTTCATTACGCATAGGGAATGAGCTTGTATTTGCGAATTATGCGACTCGATGATCTTACAAACTTATTTAGAGCATATCGTATCGGTGATGGTGTTATAAATATTTATATCGAAAAATCATTAGTCACTCATCAGTGGTAAATTTTGCCGTCTTTAGAAACATTTCAACCGTTTAAGGAAACAAGCGAAGATGATCATGGTGTTGGAGCATGTAACATTTGATTGAAAATCAAGGAATACGGTATGAAGAGGAGAACATTGTTGCACCGATAATAGCCGACGATGATAGAAATATAAATATAGGATTCCGCCCCTACAGTAAACTTCCAGAGCAACCCTATTCAGACATTCCGATGAGTGAAGGCGATGAAGATCAAGGATATTCTCATCAAATGAATCCGATGCATGATACATCTCAGTTCAACTTTGATTCGGTAAATCAGTGGGAAAGCGTTTTTAGTGGCCTTAGTCCATATCAATGGCCTTCGGAACAAATAGCTTCGGAGCCAACGATAATCGAGCCTTCAACAGAACAGCCTCTCATACATCAAACGTTCTCGCATCGGTTAACATCAATCCAAACAACTGCACATCAACCAAGCGTACATCGACGGGCTCAATCCCAATCACGTAATAACCATCCGATCGATGGCGGTGATAGTGATCCCGAAAATAATGAAGCCCGCCGTCTCCCACTTGGCGTGTTTATACTAATGGGGAATTGATCAACCGGTGGGCCGAAGACTATCGACAATGACTCGAAAGGGAGTACATGGATTGACGATGAGGAACTGTATGAAGGGAGCGATTACCATTGGTCGGCGTTTAGAAATAAGAAATCATTTCAAAAGTTCTTAAAGAATTTGCGATGACAAATAATTTTCGATTAAACCAATAAAACCAGGTCCTCTTGAGTAGCTGCGAGGTGTGTTGAAGTAGGATGTGCTTGGCGAATACATGCATCGAAATTAGTAGGCGAGACACGTTTCGTGGAAAACTTTCCACCGGAACACACGTGCGGAATGCCGCTTTTGAAGCGGACATCGCCAATGTACGACATCGTGGATAGCTTCATTCGTTAGAGATAAACTATTAAAGGGTTTTGAGACTCGCTTCAATAATTTTTGATATTGAAAAAAATACGGTATAACAAAGAGGAGTTCTTTGGAAAGCATGGAGAGGAAAAGAAATGGCGTTGAATGACATCCGAGGTAGTTGGAAGGAGCAATTTAAGATGTTCTTGTCATATGTTGCCGAATTACGGTCGATCCGGACATCTGAGACCAAATTGTGTCTCGAGCACGATAATGCATTTGGAGATTCTTCGTGGCATTCGGACCTTGCATTCAAGCTTCGCAATACTTTACTGAAGAATAATTGCGGTAGATGGAACGCATTTGTGTGGACGAGACAAGGGAGTGTTGTTAATAGCTGCGGGGATAGACGGGAATAGACATTTATTTCCTATAGCGTGCGGCGTTGTACCGAAGAAAATGAAGACCATTGGACATGGTTTCTTGATCTATTAGGGAGGCGTGTAATTCGGTGAATTTGAAAAAAGTTTGTTTTGATATCGAATGAAAAGGTTTGATGGAAGCGAGAAAAAGTTTTTCCTAATGCCTTTCACGGCTACTGTATGCGACACCTGGCTCTAAATCTGTTTGATAAATATAAGGATACAATCTCTAGACCGCTTTTTTGGGTTGCTGCCCGTGCATTTTCAGAAGCAAAATTTAAAAGAATTATGCAAAAAATAGAAGACGACGTAGGAATGTACAAAATGGATTAAAGAAATTGGTGATCATTTCTGGGCACGCGCTTATTTCCAAGGGAGGCGTTATGATATGTTGATAACTAATATAACTGAAAGCATAAATAGTGTGTTGAAAATAGCCAGGAAGGAACCGATTGTGAGCATGTTAGAAACTATTTGCACAAAAGTAGAATTTTATCTTCGTCGGAGGAAGGAAATAAAATGACAACAATTGCTGGCGAAAAAACACATAAAAGAAATTGAGGATGGGCGTCGAAAAAACGTGATACCATATGGTCGTGATATATGGCAAGTTAAACGTGGTGATTGCACTCACAATGTCGATCTAAAATCGCGAACATGTACATGTAGACGTTGGGCTATTCTTGGATTACCATGTTCACATGCGATTGCCGCATTATCGGCCAAGCAGAAAGAGAGATCCCCAATTTTGTGAACACCGGTTTACGGTGACTTATTTAGAAACTTATAAAGAACACTTTGTCCCGACTGTTAACAAGCGTAATGGACTTCGAAATAAAAGACATTCAAGTTTTGCCTCCCCACAAAATACGTCAAACCGTCCAAGAAAAGGAGAACAAGATCTAAAGGGAAGTTACCACTACGATAAAAAATTGTAACAAAATACGGTCATAATAAATGCGCTCGTGTAAATTTGTTAATATTTGAAATTAACTTATATTACATCAAAGGTTGAGATTGAAAACAGATTTAGATTAGATTAGACCTAGTGGCAATCGAGCTTCCAATGATTTCATTATAGAAGAGTATTTTTTTTTTCCTCTTTTTCTTTCCTTCAATATAAACAGATTAAACCTCAATAAAAGAGCGATCAACATCTACAATGTCTTTTAATATTTTTTTTTGGAATTGTGACTAAAATATATTGTTGTGCTTCTTAATAAATCATTCATTCATTCAAACAGGATTTGAAAGTTTCCAAATTCGCCCCTAATTTACTAGTGATTGGCATAAAGCCAAACCAAAGATATCAGACTTCACAATTCAGAAAGGTATATCTTAAATCATCGGCCGATGATTTAAATTATCGGCCGATATCTTAAATCATCGGGCGATCATTTAAATTATCGGCCGATAATTTAAATCATCGTCCGATATCTTAAATTATCGGCCGATATTTTAAATAATCGGACGATAGCTTAAATTATCGGCCGATGATTTAAATTATCGTCCGATATCTTAAATCATCGGTCGATGATTTAAGATATCGGCCGATAATTTAAATCATCACCCGATGATTTAAGATATCGGACGATAATTTAAATCATCGGCCGATAATTTAAGCTATCGTCCGATTATTTAAAATATCGGCCGATAATTTAAGATATCGGACGATGATTTAAATTATCTACCCGATGATATAAGTCATCCGCCTATTGGAATTACTTCAAGAGAGGAAGCCTCCATTGATACATCATGCAAGGTGATACAAATAAGATAAATAATTGATAACAACGATAATGAAAATTATACAAGTTAATAAAAATTAATAAAATTAAATAATTTACAATTTCATCAAAAAATATCTTTACAAAACACTAAAATTTATTACAGATATTAAATCTTCTTCCCAAACGTGCACATTCGATGTCCGATTTCGGCTCTAAATTGTTGCATATGTTTATCGTCGAAATCAATAGGCCGCTGTTGGGAGAAGTATTCTATATACTTCAAAATGTATACACCGCAATCCCAACCGTTCTTTTTGGATCGGAGAACGACGTTTGAACGCCGATACCTTCCACTGTTGATCGAAAGCTGACTTCAAACCGATAGTGTAAAGAAGGCGCGAAAGGTGATTCAATAGACATTCTTTATGCGCTTCAAACCTTTTTGAGCACTCTCGGTCTGCTGGATCAATTAGCTTAATTTCTCGATCAACTAATGAAATTATAGCCAATGCCCAATGGCTATGTTTTTGGCTATGCATCGGAAGATAAATCTACACATAAACGGAAGCAAAATTTTAAATAATAAATTTTATTTAAAAGCCGTTAACGTTAAATAAAGCGAAGTTTAGTATTCAAAAACGTACCGTTCCACAGTCGATCGCGTGAATTCCGCGGATATTATTTGTCAATAGTGGTTCCATCGGCTTTGAATTGTTACGAACATTCCATTCGTCACAATAGGCCTGCCACCTATCGAGGTCGCTGAGCGCAGCAATACCTTCATTATCGATATATTTTTCAAATTTTTTCTCGTCTGCCATAAACAAGGTCTGATTGGCAGTAAACAGTAGAAGTTAATCAAGAGTCGTGATTGAAAAGACAAAAAAAAGAAACAAACGAGCTTCCAATAAATATTTGAAACCTTACGTAGGCGACAGGTTAACCAAATTTTTTTCGGCATTGGCCGTAAACATTGAATCATTTATAACTTCAAGGACTCTCAAGTATGTCGATGACTTCATTATCAAGCCACGGCGTCTTTTGAGAACCTTCAAAAGAGCAACTGTGATCTCAACACCGCTGATAGTATTGACGATCACATTGTCCTCGTTCTCCGGCCGATTCCAAAAACTGAGCATATACTTTTGCTCCATTGATATTGCCTCATCCTCCTCCTCCTCCTCTACAACCAATCTTCGTTTTTTTATTAATGCTTTACTGGTCGGGGACTTTCTCTTCTTACGAGCACGCAAGTCATAACCTTGGCTTCATTTTGGTAGATGATAGTTTCACTATAATTGTTTTTAGTGATGCTGTGACTCACGAGAAGGTCACAGAAGAGGAGCACCATCATCACTGTATCAACCAAGGGTTGTTTAGTAATTTGAGGAGCGATGAGGTTTTGGGGCGGGTTTAATGGCGTGAGATTTATTTGTAAGTTGAGGGCGGGGTTTTGGGGTTGTTGATTGTTGTGTAGGTGGATGAGAGGTTTTGGGGCACTTGACCGATGGCTTGGTTGAGGACCGTTGGTTTTGGGGCATTTGGAATGATGGCTTTGTTGAGGAGCAGGGGTTTTGGCGATGGTAGATGGCTTTGTTGATGAGTGGTGGGTTGAGGGACAGTTGATTTTGATTGAGGGTAAGTGGGTGAAGGAACGAAGGTGTCAAAGAGCACCGAGGTTAAAATATTATCCTGCATAATTGCAAAAAAATATACATTACAAAAAATAAAAAATAAAAAAAACTGCATTATCGACCGATAATTTAAGTAATCGGTCGATAATTTAAATAGTCGATCGATAATATACATTGTCGATCGATAATTTACATTATCGACCGATAATTTACATTATCGACCGATAATTTACATTGTCGACCGATTACTTAAATTATCGGTCGATAATGTAAATTATCGGTCGATAATTTAAATGATCGACCAATAATGTAACATAACGTCCGGTAATGTACATTATCGATCGACTATTTAAATTATCGGTCGATAATGTATATCGTCCGGTAATGTACAGCTAATTTTGCATTAAGTTGTAAAGAAATGATTTTGTTCTAAAATTGAAAGTCTTGGTTTGATACCTTTCTTAAATGAGAGATGACCGCATCAAGATCCTTCCGTATGGCTTTATTTTCTTCTTGTAAGGCCTTCTTATCTCTGCCTAGTTGTTCAATTGTGAGTGCTTGCCCTTTCAGCAGCGTAAATGCACGCCGAAATTCTTTTTTCATTTCTTTTACTGCCATGCGGAGAGTCTTGCATTCTTTTCTTAGCTCCGTCACTTCTTTGGTTAGGTGCGGTTGCCTAACTGGCTGCTCTCTTGTTGGCTCGGGCCTAATTTCTTGTTTGCCCTTTGGTTGACGTACAACGACTTCAAAATCATCGTTATCGTCGCTATAATCTTCGTCATCCTCATTGTCGTCATTTCGGCTAATCGGCTCTTCGGCTCTTTCTTCCGCCCATGTTGGATGACTTGGGATATCATCATATTCATCTACATTTTCTTCGGAGTAAGGCTCTTCTTCTCTTTCTTCGGTCTCTTCCTTCTTATTTTCAATTTCTCTTCGAATCAAAAAGTATCGAAGCCATTTATACTGTAATTCGTGCTTCTCAACTTCAAGCTCTATAATCACTTTAGACTTAAGAAATTTTTCTCTATATAAATTAGGGTTACGGCTGAATTTCGGGCCTTCCCATTTCATTAGCCTTGGAAATGGTTCTTTAAGTGGCTATTCTGGAAAGTACTCAAACGCCCAAATCGTAAGGCGATAGTGCATCCATAGATATTGTATTGCCCTTTTCCGACCTTCGCCATTTCCTCCCGCCACCGCTTTTGATATACTATCTAATAAATTATTGTAAACTATCGGGCCCCACGGTAACTTGTTGAACTCTTCAATGTTATCTACTAAGTCTATACTGGTATCTACTTCGGTATGTGTCCTAAGTAAAAAAGAACATCGAAAAATAATAATGATTTCAAAAACTCATCGTTGGATAAATCAAGATCTAATAATTTCTTCAATACGAGATCTTTTCAGGCTTCCCAAAAGAATTTGTATCGAATAGTTGTTTCCTCTTTACGGCAACCTTCTCGGACTCGTTACAAGATGTTGAGGCCTAAAATCAAGGCTATATCGATCGGTTGCAGGAGTACATTGGTGTTCTTGACCTTGAAAATATTCTCTTCTACCCAAAAACTTAAAATAGCGTCAACCAAGTCTTCAACGAAACCTAATTTCTCATTCATCCTAAATAGATGATCGAATACCGAATCATCTAAAATTTTCTTTCTCTCTTCGTTACAGTGCATGTAAAATTTCCTAACACCAACTCCAGAACATTTTCCGATGGGCTTTAAAGTCATGGTCATTTTCAATCACTTAGTAGGAACTGCAATATAAATAAAAAGCAATTAATAAACAAAAAAAGTGATTTTAAAAAAACTACTAATCCCCTAACCTACCGATATCTTACCGATAATCTAAGATATCGGTCGATAACTTAAATTATCGACCGATAACTTAAATTATCGGTCGATAATATAAGTTATCGATCGATAATTTAGATTATCGACCGATAATTTAAATTATCGATTGATAACTTAGATTATCGACCGATAATTTAAGTTATCGGTCGATAATTTAGATTATCGGTAAGTTATCGGATTAGGTGGGAAACATTGGGGATGACTAAATGTGTTAAAATGTAAAAAAAATAAATTACCTGGAATTGTTATGTGAGCTTTGTGACCTTTTACCGCTTTGTCGCCGCTAAGTCGCCGCTCTCTTGTTTTTTTCAGAAAAGTTAAATTAAAAGTAACAGTAACTAATGAAAGTAAAAGTTGCTTTTATACTAATGTTAAAGGGCGGTGAAATTTTTTTTTTATATTATTTAAAATAAGTCGCTGCTGACGTGGAGTAGGCGGAGGCGGCTAGGAGTGGAGCTGGTCATTAATGCAACGGTTGAAACTATAGGGCCGTTTCTGCAAATACGCAAACATATAGGGCCGAAAGTGCAAATTTCCCATATATATATATATATATATATATAGTTTATCCATGACCGTTTCGATTAGTTATATAAGCTGAAGGTATTTTGCTAACATATCCTCAGATTAATTGGGTGAATGGTAAAATTTCAGGGTATTTTAATAAGGCTGGAGTTACCGCCACACCACTTTATGTTATAGCTACCTCACTTAAACTAAGAAAAATTCCATTGATTCTTTGAATCGGACAATGGAAATTGTTTTTTGTCTCAATCTTCCGCACAATAATTTTGAGATCATAGGCTTACCATCAAATGATCAAATGTTGATTCCAAGTGGCATACATCCCAAAAGTGGAGATGATCATAGCTTACCATCAATTGTGGTTCACATTCACATTTTGAGATGTGTGCCACGTAACATCTAATAGAAGGCTTGTGATCTCAAGATCGATTTTGTGAAGATTGGGACAAAAAATGATCTCTATTATCTGGTTCAAAATGTCATCAGATTTTTTCTTTGTTTAAGTGAGGTAGTTATAATATAAAGTAGTGCGGTAGTAAGTAGTAACACCAGATTAAAATAATCCTGTATATAAATAATAATTTTATTAATGTTTCTAAGAATTAAATTATAAAAAATAAATAAATAAGTTGATCGGTTTAGTTTGAATTTTTTTTTTTTTTTTTTTTTTTATGATTTTTATTTTTCGGATGAGAATTTTTTCAGTTTTTTGTTTTTTGGTTTTTCAGTTTTAGGCGGTTTTCTCTCCTTACTAAACCAATTTTCCGTTTTCGGCACCCAAAACTGAAGTTGAACTTACCCAAAACTGGTTTTGATTTTTCGGTTTTGAATCGGTTTCGATTTTTTTTTTTTTGGTTCGGTTTCATTGATTTTTTATTTTCAAAATTTTTTCCATCCCTAATAGTACCTAATAGTAGGATCTTGAGCCTTTATTACTTATAATCAAAACAAATAAAATAAGATTTTTTTGAGGATATCGTCCGTTGCTATGTTACAAATAAATGTAATCGCATCGATTGCACCACAAGCAATAGTAAGTAAGAGCAACCCTTATCATTGTGACTAAGAGCGTACCATAATCGTCTAATTTTTTGCCACGTGTCGGTCCAGTCTTGAGATTTTGGTGGCCTAAGGCGAGTTCTTAAAATGAGAACGCCTTTCATATTAATCTTTGAATATATATATATATATATATATATATATATATATATATATATGGGAGCCGGTTAGGTTCTCCAATGGAGGACGGTGATCGTCCTCCAAGATCCACATGGAGCTCCATGTGGAACCCAAAAATACTTTTTGGGTGCCACGTGAAATACATGTGAACAGTTTAGACAAATGAAACAATTTTCCTATATATATAGTATTGTTTTTTAAACAAATAAAATAATTTTAATTGCTTTTAAATTATAAATATATCCTTATTCCATTCTATTGTTTATAATTTAAAAATGTAAATATGGAACTTGAGAAGAGTTAAACCCACAACCTCCTGGGTAAAAAGCAAAGCAACCCAAACTACTTGACCAACAAAATAATAAAAATTATTCAATACTTTTATACATTAAAAATTATATTAAGCAACTATATAGTAAAGACTTCCAAAATTTGAAGGACCCCAAAAATTTGGGGGCCCGAGGCGACCGCCTCTTGGGCCTTGGCCAGGGCCGGCTCTAGCCATTGTGTGTATGTTTGATCAATCAAAGTAACCTAACTACTAGCTCATCATCAACACATATCAACTGAAAAATAAGTCTAAAAGATTTACTCAGACAATTAGATTAGCTCATTTAAATTTTGATTGATCCATTTAGATTATTTAATTGGACGGGTTAGATTCACCGATGAGTGTAATTTTTGGGGCTACCTTATTTTATAAAGGGTAAAATTTAAATGATCCACCGAAAAATAAGTCTAATAGTTTAACTGGTTGAACTCTAAATGGGGTTCGACCAATTTTTAAACCGTTGGCTACATTAGAATTTTAACTTTTATCATTTTTAGTTTATATATATTTTTGAAGCCTTTGCATCCAACGATTTTAAGATTGGTTGAACACTTGAACCACATTTCACATTTCAAGGTTTAACCGATTAGACTTGACCAAAGCCCCGTTAATGATTACGACCTTTACTACCCATTTATATGCCACGTGGTGCATATTGCCATAGTGACCAAGTCTAGGTACTGCTCTTACAAGAATAAAACAGCTCTGAAAATATATGAAAAAGGGTAAATTTTGATAATTTTGAGAAAAAATATGAGAGTATTTTAAAAATAAAAAATATATTAATAATTATAAAAAATAAAAAATAAAAAATATATGCTATGAGCAGAGTGACAAATTTCATTTTCTGTAATTTTTTGGTGGGGGGTCCTTTCAGTACATTTCGGATTAATTTCGATACCTTTCGGAAAAGTTTTAGGGATTAAAAATATATATTTAATATTTTTTTTAAATTACTACAGCATATACTAAATTACTAACATATTTAAAATAATAATAATAAATAAATAAATATAAAAAAATACCAAATTTTTTGAAAATTCGCCGAAAATACTAAAATTATTGAAAAATACTGAAAATTTCTGGAAATTTTCGTTTAACCCCCTTTTCGGCGAATTCTGCGAAATTTCGCCGAATTTTGACAAAATTTGTCACTATGGTTGGAAGCAAGCACGGGTTTTAAACTGAAAAAATGGGAATTTTTTTTTTGAAAAAAGGGTTTAAAATGCAATTTTTCTAAAAAAAATGGGAATATTTCAAAAATGATTTTTTTTCATTTTTTTTAAAAATGTGTTTTAAAAGAATTTTTTTTCCTCTTCAGAAAAAACTTGTTTTCTGTCATACTATGCAAATTGTTATTAATCTAAGCAGTACACCTAGCAACTTATTATTACCACATGTCTCAACCAACAAATCATGCCCATAAAGGGGTTGGAACCATGCAATTCGTGTAGTTTAGGATTGGCTTTTAGATAAATAAACATAACGGTTAAAATCTCCCAATTGATATGATTTTTAGGCACAAGGTAGCTCGTAAGACTCTTAGGTGTCTCTAGAAAGGATAACTAAATTTGATTAGTTAGACCCTTATTTTAAGCCCACTCTCTATTTTAGTTATTGCCTTTTAAAAATAAAATTCAACAAGGATGATTATTTTATCTACTCCTTTAAAATAATTTTTTTTTTACTAACGGTGAGATCAGGAACGTCGGCAAGATTAGGGACATTACCAAGATCAACGGACGTCGGCAAGATCAGGGATGTCGGCAACACAGTGGCGGAGCCACGTTGTGAATGGGGTGGTCAATTGATCACCAAAATTTAGTAAAAATTTATTATTAATTTTTAAATATCCTAATTTATATTAGTGGATGTGTATCCATCCAAAATTATATTGACCACCCAAATTTATTTTAAAGCTTGAAACAAAATTTTTATAGTATTTGTTTTCATAACACATTTTCTTTTTAAAATTTTTAGAAACTAAAATCTCTCATCTCGGGATTCTCTCTCATTCTCTCTAATCTCTCTCTCTCTCTCTTTCTCGGTTCACTTTCTCTCATTCTCTCTGTCCCAACGCTCTGTGCACTCTCTCTCCCTCTCTCTCTCTCTCGGCCCACTTTCTCTCTCACTCTCTAGTTCACTTCGGGAGGGTTTCAATTGACAAAGTCTTGGTTTCTGATTACACGAGAAGCCTTGTTCTTGCCATCCTTTCGAGGCTTCGAGCGCCTTCATTGGCTCTAGCTTTATATTAAAGAAGAAAGGCCTTAAGCCGTTAAGCACGCAGACGCATCTGGTACTCGTGCAAGTAAGAGTTTCTGGATCTGAAGAATGAAAAGTTTATTTATTTATTCGATAGTTAAGGAAATATAGAATGCAATCTTGTCAATTTAAAAAAATTGAATTGATCATTTATCTTTTCATCGGATTCGGTTGTTTCTTGCTTTCATATGAATTTGACTTGAGGATCCTAATATTATGTTCATGATTGACTTATAAAATTAGGGAATTGCTGTTGCAACAGATACTAGTATTGTACAATTTTATAATATCATAATGTGATTAATTGAATGTTTTGAGTCGATTAATTGTCCTACGCATTCACTGAAAGCACCTACCTCGGAACCCCTTTAAAACCATTGATTGCGTCAGATCATATGATGGAGATTGTGTTTCACCGAGATCTTCCACAAAAAGATCTTGAGATCATGTTGCATTTATCAGACGGTCACTGTTTGATTCCACAATCTCTCATATCCCCAAAATATGGCCCTAAAATCACGTTTGAGCATGATGTGTGCCATTGTACACAAAGGGCATTTTTTGGAGATCTGTGAGATGTGGAATAAAAAACGGGCTGTCTGAAAAGTGAGATATGATCTCAAGGTCCATTTTGTGGAAGATCGTGGTGAAACATGTTCTCAATCATCAAATCCGGATCAATCAACGATTTTTAAGGGGTTGCACACGTGGGCGCTTTCATAGAATGCATGGGTGCGAACAGAGCCACCCTTAGATTAATGCTAAAACTCGAATTAATTTAAAATCCTAATACTAAAACTTTATAACCCTAATTTCAATTTTATTTTATCTAACTTTTTATTTTTATATTTATTTTTTTAATTTTAGTTAAGACTCTAATCGCTTAATGGATTTAAATTGTCATTCACTCCACCCATGTAATTTGTTTGTATGTGTATTTTTTGAAGTAGTTATGTTGTTAAAGTATTTCAATAGAAAATCTGATCAATCTGCTTATAATCCTTCAACCGTTGACTATGTAAAAAAACATACACATGTAACAGAGATTTACTTCAACGAACTTCTACGTGATCCTGCATTACGAAAGTCGATTTCAAATTATGACCTGAATGATCAAGATCATGTTATTGAGACTCACTGGCTTTCGAGAGGGTAAATTTCTGGTAACCTATCTGGGGCACCTCTTGTGTCAGGAAGATTAACGACTAGAATCATTAAACCTTTTGTGGAAAAAGTTAGGAAAAAGGTTACAGGATGGAAATTTAAGCTTCTTTCGCAAGGGGGAAGATTGATTTTGTTGAGGCTTGTGCTTGCGAAATTCAATTCTCTTTCGCAAGGGGAAAATTCAATTCTCTTTTGTATAACTTTTTCTAGGGGCATGTCAATGGCATTAGTAAGATGAAATGATGAACTTTGCCGAAGCTGTGTCAGCCTACGGGGGAGGGCGGTTTGGGTGTGAGAGATTTCAAGGAGATTCAGGGTACACTTCATATGAAATTTGCATTTAGATTGATTTCCACCAATTCTTTGTGGACTGATTTTTTTCGTGCAAAATACATCAAGGATAACCATTTTTCTTTAGCCATTGGGAGCCACCGAGGGTATTGTTTATGGAAGTCCATTTTATCCGTCTTTCTTGAAGTCTACGACAATGTTAATACTCTAGTACGAGGAGACAACACTTCTTTTTGGTATGATAGGTGGCTAACTTCGGGGCCACGTTTTGTGCAAGTAGAGGAAATTATCTACTCCAAGCTTCGGATAAATGAATGTTGGATTGATGACTTTTGGGATGTAGATCGTTTAATAGAAATAGTTGGGGAGGAGGCCACCTTGAAAATTCTTCATAATTCCCATGCGGGTAAATCAAGGCCTGATATATTTGTTTGGACTCAATCCAAGGATGAAAGTTTTTCTACTTCTAGCGCATGAGAAGTGGTTAGGAAGAAAGGTGAACAATTGCAATGGAAGGAAAGGATTTGGCATCGCTTATTACATAAACACGTCTCCCTTTGCGTTTGGAAAGCCTATTATCGCTGTCTTGTAGTAGATGAGCGGGTGCAGGTTAGAGGAGTTGAACTCGCTTCAACTTGTGACTGCTGTGTTCGAAAATCTGGTGAGTCTTGATCATATTTTGTGTAGTGGGGAAGTGGCTTCGAAGGTCTAGGAGTATGCAAGCACTTTGTTGGGAGTTCCTTGTATGCGCAAGATGCAATGAAAAGCTAGATTATTGGTGTAGCTCCATTGTGCTAAAAAGGCCTATGTTAAAGGCGTCCTTACTGGGTTATTATCGTGCTTTATTACTTGGCAACTTTGGATGAGAATGTGTAAAGCTAGAATGGAAGGGGTGCAAGATAGTGCTACTCTTTGTCAGGCAACTTACTGGGTTATTGTCGCTGGAGATCTCAATGCTTATAATTCTTTTTTTGTGCAGGATATGAAGATTTTACAGGATTTGCAAATAGACCTCCCCATCCAGAGGCTCCATCGGCATCAATTGGTGGCCTGACAAAGACCTCCAGCGGGTTGGTTTAAACTCAATTGTGATGGAAGTTACCGTGGAAATCCTGGGAGTTCTAGCGGAGGAGTGATTAGGGATGAAGTTGGTACAGTACAGGGAGCTTACTCTGTTCATTTTGGCTACGATACTAACAATGGGACTGAGTTAAGGGCTATTACAGAGCAGATTGGGTTATGGAAACAGCTAAATTTTTTTAATGTGATTATTGAAAGTGATTCTAAGGTGGTTGTGGATTGGCTTTCTGCGGGTAAGTGCACTTTGTGGTATTTATGGGACTATTGGGATGATTTACTTACGGCTCTTGAAGGAGATAATTTTATGGTTGTGCATCAATTTGGGGAAGCTAATCAAACAACGGATTTCCTAGCACGACAAGGCGATTTGAGTCGAAATTTCACTTACGAAGGATATCAAAATTTGCCACGATTTTTGAGAGGTGTCCTTCATCTTGATAAGTTGGGTTTTCCTTGTCTGAGGATTTAGTATTTTTTTTGTTCTTATATGCTTGCTTAGTTTGGTTTATTGCTTTAGTTATAGTTTTTTGTTTTGATTGTTTATTTTCGTATAATTTTGAAATTTGGGATGCTTTCTTTAAATATCTGTAAATTCCAAGTGCCCTGCATGTTACCACGGTTTTCTCCCGCAACAAGTGAGGGCTTTTAATCAAATTGGGAGGGGGTCACTCATGGACAAGTGACCTATGCCTCTTAACTAAAAAAAAGATAATGTTAGAAGAGCATATTTACAAATGAGTCCTTATAAGCCTTGTGATTGTAGTTTTTCTCAAACATTGATTTCAGATACGTTATGTCGATTCAATAAATAATGGTTTGACAAATATTAGAGTATAACAAATCGAAAAATACAGCATTTTGTTTCTATTGTTATTTGTTTAAGCAAATTATTGGAAAACATTGAGATAACGACATTTTTGTTATTGGTTGGTTTAAAAATTGGAAGAGATATGAAAAATTAAAATCCATGAAGGACAAGTAGATAGCACTCATAATAAGGCCTATAGGATGACACAAGATTTATTGAATCAAGAACAACATATTCAGACAGCTTTTGATAGACACCGTATTTAGATACGAATGGAATATAAAACTCGTTTGATTGCATCGATTAAAACTATTTGTTTTCTTCTACGCCAGGGACTTGCTTTTTGTGATCATGGCGAATCAGATGAGTTGATCAATCGAAGAAATTTTCTTAAACTTTTGAAATTTCATGTTGATGGTAAAAAAGTTGAAAATGTAGTATTGAAAAATGCTCTTCAAAATTTTAAATTAACTCTGATATTCAAAAAGATATTATTCATGCGTGTGCAAAAGAAACTACATCATTTATCATAAATGATCTTGGAGGTTTATTATTTTCTATTTTTGTCGATGAATCTCGTGGTATATATCCATCAAGGAGGAAATGAGTATTTGTCTACGTTACGTGGGCAAAGATAGATGTATAATTGAACGTTTTATTTGAGCTTTATATGTTGAGAAAATTGATGCAGATCACTCAAGAAAGCAATTGATAAATTATTTGCGGCACTTGGGTTGACTATACAAAGATTGTGTGGTCAAGGCTATGATGGTGTCAGCTGTAATATGTCTAGTGAATTTAATGGCCTTAAAACACTTATCATGAATGAAAATGGATTTGCATTCTATATTTATTGTTTTGCACATAAGCTTCAATTGACTCCAGTTGCTATTGAAAAAAAAAATACAAGATTGAGTCACTTTTTAGTGTAGTTTCGAATGTTGTGAATATTGTTGGAGCTTCATGCAAACGTAGAGATCTTTTTCAAGAAGAGACTGCTAAATATTTGCAAGAACTAGAAAGTAGTGAGCTTTTAATTAGGAGAGGTATGAATAAGGGGATTAGTCTTAATCGTCCTGAAGAAATACATTGGAGCTCATATCATCGTATACTATCAAGTTTGACTGGGATGCATTCTTCTATGATTGAAGTATTTGATGAAGTTGGTGGGGATGGTTCTGAATTTGAAATAAAAACTACAACAAATGAAATGTTAGATGTATTACAGTAATTTGAATTTGTATTTAATATGCATTTGATGAGAATAATATTGGGAATTACCATGCAATTGTCCATAACATTACAATAAAAGGACCGAAATATTGTGAATGCTATGAATCTAATTAGAAATTTCAAGGAAAGAATACAAGAAATGAGAGAAAATAGGTGGGGTTCTTTTCTGGCTGAAGTAACCTCATTTTGAATGAAACATAATCTCATTGTTCTTAACATGAATGATAAGCATGTAACTTGAGAGCGTTCATATCGTAAAGTTGAAGATACAACGAATCTACATCACTATCGCGTTAAAATGTTTTACACAGGTATTGATATGCTTCTTTTAGAGCTTAATAACCATTTCAATGAAGGAAATACTAAGTTGCTTCTTTGTATGATATGTTTGAACCCACGAGATTCATTTTCAGCTTTTGACAAGAAAAAATTATTTTGCCTTGCTTAAAAATATTCAATAGACTTTTCTGCAATTATATATATATATATATAGCGTTTGCTTAGAAAAAAGAATTTATATAATTTTTCAACAATAATTGATTAGATGACCACCCTACGAAAAAATCTTGGCTTCGCCCCTGCGCCAATATCAACGGCAAAAATAAGGATCGCCTACCTTGTTAGATTTTCTAGGGTTTGGAGAGAGAGAGAGAGAGAGAGAGAGAGAGAGAGAGAGAGCTCTTATTTGTTGAATTTTAGGTGTGAACGTAACGTATCATCAATTATATACATATAGTGAGCAGTGGCATCTTATCATCAATTATATACATATAGTGAGTAGTGACATCTTTGGTACCATGCGGTGCTACTTGATTCAAGGAGCCATCATAAATATTAGAAGGAAATTAAAATTGCAAATCGCAAGAAGGTTTTGTTCAGGCAAAGTGCAGGCAACTGACATGGTGTGACGTGATTGGCTACCTCGACCTGTATTGCTTGGGCCTCACTACACTTGCAGTCAATTGCACCACACCACATCAGCAACCTACAATTTGCCTGCACAAAACTTGTCTGTCATACAACACTGTCCGTATTAGAATCATCTATAAAATTATGTTAAGAATAATTTTTTTTTGTTTTTCTTTTAAATCTTGTTATGAATGTTGAACAAATTTGCTCAAATCAAGAAGTAATTTATAAAAATTAGAGCTCAACAATCCTAAGAGCTTAAGCTCAAGCCCATCAGGTTTAAATTTCGGACTTCAAGTGCTAGCCCAAGCCCGGCCCACAGGCTTTATATCAGTCCCAAGCCCTCTTATGTACAAATCAATAATTCATTCACACTTCATGTTTGCCCATTTTCTGCTAAAAATTTTTCTTATTAGAGGTATCTAATCTCTCATCTACATGTATGCAAATTTTCTAAATGAGTGTCTCAAAAATAAGAAAAATCTAAGTCAATGAATGAATTAAATAACATAGTTTTTAACTATTATCATGTGCAAATCATGAGAAAGGGTTCTAGAGTCATTTTTGGGATGTGTCACTTGGAATCAAGATTAGAAAACTGTCTCCAATGTCTAATTTAAGGCCATAGTTACTTAGTTCCTTGATTCGCTTGATTCAAATTTGGGTTTGCAATTCACTATTTTTAAACGAATCCAATTGGTTGAGGTAAGATGAGTTTTAAAATTATTTATTAATTACATAAAGTGATAAAACCTTAAGTTCAAATCATTTCTTTATACTTTTAAAACTTTAAATGAATTCAATTCGTGGGGATTAATTCGACAATTCGCTTGTTATGCCAAATTGGATTTGTTATATTTAACAATTCTAAATCAAGGCAATTAATAGCTCTCACAATAGAAAACTCTGGTTGCCCTTGTCAAATATTCGGCTGCAAATACCTATAGCCTAAAAGGAAACCTAATCCTATGTTATCTCTTCACCCATTAACCCCTAAAATCTCCCCTCCTCTCTCTCTCTCTCTCTATATATAATCTCTACTATTATATAAACTTGAACTTCTCTCGCAAATATATATTCCACAATGGAATTCATAAAAATCGGAGAGAAAGAAAGAGGCCACGAGCAGTGGCGGAACCATAATTTTTATCCAGTTGGGGCGTATGATAAATTAGATTTAATTTTTTATAAATTATATTATTTATTTATAGCACTCTCGAGCCTATCTAATTCAAATAAGAAATTCGGGAGGTAAAAATCTGCGCGAAACAAAAATAGATACTTTAAAGCATGGGAGTAAATAATCCTCTCGTGGTATAATTTTTCCTAGAAAATCATGAACGGTGAGATTTCGCTTCTAAACTTTGGGGGATCTCATGTGATGCCATTACAAGTTTTCCAAATCTGTTAATGTGCGTCTGGGGCCTTAAATAACTTGAATTTCAAGTCAATTTAGTTAGGCGGGTCGAAAATTGGTGTCTACAATTTGATGGGTCAATGACAGAATAACACCGACACAGTTTGGTGCATTGAATTTGAGCACCTTACATCACATTTTCAATGGTGGATATATGTTGGATCATGCCTAAATTTTTTAAGTGGTACTTCATTGATCTTGTCCAAGTTATGTGACACCTGATCCTCGAAATAGGTGCCACATTGTGTGGAAGATTGGCCCAAAAAATAATTTGCATTGTCTAATCTCAAGATGTTAATGGGTTGCAGTAGGTTTCGAAAGTAAGCGCGAACAAAGATACTCAGAAAAATATGAGTAGCAAAGATATTCATAGAAATATGGGTAGCGTTATTTATACTCGTTAAACCTGTGAAGAACACACGCATTTCTACTATAAAAATTAGACCGGCTTGAATCAGGCGATGGAGATCATTTTTTATCTCAATCTTCCACACAATAGATCTTGAGATCATGGCACAACTATTAGATGGTCAGATCGTGATTCCACATGGCACACATCCCCAAAAGTGATTGTGATCATGGGCATACTTATCAAACAATCACTTTTGGGTATGTTTGCCATGTGGAATCAGCATATGACCGTCTGATAGCGATAGGTGTGCCATAAACTTAAGAATTATTGTGTGGAAGATTGGGATGAAAAGCATCTCCATCATCTGATTCAAGACAGTAGTCAACGGATTTTTATGATGGAATTGCGTGCATTCTTCATAAATTTATTTTAACAGGTGTAAATAATGCTACCCTATTTTTCTTGTCAAATTCTGATTTTTCTTGTTAAATTCAGCCCAACCTGTCAAAACCAATTTGAGATCTCGAGTTAGCTACAAATGATCCTACAACCCCTCCTTTGACGGATGTTTACACATCAAATGGTGTTTAAACCATTTACCAATACTAAATTAATTTTTTTTATTTCACACCATTAAAGTGTGGTTTCGTAATATATCATTGACATCGATTTATGATCGATCTAAATGGTTTAGGAGGCAATTCATGATTGAAAAATGTTTTAGCCAAAGAATTATGTCCATAAATGAATGTGAACCATCAGATTGGCGAATTTGAATATCAACTATTAAAATTGAACACAATGATTGATATTAGAGTGCACAAATCGAATCGTTAAAACCTCTTAAAAAATTTAATTTTTAGGTCCATGCCTTTCAACTTGTGATCTATCTTTTTGACGGTGCGGATGGCCCACACCTTAAATCCATCAGTGGGATACGATCATTTAAACACTATGGTCGGGAGAGTCATGCCCTTAGCTTAATAATAGCCTTGGTAAATGCATTGATAGTTTGAGAACTAAAGTACTTCAAGCAAAGTAAACTTTTACAGATGAGCTTGTGCATAAATAAATGTACATTTTTCAAGGCTTGACAATGTGGACAAAACTAATTGATCTAAAGGCATTTGAAGGTATTTTGAGCAAGAGGCACGAGACAGAGGGCGTGTCAGGTAGGAGTAGGCCAGGCGAGGGCGTGTCAAGTAGCGAGAGAGGGTGTGTTAGTTAGGAGTAGGGTTACTTTAAGCCTTTTAAAAAGGAAACAAATTTTATTTTTTTTGAGGTTTTGGAGTTTTGAGTGGAGGCGCTCGCCCGCACTCGCTCATACATGCTTCCGCTCACGAGAATCAAGGGTCATGGGCCCATCTTGACAGAGATGCTCTAATTTTAATTTTCAATAAACTAAGTTTAAAATCTACTATTCAGTGTACCACTATTTTGTAGTGCTTGTACAAAGCTTCTAAGGATCCTGATTAGTGGAGAGAAGTTGATCTAAATGGGGTTTCTTCTCATATTAAGAATGGAGCTCAATTTTGTAAACTTTTAGAGTTCCTTATTGGTAGGAGTTATGAGACTTTGACTTTAATTGATATATATATATATATATATATATACTATTTTTTAGTTACTGTTTCATTTATTTATTAATTTGTTATGTTTTTTACTTGTTATGTGAAACAATCATATAAGCCGTCTGATTTAAAGGCATGATATATAAATCTTCAGTGCCAAAATATTTGAAATAAAATTTTTATCATATGATTTAATGGAGTAGCCTATCATCTTATTCGAGGGTTGACTGTATTGAATCAAATGATGAAGACTGTTTTGAGAGATCTTGAGATCATAGCCTTCAAATCAGATCTTGACATAGCAAAACTCTCCAAAACACTGAGTCTTTCTTTAAAATATATGCAACGGCCAACTTCTCGTGTGCAACTAACGTCCCTTATTACTAGTGCTATTTGGTTTTGGGTAACTTTGTTCAAGGCGCCTACATGGGAAATCCATTGAAACCTCGGTAGATTTTTTTCATCCCAATTTTCTACAAAATGGATCTTGAGACAATGATCTTTCTCCATCAGCTCGTATATTTTTATATTTCACATGATACAGATCCCCAAAAAGGACTTGAAGTCACATGAGTGTGATCTGTGTCATATGATTTGAGGGCTACATTTTGGAAATAAAAAATTGATCGTATGATATTACACTCATGCTCTCAAGAGGAAGATTCAGGAAAGTTCCGGTGAAAAACTAACTCAACCGTCCGATTTGAACAGTCAACGGGATTCAATGGGTTTCTGGTGTAGGCGCTTACACTAAACCTATAGGCACCAAATGCCCGCAACAGTGTGAACAGCCAGATTTTCATAAGCTTTTGCCACTGTATTGTGGCTTAAATTGGCTTAATCATGGTTCATAATTTTGGTTCATAATTCAAATTATTGGCCCAAAGGTATCAGTTTTGGTTCCCTCCGAAACGAAAACTTATATAATTTCGATTAAAATACATATGGAGGGAAAATTGTTTCAAATTTTCGATTATACAATTTCGGTTTTGATCATGCCTGAAACCGAAAACTGACACTGATATTTTGATCCCAATGAATTTGAGAGTTTGGAGAATAGTATGATAAAATATTGGCAATTCGTGACCTAACGGATGGAGCTGATGCGCTGATGAAACTTATGCATCCGGCAAATAGACAAATAATTCTATATTTTTTTGCTATTTTCTAGTTTAGAGTATGATATCCCTAGAAATTTCAATTTTCCAAGCACTCGAATAATGACATTAAATATGTTGTAAGTCACACAATATTCAATAGATTCATGTAATATTTTCATACTGCCAATATGACCAATCAAAGCGTCGATAACGATAGCAAAACAATGGAATCCTATGGATGAAATCCAAGCTAAGAATTCATGAAACATCCCCCCACCCTACCCACACACCTTAGAAAGGAGCTATCCTTGGCTCTAATATTATTCTCTGATGACCCAGACGCACATGCGAATGATATTGTCTGATTCTGAGCTTAGGTCGTGTCAGGGGGCTAACAGGGCCACGACCACCCCGCTTATTTAGTTTTTTTTCTTTTTCTTTAATTTATTGTACCTATTTGTTAGGAGCATGATTGGCCCCGTCTAAAATAAATGCACGAGCTCTCTCTCTCTCTCTCTCTCTCTCTCTCTCTCTTCTCTTTTAGGCTCTCTCTTATATTTTAGGAGCAATAGTTCAACCACCCTCCTAAAACTTTTCTTTTTAAATCATATTCTAAGACAACTTTCTCTCTCTTTCTCTCTCCTCTCTTTTAGGCTCTCTCCTATTTTTTAGGAGCAATAGTTCAACCACCCTCCTAAAACTTCTCTTTTTAAATCATATCCTAAGACGACTCTCTCTCACTCTCTCTCACACAATTAGGCCATTGAAATCTTAAAAAATAAAAGAATCATGTGGATTTCTTTTGCCATTTTCCTACTATTTTATCTAAACAGACTTTAAAAGTTAAAAATGAGGCTTAGTCTAGTTAATATGACTCCCAACTATGACAGATTGGCCCTAATGCCTATTGATAGGCACACGAATATATATAAACAAAAGATTTATTTATTTTTTTAAAATTTTGTTACCGGTAAATGAATGTTGTTTTTATCTTTTATAACATTATACATTTCTTGTTCATATTTTGGCTCAACGATCAAAATTCCGGATTTCGTTTCAGTTTCGGTGGGGACCGAAATTTCGGCCGAAATCTTCAACCTCATATAAAAAATCAAAAATTTTGGGATTTCGTTTTGGTTTCGATAGGGACTGAAACCGAAGTTTTGAACCAAAATTTCTGTCATTTCGGCCGAAATTTTGATCCTTACTTTGGCCTCCTCCCATAAAAGTTTCTGGCTCCGTCCCTGGGTCCTGCCTCGATTTTGTTCTTGGCATGGGCATTACGTTTCTCCAGCCTAACCCAAATCCAAATCGTGTTGATACATGGAAGGGCCGATCATACTCATAGCCCAGGCTTTGGATTCTCTTCCGATCTTCTCTGGAATTCACAAACTAAGCCAACTTGAAAGCATGTCTATCGACAGTGATAACTATAATGGAGAAATTATTTTATTTTGCAAACCGGCATTGAACTTTTTACACGAGAAGCTTAAATTCAATGCCATTGAAGACGAGCCATATTGGTCTATGATTCTTAACCTATTCAAAGGTTTGTGGAGATCAAAATATGATTTTTCGAGCTACCAGTGTAACTAGTATATTCTTCAAACCTGCATTCATCGCATTCGGGAGTCTAAATACCTCATTGTAGGTGTTCCAGTGAAGCTCGATGCAAGGCGAGTAGAGGAAGATGAGATCCCATTGTTAGATTCGCTTACAGAGGAGGTGATGATCTCAAAAGGGAGTGGGTGATGGACATTGGGTGCAATGAGAAGATACTTTGCATTATTTGTAGTAGTTGGAATCATGGCTTTGATTAGTCTACTTTTGGGTCTTAGCTCTTATGGATAAATGATTTTGAACTTAATTTATGAGTTTTCATTCTTCCTTGGTAGTATTTTTGTTTTTGTTATTTGATTCGCCCGGATCGAATTGAGAACTATATAGGTAGGATGAATCAGTTCCCAGGGATTCGAGAACTATATAGGTAGGATGAATCAGTTCCCAGGGTTCAATTTGATTTCATTCCACTGGGACGCAAATTGATTGGTTAATGCAAACTACTTTTAAAAGCATTAGTAGAATTTTTTAGGTGTTATAGCGCTCTCTCTCTCTCTCTCTCTCTCTCTCTCTCCCCCACTGAGGCAAGCGAATCGTGAATTAACATATAGGTTCATACAAAACTTACATATAACTTCCAATACAATATATAACAACATTTCTCTTTCAATTCTTCAAAACATAAAGAGTTGGAAGACAATATAAGAAAGACATTTGTTGCTATACCGATACGTCCTCACCGTTCTTCACTCCATTTTCACCCTCCGGCAAGATTCTGAGATCCTTCGGAGCTTCTTTCTCTTCTTGGGTAACCAGAGAGCTAGAAGTATCGTTCGATTCTCCGTGATCCATGTCACCATTTTCGCTTGTAGTTATAGAAGACACGTTGCTGTCAACAGATTCGTCGGCTTTGCCAATTGTGTTTGAGTTGTCGGTTTGTTCTTCCAACACAACTGTCTCCACGTTCTTTTTATCTTCATCAGAATCTGTTGCATTTTGATCCGATTCCATCTTCTCCACCATTGTATTATTAGTTGAAGATATAGAGCCATCATCAGATCCGTTTTCTGTAGAAGTTGTATTAGATATTTCTATCTTTTCTTCAAAAATAACTGCCTCCAAGTTGGATTTATCTCCTTGTACGAATTCCAAGCTTATCGTTTGATTCTGCAGAGATAAATCTGGAGATTCGGCATTCTCTGTTGAATTCTTATCTTCTTCCTTTTGATCATTAGACTCCGTATCCGAGTTGCCACGAGACCCGTCTTTTAAATCAGACTTATTGTTTTCCTCCTTTTGATCATTAGACTCCGTATCCGAGTCGCGACGAGACTCGTCTTCTGGTACAGATGAACTAACCTCGGTATTACCCTTTTCTTCTATTTGTTCGATAGATTCTGCATCCGAGTTGTGGCGAGACCCATCTTCTGATTCAGATAAGCTAACCTCGGTACTACCCTTTTCTTCAGTTTGATTGATAGATTCTGTATCCGAGTAGCTTCGAGACCCGTCTTCCGATTCAGACAAATTAACCTCGGCACTGCCCTTTTCTTCATTATTTGCCTCCCCATTTACAGAATTTTCATCATTCTCGGTTTGATTAGATGAATCATCGCTCTTTTCTGTGTTCCTTCCCTGTTCCTCATCTGAATTGCTCGAATCTCCATTCTCCGATTCCGATTTTGCTATCAATTGGGCATCCTTATTCACACCATTCGAAGCATCATCACCATTATACTGTTCTTCGCGTGCTTCCTGTGAGTTGACCTCCTCAATCTGAGCATCCCGTTTCTCATTCTCCTTAAAATCTTCGTTAATCTGCTCAGCTTCCTCTTTGTCTTTCTCTTGACGGCGTTCATCAATCTCATCATCTCCGCCTCCCCTCCGTTCATCTATTGGTACTTCCTTGTTTTCATCTCCGTAGGCCTTATCGAATCCCAGATCGTTGAGGTCTTTTCTTCCCAAATTCAAGACTTCGGGCATAATTGCTACCTTTTCCGAAGGTTTTTGGTTACCATCATCAAATTCTTTCTTCTTGTAGTACGAATTCCCGACTTGGTAAATTAACCATGCACAAACAGCAAGCAACAAACATATATGAAGAACATGTTTCAGCTTGAACCCTCCTTGGTTTCTTGGATTTCTATTTGATTGTTGCTTAAACATGGTGAATTTTTCGAACAATCTGCTCCAAATATCGAAATCAAAAACAAGGCTAGGGCTGCACCACCAAACCCCGCAATGTATCAGCAGTCAAATTCTGAAAGATAAAACAAATCAAAACCATAGAATTTCCATTAGTTGATTGGGAAATCAAGCATGAAAAATAAATTTAGTATTGCATTGCCCCCATGGTTCAGAATATCGTCTGAAGCTGATACGTATCAGTTTCGGACCCCTCCAGTATGATACATTGGCAATTTATCGTACCCCCTTGTATTGTCCAAATTATCGGATGATATAACCAATTTATCGGTTGTATCGTTCGATAGTTGAAAATTTGAAATTATCATCTGATAATTTCCAGGTACCAGATACACTGATTTTTCAAATATCGAATGTTTTGGCCGATAATTTCAATAATTTCAAAGCATCGGCTGATACGACCGATAATTTGACCAATAAATAGATCAATGCTTCATCAATGTATCAACTGATACAACCATACACATGAACTAATGTAAAGATACATTGTTCAAAAGTACACATTTTATGACATGTGGCAAGCATCTTTGACCAATTCAAGGCACTCAAGTGGCAGAACATCATACGAACCAACGCTATCCTACATGGAGTCTCCATCAGATGATTTGAACCATTCAACTCAGGCACTTTATTATAGGCCATTGTCGATATTCAACATAAGGTCCATATTGAAGTACACGGATTGAATGGTACCGATTCACTGATGGTTCTGAATTT
This sequence comes from Chloranthus sessilifolius, assembly GCA_021018995.1. NCBI lineage: Eukaryota > Viridiplantae > Streptophyta > Magnoliopsida > Chloranthales > Chloranthaceae > Chloranthus > Chloranthus sessilifolius. Next base: position 96,432,648 of record CM037592.1, read on the forward strand.
TGGGATAAGTGAAGTTCACATGCTTTTCAACCACTTTGGCAAAGTGGATTGGAAAAAATATATCCCAATGTGCCATGACGTATCACGCGGCCTAAAAGTTTGCCTGCGAGAGGTATTATTTATTGATAGAGGTGAACAACATAAGTCTAATATTTATATGAAAACAACAATGATCTAAGCAGAAACATACCCACACAAAAAAAACAATAGCAAAGGAAACATTTGCTATTGGAACTACGTTCTACCAAAATTCACTCTCAACAGCTGGTTAATTACAAGCAATGATATTAAATATTCTGCGAAATTACAGAGATGCTAAGCACCATTAAAGTGATCACCAATGTATGTGTATGCATATAATGATCAGGACCGTTCAATAAATCATCCATCACTTTGATGAGAAACAGCCCAAAAATTTACAAACTTGACCATCTTTCAATGAGTTCTCTAGTGGACCTTTCCATGCATATCTGTTTGTTAGGAATATAAAATGTTATATGTTGGCTGTGTAGTGATAATGGGGTGTATGCAGTTTTATTATTTTATTTTATTTTTTTGCTAAAGCCAGCAACAAATAAATAAAAGAAAAGAGCAAAGAATAGAGGTTTAAGAGGGGGGATACACCAATTGATACAAGAATCCTCTAGTTTAAGCAAGCTTCGGCAATGGCATCACCCACTTTAGCTAGAAGGGGGGGTCAAATGAATCTGAAATTAGGGAGACCTAAAGAGTCCCCAGCCAGAACTTGTTTGACTTGCACAGGGAAGTTTATTGCAGCAAAGTAATGGTTGGTTCCTTGCAATTTGATTCCATGTTTAGTTAGTGCATCTGCGACTCCGTTTGCTTCTCTGAAGACATGGTTCACAGACCAAGAGAGATCGCTAATCTGAATAGTGCCCTGTTCTGCCAATACTTTTAGACTCCAAGATTGCAAGTTAGAAGCAGACAAGAGGGAATTGACCACTATTTTAGAATCTGACTGATAAATATGTGCATCCAACTTAAAACCAATTGGCTATGAGTGGAGGGGCCCAGGAACTTATAAGAGGAGAGACAAGGCTATGAATACCCGATGCGGGACTAAACTTCAACACTCCCTTGCACGTGTTGGCCGGGTTGAGCCAAATCATGTGGACAATTGAACTGGGTGATATGGAGTAGAGAAAGGCCTGCTCTGATACCATGATAAATCTGTGCATCCAACACAAGCAACTCGCTATGAGTGGAGTGGCCCAGGAAATTTTATGAGGAGAGACAACGCTATCCATACCTGATGTGGGACTAAACTTCAACAGAATATGGATGTGGAAAGGGGACATGCTGATGGCCATTTCTAGTCCTTCTAGGAGAGCTTTATATTCAGCTTCATTGTTTGAGCAGTTGCCAAAGGGAGCCGAAAATGCTGCTAGAAATCTGCCCTCGTTGTCTCTGATAATGCCGCTCCACCCCTGGTTCCTAGGTTGGAGATGGAGGGTCCATCCACATTAAGAGTGATGGAGTTGTGAAGGTAAGGGAGGCAGTAGACCGGGCGCACTCTATTGGGTTTGACATGAGATATTTAAAGTTAAGAGCACTGAGAAGCTTTGATTGAGTTGAGGTGGACTTAGAGGTGGGATGGAGGATTTTTATTAAGTTCAGTGACCCATTTTAATCACGTTGCTTATGATGAGGTTGGGGGAAGGAACAATGTTTTCATGCCTTGCTCTGTTGCGCGAAAGCCAAATCTCCCATAGAATAAGCCAAGGAATTAGCCTTCATACCATATTGAACTCAGACTTGCCTGAGATGTCTGTCCAACGATAAATGATCGCTTTGGGGGCAAAAGCAAATGCAGAGGTTAAATTTCTTAAAGAAGTGAGTCCAGATTAGCCTAGAAAACTCACATTCAAAAAATAAGTGGAATGAACTTTCTATATGGGAGCTGCATAGATTACACTTGGAAGCTAGAGTATTTTTTTGCGTTGGATGTTGGCATCAGTTGAGACGCCGTTATGCAATACTGTCCATTCAGTGCCAGTAGCTTGTATTTTCAAGATATTTATTGTGAATGAAACGGTCTCACAAGCATATATATATATATATATATATATATATATGCTAGTGAGGTCATCGACCTAACTAAGCCTTCTCTCACTTTTCCCTCTCTTCTTCGCTTAACCTAAACCCTAAACCACCTTCGGAATCCTATTCTCTGTTGACTATTACAAAGCAAGGAATTGATTGGCGTGATAGAATTGTCTGATAACTGACATTTTAGAGCCTGCATCCATCAAAGAGGTGAACTGTTTATTTGATGGTCTAGATCAAAAGACACATGAACCAACTGCTGATAGGTAGGGGTACAAATGGCTTGGTTCAGGTTGGGGCCTATTGCGAACACGGTCTCTTTCAACCCGAGGACAACCCGACCCGGTTAGGTCGGGTTGTAGGTGTTAGACGAAAAACAATACGTTAGGCAAAATTTAATCTTCAATCAAGAATTTAGGCGTACCTTATTTAAGAGAATATTCGCTCGATAAAATTAGAGAAGCCGCCTTCGTGGAATACCTTGAGGACAATTCTACTTCGCTTCTATCTCCCTCTAAGTGATGGGCACGATTGCATTGAGTGGAGATGAAGAGGGGACGTTGTCCTCTTTTATAGCATGCCCTTGAATCCTAACGCATCAAGGATTCAAGGGAGAGGTGTATCACTAGAGGATAAAGATTAGTTTACCACAAACCAATCAAGTTAAAACCAACTCCTTAAGTTGCGTGGAGTGGAATCACGTAACAAGGAAATCTCAAAGTCTTTAGTCAATCATGTTTTAATTAGAATAGGAAAATGATAACGTTATTGTGTGGGTCACAAATACCCAAAAATCTCCCACTTGAACCACACAATAACTTTAATAATAAGATATATATATATTTTTATAAAACAAAAGAAAACAAAAGAAACGTCATGATTGACTTAGTTCAAAATCGGATGGCCATCCTTTAAAGTTTTGTAAAAAACATTGACTTCCAAGATTTCGATGTAACAGACATTCTCCCAAGTTCAATAACAATCTTAATGTCGGATCATGAATGCCAATAATGTATCATTTCTTCAAATCTCATTATGACAGTTTCATGGTTAAGACACTAATATCATCAATAAACTAGAGAGCTCATTGTGGTTTTAGTGATACCAGGAAATACACTTTAATGCAACTTTTTATGTATATTCCCTCATTCATCCCGCTTCATACCCTAAGGTATGTTGTCCTGCTATATTACGACATACGCCATGTGAAAACCATCACCCACCTATCAGAACAAAAGTTATACAACCGTGTTGCCTAATCACGATAGCTCAAGCAACCTTATTTGAGTACTTATGCTCCCAGGCAATAACATTGCATATGCACAAATCATGATAATAATGATAATGGTACCAAAACAAAGCATTAATAAAATGAAGCATAATATATGCAATAAAGATATCATAAAATAAGATAAAACATTGTGGAAACAGAAGCTCCCACTCAAATAAAGTCCTCAAAAGACTAATATTCTCAATCTGGTCACCTCAAGTTAAATGAATATACTGATCATTAGTGAATTTGATATTGTCCGTTATTCTTAACTCCCACTAATTGTCTCATCTTCAAGAAACTATAAATAATTCTAATAAGTCTAACATTAGCAATAAAATTTGTCCTCAATAAATAAAATTTGTTCAAAATTCCTCCTCAATGTCAAAGAATAGCTTTTTATTCAACCTGGGGCTCTTCCTGCTGATTAGCCCTTCCTTGCTGCTTCTGCTGATTAGCCTTTCCTTGCTGTTTCTTCATAATATTTTTCCATAAGTAGCAATCTTTCTTGATATGGCCTTTCTTCTTGCAGAAATGACAACCATCATCATTGTTTACCGTAACTGCCTTGAGCTTGGAGTCTTTCTTAATTCATTTGCCATTGCGAAAGCTTTGATTCTGACCTTTATTCTTGAAATTCTTCTTGTAAGCTGGATTGTAAGCCGGATTATAGGGATGATTGTGGCCAAAATTAGCAGACTCGACTTTGTTTTCACGAAGCCTCTCTTCTTCGATTACGCACATGGAGATCAATTGATTTAAGTCCCATTTATCTTTCTGAGCGTTGTAATTCACTTTAAAGGTATCAAATTGCTTAGGAAGAAAAGCAACAGCTAGATGCACTACAACATCTTCTTCGATTGTAACTCCTTGTTCTTTAAGTTTCATAGCCAACATGGACATTTTGAGAATTAATTCTCGCACACTCCCGTTTCCATCATATCGCATATTGACCAATTGCACTAAGTAGCCATCTTTGTATGACTTTCTTGTTCTACTAAGCGGTCTTGGATGATTTTAACAATTCTTTGCATTTGTTTGATGGTTTTAATACCACCTCTAATAGGTTTAGTAATTGAAGCGCGTATGATCATCATCGTCATACGATTTGCCTTATTCCAACGAGCATATTGGGCTTTTTAAATATCAGTGGCGTTGGACGATAAAGTTGGCTTGTCCTCCGAGAGGACAAAGTCATAGTCCATATATCCAAGGGTCAAATCAAGACCCATTCGCCAGGTGTTATAATTGGTGCCATTAAGTTTTTCAATACTGGTCATCTGTTGATGTAAAATTGATTCGTCCATAGCTGATATAAAAAGGAATAACTATCAGCACATTGTTCAATTAGAACTTTATATAATTTGAGTTCATACCTGGGGTCAAGGTCGAATCAATCAGAGTGCATTAATCATGTGCAAAACCATCCACTCTGAGGGACAGACATGACTCATTGTCTCAACATCACCTTAGGGCAGAAGCTTTGACCTATTGTATGTCTCCCTAGTTCGTGTCCGTAGACACGCATAGACCTAGTCATTTGTGTTTTAGTTTGATCGAAGCTAGTCATCAGCTTAGGCCAAAAGCGTCGCTCTTCTCTCACCTAGACACGCATAACTATTCTATCCATTCCCCTTTCATGAGTTTTCTAAGTCAGCTTTGGCCAGAAGTAGTAACTCACGAAAGTGAATGCTCTGGCAATCTTAATGAGACGAGTGTCTCAAAATTCAAGGATAACGTAACCTCCATAGGCCGGTCACCTTTGGGCAGACTACACACCTACTTTGGCAACGTTTCCTACGAGCATTTTATTTCTAAACCCCTTTATAGGAAGAACCTATCTCAAGGCATTCTATCATGTCATTGGTTTAAGGTTTCATGCCCTAAATACGTTCATTACTAAGTTTTAGGGAAAGTAGAGTTATAAAGTGAAGGTGCACATGCATTAACTATGAACAATGACATGATAGTGTAAGAGTGTTCATACAGAATGTTTAAAAAAGTTCAACTATGTATTTAGAACACAAATATATTTATTAACCTTTGACTGAACTTTTTATGTCCAAAACAATGTTAAACAGTCCCATAGACCATTCCAAAGGGTAGATCTCGTCGAGTAGACCAAAATCGACTGGTCATATGCGCGAAACAGAGTTGTATATCTCAAGATATCGCATTTTAAAGTTTTAGTTGAAAAAGGTTCAATCTGGTGGCCGAAACAAGTTCTGAATTTTAAATATTTATTTGCAGCCCGCAGAAGTAGTGCAGTATAGGGGATGCAAACAAGAACTTATTTGAAGTGGTTTGGGTCGGGGTGAGTACACGGGTCATGGGCCGGGGCAACGGGCCGGGTAAGTGGGTTGGGTCATGAGCCGGGTCCATGGGTCGGGTCATGGGCCGAGTACGGACCCGACCTGGTTCGAGAAGCCAACCCTAAACCCTTTTACTGTTCATCTTCCCAGAAATTCTTTTTATTCAGTTCAGTATAACAAGAATCACCATATATGGGCTTTTACCGACCTCCACCGGTGACCTTGGTGTCCGGTCTGTGTCCGGTTAGCCGGTCTTGAAACGTCGGCCTGCCAATCATGACGCGTCTTGGATGGCGGACCGTCGGCATAAAGGACTGGTTATTATTATTTTATTTTTTTGAAAAACTGCCGTAAACAACAGCCGACCTGCCGCCCCATTCTGGTCACCGGACCCGACGGTCCGGTGTCTTGTCGATCACCTCATCGCCGCTCGAATATTTTGTTGAAAATTAAATATGCCCTAACCTGTCTCTGATACCAATTGTTAGACGAAAAACAATATGTTAGGCAAAATTTAATCTTCAATCAAGAATTTAGGCGTACCTTATTTAAGAGAATATTCGCCCGATAAAATTAGAGAAGCCGCCTCCGTGGAATACCTTGAGGACAATTCTACCTCGCTTCTATCTCCCTCTAAGTGATGGGCACGATTGCATTGAGTGGAGATGAAGAGGGGACGTTGTCCTCTTTTATAGCATGCCCTTGAATCCTAACCCATCAAGGATTCAAGGGAGAGGTGTATCACTAGAGGATAAGGATTGGCTTACCACAAACCAATCAAGATAAAACCAACTCCTTAAGTTGCGTGGAGTGGAATCACGTAACAAGGAAATCTCAAAGTCTTTAGTCAATCATGTTTTAATTAGAATAGGAAAAGGATAATGTTATTGTGTGGGTGACAAATACCCAACAGTAGGGGGTCAGGTTTGGGCCGGTTCGGGACAAGAGTCGGGACCCGAACCTGACCCCTTTAATAAACAGGTTGGAAAAAATTCCTAATCCCCTCAATATTTTGGAGACATCTCCTACCAAAAGGTGGTCTATTAATCTGATGGTCTAGAATTCTAAGAGCACATGCACCAACTACTGGTAAGGAGGACAGGCAATATGATATATGAATATGCTAAGCTAAGCGATATGATACAAACAGCTCAAGAAACAGAAACAATGAATCTGCTTTTAAAAATGGCTAGTTGCCAAAAAAGAGTACGGGATAAGTCGTCAAGGAAAATTCAGAAAAAGAAATGGCAGAAAGATGGGAAGTACAGAAAAAAGGGAATATTCAGAAAAAAAAATTAAAAAATTAAAAAATTAAAAATAAGATAAAACACAAATTGGGTTTAAATTATTTTCAAAAGAAGGCACCGTTTTTTTTTTTTTTGCTAAAAGCATATAAAATACGCTCAAAATGAATAAAATGCAGCATTATTTTGTTACAGGACGTGTATTTTTCAAAAGTACGAGTTTTATCCAGGTTTTATACGTATTATGGAACAAATGTGTTTTAAACGCAACTTTTCTGCAACTATGCCCATTCGGACCGCAATTAAAATGTGGATTTCACCATTTTTCAAGTGCTGTAAGCCATATTTTACCAGCGTATGCGTTTGGACAGCACCCAAAACATAGATGGGGATTGCGCCATTGTGGTTTTCATGCTAAAATGTGGGCAGGGAAAAAGTAAAAATAAGCTATTTTTTTTAGTATGTTTTGCATGGCTTTAGCTTTCGACTTCCACTTCAAATAGAGTTCCCCAAACACCAAAGCTGGAAGCTGGTTTTGGCTGCTTCCAACTTTTGGCCATTTTCAGTGGTGGCTTTTGCCGGAAACAGTTTTAAGTAAGGGACCCACTCTCCTAACTGTCATTTAAACAACAATGGTGTTTAAACGATCTTACACCATTTATTGGCTTATGATCAGGGAAATCCATACCGTCAAAGTGACATACAATCCATTAAAGGGCTAGGGATCCAAAAATCACAATTTTTGGGATATTCGAACCATCCGATCTGTGCAATCTAATACCAATGGCTGTTCTTAATTATGATGGCTGATTCGGATGGTTTCCATTCACTTAGAAGCATAATCCTTTGGCTGGGACATGTTCCAGCGATGAATTGCCACTTGGGCAATTTAGATTGATCATAGATGTGTGCCACATGACACAACAATAAATAACACTTCAATGGTGTTATTTAAAAAGTGATATTTTAATGGTGTAAGATCATTTAAACACCATTTGGAGTTTAAATGTCGGTCAGGAGCCATTATCTCTTTAAGTAAATATGAGTGGGAAGCTGTATTAAAAGAAATAATGCCTAATTAGGTAGTGCTTCTTTTCCCCAATAGAAATTGAGGAGCAGTCTCTAAAAGCTCCGCCACCAATCCCTCAAAATTTACTCAAATTTCTAATTATCCCAATCAAACCATTCTTAATCAAGATTCAATAACACAAATTATGAGTCATAATCAAAGATCAAGAAGAGCCCACAGCTCAAAACATGAAAAAAAAATAATATAATCCATCAATCAATTAAAATAAAATAAAAAATTCAAATGCCACTAATTAAGGCCCAAACATATAAAACATGAATAAAAAACACATCTTCCCCTAAAACTATATGAAACCCATCATGTAATGCCAATAATAGGATCTTGTAAACAAAGCAAAAATGGAATTTAAGCATCTGACTCATAAACCTAAGCATATATTCTCATTTTGAAGCTAAACCCATCTCCGAAAAAGCTGATTATAAAAGAAAGAACAAAGATAAAACAGAGTGCCCCTTTTACAGAGATGATTAAACACAAAAATACACATATTTCCGTTCCAATAAAATTGCTAAAAAAGCTAAATTATGTCATTGTAGCACAGTAAAGCAAGATCTAACAGAAACCCAACTCTCAAAATCTCATAAAAAGTGATTTAAAAGTAAGAGATTTATGAATTTGAATCACATACCTTGAGAATCTGAGCTGTAGATCTGTATAGCAGGAAGCTAAGCTTCAAAGGGTGGGTTCTCTAATGAATCTAGTGTGGATCTTCAGATCTAAACAGTTAAAAGTAGATAAAATAGAAAATATATATTGCCACTTGTCAGTGAGAATTAACACTGCAATCGAAGTAGGTGGTTTTAACTGACATGTATAGTGTGTTTTGCCGAGTATAGAGAGTAATGGTACTTCCTCTCTCTATCTCTTTACATGGAACTTATGATCATCTATGAGGATCACCCATGTTTCGGGACATCAAATCTGGACCATTCGATAGATGATAACACTTTTGCCACACTGGCTGGACAATATTAGAGATATCCGAAGTGTCGAATATTTCGGAAGAGGGAATTTGAGAGTGTGACGCCTATAATGAAAGAAATTACGAAATGTGACTGGAGGAGCTTGTTTTCAACAAGTTCATAGAGGCCACAAGCATATCCGCTACGAAAGGTTGAGAAGCTACATGCAAAAGGAAGTAGAGTAAGAGGAAAACTAGTGAACATTATTTTAAATATCGGGCATATCCGATACATATCGCTTGATTTGTGTCAAATTAAGCCCCATCCAATGCCATATAGACTGTCAATTTGCTATGGGGTCAAATATCATGTTAATATCGGTCCATATAGGATCATATCCAAGTAACAAAATTGGTATCACACTCGGATATCAATCCTTGGAGGACCGATACGACTCAATTGTTGCATATCGACCGATACCAATACGTATCAGCATATTGAAAAAAAAAAAAAAACAAGATATAGGTATCAAATACGTATCGGCTGATACCGATACCGAGTTAGGATACCAATACGTATCGGTTTGCCAAAAAATTGATACGTATCGGTATCGGCCGATTTTTAATACCACGATCATATAAACTTAATATATATCCAATATGAACCAATAACATATGAAAAAGTCCCTTTAAGGCAATAATTTTATTATTTTAAATTATTACATTTTTTTAGTATTTTAAAAATAAAAACAAGTACTTTAAAATCAGCTGATTTGGCCAATACACATTCGCTATATACGGTACATATAGGCTTAGGATCCGACCGATATGCTGATACATATTGGCTCTTAAATGCCTGTTAATAAAGACCAAGAGGAAAACCGTGAGAAGGTATATAAAAGATTAGGAAGTTAGAAACAACTTACTATCATAAAAAGTGAGTGGAGCAATAGAGTTCGCAAAGCCGACTTCAAATAAATGCGGTAAGGTCATGATGATGATGATTGATGATATCCTAGCCGTTCAATATGGGTGATTATGGGCTATGGTTAAAGGGATAATGGTTCATGACCGACATTTCAAAGTGGTGTATAAATGATCTCACACCATTAAAATTAGGCTTTTTATCTCATACTATTAAAGTGTGATTATCATTATGCCATATGGAGAACATTTATGATCAATCTAAATTGTCGAAGTGGTAATTTAGCATTGGAACATATCTTGGTCCAAAGAAACATGCCTGTAAGTGGATGTGAACCACCCAATTGATGAACTTTAATATCAGTCATTAAAACTAAAAACAATGATGGATATTATATAATTAATAGATCAGATGGTTTAAATATTCCTAAAACATCATTTTTGGGCATGTTGCACTTCAATGTATTATCACTTTGATGGTACGGAGCACCCAGGCCTTATACCATCGATAGTTAAAATCATTTAAACATCATTTTAGTGTTTAAATGACGGTTAGGAGAGGCGGGTCCAATTGATACATATGAGTGACTTTGAGCTAAGATTAAATCAAGTTTGGTAAGTGTCCTATGTAGGGATGCAAGTTCGGTATACCAAACCAAACTGATACCAATTTTTCCGATTTGGTTCAGCCAGAACCTAAACCTAATGGAAATGAATCAGTTTCGGTTCAGTAATTTTTTTATTTTTTGAAGCCAAAACCGAAAATTTCGGTTTTATCGGTCTGGGTTCGGTAATTTTACTATATTTTAAATGCTTTTAATGTATTTCCTCAGTTTTTTTATTTTTTTGAATTTTTTATCATTTTTTTGGTTTTCTCATCATACCCCCTTGGTTTTCGGTTTTTTCCACTCTAAACCACAATCATTTCGGTTAGGGTCAGTTTGAGGGGATTGTCGGGACAGTTCGGACCAATTCGGTTCGCTTGGTTTTCAGTTTGGTTTCGTGATTCGGGTCAAAGCTTGCATCCCTAGTCCGTTGGGATGGATCGACTCTGGTGACTTGCTGTATACAAACTCCTAATGGAGTGCACTGCTTGTAGCATGGACTTTCAGACGTATACTAACTTTGAGGCTCTTAAATTCCGTGCATATCTTCTTGATTGCTCTTGCTAATGGTGCAGAGTCTATATGCTGGTGCACGGGCCGCATATAGTGCGTGAATAAATGTCAGTCGCCATAAGGCGCGTCACTTCGGTCAGGGGTGCCTGTCCCTTCATAGTTACTATGAGTGAAGAAACATGCACAATCCAAACGGGTGTGCTGCAACATCATACACCAACCAGGAATGTCAATGGGCTTGACCAATTAGGGCCATAGGTCGGGTCGATCCAATATCCGACCCAATTTCTTAACAATATCAGGTCGGGCATGAGGCATCCAACCCGAACCTTGGGACCGGTGTTGGCCTGATCTGACTGCACCGAACTGACCCGAAAGCCCAACCTGATCTTGAGAAGCTATTTAAAGTGAAATTGTAGCGAAGTAGTGTTAACTAAATATCATCTATCATCTAAAACTAGGTTTCAATGGGCCGGGCCAGGATTTTGCATTGCGCGCCCTGACCCCAGCTCTAGCCCTAGCCCATGGAGGACGCTTGAGAGTCCTCCCATGGGAGACGGAACCGATTTTATATATATATATATATATATATATATATATATATATATATATATATATATATGAAATACATCTAGGGTCGCCTGGCCTTAGAATAGGGCCCTATCTTACTTAGTTGGACCCTAAATTTCAGGGCTTTTACGCAAGCCCTATTGTAAGGTCACTTGGCCTTGGCCTTCACATTTTGGTCTGGGAACAGCCAGATAAGGCTTTTAGGGTGCGACCCTTTGTCCACTGTTTTGGAGAAGTTTACCCCTACGCATTAGAGCATCTCCAGCCTAGCTCTTCAAATCTAACATTGCCCTTGAAATGACTGCGGTTGATATTTGAGGAGCCTCTTTTCTCATTCCAACCCACGGGTGGGTTTCCCTCTTCAAATTTGAAGAGAATGTATTCACTCTTCAAATTTAAATAAAATTTTATTTTAAGAGAAATGGGTATTTGATTCGTGAAAGAAATAATAAAAAAAATAAAATATTAAAATTTAATGAGTATGATTGGAGAAACTCATTATCCTCACCTCTTCAAATTCCAACTCACTCTTTAAATATGTACCACATCACTGAGCCCAACAATTAGTAGGTGAGTTGGAGATGCTCTTAAATAGGGTTGTGCAGGAACCGACCGGAACCGATCAAACCGACTGAAACTGACCCGATTTTCGGTTCGATTTTGGTTTTGGGACATATCGGTTTTGTTTCGAAAAATAGAAACCGATAGTTAACGGTTCGATTTCGATTTTAACGTTAAAAAATCGAAATCAAGCCGATAAGAAATCGATAGTGGTGCATGCCTGAGATTAGAGTTCTGTGAAGTTATTGGGATCTCGATATGAATTTTCTATTATCAGCATGCATGCATTTAGATGGATCTTATTCATGCATTGCCTTCTGAATTGGTTTGCGGAAAATATGCTTCAATCATTTACGTTCTCTATTTTGATTTCTGTTTTCTCTCTTGATGCAAAAAATCTAAATATATATACAAGTTGTAATGTAATGAAAATATGAAATAGCTAAGAAGGGTCATGTGTCATGAATCTTGTCGATCTGGACAATACATGTTGGCAACCCATATCATGCATTTGAAAAATGCTCGACATTTCACAGATCAGACGATTGCTAAATGGATGGTTAAAATTTTTATGATCAAGTGTGTAAAATTTGACATGCAATTAAATGATTAGGATTGTTTGACATTCTACTTTCGGGCTGTCTTCTATCGAATGACGACCTACTTGTGGATGATTGGACTATAATATTGTATGGATTCATGTCGTCGAGACCTATTAGTGTGTACTAATAATCGGTGCATTTGCCCATCGATTTGGACCGTACAATAGGTGTATTAATTTATTGAAAATGTTCTTAGACATCTGTTCAATTACGTACCTACTTTTGGATGATTAATAGCAAATTAGTGATATAGGCAACAACCTACAGAGTCTTTAGTGATCTGACTTTTATGAATTGACAATGACTTCCTAATAAATAAAAAATTAAAAAATTATGATTTAAAAACCGAAAACCGACCGAACCGATAACTATCGATTCGGTTTCGATTTTAAACCTTATCGATTTAGTTTCGGTTTCATAAAATAAAAACCGACAGTTATTAGTTCAGCTTCGATTATGCTCCAAAACCAACCTGAACCGACCCGAAAATACCCCCTATATATATATATATATATCCATATCCCAAATGGTTTCATAGAAACATATTACAAATGTAACGGTTGGGGGAGGACATAATTGTCCATTGCTTATACATAGGCTTGGGGAATAAGAGAAACACAATCAGAAGCCTACACATGCACCACTCCTCTTTAGACCACAAAAAAACTAAGGCAATTTTGCTTTTGAATATTTTTCTCTATCAACAATTGAAGAGGGTTTCTTCTTATTCTTCTCCAATCAAGGATTGAAGAGTTTATCTCCACATTTGCATTTCCAACTCATTGGCTTGTAATTTGAGCTGTATTCACCTCTGTAGCTATTCACTCTTGACGCCTTTGAAGATTGTCTCCTTTTACTTCTATTTTTGGGTGTCACAGGCACCTGAACTGCCTCACAATGCCCACACGAACGGCACATCTGCTCGCATCTCGGTGGTCGTGAACCGATCCGAGCTCTCACCATTAGCTTCTCTTCTTCTTCTTCTTCTTTGCTTCCCACCTACATGCCATTGCCACCCACAAGGTGTCAGTATCGGTCTCGGTCCATCTTTGACAGATACACATCAGCCGATACAAATACAGGATCACTCATATAGTAATGGTTGATATATATATATATATATATATATATATATATATATATATATATATATAGTAAAAATAAGATAATGGTTTTATTGGTCTGTATCGGTCAATTAATACCGAGACACTATCAGCTGATTCTTATTAGTATCGGTTCTCATTGATACGTGTCGGTATCGGCCGAGTTTTTATACTATGATCACCGAGTTCAAAATCGAGAATTATTCAGGAAGGGTAAAATTTTAAAAATTCAGAGAATGAAAGAGAATATATAAAAAAGTTAATTACGAAATGAAGAAAATATAAAAAATTTAAATAAAAATAAAAATAAAACCTTTACACTTTTAAGGAGGAAATTTTAAAGTTACACCAAAGGAGTTAAAATCAGTTTCGGTATCGGGTGTCAGTCCATGGAGGACTGATACGAATCGGCCAATCTAAAACAAAGAAAAAAAAACTCGGCTCAAACCGATATGTATCGGTCGATACCTGAGTTGGATCGACTGATACGGGCTCGTATCGAACGATACCGAGTTGGATACTCTATTCAGGCCCATATATCCATGGACCTTATAAATGTTAACTGACTTTTAACATTTTTATTATAGGATAGGTGTACCTATATTTTCAGCCCAAGATTCTTCTTACTCAATTTTGTGTCAAGTAATTAAATTGTAGACTGCTTTCAATAAGATGATGGAGATCAAGTTTCCTTCCAATCTCTGACACAACAGATTTTGAGATTCTGATCTTATTATCAGACGATCAAATTTTATTTTGATTACACGTGACACACATCTCGAAAAATGATTTGTAAATCGGGTCAGATGCTTTTTGTGAAGATGATCATATTCAATTTTTTGAATGTGAAATATGGAATCAAATCCCATCATCTCTATCATCACATTCAAAACAGTCAACGATTTAAGCATCTAAAACTCAAGTTGGGGAGCAAGAATCTTGAATAGTAACACAAGGTGCCCAAAAAATTGTCTGCACTTTGCCTACACAAAACTTGCCTGCCATATAACATTATTCATTTATTATTATATATAATTTTTCTTAAACAAATATTAACTATTATTGATCAAATGGTAGTTAATAGTTTTAAAAAGAAAAAGTTAAAAAATAATCAATTTATTTTCAAACCATTAGATCGATGGGGGACTCATTCATTAAGTGGACGCACAAAGTTGGCCAAAAAGAAAAACTTCGTACATTAGTTTGCCACGTGGCGCTCAATCAAATGATCAACGGTGGACAGTTTTTAAGAGAAAAGTCTGTGAAGAGAGCTAATGTGCAGTGCTTGGTCCCACTATATGTGCACTCAATTACAATGTGCCACATAAATTGTCTGTAAAATTGTCTATTAAATATTATCCATTCTATAACACTTATGTGACACTCCATTATATAATTGGCTGCCACATGGCAGCAAACCAGCGTAGGGATCAGCTAACCAACCTGGTCCTCACCACCAACCACGAGGCAAGTTATTTATCCACTGAATCCGTCAAAGCTGAATTTCACGGATTTAGTGGACTCTGATAGCAGCATTGCTTTGGAAGCGACTGATGGTCCAAAAATAAAAACTTGATTTCACAATT
The DNA here is from genome assembly GCA_021018995.1 of Chloranthus sessilifolius. NCBI lineage: Eukaryota > Viridiplantae > Streptophyta > Magnoliopsida > Chloranthales > Chloranthaceae > Chloranthus > Chloranthus sessilifolius. The sequence goes on from CM037592.1 coordinate 96,447,996, forward strand.
TCGGCCGAAACGAATTAGTTAGAGCCTTGTAACAGCCGAAAAAGCCTTAACAGGCTTATTTTCATTTTTCACACCCAACTTCTTACCCGTTACAACCGAAACTATAAGTTTCCTCTCGGTTTTCTCCATTGAAAAAAATAAAATAAAAAAAAGAAGTGCAGATTGTAATTGAATCTCACCTTTGCAACCTCAAGAGCTCTGAAACTTAATCTACCTGCAAATACCCATTAAAGGAGACATAAAATTTACTGCAAAAATTCAAGTTTTGGATTAAGTAATTAAATTAAAATTTGAAACGAAATCCACTAACCTTCAGCCATGAATCTGACTTGGGTTGAGCTCCAAATGAGGAGAAAAAACCAAATGAGAAGATAAACTTCTCTGCAACTGTAGATGTAATTATTAAACCAACTACGACAACAACAACAACCCATTTCTCTGTGAAATCTGAAACCTGAATTCTGAATAAATAAATGAATGGGATTATATAGTGGGGCAATCTGAAAACTGTACTATAGTTTCAGGAATTAAATGCTCTCTCTCTCTCTCTCTATTTTGATACAGCAACATCAAGGACGACAGAGAAAGCAACGGGTAGAGATTGAAACAGCAAAACGTTAAAGCTACAAAACCCTAGGGAGAGATTGAAACAGCAAAACGTTAAATCTACAAAACCCTAGGTGGGGATTCTAACAAGGCCACATGAAATTACAGCTGGGTTTGACGTTTTCTCCATTTTTACTGTGATTTCTTGTTGTGGTTGCTCTGAAAAATACTAACCCAACACGTCAACTTATTTTCTCAATTTACAGTGAGTTACGATTGGGTGTATAACCCTGCTTATTGTCTATGTGCACTTGGGAATTGCGATACCTTTTATCATATTTTATTTTATTTTTTATTTAAGGCTGCTTTGTTGGAACCTATGAAAGATACAAGTTATGACTTTTATGATTAGTACCTTCTCGGAGAGGTCCTCTGGGAGCCATTGATCGAGTTTACCATGACTAGCACTACAAAAAACAAGTCCTCATGGGAGCCATTGATGGAGTTTACCATAACTAGCACTATAAAAAATAAGACTATTAGCAGCAATTAAAAACTACCGCTATTAACAAAAAATTGCTGCTAATACTCTTGTCACTAATAGTCTTTAATAGTTTTTTGTTAATAACGATTTAATTTTTGTAGTGTAGTCACTCTCTACGAAAACAGAGCTAATACATTCGACCTCTACTACTTGCGCGTATAGAACAGCTGCAGGTTCACTGGGATCTGGAGAAGAGCCACCCAATCCAAGCTTTGCACTCGCATAGATCACTTCCCCCTTTGGTTTCTATGCTCCATCCGCAGTGATTTTGGCCACCCTTGGGGAGGTAGAGGTCATTTTTCATCTTCAAATTCTTGACTAGGAGCTCCAAGCTTCGCATTTGCTTCTATATATAAAAGCTTGAATTGCGATACCCTTTATCAATCCAAGGCTAGGGGTGCAACTTCCGTTACCCAACCAAATCGAAACTGCTTTATTTGGTTTTCGGCTCCATCGAACCGATTTCGGTTACATGAAATTTTGAAAACTCAAAATCGAAACTGAAAAAAGATCAGGTTGATGTGGTTCGGTTTCATATATATATATATATATATATATATATATATATATATATAATTATTTATTTTTATTTTTTTGGGTCAATTTTCTATTAGGCAACCAGTTTCAATTTCAGTTACTCGAAACCAAACTGAACTGATCGTTAATCGTTTTCAATTTTTTTGGTTTTGTCAGTTTCAATCCGATTTCAGTCAGTTCGATAGACCGATTTTTCGATTGATTTCGGTTTCAATAAAAAATTGGATCGCTATCCAAGCCATCAATGTGGCATGACATTACCTAGATGCAGGGATGCAAGTACGGTGTACCGAACTGAATCGAACCCGAATTTTTCGGTGTTCGGTTCGGTACACCCCAAACCAAAACTGAACTGAAATATATCTGCTTCGGTGTACCGACTTGAAGAATGCCCCAAACTGAAACCAGATTTTCCAGTAATGGGTTCGGTTCAGTCGATTTGGGTTTTGCCCGACCACTCAGTTCAATGCATTTTCGGTGTACGGTTCGGTTCGGTTCAAGGTGTACAGTTAGTGTATATATAGTTAGTGTATAGTTACTAGTAGGGTTGCGATCGAGCCAGGTCAAGCTTGAGCTTGGGTTAGCTCTAGCTTGGCTCTACCTTATAAGAGCCGAGTTGGAACTGGCTCTAGCCCCTTCGAGCCTGAAAAGTCGGAGCTCTAGCTCGGCTCTATCAAGTCGGGTTGAGCCGAGCTTCGAGTTAAATAAATTTTATTATAAATTATTTTTCATGATGTCGTTTTAGACATTATCTTTTTTTTAATATATAAAAGCTTTAATCAAATTTAAAAAATGGAAGCCCTAATATCATTTAATTCCTTAGTTCTTTTAGATTTAAGGGATCGATAGGAGAAAAACGTATTTAAATTTAATATGTTAAATATTGATTAAGAGCATAAGTGCTTGTCGTAGGTGTTGATTGGTTAGTTAATTATCATCCTAGTTGTTGTTCATTGAGACAAGTGAGAAAGAGCTTTAATAGTTGCAGAAGTAGAGAGAAAACAAACTTCAATAGACGATTATAAGAATTAAATATTTAGTACATATTTATCCATTATAAAGTAACAATTAGATAAATCTAATTATTCGGGAAAAAGTCAAAGAAAAATCAAAATTATGTATATTATATTTTGTTATATATAAAAGTATTATATACTATTAATCAAGCCGAGTCGGATTGGGCCGAGCCAAGCCGAACTTTACAAGCTCAGTTCTACTTCAACGGAGCTATAAATAAAAAGCTCTACTCTGCCTCTTGAGCCGAGCTTAAGAGAGCAAAAGCTTACATTTTCAGGTTGAGCCGAGCTGTTGAACTATCTCGGCTCTGTTGCAGCCCTAGTTACTAGTGTATATAGTTAGTGACTTAGTGTATAGTGTATAGTCACAGTCACCTATCGGTTTAGGCAGGTCGGTCACCACTGGTTCAGCCTTGGTTCGGTTCGGTTCCAGTCTGGTTAGGTACTACCGGCTTGAGCCGGTTTGGGCCAATTTAGGCCCATTAAAAGCATCATTTACTCAATCTATCCCCTCGATTTTTGGTTTCAAGCCACCCAAATTGAAAACCGAATCAATTCCAATTCGGTTCGATTTGGTTTCGGTCTTTGGTTCAAAGCTTGCATCCCTACCTAGATGGTGCTATGAGAGGCCCGAATAACCCGTTACCAAAAATCAAGACATTGTCTAAATGGTTTTTCATTTGAATCTCAAACCTATTTGAGGTTTGAACCGTCTGATTGGAAGTCTTACCTTTAAAAGATCTAACCGTCCAATGGCCGTTTATCAGATTATGTTGATGGCCATACATCAGATTATGTAGCGCCATTAAAGATCATGGCTCATCACCCTTTTCATCTACCATCTAGTGGATATAACAATAATCCAAACAGTTAAATCCTCGGGGCACCTGTCGAATGGTATAAGATCTAAAAATTATGCTCTTTCATACAATGATAACCGTCTGATTAGATTTATGGAGATACGTAGTGTCCGAGAGGGTGTTGATTAATTGGACGGTCGGGATAATTTTAGAAATATAGGGTGTGGTTAGAGATGCGGAGAACTTACATTTTCCGTGTTTCCAAGCATTAATTGTAATACTTTAAATGGTGGATACAAATTGGGGGTCGCAGGTCTAGGGATTTGTTGATGGGAAATCACATGGATGTACGGTCTGGATCAAGTGGATAGGAATCCGACCTATTTAATACTGAGTTGGGCCTTAGGGCTGTCAACGGATTGAATGGGTCTGTTGATCTGTTACCCGACCTGCCTGATTGCTCGATTTTTTGTCGGGTCGGGCACATAAGCTTGACCCGTTGAGTCAAGTTGGGTCCGGCATGAAGCGTCTGACCTGGCCTTCAGGTGGGGTTGAGTTAGGTTGATTCAAAAGTCAGGTCGATCGATTGAAAACAATAGGATCGGGTTGGGATGAACCGACCTGATTCGAGTTTTAATTGGGTTGGGTCGGGCATATGCCCTTGACCAGTCGTGTCATGTTGTGTCGGGTCAGGGTGCATCATCGGGTTGAGTCAGGTCTGGCATATGCACTTTACTGCCGGGGAGCCAAAACTTTTACCTGATATATTTGATCCAACCCGATCCATTGACAGCCCTAACTAGTTGCAAATGGTATGCTTAGCATTGCAGATAAGTGAGACCCTGCAAGTTAAGTGAGCAGCCTTGATTTACGGTTCGGTCAAAATCTTGAATCTCATACCCTCATCATCTATAAAATCTTTATTATTTGCAATGTTTTAAAAATCGGACAGGACACCGAACCGGCAAGCAGACTGGCTCTGCCGGAGCGGGTCCAATCGGATTCAACCAGACTGGTTCAAGAAAAAAAATTAATAAAAAAAAAATAAACAATGATGAACCCAACCGATACATGTTAAACCTCCCGAACTGGCTGGTTTAGTGGAAAAACCGGCCGGTTGATTAATATAAAAATAGAAAATTTTGGTTCTTATATAAACCTAACCGCTTGAGGCGCCCATTAGGTTCAGACATGCGAAGTGACTTTGTAAGTTGAAAAATTTTGACAGCTCGCAGCCAAAGGGCTATAAACCAAAATTTACAGTCAAGATATAAAAGGCCATGGCAAAAGAGACCTTGTGGTTGGGAGGCAAGGATACTAGGGATTTAAAGTCCGATATATATCAGCTGGGTTCCAGGTCAATATATATCTGATATATCGGATATGTATTGGCCAAACTGAAATATTGATTGATATAGTTACATATTGATTTAAACAAACTAATATGTATACGTATCGGTATCCAACTCGATATTGGTATCAGTGGATACATATCTGGTATTAACCCATATATATATATATATATATATATATATATAGGTCAATAACCGCTACCGGTACCAATTTTGTGTGGCGCGATGGAGGTCCATAAGACTCATTATCAAATAAATACATTGAATCAAATTTTAAGATTCATTCAAATTCATTTAAAATTTGGCAAACGAGTACAGTTATAGTTGAGATTTGGCCGAAGTCTTGTCGTATGAAGACTGCGACGATGATTACCTAGTATGCCAAATATATCATTAGATACAATTCTCACAGTATTTTCGAAATGATCATCTTACTCAATGGTTGCTCACTCATGAAGAGGCGACTTGGACGAATTTTCATGCTTTACATGCATTACATGCAAGTTACTCGGTCACAGTTGGGCTCCCGAGAATTTTAAAGAAGTACAACGTTGTTTGAGTTATTATAGACCAATGTGACTAAGTTCACACATTTTCTATCTTTTAAAAACACTGATAGTGAGGACAAATTTATTGAGACGTATTTAAAGAAAATATTCAAGCTTTATGAGGTTCTTGTAAGCATGGATCAAAATTTCGTCCGATATCGATATATATCGGACGATACGTATCGGTATCAGACCCTAATGATACGATACATTAAGTGTACCGTATCGTTCTCAACCATTCAAATGTCGGATGATACATTCAATGTATCGTCCGATACGTATCGATTTTTGACTCGGACGATACGTATCAGTTTAGCAAGATTTTGACCCATGCCTGTGAGCATTGTATCGAACAGAGATACGAAGTTCACCTTTGAGCACTAGAGGAAATTTCAGAAAGCAGTGGGCACGATACTCGATTTTAGTACAACCTTTCATCCTAAAACTGACGGACAAATCGAAAGAGTTAACCAGATCATAGAAGACATGCGTCAAGTTTACATGTTAGACTTCCGAGGGAGTTGGGATGACCACCTTTTTTTGATCGAGTTTTCCTATAACGACAACTTTCAGATAAATATCGGGATGTCGCCTTTGAAACTTTAATTTTATGGTCGAAGTTGTAGAATGCCTCTTTGTTGGGATGAAGTTGGTGAAAGAAAGATGCTTAGGCCGGAACTCGTACAATTCACGATTGAGAAGGTTAGAGTTATCCGACAGAGGTTGAAAGAAGCTCATGACCGTCAGAAAACCTATGTCAATAGTTGGAGACGTTTGATAGAATTTGAAATTGGTGATTTGGTTTTCATCTGTGTTACCAACCAACTAAAGGAATTATGCATTTTGGAATGTAAGGAAAATTAAGTCTGAGATACGTGAGACCTTTCGTTATCATGGATCGTATTGGCGAGGTTGCTTAGCGAATTTCACTTTTAAAACACTTCGCCGATGCAGATAGTATGTTTTACGTCTCCATGTTGCGCAAATACTTGTCTGATCCATCTCATGTCTTTGATATTAAGCAAACTGAAGTCAGAGATGATCTTACCATCATAGAGAATTTAGTTCGCATCGTAGATCGGAAGGAGAAACTCGTCAAAGGTAAATCAGCATGCTTCGTCAAAATAAAATTATAACACTATTTATCGAAGGAAGCCACTTGAAAACGTGAAGCGGAGACTATAGAAAAATATCCGGAGCTCATCACAACAGGTACGTAATTTTCGATGACGAAAATATTATAAGGGGGGAGAATGTGAGGACCCGAATTTTTAAAAATCTAATTTTATGGTGTTAGATGTATTTTGCACCGTATACCGTATTAGTGCTCTACACCGGAACCTAACCTATTTGAAAAAAAGTCTATTTAAGTTTAAGATACGCAAATCACTTTACACTTTTCTTCTTTTAAAAAAATCCTAATCGTATCTTCTCTTTTCTTCTTCTTAAGAAACCCTAGCCGTCACAACTTCTTCTCCACCTACTCTTTTCAAGAAACTCCTTAATCTCTTCCTAAAAATCTTGTGTATGTTCTTTTACAAAGAACACCGTGATTTATTTCCGCCATCAAGATCGTGGTGAAAGAAGACGGAGTAATCTTGTTCGGACAATCACGTGGACGCCGATCTTTATTCCCTATTCACCGTAGATATGCCGATCACGCTTCAAGAGTGGGCAGCCGTTAATCAATCTTGTCATTCTCAGATCCTATCGCGTAGGATACGTTCAATCGCGTATCGATGAGCTATTAAATAAACCCTAGATTTGTTTGTGGATAATATTACTTTATGATTAAATAAATGACTAAACCCAATTGTGATTTGATTTTGATTATACTCTCGTTATTATTTTTATGTTAAATATTCTTTGGAACTCTAATCTATTCAAAAATCCTGATAGTCGATCGATCGATTTGCCCTTTCGATCGTTCGCTTGATTCGAAACTATGATAGAAACTTTCTTTAAATTATATAAACTCTCTGTTGAATTATATACTCGATCGATTAATCGAATTAATTATGTTCAGAGGAACGGCTGATAAGACTTACTGTACAATTTTCTATAATGTTGAGTGACTGTTTCGTTTAAACTAATATAATAATTATTACCTTACTTTTTATAATTATTATTATATTTAGGTATACGGTACCCTAATCCTTACTATTATATCCTTACAAACCTCCTTTCAACTAATATAATATTATATACCATACTTTGCATATAATAGTATTATATTCAAAGAGACGTGACCCCACCCAATTACCCATTATTATATTACTATTAACGGTACTTACCTTTCAAGACACTCAGAATTTGTTGATTTCTTTTTTGTTTCGATGGATCTCAACTCATTGAGTGAACTTGAGTTTCGCTTTTTAATTGAATGAGGTCTAACACTCAATCGACCATGAGGGTTTATATTATATAATATTATATTAAAGTGTGAAATTCTATCTCTTTTAACTTATACCCTGAATTTAATGTTATATTATAAAACTTTTTGTTATATAATACTCTTATAAAAGTTATTTTACTCATTTACTATCTCTTATAATAATGTTAAAGTGAAGGTGCATAAGTTACAAGAGAATAGAATATGAGCTCTATGATAGATATATGATTATCTTTTTCTTCATTAAATTCGGTTGTTATATTATATGTATCACTCACGTGATGCACCCATAATGCATCTGAGTAGTTTGAGGTGGATTGGTAGTGTATCCACTGAATTTACGTGATTGAGTAAACTCATCTCACGAAAATCTAATAATTGCAGGTGATTACATTGGTGGAGTAGACATTGGCTATTTAGATCCTGCTGACGCAGATTTCGTTGACCAAGTCGACGTTGAGTACCAGAAGCCTTGAGAGGGCGACGTTGTTGAGTACTAAGATGACCTTGGTGTTGATTTTGATCCGACTACCGATAATTGATATAACTCGGTATTGTGTTCATTTGATATTATTATTATTGACTCCAAACTTTCTTATATTGAATTTGTCTCCGACTTTCACTATTATTTTATTTGTAGATTTTTAAATTCACCATCTTTATTTACATTTATGATTGTTTATTTATTTCACCTTTATTTGTTGCTTTTACGGATTTCATGGGACTATTATTGCGCGGGAACTTTGATTATGTGTATGTTAGCTTAGTGTATCTGGGATGCGTCTCGGTCATAACTCGAAATTCTAAACCCTCGGGTGGGATAAAATTTCGAGTCATGACACTAACTCTTAATTTATACCCTTAAATGATAATAATTTTTTTTTAGAAATCTATGATTATATTGAAATTGAGTTCAATGGATTCTCATATTTACATAACTTATATATTTGGGCAATTTGCAAAAAGGCGCCTTGTGCCTTTTTTTTAATGATGCCAACTCATGGGCGCTCGATTGTTCCACAAGATGCGGCAAACAAATCGTAGTCATCAGAACATGCTACCATAATCGTGTGCACACAAGCATGGATGTGTCACTAGCTGCAGCAAATGAATTCTAGCCTTGAAAATATGCTACCACACAATTGTAGTTAGGGGTGCAAATTTGGTTAACCGAAACTAAATTTTTGGTTTTCGGGTCGATTTATGCAAAACCAAACCCTAATCAAAACAATATTTCAGTTTCGGTTTCAATTAACTAAACATTTCACCCCTCCCAAACCAAAACAAAAACCGATCCCATTTTGTTTTTGGGTTTTTCTTCATAATTTTCATTGTTTTTAGTTCTTTTAATTTTTCAAATTTTCAGGTTTTTTAACAGTTTTCTCATCCTAACCGGCCGAATTTGTTCAGTTCTGTGTCTGATTTTTAATCGGTTTCGTTTGCGTTCGGGACAATTCCGAAGGTTCAATTTTCGGGTTTTGGTTTTTATTTGCACCCTTAATTGTGATAGATCAAGTTTCCGTGATTGTGTGCATACGATTACCGAAATTGAACTAGTAGGATTGAGTTTCCATGATTATGTGCATACTATTATTAAAATCGTTGCATCTAGTGGTACCTCAAGATCTAGGGCTGCGGAAAATACGAGATTAGGATTTCCGACTTAAAATGCAAGGTGAAATCTCCATCATGCCCTTTAAGTTAATAACCGAAATTACCCTTTTACTGACCCTTAAAAAACCCATCATTCTTGTCGCCCATCTACTATGCCCTTGTTAAATTCTTTCTCTCTCTTCTCTCTTTCTCTGGCCTCTCTCTCTCTCATAGAAGAAGGAGAGCCCATTGTAAAATCTCTTTTCTTCCCCATCTCTGAAACTTGAAAAAAGAAACCCGCTAAAAATCCATCTGGGCATCTCCAAACTCCGATGTCAGATTTAAAAACACTCTAGAAACAAAATTCGCTTAAAACCCATATAATTTTTTTATTATTCATCCCTCAATCGATCCATTTTAATTATTCTTTTATTGCAAGAATATAATTTTTTTATTATTCATCTCTCAATTGATCCGTTTTAATTATCTTTTTATTGCAAGAAGGAGATCTGATGTTGAATTTTCAAGGCATTTTTTTTTCAAAAATCTTGTTGTTGAAGAGAGGAGTGGACAATGATGACAATGCATCTTTATATATCACCTAGCATGGGAAGCATAACGAATTCGAGCAGCATCAACAACAAAAATAGTTGCACACTAGATGGGCGACGAATCCTCACCATTTGATCACATGGATCTAGCAATGATAGTTGCACACCAACACGATCTAAACTGTCTAATAGTAATCAATTGTATTTTGTTTTAATAGAATGCATAATTTCTGTGGGTCTCAATGGGCCGGATCGGGCCAGCTGACTTTAATCGAGCCTCTTAGAACTAACCCATAATAATTGAAAGGGTACCTCTACTTGCACTATACAAACCTATAAAACCACCAACCTAGCCCACCTGTACTTAGGGGCTTCAATGGGCTAGGCCGTTCTGGGTATCGTACGAGCCTTAAACAAGCAGCTAATATCAGGCCTCTTGAGGATAGCCCATACCCAACCTGTTTATCAAGCCGGGCCAGGTTACCTCCTTTTTGAAGTGAGCCTGCTTTCATTAGCCCATACCTGGCCCAATGCGGGCTGAGTGAGACCATGTTGCAGGCCGGCCCAACAATTTCTACATAAAGGAACACCCTCGATTAAGTCCGGTCGGAAATGAGTCGGGCGTAATCAAGCAGACTTTTAATTGGGCTTTTGGAATTAGGCCAACCTGCCCGACTTACCATTTTCTTTTCCGTACTAATCAGACCGAGCCGCGCCAGCCCATTTGATCATCGGGCTTACACAACATAGAGTTTTGGTGGGTGCAAATAGAGCTACCCTAATTAAAAAGGCTAAAAGAATTGTTTCAAGGGTACCTCTATTTGCACCATCCAAAATTCTAAACGCACTCACTTGTGGATGGTGGGTGCTTTTAGTGTTTAAAAGTTAACTCCTTATCATAGTTTTCTCATGATTTTGACCATCATGAAACATGTTTCTGGAAGAGAATTTTGACCGCCCTTGGACGGATAGGCATAAAAAGGGATAATGGCTCCTAACGGACATTTCATCTCACGCCATTGAGGTGATCAAGTCACAATCCATCGTTGGAACATGTCCCAGCCAAAAGATCATGTTTATAAGTGGATGTAAATCTACCGATCGGTAAACAATCATAAATATTAGAGTGCACAGATCAAATAATTTGAATCTCCCAAAAAGTGTATTTTTTCCTCATTTCCCTCCCTCCAATTGTTGATATATCACTTTGATTGTATGGGTTTCTAAAAGGACTCATTACTTGCACTTGTTTTTTAAGTGATTGCACCGAGCTTAAAAAAAGACTTTGTATTTTAGGGAATTTGACATATGAAGATACAATCTGGGCTCCTTGATTTAAAGTTTATGATCTATAGATCCTTAGCGGATAAGATTGACACAAAATATGATTTTCTTCTTATGATTAAATATAGTCAACGGATATTATTTGATTCAATGGTTGACAGTAATAGATCATATGGTAAATATCGTGTTTTACTCTAATCTTATCCACTAAAGATTTATGAACTTTAAATCAGACGATCTAGATTATGTTTTCAAATATCACATGTCCCTAAAATACAAGATTTTTTTTTAACCTTGGTGCAATCACTTAAAAAGATTTATGTGTAAGTAAACTCCCTTTCTAAAATCATAAGTCATAACTGACGGTGTGGAGAGTCGCTTCCTATCTAAAGTAGTCGTGTGCCACGTGTACGCATTCACCAAATTGCGGGTTCGGCATTTATTTGGTGAGGTTAAAATTGAAAAATTTTCAATTTCCAATAAAATCGGACAAGTTCAAGAAAATATTTGCAGGAAAAAAGGTAGGAAAAAAAATATAAAAAAATAAGATTTAAAAATATAGAAAAATTGAAAATTGTAATAAATCATTTAAAAAAAAATAAAAATGGGAATTATTCATAAATTTTTTAAAATACATGAATTTTTGGAAATTACGGGATTAATTTGCAAAGCATTAAATTCGTGAATTATTCAAAATTTTGGTGATTTTTATGAATATTCTTTTATATAGTGCCATCCAATTATTGGCAAGATAAACATAAAAGGATAAGAGCAGTGTCCTATTTTGTCACTCTCACACTACTTAAACAAAGAAAATACAGTTGACTACTCTTACTTAGACGATGGCAATTGTTTTTTATTCCAAACTTCTACGCAATAGATCTTGAGATCATGGGCCTACCATCAGACGGTCATATGTTAATTTTAATAGCACAAATCTCTAAAAGTGGATAATCGTAATATATCATAAAAAATTATTTATATTTACTTTTTGGAATGCATGCCATGTGGAATCAACATATGACTGTCGGATGGTAAGCCAGGATTTCAAAATTTGCTGTGAGGAAGATTGCGATAGAAAAGAGATCATTTGTTTCAAAACAGTCTAATAATATTTTCTTTGTTTAAGTGGCGTGGCATTAATAAAAATTGGTGTGGTAATAACAATGTTGTACATTAATTGATGGGCATGCTTAACCTTGTCAATAGCGCCAAGTTGACTTGTAGGCCCACCTAGGCCAACCCTAAAATATAATTGTTAGTGCTCAAGATGGGTGTAAGCCTAGTCCTCTCGGTCAGGGTTCGGCAATATTTCGGCAAGGTTAAATTTGGCAAATTTTGGAAAAAGCTCAACAAGTTATGGAAAATATTCAGAGTAAAATCAGAGAGAAAAACATAAAAAATTAAGATTAAAAAGTAAAAAAAGATTAAAATATTAAAAATCATGTTTTATTAAAAAAATTGGGAATTATTGGTGATTTATTCATGAATTTTTAAAAACATACGAACTTTTGAAAAATATCGCGAATAATTAATTTGCAGTACCTAAAATTTCCGAATTATTCGCGTTTTTTCAAGTATTTGGCACCCTTTTTTTTACTATGGGTGTAAGTGGGCCGATTAGGACTTCAAAACTAGCCGTCAGGCATTGAGCCGTGTAAGGGCTTGGCAAGTTACCTGCAAGCCCGACCCGGCCTGTGCATGTCTTATATCTATATTAATAGAGGTATGTAACATATATTATAAATTTACAATCAAATTATCAAAATAATCTTCAATAATATAATTGAAATCATTAAATAGATAGTTTAAAAGATAGTTTGGTAATTTAAATATCTATAAAGAGAGGTCTTACGAATTTCTTTTTTATCATAAGAAATGTCTTTCTTTATCTATTATAAGGCAAAAAAATTAAAAAAATATACAAGAAGTGTAAAATATATTATAACTAATTAATAAATACTCGAAGCTGAGCCCAAGCCAGACCTAACTCACCTAAATTAGGGCTAGGGCTTAATATATCAAATCCCACCTAACTTAGGGCCTAGCTAGGGTCTAGCCTTTAGACGGTAGGGCCGGAATAGATATTTAGAGGGCCCCGCCTTTGACAGCCTTCCGCATGTTAGTTGACGCCCATCAGTAATTGGGTACCTCTGTTTGCGCTCACGCATTCTCTGAAAGCGCCCATAGCCCAAATCCCTTGAAAATCATTGATTCCTTCTAATCGGATGATGGAGATCGTTTTTCATTCTGATCTTTCACACAACAGATCTTATGACAATGGTGCACCTAGTAGACGGTCCATTTTTTATTCAATGTGTCATAGTTCCCCCAAAAATGGCTCTTGAATCATATGACACACATCACGCTCAAGCGTAATTTTAGGGTTATATTTTGGGGATCTGTGACACATGGAATAAAAAATGGACCATCTGATACGTGCGCGTGATCTCAAGATTTATTGTGTGAAGTGAACTACGATCTCCATCATCTGATTAAAAGGAATCAATTGTTTTCTAGTTGGACACTTTCAGAAAATGTGTGGGCGCAAAGAGAGGTACCAAACTAAAATTATCATCATTATAATTTTATCTTATCTATTTGGGTCGGCTATGCAACTCTTATTTCTTCACTCGCTCTCTGCTAAGCTTTATGTAACTTCGGAATCATTCATATCTTCAAGGTTGTCCTCTAGGTCTTCTCTGGTCTCTTTCTTTTTTCAACCTCTTTGTGCTTGTAGCTTTTCAACTTTTCGTAAAAAATTTTATTCATGCCTCTAATGAATATGCTCAAATCACATTTCAAGTGTCATTCTATAATTAAAAAAATAAAATAAAATTACAAGGCTAAAATTTTTCATTGACCAAGTCAAACTCTTATGGCCCATGCAGACCCTTAATTGGTTAGGTATATGTGGATAACATTCAAGTTAGGTACATGGATAAGGATGTGAAGCATTTAATGTCATCAATAGGACATCCCAAACCTATGCTATCTAGCTATAAGCCTATAGCCACTCATTCACTTCATATATAGCCTATGACCTATAAAACTTAAATATCACATTAAGTATCTTTACCTAATTAAGTAAATAGTAATATAGGTAATATTAACTATATTATAAATAAATTATTTTCTAGATTTCATGTAGGGAGCCATTACTGGCACACGCTTATTAAGTAACTGCACCAAATTAATCAAAATTTACCTTTACACATATTTTATGCGATTGCACCTAAAACTAAAAAGAAAATTATACTTTAAATGTTATTTTGGCTAAAATTTCTCTATGCATTTTCTCTTTCTCTCTCCACAATATTTTCTCTCTTTCTCCTCCTCTCTCTCTCCACCGTCATCTCTCTCTCTATCAATCTCTTTCCTTCTACTATTTTCTGTCCTCATGTCTTTCTCTTTCTATACCGTTTTCTCTCTTTCTTCACATCTGTCTCTCTCCAATGTCATCTCTTTCTCTTTATCAATCTTTTTCCTTCTACCATTCTCTGTCCTCCTGTCTTTCTTTCTCTACACTGTATCATTTTATATATATATATATTTTAGAAAAAAATAAACAGATATTTGTTAACACTCATAAGTTAAAACAAGGGCACCATTTTTTTAACTTAATTTTGTTAATTGATCAGCAACATTGTTGGCATCACGCATTACGTTCACACAAGAGCTACTCATGAAGACTACAAATCAAATCGTACCCCTCTCCCTAGTGCTACCACTTTAGACTTCTGAGAATATAGATGAGTTCCCACCTTGAATCGATTCCATCATTGAGGCGATGGCGTTCCCACACACATCTCAAATAATTATACCAACAACCGATTCCACCATTTTCTCTCTTTCCTTGCTTATCTATGATCTCCATCATCTTCTTTCTTTTGATCTGGGTATCTTATCGCCATTTTCTCTCTCTCTACCTAAGGTGCAACCACTAGAGTTAGCTTAGTCATTAAAAAAAATAACATATCAAATGTTTGCTTATTTGGTGCAATTTGAGAAGCGTGTGCAAGTAACGGCTCCCTTTCATGTAATATGATATGGATTCTTGATCAGCCAAGAACGCTGGTCCAAGGTCAGATTGGTGCTACATTACTCCCAAACACCACCTTGAGTGCAATGAATTCGAGCACGAGGTTCGGCCACTATCATTAAAAAAATTTATATATGTATAGGGAGCTAGTTCTGTCTCCCAAGAGGGTTATCGTCCTCCAAGGTCCATGTAAAGGTACACTCAAAACACTCTTTGATTGTCACGTGAAGCACGAGTGGATGGTTTAGATCAATTTTTAAAAAAATTCGAAAAAAGATTTTCAAAAGTATAAGTCAATATTTAACTAGTTCAATGGTCTACATTTCACAGCTCAAAAAGCATATGGTGGAGATGAGTTTTCAAAATTATTTAAAAAAAAAAGAAAATCTAAGCAATGCACTCAATGTCCATATAGCATTGAAACAATATTTTGAATGCCACGTGGACCTCTACCTAAAACCTTAAAGGACGGACACCTTTTCTATATATATATATATATAATATAAGCTTAACAACTCCAGCTCCCGTTAACTACATGTCATATCATGAGATTTAAAAGTCAATTTGATGTGACATATAATCAATGATTGCTAGAGTCATGAGATTATATTTTATTATTTGAGCTAGAGTATATATATAATCATATAAATGTATATATATTTTACCATTTCATCATTTCATTATTTATTTTATCGACAATAAATATAATTTATTATTGTTACTTATTTATTTTTTAAATGATAGGAGAAGGATAAATACTAGGGGTCAAGGGCGGGGCCAATATTTCCTTGAAAAGGGGGCAGGCGATGGTCACAAATGGTAACAGCTCTTTCACCTTTTTTTCCCTTATTCTATTATCACATCCATTTTAAGACCCACATGATTATCCATTGAAAAATAAATAAATAAATAAATATGCAAGCTTAAAAATAGAAAACTTGGAGTAGATTCGAGAGTTAATTAGTATTAGGTACCTAACCCGAACAACAACCAATGTGGTTCATGGGTCACTTTTTGGTACACTTGTCACATAATTTTATCAATGGTGTTCTATGGTTTGAAGACCAACATATAAAGGTCAGTGACATTGAAGATTGAGATTAAAAAAACACATCTATTGTGTGATTCAAAGTTTTCAATGTCTACTTTAAAACTCTAAAAATTTAGAAAAAATTTAAAAAAAAATTGAAAGAGTTTGAGAATATTATGAAAAAATTTGAGAAATTCCTAAAATGTAGGAATAATTCTTCAAATTCATGATTTTTGAAATTGTCATTTGTCAAAGAATAATTATAATTATATTTGTTTTTTTAATTTTTTTTTAATCATTCTCAATGTTGGAGAAATTGGTAGATCAAACAAGCTGATTAATCGACCCCTATATGCGTACATAACTACATATCCTAAATACTTAAGGATGAAATCAAACTCTTTCCGAGCAATGGGGCCAGCCTCCCGTGCCTCGCTACCTGGATTCCCTACCCCTGCTAGGGAGGACGGGTGCCATTATAGGCGTTGAGTGGCAAGTTTCCGTAAAACCCGATCCCTCATATGGATGCCACATAGACCCCAATTGATTCTATCGTAGCACTCTGCAGTGGGTTTAAAACCTATAATCCCGAGCCATATATAATAATAATAATAATAATAATAATAATAATAATAATAATAATAATAATAATGTAATGGCTCACGGTCTGACCAGTCTCCAACTAACGCAAGGGAAAGGTCCGGAACCTAGGAGTGCCTATAGGTCAGGTTCAGCGAAACATTTGGCTGCTCAACAAGAAAATGACATATGCTTGACCCGGTAGGTCAAAGGTATATGCCTGACACAACCTGAAAAGCCGACCCAACCCAATCTCATAATTGACCCAGCCTGAACCCTCATGCCTGACCCGACCTGACTGGTCCAATTTATGTGTTTCGTAGGTACAAAATCCGGGATGGGTGAGTCGGGTATTGGATCAACCCAACCATTGACAGCCCGACTGAAACCGGACTGGACTATTGGACCTCGCAGGTCTGCTTGGACATGCCAGGCCCGCTTAGTAGAACAATGATCCGGGTCCCTTAAATGGAAAACTTATGATTCCCATATACGGGAGCCCTTGACTTTACCGGAACTCGAGATAGTTTTTAGATGGATTGAGAAGAGTCAAACATTCATAAGTATCCATTGGTCACAGGGGAATTAAACGCTGCGTTTGGAAACCGGTATTTGAATTTCGTGAAGCCATTATTTGCACACGCATTTGAAGTGATTGCACCGGATTGCATCGAATTTAAAAGAAAGACTTGTAAGTTTGGCGACCTCTACTATGTGAAAATATCATCTAGGCCGTTTGATTTGAAGGTCATGATTTAAAGATATTAATTGCAAAAGATTAAATTCAAAATATAATTTTCATCATTTGATTAAATGGAGTTAAAGGCTATTATATAATTTAATAGTTGACTACAATAGATCAAATGACAAGAGCCGTGTTTTGCTCCAATTTTATTTGTCAGAGATCTATTGATCATGAACTTCAAATCAAAAGGCCCATATTGCATTTTTACATATCACATGTCCCTAAAATATCAAGTCTTTCTTTAAATTCGGTTCGATCACTTATAAAACATATGCAAGTAATGGCTCCCTTTCAAATATTTGGATTTACAAAACCTCAATTTGGATAAATAAAAGTGGATTTCCCTTTGAACTTCTAATTTATAACTGCTTCATTTAGCTATTTTAATAAAACTCATTTTAGAATAATGTGATCCATATCATCTAATCACCCACCTAAATTAGAGTCTCAAGGACAACAATGCCCCCAACAAAAGCATAAGAATCCAACGGCTACTATGCTTGGGTCATGATCATATGTTACTATGTCAGGCACCCAAACGTAAATTGTCATTTCAGGTCGCACATGAGACATCTGATTTGGCCTCCGAGTTGGGTAGATTAACTAGTCAAGTCGGGTCAATGGAACACAATATTTTCTATATAAACAAGGTGGAAATAGGGGGTTATTTGAGTCGAGTATTGGGTGGGGTTTCAGGTGGGATCGGGCTTGAGACACTTGACCCTGACCTTCTAGTCCGATCAATTAACTGGTCACATCGGGTCATCCCAACCGATATTTTACTAGTCGGATATATGAAGTTGACTTGTCGGATCGGATTGGCTGTGACACATCTGGCCTGACCGTGGAGTCTGTTTGGGTTGGGTCGACCAAGAGGTTTTGTCGATTCAAGTCGGGTCAGGTATTTTTCGGGTCGGGTTGGGTCAACCAAGAGGTTTTTTCGTGTTGGGTTGGGTTGGATTGATTACACCGACGGGTCGGTCAATTGCAAATTTCTTCTCGAGCAACAAATTTTTTGACCTGACCAGACCCGACCCTACCGGGAAGTTGGCTCTCCGTAACCTTATCCAAACACTAGATTTGTATATGATAGTCTCCAAACACCCGTTCCCAAACACAGCCAGGGATCTGATCGCACAGGGGAAATCCTGTGTATTACAAAAGAAAACGAATGGTGGTAATGAAATCTAAGAAAACTCGTAGTTGGCTAGTCAAAATCAACCAGCCTTTGGGCACTCTAAATTATTTTGATGAGCTTTTATTTGATGGTGCTTAGGCACCACTATAGATGATAGTGCTCCCGAGCCCTACCAGCACGTGGTATGTGTGCCCTTCCATCTCAACTGTCAAACTAGTGGGCCATCCAACAATTCTAACCATCCATTCAGTTGCTTGCTTTGACCTGTTAACGAAAATGTGTAGAATGGTAATTGACAGAGGAATGATTATGGCCGTCCAGTCAAGTCTTGGGTGGGCCACACGCATCATTTTACATGATATAATTTTTTAGGAACCGACTCTACTAACCATCATTTTTAACGCCAATGTGTTGTTTAAATGATCTCACACCGGTGATGGTTGAGTATGTGGGTAATCCACACCGTCCAAGTGATAGACTATACATCAAAGTGAAAAGGGTCCAAAAATTAAACTTTTTGAGTGATCCAATCTATTGACTATAATATCAACCATTGTTTTTAGTTTGAATGGCTGATACCAGAGTTCATCAATCGGATGCTTCATATCGACTTATAAGGGTGCTTTTTTGGCTAAAATATGCTACAATGATGGATTGCAACTAGAAAATTTAGATTGGTCAAGATGTATGCTACGGGGCATAATGATAAATTACACTTCAACGGTGAGAGATGACAGTGAGAAATTTCTGTGTTTAAATGTCGGCCGAGCCATGGGAGTTTTTACTATGTACATGGGCGGTGTACAGCGAATGGTACACGGGCAAATCTCTAACAGTGTACCTGCATTGATCATTAGGATGGTAGATTTTGATAGTGCAGGTGGAGTGAGATTGAGCCGTGTACCACTGTCGGTGCATGACCCGTGTTGGAACAATGGTGGTGATATTTTATACACGTGGCTCCATTTTGGTTTGGAGTGCCACATGATTCACATTGCCATCACATAGATCATATTTATCTCAAGATATTATCGATAAACTATTTGCACCATATAATTAAGAGCGTAAAAGTGTCAAAAATATGAATGGCTATGATGAGTTATGTCCAAATCTATTTTATGAACGGCTATCATGTGTTACATTGTCCAAATCTGTTCTAATCGTTCTTTTGTTGACACTTGTGACCTCTAAATCACATTTTATATTTATATGATCGGTTACGATTAACAACTTGATCAGATGGTTTTAGATTCATTCATATCTATGATATATACTTATGACTAACATTATATCCCTCCTCTTGTCAAAAGAAACAAAATGGCAGCATCCGACGGCCGACACTATACATCAAACTGGGCCGGTTTGGTTAGGGCCACAATCGGGCCAAGCTGCCCATCGAGCGACAGCCTTGCGTTCCCTGTAGACCGTGTTTAGCCAATCAAAATCTACCACGTGGAGATGCGAGTAATGTATATGGTCCTGCTGGTAGGGAGATGTAGCACGTCGGTGATGGGGGTTATAGATGACGTGTCCTTTAATGATTGGCTATTATCACCATTGATTTTTTATTTAAAAAAAAAATAATTATATATATATATATATATATATATATATATATATATATATATATATATATATATATACTAAATTTTTTTTTCAAAAATCTATAATTATGGAAAAATTACAGCTTACCTTTGGAAAGCAAGCCTTAAACACAAGTTTGAGATGCTCCAAACACAACAAAGTAGAAGAACAGAAAAACTAGTAAAGACGGAAAGGAAAGCCACGAGGAGACATATCAAGGATTCCGAAGTTAAAGAAAGTTTGTTGATCAAAAATTAAAATAAATGGAGAATAAGACTCGCAAAGCTGACCCCATCCATTTGATTAGGCTAGGGCATGAAGCATCCAACCCGCAAGATACGTTTGGTTGGCTTGGATTTTGGTTAGACCTGATTTGATTTTCTAGAACCTTGGACCTTTGGGTCAGGCCACGTGGCTAAAAGATCCAACTTTCTTAGATGTTGTCTTGACCCAACCCATTGACAACCGTATCTAATAAGTTAAAAAATAAAGAATTTAAAAGAAATGAAAGAAAAGAAGAAAATAGATATCACGAGAGAATATACCGTAAAAAATTTTTATATTATTTTATTAATATAAAAATTTATAAGCCTGCTCTTAATAGATATCTTAAAATGGCCAAAACTCTAGAGAGCCACATAATTATGAGCGCAAAATAAAATGTCAAAATATATTTTCACTGATTTAGTGCATATAAATATTTGTGCAACTCATAACTGATTTAGTGCATATAAATATTTGTGCATCTCATAATGTTTAACTAGTTAGGTGGAAGAAGATTGCACCTAATAATAACTTCAGCCGTTAGTATACAATGAGAAATACAATGAGAACGAAATGCTGCTAGTATGGCACATAGATACTCCATATACAAGGGCACATAGATACTCCATATACAAGGGCACATAGATAAGGGCACATAGATACTCCATATACAAGTTTATATATCTCTCTTGTGAGAGTAGATGCCAATCACAAGTGAGTATTTTGTATACTACCACAAATTTAAAACAATACCACCTTACTAATGACTAGGTTGTCAAAGGGTTGGGTCAACCCGATATCAAATCATATGTTGGTCAAGCATGAAGCATCCAACCCAACCTTTGGGTTCGGTTTGCTTGGGTTGACCCAAAAGTCTGGGTAAAAATTAGTTGAGGTTGAACTAGTACTTTCTACATAGAACAAGGGATTTTTAATCGGGTTAGGTTGGGTCCTAGTCAGTATTCGGGTTGGGTTGGACATGTACCCTTGCATCAGAAAACCGAGGTCTTCCTATCAAAGGACTGAGCTTCTCAGTTTCGTTGTGTCGACATTCAATTTTGGATCATCGACCTCACTTAGTATGAAATTTGATGTATTTGATCACCTCTTAAGAGCATACACATCAATTGCACACACACATAGGTTAAATTCACGAAGTACGTGGTCCTTACAGTGTAGATATTTCGAGGTGAGCTAACAGTCTAAGCTCAGTAGGAAAAAGTTCAATACCAACTATATTTCATCCATCTAATACACAGAATTCAATGATCAATTATAAAGCAATCAGTTTATTGATCAATTATAAAGCAGCTTAATGTCAAAATAGCATTCTAAGAATCTTAGGTTCGAAATCACATAATTTGAAATTGAGTTTCAAATTATATTGGATAATAGCCTCTCTTAAGTTTCTCATGATTTCTATTTACTTATTTATTTTTATATTTACATGCAACCTCTTAGTTCATGAATGACTTAAATTTATAACTTAAATGTCTCTAACATAAATATAGCATTGGGAGTCTATAACCGATGGGAATCCCCTCCTAATCATCGTCGTTCAATGAACAATTTTTTAAATGCCTAAGTCCCTGCATTGTGAGGGATACTTGTGCGGTTCAAAGTTCAAATACCATCAAAACGGTCCAAAAGTGTCAAAGTACAGGATTCGTTCAAATGAACTTCAAATCAAATGCAAGTTCTAATACATAATAAGGTGTTACTAAATCATAACTAATTATCATTTCCATTATGAATTCAAAGTTCAAAGTTTAAAGTTCACATCAGTATTTGACCCAAAGATTCGATATTTCAAGAGATTCAAATGTAATTTCATATTTCAAGGATTTGAAATGATTAAATGCAGCCAAATTTAACAAGTTCTAATTCTAATTCTAATTATCACAATTCCATTCAGTTATATCATGAAGTTCTATGAATCAAAGTCAAAAATGTTGTTGTGTAGTGAAACTCCCCTACCCAATTTTAGTGTCGTGAGAAGGCAATGAAATGGTTCTTATTGACGGCCTCTAGTCCTCACTATATCACATTCGCAAGTGGTGGGTCAGTTACTAACCAAGATTATAACAAATTCGAAGTTTCTCAAGTTCTACGGAAAAGGGTGCCAAATTTGTTCTAATTCGCTCGAGCGACTTGTCATGTATTCATTATCTCACTCAACCGGTAACCCAAAATCGCTCGAGCGAGTTTCATCAGAACTTTTATCTTGCTTCTAAGGGACCTCGCTCGAGCGAAGTGTCAATCTCGCTCGACCGAGATAGTGAGAAAATGTACTTTAGTCCTCTTTTTCCTACAACTCGAAATCCCCAAAATTTTAAATTCAATCCCAATAGACTTAAACTAAGTCTAAAATGAATTCCATACTACTAAGCCATAAATTATACCTTCCTAAGTTGTGCATGCAGAGTTTACAATGGTCAGTATCGAGAGAGATCTATGCCCAAACTTCTCGTTCGTCCGATGCTTCAATCTCTTCTCTTCGATCTTAATGGTATCAATGATCGAAGTTTCTTAAGATACAAAACAGACCAAAGATCTTGAGTGAAGAAGAAGAATTTGAGAAGCGATCTGATGGCTAGGGCTTTTCTAAAAGGGAGAAATAAGGAGAAATAGAGGTTCTCTCTCTCTCTCTCAGCTCTTATTCTCAATAGAACTCAGCTCTTATTCTCAATAGAATTCTCGAAAATTTGTAATTTGGGTTTCAACATAAGTCCCTTTTCTTTATAACTTGCTTACGGGAGTTTAATCAGTGTTAAGCGAGCATACCGAGAATTGGTGTATAGGCCTTTATTAGAAGGTCCAAAAATAAGGTCTAAAATTCACTCAACAAAGTTTGATCCCTACACCTCTTACTTACGAACCAAACTTCTAACCATTGTACGATCACGCGACTTGTATAACTATTCACGCAAATATATATATAAGAACCTTTTGCACCAAGATGTATATCTTTAAAATAAATTGTTTCGAAATTCCAAGGCGTGTAGTGTATACCTTGTTAGACACAAACACTTAATTGGGTGTACCAATGTTCGAAATTTCAGGACGTTACATTCTCCCCGCCTTAAAAGAATTTTCTTCCTCTAAAATTCATTACGTGACTTTTGGGTGTGCTTGACACAGTAGATGTTTGATATCAAGGCTAAACATGTTGAAGGGGACAGTAAAAGTCATATTGATGTGCTTTGGGAGCAAAACATCAATATCATATAACATCAAAATTATTATTAACAATCCAAAGCTTAACATCCACAAATACTTAACATCCACAAATAATTAGTAAAACATATCCATAACTAAATAGCTTACTGTTCCAAAATTTCTGACAATCACAAATCATAAATTGAAACCATTACTAGCAACAGTTGATCATTAATGAACTATATGCCATCATCGTAAACAAAATTTAAACCATCAGCTACAAAAGTTAACTATAAACCGAAAGTATATCATCACCTTGAAATTTAGACCATCAACTAACATAGGTTACTCATAAATCCGCAACTAATCGAAAATTCTAATATCCATCCAAAAGTTTAATGACTAATAGCACACAACCACCACTAATTAGTAAGAGACATAATCACAACTAATTAGTAAGAGACATATCCACAACTAATTAAGAATTCTGATAATCATCGAAGTATAACAACATAAATGTTAATAACTATCCAAATATAACAACAAAAACAAAAAGTAGAGTTTTCATGGCCAACCCAATGTTTTTCAAGATCCAATAAAAAATACTTAAAGTTTTCAAACCAAACCAAAAAGATCATCAGACGAGATCTTTCACAAATTCGCCTCCACTCTTATCCGATCAACTTCTTCTTCGCTACCTCCACCAGCCTGTGAGCTAGAAACACCAGTGATATAAGCTCAAGCCCTGGAGATGCGTTGTGCGGAGTTGATAGGGAACATGTTCCGCATCATCTCTATGAGCATTCCCTCGTCGAAGTTCGTTTTCCACTCGTAAGCGTCCATCCTACGATCAAACTTCTCTTGGGTGACTGCATTACCGTTTGAAGCGGGTGGCGGCTGAGATGGGAACTGTTGGCATGGAGGCATCGGGGATGGGGCGGGCTTGGGTTGTGCCGGTTCATCTTGGGCACGTTGTGCGATACGCTGATAACGTCAATCTTGTACACTTTTGATTAATTTTTGATAGTTTAGACTCCAATCGTCTACTCCATACCTTTTAGCATTGTCGGTCCACCATTCCTCATTAGGCAGTACTTCATAGTCATCCACCTCATCTTCATATTCATCGATGAGTCTGGATATCAGGCAGCCATATGACATTGAACTTAGTGGTTTCTTCTTCGATTCCAACATTTGATCGCGGGCGTAAATTCGCCCATCCGAAACAACTTCCAGAGCATTGAACCAACGGTCTTCAAAAAAGGAGTACAGAGCTTGTAGGAGTATCTCTACCCTTTCTTGCTTGTGTCTTAAGGGATATAGATTTCTCCTGAAGACAATATCTAGCAGCCACATGTCGGCTGGCAGTTGTGACTTCATCATTGATCATCCAGACCTGTGTTCTCCGTGGGTCATTCTCGTAAGGATGCGGTGAAACGGCACTGGTTCAGGGTTCAGTTCGGTGGTAGTAGACCCCTATTCTTTATAAATATTATGGAGCCACCCATCATTGTGGCGATGTGGCTAACATAAAATCGGAGCACTTTTCCATCGATGTTCGTGTAAAGTTTATCGTCAGTCTTACCCAATTCCAAGTTCTAATAGAAAAATTTTACTAGTCTAAGGTAATAGTGTGTGTGAAAAGGCGTGAGCAATATTTTCAAGTTCGCTCTAGTGGGGTAGTTGTACGACCATTGGGTCGTTTCTTGGTCCTAGAAAAAGTCTTGATTGAATTAAAGACCATTCCATTTCAAAAAATTTCGCATCCCACCACGGAGTAGGTTGGTCCTTCCTTGGTGGGGGAATCAGGCCGATTCCCACTAGTCACATCCTGTCTAATGGCCATAAGGTGTTCATCGGTCATCTATAATTCGCGGATGTTATCGAAGTTCATTGGTCGGATGGTAATATTAGCCATTAATGCACCTGAATCCTCGACATTGAACCTCGTATCGTATAAGGATATATCTTCAAGTAAATGTCATATGTTTGTTCTCGTAATAAGATTTGACAATTGAGTAGAGGACTTTCGACTGATATTTTAAAAAAAATTTATTCTTAACATCACCCCCTTAGTAATAGTCCTAATAACCAGTTGTCAATAATCATTTCTTCTTATAATTTGATTATTCCTCAAAATTTATTCTCAAGGAAATTCTTAGGTCTCTTATCGGTAAGGTATTATTCCACTCTTTCATAATCTTTAACTTTCCAAAAATCAAACTCATGCAATCTCTTAATTAATTTACTCTAATTCTATTATCACTTCTCAATTTCGATAACTCCTAAAATTCCGTTGAAGGCTATTCTCTTTATTTATATCTTGTTGATGATAAACTATTTCAATATCATCTTAGGTTACCGATAATACTTTATTTCTAACTTCTAATAAGGTAACTTTATCATCGACGTCGCAACAATAATGAATTATAAGTCATCAACTCATTCACGATCTATTTTTCTAATTGCTTCTTAATGCAAGAGATCATCTTCTAGTTACTACTCGATTATCAACAATCATTTCTAATGTCTCTTGTTGTGATTTTTTTAATATGTTTTAAAACTCGCAAACGCACGAATCAAATTATAGTTAGTAGGTGTGGAGTACGAGATCCTTTCCACGAGGATTGATTAGAAAATTATAGGAAATGGAATTAGCAATTAGGTAAAAGAACTACTACAGATTTGAACTAATTTATGATTTCTGAGTAGATTGATGGACAGAATAAAGACTAAACAATAAAATTAAATTGAATGAAGAAGAAAAGAGGATCAGGATACTAAATCCTCTCATCGTTGGTTCATCATTTATGAAATACAAATCTATTGTTGAGATGTACATTACCACAATATGTACCACACATAAAAATCATTGGTGAAGTCCACACTGTTGATCTAAGATCACGGCGATGCATGATTAGCACCCTTTGGATGTGTGATTAACATTCATATCTTAGATAACAATAAGAATTCACCAAAATGGTAAGTTAAGGCTCCAAGTGTAGTTAATAAAAGTCTGAGTATGAAGTCCGTACTGTAGATCCAAGATCATGGGGATGCATGATTAACACCCCATGGATGTATGATTAACACCCATATCTTAGATAGCAATGGAATTCATCACA
Source organism: Chloranthus sessilifolius (assembly GCA_021018995.1). NCBI lineage: Eukaryota > Viridiplantae > Streptophyta > Magnoliopsida > Chloranthales > Chloranthaceae > Chloranthus > Chloranthus sessilifolius. Next base: position 96,474,825 of record CM037592.1, read on the forward strand.
TTGACAAAAACATTAGAGAAAGAATCGAGAGTAAAATCACCATTGCAAATCCAAGATCATGAGGATGCATGATTAGCACCCCATGGATGTGTGATTAATACTCATATCCTAGATAGCAATGAAATTTTATAAAATTGATAATGAAATATCATAACCATAAATCTATATTATTATAAATGAATATCTCGGATGGGGTTCATTAGGTCCCTATCCTCAAAATATTTAGCTACTCATACTTGAAATTAAACAACAAAATAAAGATAAAAATTTTAAATGACATTAAAATACCGTAAAGAGCTTCAACAAAATCTACAAAAGCTTTAATCTAATTCGGTACAATCCTTCTTCAAATCCAGAAATTAAACTAATCTAGGACCTAAAACTAGGAAATGAAAAGAACAATGCTTGAAAAATAAAAGAAAAAAAATTGAAAGAAACTAAAATGCTAAGGAAAATAAAAGGCTCCCCAAAGGGAGAGACTCACAAAACTAATTCCCAAGTTTGCTTAAATAAGGTCTCAGTTCCAGATTTGAAATTTAAAAATCAAATTTGAATTTTAAATTTCAGGGACCATCAACTCCTTTACTCAAATGTTTCTACATTTGCTGTTCTTATGGTCTTTTATGCTTTCAAATACATCTAATGGACAAATCTTTCTGAAATAATTAGAGATTCACAAATACATCAGATTGCCTTTATCGTATGGCTAAATGTAGGCTTAAAGGGGTAAAATATGATCATATTTCACCACTCATCATCTCTCACATATTTCGAGCCTAAATAAGTTTTTCCTTAGATCAATCCTTAAGTCGTTAATTGAACCTTCAAATCTTACATCATTGATCATCATGATTTCTTAAATTCCTTCAGTTTCCAAAACATCTAAAGTTTAAGATCTATCTGAAATATTGTCTCCTCAATTATCAGTGTACTTTACATGAGCCCACAATTCTTGGAAACGTAACACCTGGGTTTCCATCCTTAGACTCTTAAAAGTTATTATTCCTCAATTATCTATCAAACAAGTTAGAATCTTCTTCTTAATTCTCAATTCTAGACTTAATCATCAATGTTTATTTTTCAATTTTATCTCTAATGTAACCTCAAGTTCACAGGTTTCAAGTGATCATTCTTAAGAACATCATTCTATCTTACATAAACTCGACTCTATTGCTTATGTATCTTCAATCTAAGTTTTCAGTCCTAGGCGTTATATCCACAATCGTGGTATTTGCTTAATATCCTTCAATAATTCGAGTCGTTATCCTCAATCTAAGTTTTCTAATTCATGATTTGTCACCCAAGGACACCATAAGAACCTAAAGCCTATGCTCTGTTACCAACTGTAATGACTGGACTTTCCCACACAGATTTCTAGGAACACTGAGTCGTTAGATACTTGATATATCCACACACATGCAAAAAATCAAAGCAGAGATTCAATAATTACCAGTAATAAATATTCCATTTTCATGTCAAACATCAAACCAAAAACCAAAATAAACTATCGGTGACTGCCATTCGTCACGCAAACAGTGATATGAGTTGCAATATGTAGATATGAAATACTAATTCAGATTATCTACAAAAGTCACTAAAATGTACCAAGTCCAAAATCAAAATCAACTACGGATAATACTCTTCGAGCGGAAGATCTTCTTCTTCCTCTAGTACGTAATCAGGATCGTTCTCAAGTCTAGGGTCCTTGCTTCTCGATTTCATGCTCTACTCTTTTATTTATTTATTCCTAAGCATGATAGAAATGCACTTTGAAACTTAGGAATCGTTAAATTTCAAATTTTAATGAGAGTAACTACTGAGATCGACACCTCTCTTTATAACTAGGGTATAAACGCATCCTTCCTAGCAAAAGATTAAATTTCCTAGTTTTATTTTTATTTAAAATCACACTCATGCTTTAATTAAAACTCCTTATTTCCGATGTTCGCTAAAATTAGAGCTCAATTAGGATTGATTGTGTGCCACTCGTCGGTCATAGAAAACATGTAAATTTTAATATTTCAGGTACAAACACTTTGGTCATTCTCTCTCATTAAACAGTCAAGCCTTGGATGGTGCATAATAATGTATTACCATGCAAATGAGTGAAAGTACACTTTAAGCCCTTTAGTGACTTTGCACTCAACAGTAGCGTTGCATTTTCCAAATTGAGAACGTATCTGAAATTCTCAAATGCGCATTATATGGCAATAAAAAAATACACACAACAAGTAAAACGCAAACACAAGATTTATGTGGTTCGGCAATCTGCCTACGTCTAAAGGCGATGTTGAGCCATTTCACTACTCTATGAAAAACTAGGGTTACAAATCTCTCAAATCTCGTTTCACTCAATACAGAATTCGAGTTTCCTTCAATATAACTCTCATCTATAATTAGAGTTTATATCTAATATAAAATATAACTGCCCAATATAAAATATGACGAAAACACCCTCAGTAAACCTAGACAAAATTCAGCTCAGGGGCTTCACCCCAAACCCTCGAGCAAGGGGCGTGTTGCCCTCCTGCGATCCCCCAGTGAGCTCAGTGCACAGCTCAACCCGCATAGATGTGATTGGGTGTACAGTCTAACCTGTTGATGAGTACTGTCAACAAGATTAAAGGCACAATTTCAACAACACAATCACAAAAAATAGTATTTTTTTAAGAAAATCTTTATATGGCATTTTTAAGCAAACTTATCAAAAAGGCCTTGTATAAATACATAAAAATTTATAAAACAAGATTTTTTTAAAATAAAATGGTATATGTATTTTTTGAACAAAACGCATTTTAAAACTAAAAAGGTTTAATTAAATTATATATATATATATATATATATATATATATATATATATATATATATATATATATAAGAAAGATTAGATTTCACTCAGACATGAGTAGGGATTGCAATGGGCTAAGATAAACCCAAGCCTGGTTGGGCGGAATTGAACCTGGCCCGCCCTGGCCCATCTATTCATAAATTACACATTGTTCTACAAAAATTAACCATATATTCTTAAAAATAAAAAAATGATATACAGAAAATTAATAGTTTATTTAAGGGTTTTATGTCAAGCTCAAGCCCTCTTTAAATTGGGACGGGCCAACTGGGCTGGGCCAGGTTGCTCAGCCCATTGCCACCCCTAGACATGAGGCCATTGTAATGGCATATGTGCTCGCTGCCTACTCTTCTGTGCTTTAATTAGCATGTGGTGTGTGCGGTGATGGTTAATTCATTCAACCTATTATTAGGTAAGATATCAATCCAACATCTTTTCTGTTCAAATCCAATGCACACATTTAAGGATATATTATTCAAAACTAATATATATATATATATATATATTATAAAAGACATGACTCTCTGCCCTTTTTTTAAACATAAAATGATGTTTAAATGACCTTACATCATTAATAATTTAAGATATAATAATTTATATCATCAAAATAATAGATAATAAATTGAAGGGCAATAGGCCCAATAATCACATTTTTCAAATGATTTGAAACATCCGATCTGTGCACTTAGGGCCGATCCTAAAATTTTGGGGGCCTTATGCCAAATTAATAAATCAGAACAGAAATGGGCCCTATTATTTTTTTTGTATTTTTGGGCAAAGAGTCTTTGAATAAATCGCTAAAAAAGGGGCCTCATTTTGGGCCCAAACTAGGGGGTCCTAGGCGGCCGCCTCGCTCGCCTATGCTCGGGGCCAGCCCTTTGTGTACTCTAATATCAACCTTTATTCTTTATTTTTAATAGCTGATAATAAAATACATCAATCGGATGGTTCACGTTCACTTATAGGCATGATTCTTTGGCTTGAGACATGGTCTAATGAAGAATCGTCACTTGAGCAATTTAGATTGATCAGGGACATAGGTGGAGCCAAGCCACATGTAGAAGAGTGGGGGCTGATCCTCCCATTCAATGTTTGAAGATGTTATAGAATACGCTTCTTATACAGCCTTGTTCTATGTGTAAGTCGCCAAGTCTATCGCGTATAAGCCACAAACTTTGCCATAAAAGAATTATTAACATTTGTCGACTATTATTAGTCCCCATCCAAAGAAAATCCTAACTACTCTTTGATCACATATGTATGCCATGTGGCATAATAATAAACCACACTTTAATAGGGTCAAGATCAAAAGTCTGACTTAATGGTAAAAGATCATTTAAACATCATTTTTTTGCTTAAATGTTGGTCGACCAATATTTAAACACCAAATGACATTTAAATGATCTTATAACATTAAAATGTCACTTTTTATCTCGTACCATTAAAGTGTTATTTATCATTATGCCATGTGGCACACATCTATAATCAATCTAAATTGCTCAACTGACCATGGATCAAAATTTCGGCCAAAATTATGGGTTTCGGTCCCCACCGAATTGATAACTATGGACCGAAATTTCGGTCATTTTTGTATAGGACTCAAATTTTCGGCTGAAATTTCGGCCAAATTTTTGGTTTTGGCCAAGCCCGAAACCAAATTTTACTCGAAATTTTGATCCTTGCAACTGACAAACAATCGTTGGAGTTGTTGGAACATGTCCCAATCAAAGTATCATGCTTCTAAGTGGATGTAAACTATCCGATCGGTGAACTTAAATACCAACCATCAAAATTACAAACACCCTTGGTATCAGAGTGTGCGGATCGAATCTTCCGAAAAGCATGGTTTTTGGACCCATAGCCCTTCAATTGACGATATCTTATTTTGAATGTATGGATTTTCAAGATCATAAGTCAATAAATGGTGTAAGATCATTTAAACACGATTTGGTGTTTAAATGACGATCACAAGTAGGGCTGCAACAAAGCTGAGCCAGCTTGACAACTCAGCTCGGCTCGGCCCGAAAAATAAGAGTTTTTCTTTCTAGAGCTCGGCTCGGAGTACCCACTGTTACTCCTACCGTGTTTAAATGACTAGTGAATCCGATCAAACTAGTGAAACCATTTTTATCATTTTATATTTTTAAAAAATAATTAGTATTTTCATCTACTATATTTTTCATCTTAACTTATATATTTTATTAAAGGAATACAATAGTTATCAAGCATATTTCAAGAGTTCAAATTATTATAAAAATATATTATTTTTCGTAAATGTTTTAAAAAGCTATACACTCAACTGACTTCACTCAATTGATTTAATTTCATCAATGTTCATCATGTTTCATGAGTCTGAGAAAAATTTCAAACCTATCGCTTGACCATCAAATTAACCAACAAAGAGATAGACAATAAGGAGATACAAATCAAATGATAAGTGTCATTTAAAAGGATATCTACTAAAAAGGTACGCAATTTTTATTTTGAGTTCATTTTTTGTAATAGAACATACTTGACCCAAAGCTTGGCCCGAGCTTGGAGAGTCGAGCTAGAGCTTGGAATTTTTGAGCTCGAAGAGCCTAGAGCTGACCCCAGCTCGGCTTGTATAAGGTAGAGCCGAGCTAAAGATGATCTGAGCTCGGGCTCGGTTGCAACCCTAGTCTCGAGAATCGGTACCTTAAAAAAATAATACGAAGTGCCACACTAGACGGTTTTAAATAGCATTATTTCGTCATTTAAATTATTATTTTTTAATTTAGATCATTTTTAAAGGAAAAAAAAATTTGAAATATGATTTCAATTGTGTGATTTATATCATTCGAATATTCTATTTACTCTTAACTTTTTCCATAGGAATGAGATAAAAAATATCCTTTATAGCCCAAATTGGTGGAAGACTATGTTAATGATGATGAGGTAAGGCTGTCAACAGGCTAGTCTGGGCCGGATTCGGGCCGGGCATTGGGTTGCCCCGATTATTTTCAACGGTAAAAAATTAGGCTCGAAAAAGGCGGGATTCGAAATTCTGGCTGGGTTCGGTCTGATTGTTTTTTGGCTCGGGCTTTTTACTGAAGCCCAAACCCGACTTGACTCTGGTTCAGGTGGGGCTGGATTTGGGCTACTCTGACCTTTTTCCTTAATTTAGTCAGGCTTTTTCAGGCCGGGACAGATTTAGCCAGCCCAATCTTTTTCCTTAATTTAGTCGGGATTCGACGGGCCGGGGCGAGTTTTGACCAGCCCAAATCTTTTTCAATTTAAAATCAGCCCTGTACCGGGCCTTGAGAGTTTTGTCGAAGAACCTGAATGGAACCGGGCCGGGTCAGGCTCAAGGTGAACCTGACCTGTTGACTGGTTACCATTAATTTGTACAAAGTGTGCGGGCCGGGCGTCTCTGTGCAGAACCGTTCATCTATTTTGGTACATCTTTGCACACCTAATTCATCAATCACGATATGAAATAGGCAGATGACCATCTGATCAAAGTATTTTTGTGATTAAAAATGGACATTACCCACACGTGTGGTTAGCGGCCCATTTAAAACCTCAGCTACCTTCTTGATCAGACCAAAGAAATTATTCTTTGGATAAACTACGACCACGTGTATTGCACCATATATAATTAATGTAAAGATATCGGTATTTGAATGTGAGGATTCGGGAGGTTTTTACCATTAAAACTATTAGACGAGTCGATGATAGAGATTATTTTTACTTGAGATCATAATCCACCAATCAGACCGTCAGATATAATTAATTTTAAAAGTGATACGAGAACCCTTCTCATGATATTTCACTGTGCCACGTGGAGAGGTTTGGGCCGAAAAAGGATCTCTATCACCTAATTATGGCAGTCAACAATTTTTCACATATGAAAACCATAGTGAGGAAGCCGGAATTTGGGAATCAACCGACTTGGAAAAATTTTTAAAATATTTGACAAAATTTGTAAAATTCAAGAAAAATAAGGTTTAAATTTGAAAAAAAGAAAAAAAAAAAATATATATATATATATATATATATATATAAAATAAAAATTTTGGCCAAAATGAGGAAAAATGTCATCAAATTCACATATAATTTGCAAAATTCAGATTGTATTCGTAAATTCCCAATAATTGAGATTTTTTTTTTTTTCAAAAATTTGTGAAAGGAGTCATTACTTGCACACTTTTCCAAATGATTGCACCGAATTTAAAGAAAGACTTGATATTTTAGGGACATGTGATATATAAAAAAGCAATATGACCCGTCTGATTTGAGGTTCATGATCAATAGATCTATGGTATAGAAAAGTAGCATAATCACGTCTGAGCGAATGCGGGCGAGCGCCCAAACTCAAATCCCCAAAACCCAAAAAAAATAAAAATTTATTACTTATTTAAAAAAGCATTCTGACGCCCTCACTCCCTACAAATACAAGGCAGTACCCTATCCCTAACTGCCATCACTTTTATTTGTTTCTTTTTTAAAAATATGACGTCCTCTCTCTCTATTTGACACCCGCTATCATCTTTCAAATGCATCAATTTTTGTCCACATGATAAAACCAAGGGAAACACGCATTTATTTATGCACAAGCTCATCCTCCAAAGTGTACTTTGTTTGAAGTGTTTTGAGTGATACCATTACACTGCATCGTATGATAGATTATAAGTTAAAAGACATGGGCCCAAAAATCAAATTTTTTGAGAGGTTTTAATCGTCTGACTTATGCACTCTAATATCAACTATTGCGTTTAGTTTTAATGACTAGTATTCAAATTCTTCAATATGATGGTTCACATCCACTTATGGATATACTTTTTTGGCAAAAACATTTTCTAATGATGAATTGTCTCTTAAACCATTTAGATATATCATAAATCGATGTCAATAGTATATTAGGAAACCACACTTTAATGGTGTGAAATAAAAAAAATTAGTTTAGCATTGGTACATCAATAGAAAATGACACTTTAATTGTGTGAAATGAAAAAATTTAATTTAGCATTGGTACACCATTTGGTGTTTAAATGTCCATCAGGAGCCCTTCTCCCTTAAGCTAGTTATCAAAAGGAAAAAGGAGGGGGCGGGGGGGGGGGGGGGGAGGGGCATAAGATCATTTGTAGCTAATTCGAGATCCCAAATTAGTTTTGAGGGGTGGAACGAATTTAACAAAAAAATAGGATAGCATTATTTACACCTGTTAAACTAAATTTGTGAAGAATGCACATAATACCACCATAAAAATTTGATGACTGTCTTGAATCAGATGATGATGTTTTTCATCTTAATCTTCCTCTCAATAATTCTTGAGTTCATAGCGCACATATCAGACGATCATATTTTGGTTCCACGTGGCAAACATATTCAAAAGTGATTGTTTGATAGGTATGCCCATGATCACGATCACTTTTGGAGATGTGTGCCATGTGGAATCACGATCTAACCATCTAATAGATGCACCATGATCTCAAGATCTATTGTGTGGAAGATTGGGATAAAAAATAATCTTCATCGCCTGATTTAAGCCGATCTTATTTTTATGGTGGGAAATGGAAATATGCGTGTTCTTTATAGGTTTAATGAGTATAAATAAAGATACACATATTTATATGAGTATCTTTGTTACTCATATTTATATGAGTATCGTTATTCGCGCTTACTTCCGAAACCTGTTGCAACCCATTGATATCTTGAGATCAGACAATACAGATTATTTTCTAGGCTAATCTTCCACACAATGTGGCACCATTTCGAGGAGCAAGTGTCACATAACTTGGACAAAATCGATGAGGCACCACTCAAAAAAATTAGGCACAATCCAATACATATCCACCATTGAAATAAGGTGGTCAAATTCAATACACCAAACCATGTCGGTGTTATTCTGTCATTGACCCATCAAATTGTAGACACCCATTTTCGGCCCGCCTATCTAAATTGACATGAAATTCAAGTTATTTGGGGCTCTAGACACACATTAACAGATTGTGAAAGCCTGTAATGACATCACATAAGATCCTCCAAAGTTTAGAGGCGAAATCTCAATGTTCATGTAGGCAAAATTATATTACGAGATGATCATTTACTCGCATGTTTTAAAGTGTCTATTTCTGTTTTGTGCAGGTTCTTACCTCCTAGATTTCTTATTTAAATTAGATAGGCACGAGAGTGCTATAAATAAATAATATATATAATTTGTAAAAAATTTAATCTAATTTATCTTGCTCCCCGATTTGATGAAAATCTTGATTCCGCCATTGCTTGTCATATAATCTATTGTAGTGAACTGTTGAATTATATAATAGCCTTTTACTGTTGAAAGTCTTGGTTGCGCCGCTGCTTGTCATATGATCTATTGTAGTCAACTGTATAATTTTAATCAAATGATTAAAATTATATTTTATTTTAATCTTTTACAGTTGATATCTTTAAATTATGACCTTCAAATCAAACGGCTTAGATGATATTTTCATATAATAGACGTCTCCAAACTTGAAAATCTTTCTTTTAAATTCGGTGCAATCACTTGATCAAGCGTGTGCAAGTAATGGCTTCCCTTTGTGAATTATTGGCGGACTTTTTCAAGAAGTCAGGTGAGTTTGGTCACTATGGTGAAAACTATGGTTGGGCAGACCCGTACACTATAATTAATATAAAAGTGTTCCACGTGTGTATAATTAAGACCAGTGCACCATACACAATGCTGCACGGACCGTGCACGTAATTCCACTCTTCACGTACACGTAAATCTCTCATTAGAAAATTTGAGTTAAAAATTACAAAAAGGTAGTTAAAAATGGCGGGACCGATGCCGGCTTGCTATTAGCTGTGAAGAAAAGGAGTCGTTGTCACATAGCTTGTCACTTTGAATGCTCACTCTAGCCAAACCTATTATGCAACCCTCACTCTCTCTCTCTCTCTTTCTCTCTCTCTCTTCTCTTATAAAACCCTCTACAACTCTCTGCACTTTCATCACTTCTCCTGGTTTGTTCTATCTTATTCTTCTGCTTATATTGTAGAGTCTTTTCTCATAATTACGATGCCTTTCGGCTCAATACGAGACACTCGTCTCTCTCTTTTACTCTGTCTTCTCTCGTTTCTTCTTTGCGTTACGGCCCGCCCGGCGACTTTTTTGCAAGATTTTCGTATCACTTGGGCGGATTCTCACATTAGGCAACTCGACAGGGGAACTGCCATACAGTTGGTTCTAGACCAATCTTCGGGTATGCGGATTTTCAAATTTTTTCTTTTTGGTACTGGTTTTCGGAGTCACTCATAGGCGAATTGGTTCGCCATGAGGATTTGACACTTTTGCACTATCAATGGGTCAAGAAAGATTAAACTCCAATTTGAGTCAGTCATATCAGTCCATAATCAGACTGACTGATATTCGGGTCGAGTTGGGTTCTTTAAAGCCTCATTCGATCTGATGGGTCAAGCTTATGCTTGACCCACTTCTAAAGCCCGTATCGGTTGGTTCAAAATCTAACTTGATCACCCTAGACACTTTACTAATTAATTGAAATTCTTGTTATTTTTTATTTTTAGGATGTGGGTTTGCTTCCAAGTACCAGTACTTGTTCGGGCGTGTGAGCATGAAGATCAAGCTCGTCCCAGGCGACTCCGCCGGAACGGTTACCGCTTTCTATGTGGGTGCCCCTTAATTACTATACTTTGGCGTCTACAACAATGGAACATATAATATGTTTGCATTTTTTAAATTTTTATTTATTTAATTTTTCGTTGTAGATGAATTCGGATACGGATAATGTCCGCGATGAATTGGATTTCGAGTTCTTGGGAAATAGGACCGGGCAGCCGTACACTGTACAGACCAATGTTTATGCCCATGGAAAGGGAGATAGAGAGCAGAGAATCAATCTATGGTTCGACCCCTCTGCGGATTTCCACACATACTCTATCCTTTGGAACCATCATCATGTTGTGTAAGTCTATAATTCCATATGGTTAATTTAGGAAAATTTTATCCAAAATAATAATAATAATAATAATAAATGATCATTGATGGGCTACATACCAATTGCACTCTATTCAGCGTGTGAACTCTAAGTTGCGCTCAGATCTCCATGCTCTTGAAGTCTATGCAAGTTTCAAGATCCATTTGGTGCATGGCATTTAGTCCCAATCTTAATTGGTCTTCAAATAATAATAATAATAATAATAGAAAGCTGGATATAGGTCCTTACGGTGACCGTCCTCCAAAATATACATGGAGCACCAAAATACTATTTGGGTGCCACGTGGAGCACAAGTGGATGATATAGATCAATATTTTTAAAAAATAAAATTAGCCCACAAGTCAAAGTTTGACGGGTTTTATCAATGCACATTTTATAGTTCAAAAAACACATGGTGGAGATGAGTTTTCAATTTATTTATTTTCCAAAGATAATCTAAGCATTGCACCCGAGCTCCACGTGAAAACTTGGAGGACGGACACCTTTTCCATAATAATAATAGGATAAAACTTTACTAGTCCGGCGGTCTAGGTTATAAGTTACTTAGACTCATTCATATGTTGCACTAAAAAAAATAAGATTATTAGCGGTAGTAAAAAATTGCCGCTAATACCCTTATCGCTAATAGTCTTAGTAACCCTTAATAATTTTTTTGTTAATAGCGGCAATTTTTTGTTACAAAAAACTGCCGCTAATAGTTTTATTTTTTGTAGTATTGGCTGCCATGTGGCATTTGAGTACATGATTGGGTGCCAAATGGATGAGCAAGTCATTGATCAGGATTACTCAAAAGCAAAAAATTTAAAATAGTTATATATATATATATATATATATATATATATATATATATATATATATATATATATATATATATATTTATATTCTCAATGCATGGTATTAATTAATCGTGCAAAAAATAAATAGTAAAATTATATTTGGTTCTAATCATTTATCCATCTTTGGTATGGTTGATACTTTTGACCACATGATTTATTTTTATTATTATTTCAAAAAAAATTCTAGTAATATCATCAATTTGAGTGTCATGTTGACAGCCAACTTATGTACGATTAGGTACCTTACCTATACATAGTAATATTTATATAAGTTGGATGAAAGCATGCACTCGAATCGTAGATCATATGACATGTGATCCTAAAACGACTCTTCTCTTGGGATAATATGTCACATTTTGGAATATATATATATATATATATATATATATATATATATATATATATATATATTATGTCCAAATTTTTTGGGTGACCTTTAATCTTTTTAGGACAAATTGTTGATACCTGATCCCTTGTATGAGTGTCTGGTAGACGCCACTGGATTCAAATGCATCGATGGGCAAAAATGAATAGACGTACCGAAAAAGTCAAAATTCACTTTTAGGTTTGCTGGGCCCACCATTTTGTCAGAATCTTGACCCCGTTTACTCGCGTAGTTGGCATGAGGTGGACGGCCCGTGCACCACCTGCGGTGTAGAAATCATAATTGATTTTTTCCCTCGTTGCTGTGCTATTCAATGGTTTATGTGATCAGATCAAGAGCATAAAAGCAAAGTCACCAAGGTTCGGGAATAAGTCGTAAGAGGGAAATTTTGAAAAAAATTGGCAAAAAATTGGAAAAATGGGGAAAAGTCTAGAATACTAAGAAAATTTTTACTAAAAGTCAGAAAATTTTACTTTTTGAGATGTGTGCCATGTGGAAACAACATCTGAAGGTCTGATGGTAGGCGCATGATCTCAAGATCTCTTGTATGAAAGAGTGAAAAGAAAAAAGATTTCTATCGCCTTATTCAAAGTAGTCAATGTTTTTGTTTACTGTGACTACGTTAGGTTTATGTAACATAAAGTGTTGTAGCAATAGCACAAGCCAAAATAATAATGCTAATAGTAGTGCCATAATTAACAATAATGGTGGTGTTAGTTGTGGTTGTGGTGCAGGTTTTCTGTCGACGACACACCCATAAGGGTTTACAAAAATAACGAAGCTAGAGGTATACCATTTCCCAAGTTCCAACCTATGGGAATCTACTCGACCCTTTGGGAAGCCGACGATTGGGCAACGAGGGGTGGACTTGAGAAGATCGATTGGAGCAAGGCCCCATTCTACGCGTACTACAAAGACTTCGACATCGAAGGATGCCAAGTCCCCGGTGGCGCAGGAAGTTGTGCCGCAAACCCTAGCAATTGGTGGGAAGGTCCTGCTTACCAGCAACTCAACACAGCCCAAGCAATGAAGTACCGATGGGTCCGATTGAACCACATGATCTACGATTATTGCACCGATAAGTCCCGTTATCCGGTCACGCCACCGGAATGCATGGCAGGCATTTAATATTATAATATAAATTTAAACCATTTGAATCCCTTTATATGTATGTGAAAATGCAATCATATAAGGGCATAATGGGAATAATAAAATGATGCTTTGTGAACCTTTTGTGATGTAGCCTAGTTGGCTCTACTAGGCAAAGTCAATTGTATGTTTGTGCCTCTTTCTGTCTGTATTTGCTGGAAATTATTTGTGAAATAAAGTTTTTAATGATTTTGAGAGTGATAGCTTATGGGTGGTGAAGAAAAAATGCACACCACCCCCTCCCCAAAAAAAAAAAGTCTAATTATGAGTTGGTTTGAGGTGCATGGGTCAACCATTTCGTCCAATTTAGTCAAACGTTTAGAAACACAAATATAATCCTTATCAAGGCTAAAAAATCGGATTTCGACCAAAATCCTGATAATATGAGTTTTCGTTTCGGTTTTGGTGGGGACGGAAACCGAAGTAACGGAATTTTGATCCATAATCCTTATAATTTTATGTACAAAATCAGTTAAAGCATGCTTTTGACCTATTTGGTGAGGTGAGATTGACAGGCTCATTGCTCCAACTCAAGAGCGTAGCCAGGATTTTCTTTGGTGGAGGACCTAGCGATGGTTATTAGATGTTAGTAATTATTTTATCGTAGATCTGGGGCTTTGTATACCGTAGAATTGGAGGCTTACACATAAAAGAAGTTCGTATAAGAAGTATGTTCTATATATTTTTAAAAGTTAAATGGGACTAGACACCAACCCTATATGTGACTCCACCCTTGGCATATGTGAAAGTCAGCTTTTGACAGGATGGATGGAGAGCCAAAGCATCATCATTTATGAAGCACCTTTTAACTGTGGATTTCGATAAAAGTGGAGACTGTTACAGATTTTGGGGGCATTAAAAGCAGTGGGAGTCACCCTTTGATGGGTTTCCATAGTAGAAGAAGCTTCATAGGTTATGATGGTTTGGGAGAAAGTCGTATGGGTTACATGCTTTGGCACTATAGCCACAAAACATGTTAAAGTCAAAATTTCAAGGGCTTGTGTAGCCAAGCCGCGACTACTTCTTTTTCTAACAGGTGTGGATGGTTTTATATATGAGTTAGTCTACAATTAGTTTCCATCATGGTTGGACTCCGTGGCCCATCTGTGTGATTGTGTTACATGCACGGATTTCTAATGTATGGAAATCCGTGCACTTCAAGGAGTTACATAGGTGTGTGAACTGGTTTATAATGCATATGATGGGTGGACACCCATTGTAGACTAACTCTTTATATATAGTGACTGACTTGATCATAGGCACATAGCATGCGAGCCGTCCGATCTGCAGACTCTAAGACATGTGGGAAATTCCATGCTCTTTAAGTCCACGTGCATCTCAAGTTGCACACGGAGCACAGCTTGCATGTCGTATGCTCTTTACTCATACCGCCTACACTAAAAGATCAGTGATTGCTTTGAATCAAATGCTGAAGATCAATTTTCATCTCAATCTTCCACGCAACGGATCTTGAGACCATGAGCATACCATCAAATGATTATTTTTTATTCCACGTGGCGCAAACACTAAAAAAGTGACTAAAAAACATATGACACGCATAAAGCTCAAACGTGATTTAGGGTTACTTCTTGGAAACGAAGATTGACCATCTAATAGTATGCCTATGGTCTAAAGATCCATTATATAAAAGATTGGGATGAAAACCGATTTCCATCATTTGATTCAAAGCAGTACGTCAATGATTTTTCAGCATCCTCAATAGCTTGGAAGGCGCAAATAGAGATACCCTTGCTAAAAAACATTGAAAAAGAGTATTGGAATATATATATATATATATATATATATATATATATATATATATATATGGAAAAGGCCTCTATCCTCCATGGGAGGACGGTCACCGTCCTCCAACCTTCCACATGGAGCTCCATGTGGCACCTAAAATATTGTTTCGATGCCACATAGAGCGCGTGTGCATTGCTTTTATCATCTTTGAAAGAAAAAAAATTTGAAAATTCATCTCCACAGTCTGTTTTTTGAACCGTGAAATACGGACCAATGAAACTCATCAAACTTTGACTTATGGGTTTAAAAAAAAAAATTCATCTTTTTTTTTTAAATATTGATCTATACTGTCCGCTTGTGCTCCACGTGGTACCCAAATACTATTTTGAGTGCCACGTGGAGTTCCACGTGTATCTTGGAGGACGGTGAGAGTCCTCCAATAGAAGACCTAATCAGCTCCCTATATATATATATATATATATATATATATATATATATATATATATATATATTATTTTCTAAGTTGCTAGATTTGAAAATTTTGACCCTAGTCAATGTCCCTTCAAATTATGCTTTTAGCACTTGGAACTTCATACTATTATTAAATAGCATGGTTCTTGGCATCGTCAAAAATGATAGCGTCCCATCTCAATCACATGCAACTTCTTCTAATAGTGCCCCATCTCTATCACGTGCAATTTCTTTTAATAGTGCCCCATCTCTTTCCACATTTGGGTTTCTGTGTGTATGATCCAATAAATCAACCATTTCTAGGACGAGCCACGGCTTAGAAATTGCACCTATTTGGATGGGCATAACCATTGGCAGATGAGCTCTTTTCTTGAACATAATACTTGTTTATATCAAATGTCGAAATCAAATATTTTACCATAGAGGGAATTTTTATGAGGTATTTATTTTAACCGCTACCTGTCCTATATAGCAAATGACCAAACTATCATGTATTAAAGGCTTAATAAAATGTTAATTATGGGTAAATATATAATTTTATAATGAATTAGTCTGCAATGGGTGTCGACTTATCATGAGCAGTCCACATCTCCCAGTAAGTAACTGAGTGACTTGCTCAACTTCTAATATATGAAAATCCGTGTAAGTCATTCAACCATTATGACATTAGGATTGGATGTCCACTCATGATAAGTTGACACTCATTATAGACTAACTCTTTTATAATAGCTAGTATGTTCTCACTTTTGGGTCATAATTTATCAAAAAGGTGACCTAATAATTTGTTATTTTATTTTTATTGTTTTATCATGCCATACCGGTTGAACTCTCGAGCGCGATAAGGTAACCAATCAGATTGCATTCAAAACCTATCTGAATCATATGATTAAGAGCCTAAAATTTAATTAAAATATTAAAAATAAAATCTTGTTTTAGAAAAATATAAGGAAAGTTTTGGAAAAGATTCCGGAAAAACAAGTTTAAAACATAAAAATCACGATTTTTAATTTTAAAAAAAGTTCATTTTTCTTTTCTAAAACCGGATTTAATTATTGTAAAAATATGAATCGGAGCATAGTTACTAAGTCGGAATAGTCGGAATTCGGCACAAAATCGGCAAGGCAAAAAACGTGAAAAAATTGGTAAATTTTGAAAAAAGTGGGGAAGCATTTGGGAAAAACTAATGAAAATATTAAAATTATTAAAAAATAAATATTACTTCGATGAAAATGAGGAAAATTTTGGTTAAAATTTGTTAAAAAACCCGTTTAAAACGTGAAAATCACGACTTTTAAAAAATATGAGTACCTAAAAAAACGCGTTTAAAACAATTTTTTTCATAAAATTAGAGATTTTGGTAACCATGCACAGGACAACCCTTGCCGCCAAAATAGTGCCAACTGTACAAAACGAAGAGCACTTTTTCATTCTCAAAAGGTCAATGGGCCAATCAACTAGCATGCTGACAATCGTGGGCCACTCATTCATCTTAAGATTGGACTATCTACCACATCTGTGACCAGCTGAACACTACTACACTGTAGCTGACTTTACTTCCAAATTTGGCTAATGATCTATTTTTATAAACAATGGCTCTATAAACAAATATGTAATAGTGTCCTTTCTCCATTGGCTACTTGGTGTCATAACTCATAAGGACCATCAATTTCATAAGGTGTACATATAGGTTATGGTTTAGAGTGCCTTTACTTGCACCAGAGATTCTTTCTTCGCAACCAGGCTTCTCACATGTGAAAATGAAAACCGCTGATTTCTTGGAATCAAGAAATGGAGATAGTTTTTCATCCCAATTCTGGACATAGTGGATCTTGAGATCTTGGGCCTATCATCACACATTCAAATATTAATTTCATGTGACACATATCTCCAAAAAGTGGGGGAATGGTCATGCCCTACTAGGCAGAACCAGATTTCAAGTCCTACCCCATCTATTACCCTTGAAAAATCGGAGAATCTTGACTTTCTTAATTTTTACTTTTTACAGCATGATGTGCAATCAATATTCTCAAATTTCCTTTCATAAAAAAAAATATATATTCTCATATTTCCAAGGGCAACAAATGGGATAGGACTAGAAATCCAATTCTACCTAGTAGGAGATAGGACCTGACCATTGCCCCCACAAAGTGACCTCAGAACAACATGAGTTGACTTTTTGGGATGTGTACCATATGCGCAAAATCAAAATTTGACCGTGTGATGGTTCACCCATAGCACTAATTGCGACATCTGTGTATGGAAATAGTATGAAAACATATTGAGCTATAGGAATATCGTATTCTCTAAACCAACATTTTACCCCAGCACTTAAAGTAAGCTGACTCTTGTATATAACACACAAAATTATATATTCTTATAAAAGATTTGGTGAATTCATTCATACTTCTCAAATCACCAAAATAACACGAGCTCGCACAAAACTTTAAAATCAAAGCAACAAAGACGAATGGAATTTTCCAAGTGAAAAAATTGTTGAACTGGATTCTTGAAATAAATACTTAAGAAGTGTCCTTCGGATTCTTTAAATGCTTAAGAACTAGATTCTTTAAAGGGCACTTCGCAAAAAGAGGATTTATGTTATAAAAGTTTGGCATTATTATACTACTTCAAAAACTTTTGCATAATTAGGACTACACGGATTTTTTGGGTTCAAAATTTTGAATATACACAAATTTCAAACAAATATTCACGGATTTCAAGGACACAAGAATAGGGTGCATCTAGATTATGCAAAACTTTTTCATTTTGGTATATTACTGCAAAACTTTATATTCCCAATCCTTGTTTGGGTAATTACGCCTTCTTTTTAAATAAATACTTAAGAAGTGTCCTTCGATAATTGGCCATAATATATATACAACCGCTTGCATAACAATAGTAGATCTAACTGATAATAGCAAAGAAATTCGGATTTGGGTGTGGAGTTGGCAATTTACTACTATTAACCAATCAATTCGCTTGTCATGCCGACTCGACTGAATTGAACCACAAACTAGTTTTTTGTATCCAATTCACAAGGTGAATAAGCAAATTAAGTAACAAGACCACATTAGTCCATCACTCGAAGTGGTTTGAATACCCTATGTTATCCAAAACTGGAGATTCTGAAGACTCTTCATAAGAGCTTACATATCATTTGAATTAAATTAATCAATCAATTTTTGAAGATGAGAAACCTTTTGAATCAAATTAATCAATCAATTTTTGAAGATGAGAAACCTTTTGAATCAAATTAATAAGCCTTGTAGTTCTGTTTCTCCCCTTACTCCCAAGAGAGGAACATATGCCTAGCTAATTGCATGGAATGGGCTGGGACATGTGCTGATATGATCCCCAATTGTCTACATGGATTTCATGAATAAGTAAATAAAAAGAAATAGATTAGAGAAAACCACTTCGAAGGTGGCGGACGTCCTTGTGATTCGTGACCTGAAATAAAATCTAGACAAGCATTTCATTCCTTAATAATTTGATTACGTGTTCAAAGATTTTACATAGCTCATCCTAAACATTTGAAATTCAAAGTCAAATTTAAAAGAGAAACTACCATTTATCTTATGTAAAGCAATTTAAGGAAATAATCAAATTAAAGATCTCTATAAGTAATTATTTTACATAGCAAGAGCGAAAATATCCCATGTAAATGATGGGCATTGTAGTCGAGCATATTTCAACTAGGAATTGTATCCAAATTCCAATTCATTAAACCAATACACGGTTTTTAACAAAACAAGGCGGTTTATGCTCTATTTGTAATCCCTGGTCGGTTTTGACATTGTAAAGTTTCAAGTAGAATTGACCCGGATTTTGTATCTGCATTACTTTAGAATCAGTACACGGTGGAAAAAAAAAAAAAAAAAAAAAAAATATATATATATATATATATATATATATATATATATATATATATATATATATACATAGAGAGAGAGAGAGAGAGAGAGAGAGAGTACTTGCTTGTTTCTCCGAACAAAAAACAGAGCTGGTCATCTATGCTTAAGAGCTCAAAGGAGTCATCTTCTTCCATTTCAATGGCTGCAGCAGCCTCATCCTCATCATCAATCAGAAAGGGCAGATTCTTTTGTATTGATTGGAATTTCTCGAAAACAAAACCATAAAATGCCAAGCTCGCTCCTTCCACCGCAGCTGTAACAAATTATTCATACCTATAACTAAGAATAGTGCTCAATGCAGAGATCACAATTCCTGTGAAGTATCCAAACAACGACAACATAAAACTGCTTGAAAAGGGTTAGCTTAGGCAGGTTTCTGGCCACCTTCCAATCGGTTTCCAATGATTCTCGGAAGCTCCTGATCGACCAGATGATCAAGATGAACAATGCACAAGAAGACAATGTCAATAAGCAGGAAGACTTGATCTCATGTCAAAATCTTCTAACGAAAGCCAGATTCTCAAGGACCTGCAAAAGTATGACGATCATCAATATATAGCCATTACATTTGTGCCACAATCTGCCCTCTCTCTCTCTCACATATACACAAAAACACAACTTTAAGTAGTGCTGTACAAGAGAGATTTCTTTTCCATTAACGGGTGCGCCCATAGCAAAGACTGGTGTGCGGACAGTAATTTCATTAATTGAAGTGCACCCAACTATTGTTGGAATGCCAATTGCAGAGGTAAAAAACACAAAAACATGGATCAGACATTCCTAACCATCTGAACTGTCACCTACACTTGAATGGCCTTTAAAAGTCAGCAGCAACCATGGTTCAAAATATCGTCCAAAATGGTACTTACTGGAAGTATCGGTTTTGGAGGTCATTGATACGATACTTTGAATGTATCGTACAGGTGCATATCATTTATATATTGGTATGCATCAGACAATACATATCGGTTTGGAGCTGGATAACACGTACCGGAAGACAAGGGTGGAGCCAGGATTTTTTCATAGGGTGGTCATCTAATCAATTAATGTTGGAAAATTACATAATTTTTTTTTCTAAGCAAATGCTAAAAAAAAATATATATCTACAAATGAAACAAGATACGAAATAAAAAGAAAATCATATACATATCGATTAGGTCGTTTCAACAAAATTGACCTAATTCAAAATTCCCTCGAAGTATGACTACGAGGTAGTATCATCCTCGCCATCATCCTCCAAAGAGTAGGATGATGTGGCAGTACGTTGCAAGGAGCCCGTAAGACCATTGAAGCTGTTGAACATATCCCGATGATGAATGGGTACACCCAACATTTTTTATTTAATAATTTATTGCCTTTATAAAATTATATATGTATTAAGTTTTTTTTTGCTCTTTACATATCTTAGTGAATTGCTCTAGTGGTAGACTTAGTGTTTTGTGAAGGTTAGGTTCTAAGTTCAAACCTTGTTATGTGTAATAAATTTCTTAATTTTTTTAATTAATTATACTAGAGCCTATACACTATGTGTGAGCATGTAGCTCCACAACATGCTGGAGCTTGTGAGAGAAATCTCTCCAAAAATAAGTCCGTGGAGCATCTAAATAGATGGAGGGGAGCCTAAACATAGGCCAAAATTGTAGGATTTAGTTAAAAAAATCAAAGAAGAAATATTTGTTATGAAAACAAATACCATAAAAAAGTTTGTTTGAAGATTTTAGATAATTTTGGGTGGTCAATATAATTTTGGATGGATGAGAATCCACTAATATAAATTAGGACACCAAAAGCTTGGTAACAAATTTTTAGAAAATTTGGGTGGTCAAAAATTTTTAGAAAATTTGGGTGGTCAATTGACCACCCAAGTCATAACGTAGCTCCGCTATTGCCGGGAGATCGATATTTTAAACATGGCACCAACTATGAAAAAAAAAATGGTACAACCTTTTGATGCATGTAATTTTTTGAGCTATGGCTGTTGATTCGCTGTTGATTCGAAACAGTAAGAGATAGGGCAATGATCAGGTGTAGAACCTGAAAACTGTCCTCATTTTATTCTCACTTGGAAGATAGTTGAAAACATTACTCTATTATGTTGATAGAGAATTTACAATTGTTAAGGTAGATACACCTCTCTAATGAGCAGTCACCAAAATTGCCAATTTTTTTTAAAAGCCACGATTAAATCGACTCTTTTGGTTTGCCAAACAAATCATGACTTTCTGAAAAAAAAATTGCGAATTTTGATTAAATCGCTACTTTTTCAATATATCGCAACTTTTTAATATTATTTTATTTTTCATACATTTTAATCTTATTGTTTTAATCTTTTATTATATTTTTTTCTCCGAAATTTTCACGAATTTCTCAATATTTTGCTGAATTTTTCCGAATTTTGAGCTGGCCGACTTAATCCTGAATCCCGACTCGGTAACTATGATGATGGGTATCGTATGGTTTAACAAAGGGTGAGGAGTAATGAGAAATTAGAGATCTTAGAATCTTAATTGAATGTAAATGTAGGAAACTTTCACTCACATCTATTAAAATCATTAGATATCTAAGACAATGATATAAAAATAAAGTGTAAAGTCTTAACATATATACTCTTTTGTTAGTTGCACTATTATTGAATCATATAAATAAGATACCTTATATATATATATATATATATATATAGAGAGAGAGAGAGAGAGAGAGAGAGAGGCCCGAGACTATACGCCTGGGTGTAGAGATATCTCTGTGCCTATTGATATGGGCGTGACACGTAGCGCCTTTTGGTGAAGAGACGTGTCTTGCTTTTTAATCATTTAACCACGTTTTAACTAGAGTTACCTTTGGTTTCAGAAATACCCTGCACCTGACTACCTGGGTGCCCACCAACCTACTTTTTTACCCCTCTCTCTAGAAGCAAAAGTAGAATGGCGTCCCTTTTACCTCTAACTGACGTACTCCGGCAACACTCCGGCAATGAAGCTCCGACGACGCTTCTCTAGAGGGGTGCCAATGCTCCACTAAAGGGGCGTCAGCGCTTCACTACCGGGGTGTCAACAATTCGCTACTGAGGTGTTAGTGCTTCGCTATTGGGATGCCAGCGCTTCGCTATTGAGGTGTCAGCACCTCGTTATCGGGGTGCCAGCGCTTCACTACCGGGGTGTTAGCGCTTCACTATCGGGGGGCATATTTTTGAGAAAAATAGACCATCTGATGGTACGCCGATGATCTTGAGATCAATCCTATGGAAGATTAAGATGAAAAATGACCTTCATCATGAGATTCAAAGCAGTTGACGGGTTTGATTTTCGGAGGAAGAAGAAGACTTCTTTGAAAAAGGGAGAGAAGAGAGAAAATAAAGAGATCTCTTCCTTGAAAAAAGAGGAGAGAAAAGGAAAAATCATCTGAAAAAGTAAGTCTGACACGTCCTTGGACAAATGGAGAGAAGAGAGAAAAGAATGAGACCCCTAAAAAAGTCAAGTATGATGGCTGACAGGGAATATAACTTTTAAAATATTTTAAAAGTTTTAACTCTAGTTAATAAAGTAGGTCCCATGCCACATGTTGTTCATGGAGCAATCTAGGCCTAGAGAAATCTCTACGCCTGGGCGCATTCTCATTTCTCCCCTCAGCTCTCTCTCTCTCTCTCTCTCTCTCTCTCTCTCTCTCTCTCTCTCTATATATATATATATATATATATATATATATGTGTGTGTGTGTGTGTGTGTGTGTGTGTGTGTGTGTGTGTGTCTTTGATAAAGAATATACAATTGTTAAGATGGATATAATGAAATCAAAAAATATGCCGAACGGACTCTAAGGCACGCGTGGATCACTGGCACACGACATGAGAGTTGTGCGGTATGTGAACCTTGAGAAACACATGGACGTAATGAGGAGGGAGATCCATATTCGCCTCAAAGTCCATTTGACCTACGGCTCTCATGCCATGTTCTGATGATCAGGCCCGGTTGCCTAATACCAGATCATCATCATCATCCGTATGAAACAAATGGCTAAATCTGTTTGTTAGAATATCCAAAGAATTTTCCTTTAAAACATATAATATTCCCACTTCTTATGAAGTTAAAAAGGAAGAAAAAGTCAAACTCACTGTTTTCGGCCAGAAAGCAGAACAGAGGATTGGTATCACTCAAAATTATTGGCTGTTACCGACTTTAACTGCAACAGGCTCCGAACAGTAGGGGCAGTTCCCAAACAGAACATCGAACGACCTGCAATCATATGTGTTCATGGCATGTATAAATAAAAGAACGAATCTGCTAACCATGATTACAAACAGATAGGGCTATGACCATACATTTTTATGCCAAGTAGCACACATTTTGATCAATCCAAGTAGCCAACCTAGCAGCTCACAATTGGTATATGTTTCAGCCAAAAAATCACGCATATAAAGGATTAGAACCATCCTATCAGTGCACTTTTAACATCAACCGTCTAAAGAAATGTACAATCATCCAAATGAGAATGCATGAATCAGACAGCTCAAATCCTCCAATCATGTGTTTTCTGGCTGATGGTAAGCTCTCAATACTAGAGTCACCAAGTCGGGGTTCGGCAAGGCTAAAATTCAGCAAATTTTGGCAAGTTCGGGGGAAAAAATTGGTGAAAAATAAAAAATAAATAAAAATAAGATTAGAAAGTATGAAATTTTTTTAAACATATTTAAAAAGTCATGAATTTTTTTAAAACATTTTTAAAATGTCACGAAATTTTTTTAAACATATTGAAGAAAGAAACACAAATGTGCAGAGAGCAGCAAATAAGCCCAACATACTGCCTTGTTGTTGTAATGGAGCGCAACCAATCTCTGAGGCATATACTATGGAAAGCTCGACTGCAGCTGGGATTCTCACATGAGTAGTCAGGTGCACCACCACTCTTAGCTCCAAGTTCATCATCTTCATCAAAATTGAAAAGCCATTCATTAATAACTGATCAGATTGGCCAATCAAAAAAAAAAAAATGAATGATCAGATTGTTATAAAGAGAAACTGTGGGGTGTTGGTACTTGGTAGGAAATACAGCTCGAGCTGTCAATGGGCCTGACCCGCTCGACCCAGTTTTGAACTGAGTCGGGCACATAAACTTGACTGATGCGGGACGGGAACCCTAAAATGCGTGAATAGGATTTTGATGCGATTTGCTGAAATTAAATAAAATTAATTCAAGATTAATCTCAAAACTATCACGATACCTTCGGGTTGGTAGAATTTCGATAGGTAAATCACGCGAGATCCGAATAGGGTGTCAAATCCAATGCGTAAGTCCCGTTAGATTTGAGGTGGGATGGGGCCTAGAGATAGAACTCTAGCTTTTTCAGGCTTGGGGGTTCGTCTTTGATCCGATGTAGTTTCACGGGTTTGAACTAGGATTGTCGGATTGGATAGGTTTGATGGCTTGGATGAAAACTAGGGTTTTGATGGAAATAGGTTTTGGGTTTTGAATTAGGGATTCAATATGGGTAATGGATGATTATAAGAGAAAAACAAAGAAAATATATGACAAAGATAATAAAAGATCAAAGAGAATAAATGGGAATCACTTCCTTGGTCTCACACCAAACCCATCTCGGGAAGAAGAATATTCAAGCATAAAGCATTCAAAATATTCAATAATCTATTAAAAAGTGTTTACAAGCCTTTATATATAGGCCACAAATAATTAATTCGAAATAAAAAAGTGTCCTAAAAGAAATAAAAACACTAAAAAGGCAGTTTTTTCGAAGAAAATAAAAATCCCGTCACTAGGCGGAATCGTCCACGGTGCGCTATGGGACTGTTCACAGCGTGCTATGGCACAACGCGCTGTGGTACTGTTCACAGCAAGCTATGGCTGTTTTCAAGTCAAAATGAGCACTTTTTTTTTTTTTTCTTTTCTCCCTTTTAAGCTGAAAATTTTGTTGCAACGCAATTCCAATGCCCTCGATCTTGACGTTCCTCGTCATTCTCCCCCACTCAAAATGTTTCATCACCGTTGAAACACGCATGTGGTATTGATCAAGTGTATCGGGGCCCGATCGGTGGAAGTCTTTGCAACTAGCCCAAACAATCTCGGCACCGAGTGGCGTATGATCATGATCTCGATCTCTATTAATTGTAGCGTGACTCACACTGTAATCCTCTCCTCGACGTACCAAATAATCCGGCTTGTCAACCCACTCTACCAAATATTTATGAATCTTCTCATCAACTCTCCCGGACCCGCAGGAATTCATCCTTGATGAAGTGTGATCGCAATATCGGTCGGGAATACGAGAACTCAAGCGGCAAACTCTTTCATGACTGGCCCATGTACTCTCGGTAGTCAATGTATTAATCCTCTTCATCTCATAAACCAGAAACTCTGCCACAGGTGAATGCCACAAGATCATCTACCTGATATTCTTTGAAACGCCAGTGAGTATCAATAAATAATTTGTATTGATTGTTGCTTGAATTAATCTTCTGTTTAATTTCGGCATGCAATGTTTAATGAGACTCAAAAGTTGACTCACAATAAGACTCGGAATGTATAGCGGTATGCAACTCAAGACTATGCTGTATATGCGTGTCTATGGACTCGATACTCTCATGTGCATGTGACGCTAACGACTCACATGTAACCGACTCATGTGTGATTGAATCAAGTGACACTAATGGCTCAGGTGCACTAGGCTCAAGTAACACATGCGTACCCATGTCACCCAAAACCAGGGACTTGTTCACAACTGACTCTACGAACACTATCAGATCATGCGTAGGTGACTCGGTCGAATCGTGTGTGGGTGACTCCACATCACTACTCACAAGGATGATAGAAGCCTCTTTAATACAAACTAGACTTTTTTCAACTTCTTCTATCTCCTCTTAACTCATCACGGTTCTAGGGTCATACACTTCCTCTTCTACTTTCATATTTTTCGGCTCCTTAGAACTTTCACTTTTAGTCAATAAATTCGGAATATGAAGTTTAATGGAGCACTGGTAAGCAAAGTGTCCGAACCCTTGACACTTAAGACAATCAGGACACCTATTTGTCTTGGTTTTCAGACGCTCTAGGAGGTGATGATGCGTGGAAGGAACATAGTTCTCGATAAGTCGCTCCCACATATCTTCCCATCGTGCAATGGGCTTACAATTAGTTAACTCACATAGAAGCTCAACATTAGTCCAATAGGTTTTGGCACTACCCTCTAACTTTGTTTTCACTAACCTAACTTTGTACTCATTCAGTATGCCATACCAATCAAATACTCTTCCACACTAGACAACCACTCCACGAAGGTTTTAGGATTCGTCGTACCCTCAAAATCTGGGACCTCATTCCAATAGAATTTAGAAACCTATCAGTAGGATTGTACTCGGGTTCACGATGATGAGGGTACCCTCTAACTCTAGTCTCATCACCACTTGCAAGACTTTGCCAAGAATTTGGTGTGTAGCGGCTCCCATTCTTAATAGCGCACAATTCGGCCTTGATGTCCCTAATGACATCGGCAATCTCGCTCATTCTCATGGTGAACACTTACTAACATGGGTGCTAAATGGCATGCAAATATGGACTCAATAGAAAAACAATGCAATAAAATAAATATGGCAAACAAAGATGCCCTAACCTAGAAAATCTATCTCTGATACCAAAACTGATGCGGGACGGGAACCCTAAAATGCGTGAATATGATTTTGATGCGATTTGTCGAAATTAAATAAAATTAATTCAAGATTAATCTCAAAACTACCACGATACCTTTAGGTTCGTAGAATTCCGATAGGTAACGTGAGATCCGAATAGGGTGTCCAATCCGATGCGCAAGTCCCATTAGATTTGAGGTAGAATCGGGCCTAGAGATAGGACTCTAGCTTTTCTAGGGTTGGGCGTTCGTCTTCGACCCGATGTAGATTCACGAGTTTGAACTAGCGTTGTAGGATTGGATAGGTTTGATGGTTCAGAGGAAAACTAGGGTTTTGATGGAAATAGGTTTTGAGTTTTGGATTAGGGATTCAATATGAGTAATGGATTATAAGAGAAAGAGAAAGAAAATATATGGCAAAGATAATAAAATATCAAAGAGAATAGATGGGAATCACTCCCTTGGTCTCACACCAAACCCATCTCGAGAAGAAGAATATTCAAGCATAAAACATTCAAAATATTCAATAATCTATTAAAAAAGTGTTTAACAAGCCTTTATATATAGGCCATCAATAATTAATTCGAAATAAAAAAGAGTCCTAGAAGAAATAAAAAACTTAAAAAGCAGTTTTTTCGAATAAAATAAAAATCTAAATCCTTTCATGAGTCGTCCCACGGTAGCGTTGTGGGATCGTTCACGATGTCGTGTACGTACAGACAATTTGATACCAAAACTGACGCGGGACGGGAACCCTAAAATGCGTGAATATGATTTTGATGCAGATTTGCCGAAATTAAATAGATTAAAACAAATTTAATCTCAAAATTAACTCGATACTTTCAGATTCGTAGAACTCCGGTGGGTAAATCACGCGAGATTCGAATAGGGTGTCCAATTCGATGTGCAAGTCCCGTTAGATTTGAGGCGGGATCGGGCACTCTAGCTTTTCTAGGCTTGGGCATTCGTCTTCGATCCGATGTGGATTTACAGGTTCGAACTAGGGTTGTAAGATTGGGTAGGTTTGATGGCTCGGATGAAAACTAGGGTTTTGATGGAAATAGGCTTTGGGTTTGGATTAGGGATTCAATATGGGTAATTGATTATAAGAGAAAACAGAGAAAATATATTGTAAAGATAATAGAATATCAAAGAGACTAGATGGGAATCACTCCCTTGGTCTCACACCAAACCCATCTCGGGAAGAACATTCAAGCATAAAGCATTCAAAATATTCAATAACTAATTAAAAAGTGTTTACAAGCCTCTTTTATATAGGCCACCAATATTTAATTCGAAATAAAAAAAGTCCTAAAAGAAATAAAACTAAAAAGACAGTTTTCCGCATAAAAATAGAAATTCCGTCGCTAGACGGTGCCGTCCACGGCGCGCTGCCGTGCTGCAGCAATGTTCTCCTGGCAGTTTCAGTCTCATTTTCTCCCTTGAAGCTACAGTACCCGAGCTTCCTCTATGCTTCTTCCGACACCGATAAAACTGATGTGGTCCAACTCTAATGCTCTCGATCTTGACGTTCCCCATCATTCTCCCCCACTCAAAATGTTTCATCTCTGATAAAACATGTATGTGGTACTGATCAAGTGTATCGGGACCCGATCGGTGACACTGTTCACAGCAAGCTGTGGTTGTTTTCAAGCCAAAGTGAGCACTTTTTTTTTTCTTTTCTCCCTTGAAGCTGAAAATTCTGTTGCAGCCCAATTCTAATGCTCTCGATCTCCACATTCCCCGTCATTGACCCATCGAGTCGGGCGGGTTGGCTTAACTCATAGGTTAGGTGATCCGAAAATATATATCCTTTCTTTACAAGTACATCTATTTTATATTATATATCGGGTTGGGTCAGGCCATGCTTCTGGCCTTTGACTCAGGTCAAGTCGGGTCGAGTGCATCAACCGGCTCGGTCGTGTCGGGTGCCCAAAGTATTGGGCCAACCTAACCTTACCCAGCCCGTTGACAGCCCTTAATACAGCTTAGCCATGTTGGTTTCTGATCTGAACCTGTTCATGGAAACAGCTGCGTTCAACGTATTGTTTTTACCATTTAAGCCAAATAAAATGACTTAAAATATCCCTGATGATATTATGATCAACCTAGCCATTTTACGACCAGATCAGTGATCAACACGACCAGCCCGTGATCATGATCAAGTCCCCATTGTTTATAGATGTAAAAGCAGTTGACTATACCAACTGGAAGGTAACGAGCATAACAAATTCCACAGTCGACTTGCTTATCATCTTTGATCACATCTGGAGGTCCAGGTAGAAGAGTCTCCAATATACTTTCGAGATTTTCAGGTAGCGATTTGTTACTCAACCTGCACATTCGGAAAATAAATTGGGTTAAACATTTCAGGTGTTGATAGCTTGAAGGGTATGCACAGTGAGCATAGATAACAGGAGTATTGATCAAGAAAATGTACGAAAAAGTCTCTTCGGAGAAGTCTGATTGGAAAAAACAAAAAGTACTGAAGCAATGGATCACTCCAAGATACATAATTCATTACATTACAAGCTTTCGTACATCATTCACAAGATAATGAAAGGGTATTGATTCAACTTGTAATTTAGAAATGGGAAATTCTCAGGATCATAGTGACAAAATACGACTTTTTAAAAAAAATAAGCATATAATACGCATCTTTTTGCCACAATGTACTAAACCTGTATAATACCCATATCATTGAATATATGCGTCTTTTCGTAAAATAGGCGTATTTTGCATACCAAACACGTTGTTCACATATTAAACGTTTTATTCCTGTATTTTATCGTCTTCAAAAAAATTGTTTTAAAACCTTTTCTTTTTTTTTTTAAATATAGTGAAACTTCAACTTTAAACTATTAAACGCTTTATTCCAGAATTTTTCCCATTTTTTGTCCCCATTTTTTTTTTTCTGTATTTTACAGTTTTTCCCGACTTTTTCACTCGCCGTATTAAACTCGTATCCATATTTTGTCACTATGCTCAGGATAAAGTAGAAAATCTAGAAACATAGTGCAACCATTAACCATTAAAGATGGAAATGAAACTTCAGATATCTTCATTCAATGGAGAATAATGGTATAGAATTCCATATTTGATCAAATTTAATGTTGCCACTATTCTGATATAAGTATTGTTCTAACTTCTAACACATCGTACATTTCACCATTCAAGATCATCTTCAATGTTGCATTATATATATATATATATATATATATATATATATACAGAGAGAGAGAGAGAGGTAGAGCACAATCAGCATAGAATGAAAAAAAAAAAAACACAACACAGTTTTACAACATTCCCATAGATGTGAGTTAAATGGTTGGACTATAGTTTATGGCAAAGATCTTGCAAAGAATTTCGTATAATTGCAATTGCATTATTATTGGGACTATGAAAGCCACAGAAAAAAAATGGACAAAAGCACATGCTACACGAAAGTTAAAAAGCTTTCTACCTCTGAACCTAGTTGTTTGATGGACAGCTTTAAAAGAGCGGCCATGCATAAAGCAATCATCAAACAGAACCAAAAACAAAACAAAAGAACAAATGCAGAAAGACCTGACCATGAGATGCCCCAAGAAGCTAAATCTTGATTGAGATACTATACTACGATACCCATGATCCTCTATACAACCAGGTTAAAAACTCCAACTTAATACCCACAACACACAATAATCGGCACTCTTTTTGTTTCTTTTATATACCCACAACACCAGACTTTATTACCTGTTCCTACCACCATTTTTTAAAAGCATTGATGGGGATTTAAAGTGGGC
The DNA here is from genome assembly GCA_021018995.1 of Chloranthus sessilifolius. Taxonomy (NCBI): domain Eukaryota; kingdom Viridiplantae; phylum Streptophyta; class Magnoliopsida; order Chloranthales; family Chloranthaceae; genus Chloranthus; species Chloranthus sessilifolius. The sequence goes on from CM037592.1 coordinate 96,505,553, forward strand.
TTCCCCAGATTTGTAATTACTCAAACAATAATACCCCAAGGGCATTCACAAAACAGGGGACTTTATATCCATTATTGGCTCCTACCACCATTTTTTAATAGCATGAGTATTGAAGATTTATAGTTGCCTCCCTTTAGGATTAATAATTACTCAAACAATAATACCCTCACTTGTGAACTAAACAAGGGTATATAAGTAAAGGGTAGCTTTATTAACACCCTCGGAATGTTGGAGAGTACCTATGCCAAAAACCATTGATTGCTTTGAATCAGACAATGGAGATCGTATTTTGCCCCAATCTTCCACACAAGGGATCTTAAGATCATGAACGTACCATGAGGTCAGTTGTTGATTCCATATGGCACAGATCCAAAAAACATGGTCCTAAAGTCACGTTTGAGCGTGATGTGTGCCATGTGATTTTAGGGCCAGCCAATTTTTTGGGATCTGTGCCATATGAAATAAAAAATAGGTTGTATAATGGGACGTCCATGATCTCAATATCCCTAAGATTGAGGCGAAAAACGATCTCTATCGTCATATTCAAAGAAATCAATGCTTTTTGGTGTAGGTACCCTCCAAGATTCTGTGGGTGTTAATAAAGCTACTCCTAAGTAAAAGCTCAAAGATTTAAACAAATCAATAACCAGTCCCTTATTGGATTAAACTAAATTTAACATCAGGATCCTAGCTCTCTATAAATACAAGAACGCATAACATACCCCCATGATAGAACTATGAAATAATGAGGAATTTATATGCTCCACCTTCGGAATTTCGTCTCAGAGTGACACCTATAAAGGAGAAAGTTATGGAATGTCAATTGAGATGATTTGGACATGTTCATCAAAGGTCAAAGGCAGACCCTGTATGAAGGATTGTTACGTTACAAGCACAAGGATGTATGACGCGGGACGGAGACCCTAAAATGCAGAATATGATTTTTTATGCAGATTTTGCCGAAATTAAATAAAATTAAATCAAGCTTAATCTCAAAACTATCTTAAATACCTTAGGGTTCAAAGAATTCAGGTTGGTAGATCACACGAGATCCAGGTAAGGTCCAGTCCGATGCACAAGTACTTTTGGAGTCGAGGCAAGATCGGCCTAGAGATAGAACTCTAGCTTTTTTCAGGCTTAGGCGCTCGTTTTCGATCCGATGTAGATTCACGGATTCCAAATTAGGTTGTAAAAGGAAATTAGGGTTTGTAAAAGGCTTATGGCTGTTAGATCGGTTTATGGTTTTGAAAAGGGTGTTGGCTATGTTTGATTTAGGGTTTCAAAAGGATTAGGGTTTTGGGATCGCAAGGAAACAATTAGGCTACGGTGTAGGGAAAGCAAACACCGATCGAGAGATAGCAAATATAATAGAGAAAATAACAATGAATTTTGAGAATCACTCCCTTGGCCTCACACCAAACCCATCTCAGGCAAAGATTACTCAAGCATAAAAGCATTCAAATAATCAATCAACTAACTAAAAGTCTTTACAGGCTTCTATATATAGGCTACCAATAATTAAGTTCGAAATAAAGAGTTCTAATACTAATAAAACACAAAAAGAGAAGTTTCGCATAAAATCCCGTCTGAAGCCGTCGCCGTAGCTCGCTCAAGCGATAATTATCATTGCTCGCGTGAGCCTCACTCGCGCAACCTTAAGTGATCGCTTGCACGACTGAAGTCATCGCCTGTGGCTCGCGCGCGCGACTTTAAGTGTTCGCTCTCTCTGCTATTCAATCTTGTCGTTCCCCATCAATGTAGGAGACTACGAAGACCAGGGGAGCGAACTGGTAGCTCAATGGAAGGTGCACGATGTCGCAACCTTGAGGTCGCAAGTTCAATCCCAGTTTATATATATATATATATATATATATATATATATATATATATATATATATATATATATATGAACACCAGTGATGACCTGGAGGGAAGTGATGAGATGTGACATAAAAGATTGCAGAGTTATGGAGAGCTTAGCGCTGAACAAAAATGAGTGGAAAAATAAAATTTGCAAAGCCAACCGCAACAGATGGGATAAGGCTATGATGATGGTGATTATTATTACTATTATTGTTATAACTATTATTATTATGATTGTATATTCCACTTCATAACAAAGTAAAAAATAGTAAACACATGATTGCATACAAAGTGACCTATATCAGAATGAAGCAATAAAAAAATCCATGAAAAACATTTAATATCTACCATTTCTTGCTATTTCTCCTCCACTTCTTTCTAATAATATCGACCATTGAATCTGGACCAAGAAACCGGCACCTGGATCGACTCAAAGCCATTAGTGAACTAATCCTATGTACCTATTCGGAAAAAACAGTCAATTCTAGACAAAGAAACTTACTCTGGCAATGACCTGGGATTGAGTGCATTTATATACAATAGAAGATAGCAGTCATTTCCTGTGTAAATTGACAATTTCAATAAGTATTCGTAAGAACACGTGGATGGAGAAATGAACCATGGACTCGTCTGTAATCAGTAAATCCGCACCTACACTGATTTGACGAAATGATGTAGCACGAGAGGGTTGCCTTGGACCAACAACCCAGGGTGCCCTGTCAATTTCATCCAATGTAACCCAAAATTCCTGAAATTTCTCCAAAAGCTAGGTATAATATTACATTCGTACAAAAAAAAAGATTAGCACAGGAGAAACTGATATGGTAGACCACACTATTAATATGGAGAAATGTAGCAGTGAAAGAAAACTATGATACTACAATTTGTAGCACAAGCTTGCTTGAAATACCTCACTAAATTGGCGCATGACATCTTTCAACTTCGAGTGTTTTGGCCATTTTAACTCGCAGACATAAGGTACATCCTGAACAAAAAGACCATATAAAATAGGTTTAGATGAAAGATATCATAGAACCATAATGCTCTCCATTGACCTAGGGATACGGAATACCACAACACAACAAAGGCATATAAGGAAAAAGTGAAAAAAACAGAATTTAATGCAACAATTGATGACTCCAACAGCAAGGATTAATAAGTAGTTGCAATTAAATATGTCTCTGATTACAAGATAAAGACGACTACTCAAGTGCCCCAAGTACAAGGTAATGGATAACTAATTGACTACATAATTTAAAGCTAGTTTTCATATTGAAGTTGAATTCAATTATGACAAAACATGAGGCGAAACAAGAGAATTTTCAAAATTAATAATAAAATAAGAAAACAAACCGCTGTTACTGAAGGTGCAGATTCAGGATAATTTTGGGGTAATTCTATCTCAATGATGTGTGTGCGTCCCTTCATATCTCTAAGAGTCAACGAGCAGTAAACCAAGTTAGTGACTCACATTAAACAGATGAATCTATCTAAGAAGAGAAAGGAAAGTAAACTTGATACGTAATAGAAAATGTTATATGAAATGTAAGCAAACAAGTGAATTTTATGGGCTACCAAAAGCTCATCGGAGCAAATAAGAAAATTTATATTAGAATGAGAACCTCAGATAACACAGTTTACAAGAAACCTACATTTTATGGGTTCTCTTTTACATAAAGAATTTACTCTGTAATCATGGAAATTGATGTAGCTTCCTTCAAAGTTTCAAATTATCATCTTTTTTCCTCATCGGAATTTAAAACTTTTATTGGCGTTTTCATTAGAACAATATTTTCTCTTTACCAATAAAGATTTTAAATGAAGAAGATAATACATGCGAAGCGACCCTCTCACACTCTTGGTTACAACAGATGTACTAAAACGAAATCCTTAAGGCAGGGTGAGGATAAAGAAATGCCAAAGTGGACATGGGAAAGGTCGGGTGAGGATAAAGAAAAGCCAAAGTGTACAGATTGGGGACAGGGGAAAGGCCGGGTGAGGACAAAGAAAAGCCAAAGTGGACATGGGAAAGGTCAGGTGAGGCCAAAGTGGACATGGGAAAGGTCGGGTGAGGCCAAAGTGGACAGATTGTGGACATGGGAAAGGCCGGGTGAGGATAAAGAAAAGCTAAAGTGGACATGGGAAAGGTTGGGTGGGGATAAAGAAAAGCCAAAGTGTACAGATTGTGGACATGGGAAAGGCCGGGTGAGGATAAAGAAAAGCCAAAGTGGACATGGGAAAGGTCAGGTGAGGCCAAAGTGTACAGATTGTGGACATGCGAAAGGCCGGGTGAGGATAAAGAAAAGCCAAAGCAGACGTGGGAAAGGTCGGGTGAGGATAAAGAAAAGCCAAAGCGTACATATTGTAGAAGAATTGGACATATGCTAAAGAGCTATGATGTGATTTGGTTGGGCACCCCAAGCCAAACAATAGTCGTGCATACGCATCAGTTGCTGAAAATGGTGTCTCTACACTATCTACACAAGATGCAATCACACTCACACAGAACGAGTATTGACTGAGACAGGTACATTGGGTTTGCCCACGTCTCCCAATCATGAGTCTCCGTGGATCATTGATTCAGGAGTCACTGATCACATGTCTAGTATGTCTACATATTTTCATTTGACGCCATATATATTGCCCATGTAACGTTCACACTGTTGATGGACTTTTCAACCCTCTCGCTAGGAAAGGGACGGTCCAAATTGGTCGCATGACTTTGGAGTCTACCTTACATACAAGGTTGCCAAGTCATGTATCGTAATCTAAAATTTATGTATCGTTCATCGTATCGCAAGATACAATTCAAATTTTATAAATTCATAAGAAATATATATAAATATAGTAAAAAAAAATCTAGAAATAAGAAAAAGATATATATATATATATATATAACAATCAATGATCATTGGACATTCATTCAGTTATCTATCACATTAGAAATTAGATTTAAATCAAATATACTTAACAAAATAGAACATTTCATTTTAGATTAATTTTTAAGTGGAGACAAAAATCCAATTACCTAAATCATAAACTTTTCAATTTTTCATCATATAAAAAGAAATCTGCAGTTGTACAAGAATAAGTGTGGTGTAAGCGTGTATTTATATGATGTGTGTCTTTCAAGTTCTAACTTCTACTAAAAAAAATCCAATGCTTGTTTCCTGACATTACCGATTTGTAATCCCTAAAATTTTAAAAATTCTAAACAAAAAATCCAAGTCTTCAATCTTCATCTCTACCCCAAAATCAACACCATCTTCAAGATCGATTAAATTATCAATTTTTCTTATTTCTCTTCCTCATAGACATCTTCCTCTTTTTTCTTTATTTTTGTTGTTTTCTTTTATATATTTTTTAAAGATTAGAGTTGGGTAAATAAGTGATAAATTTTTAATAAAAAATTAGTTATAATTGAAATCACGTGTATCGGCATTCATGTATCACAATGTATCGTATCATGTATCATAAGATACGGTTAAAATAAGATAAACCTCATAGATACATATCGTTTTCTATAATATCATGTATCGTATCGCATACCGTATGGTGTATCGTAAGAGATTGACAACCATGCTTACATATGCCTAACATCATGGTTGTCAAGGCCACGCTATAGCCTCGCTATGGCCTCGCCAAGGCGAATGGCGATGAGAAACGCCATATCTAACCAAATAGCCATTATGGCTAAATAGCGTTGCCATGGCGGAATAGCATTATGGCATCGCTATGCACGCTATTTTATTTTTTGGTTAATAATGTATAATACTTATAAGTTATAACATTTTTATATTATATAAGTTACAAAAGTTAACTTACAAGTCAGAAAACCTCAACTTATAAATTACAAAATCCTCGACTCTCTCTCTCTTTCTCTCTCTCGTCACAGCAGCCACCAACACCAGCGTCGGCGACACTACCGTATGTGTACTTAATAGTTCATATTTTTTAATATTCTATATTTTCTTATATTTCTTATTTATTTATTTATACTTACCATGTTGCAAATTTGATTTGTATTTTTTGATATTTGTTTATTCCTAGAACATGAAATCCTCAATATTAGAATCAAAGTATGATGTTTTAGTAGTTGAATTTTTTTCTTATATTAAAAAAAAAAAATACTACTAATTAATAGATAATATATATATATATATATATATATTTAAATTACTATAATAAATAGTCTCGTCATGACTTCACTATAGCCATGCCATGGCGTAGCGAGCCTCTTCGTCATGACCTCGCCACACCGCCTTAACTACCTTGTCTAACATGCCCATGAACCCTCTTCCTGTTAGTAGTATAACAAGAACCCTCAATGTAGCGTTCCCTCCATCTCATTGTGTCTTTCAGGACCAGACGTCGAGGAGGATCTTTGGCCATGGTGGTGAAGAGAGGAGACTCTTTTTTATGATCAATGATCTATCACTTATACTACTATTATTACTATGTCCCCTCATATTGCTCACCTATGGCACTCTCGTTTTGGCCATCTTCCAGTACAACATCTCTTTATTTTGTTTACTAAGACAACTTAATTCCTTTGATGTTTCTAAATATAAGTGTGATATATGTCCAATTAATGATAGCGAAAACGATACACCTTTTCATATTGTACATTCTGATGAGTGGGGACCATCCCAGTTATTTCTTTGCCTGGATATCGTTATTTTGTTTCCTTCATTGGAGATTGCAATCATTTTACTATGTTTTTTATGACGAACTTCAAGAAGAATTGGAGACGATCTTTCCACCTTTCACAAGCATTTTAAACTTAATATGTACTTTTATCACCATCTTCAAACCTACCTTCAAGTTCATGGAATAAAGTGACAAACTACTTGTCCCCACACCCCACAACAAAATGGAGTGGCTAAGAGGAAAATTCATCATTTACTTAAAGTTGCATGTGCCTTATTCCTTGGTCTCAATGTCCCTAAACAATTGTGGAATACACTTACTCTCACTGCCTATTTTTTATTAATAGGATGCTTACCCCTATTCTTAAAGGGAAGTCTCCCTTTCATGTTTTGTGACCCACATCTCATCTTTTCCTTGCTTCACCATGTACAATTGGCTGTCTATGCTTTACCCATGTTCCTGATATCAGCGTAAGAGTTGGAACCCAAGGTAGTTCGATATATTTTCATTGAGTATGGCCCCATTACAAAAAAGGGTACAAATGTTATAATCCCTTTTCTCAGAAGAAATTTGGTTCTTTGGATGTCACCTTCTTCCCAATTAAAACAACCTAACCCTAATCTCTACACCTAAACCTCAAATTCACATCTAAATACCACTTTTATTAATAATATGGAAACAATTTAGATATTATTATCCAAAACATATAGATAGATTAATGGAATATGACAGCCAACTTACAAAGCCATGACTAACCCATTTGTAGCCCACATGTCAAAAAAATTCCCAAATCCAAGTCATCAAAGTGGTAGCTCATTTTGGGAGCTACTGTAGGCCTAAAATTTTCATTGATTGGAGGATTTGAACTGTCCACTCTAGGCAGTCTAATTTGGATGGTTGTGTATTTTATAATGGTCAATATTACAATGATCAGATGGTTCCAATCCTTTGATAGGTATATTTTTTGTCTGAGACGTGCCAACGATGAGCTGCTAGGTGGACAGGTTGGAATGATCACAAAAGGTTATTAACAAAACTCTTTCGAAAAAATTATTAACAAGAATCTTTCATGCAAGTAACAAGTAAAACAAATTGCTGAAGATTTCTTACAACAGGCAAAACCAAGTAAATAAATGATGGTTGCAATCAGAGTACAGGAGACAAAGCTCTTTCCCACATCTTACAAGATGCGGAAGCTGATGCAGGTTAGGTTTTCGCCCACATTTACGAGATGTTCCCATCCAACCTCTTCTATCTACAAACAGAAAATATATATATATATATATATATATATATATATATATATATATATATATATATATATATATATATATTACACCAATATTAGATTTTTTTAATTCTGTGTAGAAAGAATAAACAGTAATAGAAGAAAATACATTCAACAGGGAGTATAAAAGTCTTTTCTTATGGAAATCTAAATGCAATCGTGCCACTACCAGATGTTATGGATGCCACACTACTATCTCATTCAAAAAACATTTACAGCCATCTGTAATATTCTAAACATATTGTGATCCATGGATAAAGACACCAAGAAGATTGAAACAACTAATAAAATTGAAAAGAAGCATCAAACCAGTAGAATCTAAACTAAATCATATCTTTATGAGCCTGTTTGTGAACTGAAATATGCCTTTTTTTATCTTAACTCGATAACAAAAGCAACTCATACTACCTCAACTCCTCTCATCACTTTTAAAGATACCCAAAATACTCGAAAACAGACTAATCACCTTGCGTGGCGCAAGAAATTTGCTAATAAATTGATATATGTGAGAGTCATTCTTCACTTGAGCATAAATCTAAGAGCCTCCCATAACTTTGTTGGAGTCTCGTGAAACATAAACATGTTCTAAATGTGCCTTTCCATAGAATTGATGAGCCATCCCAATGCAATACAGTTATGAATCTCCCAATGCTTGTATGTGGGATCAGTGGTGAGGGAACCGTGACTGTTCCAAGGATGTGATTCATCTTGCCAAGACTAGCCAAGTACAATTTAATTGAGCAAGCACATGCTAAAAAGTTGTCTCCATTAAGTTCTATACGCGATGTGAAGGGTGTGACCAATTAGTTTACGGGAAGATGATTCTTAGTGATTAGGGTTAGATCAGGTTAAGGTTTTGGTAGAGAAGAGAGGAAATAATAGAAGAAAAGAAAGAGAAAGTTGGAGAGAATTAGGGCTGTGAGTTAAGAGTCCACACACCCTTCGTTATTATCATATATACCACTTACAAAAGGATTCGGTGAAGGTCACAGACATGCACACAAATTTTACATTGATTAGACACATCAACTCTCTCCTCAAGTGGGAGCTTATATATCTATCATGCCCTACTTGGAAGTGATGTTATACAATTGAATTCTTCCCATAACTGTAGGGAGTATATCAGCCAACTAATCTTCTGAGCTTACTTGGGGTGTACAAAATTCATTTAATTCAACTTGTTCTCGTATGAAATGGCAGTCCACTTCAATGTGATTGGCTCGTTCGTGGTACACTGAATTTTCGCGATATGGAGTGCGGCTTCATTATCTCCATAGAGCGTCAAGGGAAGCTTCGGATTACTTCATGGGCATCCTAGGATATGCCTCTATATTCTTCTTCAGCGCTAGATTTTGAAACCTGTTGTTGCTTATTTTTTCATGTTACTAAGCTCCCACCAAGGAAGGTGCAGTAGCAAGAAGTGGATCTTTTATCAATTAGAGATCTAGCCCAATCAGCATCAGTAAAAGCCTCAACATCAAAATGCCCATGGTTACTGTAGAGTAAACCTCCCCTGAACTGCCTTTCAAAAATCTCACGATTCAAAACCATGCATCTAAGTGGGTGGTCCTTGGCGCATGCATATGGTGGCTCACCACCCTCAATGCATAAGCAATTTCAGAACGTGTTGGTACATTTGAACATCCTTGAATAGTTCTCCATCCTCTCCATTGATTCTATGATTTTGCTCAATGGGGGTTACAACAGGTTTACACCCCAACATGCCAGTTTGCTTCAAAACATCAAGGGTATACTTCCATTGGGACAAAACTATCCCCTTTCTCAATCTTTCCACTTCAATGCACAAAAAGTACTTAAGTGGGCCCGAGTCTTTAAAGTAAAATACTTGACTTAGATAGCACCTCAGCTTCATTATTTCATTGCCATCATCCCCCGTAACAATAGTGTCATCAACATACACAACTAGTGCAGTAAGATGAGAATCCTTTAGAAACAATGTGTGGTCATAGTGACTCCTTCGAAACCCAAACTGCATCATAGCATCACTAAAAAATTTTAATCAAGCTCTAGGGGTTTCAAATCATAGATCGCCTTCTTCAATCTACACACTTTGCCTTTCTCCCCCTAAAGGGAAAAACCAGGTGGAAGAGCCATAGAGACCTTTTCTTTCAAATCACCATGTAAGAAGACATTTTTTTCCGTCCAACTGCTATAATGACCAATCCTTATATGCAGCAAGTGACTGAGGCATCCAAATAGTATTTTGCACTACATGTGCAAACGTGTTCTGATAGTCAAGTTTCATTTATCTGTGTCAACCCCTTGGCCGCCAGCCTGGTTTTATACCTTCTATGGAACCATCCGCTCTGCAGCAAATTCGTTTATGGGAAGATGATTCTGGATGATTAGGGTTGGATCATGTTAGGGTTTTGGTAGGGAAGAGAGGAAAGAAGAGAAGAAGGGAGGGAGAAAGTTGGAGAGAATTAGGGTTGTAAGTTAGAGTCCACACACTTCATTATTATCATATATAGCACTTTTAGGTAAGCTTTGGATTCAACCTTCTTCCTAGAGGTCGCAAAATTTTCAACCTTCCACTGGGCTACAGGCTCAATTCCATCATATATGCCACTTACAAAAGGATTCAGAGTAAACCACACACGCACATGTTTTACATTCACTATAGACACACCAACTAACACTGTGGACACACTAACACGACCAACATCCAGAGCACCACAGAGAATACTCATCTTAGGTTACATTCCAACAAGGGAAAAAACCCACTGAAACAGCACTAAAAAGGGAGCAAATAGCCTTTAAGATTGTTGTACCGTCACAAAGTAAAGAGTCGACAGCCTAGGCATCACCAACCCCATCAATCAATCTCCAAAATATTGAAATAAACTTGATCATCAACCATCCAATTATGAAATACATCAACATTAGTCAAGGATGCACAACACAGTCCCAAAATCTCCACAGAAAACAGTGTTATACACAGGCATCAAAGTCGTGCAAAACAGAGTTCTCGTCCTCAAAGAATACCCCTTTTGAATCTGTTAAATATGCACAAATCATTAATGGAATGCCACAGCATCAATGCGTATGAAAGAAAGATAAACCTTATCAACTCACTCTTAATTTCAGCTTCAGATGGTTGTGCAGTTGACTAGTATCCCCAAAAAACAGTGAATATGAGATTGATGTCAGCAAGCACACAGGTGGACACAGGCCAACGTCCTTGCTAAGATACAAAAGAGAGTTTAGGGTTATGACAAGGGTTAGGTTAGTGAAGTTAAATTTAGAGTTTAGTACAGAGAAGATGATTTTAACGTTACAGTTAGAGAGAGAGAATGAATGGCTTAGATAGAAAATTGCCCCACTAGCCTTTATGTTGAATGATAGCCCATTATTACAAAAGATTATCTATAGATTATATCTACTACATAGTACATGCCATAGTTCTAAAACTCGGCGAGTCATCGAGTTACTCGACTAGTCGGGATTTCGAGTCGAGTCGAGATTTCGCTAGGATGATGAAACTAGGGTTCATAAACTATGTTATATATAAATTATTTTCATGGGATAAGATTTTAGAAACCCATTTTACAAACATATCATTTCATCTTTTTCTTGCAAAATATATTTTTACAATATTTGCTAAGTTACCGAGTTGGAGCAAATCGAATTTATTTGATTCTTCGAGTTAATTCGGCCCAGCTGATTTCGTGTCGAGTCGAGTTTTCGCGTTTTCAAACCATGGTACACATACACAAGCATACACTACAAATAACTAATCCCAATAGTTACTTTCAAAGACCGATGGGAAAATTTATGTATCTCGCTATAACTCATCTAAACTTAATTTTCGCAGTTGGTGTGGTTTTCAATTCCACCCAAATTTCCTCATCTAGATGTTGTTCATAAGAATCCTTTACATCAAGTCCTCTCCTGCTAAGGGAATATCATTTGTTCGTCATGGACACTTCGTTATACGAAACTTTTTTTTAGGGCACTTTAGAAAAACATGCCTGGTTTCAATCAGTTTGAGGAAGACATGCTTGCTCTTATTAGTTTTAGGAAAACAATGCCTGCGCATTTTCCGAAAACATGCTCACCCGTTCATGAGCTCCATGTGGCACCCATCTGGGATCAGGTGTCACGACAACTTGCCCAAAGATGTCAAGTACCACCCAAAAAGTTTGGGCATGATCCGATGCATATCCACAGTTCAAAATGTAGTCAAAGATGCTCAAATTCAAGATTGGGTGGGCATTACCCTATCTTTGACCCATCAAATAAATGCCTACAAGGTCTCAAAAAAGTTATTTTTTTTTTAAATCGCGTTCCACGTGGCTGATCAACCCAAAACAGGTGTTGTCTTGGGTTGAATCATTTTTCAAAAAATGCCCAGGCATGATTTTCCTAAAACTAATAAAAGTGGGCATGTTTTCTTGAAACTAATTGAAGCATGACATGTTTTTCTAATATTCTAATGTTGATTGGGCCAAAGCTCTAGACATTAATAAATTGTCAAGGATCTAAGTCGAGAAAAATCCGTTAAAGTCGGAAAAAGTCAGGGAAAATAAAAGATTTAAAATAATAATAATACTAACAATAAATCATAATACATTCCAAGTTAAAAGTGATGATTTTAATCCATAAAAGAGTACAAAATAGGCAAAACCTAAAAATTCTTTATTAAAAACTAATAATAATAATAAATCGTAATATATTTCAAGTTAAAAATAATGATTTTGATGAACAAAATAGTACAAAATAGGCAAAACCTAAAGTTTTTTTATGAATAAACTGAACAAAATAGTACGAAACCTAAAGGGTTTTTTTCCCCTTCAGTATAAATGAGAAAAATCGGGCCACATCACAAACATCGCCAATTAATCGGCCAAGTCTCAACTTGGCCGATTAATCGGCGATAAGGTCGGGATGACTAAAAGTCACTGACTTTTTCCGTTGTTTTGAAAAAGTCGGAGACTTTTGTGAGTATGGTTGTAACTTGTACTACCTAAAAGATCATATGATAAAAAAATCTAAGGAATGAACTTGAATTTATAAATCCCAGTCCAATATTGATGTTTTAAGAGTTTGAGACAACTAAGCTACAATCTGCATTTCCATAATTACAATTTCTATAAGCACGTAAAGCACATTAAGGCAGAATACATTTTCTCAAAGAAAAAGTGACTACTAAAGAATTTTGCGTTCCATTTGTGAAGTCTAGGGATCAACTTGCAGATATATTCACAAACTCTTTAGAAATATACCAAGTCCAAAGTATCTTAGGGTGCGGTTGGACAAGCTCCCAGCCCACTCCCTGCCAGCTCCCCTCGAGCACAAATGGGAAGGGGAGGGAGCTTGTTTACCAAATGCGCTCCAGGCCAAAGAGCACCACGCCTGAGCCGAAGAGCCACTTTTAGGCCCCGGGGAGCTAAGCCAAGCACGCCCTTAGGCAAGTTATGCTCTTCCCATATATTTCTAGCCTTTATCATTACTATAGTGGTAGTTTAGGAGATGATATTTTCCTGTCTCCTATATATATGTATGTATAAGGGAATGCTAGCATCCAATCCTTGGGAGATTTAGTAGTCTCTGTGTTAACTTATTTTCATTATACAAATGCCGCTTAAAAAGGGGTTGTATTTATCTAAATAAAGTAAGGACTTTAACACCCTAATGAGGACTTAGACATTAGTATTTCCCATATATCAATATATATATATATACTAGTCGGTGGCATGCGCTATGCACGTGTGGACAAAGGAAAAGATATTTCAGTTTTACAAATGCAAAAGCCGTTGACTGTTTTGATTCAGACGATGGAGATCGTTTTTCATCCCAATCTTTTGTAAGATAGATCTTGAGATCATAGGTTCTACAATCAGACGGCCAGATATTGATTCCATATCCCAAATAGTGGCCCGAGAATCATATTTAATGGTACATCCATCATCACGTTTAGTTTTTGGGATGTATGCAACATGGAATCATAACTTGACCGTTTGATGGTGCGTACATGATCTCGAGATCCACTATGTGGAAGATTGGCACGAAAAAGGATCTCCATCATCCTATTCGAAACAGTCAACAGTTTTCATGTGTCTAAGCCTTTGTTGTCAAGAAAAAATATTTTACTGTAATTATAAGTACTGGTTTGATTATGTTATTATAGCTTTAGAACTACCGATGAAATCTTATCCTAACACCAACAGTAATCTTATCTTTACTTTAAGAGGACATGGAAGAAAATTTATTAATTTTGTCCGGGTCCCAATTCCGCCCTTCTCGCATTATAATAGTGTACGTATCTATATATATATATATATATATATATATATATATATATATATATATATATATATATATATATATATACTTTTGTTCTTCTCTATAGTACCATAGAATATATATATTTACTTTTGTTCTTCTCTATAGTACCATAGAATCTAAACAATAATGCCTTCAGTTGTTGGTCAATTATGAACAGGAAAATGAATCATAGCAAGAAATGCAAATTAGACTAGACATGTCATGTTGTTATTTGATGTTTGAACAGAATATATTATGCGAGAAACAAGATTACTGCTTTAAATTTGAAGTAACTGGGCTCGCCTGTGAATATATCATATGGTAGAAAGATGGTGGAGATGAATCTTCACTGCTTGATCGCACAATATATCCCTAAAATAAAAAATAAGAAATAAATTTAAGACAAATGTCCATGATATCCATAAAATTTAAATATGAAAGATTCTGATAAAGAAAGAATTAGCTTGGTTAAATGCACGCCTAGACACGTTGCAGTGCATTTGAGGGGTCCAACATTCGTGAAAGGAGCATTGGAACAATTAATTTGCAGCACGAACCAATATTTGTTAGAAGAGAGAGAGTAGTGTAAAGCATTGTCACAAAATACGGCCTTTTTTTTTAGAAAGACGCATATAATACACTTTTTTTTGGCACAACGTACTAAACACGTATAATACCCATATTGTTTAATTTAAATGTGTATTTTCGTATAATAGACATATTTGCATATTAAACGTGTTTTAAACCTTTTTTCCCATTATTTATCATATTTAAAAAAAAACTGTTTTAAAGCTTTTCTAAAAAAAAATTATATTATTTCTGTTTTCCCGATTTTTTATTTTTTTTGTCTTCCATATTTTACAATTTTTTTAACTTTTGATTTTATCCCCTTTTTTCCCATATTTTTCCATTTTTTCGACTTTCTCGCTCACCGTATTAAACCTGTACTCGTATTTTGTCACTTTAGTTTGAAGAAGTGGAATGGACCCAAACTAGTGCATTTGACTTCTAAGCTATAAAGTGATTGGTTGAAGTTCAAAAACTCAATGCTCATTCCAAAACGTCAGCTAATATTCCGGTTTCTCTGGGGAGCAAGAAGAGAGATATAAACTTTCAAATTTTGGGGTGAGTCAGCTGGCTTTTTGAAGAAATTGGATGAACCAATTTAGAAATTGCAACATATTTTCAACAGTTTCAGTTTTTAAACCTTGTTACCCCCAGTTAGATATGTCTCAAATTTATACGTTAATGACCAAGGAAAATAGTGTGTTTAAAATAGATATCAATGCTTAATTCAATGACCTTTAAAGCATCTGAAAAAATTAATTTCAAATATAAAATTCACTTTAAATGTATTTGTATGCCAAGATCTTGAAGCATGTCCCCACATTGATTTAAAATAAAAAAATCCTGTGATATAACTTGCCAAAAGATTACACCCAAAACATATAGTGAGAACTAAGAAACAACATCTAGAATTGGTGAGTAATGGAGAATTTAGCCCTGAAAAAAATGAATGAAAACAATGGATGATGAATATGATTCAAATTTTTCTTACCAAGAAATTTGTCATACTTGGAGAAGCCTTGTAATATTGACTTTGATATAATTTGTCAATTAAAAATTCTTCGATATAATTTCTGATCCAAAAAAAAAATGTTAACTTACTAGAAAAATAACAAAATAGAAGGAAAAAAAAAACTCAATCCCAAGTATAAGAACATGATGTCAGAGACTGCCTAACTTATGCATTCAAAATTTCAGATAAATTTGGTCAGAGAAAAGGTCTCAAGCCTTGGCCAAGTCATACAACTAAGCCAAATCGCCTCAGAGCATGATGTCAGAGACTACCTAACTGATGTATTCTGATATATCAATTAGTATAAATTTGGTCAGAGAAAAGGTCTCAAGCCTCAGCTAAGTGATACAACTAAGCCAAATTAACTTGGTTTTAGTAGCAGCCGAAACAGTCATTTCATATGCAAGGTATCAGCCGAGCCCTACTCGGACAATGCAACTTGGTTTCTGTGTAGGACTCAATTTGTGGAGAGAAAAGGTCTCAAGACTCGACCAAGTAATACGACGAAGCCAAATCGTCTCAGTTTCAGTAGCGGCAGAAACAAGTCATTTGACATGCAAAGAATAAAATGGCATGCAACACATATTCAGCATACCATGTTATTTCCAATAGTTACAAATTTACAGACAAGAAATGCAAAATATGGCTTTCAATTTCTAAAATATACATTTCGATATAATTACTGCACCAAAAGAAAGAGAATACCTTTTGCTTGTCTTTGCTGATGGCACCACCATAATTGGAGATGTCAATCAGACTATTGAAGGACTGAAGAAATATATGAGTGTGTTTACAATATCAAAGACCCAGGCCCATTAAAATACTTCTGGAGATTGAGGCAGCCCATTCTTAAAAGGCTGTATTCATATCCAAGGTATCAGTATCGGTATCCGTATTGGGTATCGGTATTTGTATCGGGTATCAGTGTCCGTATCGTGTATCTGTCCATCTTGGATGGATACATATTGGCCAATACGACTACATATCGCCGATACTGTTACTGTATCAGTCGATATCTTATAAAAAGAAAAGAAAAAAGATTTGTAACGGTCAGTATCGGCCGATACTAACCCATATCAGTCCGATATCGGTGCTAATACCAATACCACCCCGACACCTGTATTGGGGAGGTATCGGTATCAGTTGTCGATGAAACTGATACGTATCGCCAAAACGTATCCGTATCGGCCGTGTTTTGATACCATTGTCATATCTCAAGGAAACTATGTTGTGGTTCTTTTAGAACAAAGAGGGAAAGTTGAGCTAATGAGTGATAGATTCCCTCAATATATTTGAATGCTATAAAGAGTGGCTTTTACAAGAGTGGTTCTTCCTCTATATGACACATCGATTTTTCAAAAAATGATCCTTCACTCCACTCTATCAAAACCAACTCACAAATAATTTAGGTGGTTCACCAAGTCTTGGAGGGATTCCTACGCAGGGACATAGCAAATATCTCACCTTACAATCTGAGAAAAAAGTGTCAATATTATTGAGTATTTATTGGCCAAACCTAGTATCATTATTCATATTGGCTAATAGATAATAGCAATGGCAGAGACATATTCTATGTACAGTTATTTATTTTGGCATAGCCACTTTGTAAGCTATATTATCATCTGATATGTAATACGTAATGGTCTTTGATCATTGGTTTCTTAACAGAGTTAAACGGTAGTTGTTAATTTGTTTTGGATTTCCTACATGTTATAATATGGCTGTTAGAAGTATTTAGCAAAAGATTGCTTTTGGGACAACTTTCCATGAAGGAGAGGGAGAAAGATATCTGCAAGCTTGCTAAGACAAGAAAGGAAAACTGGAGGCCTCGGCCAGGTAAGGTGCATTAAGGATGAAGAGAATTTTGGTGAAAGAATAGATGGAAAAGATATTTTACTGACTTGTTAAATTCAGAAGATGCAGGGGAAGCTGAGCAACAACGAGAACCAAGGCAAAGAAACAAAGTATCTGAAGCAAAACTAAAATCAACTTTAGCAAAAATGAAATAATCGTAAGCATTGGAACCAAGGATCAAAATCTCGGATTTCCAGTACGCATCGGCCAGCTCCAAAACTGATACATATCGGTTTTGGGCAATACATTGGTATGTATCGGCCGATACGTACCAATATGAATGAGTCGGTACATTCAATGTATCGACCTGGTGACCACCGAAACAGATACACAGCGGACGATACGTATTGGTTTCGTCCAGAATTTTGAACCATGATTGGGACCATATGAGATATATATAGAGTTCTGAATTGGATGAGAGAGAGGAGCTTTTTTGGTTGATCAAATTGTTCAACAAAACATTGAGAACAAGATAAATGTCCAAATAATGGGGAAGAGTACTGTTGTCCCATTCCATAAGAATAAAGGGAATGCCCAAAATTGTTTTAATTATCAAGATATTGAGCTTATGAGTCATACTATGGAACTCTATCAGGGGACAGTGGAGCCATTTTCTTTTGGAGAACCAATTAAGATTAATGCAAGGAAAATCAACAAAAAAAATCATTTTCTTATTGAGGAAACTTATAGAAAAGGTTAGACTATTTAGAGAGAGGAAGAAAAGTTTACATATGGTTTTAGGCAAAGCACAGGAGAGGGTGCCAAGACATAACTTGTCGGGCACTAAGGAGCTATACCAGCTAGGAGCAAAGAAGTTGGTGCCAAATTTCTATGGACCCTACAAGGTTATCAGCATATTGAAAGTTACTAACAAGCTAGAACTACCATCACATCCTTTGCCTACATTCCATCATTCTGAGGTTGGCTTACGCACAGATATGACTTGCCAAGAAAGTTACTGACAAGGATTTTACAGCTGACTCTTTACCTGGCGCTAACCCTACTCCTTTCTCCTTGGGGTTGGGGATCGCCATTTGCAAAGTCAATCGAGGGATACTGGGAAAGATCATGTTGTGCGAACTATCATAGAGATCATCCTTGAGACTTCCCTGGGACCATCATCCCAACCACTCATGGGAGCATCGTAGGGTCATCACGGAGGGACCAACCGTGGGGGCCATCACTAAGGCAACCACATTTTTCCAAAAGTTAAGAAAGCCAACCATAGGGCAATTGACAATAAAGGAATAGTGGTTCAATTGACGGTTAGTTCATTCATGAGCATCACTAGTTAGATGGTGAGGCATTTTACTACCTTAAACTAGAACTACCGTATTCGCAAAAAACACACCCTATGTTTTTAGAAGGCTGGCTCACAAGTATTTGTGCAAACATAGTTCCAGCATTTCACTGAAGAAGGATATGATATTTTTAAGTTAACAATACTTGAAAAAAAAAAATTGCAACTTCTGGATTGCCAATATAAAGGATCTTATTGAATGTTACAATTTACCAAATGAAAAAACACTACATGGATAACAATAAAAAACTTTCTGCAGCAATTCATCTTATGATATTCATTCTTAATTGGGTTAGAATAGAGTTGATGAGGATTATTATAGTTGCTCTGGCATCTTTACCTTTTTCCATGCCATTGACCTCCTTTAGATTTGGATTCACTCAACTCTTCTATACTTCGATCGGAAGCAAAGAAGAAGAAAGGTGCGAAAAATGCATAGAAGTTGTTAATCGATAATTCATATGTGAAAGATTTTGTTGCAATCGATAGAGTAACAAAATAATAAATAATACAATTATTTATAACGATCAATTATTCCTAATCCCAATCCCATTACTTCATTTAAGATGTTTGTTATGATCTTGAATTCCCCACCCTACACAACCCACATTACTATTTCCGCCATTCTTCTATTAATTTTGTCCTAAACCCGAGTTTCGTTGAGGTTCAATCCGCTCTTTTTTCAGAGATTACCTATTTCGGTGAGGAGGCTTGGCCCTATTGTAGGTGCTGTTATAAGTCTATTAATAGATGGCATATGTTAGAGCCTTAGAAGAAGGGCACGTAAAAATCATCTCAGCCCCTTCTATCTCTTTCATCCTCTCTCTTTAGTGCTTAAGAGGAAGCGGTACTCTTTTGTTCTTTTGAGGAGGGGGAAGCTCCCTCGAAGCGGTTAGTTAATCATGGCGGGTAACTTGCAAGTGTGACAAATGGTTCTGGTAAATGATCATAGTTGGAAAAGTCTCCGTTTTAAAATAAAATAAACGATAAAAATCTCCGAATTAAGGGTGTGCCGAATTTTCGAAAATTTTATCAAACTTAACCTTGATGAATCATGCATATACATTTATATGGTTATGGATTATGTAACTAGAGATCAGTGTTTTAAATAGCGTTTGAGGCATGCACCTCAAGGCATAGCATAATCTTTTTGCCTCGAGGCTTACCCTTGAGGCGAAATACTCGTGAGCAAGGTATCAAGTATCGGCCAATACCGATATGGTGATATGTATCAGCGATACGTATCGGTTTTCTGGCCAACCAATACGTATCGGCACTGATACGTCCCAGCTATCGCTAATTCGCTATGATCCGTATGGCGCGCACATTGCCGACAGAGTTACTGCTTGTTATGTGATGTCATGTCACATCAATGTCTCTTCTCTTCATTGAAATATAATTTTCCAAATAACTCATTGTGGAAGTTGACATGTGTACACTTGGGCAGCTGCTTTTTCTATGTTGTCACCTCAGTCATATATTAATATATTAAATGCATTTACCGAACATGCAAATATTTAATGCTTTTTCTGTGTTGTCACCTTAGTCATATATTTAATACATCTAGATATCGTCATCACGCATGTGAATGGGTCAGGAATTCTTTTTTTTTTTAAATGTTGGATCGAGCCGACGCAAGATCGCGCATCGGCAACGATCGCGTATCGGTATCGGTATCGGTCGATACGTATCAGTCCTCCACTGACCAATACCCGCTTTGACACCTTGCTCGTGAGGAGTAGCAAGGCGTATGTGAGGCGTAGTGAGGCTTAAGCCTCACGTGAATTTTTGCATTTTTACTACTTTATCCTAATTTTTTTACAAGTTTTACCTATTCTTCACAAGGTTACACGTCTAAAGGATTATTAGGGGGATGAAAGGGTAGGATTACCTTTGCTAATAAATAATAATATAAATGATCATTTGTTCATGAGAAAGAAACCGGTCAATGAGTGGTTGAACTCCAATTTGTATGTTAACATTATTTTTTGAGTTGTGAGTCATGACTTGATACTTATATATTGCTGCAATTTTGCGCATATTTTTATTTTGAACCCTTCTTTGTCAAGGGTAAATGGTTGTCACTTATACCGCTCATTGCCATTTGGGCTTCGAATACTAATTGGTTTATGAGGAAAAGATTATTTATTATTATTTCTTTACATGTTTTTCAATTTAATAATCATTTTTATTATAAATTTTCTTTATATGTTTAAATTTATTATATATTTTAAATTAAAATTTTACAAATCATGACGCTTACGCCTTACCCAGTGAGCTTTACGCCTCGCCTCGTGGATGGGTTGAGCGTTACGCCTTCGCCTTTCACATTTAAAAACATTGCTAGAGAATCGAGATGTACCTTGCATTGAACACCTTATAACTTTTCTTTTTTTTTTGTTACAAACTTTATTCCTAGCATATAATATATTATAATGTATTTTTTATATTTTTATTAGTTTTTCCCCAAATTTTACTGATTTTCCCGAATTTTCCTGAATAACCCCTTACCGAATTATTGCTGTATCTCGACTTTGTGACTACGTTAATGATATTTAGTTCATGCTCTTACAATTCCTTCTTTCGATCATAATCTAGTTCCTACCTTACCTTAAGCTATCATTCCAAGCCTTAATTGGAGAACACAAACGTAACATAATAAATCGGCCAATATTTACAAACTCAACAGCATATTTTTCTCGGTACTAATCGAAACTCCATAGATCAAAATTCATAGGAGATAGTAGATACCCAGTTGAGATGTAGCAACCAACTTCCTTTTCTATTTAAAATATCACAAAATTACCGATCAAAAAAAATTCTCACAAAGTTTCAGAAGGACGAATCGATCTATCAGTTGTAGATAATATAAACAGTAAAATTAAAACTCAAAATATCATACCTAATCCATATTCCACCGGTTCGATTAAACCAGACAATCAAACAGGTCGTCTCTACCACACGATTTCAGAATCGCTCTCAAACATAAATAAAATTATTAAAAAAAAATTAGCAAAATGAGTAAGTGCAACACTTAGATCATATAGATTTATCAACATATGTCAAGTAAATTGCAGAAAAATTTACGTATCCGCAGGATTGACAGACCATAACCGGATATCAGTGAAACAAACCCTAACCCTAGTAAATAACAGAATTAACGGTCCATAACTGAATTAACGGTAAATGGCGTACCTGCTTTTCTGTAGAACTCTGCTGTGCCCTAAACCTAATTCTGTGTGAAAAGAAAACGGAAATAAAATGGCGGGAAAAAGAAGCAGGGATGAAGCGTAATGCGCACCCGTTGGACCCTTTTTTTAGGGTAAAGCGTACCAAAGGACCAATGTATCAAAATTCGCCCGATACGAGTAGCATCAGTGATACATATCAGATTTCGGCCAAACCAATAAGTATTGGTATCTAGTATCGGTAGCACTGATACATATCGGGCATACGTCTCGATATAGACCGAAACTTTAACATTATTTTTGTTTTAAATGGCCAATAGTATCAGCCGAGCCGATCCGTATTGGCCTCAGACAAACTGATTCCGATTTCAATACCTTGCCAAGGACCATATAACCTAAGTGGTCTCGCATTAGTTTGTTGCCATGTGGCACCCAAACATTATTGTGGGAAAAAATTAAAGTAAGTCATAGAAGATCGTGGAATCAGCAGAGTCAAATGTACGGAAAATAAATGAAAAAATCACATTTAATTTTACCATTCATTTTTCACAAGTTGATAGCATTGACTGTACAATTTTATATTACTATTTTTCACAACTTATGATTATTGAACCAACGTGGGACCGGGTAAGTTATTTGGTCCTTAATACCATACTACCTTTATTTATGTTTTTATAATATATGCCCAAAATTTAAAGTTATTAAGCGTGTCTAGGAGAGGTAGATGGTAGGGAGCCTTACCCCTATTTGGAGAGGTCGAGTCCAAAGACTCAACCATGCTGCTATTAGTTAAAGAAAAATAGCTTGAGCCTAAGGTTGTAAAGAAGTGGTTGACCCAATATCAGACTTGGGTTTTATTGGGTTGGACATATAAACTTGACCCTTCAGATCAAATTGAGCATGAAGCATTCAACCCAACCTTCAAGTTGTGTTGAACTAACACGAGGCGATATTTTCTATATAAAGTTAAGTGAAAAGGGGATTTTGAAATCAAGGTTAGGTCGGGTTTCCGAGTTGTCTAGTTTTTCAGGTCAAATCAGGCATATACCTTGATCCCATATGGTCCAGTCGCGTCAAGTCAAGGCACACCATTGGATCAGGTAGGACACATACTTTGACCCCGCCAGAGAGCCAAATTTTTGACTCAACTCTACCTGACCTACCCCAATGATAGCCCTACTTAGCCCATTCATTGGTCTTTTCAAAAGAGTTGCTAATGATTTAAAATATCGAATCATTATCATAGTCTTATCCCATCTATTTATGATTAGAGTCTACGTCAATAATAATATTAGTAATAAGGTTATGAACGTCCTATCATATTTCAAACCTCATTTAGATGATTCTTACAAATTTTCAAAATTGTTAAGAATGTGACTATTAGAGATAAAGATAAAACTTAACCATGTGTTATCCTTTTCTCTTCTCTCTTATCTCTGCTGTCGTAACTATGATAAGAAATAGCCATGCATCATCACGATTATGTTAATCTCACTAATATAAAGTTTCTATACGGGGACTGTTTGGATATAACCTGATAAACTGTGGTAAAGTTGATTTTTTTATCACGTATTTCTAACTTGCAAGAATAGTACGTTTCTCCCCTATTCTAAGGGGGAGGTCGTATTATGTTTTAGTGTTTTGTGATAAATAGGGGTAATACATTTACCACCCTTAAAAATACCTAAACATTATAAAAAGTTTTACCATACCAAGTATTCCCTTTATCCAAACAACCCCTAGAAGTAAACCTCCCAAGAGGAAATATGGTGAAGCAAACCTCAGGCCAACCTTGATCTTTGTGTTAAGTAAATGATTGAGAAATGGGAAGATGCATCTAGGTGTAGTCGTTGAGGGCTACACTTGAATGTCAAATCACATGCACGTGGCATGATCAACCCAAAACAACAATCGTTTTGGGTTGATTAACCATGAGACATGTGACTTAAAGTAAAATAAATTGTGTTAGGACTTTTTTAGCCTCCCTTTTAGGGGTCAAAGATAAGGTGACGCCCAATGTATTGATTTTGGACATCTTTGACCACGTTTTCATGACCAATCTTGTCTAAGTTACTACGCAATTATGGATTTCAACAATCCGTCACGACGATGTGCTTAAAAATGGAGTCACCCCCCGGAGCTTTTGGTGTCCCCGGATACCCAAAATTAATATTGTGAGTACCGAAGTGTGAGATATGACTTTAAATCACCGGTCAACGCCAAAGCCTCTTGGGTAAAGACTTCGGTTATCAATCGAAAAAGTGGCATGCATCTGATTGACCCGCTCATAAGCAGCCTCTACTATGGCCAAGTATGTAAAAAAATATAAAATTGTGTAAAACTTCCTCTTGCCCAAAGGCACTCTGATTCTATTTGAGCCCCCCACAATCACCGAAATTTTGGTGGTGTAAAGGCTCAAATTTTAGGATAAAGAAATAACAAAAGAAGGTAGAGAATAGAGGGGAGAGCCGTAGCTCTCAGGCTTTTGTAACACCATTGTCGGATCGTCGCTTCTATGCTAAATCCGGTGAGCTTCCGAAAGCAAATGGGTTAAGGAAAAAATCTTAACTTGCTAAGACTTGGGAGCTAAGAGCTTGGAAATTATGGTGTAATGATATTGGCTAAGGTTTCAAAGCTTGGAGGGTATTTGGAATGGAGGGTGTGATGGTTTTTTATGGATGTAAGTCAAGGTTCTAGGTTTAGAAGGTTGGAGGCTTGGGGTGAGGAGGGATTTTTGTAGAGTTTCTTCTTAAGGAATTGCAAAAGGTGTCCTAAACAAGGAGGGGGGGTCTCTATTTATAGAGTTTGAGGTAATTAGTGAGTGATTAACTCACTAATTGGTTTAGAAATTAGGTAATTATCCATCTAAGGTTTTTGAGGACTTGGAGAAGAGGGATTTGAGTTTTAATGATGGATAACGCGGTGGTCGTTTAAATTGCAAAAGAGTGGAACTTAAGTTTGGGAGGGGTACTAGGGTCCTAGAGAAACAAATCCCGAAGTCTAGGATGGTCCACAAGTCAAAGCCCCAAATCTTAAAAACTCATTTTCAGACAAGAGAAGTTCAGGCCCGTGCTGGAAAAAAATCAAATTGGCTATGTGTACATATTATGTACACATGAGTAATTTTCTCATGAAAAATTTTGTGTGCCCATTAGATGTAACGTTTCGAGCTATCCCAAAACGATATATAATACTAGTCAATCAGACATTTCTATCAAAAGTTATGGTCATCGAAAGTTTAAGAGCCGCGTAACATCATGAATCGGTGAAATGCCATTTTTTGGGGCTCGTGCCTCCATGGCTGACTTTGGGACCATCCGAGAATCAAGGATCATTCTCTAAGGTTTATCTAAGGTTCCTGAGGGTACCTCGAGTTCTAACGGGTTCAGTTCGGGAAGTGCTTTCAGAAGCTCGGAAGTATACCGCTCTAAAAGTATGAGTTAATTGAGCCTTAGGCCAAATTTGGGTGTCTACAGTTATTATAACACTTGATCCTCATGATAGGTGCCACACGTTGCTATCTGCATGGATGTAGCCGTGAGGGTCCCGAGCCTCTAATTGATTTATTCAAATCAACATAAAACAATCTACAATTGTGTGCAAATGACAATTAGTTGGTGTGTGCCTAAGAATTTATTTTATTTAATAAATTACAAATATAATTGTGCAGGAAGGAAAAAGTGGTGTGCACTTAGCAGCTCTCTTCATCACCAAACAAGATTGACTTAAACCCGTTACTTACAGGTACCTCCATTTGTGCCTCCAGATTTTTGAAAGCGCCTACATTTGAATCCCCTGAAGATTTGTTTTGTAATAACCTGATTTTCTAACACATTTAAATATGATAAATGCTTCTTTGTCACTTTGATTTTCGTGAAATGACTTTTGATGATCTAATTAAGGCTTAAATGACCTATTCTTATCGTGTATAAGGAATTTAACTAGTATTGATTAATTTGACCTCTTGGACCTTAAATCTGATTGTTTGAGTAATAATTGTGATCTCAATGAGATCGATAAGTACCCTCGAATTTTTCGAACCTAAAAATTAGGGATTCAAAAATATTTAAACTTGTATAAGAAACTACAAATAAATATCTTTATAATATAAAAATTATTAATGGTAATATATTAATAAAAGTTATATAAGATCCCAATGGTTAATGACTAGAAAAATATACCAAAGGTTATAGGATCAAGTCATCTTAAATTTAGTAAACATTATATTTTTACATTAACTCTTCTAGAATCTACATAACCTACTAAAATATATGTGCCTAACACCCTAGTAAACCTCATGGAGAGAAGAAAAGATTGAAAAAAAAATTCATGCACACAAATTTATGTGCTTAACACCCTAACCTTTTTCCTATATAGGGCTCTCCATCAAGATTTCAAAACTCCTGTCTCCTCATCTTGAGCTCCAGCTCCAAATCCCACACAACACACCATGTTTCATTGGATCGAGATGAAGAAAAGCGCAACCTCAAACAACAACTACAAGCATCTTCGTTTCCTAACTTTAATAATCTCGTGGCATCATGCCGCAAGAACATTGGAGATTTGTGGCATCGATGGAACAACAACGCAGCCACTAATGGCTTCGTGTTCAGTGGCGGAGCTAGAATTTTTTTGATGGGGGATCCCTTATAGTCATAAAATAGTAATAATAGTAAAGAACACTTCAATGGTGTGAGATCAAAATTTCTAATTTAATGGTAGAAGATTGTTTAAACATTATTTGAATGTCTGTCAAGAGTCATTATTGAGAGAGAATTTTGGGATATGAATGTCTGTCAAGAGTCATTATTTGAATAGTCATATGAATGTCTGTCAAGAGTCATTATCGAGAGAGAATTTTGGGATGAGATTTGGAGAGAGAGAGAAAATTTTGGGAGTAATATTTAGGAAGAGAGAGAGAGAGAGAGAGAGAATTTTGGGAATTTATTTCTGTTAAAAAATCTGTGGATAAAAAAGTAAGTTTTTAAAATATCTTAAGAAATTTTGGGATTTAGGGGATCCTTATTAAAAGATCTTGTCCCTAAAAAGATGAAACTTAAAAGATTTTAAAGAAAAAAAACTTCGATGGGGGATCCTGAGACACCCCATTGAACAACATGGCTCCGCCACTGTTCGTGTTCCTACCTTCCCTTTCGTCACCCGGACATGCCTTCTTGAGATATTAGGATTTCAGATAGGGGAATTTTCTACGCCAAAGATTAAGTTATTCATGATGTTGTTTCTTTCAAAAAAAAATTTGAGACGATTGATTTCTCTCATGGATTGATTTCAATAAATCAATAAAGAACTATGCTTCAGTATTTTCTTCTTGAAAGGAATAAAGTTATAAATTAAATTGCCTTAATTTTGGATGTAATTAGATACACTAAGTTTTGTTTTGGAAGCAGAATCGAATCAGATCCCAAGCTGGTACTAGTCATATTTATTTTGTTTTGAATTTTTTTGTACTAAATTACTTTTATATATAGTTTCTTTTATGTAAGACAAAACGTGATTTACCACACATTTTGTTTTATCTCTTTGTAGAGGAAATAGTATCGGTATAAAAGCTTTTGATTGGCTTTGGATCGATTGAAAAGTTGCATCTCACATGGGTGCTTCATATCTGAAAATATTCTCGATTGAAGATAAATTTTATTGAAAAGTTATCGGGCCATGGCCTTCTAATAACTTGAACGGAGCTCAAGGCTGCTATCTTTGCACAAATGAGTCTAGGGCCCCTTCTATTTAATTGTATGTACACAATTTGAACGGGGCTCAGAGCCCCTTATATTGTGAATCGGGTTGAAGCTCCTATCTTTACACAAAGGGGGCTCAGGCCCCCTTTTATTTAATTGTATGCACTCGGGCCCTTATAATTGTACATCTTTGTTTAAACTGTATGGGTCTAAAGTTTTTTTATATTTATGTAGACAGCTCGAAGCCTTTTAGTAAATTCATATAGGGCATGAGGTCATACAATTTCATGTCTTTCCTAGATCAGCTGAAAATAGACTGGTTAGTGCTCTTATTATAGATACTGATAAGATGTTATTGGAGAGCACCAAATATGGTGCTATCCTCTTTTCACCTTTGATAAAAGAAAAAAAGTACAAATTTTTTTGGATACATTTGGTTATTATTAAAAGTATTCTAGAAATTAACCCTCACCATTTTGTCTTGTCTTTGCATCCCATGGAGTAAATTTGGTGACTCTGGCCGAAATTTGAGATTGAAAATGTAAGTGTTACGACTCTTTACTTTTTTTTTAATCTAATTTTATACCTAAAAAATTAGTATAAAATAAAATTATTATTTTGTGGTCTGATAAGTTGATATAATGTATGCTTAGATCTATATTTAAATACTTGATGATATTATTAGAAGTAATTGAGTATATGTATTTTATTATCACAAAATAGGCATTTATGCAGTGGATGTTCATACGCACATGAATGGGAACGAGAACCCAACTAAATTATAAAAACAAATGATAGACCACGTAAAGAATAAGTGTATGTTAAGATCAAGATAAGAATATGCTAAGTTACTTGTTAAGTTGTGTATGCACTGTGTGGATTATAATAAGAATATGAATATGAGATATGTTATATGTAACTATGTAAGCCTCCGCCCTTGTGTGATTTTATGCACGATGTCGTTTAGTCAATGGGTATGATTTCATTACCCAATCCTTGTTCACTGTGATGGTATGAGACATTATAGTGCGAGTATTGCAATAATAACTTCATGATTTGCGAGAGGACGTAATTGAGAGTTTAATCACATAATGGCTCATCCAAAGTCAAGATACTGACCAAGATTAAGAAGTATAAGTCAAGATACGAAAATAATGATTTGGAGGAAATTAATTGAGACATTTAATGATTTTTGTCGAATACCAAGTCCCTTTATATATTAGGGTACTTGCATCTGGTGATATAGTAGGAGGACCGCGACTTCCGATGATTAGTAAGGGGTTCACCTCAGGTGATTAGTAGGGGGTTCACCTCCAGTGATTAGTAGGAGATTCGCCTCCGGTGATTAGTAGAAGGCTTGCGGCCTTCGGTGAAATAGTAGGATGTTCGCATCCGGTGATATGAGTTAGCCAACTATCGACGGTAGATATTATCATCTTATTATATGTAGTCCCTATTGTCTATGCATCTAAGTTATTTTAAGTTATAATTTAAGGTAATGATATGATGAATATGTTCTTTTTTAAGAATAAGGGTAATAAGTTAAGTGAAGTTAAGAAAAGGTGAACGGGATCTAAGCCGTGAATCTATAAGAATAAAAAGGTGAACAAGACCTATAACAACAAGAAGTTGAGCGAGACCTAAGTCGTGAACCTAAAAGTGTAATCGTGAGACCTAAGCCGCAAATAAACTAAAATAAGATAAGTTAAGAAAAGTTACAAGACCTAAGCCGTAGGCGAGATACATTAAGATAAAATAAGTTAAGATAAGTCACGTGACTTAAGCCGTAAGTGAAATAAGCTAAAATAAGACGCAAGACTTAAGTAAATTAAGAATTCAACCATAAGATTAAGCTATGTTCGCTACAAAAATAAGGTGTTTTAGCGGCACTTGTTGTTAAGGCATTATTTGGTAGCGACATGACTAATAGCGGCAGTTTTTGGTAGTGACAGGACTAATAGCAGCAGTTTTTTGTTAAAAAAGTTGCCGCTAATAGTCTTATTTTTTGTAGTGGTTACATTCTACTCATGGTATAGTAACCGTCACAAAATGTTACAAGACCTGACCGAATCATCCAATCCGAAAGTTTCCTCTATACGAAATGGGACATATAGAATGGCTTTCATGTGAAAAGATGCGGCGGTTGGGTAGAGAAATACTTGTGACTTCTACTGCATTATAGGCCCCACATTTAGACTTATATGTCGATTAAGAATATAATAAGTTTAGAACTGTGATCGACTTGATCCCAATTATGATATGTAGGCAGCTTTCAAAGCTCAGCCGCATGTTTTATATAAGAAATTTGTAAGGAATATATTTTTAATATGATAAGAAAATGTAATGAAATTATATGATAAGTTTAAATTCCTAAGATACGACCATGTTATGATTTAGACGAATCTTTGAGCTCAGTGGTTACCCTTACTGAGCATCGTCACAAAACACTCATCCCTCGACTTTTGTCGACAAATCTTACCATTGAGTACGAGGGGTAGACATGGACTACATAGAGTGGTTGATAAATATCTTGAGACTCACCCTTCTCCCTTTTACTCACTGTGAGTATTTAATAAAGTTATTGCATGACATTATTTACTTTTAATATTGAAAATGACTGTAATATATGTTGCTCTTTTTATGCACTTGACAATTGATGATGTTCAGTTTAGTTTAAAAAAAAATATTACTCACATTTTTCAAGTATCATCAAGCTTAATGCCAATAATAAGTAACTGATATGTGAGTAGCAACTTGAAATTCTACTTATATCCTTAAAGGGGATTTCAGGTCGTTACATGTTTTCACCCCATTCTTCCTCACAATGGATCTTGAGATCATGAACGTACCATAATACAATTAGTTTTTATTCCACATGACTCGGATCTCCAAAAGTGGCCCCAAAATCACATGACACACATCACACTCAAACATGACTTTAGAGCTAATTTTTGGGACATGTGCCAGGTTGAATAAAAAACAATCGTCTGATAATAAGATCATAGTCTCAGATCCATTGTTTGGATGAATGGGGTAAAAAACGACCTCCATCATCTAATTCCAAGCAGCCGATGGGATTAAATAGGTTTCAAGCATAGGCGCATTCTGTAACGATGTAGGTGCGAACTGCGGCACCCTTTCTTATTGGCTAGTTTTATTTTCAAACCTAGATACTTCCTTCTCAACTGGATTTCAATGCTTAAGTCATTAACTGCTTTGACTCAGGTGATGGAAATAGTATATGCGAGGGCCATTCGGTATGGTGCCTTGGCAATCGACGCCGTCCGAGAACACCATGATGGCTACCTCAATTTGTCGAGACACGATAATCAATATTAAAATTTTGGGATGGGTATCACATGGAATTAAAATATGCCATCTGATGATAGGCCAATCATGTCAAGATCTAGTGTCTCAAAGATTGGGAAGAAAAGTCCTCTCCATCACCTAATACGAAGCAGTCAACGTTTACAACGTAAAACTCGGGTTGAGAAGGAATAATTGTGGACTGTAAATACAGATACCCATTTCATACTTATATTATGCAATTCGCTTTTCAGTCCGTAGTGGGAGGTTGCGTTATCTGAGTCGTGGCGGGTTTAATGATTTTAATGAAAGCAACGATGGACCACTCACTATGCGACAATAAAGTTTAAGCTTTAATTAGGAAATTTATTACAGAATATATACCAAGGATTCTTCTTCTTTCTTCTTCTCCTTCTCTTCTTCTATTGATAGAAAGGGTAAAAATAGAGAAGGTGAGAAGGTACATTTTTTTTGAGGAGGGGAGGGGGGGTTTATTATAAAACATCTTTGGGTAGAACTCATGATCGTCTCCTCCATAGCCCCCCTTCTTTCCCATCTCAGACGCTCCACTTGACATTCAAGCAGAGGAGAGAATGCATCATCATTTCTTCTTGAAAAAAGTTTTGCAGGAGGAGGAAATGGCAGTGAGCTGAAATCGCTAGCCAATTAAGAATTTTCTTCACTGCATTGGAGGAATGATGAGTGAAGAAGAAGAGAACGAAATTTGTTGTGTTAAGCATCCTTTAAACATGAAATGGTGTTTATACGATCTTAGGGATCTAGGGTGGTAGGGTTTTGATCGAGTATGGGGAGGGGTAGGGTTCAATATCGTCTAAATATCATAAAGTCGATCCAGTCAATTATTTTGACGGTTTAGATGGAAGTTAGAATACATCAAACGATCAGAGATTATCAGAGAAGTACAATATTTGATGATGCTACTAACACCTTGGAATAACTTATTTGTCACTTAGAAGAAACCTTGGGCAGTGGATGGCTAGAACGTCTGTTTTACACGCAATCACCTTGATATTTTAATAGCTTTGCTGAATTATTTCTTTAACCATATAAATCTTTTAAATTACTAAAAAGCCAGAGGTGACTACCATGAACATTTCAATAAAGTAGGGAGAGCTTTGGTATTATGAAAAGTAGTAATGATGAGTAATTTCGATAACCTATGAAGTAAAAGCACAATGAACCATAAGGCGGACCTCAAATATCATGATACACATATTTATCCAATCTAGCAAGAAGGTTAAGAATAACTAAATAATAATTATTTCCAATTTATACCCTGGAAAATTGTTGGTTGAACATATTAAGAAAAATGGATATATTATTTCCAATTTACTATCTAGTATCAAATTCTTTTAAAATGTTGGATAAAATACTCTTCAATGTTGAGAATAATTAAATAATAATAAGAATATTTGCGTCATTTTAAAAGTTGGTCAGACAAAAATCCTTAACCACCTATTTGGCTTATATATATATATATATATATATATATATATATATATATATATATATATATATATATATATATATATATATATATATATATATCGATGGACTATTTAGCGATAAGTTGAAATTTTATGGTATTAAGAAATATAAACTTGTTGGTGGATAATCCTGTATTTTTTCAGAACTTATGGATGGACAATTCGTCGAGAAGTTCAAATTTTGAAAAAGACAAAAATGCCCTTATTAAACTTTTTCGTTTAACTTATCGATGGACAATTTCATCGAGAAGTTTAAATTTTATAAAAAGACAAAATGGCCCTTATTTAACTTTTTAACTAACAATCCTTGGATAAGATCAAATATACTTTTTAGTCATTTCATTTTTGAGCTGCAAACCAGAGGGAGGACGATGACTACGACGGTGAAGTTGTTAAGAAGGAGAAGATGATGAGGTCTCTCTCTCTATCTCTTCCTTTCTACTCTACATCTTTAAAAACCCTAATATTTAAGTTTGGGGATAATGGTTCCTGACCGACATTTAAACACCAAATGGTGTTTAAATGATCTCCCACCATTCAAATGTCACTTTTCATCTCACACCATTGAAGTGTGATTTATCGTTGTACCATATGTCAAACATCTATGATCAATCTTCCCAAGTGGCAATCCATCGTTAGAAGATGTCCCAAAAAGTGGAATTTTTTGTTATAACCATTGATAAATAGGATGGTTGGAATCTCCCAAAAATTATGATTTTTCGACCCATAGCCCTTCAATTGATGATAAATCACTTCCACGGTCTGGATTTCTAAGATCACAAGCCAATAAATGGTGTAAGATCGTTTAAGCACCATTGGGGATTAAATGATGGTTAGGAGAGTCAGTCCCTTAAGTTTTATTTTTGTTTCTTGTTTAGAAGATGGAGCAGATGAAGAAGAGACTCAAGGACATTTGAAGAAGAGGAAGAAGCAGAAACCCTTCCTAAGATTACAGGCCAAATTTGAGAATGAAATGGGTGTTGTTCACTGTAATTCATTTTTAGGGTTTTGTTGTTTAAATTGCGAAGCTTGATTAGTAGATAATCAGTAAGGAAAATTGCATAGAGGAATTCAAAATCTCCCATTTTTAAAAGCTTGATTACAATAATCATCAAAGCAGTAAGGAAAATTGCATTGTGGAAAATTTATATTTTATATTTCGACCCTTAAGTTGCTTCAAAGCAGTGGAAAACTACGGAAAATATAATCCGAACCTAAGTATTTCTCTATTTTCCCCATATCCAAACAAGCCCTTCAAGTTGATTATTGTTGATTAAGAAGTAAAATCCCTAAAATATGCTCCAAAGTCAACTACATCCTAGAAAGACCCAGAGAAATCCTTTAAAAAACCATCCATTCAAGAACTTCTTTAGTTTACTCGATTCGAATGTGATTCACAATTTCTCTTCACTGCTATCAAGCAAACCCGAATAGCTAAAGGTAGGATGAGTTTTAAAAGTAAATAGTACTTTTATAATATAAATTTGCATTGTTTGATGAAAGAAATGTAAATGACCACTTGGTTAGCAATAAAAGGAAGCAACCAAAAAATAATAATTAAAAAAAAATATTAGTAAAACAGAAATTACGAAGAAATCATGAACCAGAACCTAGCACAAGCACAAATCTATATAAAAATGATAATTACCAGCTCAGAAATTTTAACTGCATGTTCCAAGTAAATTACCCAAAAGGTCTCGAATGCACGATTCGAGGTGAAAAAGTTTTCAATGAAGAATAACTTCGCTTTATGACAAGTCAAGGTCACAAATCTCCTTATCCAATAAGACATTGATGAAGCTCTACTTGGGAAGGAGATGGGAAATAAGGCAGAGACGTCCGATGAAGAGTGGATCTCTCTTGATAAGAGAGCCGTAAGTACTATCCAAGTGTGCTTGTCCGATGAAGTTCTTTACAATGTTCGTCACAAAAAGATGACTGCGAATCTTGGAAGAAGATGAAATCTCTCTACATGATAAAGTCGTTGTCAAACAAACTCTTCATAAAGAAACAACTCTACACCCTTCGTACGAAGGCCGATACATGTATTTATGATCATTTGAATTCGTTTAATAAAATATTTAGTGAACTATTTAAGATTGAGGTAAAATTTGAAGAAGAAGATCTCGCACTTCTCTTGCTTACCTCATTGCCTGTATCTTATGAGCATCTTGTTACCATATTAATTTATAGTAAGGATGTCATAGCCGTTGAAGAAGTGATTGCTATACTTTTTTTAGAGGAATTGAGAAAGCAACCTGAATCTAACTCCGAAGGGATTAGTCTCTTGAGCGAAATGGGTCGAAACTATGATCGAAAAAGAGACAAGTTCAAAGGGGATAATAAATCAACGAGAGGAAACAACATAACTAAATCTAAGGGTAACGGAAAAGATATTATCTGTTACTTTTGTAAATAATCTCGACATATTTGTAAATATTGCAAGCAAAGATTGAATAAAGATAAGAGTGATGAAGGGACTTCACAACATACTAGTGTTACTAAGTCTAATTCTGGTCAAGATCTCTTGTTTGTACTGTTAGGCTCTAGTCAGTTTGATGGTAGATGGATCATAGATTCAGGGACATTGTATCACATGTGTCCATACAGGTATTGGTTTGACCAGTACAAGGTAGCCAATGGTGGAACGATTTTGATGGGAAATGACAGTGTATGTGAAGCAGTGGGTGTCGAATCTATCATAATAAAGATATTTGATGGTTGTGTTCGCACTCTTACTGAGGTTAGGCATGTGCCTGATCTAAAGAAAAATCATATCTCTTAGGGGCATTGGATGAGATATAATATTGAGTCATTTTAGAATCCAGAAAATTGAAGGTCACATGTGGTGCTATGACCTTGTGAAAGGTGAGAAGATAGGAAACCTTTATACTATAGTAGGCAACACAATCAGTGACAGTGGTGTTGCGGCTACGAAAGATTTCAAGGATCTCTCATATTTGTGGCACAAGAGGTTTGGTCATATGAGTGAATGCGGGCTGACAGAGCTCATAAAGAATAATGCAATTTTTTATATTAAAACTTGTAAACTGAAATTTTGTGAAGATTGTATCTTCGAGAAGTTGAGGAAAGTTAATTTCTCCAGAGGAAAACATAATTCGAAGGGGCTGATTGATTATATACATTCAGATGTATGGGGACTGGCTAAAGTCACTTCAGTAGGTGGAGTCAACTACTTTGTGTCATTTATAGATAATTATTCCAAAAAAGTTTGAGTATGGTTGAAAAACAAACAGACAGAAAGGTTAAGATTCTCATATCAGATAATGGTGGAGAATACTTGTCATCGAATTTTAAGGCCTATTATGAAAATCAAGAGATTATTAAGCACTTTACAGTTTTGAAAAATCCTCAACAAAACGGCATAGCCGAGAGAATGAACAGAATACTATTAGAAAAAACGTGGTATATGCTGAATCATTCTGGCTTGAGTCATGAGTTCTGAGAAGAGGTAGTGAACACAAAATGTTACTTGGTCAATCGGTTACCTTCAGGGTCATTGAACTCAAAAATTGCAGATGAAGTTTGGTATGGAAGACACGAAAATTACTCTCACTTGAGGGTGTTTGGATGTGTGGCATATGCATTACTACAAAGAATTCAATGATCCAAGTTGAATCTAAAATCCAAAAAGTATGTCTTGATTGACTATGGCGAATGAATAAAGGGTTATGATTTGTGGGATACACAATCTCACAAAGTGATAGTTGAAGATGAGTTTTTGATGAAAAAGGTAGAAGATAAACCTCAGTCATTTGGTGAACCTCGGATACAAGTTGATGTTGAAAGTCATGAGCAAGATGAGAAAGATAATGAAGACTCTGAGATAGATCAAGATGACACAGTTTCTCAAGACTTGCAGTCCCAGATACTGGTTTCGATTTAGGCTACCTTAAGAATGTCTGAAAGGACAAAGAAACGTCATGAAAAGTTTAAAGATATGATTTCTTTAACACTTGCACTTATCACAAAGAATGGGGAACCAAATACAATTCTAGCAGCTCCGGTGGATACAAATGCAGTAAAATGAAAGTTAGTTATAAAAGAAGAATGACAGTCACTTTAAAAAAAATAAGACTTGGGATCTCATGAAACTTCCAAAAGGGAAGAGGGTCATCGGTTGTAAATGGAACTTTCGAAAGAAAGAAGGTAAAAAGAGTCAAACTTCAAAGTTTAAAGCAAAGCTAGTTGTATAGGGGTTCTCTCAGAAAGAGGGTATCGATTATAATGAGATATTCTCTTCGATTGCGAAGCACACATCGATTCGTATGTTGTTGGCCGTCGTTGCTCAGAAAGATCTCGAACTAGAACATATGAATATGAAAATAACTTTTCTTTATGGAGATCTTCAGGAAGAGATTTATATGTGATAGGCTATATGATTTGAGGCAGAAGGGTTGGAATCACTCGTTTGCAGATTGAAGAAATCCTTATACGATTTCTAACAGGCACTCAGGCAGTGGTACAAGAAGTTTGATTCATATATGTTGAGCATAGAGAATCACATGGGCAGTATAATTGTTGTCTACTAAAAAGAGTATTGCAAAGGGAAGAAAATCTTCTTAATTCTCTATATAGATGATATATTGATACAATAGAAAGCACGGTTGAAATCAACAACTGAAGCGATCATTGAGCCAGAAGTTTGAGATGAAGGATCTTGGTTCCGTAAATAAGATCCTAGGTATGAAAATCATGAGAGATTGTGAGAAGAAGAAGCTTTGGCTAACTCAAAGGAATTTTATTCAAAACCTCTTTGAAAAGTACAATATAAGCGATGCCAAGCTTATATCAACTCCTCTAGCAGAGCATTTCAAACTCATAAATAAGATGAGTCCATCAACACATGCAGAAAGGGAATACATGAAGAATATTTTGTATACAAATGTTGTTAGGAGTTTGATGTATGCCATGATGAGTACACGTCCAGATTTAGTACATGCCTTAGGCGTGGTTTGCAAGTATATGTCTATTGGTTTATAGTTAAATGGATATTGAGATATCTGAAAGGTACAATTGAAAATGAGTTGATGTTTGAAGGTGGAGATATATGCGAGTTGGATATCTGTGGTTACATTGACTCCGATTATGCTGGTGACCTTGACAGAAGGTCTATCACGGGGTACATGTTCATTTTGAAGGGTGGAGCGATCAGTTAGAAGTCTATGCTTCATGGGATAGTTGCGTTGTCAACTACAGAGGCCGAGTATATAGCGGCTACAAAAGCGGCTAAAGAGGCCTCATAGCTTACGGGTTTGGTCAGAGAATTTGGTAAGGTTGATGAGAGCATCGATATCTTCTGCGACAGTCAGAATGTCATTCACCTAACAAAGAACCAAGTTTTTTTATGCTAGAATAAACATATAATGTCCGATATCATTTTATCAGAGATATGACAGAAGATGGAGAAGCATCCATTGAGAAGATTGATACGAAAGAAAATGCAGCGGACATGTTGACCAAGCTGGTTACATAGAGTAAGTTTAGGCATTGCCTAAACTTGATCAACACTTATCGCAAATGTTGATGCTCGTTGGGGTGGTGATGCGGTTGAGGATAAAACCTAGGTGGAGATTGTTGGTTAGGTTTAATTCCAACCATATGTTTTGAGACATTCTCAGGAGTGGTCTCGGGTCCTAATCGATCGATCGAGCTCTGGGAGTGATCGATCGAGCTCTGGGAGCGATCGATTGATTCTGCGTAGAAATAAACAGTACACTCTCGGGTTAAAGTCGATCGATCTAGGTGTTAAACTGATCGATCGATTATGAGCATAAATTATTTGGGCAACTCTCGGGTTGAAATCAATTTGGAAAATTGATCAATTGATTCTGGGCGGATTATTTCTGCGATTTTGGAC
Organism: Chloranthus sessilifolius; assembly: GCA_021018995.1. Taxonomy (NCBI): domain Eukaryota; kingdom Viridiplantae; phylum Streptophyta; class Magnoliopsida; order Chloranthales; family Chloranthaceae; genus Chloranthus; species Chloranthus sessilifolius. Next base: position 96,543,957 of record CM037592.1, read on the forward strand.
TCTTGGCTATTTTAGAAGATTTCTTTGGTCAAAGTTTCTAAATAAAAGTTGGAACTTATTAGCAGGTTTTTCTAGGGTTTCTTGAGAGAGTTTTGAAGAGATAAAACTGTGGTAAATACTTTGAGAGGCAAGATATTGAAGAATAGCTTGGAGATTGAAGCGCCCGATTGAAGTTGTTCTTATGTTAGAATCATTACTATATTCTAGAAGATCTCTTCTCTGTTCTTTGAAGGACTACGTCCTTGGTTTAACGTGTTAGTTGTTGACGATCGTGTTAGATCTTGATTGAGAGTGCACTAAAGAGAAAAGAGTGTGCATTACGTTCATAAATAATGCATATACTCCGTGGACGTAACACTAGATTAGGTGAACCATATAAATCTGTTTGTATTGTGTGTGATTACTTTTGTGTAACACTACATTTGTATTGTGTGTGGTTGCTTTTGTGTAACACTAGATTGGACGTAACACTACATTTGACGAAAATGTGACTGCTTTGACTAATTTGACCTTAGTCAAACCTTTGACTTTTGTAAGACCCACCCTTTTGTAGAGTGTGTGTGAACCCATTCTTTGCTCGACCTAACTTTCTAACTCAAACCCTTATTTTTGTATTTATAAAATAATATTTGAAATAAATAAAAAGAATAATGAACACAACCGTATCCCTAAATCGAGCTCGAATTTGACCTGTGCTCAGAGTTATCCTTTCATGTTCGTAGCTTGGTCCACACTTGAATCCAACCTTCAATCTAAACCAACGCATCACTTGGGCTCTACCCCATCAATCATTATGGGTGTGCCATGTGGTACCTATCCCAACCGCCTAAATGTGTTATTAAATAATAATAGAGCTTTTTCTCTCTAATTAAAGAGTCCTCATGCCACAATTAGAGTCCACGTATGACTCAAATAAAGTAAGGGCCAATCAGCCACTCACTTTCTCCCTCCCTCCTTTATAAAATTTTATTTGTGCCTAACATGGTAACTTACCTGTTTTCCCATAAATCAGATCTCAATGGGATTGCCTTTTAGGTGCCTACCCACCATAGCAAGAGAGAGAGAGTCCCAAAGGACTCTTACCTATTAAATTGTAAGACTTGCTATTCTAGCCTCTCGTTCTCTTTCCTCGTTAACCCCACGACCCAAGCATCCCCTTTTGTTTCTATTAATAATCTCCCTCTCTCTTTCTCTCTTCCTCTCTCTGTCATCTCTTCCTACACAAAGAAAAACCCTAGCCAACAGCAACCCCATGCACAGCAGCCGAAGCCCCTCCTCCCCTAAAGAACCACCACCCTCTCTCTCTCTCTCTCTTTTCACCCTCCCTCTCTCTTCTTCACCCATTTCTCCTCCTTATGAAGCCCCTCACCAGCAACAACCACCTTTTTACATGAGATTTGTCTTCAATGCCACCGAATTCTCACTTAAAGACCAATACGATTACAGATTTCTTGATCACTACGAACACCTCTCTCACGGTGTTCAAAACTAGCTCCAACAACTAAGTGTTGTGGCATACACAGACACGATTTGATTTAGTCGAAGAATTCGAGTCACCGCGGCACGTTGAAAATCTGAACTATACCACTCCAAATCCGAGCCGAAGCAATGCGTCATATCCGATTTTGCGTCAACGTGAACCCATCGATCCGAATCAATCTAATCTTCGTAAAATCTTCACGATCATGCTTCAACAGGTGGGTGCCTTTCTAGCCATCCAAATCTATGTTTTTACACTTTTTGTGATGATATAAAAACTGTAATTTTTCATTCTTAGGTTTTGTGTGAATTCACAAGACGGTTGTGGTCAAAGGGTTGACCCTATGGTTGGACTCATCGACCGAGAACTACAGTATATTATATCCTCTCCACATGGCACACAAGTGTGTCGGCAAAATAGATCCCACGTCAAGAATGGGCTGCTGCCCTGTTTTGATTTATTGCGCACTCGATGTGGAGGTCCTTGTTTGACTGTTTCAATCTTGATGATCCGATCAGTTTTTTACCTTGGTCAAATTTTAAACTCTCCATAAAATTTGATGCTTTTTACATCTAATGGCTCACATTAATATGCTTGTCTTTATTTTCATAAATTTTAGTACTCTAAAAACCTGTGAATATATTGATTTTACACTTAGAATATTTTCTGCACTTGTTTTGAAAATCTACACATACATTGACCAAAGGGTCCAGTTTGACCCATTAAATTAAGCAAACCACAGACATATGATTCGATCCCCGTAGATCTAAATAAATATTATTTGGCCATCTGTTAAATCAATGGTCAGATTTTGATTATAATAAACAAACCTCGGCCTTTACACCACCTAAAGTGGTGCACATAATCACATAAATTCTTGCACGTTATGCTTGTGGCACCTTAGTCTAGGGTCTGGTGTGACCCTTCTAGACCTCAAGTTTTAGGTTGAACTGGGACAGGAGACACCAAGAAGGATCTCCCATAAATTTTGAATCTCTTCTCATCCGATGGATAGTTTTACCTGAAAACAGATCTAGCCGATTTAGGTCGCTATACAAGTTTCTCAAAAATAATGAAGGGCTTTATACTCTTAGACACCCAACGTCAAGGGGCATATTTGACTCCCTACCTAACCTCGAAAACAATTAAACTAGTGAGGGGTCTGAATGGAAATCCACTTTTTAGGATTAGGAGAATTTTCTAGATAGATCTTAAAATCACGTCAAGATGGTGTACACCACTTGATAGTCATACGATGATATGATTTTGATCAAAATCCTGGACCATTTAGTTAATGGTATAAATGATCAAACCAATAGTGGCAATCATATGATATCTAAGCATGCATTACACTAATGACGTCGGTAGGATTAGATTATTCCAAACTTGATCACGTTCACCTTAAGATGCGTGTATCGAATATTCAATGGTCTATAAGTGATTGAATCATATCGAGACTAAATCTTATTAGAATTTCGTAAATGATCAGTCGATTTTCATCAAATCGATAAGATCTATATGATGAGTCTAGTCTAACATCACCTTGTGATACGTATTATAGTACTCACGTACCTTCATTCGCCTTCTTCTTTCTCTTAATGACGAGTGAGGCGTTCCGAATTATGAGTAATATTAGTTTCTCTTATGATTAGTAGTTTTCTTATTATATGCTTTATTTGCTTTATATGACATTCATCACTTAGAAGTGCATTAGAATATATTTATGTTAAAAAAAATGAATAAGATACGACACATGACTTTTAAGCCTTTGTCACGGTAGAGTTTCTTTTACGGTCACATAGAACTTAGAATGTAGGCGTCCATGTACGGATGCAACTCCTCTATGATAGTATGTGATATCACACGAAGTACATTCAGGTTACTACGAAACCCGTCAATTGAAAAGCGTGGTATGTGAAGCCTATCGCATCGTGACTCATTCTAATTAAGTTAATAAAAGATGAAGTATGAATATGTTAAGATACGAGATGTTAAGATAGTGAGGACTTAAGCTCACGCAAATATGAAATCGGAGCGGAGACCTAAGCCCAGAATCGAATAATGTTATAATATGTTAAGACACACAGTGAATGGCACCTGAACACGAAATAAGTTCCTACACGTCTCATGTCTTGCGTGTCACTGTAAGATCTAACATCTGCAGCCAAGACGGGTTTTAAGAACAATATGATACGATCATATCTCGACATAAGTGGACACTGATTTTTATGTATGTAATTTCATCGGGCTGGATGGTGATTTATGTTATGATATGGAGGTTATGTGGTAATCTATACGTGGATCTCGCGTGATAGGCTCGAGCAGCGGCCTTGACACAGGTCGTATAGGTAAGATAAAAAAGATACGAAGTACGTTGTGTAGGCATATAGAGTAATAATAAGACTTTCGATATGTCACGTAAGTTAGGTTGACAAGACAAGTAAGAAAAGTTATAAACATTAGAAGCATCATATGCATTGAAACCTGTTACGTTCTTTCAAGTTATTTGATATGAAATATTTATAAGATCTTTCTTTATGTTATATATATATATATATATAATTGTAATAGATTCATTTCCACTTACAAGGTTACACCCACGATCACCCGGGTAGATTGTAGTGGATCGGTTGTACAACCCACTGAGTTTACGTGACTGAGTAAACTCATCCCTTCCCAAAAACTAATAACTGCAGGTGAAGATATGAACTATACTGTCGGTGGACTTGATGCGGTGGTAGACTATGCGGTTTATGAGGGTGATGACACTACAAAAATAAGGTGTTTTAGTGGCACTTGCTGTGAAGGAAATTTTTGGTAGCGACAAGAGTAATAGCGGCAGTTTTTGGTAGCGACAGGACTAATAGTAGCAGTTTTTTGTTAAAAAAACTGCCGCTAATTGTCTTATTTTTTTAATGTGACATGGAGGATCAATTAGACAACATCAGGTATATATTAAATATTTGAAAATACTTTCTAGTGATTGATTGTACTTTTATTTATGATCATTTTGTATCGTGGACTCCAAATTCAATGTAAATTTAATGAAGAAAATTTTAATGTAAAAGAAATTTTGGTTCACGATTTTTGAGAGCCAATTTTATGTAAGATCTAGTAAGTTATGTATGCCCGCTCATTGCCTTAATAAGCGTACGGTGTCATAATACAAAATTTTAGGCTCTTAAAGTTAGCTAGGATTTTAGGTCGTGATATTTTATGTGTTCTTATATTTGTCATATTCATCGTCATAGGCAGTTTGGTGGTGTTTTGAATTCCGAACATACGCAATATTTTTTATCTCCCAACCATTCCTCGAAATTTTTTATATTGGTTTGTAACAATTTTGTGCCACAAATGGGTGCTATCTATACCAAGTCTACACCACCTTTGGAGAGCATTTCACTTTTTCACCCCGCATGATAATAGATTGCAATTCTACCTTTTCATCTCCTTGTTAAATGCGTGATTATAGATTGCCAATCCGAAACTTTAGACTTTCCAATTCCTAGGGGAATTCTAAGATACCTGAAGGGAAGTTTGCCCGCGCTAAAACCAGTAGCCAAAGCCCACCTGTTTAAAGCAAGGATCAAAATTTCGGTTTTCGTTTCTGTTTCGGAGGGGATCGAAACCGAAATTTTGGACTGAAATTTCGGCCAAAATTTTGAATTTCGGTCAAAAATTCGGCCGATAATTTTAACCCCATACATTTAATGACCGAAATTTTGGTCCCAAATTATCATTTCAGTGGGGATCGAAACCGATAATTTCTTATTTTGGCCGAAATTTTGATCTTTGGTCTAAAGTACCTATGTGAAGATTCACACCATAGATGTTAGATTTAGCATAATTTACCTATTGACCCGAGGCATCTTCAAAACACTTGAGCAGATTTTTTATATGAGATAACTATCCGATATCTCTATCACACATGATTAGAGAGTCATTGGCATATTAAAGCAAATAAAATATAATTGCTCTAGAGTTCTCGGGACATGAAAGCCCTCAATGATATTAGAATCATTTGCCTTTCTAAAAATTTGGGCCAGGCCCTCACTAACAACATCGAAGAGGTAATGAGATAGCAAGCACCCTTGTCTGAGACCTCTAGACACACCAAAATATCTGCAAGCTTTCCCATTAATAATGATGGAAAAATAAGCGAAACTAATTAAGACATCCATGGATCCAGTTTCTTCATCTTACTGAACCCTATCCATTAGCATCCAAAGCAAGTAATCTCAACTTACCCGATCATAAGCTTTTTCCATGTTAACTTTGATGAGAATTCCCAATTTTTTAAAAATATACATGGAACGAAGGCATTCATGGGCAGCAGTGACCGGCCACATCCATGATTTGCCTACCAAGCACTACTCACAAGTAACTTTAGTTTAGAACTTGAGATTCATTCGTGGCAACTAGAGTTTCACCTGGCACACATATAAAAAGTGAACAGGATCATGGCATACATCAAATATGGTTATTGGCTCACTTTTCGAGAGGTATGTTTGCTGAAATACAAATATTACCATATGATGGTAAGCGAATGATCTGACGATCTATACAGCAAATATCTCTATCTTCTAATTCTAAGTAGTCAATGGTTATAACATCTTGACCAAATGATGGTAGGCATATGATCTCAAGTTCTATTGCATGGAAGATTGAGACGAACAAAATCTATCATCTCATTCAAAGAAATCAATTATTTTAACGCGTGAAACCTGGGTTGAGAAGAAACAATCCAGGTTTGCAAACAAAGATATCCTTTAAAATATCACTATTCTCAACTTAGTTTGGGTGACCCGTGCTGAAGGTGATGACTGCTTTGATTCAGACAATGGAGATCATTTTTCATTCCAAACTTCGACATAATAGATCTTAAGAGTACGGGCCTATCATCAGGCGGCTAAATTTTGATGCCACATGGCACACATCCCAAAAATGAACATGATCATGAGGGTATAGAAAATGTGGTTCTCAGATCACTTTTCGAGATTTGTGTCATATGGAATCAAAATATGACCGTCTTATAGCAAATGCATGATCTAAAGATTTGTGTCAAAGATTGGGGCAAAATATTATCTCCATCATTTGATTCAAAGCAGCCAACGATTTAAACATGTCAAACCCGGGTTGAGAAGGAACTGAGAAAATTAAAAGCATATTTTTAACGGGTACACGAGCCCGGGCCACTATATATATGGCCACTATATATAGAGAAATGAGGAAATGCATTGGGATGAAATCATGGAGAGCTGCACCTAGATGTCATATCACATAGTCAACCCAAAATAACAACCATTTTGGGTTCATCAAAGCAACCACCAAGTCTGCTTCGATTTGTATTCAGCTCCCTAATAAGTAGTAAGATTTCATAATCTAATCTATATGTTTAAAATTAAAAAGATCAGTACCAGTTGGAGAGTTGGGAAGGTAGTTTTAGAGAATGTTTAACCAGCTGGTATCCTCTTGCCATTTGTGCGATTCTCCTATGTGCACTTTGTGCAAACACTACATCCTCTATGCTAGCAATTTGATTCATACTAAATGAGGATTTTATTGAGAATTTAGGTTTTGATTGAGGCATGTTTAGCAAGTAAGGGAGATTTAATGTTTTTATTAAATTTATACAATTTTTCTTTAAAGCCCGAGACTATAGACCAAGGTGTAGCGTGGAGGGCTACACCTAAACCATTTGGGCATCGTGTTGCACCAATTACGAGGATCGGGTGCGATGAAAACTTGAATAATAACAATCAGATATTACCCAAAAAGTTTAGACTCTACTCTATGCATATCCACTATTAAAAATGTGGTCAAAATTGCCTAAAATTAATGCACCTAGTTGGTTGGGCGTTCCTTTATCTTTGACCTATCAAATAGAGGGCCAAAAAGTCAAAAATAATAATATTATTTTTTGAAAATCACTTATCCCATAGCTAATCAACCCAAAACAATTATTGTTTTAAGTTAGTCAGGCCGCCTAGCATATGATTTGGCATTTGGGTGTACACCCTGTTGTTTTTCCCCGATTCTCTTTTTAGTTTAGTTTTTCCAAATTTTTACTTTGCTTTTTTGGAATTTGCCATATAAATTTTTCCTAATTTTTCCCACGCAGAGATATTCCCAAATCTTTACTTGGTCCATCCAGTGTTACGTGTACTCAAATATACTGAAAAAGGGACAGTTTTGAAAAGGGTTATTTTAATAGGAGTCCTCCGTAAAACTACTTAGTGATAGAGGGCTCTCCTGAAAATAATTAGCTCTCTCACCTAAACTCACCAAAATTACGAAACTACCCTTAAGACATACCAGACAGCCATCATGTTCAGGGTTTTCTCTCTCAAGTATATTAGACAGCCATCTAGTTTATCGAACGGCTATCCGGTATTTGACTTCCACCCAATATATCAGACGGTCTCCCAATATAAGTTTGCTCATTTTATAAGAGTAGTTTGGTCTTTCCGATGGAAAGAACTCTCCATTGCTAATTAATTTCAGAAGAGCCCTTCATAACTAATTAGTTTGTCATGTACTTTTTTTTTGTTTTGAGGATCTTATACCTGTATTGGTATCGGTATGGGACGATATAGGCTGATACGTATCGGGTATCTGCCGATAAGGTATCGATTTCGACTGATACCTCTATTTTTATTTTATTATTTTTTAAATAGGCCGATACATATTGGTATTAGCCGATACGTATCAATCCTCCAGGGACTAATACACGAGTCCAATACCGAATTTGACACCTTGCTTTAAACCAAGTCTCCACCCAACATTGACAAAAGATCATATAAAATTCAAGTTGGTATTAGGCATGTGATATGAAGTATGAACACCAAGATCTAATGATCTATTGGGTAGAAGTATGGTTTAAATAGGGGAAATTAGAAAAGGGAGCCATTAATTGCACATGCTTTTTAAGTGATTGCACCGAGGTTAAAGAAAGACTTTGTATTTTAGGGATATGTGACATGTGAAAATGCAATCTAGATTGTCTGATTTAAAGTTCGTGATCTATAGATCCTTAGTGGATAAGATTGGAGCAAAACACGATATTTATCATATGATCTATTATTGTCAACCGTTGAGCCAAATAATAGCCTTTGACCGTATTTTGTCACATGATGAAGATTATATTTCACGTCAATCTTATTCAGTAAGGATTTATAGATCATGAACTTTAAATCAGACGACCCAAATTGTATTTTCACATGCCACATGTCCCTAAAATATAAAGTCATATTTTAACCTCGGTGCAATCACTTAAAAAGCGAGTGCAAGTAATGGCTCCCATTCGAAAAACAGCCTTAGTTTCCAAACATTTTATCTTATCATAGGGAGACCAAACGTTTTAACAAAAAAAGGCTTTTGACGTAGTTTTGAAGATCTATAACGTTTGGAAGCTAAGCCTGCTTTTCTAAAGTGCCCTAAATAAAAATACCCAACAGTCTATGAGGGTGCCTACGTTCAAAACCCACCACTAAAGCGCATTTAAATCAGACGATCTAGATCATTTTTTACCCCAACCTTCTACACGATGAATCTTGAGAGCATGAACGTATCAGTAGACGGTATGCTTTTTGTTCCACATGGTACAAATCGCCAAAAATAGAGAACTATTTTTGGCACACATGGCACACATGACGTGAAATAAAAAAGAGACTGTTTGATTGTACGTTTATGGTCTCAAGATTCATCATATGGAAAATTGGGGTGAAAGCAATCAACGATCTTCATTGACCAATATGACCCAATATGGGATGCTATTGACCAATATTTGACCCTACATCGACTCGGGGGTGTATATTGTATCAGAGGGTCTCTCAGCCAAAACATATCCGCCGAATATGTATGAAATGTGGCTGATATTCAAAAGGGCACTTTAAAAAGGCAGCCTTAGTTTCCAAACGTTTTAGCCTATTATATAGAGACCAAAGGTTTTGGAAAAAAAGCTTTTAACGCTTTTTTGAAGTTCAAAGATACGTGAGATCTCAAATACTCAACACATGTGCGTTTGAGTGGATTTGTGAGTTTATAAATTTGTCCCTGATTTTCTTCTCCACTGAAACCACTCAAAACCACCGATGGCTGTAGTGAGTTCACCCCCGACAAAACCAGCTCTGGTGGCCTATAGTGTGCCACTTACTGATGCCACTGCAACTTCCATAGCCGGGTCTTCATCGGCTGCAGTTTACAAATTTGTCCTTGGTTGTCTTCTTCACTCAAACCACTCAAAACCACCGACGGTTGCGGCGAGTTCACCCCCGATGAAACCAGCTCCGGCGGCCTACAGTGCGCCGCTTGCGGATGCCACCGCAAACTTCCACCACCGGGTCTTCATCGGCCGTTGCGAAAACACCGAAGCGCACGGTTTTGGGTTCAGCATAAACTTTGAGGAGCCTCACGAACTGGATTGTTCTGGGAAGCGAGGATCAAAATTTCAGGTTTCATTTTGGGTTCGAAGGAGACCGAAACCGAAATTTTGGACCAAAATGTCGGCCGAAAATTTCAACCCCATACAAAAATGACCGAAATTTCGGTTCCATATTATCTTTTCGGTGGGGACTGAAACTGATAATTTCAGCTGAAATTTCGGTCATTTCGGCCAAAAGTTTGATTCATGTCGGGAAGAAGCGGGTTCACAAGTTCTCGGCGAAGCAGAAAGAGAAAATGCCGTGATTCGTCAAAGAACGGGCAGAGCTCGAATCATCCCATTGGCTCCCCGACCCAAACAGTTGTGCAGCACTGCTATTGCCACTGAAATCCGACGCAGAAGGTGGAACATTGTCGCCCATTAGGGCATTTAAACTGCATTTCCCCTCCATAATTAACTTCGGCAACAACTCGTCTCCGGTCTTCGAATGGTCCCTACCGCCTGCCATAGCTTGTGCGTCCTACAACAAAGCATCTAGCAACTCACTATTGCTTCTGCTCAATGGCTAGTAGGAAGCCGCGGCAGCTCTACCGAAGCTAGTTTCGTCGGGGGTGAACTCGCCACAGCCGTCGGTGGTTTGAGTAGAGAAGATAATCAGGGACAAATTTGTAAACGCACAAATCCACTCAAACTCACATGCGTTGAGTATATGAAATCTCACGGATCTCTGAACTTCAAAAAAAGGTCAAAAGCCTTTTTTTTCTAAAATGTTTGGTTCTCATATAATAGGCTAAAATGTTTGAAAACTAAGGTTGTTTTTCTAATTTCTCCTTTTAATAATTTATTTATAGACGAAAATAGGTTCCCCTCCCTTGGCGTGAGGCTTACAGGGGTAGAATAGAGATTTACTTATAAAAGTAAAAGAAAGGGCCAAAGACAAATCGATAGTCAAACTTATACCGGCAAAAAAGGGAAATTCCCTAGCCAAGCCATACCCATTAAACCTGTGAGAGGACACAAGCATTTCCGCCATTAAAAATTGTTGACTGCCTTGAATTAGACGATGGAGATAGTTTTTCGTCCCAATATTCCACACAATATATCTTAAGATTATGGCACACTTGAGATCAAAAAAAAAAAAAAAAAGATCATGGCACACCTATCAGACAGTTGCATGTTGATTCCACGTGACACACATACCCAAAAGTGATAGTCTGTTAGGCATGGATCAAAATTTCGGCCGAAATCACCGAAATTTCGGCTGAAATTATCGGTTTCGGTCCCCACCGAAATGATAATATGGGATTGAAGTTTTGGTCATTTTTGTATGGAGTTGAAATTTTCAGCCAAAATTTCGGTCCACAATTTTGCTTTCAATCCCCTCTGAAACCGAAAGGAAACTCAAAATTTTGATCCTTGTTATTAGGTATGCTAAGAATCATGGTCATTTTTTGGGGTGTGTGCCATGTAGAATCACAATCGGACCATCTGATAGGTGAACTATGATCTCAAGATCTATCGTATGGAAGATTGGTACGAAAAGCAATCTCCAACATCTGATTCAAGCCAGTCAATGTTTTTTTATGGGAGGAGGTTTTAACGGGTGTAAATAATGCTACCCTATTTTTATGCGATAATGGCTCCTAGCCGGAATTTAAACACGAAATGGTGTTTTAGTAATCTTACACCATTAAAATGTCACTTTTTATCTCATTCTAATAAAGCTTGATTTATTATTGTAGCATGTGGGACACATCTATGATCAAACTAAACTAGCCAAGTGGCAATCCTTCGTCAGAACAAGTCCCAGCCAAAGGATATTGCTTCTAAGCGGATGTAAATCATTCCATTGGTGAACTCTAATATGAGCTATTAAAATTAAGAACATCCATTACTATTAGAGTACACATATCGGATGATTTGAATCTCCCAAAAAGTAAATTTTTTAGACCCATAGTCCTTCAATTGATGATATATCACTTTAATGGTATGGATATCCGAGATCATAAGCCAATAAATGATGTAAGATCATTTAAACACCATTTGATGTGTAAATGAGGGTTAGGAGAGTGCGTCCCATTTTGTATTGAGTGCTTTTAAATACACCCACCAAATCTTTGAGTTTACCATGTTGAAACACATTGATTATATTGAATCGGACGATGGAGATTGTTTATTGTCCCAATCTTTCACACGATGGATCTTAAGATCATGGGTGTACTATCAGACGATCGATTTTTATTTCATGTGATACACACCCAAAAAAGTGAGCTTAAAACTAATTTTGACCATACACGTAAAGTTAAGGTCATTTTTCTAAGATTTGTGCCACGAGAAATAAAACATAATCGTTTGGTAGGACCATAGTCTCAAGATCCATTTTGTAAAAGATTGGGAAGATAACCGATCTCCGTAATCTGATTCTAAATTGCCAATGTGTTTCAACCTGAGATAACTCAAAGATTTGTTGGGTGAATCTAAAGGTAATTTTTTTATTTATATAAATAAATATAATGCGTCCCCCTCCCCTCGGCATGCGGCCTATGGGGTCGAACCGCCTAGTTATAAAAGATATAAAAGTAGAGGAAAGGGCAAAACAGCAGCTCATCTATTACCGAGAGGGTTTCTTTGCTCTCTCTCTCTCTCTCTCTCTCTCTCTCTCTCTCTCTTTTGCATATTACAGGCGTCGGAAATGGATCTTCCCTCTATCCGTAGCGCGGTCAACACGTAAGATCTCTTGTTACTTAAAAGGTTCCTTTTTCAAACGAAAAACCAAACAATTTTATAGGTTTAAAACCCCAAAACCGTCTGATCCGATCGATTAGCAGGTTAGATCGAGCGGTTTGATGCTTCTGAACGATGCTTCAGTTGAGCACGAGATATGCGTCCGATCGTAGTATAAGAGGTGCGGTCCGTATAGTGACCAAATTCTCCTGACTTGGTGAAAAAGTTGCGAATAATTTGAGATGTTTTTGAAAAAACGAGTAAATTTATAATTCTTTGCCGCTTCTTCATAATTTTACGAATTTCTTGAATTATTTACAAGTTTAAATAATTATTCTCGAATTTTTCAAAACATTTATAAGTTTTTTTTAAATTTATTTTATTTTTTGAATTTTTAAAATTTGAATAGTTTAAAATTAATATATTTTCATAATTTTTCTTTTTTGTTATTCTGAATTTTGACCATTTCTTTCCCGAATATGACAAATTTTGCCAGCTTTTTTCATATTTTTTCCACGCCTATTTATTCCCGAACCCGACTTGTCACTCAACACGCCCTGCAACGGATCCGGCGGGCTTTGAATTGGCAATAGTCTTTTGAACCCCAAGCCCGAGTATGACCCAATTCTTGTCAGGCTTTAGATTTGAGTTTCCCACCCCGCCCAATTATATATAAACCAAGTCAGGTTTGGATTGGGTATAATTGGGCGGGCTGGGCAACTCAAATCTAAAACCTGACTCCTATTGGGATAAAGCCACGATTACCTTTTTCCGTAATATAATCAGGCTTTAATCAGGCTTGGGTGCGCTTTTGATTGTCCCAAGTGTTTTTAACCCAAAAAACTAGGCCTAAATCCATCCAGCTACAGAATCGGGTCGGATTTACTGTGGTTACATTCCTGTCAGGTTTATTAATCAAGCTCAAACCCGACCCAAATGGGACCAAGCTAAATTTGTAGCCCGGCCAATTGACAGCCATGGCGGTCCATGGTCCGTGGTCGGATTTTAAAACTGTCTGATACTATATTACACCCGCTGTGGGAGTATGCGCTGTTGTTTTCTCATCCGAATCTCTCACACAATAGATCTTGTGGTCACGGTAGATCATGATTCCATGTGGCAAACATTCCTAAAATTAATCATAGAACTATATTTGATGAGTATCATGATCATGTTCATTTTTTTAGGATATGTGAGACACTGAAATTAAATTCTGATAGTCTAATCGTAGGTTCATGATTTGAAGGTATATTGAGTTTAATATTGGGACGAAGTATTTGGTGGAATAGTTGTACTAAAAAAAAAGGGCACTTTAGAAATTCAACCATAAAAAACAACCGTTTTAGAAAAACAATCCAAAACTTAAACGTGTGTAAAATACAATGCTTTCATGATTTTTTGAAGTTCTAAGATCCGTGAAGAGGATTTGAGATCTTACGGATCTCAGAATTTTACAAAATTATGAAAGCATTATTTTTTAAAACATTTAAGTTTTGAATTTTTTGCTAAAATGTTATTTTTCTAATTTTCCCTAAAGAGAAGCTCAGTTATAACAACAACAACAACAACAACAACAAAGGTCACAGCCTTGCGGAGCGTGCAAGGAAAAGAAAATCAAATTGTGTGTTTGCTGGAGTCATCTCGGTATCAGAAATTAAACAAAGTGTTTAACATTAAGCGGGTCGAAGAAGTACTACTTTCCCTTGAGGGTGACCAACGGGCAGAGGCTGTGAACTTATTGTCCGATACGTATCGTCCGATATCGATACGTATCGGTATTGGACTCGAACGATACAGACCGGTACCGATACGTATCGTCCAATACATATCGTTTTGGAGCTCGGACGATACGTATCGGTAACCCGATATTTTAACCCATGTGACAGACTCATTGAGTGGGCGCATTCACTTTCGCATGAATGTGAAAATCATATCTGCCCCGGCGTAGCCTGTCCACCACAAGATGTCGGGGAGCAGGATTTAGGTTCGGGAGTTATTGAGAGTGAGTGAGAGTGGGGAGGTATTATTTTGAGTTGAATTGTGGTTAGGTTTATTACGTAGACTTTAGAGGATCAGTTGGAGAGTTGGGGAGGTATTGACTTGAGTTAAATTGTGGTTATATTTATTATTTAGAGAATATTTAGTTGGTTGGTGAGGAAGTACGTTAGATTTAATGTTTTTAATAAATTTATACAACTTTTATTTTTAGATTGGAAAAAATTGTACTTTTCTTTATGTACCGAATTTGCTGATTTTTTTTATAATATTTCCCAAGAAGAGATATTCCCAAACCGGCGATTTTAACTGCTGCTACCCAAAAAGGGCAATGGTCATGTCCAGCTGGTTAAACCTGATTTTATGTTAGACCAGACTTCTAACCATTAGATCGAAGAGAATCTTGAATGCATGTCATTCTAAAAAAGATGGAAGCATTGCCTTTCCAGTTTCCATTAACAAGGTAGGTTTGAAAAGAGTACTTTTAAATTCACTCACGAATCTTTGAGGTCATCCGCGTTGCAAACACCTTGAGTGCTTTGAATTAGAATGATGGAGATGATTTTTTATTCCAATCTTCCCCACAATAGATGTTGAGTTCATGGGCGTACTATCATATGGTCGATCAATGTTTTTATCTCGCATGGAACACATTCCATAAACGTGACCTTAAATCACTTGGAACTTATCACACTCAAATCTAACTTTAGGGTCAATTTTTTTTTACCATTTGTCACTTGGAATCAAAATTGACCATCTCATGGTACATCCATAATCTCAAGATACATTGTGTGAAATTTTTTGAGATTAAAAACAATTTCTATCGTCTGATCTAAAGCAGCTAATCGATTTCAGCGTGGGTGAACTCAAATCTATGGGTGAATTGAAAGGCACTCTCGGTATCCTATCAAGTAGGGCCATTACCAGTACATGCCGGAAAATATGGTTGTACCTTTTGCGTGAAAATCTCGGTACCCTACCAAGTATCCTTAGAATTTTGATGAGTATTAACTAAAGGGTAGCTCTATTTGTGCCTATCGAATTACTAAGGGCGCTACGTACAATGACAATCTGTTGACTACTTTGAATCTGGTGATGGGGATTCGGTTTTCATCCCGATCTTTCATACGATTGATTTTGAGATCATTAGCGGACCATCAAAAGGTCATTTTTAATTTCAGGTAGTACAAATTCCAAGAAAAGTGGCTGAAAAAACAAGTACCGCACCCATGCTCAAACGGATTTTAGGGTCACCTTTTGGGATTTGTACCATGCGTAAACAATAAACCCATCTGATAGGCAGGTGATGGCCAATGGGTTTCCATTATAGCGCGTCAGTTTTCCTGTAAGTGCGAATAGAGCCAACTGGCCCTAAAAATCAGGCAAATACTTGACCCAACAAAACCTCTTTATCTACCTGACCTGACTTGAAGGTCAGGTTGGATGTCTCATTCCCGATCCAACCCGAAAAGCCAACTTTGTGTAACCAACCCTATAAAATGTAGGGTTTGGTATCGGGTTGACCCGGCCTGTTGACAGCTCTAGGTATGGGTAGTACTAGTATGCGCAGTTTGTTGGGTTTTGGCTCGATTTATGGTTGCAACTAGAGTTACCTATTGGAACTTGAGTCTTGGATTAGAAAATTAGGATTCTGGAGAGTGGTTTATGTAAGCAGCCAAAATTGGCTCAAGGCTCGATTGACTCATACTTTGGGAATGACGTACTTTTGAGCTTCCGAAAGTGCCTCCTAAACCCTTAGAACTTAACCTAAACCTTAGATTTTCGAACCCTTAGAACCTTTCCCGAAAACCCTAACCAGACCCATAAAACCCATATTGAACCTAACCCGGGCCCACAAGTCAGCCCATGGAGGCTCGAGACTCCAAAAGATTGCCTTTCACGAATTCATGATATTGTACGGTTCTCGAACTTTCGATGGCCATAACTTTTGATAGAAAACTTTGATTGACTATTATAATATATTGTTTTGGGGTAGCTCGAGCCAATGCATTCATTGGGCACTAGTAAAAATAAAAATTATGAACCAGGCGTGCGCGGGCCTTAACTTCTCAAATTGAAAAAAATTATTATTGTTTAAAATTGTTGATTTGAAATTTGGGGGTTTGACTTGTGAACCATCCCAAAGCTTGGGGTTTATTTCCTTAGGACTCTTATGCCCCCAATAAGCTTTGGAAACTACCATTTTGCCATTTAAGTTAGCACCCCATCTTCCACCATTAAAATTTAAATTCCTCTTTTCTAAGCCCTTAAAAATCCCAAAAACCTTATAGCCGTCATTACCTAATTTCTAAGCCCATTAGTGACTTAACCCCTTACTAACCTTATTTAGAACATCTTTTGAAATTTTCAAGAGAAGAAACTCTAGCAATTTGTCTCCCCATTTGCATAGACTTGAACTTTTTCAAAGCTTAAAGCTTTAGCCCATCTCATAATACTACTTCCATCATCACTCCCAAGTTTTTAGCTCCCAAGCCTTAGCAAGTTAGAACCTTTCCCTATCGGAAGCTCACCGGTGTTGCTCTCACGTGAAAATTCAACAACGGTGCTACAACTGAGAGCTCCGACTCTCCCCTCTATTCCTCTACCTTCTTTTTTGCTTTTCCTCTATCCTAAGATTTGAGTCGTTACGTCACTGAAATTTTAGTGTGGGCAAAGATCCCAATAGGATCGAAGTGGATTCGGGCCTTCCAGTCGTCATTCTTAACTTTTTTAAAGTCTCTTTCTTTTCTCTATTTTTTTAAAAAGGACGGCTGAAAAGAAATATAACTTTTAAAATATTTTAAAAGTTTAACTCTAGTTAGTAAAGTGGGCCCCATGCCACCCATCACTTAACAAAAGAGGCGTTACGTGTCGCGCCCATATCAATTAGCGTAGAGATATCTCTACGCCATGACGCATTTTTCCCTTTGCCATATATATATATATATATATATAGAGAGAGAGAGAGAGAGAGAGAGAGAGAGAGACTTGGCTATAGTAGAGACCACTTACGAGCGGATCGATCGGATGCCTAACACCTTTCCGATTAATAACCGAAGTCCTTACCCTAGAGGCTTTGGCGTTGACTGGTAATTCGGAGTCATATCTTGTACTTCGGTGCTTATGATATTAATTTTGGGTATCCCGAGACACCAAAAGCTCCGGGTGGCGACTCTATGTTTGAGCACATCGTCTTGACAGATCGCTGAGATCCATGGTTGCACAGATGGCAATTCCGCTAGTGATATTGTTTTAGAGCTTCTACTTGAAGTATTAGCCTCATTGCATGTGTTTTCTTCTCTTTTGTCTACTTTTATCGTTTTTGGCCTAGTTAGTTTTTGGCACCATATTTGCTTTCTTGCTATTTATCCCTACGATTTTGCATTTTTTTTTACTTATCCCTACGATTCCGTATTTTATAGTTATTTTTTTACTTACCCCTACGATTTTGCCTAGTCATTTGACTGGCTACGCTTTTACAGCCTAAGCCATTTGGCGAGCCTACTTGATAAACTAGATTTAATTTTTGTAATTTACAGCCTAAGCCGTTTGACTGGCCTACTTGATAATTAGTTTTAAATTTTTCGTCATTTACATTTTGACACTCTATGTTTTCCACCTAGTCGCTTGACTAGCCCGATCATTTTTTTTTTACTACTTATCATACCATTGGGCGTCGGCCCGTAGTGGCAACACAAGACTCTCATAGCCTGATTTGGACGGTGGCAAAGGCCCCATTTTAGACTTAATTATAACTTCCCTTAAGTGATTTTGAAAATGAACTAAAAGGGATGTCATAATCTTGTTTCTCGCGGGTAGCTTTTACAAATGGGAGGGAAAATTAGGCTACGATACACCCAACCCGCTTCCAAGTAGAGTGGCAGCCATAGTGGTGATGATCTTGAAAAGAATCACCCCATCCAATATTTGAGAAGGCCCTCGCGCCAGAAGTATATCGGGTGAGTGACTGGAATTGTTATAAAGCTTAAAACTCTAGAGAGAGCGCTAGCAGAATCGAAAAAGCCTCGTATCCTCTAGGCACGGAAAGGAGGGACCTGATAAAGGTTAAGAGAAAAGTCCCAAGGGGCATTTACCCCGAACCCTATACATTGGTTTCGAGATCCCCAATCTTTCCTACATTCTAAAGTGCCCAAACACTCTCACTGGTCAAGAGAGGTCACCCTCTTATTGACTCTCAATTTGTATTTATGATTTCTTTAAGAGACGAAAAATCGCCTCTGCTGGATCTCTCCCGCTCAGGACAAACGACTGGGTACCTACTTTGTTCGACGCAGTCTTATTTTGCAAGAACGTGTCGAAGAGGGGCATCTGTAGATACTTTATTTTTTTACCTTTCAAGAATATACGTAAAGTTTTTAACACGACGAATCGTGCCTAAGGCTCTTAAAAAAGTCATCCTTTATCGGACCTAAAATCTCATTCTTTTGGTAATCATACACATACCATGCATATAACTCAATTATACGCATGACAACATGCATATAATACCGGATGTGACCTTATACACATACATTCATGCATATAATTCAATTATACGTTGGATCACTAGCGTATAATTCTCGCTGACATAAAGCCCAATGCGGCTGAGTCAATAATTATACGCATGTTTTCATGTGTATAATTGAATTATATGCTAACTCCCCAGTGTATAATTCACCCGAATCCCTCAGGAAGTCAGCTTCGAGTTCGACTAGGATTAGCTCGTGAAGCCGAGTTCCTAGCCGACCTTCTAATTATACGCTAGAAGTCTAATATATAATTCAATTAAAGACTCTTTTAAAGGCGTATAATTCTTAATTTTATGCTAGAATTCTAGCATATAATTAGCCCGATACTATAAATAGTTTCCTACCCCCCTCATTAAACACAGACGGAAATTTACTTATTCTCTTTGAAGTTTTTGAGGTTGGCTCTAAATTTTCGAATTAGAAAAAATTGAACTCTAGACGTTTGAGTTTAGAACTTCAACTTCTTCTAGAAATTTCACTGAGTTGGCATTCTAGTTAGGGTTGGCCGTTCTACTTCGCTTCTCACACTTTCCAAAGAGAGTTAAGGCTAACCCTAGAGCTTTTCCTTTAAGATCCCCTTTCTAAATTCTTAACCTCAGATCTAATTAGGTCCATACCACTCTTGCATATTTTAAAGCATCATAGCCTTTAAACTGATTTGCCTAAGGGAGCCAACAGAGGGTACTCGAGAAAGAGTTCGATCATCCTGCAAATATTGGGCCAACACACTCTTTTGAGTTTAGAACTTTTAGGTTAGATTTCCAAATTAGCTAAAATTAGACAACTCTAACTGCAAAGGGTGGCAGGCTGGTACTTAGTATAGGAATCCAATTCACAATCCCTCACCTAAAACCACATGATCAATGACATTCTACGGCATCAATAAAAATTCATAGGTGGCAATCACATATTTTGTTAGTAGGTCTGTTTACTATTAACACCTTTTTTTACAAGATACTTTATTCGTTAGTGAGTCTGTTTGCCACTAACATTTTTTTTGTAGGTTTGTTTGCTGCATTATCAATAATATTTTGTCAAGTGAGTTTATTTATCACTGACATTGGTTTTATAGGTTTGTGTGCTGCATAGCCCCTTATTTGAACGTTAATAAGTTTGTTTGTTATTAACTTTCGATTTGGCAAGTCCGTTTGTTGTCGTATCTTTAAATTAAGCAAGGTAGTTTGTTGTTAGTTTACATTCACCCTCTTACAAGCTGAGTTCCAAGTGACCAACTTGGAGCATTTTCCCGAATCTGAAAAGGTTCCCAAAAAATCACGTACCAACAATCACTCCAACTTGTTTTTGCGGATGTTATCCTATACAATTATCCTATATAAAAATTGTGTACCTTTGTATCTGCACCTCACTGTCTCACGTGCATGAACCTTAGCCGCATGTCCTATCAAGGTCTGTTGAGTTGTTAGTAAACTAGTGGGTACTTACTATGGGGGATTTTATTTCTCTCCCTATCGCCGAGTTCAATTTCCTTATCCCTTCTATGAGTTCTTTTATGCTAGTCTTCCATACATTGCTGTGTGGTCCTTTCTCGCACAATCTTGATGGTTAAGCTCAGAGGCTTTATCGTGTGTATACGTTTTCATTCGTTGTAATAGAAGTCGTACAATGTTAGACTGCGTTGTTGTGTTTAATTTGAGTTTCACCCATGATTATTATATTCGATGATCGAGTGTCACGTCGTGGATTTTCGAGGGCAAAAATTTCTTAAGGGGAGGAGAAGGTGATGACTCACATATTTATTTATAATGAGTAGCACAAATTCATTTATGATAAGTAGCTAACTCTTGGGGAGAATGTAACTACTCTTGTTCGTGACTACTAGGAATCCATACTTTTTAGAATAAGGTACGAAAATTTTCAAGGACGAAAATTCTTTAAGGAGGGAAAAATGTAACATCCCGAAGATCCAAGCCCGATTTCTCGTTCATGTTCGGCACGATGCGCAATTCCATCTTAAATTTTTTTAATAATTAAATAATAAGAAGGAAATTTCGTGTGAATAGTGAAGTTAAATCTTATGATTTTGACCTTTGGTAGAAGGCCCATCGCCGACTCTCGATGTGCCTGCTCCACAGCAAACGAAGCCCATAAGTTAAAAAAGAAGAAGATGAGACTTTGCATTTTAGACTCCTAGATGAGAAACTAACAAGCCATTTCTGCGTGTGTGTTTCACACCAAACCGGCTCCCAAGCATATAAGTGAAACTTTCTTTGGAAGTTTCATTTGCTTAAGACATTTGGAGAAGGAGAGTGAGAGCTTAAAGAGAAAGAGAAGAGGAAGAACTTCCTCCTTGCCTTATCCTTGAGTGTGATTGATCTTCCGCTAAATTTCTTCTTCTTCATTTCATCGTAAGAGTATGCCGAATTGACGGGGCTACGATCGCGAGCTTGAGAAAACTCCAAACCCTCTTTTGTTCTTGGTGTTAGAAACCCTAAACCCATTGATTCCTCCTTAGATCATCTCCTTACACTTAAGAGAACCTTTTGGTTCGTGGGGAGGAAACGTTGATTTATACGTCCATTTGATCGTGAAACCATGAGTCATTAATAAGGTGAGAAATAGTTACCCAAGAGTGTTACAATTGTAGAACTAGAGGTGTGGACATTCGTGCGATGAGTGCGGGTGAGAGTGGCAGAAAAATCACAAGAAAAATGATTTAGAACTCGTAGATATGAAGAATCTCTGGTTCTCGTGTGCCCGAGCATCGATTCTTGCGCGCTCGAGCTACCTTCAAATAGGCCTTGATGTGCCTCGCGCGCAGGAGAAGTAGAGACTCTAGTAAACCTCTGTGCCTCGTTCGCTCGAGCTATGTGTGCCACTTGGCTTCATGCACCCGAGCACTAATTGTAGCGTGCGAGCAGCCTTCAGAAAGGCTTGTTTGGATCTCGCGCACCCAAGGTATGAGGCTCCAGTGATCCTCTGTGCCTCGCGCGCTCGAGGAGAATTGGTGCCACATGACTTGCGCGCTCGGAGATGTTGTTCGTTAGACATTTTTAGACATTTCTAATGGTCTTTTGGGTGTTTTGGGATGTAGGTTAAGGTTGTGATTGTCCGCGAGGAGTCTAAGATCGCTTCGCGGGGATTGTGTGTGAATCGTGACTGAGGTAAGGGAACTTCAATGCAAACTTACATGTTTGACCTTGATTCATAGTTCTTTGAAATGATTGAATGAAGAAAATGATAAGTTTGACCATATTTGAACTAGTGTTGAATTCTTTGAAACTAGAAATGGAATTTTAGGAATTTGAATAAAAACTCTCAGAATCGATAAGGGAAACTCAATGCCTGTTTGCACGTAAATCTTGATTTGTATAGATGCCTTTGATATTATTTTGATTTTGACCCATACGATGATAACTAGATTTCGAAATGATTTTTGAACTCGTATTGGTTTCTTGACTGCATTAGAAGGATGTGAATTATTGAC
The DNA here is from genome assembly GCA_021018995.1 of Chloranthus sessilifolius. NCBI lineage: Eukaryota > Viridiplantae > Streptophyta > Magnoliopsida > Chloranthales > Chloranthaceae > Chloranthus > Chloranthus sessilifolius. The sequence goes on from CM037592.1 coordinate 96,566,513, forward strand.
GCTCGGAAATGTCGATTAACCCGACACGTGGACTTTTGACGTGAAACTTGCATTGTAAATCCTTTAGATTTTTTTGACTACATCCCTTGGAGTTGGTACAGTGGCATAATCCATACATGTATTCATACATACGCTGCATATGCATCCCTTGAAAATCATGCATCCCTTGGACAATCATTAATTACTTGGACACCCTTGGATACATTGAGACACCTTTGGACACCGTTGTACTATTTTGGTTGCAAATTCGACAATGTTTGCAAATTCGTTCGAACTTGGACACGCTTGGATACTTCTGACTATTTTTTTTTTATGTATTCTTTGAGATATACTATTTTGATGAAACTTCATTTTGAAAGTAAATGCTTTGAAGTTATGTTTGAAATGAAAAATGATATATGCTTTAAAATTCAGTTTTGAGAGATGATTTTCCCCCGTCATTGAATCTATGCTTTCTTATGATCTTGGTCTCGAGGCGGACTTAGCCTACGTACCGGAAGAGGAAGATCTTCCGCTTGGGTATTTCTGATTGCAGTTCGATAGATTTTAGACTTGATGTGTTGGGGACTTTTGTAATAGTTTTGGACTTATTATATTCCCAGAGTCTGTTTGTATATGTACTACCACTGTTTAGGCGATGGTCGACCGTCACCGGTGGTTTAATTTATTTCTTTTGGATTACGTATCCTCTATATAGAAATGGAGATTTAATTTAGTTCTGCCATATGTATATCTGCTTTGAATTATGTGCTTATATGTGAAAGTACCAAGTATTTTTTGTACTCAGATGGTGAATTGCGACTCGACGGACGGAGTTTTCCCATCTTGTATAAAGAAATACAAAATATTGCTCAGAAAATCGTGTTGGGAAAATTCGGGCTGTCACTGTTGGTATCAGAGTTTAGGCGTCAGGTTTTATTGGGACTCAAGCGTGAAGACATTAGATTATGTCCAAACTTTAGAGGTATTCATGATCCCTATTCTAAAATCTTCTAGAGATTCAAAGCCATGTCTCTGAATGACTTTAGATTTTGTCGGAGCTTAGGCTTGGCTTTAGGTCTTAAGGAAGACTGAGAGCCCTAGCTGTAGGTGCAGGAATAGGGCTGTAGGTCCAGCGACATGACATTAGATTCTGTCAGGGTATAGGCTATGACGTTTTAAAAAAGTTCAGTTCGAATATGGTAACCGACTGTTAATTGGAACTTTTGTCTCTTTATAACAGATTATTATGTCTGGTAGAGGTAGATGACCAAGAGGTGGTCATGATGGAAGAGGTTTCCTGTCAGATGTGAATGCTACCCCAATAGGGGGAGAGAGTGGAAGAGAAGAAAGAATGACATAGGCCATGAAAGCTATGGCTAATGTTATGGCTCAGCAGACGACATTGTTGGCTGCAAGTAATAACCATAATCATCAACAACCGCCTCCACCTACTCCGTTAGCATTTGTAGAGTTTAGGAGATTGAGACCTCCTAATTTTTTTGGCCAGGCTGATCCACTTGAAACGGAAAAATGGCTGAACCAGATAGAAAAACTTCTTCAAAGGCTACCGTGTACTGAGGAGGAGAATGTGAGTTGGACTTCTTTTCAATTAGAAGGAGACGTCGACCCTTGATGGAAATCAGTGTTGAGAATGAGAGAGTAGGAAAATATGGATGGGTTATGGACTTGAGAGGACTTCATCAAGGTATTCAACAAGGAATATTTTTCCAAGCAGGTGAGAAGTCGGATAGCGATAAAATTTATGAATTTGGAACAAAGGGGGATGTCCATACGAGAGTATGGGACGGAGTTCACAAGGTTGCCGAGGTTTGCCCCAGAATATGTGGCCATAGACCTGATGAAGGCCAATAAGTTCGAGCGCGGCTTAAGGCCGGACATATGCGATGGAATTTAAGTATTAGAGTTGGAGATGTATGGGGCTATGATGGGTAAGGCCTTGGTTGCTGAGAGAGATAGAGAAGACATGTATAAGAGACGAGAGCAACGAAGTAAAAATATAGCGGGTCAAGGAAGGTCGCGTAATTATGTGCCGACAGATGAGAGGCCAAAATCCTTGATGCCGACACCACCTCAACCTACTCAAACTGCCTACTCACGAACAACTGTGTCCATGCCTGCAGTGGCCTTTCTCCTTAAAAATACATCGCAGGCTGGGACATCAAGAGTACCGCACATTTCCCACATTTCCTTGTCCGCACCGATTGAGTCATGCTCAAGATGCGGGAGATGACATGCGGCAGAGCAATGTCGGTGGACTATGGGAGCTTGTTTGAATTGTGGCCGAATGGGACATCAGAGCCGAGACTGTCCCAAACCAAAGAAGGAAAGAACAACTTCGGAAAGAACTCTTAAGCCCTCTACAGTTTCGGGTCGAGCTTATGCCATCTCTGCATGCGAAGCCCGAGCAACAAATGAAGTGGTCCAAGGTATAAGTTTATTATTGCTTGATCAATTATTACCTTAGCTACAATTTATTATTACTTGAAAAAAAATAAAAAAATCCTTCAATAACTTGTGCACATCACGATATCTTTGTATCTGCACCTCACTGTCTCATGTGCATGAACCTTAGCCGCATGTCCTATCATGATCTGTTGAGTTGTTAGTAAACTTGTGAGTACTTACTATGGGGGATTTTTATTTCTCTCCCTATCGCGGTGTTCAAGCTCCTTATCCCTTCTATGCGTTCATTTATGCTAGTCTTCCATACATTGTTTGTGTGGTCCTTTCCCACATAATCTTGATAGTTAAGCTCGGAGGCCTTAATCGTGTGTATACGTTTCCATTCGTTGCAGCGGTAGTCGTCCAACGTTGGATTGCGTTGTTGTGTGCAACTTGGGTTTCACCCATAATTATTATATTCGATGATCGAGTGTCATGTCGTGGATTGTCGAGGGCAAAAATTTCTTAAGGGGAGGAGAAGGTGATGACTCACATATTCATTTATGATGAGTAGCACAAATCCATTTATGATGAGTAGCTGACTCTTGGAAAGAATGTAACTACTCTTGTTCGTGACTACTAGGTATCGATACTTTTTAGAATGAGGTACAAAAATTTTTGAGGACGAAAATTCTTTAAGGAGGGAAGAATGTAACATCCCGAAGATCCAAGCCCGATTTCGCGTGCATGTTCGGCACGACATACAATTCCATCTTGAAAATTTTTAATAATTAAATAATAAGAAGAAAATTTTGTGTGAATAGTGAAGTTAAATCTTATAGTTTTGACCTTTGGTATAAGGCCCGCACGCCAACTCTTGGTGTGCCTGCTTCACATCGAACGAAGCGCATAAGTTAAAAAAAAGAAAGATAAGACTTTGCATCTTAGACTCCTAGATGAGAAACTAACAAGCCGTTTCTGCGTGTGTTTCACATCGAACCAGCTCCCAAGCATATAAGTGAAACTTCCTTTGGAAGTTTCATTTGCTTAAGACGTTTGGAGGAGAGTGAGAGCTTAGAGAGAAAGAGAGGAGGAAGAACTTCCTCCTTGCCTTCTCCTTGAGCGTGATTGATCTTCCGCTAAATTTCTTCTTCATTTCACCGCAAGAGTATGCCAATTTGATGCGACTATGATCACGAGCTTGAGAAAACTCCAAACCCTCTTTTGTTCTTGGTGTTAGAAACCCTAAACCCATTGATTCGTCCTTAGATCCTCTCCTTACACTTAAGAAAACCTTTGGGTTGTTGTGTATGTTGCGAGAAGTCAATCTTCATCCATTTTGATCGATAGAGAAGGTGGGTTTCAAACCCTTTTGGTTGGTGTGGGGAAGCGTCGATTTATGCGTCCATTTTATCGTGAATTTGTAAGTCGTTAATAAGGTGAGAAATCGTTACCCAAGAGTGTTACAATTGTAGAACTAGAGGTGTGAAAGTTCGTGCGATGAGTGTGGGTGAGAGTGGCGGAAAATTTGCGAGAAAAATGAGTTAGAACTCGTAGATCCGAAGAATCTCTGGTTCTCGCGCGCCTGAGCTTCGATTCTCATGTGAGCTACCTTCGATAGGGATATGCCTCAAGCGATGAGAAGCTGAGACTCAATGAGCCTCGTGCCTCACTCATGAAGCTATGTTTGCACTTGGCCTCAACCTGAGAACTAATTGTTGCGCTCGCGAGCAACCTTCAAAAAGGCTTGTTTAGGCCTCGTGCACCTGAGGTATGAGGCTCGAGTGAGCCTCTATGCCTCGCGCGCTTGAGGAGAATGGGTGCCACATGACTCGCGCACCCGACCCTGTATCTCGCACGCGCGAGATGCAGAGCTAGGCAATTTTGGCTTGTTTTCATGTGAGTCCTTCAGAGACGTTGTTTGTTAGATATTTTCAGACATTTCTAATGGTTTTTTAGGATGTAGATTAAGGTTATGATTATCCCCAAGGAGTCTAAGATCGCTTCGTGAGGATTGTGTGTGGATCGTAACTGAGGTAGGGGAACTTCAATGCAAACTTACATGTTTCGGGTTCGTCCGAAATTCCGAGGAGCCTCTCGAGCCGAACCGTTCCAGGAAGAAGCGGGTGTGGAGCAAGTTCTCAGCAAAACAGAAAGAGAAAATGTTGTGATTTGTCAAAGAACGGGCATCACTCAAATCATCCCACTGGCTCACCGACCCAAACGGTTGTGCATCGCCGCTATTTCCACCGAAATCCGACGCAAAAGGTGGAACAATGTCTCCCATTAGGGCACTTAGACCGCATTTCCCCTCTATAATCAACTTCGGCAACAACCTATCTCCGGTCTTCGAATGGTCATGCTGCTTGCCATAACTCGTGCGTCCTGCAACAAAGCAGCTAGCAACCCACTATTGCTTATGCTCAATGGGTGGTGGGCAGCCGCAGCGGCACCACCGGAGCTGGTTTCGTCGGGGGTGAACTCGCCCCAATCGTCGGTGGTTTGAGTGGAGAAGACAACCAAGGACAAATTTGTGTTGAGTATTTGAGAACTCACGAATCTTTGAACTTCAAAAAAAGTCAAAAGCCTTTTTTCTAAAATGTTTAGTCACTGTATAATAGGCTAAAACGTTTGAAAACTTTTATAGACGACAAATATGTTCCCCTCCCTCGGCGTGAGGCTTACAGGGCCGGTTGAATAGAGATTCAGTTATAAAAGTAAAAGAAAGGGCAAAAAACAAATCGATAGTCAAAACTCATATGCACAAAAAAGGGAAATTCCCTAGCCAAGCCATACCCATTAAACCTGTGAGAACACAAGCGTTTCCACCATAAAAAATTGTTGACTGCCTTGAATTAGACGATGGAGATAGATTTTCGTCCCCATATTCCACAAATATATCTTAAGATCATGGCACACCTATCAGACAGTCACATGTTCATTCCACGTGACGCACATGCCCAAAAGTGATTGTCTATTAGGTATGCTAATAATCATGGTCACTTTTGGGGATGTATGCCATATGGAATCATGATCGGACCATCTGATACGTGAACCATGATCTCAAGATCTATTGTATGGAAGACTAGTACGAAAAGCGATCTCCATAGTCTGATTTAAGGCAGTCAACATTTTTTTATGGGGGGAGGTTTTAACGGGTGTAAATAATGGTACCCCATTTTTACGGGATAATGGCTCTTGGCCAGAATTTAAACATGAAATGGTGTTTAAATGATCCGACATTATTAAAATGTCACTACTTTTTATCTCAATTTAATGAAGCTTCATTTAAACACGAAATGGTATTTAAATGAGGCTTGATTTATCATTGAGGCATGTGGCACACATCTATTATCAAACTAATCTGCCCAAGTGGCAATCCTTGTTTGAACAAGTCTCAGCCAAAGGATATTGCTTCTAAGTGGATGTAAACCATTCCATCCGTGAACTTTAATATCAGCCATTAAAATTAAGAACAACCATTAGTATTAGAGTACACATTGGATGGTTTGAATCTCACAAAAAGTGTAATTTTTGGACCCATAACCTTTCAATTGATGATATATCACTTTAATGGAATGGAATCCGAGATCATAAGCCAATAAATGTTGTAAGATCATATAAACACCATTTTTTGTGTAAATGAGGGTTAAGAGAGCCCGTCCCATTTTTTATTGAGTACCTTTAAATCCACCCACCAAATCTTTGAATGTGAACGCTGAAACACATTGATTATATTGAATCGGACGATGGAGATTGTTTATCATCCCAATTTTTCACACGATGGATCTTGAGATTATGGGCGTACCATCAGACGATCGGTTTTTTATTTCATGTGATACACACTCATAAAAGTGACCTTAAAATCAATTTTGAGCATATACATGAAGTTAAGGTCATTTATCGGAGATTTGTGCCATGAGAAATAAAACACTAACCGTCGGATGGTAGGCCCATGATCTCAAGATCCATCGTGTGAAAGATTGGGAGGATAAACTATCTCCATTCATCTGATTCTACCGTAGGTGAACTCAAAAATTCGTGTGAAAGGTACTCTTTTTTATTTATGTCTATAGTTGACGAACGCGTCCCCCTCCCCTCGGCCTGTGGGGATAGAACCGAGTTACAGAAGCTACAAAAGTAGAGAAACTTCTATAAAAGGGCAAAACAACAGTTCATCCATCATCTGCGTGGGAGGGTTTCTTTGCTCTCTCTCTCTCTCTTGTAGATCACAAGTGCCCGAAATGGATCTTCCTTCTATCCGTAGCGCTGCCACCGCATAAGATCTCTTGTTACTTAAAAGGTTCCTTTTTCAAACAAAAAAACAAACAATTTTATTGGTTTAGAAACCAAAAACCGTCCAACCCGATCGACTTGCTGCTTAGATTGAGTGATTTGATGCTTCTGAACGATTCTTAAGTTGAGCAGGAGATATGTGTCTGATCCTAATATAATAGGTGCGGTCCGTATTGTGACCAAATTCTCCGACTTGGTGAAAAAGTTGTGAATAATTTGAGATTTTTTGAATAAACAAGTAAAATTTTAATTCTTTGCCACTTCTTCACAAGTTTACGAATTTCTTGAATTATTTGCAAGTTTAAATAATTATTCTCCATTTTTTCAAAACAGTTCTATTTTTTTTTAATTTATTTTATTTTTTTAATTTTTTAAAGAGAAAAGTACCACAAAACACCCCTCCACAAGTTTTATCACCATTTTGGTGATTTGTTTTTTTAATACGACAAGGCGCTTGGATATGGGTTAAAACGGGCGAGATAGGCCCGTTTTCGATGCACGAGGGTTATCCCTATCTTATGCGGGACGAAATTGCCCCTTGGAGAGGGTTCTTCTTCTCTGGCAATCATTCTTCTTCTTCGGCGATATGAGAAGAAGCCATGGAGAGGACGAAGAAAGAGGAGAGGGTTCTTCTTCTCCGGTGATCATTCCTCTTCTCCGGCGATCTGAGAAGAGGGTTTTGAAGAATCTGAGTTTAGCTATGGAGATGACGGAGAGAGTGGAGAGGGTTCTTCTTCTCCGACAATTGATCTTCTTCTCCGGCGATATTAGAGGTTTTGAAGGATCTGAGTTTAGCTATGGAGATAATGGAGATGGTCCTTCTCCGGTGATCTCAGAAGTTGGGTTTTGAAGGATCTGAGTTTCAATTTTTGAGTTAGTGAGAGAGAGAAAGAAGAGAGAAGAAAAACTCACCTTGCAACTCCAATTTCAATTTTTGAGTTAGTAAGAGAGAGAAAGAAGAGAGAAGAAAAACCCACCCCTGCAACTCCAAACCATCAAAACCCAAGGGAGAAACGATTAGGGCAATTGATTCTTTCAGGGCATAAATGTAATTTCTTGTTTAAGAGGGCGTTGGATGGTTATAAAGAAAGGCACCCGATTATTTGGTAAAAAGGTGCAGGGCGCCATTTGGTACAAAGCCCTTTTTTTAATTTGAATAGTTTTAAATTAATATATTTTCATAAATTTTCTTTTTTATTATTCTGAATTTTGACCATTTATTTCCCGAATTTGATGAATTTTGCCCGCTTTTTCCATATTTTTTCCAAGCCGATTTATTCTCGAACCCGACTCGGTCACTATGCTGGCAACACGCCCTGCGGCGGATCGGGTGGGCTTTTGATTGGCAAAATTATTTTGAACCCCAAAAACTAAGTCCAAACATTACCCAATTACATATTGTGCTAGGATTGGGTATAATTGAACGGGCTGGGTATTGGGTATAATTGAGCGGGTTGGGTATTAAAATATACCTTATTTGAAAACTACCACACATGAGTTGGACCTACCACACATGAGTTGTGGTCCATTAGATCAGGTTTGTCGTGATCTCTCCCAACAATCATTGAAGACGAATTAGAAATCTCTTTAAAAAGAGCTTAAAAAAATAAAAAATAAAGAAAATATGGGAAAAGATATCCACATAGAGTATAGAAGGGCAGAGAAAGTGTGAGAGAAGACATCCACGTAAAATATAGAAGGCAAAAGAAAATGTAGAAAAAGACATCCACGTAGAGTATAGAGGTCAAAGAAAATGTAGAAAAAGATATCCGCCTAGAATATAGAAGGCCAGAAAAAATGTGGGAAAAGACATCCACATGAAATATAAAACCAACATAGAAAATACACATCTATTAAGCAAATGAGAAAAAAATAAAAATTACATGCGTCAATTTCATGCAGAAGATATGAAAGGAAAATAAAAAGTTTATGTTTCAATAAACTTCAAAAAAATATGATAGCGGAAGCAATGTCAGGATCATGGCTTTGATACCATGTTAATATTATAAAATTCACAAGAAGACAAGAAAATAAGAAGATGAAAGAGAAGAAGAGAAATTGCCACAATCGATTACATTATTTTGTTACAATATTTTTACAAGAAAGCATAAATAAGATTACAAATGATTTAGATAACTACAATGGGTTGAGATAACTCATGTGTGATAGTTATCAAATAAGGTATATTCTAATACTGGGTAACTCAAATCTAAAACCTAACTCGAATTGGGTTCAAGCCATGATGAGCTTTTTCCATAATAAAATCAGGCTTGGGTGCGCTTATACTTGACCCAAGTGATTTCCATAATAAAATCTAAAAGTTAGGCCTAAACTCGGCCAACTACAAAATCGGGCTGAGGCTTGGGTGCGCTTATACTTGACCTAACCCAGCCAGCTACAAAATCGGGCTGAGGCTTAGGTGCGCTTATACTTGACCCAAGTGTTTTTAACCCCAAAAGTTAGGCCTAAACCCAGCCAGCTACAAAATCGGGCTGGATTTTTCGTGGGTATTGTCACGCCACCAACCCTTGCCCTCGTACGGTGGATGGCTCTCGTGCCTGCATGTTTCGATCTATGAGCCGGTCGACACAACACACCTCAATTATTGTTGTTCAATATCGATATCTTCTCAAAAATTAGAAAAAAATACATCAAGTCTATTTATTGCATAAAATCCTAGTTTTTTAATTTGATCACTTTTCAAATTCGATTATTCCTTTTTGTAAGAAATTTTGGGTTTCTTTAAGAATTCCCCGACCCATTGATAGCCATAGCGGTCCATGATCCGTTGTCGGATTTTAAAACTGTCTCATACTACATTACACCCGCTGTGGGAGTATGCGTTGTTTTTTCATCCGAATCTCTCACACAATAGATCTTGAGATTATGGGCGTACCATTAGATTGTTAGATTATGATTTCATGTGGGACACATTCCTAAAAATGATCAGAGAACCATATTTGACGAATGCCAGGATCATGTTCATTTTTTAGGATGTGTGAGACATGGAATTAACATTTGATCATCTAATTGTAATGAAAGGTACAGTGAGTTTAATATTGGGATGAAAACCGATGTACATCATTTGATTCAAAGCAGTCAACTATTTTCAATTAAGATTAGTGGGAGAGGGGATGGGGATGTATTATTTGGTGGGGTAGTAGCACCCGCAGTCACTTTTGTTTTCTTCTTTCTTTAAAAAAAAAAAAGTTCAATCATACTCAGATCGTTAAATAGAGAATCATTTTGAATCCAACAACAACAATTTTGGTCTTCTGAAATAGCGTTAGGGATCTGAAACTGAAATCATCTATTGATGGTTTGATCCCATCTCTTACTGGGATTGATGGTTTTAATAAGATTCGATAAATTTATGTTTAAATTTTTATTAAAAATAGAGAAAATATTGAATCTTTAAATATTTCAATTTCAAACAAGTCCTTAATGGAGTCATTGTCTTTCAACACTAACGACAACATCAACACATGGAAGGTTTGTGGGGCAAATAGGGCGCGGCGGCGCAAGTGTGACCCCACACACGCACAATGAGCCTCACAAGTATACGACCATATGTGAAATGTATAACATGGTCGAAGAAGGACTATATATGCTATCCAGTACCGGAGACCGCCAACCTGGACATTGTATTAAATAAGGATGGCGACATCTATTAGTAAGATTTGATAATCTAATCTATATGTTTAAATATAAAAAAGGCAGACGTTCAAATTTTAATTCAATTCAACCAGTTTGGCGAAACTTTGTTTATGAGGGCGTCAGTTGAGGCGGTACGAAGAGAAGGTCACAACCCTAAAGAGCGTGCAAGGAAAAAAACTGCAGAGCGTGCAAGGAAAAGAAGCGTGAGTGTGTGGGGGCGGTACAAAGAGAAGGTAACATTAAGTGGGTGGAAAAAATACTATACAAAGTGTTTAACATTAAGCAGGTTGAAAAAATACTACTTCCCCTTAATGATCACCAGTAGGTAGAGGTTATCACCAGTAGGTAGAGGTTATGAATTTATTTTTAAGTGAAGCTGACAGACTCAAGGAGATTGTGCATTCGCTTTCGCTTGGTGTGAAAATCATATCTGCCAAGTAGCTTGTGTTAGAAGTTTATATTTTGGTGGCCATCACTATGGTCAACCCATTGATCAGTGAATGAACTAATTAGGAAGTCTTTTAGTTGTAGTATGATTGTGATTTCTAATCACAATATAATTAATATTTTTTGTCCTTAATGGGAAAGGACTCTTTGGCTATAAATATAAGGGGTGACTGGTTCCAACGATCACTTGGCATAATTCAATCCTCCCTATTAGTGAAAGCATCCCCATTGTGCTAGGAGATTTTGGAGGTGAGAAGATCATTAAAGATCGGCAACCAACCATTAATGGCTCACACTCAAGGTGTGCATGTTTATTTGATTCATGGATTATAGGTTTATTGTTTTTGATTGATCATGTGCCTAGATCCTACGGCTCAATTTGGATGGATGGATGGATGGATCCATATTAAGTTTCCATCAATTGGTATCAGAGCTTCGTCGGCATATGATCAATCAAAACATCGTGTTTTATTTTAGTATCTTAAGCCTTAAGGAAGGGAACTATGGTTCCTATTCAGAGTCCGTATGTAATAAGTCCAGATCTCACGGCTAATCACATGGACTGAGCCGGTGCCTTGCTCTTTTCTAATAGCAAAGAGAATTTTAGGGCACTGTAAAACTGAAACTTTGAAATCTAGTGCTAACTTTTCCTGAAACCCATTGGATTCCTCTTCATATATGAAACCACAATTGTGTGGACGAGAATGCACTATTAATAGTTTCATGATTATTTAATAAATTGACTGATGGCTACTGCAACTTCAAAAAAAATAAATTGATTTGGTGCAGCAACGTCCGGCTCCATCTCTGGTCGACGGCCGGCAGCCTTTGAGACCAGGACGGCTCACCGGACCGTCGCGTCTGGTGACCACAGAGGGGCAGGGGTACTGCGGTTCCTGCAAATTTCAAAACGAAAAAATAAAATAAAATAAAATTTGTTGGTTCTATTGGCCGACGGTCTGGCGCCGGTGGGCATGTTCCGGCCACCGGACTGGCACCGGCCGACGTCTGGTGCCGGGGCCGACCGGACCGTCGGCACCGGTCATCGGTGAGGAGACACGAATTGGCCCCTAAGGGGCGGCCACTGTTGCATCCTGCAACTTCTTCAAAAAAAAAAAAATTGATGAAGAAGACGAAGAAGGGTTAGGGCGGGTCCGCTGCCGGCCCACCCGACCGGGCCGCCCAACCCGCAAGGTCCTTGGCCCACTCGGTTTTTTTGGCCCATGACCGGACCCGCAGCCCGACCCGTCCGACCTTTTGGCCCCTGGCCCAACCCGTCACCCGACTCGCTTGGCTTATTTGGCCCACCTGGCCCGCTTGGCCTATTTGGCCCACCTGACCCGCCTGGCCTATTTGGCCAACCTGGCCAATTTGGCCCACCTGGCCTGCCTGACCTATTTCGGTCCACCTCGCTGAGGCCTGATCGATTTTAAGTGTAACCCTTACAAGTGCACAAGATCTATTGCAGTATGGCAAGAACAAAGGTGTCGAACCCACAGGGAAATGTGAATTTTAATTAATTCTTTCAGAGATTTAAAAACGTCCCTAAGGAAGTACCAAATGGCAGATTCAATTTAACAAAAAATTTATCACTTTTTCTAAATGCAAGAAAAATAAATTAATCTAAATAACTAATTACTAATGAATCTAAAATAATAATTAAATGAGATCAAGGAATATGATACCCCAGATTTGTACCCCTTTTCTACCATTAAAACTTACAGTTTCATTAAAGTATCATTCACACCATCATTCGTCTATAGAGATGATTCGAAATAAAATATGATCATAAATCCGGCATACCCTATCTAAAAACAATGACTCTGCCTATCATCGCGGTATGAGTCATGTAAGAAGCATAGCGTATCTCATGATGTTTAGATCATAACAGTAAGTACATAATCGCTCTACAGCCTAGATCAGTCTGCAAGTCCAGATCTAGCGATTATAGCCGTTGATACGCGCAATCAACGGTCATAACAAGCATTCAATATATTTGTAATAACACAAACTTTTAGCAAAACGATTCCATGATGACAATAAATCGACTATGGTATTAATCATAAATAAGGGTACTTATCTGGGGATCGCATCTTCCTCGATCAACTGATTTAGCCGCTCATCTTTGGTGTGTGATCTCCTTGTTCATTCAAAGTCATTCATCTTTTCATTTCTCCCAAAGATCTTTGTTTACAATGCCTTTTCCTAAATACAATCTATGCTTTCATGAACGTAAAGGAAAAACAATGCAAATCCTAGGTACAATCTACCCAGATGGAACCCTAGAAGAAGGGGAAAGAAGAACTCTTGAAAAGATGCCAAGAGGAGTCTAAAACCAAAAATAATAATAATGAATAATAATCTTCTAAAAAATTTTCTCCAAAAACTCTAAAAAAAAGAAAAGCCAAAACTAACTCTCTAATTATCTATCTCTAATTCCTCTCTTTTTTCGAAGTGTTTGATCCGCTTTAAATAGAGCCGAAATTTTCCAGCCGCAGAGGTGTTCCAACTCGAAAATTTAGGGTGCAATGTGGAATCATGATCGGACCATATAATACGTAAACCATAATCTCAAGATCTATTGTGTAAAAGATTGGTACGAAAAACAATCTCCATCATCTTATTCAAGGCAGTCAACGTTTCTTTTATGGGGGGAGGTTTTAACGGGTGTAAATAATGCTACCCTATTTTTATGAGATAATGGCTCTGACCGCATCTAAACACGAAATGGTGTTTAAATGATTTTACACTATTAAAATGTCTTTATCATTGTGGCCTGTGGCACACATCTATAATCAAACTAAACTACCCAAGCGCCAATCCATCATTGGAACAAGTCCCAACTCTAGGATATTGCTTCTAAGCGGATGTAAACCATCCCATTAGTGAATTTTAATATTAGCCATTAAAAATAAGAACAATCGTTAGTATTTGAGTACACGTATCGGATGGTTCGAATCTCTAACAAAGTATAACTTTTGGATCGATAGCCCTTCAATTGATGATATATCACTTTGATGGTATGCATATCCAAGATTACAAGCCAATAAATGGTAGAAGCTCATTTAAACACCATTTCCTGTGTAAATGAGGGTTAGGAGAGTCCGTCCCATTTTTTATTGACTACCCTTAAATCCACCCACCAAATCTTTGAGTTCACCCATGATGAAAAACATTGATTATATTGAATCAGACGATGGAGATTGTTTATTGTCCCAATTTTTCACACGATGGATCTTGAGATCATGGGTATACCATCAGACGGTTGATTTTTTATTTCATGTGATACACACTCAAAAAAGTGACCTTAAAATCAATTTTGAGCGTGCACGTGATGTTAAGGTAATTTTTCTGAGATGTGTGCCATGAGAAATACAACAGTAACCGTCTGATGGTAGGCTCATGATCCTGACATTGCTTCCGCTATCTTATTTTTTTAAAGTTTATTGACACAAACTTTTCATTTTCCTATCATATCTTCTGCATGATATTGACTCATTCAATTTTCATTATTTTGTCTTCATTTCTTTTACATTTAGTATTCATGTGGATGTATTTATAATTATCTAAATCATTTGTAATTTTATTTATACACTTTCTTATTGTGACAAACAGTAAACAATGTAATTAATTGTGTACATATGTCTTCTTCTTTTTCTCGTTTATCTTCTTCTTATTTCCTTTTTTTATTTATAATTTTAAATATGTGAAACTAAGCAAAGTGTTTAACATACTTCCATTAAGTGAGTCAAAGAAATACTACTTCTCGTTAATGATGACCAGTAGGTAAAGGTTGTGAATTTATTCCCTTTAATGATGTTATTAGGTTTATTATTTACAGTATCAGTTAGACAGTTATTGCTGAAAAGTTTATTACCGTTAGAGATTAATTATTTAATTAGTTATCACCTTTTATCACAAGATTATAACCACTGAGACAGCTTGGTAAGGTTTTTGAGTTGAATGGTGGTTATGTTTATTATTTAGATAATATTTAACTTAATTGATATCTTCTTCTCACGTGGAAGCAACATGTTATGAGTTTTAGAATGGTAATTATATTTATTATTTAGAGAATATTTAATTTAATTGATATCTTCTTCTTACGTGGAAGCAACATGTTATGAGTTCTAATCCCGATTTCTCTCTTTACTGAATTTTTTTTTCTAATTTATTCCTAAGCAGAGACATTTCCAAACCAACAGGGCTTGACCCATATGGATATATACTAAAAACATTGAGAGGCTTTACCCATACGGATGTATACCGAAAAATATTGGCAATTTTTTCAATCGTTGTTACCCAAAAAGACCAATGGTCGGGTTCGAGAGGTGGACCCTGATTTTGTGTTCAACCAGCCTTGCAGCCATTAGATAAAAGAAAATCTTGATTGTATGCCATCCTATTAAAAAAGGAATTATGACAGTCAAGTTTCTCTACTATACAAGGGCCAAAGCACGTTCAATATGAAATTAGGCTCAACTAGTTGGACTTGACCATTGCCTTTCCTAAAAGATAGGTAATTTTGAAAATAGTATCTTTAAATTGATACATGCAATCTTTGAGTTTACCCATGTTGAAAACTCCTTGACTCCTTTGAATGAGATGATAGATATGATTTTTCATCCCAATTTTTTACATGATGGATCTTGAGGTCATAGGCATACCATCAGACTAGCAGTTTTTTTATTTCACATGACACACATCCCAGAAAAGTGACTTTAACATCAAAGTTGGAACTCATCAAGCTCAAACTAGACATTAAGGTCCCTTTTCTAGGTTGTATGCCACCTGCAATAAAAAAAATTGACCGTCTGATGGTATATTCATGATCTCAAGACATGTCATGTGAAAGATTGGGACTAAAAACGATTTCTATCATATGATTTACAGTTGTCAATCAGTTTTCAGAATGGGTGAACTCAAAGATTCTGCGGGAGAATTTTAAGGTACTCTTTTCAAAAGGTCATTTTGTAACTCCGTGGGGTACAAATCCCTAGAAAAGTGGCCGAAAAAATAAGTGCCACATCCATGCTCAAACAGATTTTAGGGTCACCTTTTGTGATATCCGCCCATGTGTAAACAAAAACACTATAAAAATAAGGGCCTTCAGCGGCACTTATTATTAAGGCATTTTTTGGTAGTGACATGATTACCCGTCTGATAGGTACAAGTCATGGTCTCAAGATCAATCGTTTAAAAGTTTGAGATAAAAATCAATGGTCCTTTTGGACTCGAAGTAGTCAATGGATTTCCATTGTAACGCCCTCACTTATCGTGTAGGAGGGAATAGAGCCAAATGATCTCGAAATTCTAGGTAGCATACCAGGTATGACTAGGGGTGTCAACGGGTTAAAATTTTGGCAGCCCGCACCGACCCGACCTAATGGCACCCAAGCCGTCTCAACCGAGAAATGGGACCTAACCCAACAAAACCTCTTGGTCAACTCGACTCGACTTGACCCGAAAATGCCTCATGCGTGACCCAACCCAACAAGTCCAATTTATGTCCCTAACCCGGTGACAGCTAAAGGTATGGACACACATCCAAAAAGTGAACAGGATCATTGGGTACATCAAAGGACAATGTTATATGAAAGGACATATTTTATGTAGACAAAGTATAGGTGGTTGATGTGGCACAATGCAATTAGTTGAGAGTGTGGTGAGGATCAATTAATGCAGGTCGATGCAATAAGTCATATCGCGCCACCACATCAGCCACCTACACTTTTTCCTCATCAAATTTGTTTTCAATTTATAATTTCCCGTACATCAAATATGATTATTGGATTACTTTTTTAGATGTATGCTTGGTGAAATACAAATCTTACCATCTAATGGTAAGGGAATGATCTCATGATCTATATTATGATTATGACAAAAAATATTTCTATTGTCTAATTTAAAGTAGGCAACGGTTAAAATATCGGGGACCAAATGATGGTGGTCACGTGATCTTAAAATCTATTATATGAAAATTCAAGACGAGAAACAAAATTTAAGATTAATTGTTTTAGCACATGAAACACGGGTTGAGAAGAAGGAATCCAGGTTTGTAAATAAAGGTATCCTTTAAAAATCACTATTTTCAAAGAATTTATATTAGGAGCAGCCGTGTAGGGCTCAAATTTGGTCAAACCACAGGATATGCTGTTTTTAGACTTTTTGTGTTCTATAAGATTGCCCACTGCATTAACACTTAATTTCATATGAGTTACAACCAAAGATACTTCTCAACCTAGTTTGGGTTTGACGTGCTTAAAGTGATGAGCATAATCACCAAATTAGGTTTCCGCATTAGTTTGGCAAGGTTAAAATTTGAAAAAATCTGGTAAAATTGGAAAGTTCGGGGAAATATTCGGAAGAAAAATCGGTGAGAAAAATTTTAAAAATATATATATATATATAATTATAAATATATAAATATATAAATATATATATATATATATATATATATATATTAAAAAAATTAGTTTGTCACAATTTTATTGAAAAATTCGGGAATTATTCACGAATTTCGGGGATTTGGTGAATTTTTAAAAAATTGGCAAATAATTTAGGGGACCTTAAATTCGCGAATTTTTTAAAAAATTCGGCGATTTTTGTGACTACAGTGATGAGTGCTTTGGATTTGACAATGGAGAGATTATTTTTCATTCCTTACTTCACCATAATAGATCTTAGTAGTATGGACCTATCATTAGCAGCTAGATTTTGATGCCACGTGGCACATGACACACATCCCAAAAGTGAACATGATCAAGAGTGTATATCAAATGTAGTTCTTGAATCACTTTTGAAGATTTGTGCCATATTGGACCAAAATATGAGTGTCTTATAACATAATCTTTCTCTCAAGATCTTTCCGTTTAAGATTGGGATAAAAAATATCTCCATTATTTGATTCAAAGCAATAAATAATTTAAGTATGTGAAACCTGAGTTGAGATCAAAATGGGAAAACGTATGTTTTTAATGGGTGTATACTATATAGTATCATACCTCAATATATAGAGAAATGAGGAAATGGATCGGGACCCACCCAAATGCCAAGTCACATGCCACTTGGCATGATCAACCAAAAATAACACTCGATTTGAGTTGATTAGCCATGTGGCATGCAATTTAAAAAAAAAAAATCATTTGTTTTTAACTCCATTTGATGGGCCAAAGATGGGATGGTGCCATCACATGTATCGGGAAAACTTCTTGAGGGTGGGATTTGAACTCAACCTCCGTTTCTTGTGGCGTGGTCTTTGTCATTGTGCTAACCCCTCTTAATTAATATGTATGTACTATTAATTTTTATTTAGAGACCAACTTATTAAATAAATTTAAGAACTATCATATGGTCTTGGCCATTGTACCAACCCCTGTGAATTAATAAGTACATACTATTAACTTTTCTACAGAGAACAATTAATTAAAGAAATTTATTATAGAACTTCCCATGGTCTTGGCCATTTTGTCAACCTCCTTATAATGTATCTCCCGCCAAAAAGATAGGGGGTAGGAAGAACAGATCAGATTCATCTTCCAAAAGCTTGCCTACCTGTTAAATATCGGGCACTCCGACTCTATTAATTAAAAAAATTATTGATTGCTTTGAATCACAGTGTAGACGTTTTTATTATCCAAATTTTTTACATAATAAATCTTCAAATCATGGTCTCCCAAGCATGACACACTTGATGAAACCACATGACATTAATCATGCTTTTAGAAATGTTTAATTAATCACCGTACACTTGTTTTTAGAAAAATCAAAGCATTCTACTTTACATATCTGATAGGAGTAATTATAATGAGACACCACTAGCAATAGATGTTTCTATCGCCAATGCTTGAAATTGGTGCCATCAAAACTCTCATGTCATGGAAGAGATTGAGAGATCAGATTATGGTTTGAAGAAGATGAAGAAGATGCAATTGAGACAACGTTGATTTAAAATTGTTCGAAACGGGTGTAGGAAAAAGTTGAAATTAGATAGATATGGCGATGGATCATTGACCGTGGTCGAGGCGTGTCTCGACATCGTCTTTAAATCAATGTGTGGCCCATAGTATAGTCAGCAGCAATCGGGCCCAACCAACGTGATCCAAGGATACAACAATCACAATCGAAGTTGATTACTGCGAACGAGATTTAAGTGTCAATCCCTAAACCTAAATAAAAATTGAGGCCATTAATTTAAAATCTTGTTTAATGAGTGCTTTTTAATGCAAGTTTCTAGCTAGTTATCTTAAAAAAGAAAAAAGAAGCAAAATAAGTAAAAGAAACTGGCATCAACCGAAGTAGTTGAAATGTTACTTTTATTCTCACGGGAAAATGTTACAATAGATTTACAGGTCATGATCCTACCATTGGACAGTCAGTTTATTATTACACACAGCACACATCCCTAAAAAGTGAGCCTAAAATATGTGACATATCACACTCAAGCATGATTTTAGGATCCATGTTTAATAACAAATGGAGAGTATGATGATAGGCTTATGATCTATATATCCATTACTCGAAAATGATCTCCATCATCAGATTCAAAGCGATCAATGGATATTAGCTTTAGGAGGTGGGGTACCCATAAACATATTAACAAAATGTTAGAGGTCCCATCCCACCCGTTGATCATAGGGCTGTCAATGGACCGGGCTCAGCCAAAATTTATGTTAATTGTCTGATTGGTCAAAGGCATAACACCCGACTGAATCCGAGAATGCACTCGTCCTACCAACCCAATGGGCCAAGGCTAGCGTTGAAAGTTCAGTTAACCGAACCAGAACCGAAACCGATGTTTCGGTTCACCTAAAATTGGACTCGAACTAAAAATTTTCAGTTTTGATTAACCAAACTTCCCACTCCCTGAATCGAAATCGATCCAATTCGGTTTTGGTCGGTTCAATTCGATTTTCAATCTTATTTGATTTTTTTTTTTTGAGAGCGAGGGACAAATTTATTTATTTTTCCTGAGACAGAGAGAGAGAGGTGTCAATGTCGGCTTTTAGGTCCGAGGTGCCAGTTTTTCATTTTTTTTTTTTTAATTTCAATTTTAGCTTGGCTTTTGGGTTGTTTTACTCTCCCTGCCCAACCGGGTTTTGATTTCGAGCACTAAAAATCGAAACTAAACATAACCCAAACCGATTAAGGTTTTCAATTTCGGGTCGGTATTTTTTTATTTTGTAACGTTAATTTTTAATTTTTAATTTTTTCACACCTAGTCATGGCTGACCCAACCAGATGCGATGATAATTCGCTCAAATTCAAGATTTTGAAATAAAAATTAAAAAAATAAAAAAATAAAAAAAATTTGTATATAACAGTTGTTTTCATATACCACGGATTTAGGCAATGGTTTCGGAATAAAAGTAACAACCCTTTTCCCATTAGGAACAACGGCTCAACATTATTGTTATTTTGCAACATCCACAAACAATGGTTCATAACTGTTGTTTCTTAGAGGAAATTAACAACGGCTTATCGGCATTGTTTTCATATACAACTGATTTAGATCGTAGTTTTTGAAGAAAAATAACAACCATTTTTTTTCGTTAAAACAACGGCTTAAAAACGTTGTTATTTTGCAATGACATGGACTATGGTTTATCTAGTAAATAAACAACGATTTTGGACTGTTGTTTATGAAAACCACTACTCTATAAACAACGGCCTTTACAATGACTCAAAATCGTTGCTTATGACATTTACAACGGTTGTGAGCCATTGTTTTTTGTCGACTTTCACGTAGTGTACTAAAAAACCTGTTGTTACTACCACACCACCTTATGTTCCAGCCACCTCGCTTAAGCAAAGCAGAAATTTATTTGCTGCTTTGAATCAAATGATGGATATCATTTTTTGTCCCAACTGCCACACAAAAGATATTGAGATCATGAGCCTGTCATCAGATTAGAAATTTTTTTATTTCACCTGGTACACATTGTAAAAATGAACGTCAACCACCTTTGATCGTACATCGTGATCACATTCACGTTTGGTAAGTTAGTCACATGGAATCCACATATAACCGGCTCATGGAAAGCTCATGATGTAAAGAAGAGGTAGTTTTGAGAGGAGGAAGAAGATGGAGATGAAATCCGAAAATTGCCTGGGCTTGGGCTTTAAGAACTTTTGGAAGACGAAGCAAGCTTGGTCTTCCCCAAGCTCCACTCATTCTCTCTCTTTCTTCATGTGCATGGAGGAGTGGGACCCACTTGGGGTCACTCTCCACCCTACATTGGGTCTCCATCTTGGCTTCAACCTCTTTAGATGCCCTCAATTCATGTGAAAGGCCACATTTATAGGAATTTTGTGGTTGCATGATTTCACCTTGATCTATCAACATAGATTTCCCCAAGGTGAAACCAATGGCTATAGATGAGGTCCAACTTGGTCAAATAGATCAAGGGCTAGGATTTACTACAAAAAAAAAAATATATATATATATATATATATTTCTAATTTATAAATTAGAGAAATTTCTAACAATTGCCCTTGGAGTTCATTCATATTTACCTCAAATGTCATTGTTACATGCTAAACACATATACTTAACAAGGTGTGTGTTCTCTTTACTCTCTTAGATCTTGAGGTCAAAGTTTGACTTATTTTATTGGTAACCATCATGATAATCATCAAAATTCACACCATTGATAATGATTTTCACATCATCACCTTGGCTCAGTCCTAATTCAAATAAATTATCAAGTCAAGACCAGTCACAAGTCAGTTCAGGTTCTCATGTGTGGTTCAAGATAGAGGGTGTGTGGCTCATTTAATTACTATCGCACCCATCTAATTAAATGGTGTGTCCTATGGGCCATTAGGGATAGCCTTTCTCATTAGGCTGCTTTTCTCATCACGCTGTAAGTGGGGTGCTTAATATTTTTCGGTGGACCTAACTTCAAGTTGTCATCTGGCGCAATCAGGTGTCAGTGACTAACATAGGTTCGGAGGGGCAGGTGTTACGTTATTTTAGGGGCATTTTTTAAGATTTGTGATGCGTATAATAAACAAAAATTTTGACACTGTAAGCCCATGATCACGAAATGTCGTGTGGAAGATGAAGTTGAAGACAACCAATTGTTTTTGGTGTAGGTGGCTTTGAAGATTTTGTGGCTATTAATTAGGTTACCTTCTTTTACATATATTAGCAGAATGGATGTGAGGATGCATGAGTGACGAATTGAGATGGATGGGAGCTGTATACATAGTTACAATTTTCGTTTTCAGTACTTTTTTTGGAGGGAGTCATTTCGGTACATTTCGAATTAATTTTGATATATTTTAAAAAAAATTTGAGAAAATTTTGGGGATTAAAAATATATTTAATATTTTTTTAAAAAATTAACAATTGATCTAAGCACTTACGCTGAACTCAAGCATAAAACTATAAAAGACAATTGACAAAGGGTATCATTATAGTCACCCCACCAGACTGCTTTCTCACCCCACCTTCTTCAGTCGGTATGCATTGATCGCCTTTGAATAATATGATGGAGGTCGTTTTTCGTCCCCATATTTTGTACAATGGACCTATAGATTATGGGCGTACCATCAGACGATTGATTTTTTTATTACACATGGCGCATATCTCAAAAAGTGGCCCTAAAATCATATGACTTATATCACACTCAAGCATAATTTTAGCATCACTTTTTGAGATGTGTGCAATGTGTAATAAAAGTCGGCTGTCTGATGATATGATCACGATCCATAGATCTAGTGTGCAAAAGATGGGGATGAAAAATGACCTCTACCATCTGATTCAAAGGCAATCAATACATACTAGGTGGAGGAGGTGGGGGTGAAAAAGAGCCTTTTGAGTGATTAAACGGTACCCATTAAGTAAACTGCACTCATTTTTCAGTCCCATTTCGGTGAGAGCAAAAAAATTGACATGGGAAGCCACCTATACAATGTAGTTTCCTTTAACATGCTTATCAGCTGTGTTGAGTCTGTTTGACTTTTAAGCACAAAGCTACTATGATTGAAAATTTCAAAATTCAGAAATTTACGAAAACTTTTGAAAATCATTGAAAATTTTAAAATTTGTCCAAAAAAATTGAAATTCTCAAAATAAGAAAAACACCGATCCCTTCATTTCGGTGAATTTCAAGAAATTTTGCCGTATTTCGGTGAAATTTGTCACTATGATTATATGCAATTTTTTTTTGTATTTTTTAAATATTTCAGAGCATTACTGAGTAGTAAGTCACTATTGGTTGTAGTATAATTCTTTTCAAAAGCATGAGTCCAAATTATGTCTTCCTACCCTATCAGATATCCTTAATTATAATCATCAACAAGCAACTTCAACTCACGCAAAGTGTATAGTGTGTGCATATCAATTACAAAAATTTATCCAATATGAATAGATTTTTGGCTTAAGATTCGGAGTAGGTGGATTACTAAATAACTCTTCAATCTGATCGTCTGTTGTTTCTTGGCCGAACGTGGCCAAAGTATATCCGATTTCCGCCCGAAATTGCTTCATGTCCTTCTCTGTGAATTCGAGAGCCCGCCCTTGAGAGAAATATTCAATGTATTTCAGTACGAACGTTCCGCAGTCCCAACCGTTTGCTTGACGGGGAATATCAGTGTTGTCCATGATTTGGAGCTCCCATGGTCGGTCTAGAGCGGAGGAAAGTCCGAGTGTATATAGAAGGCGCGGTAGATGATGTAGTAGAGTCTCTTTATGCGGATTGAACTTCGAGCACGTTGGATCCGCCGGGTCTATCATCTTCACGACCTGATCTGGAACTGATAACATAGCCAATCCCCAGTGGGAATGACTATGCATCGGAAAGAAAATCTACAGTTTCGACGTTATGATCAGTAATCACTTTTAAAAAGAAGAAAAATATGTTACAACCTATAAAAAATTATGACCATGTCGCCCTTACCGTCCCACAGTCAATTGCATCGATCCCACGTGCTGAATCCGTAAAACATTTCTCAAGTGGCTTCGAGTTATGACGAGCATGCCATTCATCGCAGTAAGCTTGCCACTTGGCCATGTCACTTAGCTCACTGAGCCAATTTTTGTGTACAAATTTCTTGAAGTTGGCTTGGTCACTGATGATAAACGTCTGGAAAAAGTTGAATAACATGGTCATTAATGACATGTTGTGTAATTGAAAATAATAAAATATAATTTGTAAGTCGGATACTATCTTTAGTTACCAAATCTGTGGTCGATGAGAACCAACTCTTGTCTGCTTTCTCCGGAAATTGAGCATCATTCTTCCTTCCTAGAACTTTGGAGAATGCATCCAGTATATGATTGTCAAGCCATCCTTTTCCTTTGAGCACCCGTAAACTGTTAATGGTGATCTCCTGATCTAACACATTGGCGACAATTACATTATCATCTGCCTTAGGCCTGTTCCAAATATTATGCATAAACTTTTGCTCCCTTGTCTCTGGACCATCAACAATCTCCGATTTAGCTCCCTTTGCGAACGACCTTTTTTTAGTAGAGCCGTTCTTCGTCGGAGTCTTCCACTTCAGCAGGCCGTAACCCATTGTCTGCCCTTGTTTGACTCGATTAGGCGGGTAAGGTAATGGGTCGACCCAGCCCATTGCCAGCCCTACTTACTTCCCTTTCAATCCGGCTAAAAGCTGGCATCAAGCAATCAATAGATTTGATATGCCCCACAATTCCGTGAAAAAACCATTTCATTGGATAAGGTGACCATATGCGATTATTCATAAGCTTGTTTATGGATTGACGACACTAATGAGAGTCAATCCCTAAAGCACTAATACACAAGGATCAAAATATCGGACGAAAATTGATAATTTGGCTGAAATTTCGGCCAATAATTTCAATCCCATATAAAATATGACCGAAATTTCGGTCAAAATTATCATTTCGGTGAGGTCCGAAACCGATAATTTGGACCGAAATTTCGGTCATTTCGACCGAAATTTTGATCCTTGCTAATACATATTAGGGTAACACTAAACGCGCCCATGCGTTCTTTGAAAGCCCCTATGTGGGAACCCTTAAAAATCATTGATTGGATCGGATAAGATGATGGAGATCGTGTTTCATCCAGATCTTCCACACAAGGGATCTTGAGATCATATCGCACCTATCAGACGGTCAATTTTTTATTCCACATGTCACAGATCCCCAAAATATTGCCCTAGAATCATGTTTGAGCGTGATCTTTGCTATTATGCACAAGGGGCATTTTTTTGGGGATCTGTGACATGTGGAATAAAAAATTGGCCATCGGATAGGTGCAAAATGATCTTAAGATACACTGCATGGAAGATCGGGGTTAAACACGATCTCCATCATCATATCCAAAGCAATCAACGATTTTTAAGGGTTTGCACAGGTGGGCGCGATTTGAGAGTTACCCTACATATTATATTTATCAAGATTGATCCTTTGTAACGCACCTTTTATCCCCCTTTCATCTGATAACGAAGTACCTAAAATCCGTGAGAGTCAGCTTTTATTTATTAAAAAAAAAAAAAAAAAAAAATTCAAGAATGGCAAATAAAATAGTACGAACCTGGGAATTCGAAGTGCTTTCTTCCTCTGAGATCTTGTAATGGATTTGGAGCAGCTTCTGTTTCAGATAATAAGATTTATAGAAACAAAAAGGCACACATACTTCCACCACGGCGGGCGGGTGCGCATCCTCTCCACTCCCCCGGCGAGCGGGGGACATATAGACTCTCCACTCCCACGGCGGGCGGGTGCGCATCCTCTCCACTCCCCCGGCGAGCGGGGGACATATAGAATCCAGAGGGACTCTCCACTCCCACGGCGGGCGGGTGCGCATCCTCTCCACTCCCCCGGCGAGCGGGGGACATATAGAATCCAGAGGGACTCTCCACTCCCACGGCGAGCGGGCATATACAAGACAGAGGGACTCTCCACTCCCCCGGGGAGTGGGCATATACATTACAGAATACAGAGGGACTCTCCACTCCCCCGGCGAGCGGGCATAATACAATAAAGAGGGACGTACTGTCCACTCCCACGGCGAGGGGGAAATGTCAAGTCAATAATATATAAATTGGTCAAATGTTAGAGGTCCATTGGTTTTATTTATTTATTTTTTATTTGTATTTTACGTCTGTTTTTTTAGCTTTGTTCATGATCACTGGTACAAATCTAACAAAAAATTCGTAATATGTTTTATTTTTTTATTTGTTGAATATATATATATATATATATATATTCCTCTGTTTCATACCTTATTTTTATTTGCTCTGTTGTTGCTCCACATCAGTATCTATTTTTATTTGTTTTGTTCTGTTGTTGCTCAGATACTGATGAGGAAATTTTTTTATCCCTCTTTTCTTCACAGAAAATTTTCATTGGAGGGTAGGTAAGTTTCGTTTTCTCAAAATTCTTATAGCTTTTCAAATTTTTTTCTATTTTATTTGTGGTTTTGAATTTTGATGTCCTGTGGTTAATTTTTGTTTTAGGGTTCATCAATCTTGTTAGTTGGGAGCATATTGCTAATTGGGATTCATCAGAGCAGTGATACCAAACAAGAATTTGTATCAGAAGGTTATAAGCTTGACCCCTTTACTTATGCAAGCATATTTAATTTGTTCTCAGATTCAGAGAATAGAGGGAAGGGTAGCGTACATTTTTATTTTGGGAAGTCGGGTTTTGTGTTGGATTTGTTCTTTGGAAATGCTTTTGTTGAAATGTATATAGTTTTGGAATGATTGATTTTACTTATATGTGTTTCCTTGATGTTAGAAATAAGAATATTTTCAATGCTATGATACTTGGTTTTGTTAGTTATTCTGATAATAGAAGTGTCATAAAATTGGTCTTTGAAATGAGGAAATTAGGATTGGTGCCAAATTGTTTCACATTAATCTATATTCTTAGAGCTTTTATATATTTAGAACAACTACACTTTAACTGTGATTAAATCATGTTAACTGAATGATCCACAGCCCCATCAACCCAACCTGACAATTTTGAACCCTGACCTCCTAATTGATTGCAAGCTGGAATAGAGCCTGAAAGCTGCAACGCAACGGTTCCAAGCGATAAAGCCCATAGTGTAAAACTGTTTTCTACATTAAAACTAGCTACTTCTAGCTGTAAAAAACACAATTGGGTGAAAACCACATGAGCTCTCATCGTTAATTGGCTGGATATGCAATGAGTTTTACCATCTAACTGTGTTAGCCTATTTTTCGGAATGGGGCAGTGGTCCATGGACTGGTTATGGAAAGAAAGAAAGGCCTTTAGATCTAACAAGATAGTATTTTGTGCAAGGGCCAACAATGGGTAGGGTATTAGGTGATCAATGGTCCTTGATTGAGCTAGCTTGGCAGCCTTGCTATCACAAGAGCAATAAGCTCAGTCAAATCAATAAGACATACCTACAGGATCTAGGTATCCTACGATAGTCGCTTACTCAAAACCGACATCTTCACACACTGCCATGTCAACTAGTTCACATATTTATGTTTGGATTTTCTCTTTATTATAACTATTTTGGAAGATATATAAACGATCTTTAGTTGCTTTGTACCTAAGATGTTGAAAATAAAATATGATGTTATGAAGTTAGAAAACATTGATCTAAATCAAGGAAGTTGAACTTAGGCACTTTGGTGGTGGAGAAGATGAGCTTCAGTTTGTTACGCTTTTAGTGGAGAGAGCAATGGGTTTGGATAGAATGGCCATCTTCACTTCTAAAACAGGACTGGTTTAAAATGGAGAATGGGGCTCATCAAATTAATAACTAAAGGAGAACGGGGCTCATCAAAAGGAGAATGTCTTGGATACCCAACATCCATGCCATTCGTGAGTGTCTATTTTTCTTTCTTTATTAAATTTATTTCTAAAATATAAGATGACTTATTAGATTATTTCTTTGGTCACCTTATTTATTTATTTTTATGTTTGTGCTGCAGTTATATCATGATTTTGTGATCAGTATACTGCCTGATACATGATGCCATGCCCTAAACACATGACCCATTTTTGCAGGAATTCTTATTTAATTGCAGGAATTGATATATCATGCTGCCAGGGATGTTTCCAATGATATGTCTTGCATATAAATCAAGCCAGAGTCGGAGCAACTCAGAATACCTTGCCCAATCGAACCTTTTTCAGTAAGTTATTCAATCTGAATGAGAGACATATAAGGAAAATATCAATTTGCTCTGTTTGTACATCCATTATTCAGGTTCTATGGACAAACTACCATAACCACAATAATAGCAGTGATAGTATAATACAATTGCATACTTAAATAGCAGAATGTCACCGAAAAAAAAAAAATAGTATATACACAAATTATTATAAAAATAACTGGCTTCTCCAATCAATGGTGTCCACGTTGGTTTCCCCTTGAACAGGTCTCCGATTGTTTCCATCCATGTTAATTAATTCAAACTTCCCAAAGAAATTTGAACTTCAGATAATGGAAGGAACACTGAAACATAAAAAAATCCCTCAAGTTAAATAGGGAGCGGGAGCACTAAATAAGGTCAAATCCAAAGGAAACCATGCTATGTGGTACTGTTTTCAACTTATCGTCAATCAGTGAATTCTATTCTCACAACTAATAAGAGGCTGCACATTTCCTTTTTTCTCCTATTGCCAAATTCTAGACATGCTATCACATGCTTTGTCCATCAAGGACGAAGTCGAGTATCTGGAAGCCGCCGGTATTCAGGTTAGCATTTCAACTGTTTTTTATAAGGACTGAAGTTTTATTAGGAACGAAATGTGACCTTCTCTCGTACTCACTTTTTTAGCTTTGCTTATTGGTTATGTGCAGGCTATCCAAATTGATGAGGCAACATTGAGAGAAGGTTTGCCTCTACGCAAATCCGAGCATGCTTTCTATTTGGAATGGGTTGTTCACTCCTTCCGCATCGACAACGTTGGTGTCAAAGATACAACCCAGGTTTCTTTTTATGCCTTTTCCACTAGAATGTTTTATTATCATCGTTTTTTACCTTAATATATATTGCATGCCATATGAAGGGAAAAGGTGCTCTACCAGTCATGCATACTTATAATTGATCTTTCCAAAGCAATATTGACCTTTGTGATGATAAATGCACATAAAGAAATCCAACCTTGTTAAAGGTTGAATTTTATACAACCTTATAGAACCTGATCTTCTCTTTATACATGTTGTTTATGCAGTGGATGGTAAATGAGACAGAACTTTGAGTTATACGCTTTACTCTTGACCCTTTGAAACAATGGGACTGGTGGACAGCTTGGCTTTTAAAGCCTGTTGACATCTGGCAGGTGTTTTCTTCGAATTTCATTATGTTAGTATGATTTATACTAAAAAACATTTCATGCATCAAACATGCAGATGGACACCCGTCAACAACGATATCACGACACATGCTTAATTTGTTTTTACTTCTTTTCATATGTTAGTATTATTTATATATAAATTATGAAGATTTGATGTATTCCTATCCATTTGATAGACTTTGACATATTTTACACACACGTCAATTGATATTTATATCACAAATCTCTTTGCATGTCAATGCACAACACAGTTATCTTCCTTTACATCTATTTGTTTGTGTGTGTGTATATCTGCATGTATTATTGATGTTTGCATTCTAGTCTCTGCTGGGAAGTGGACAGTAATATAGTTCATGTCTTGTAAACTCATCGTTTATAGTTTACTGATATGATTTCTGATGTAAGGAGTTTCAAATTCTCTGTTTTGCATTTTGTAGGGATAAGGTGGCTGAATCTTTCACATTGGGTATCACATTGTGATGCAGGAAGATCCAAGTCAGACGATGTTGAGTTGTTAGATTCTACGTTATTGGCATTGAGATACCTTGAGTTGGCAGATCAGTGTAAAGATGGCAGATAATCGAGATCTTTTCATAATTGGGGCAGTTTTGGGTGCATTTCGGTATTTTGGTCATAACTTTGGCTATGGTTATCAGAATCGCACAAATGACCTCATTTCGGAAAGCTCTTCGCGGCACGCATGTCGTGGTTATCTTCGATAGTATTATTTTTCAACGTCAAAATCCATCATTTTCCCTTCTGAATCCGCAGTTTTAGTTATTTCTTTCCTTTTATGGTAATATTTCCTTTATCATTTAGGATGCGATTCTGAACCCGATTTGGGCCAGATTTTTGGTAGATTATTTATTTTATTACGTATTTTATTTTGGCATGCTTATTGGGATTTTGCTATTTTTGGTAAAATTCTGATAATGACGATTTTTAGCTATAAAGTCTGGCTTGTGGGCTGATTTTGGTGGTTGATTGATTGGATAATTTTGAATTGAACACCAGAGGTGTTTCTCTATGCTTTTTTTGGGCGATTCTCTTGTGTTCTTCCTTGTGAATTATCGATTGAAACTAGCTTGCAGAATAATCGTTTTTCTGTTCGGCTTCAGTTGGTATCAAAGCTTCAACATCTTGGGGTGAGATTTTATCAGTTCTCATGGCTGGTGGTCGTGATCGTCGCGGGTAGGTTTTGAACGAGGAAGTCCCACACCGTGATCGTAAAGTTCAGGATGTGGTGATTGAGGATATACAGAGGCAAGTTGCAGAGTTAACCCGGCGTCTAATGGAGCAAGATTTCGGAGATCGTGAGATAAAAGACCACGATTCTAATTTCAGTTTCGAAAACCCGTATCACAATCATACTTGATTTTGGAGGCACCGTGGTTGGGAGGATCATTATGGAAACCTCACTTTCAAAGTGAAACTGCCCGAGTTTTTTGGTACGTTAGAGGCCGAAGGATTCGTCGATTGGTTGAATGAGGTAGAGCGTATTTTTGAGTATAAGGAAGTCTCAGATCGTGTCAAAGTAAAACTGGTCACCGTTAAACTCAAAGGCAGAGCATTTGCATGGTAGGAGCAGTTGAGATGGTCACGAGATAGGCAGGGTAAGGCCAAGATCACTGATTGGGAGAAGATGAAGGGACACTTTCTTCCTTTCGGCTACACTCAAACCTTATTTCAGCGACTTCATTCGTTGAGGCAAGGCACAAGATCAATTGATGATTATACGGAGTTCTATCAATTGATGGCCCGGAATGATTTATCAGAGATAGAAGAGCAAATGGTGGCACAATATTTGAGAGGATTATGACAGCCCCTACAGGATGTCCTCAGTCTACACTCTCTGTGGACGGTTTCTGAAGCATACCAATATGCACTTATGGTGGAAAAACAACAGAACAGGAAGCCAATAATAAAAAATGATCAAAACAGTCGGCCAGTTCGCCCTCAAGAATCTCGTCCTGCCCAACAACCATTGCAGGGTAATTTTAACTCAAATATTAGATGTTTTAGATGTGGTGAATAGGGACATAAAGCGGCTGAGTGCAGGAAGCCTGCTAATCAGAAGGGCAAAAATCTTCTGATTGAAGAAGACGTGGTAGACAAACCTGAGAATATTGGAGAGCCTGCGTATGACGAGGATGAAGATGGAGGTGTGCTGTATGGCGATGGTCATGAGACTCTGATCGTGCGCAAGAATCTACTGACTCCCAAAGGCGATTCAGAGGACGATTGGTTGAGAACCAATATTTCCCATACAACCTGCACAGTTGCAGATAAAGTCTCAAATATGATCATTGACAGTGACAGTTGTGAGAACGTAGTGTCTGAAGAGGTTGTCTAGAAATTGCAGTTGAAGACCGACCGTCATTCCAAGTTGTACAAATTGTCTTGGCTGAATAAAGACTATGTGGTAACTGTAGATAGGCGATGCCTAGTGTCTTTTTCGATCTGCAAAAAATATTTTGATAATGCTTGGTGTGATGTTGTACCTATGGATGTTTGTCATGTATTGTTAGGTAGACCTTGACAGTATGATCGTAGTGTTATTCATGATGGGCGAAAATATATATATTGTTTTAACATCAAAAGAAAGAGGGTTGTGTTGGCACCTCGTCGGGAAGGAACCACCTCGTTGGTAGCCAATAATACTAACCTGCTTTCTAAGTCAAGGTTTTTCGCTGAGATTGAGCATGAAGACGTGGTCTATGCTCTATTACCTTGTGGGAGTAGTGTAGCAGACGTGGTTCTAGACTTTCCAGCAAAGGTGCAATAGCTGCTAGCAGAGTTCTCTGACCTGATGCTAGAAGATCTTCCTCTGGGGTTGTCTCCTATGAGGGATATTCAGCATCAGATCGACCTTGTTCTAGGGTCCAGTTTACCTAATCGATCGATGTATCGCCTCAGTCCCAAGGAATCTAAAGAGTTGCAGCGACAGGTGGTAGAGTTCTTGGAGAGGGGTTACATCCATGAGAGTATGAGCCCATGTGTAGTCCTTGCTCTGCTGGTGCCAAAAAAAGATGGCTCTTGGCATATGTGTGTTGATAGCAGAGCAATCAACAGGATCATAGTGAAATACAGGTTTTCAATTTCCTATCTGGATTATATGTTAGATCAACTGTCTGGTTTTAAGGTCTTCTCGAAAATTGACCTTAAAAGCGGATACCACCAGATCAGAATACGGCCTGGAGATGAGTAGAAGACAACATTTAAGACGCAACATGGGTTGTATGAGTGGATGGTCATGCCTTTTGGATTGTTCAATGCGCCCAACAACTTTATGAGATTTATGGGGAAATTCATTGTAGTTTACTTCGACGACATCCTCATTCATAGCCTGACTTGGGCGTCTCATTTTGATCACCTCCGTGTTGTTTTTGATATGTTGAGGATGAAACGCATGTTCGTCAATTAGAAGAAGTGCTCTTTCTTTTATATTTCTGTAACTTTTCTTAGTTTTGTTGTGTTTACTGATGATGTTCATGCAGATCAGTCGAAGATAGATGCGGTCTTGGCGTGGCCCACACCAAAGACCTTGCACGATGTCAGAAGTTTCCATGGATTGGCGTCCTTCTACCGTCGGTTCATCAGAAACTTCAACACTCTGATTCCTCCTATCACAGAGTGCCTCAAAGGACGTGATTTCCAATAGTCCGAGGAGGCTGAGGCTAGTTTTCAATTGGTCAAGCAGAAGATGGCTAAGGCACCAGTTTTGACACTTCATGATTTTGAAAGATGTTTGAGGTAAACTGTGATGCATCTGGGGTTGGCATTGGGGGTGTCCTGAGTCAGGAGGGGCGCCCAATAGCTTTTTCAGTGAGAAGCTATCAGGATCAAAGATGAATTAATTCACCTATGATCTGAAATTTTATGCCATAGTTCAGACCCTGACGCATTGGCGTCACTACCTAGTAAACAAAGAGTTCATTCTTATCACTGATCATGAGGACTTGAAGCACATCAATGGCCAACACAAGCTGAGTAGACGGCATGCCAAGTGGGTTGCGTAGTTGCAGGAGTTCACGTTTGCGTTGAGGCACCAAGCAGAGAGTCTAAACCGTGTTGCAGATGCACTGAGCCGACGCTCATCACTCTTCACCACCTTGAGCACTGGCGTTGCAAGATTTAAGGTTTTCTCTACGATGTATGGGACAAATCCTTCTTTTGGGAGGATATTTCAGGAGGTAACTGATGGTCTACGACATGATTTTATTTTGCATGATGGTTATCTGTTTCGTGGGTTACAGTTGTGCGTTCCGGATTGTTCACTAAGGCAACAGATTATTAGTGAATTTCATAATGAGGGTCACTTTGGGCGAGATAAGATGTTGGCTTTGATCTCTTCCAACTATTATTGGCCCAAATTGTCCAGTGACGTGGCTCATTATGTGGCGCGCTGCTATGTTTGTCAACGTTCCAAGGGAGTCCTTACTAATGCGGGCCTATATACACTTCTACCAGTACCAGAAGGCCCTTGGTTTGATGTCAGTATGGACTTTGTGTTGCTTTTACCTCGTACCTAACGGGCTTTGGATTCTATTTTGATTGTGGTTGACAGGTTTTTCAAGATGACCCTCCCAAGCTTGGTGAAAGTCTTCAGTTAGGGATTGAACAAAGGAGATTATGTTCTTTCTCAGCTGACTTATTTTGGACATGGGGAAAGACTTGGCTAGAAATTGACATTGAAGGTTATTCCAAGACTGAATACTATTGATTGGGAGGATTGACAGCCAAGTTCTGGCTCTGTCCTTTGGTGAAAAAGGAAAGAGTCTCAACCTGATTGCTTCCTCTCCCAAACCTACAATGTTGAAAGTAATGCACAGTTCTACAAATTCATCAATGTGCTTGTATGAGTTTTCCTTACTCAGGCCATGATATGAGGGCAACATCTGTATGATGGAAGATTTAATCTCATAGTTCCCTTAGGCAGAAGAGAATTGAATGCAGAAGGGAGAGTTGTACACCCCTGGTGCATTGAATTCTTTTAATGTCCTAGGTTGCTCACCCATTGCAGAAATCTCACAATTAACTACAGGTGTGTGTAGGGACTGCTTAGGTCTGAGAAGTCTTCAACTTCAAGATCTAAATGAACAATCTTAGGATTGAGAGATCTTCTACCAAACATACACACAGCATGAATCAAGTTCAACATACAAAAGTATAGCACAAAAGTCTGCAAACCAATTACCAAAATACACAACTATTGTTGTAGATCTAAAAATGTAAAAGAGTTAGGAAATGCAAACTTTAGCATAGCTTGCTCCTCCAATTAACACAATGCTCCTCTCAGAATTCCATATCCAAATCTAAAACACAAAATTAAACTATAAAAAACTACAGTAGCAATTAATCAAACACAAAATAGGCAAGTATAAATCTAAATCTAAAATGAGCAAAATTTAGATCTACCAATTTAAAAATACAAATCCCTGACAGCGGTACCAAAAACTTGTTGTGTTGCTTACTTTACAATTATTAAAGGATTAAAAATAGTAAATTAAAAGGATAAATTACAGCAAAATGGATCTAAGGTAAAGCAACTAGTCTTGCAAGAATCAGGGCTGTTGCAACAAGCTTTAAGGGGTAAGTAAGGGTAGGTCCACAAGAAAATGTGCTCTAAAATGCAGTAAATTTCTAGATCTATAACAGATCTAACACTCTAGCCTATCCTAGTTTAAAACTAAACAAAATAGGAAAGAGGAGAGGTTTTTTAAGAGTTGTCATTTTACTAAAAACTACATAAATAAAAATGCAAATGATCCAGAACTGATTAAAATACAGATTTAGGGAGATGGAGAAAAGGATTAAAATCAAAAGGGAGAGAATAACAGCTAGGGATTTTGGTCTTTACTAAAAATTATTCGGTTCAAAGGCAGTGCAGGGAACTGATTTGTAGCAATCCTTCATCTTGCTACAAGCTCAGATGCAAGGTATAAGAATCCAACACAGATCAGAGAATTGGAGTGATCCTAAGGCTATGATCTGTCTACTTAAATGGTCACAGATCATCCCAGAGATTCCTCTAATTCAAAGATTTTAATTAGAACAATTAAACTATTATAGATGCTGTGGATGTAAGGCTACAAGCTCAGGCATCCACATGGGTATTTAATCTAGAAAATCAAATGACAATCACAAGATTTTTAGATCAAAATTAACTCTACAATCCATAATTTACTGATTCCAAACAAACTTACAGTACAATGTACTCATATATGCAATCTGTGCAACATCCAATCCTCATACAGAGCCTTGAACCTCTCAATTAACAGCTTTCAACCTCACCCTAGCTACTAAAAGGGTTTAGCCATCTAAAGAGAGAATGGGGGAGAAGGAAGAGAGAAGGAATTTTTGGAGGGAAAAGGGATCTCTAATTTGGTCTGAGCTCTCTCAATTTTTGGATAGTTCATCTATGCAATTTCTCTTGCATTTATACTCTTCTTTTTTGTTTTTAGATATGTTTAAGCCAATCAGAGCTCAAGGGAATAATTCAGTTGTTCTGAGTTGCTGATGTGGCTGATTTTACTTCTAAAAGCATTCCATCAATTGGTCCAAAATGAGCAAGTACATGTGAGGTGATTAGAGGGTTCCCATTTGCGCCCATTTGTGTTCTAAAAATACCCTCACGGGTTGTTAGAGTGCCTTGGAATGTGTGCACAAAGTACTGAAGGGAGCAACAGTCTCAGCTGGAACTAAGAAGTTCCCAAATCAAGCTTCAATAGGTTCAGGGAACCTTTCGACAGGTTCTGAGTCCCCTGGGTGCTCCATTCGACAGGTTGGTTGTGGCCTTCCATAGGATCTGTTTACTGCTCGATAGGTTCTGTTGTATTGTTCGACAGGATGACCTTAAAACCTCTCTGTTGTCCTAACTTCAGCCAGCCTATCGGCAGGTTATAATTCAACCTATTGACATCTTATAAGCTTCAGTTGAGCTTTCGAAAAGTTCTTACTGTTGTTCGACAGGTTGACTCAGCCTCGCGCAACTTCAAGTAAGTCCTCACTAGGTTGGGTTTGTCTGCTCGCTAGGTTCAAGGGAACCTATCGACAGGTTCTTCTCTGCTGTTCTGAACCTCACAAGATCCCCTGCATCTCCAGGTAAGTCCTCGATAGGTTGTAACACACCACTCGACAGGTTCTTTCTACTTGTCGACAACTTCATTTCTCTCTCTCAGAACCTGTCGATGAGTTCTAATTGAACTTTTAGGAATCTCAACAGGATGCTTCCTTTGGTTTCCACTCCTCGACAGGTTTTGGGAACTTGTCGATCTCTTCATATCCAAGCATCCAAACCCATTGACAGGTTGAATTAACCTCTCAACAAGTTATAACACTTGCTTCCATAGCTGGCACATAGCTCTGGGGTGCTATCCTTCCTCTGTCCAGTCCTTAGTAGCCTTTGGGGGGTTCAATCTTCGTCAATTGCAGCTGTTGATTTGCTCTTATGCGTACACAGTTGGACACATGGAATTCCCATAGACTTCAAAGGCTTGTGAGCTACTTGATGGCTAGCCTTTTGGGTCATCTTCGAAAACATATCGGTGTATACGTAGCGGCCAAATTTGCCAATATTAAAGCACTTTTTTTATTTTTTAAATAATAAATAATGTATAAATTTATAATAAAAAAAATCAAAAAGGGCATTTTTGGTATTATGTCCAAATCATATCCGGCTGATATGGTCTAATATGACTATAAATGTGAGCCGATATGGTCCAATATGACCTTATATGAGCCGATATGGTCCGATATTTGACCTGCATGACCTGATATATCACTGCATATAGAATCAGAATGCATATCCATATCAGATGGGGTTTTTTACCTATATATAAAACCCATTGACTACCTTGAACCAGGCAAAGGGGATTCAGTTTTCATTGCAGTTTTCATCCCCATTTTCTGTACAAATGATCTTGAGACTATGGGCGTACTATAAAACGGCTAGTTTTCATCCCAATCTTCCATACAATTGATCTTGAGACCATGGGCGTATTATCTTAAGACCATGAGTAGTAATAGGCTATAGCTTCTCTTTGTTTCAAAGAATCTAATTGAGTATGAGATTTATAGAAACAAAGTAGTACCAGCGTCCACACTCCCTCGGCAAGCGTGCATAAGACTCACTACTCCCACGGCGAGGGGAAATGTCAAATCAACATAAATAAAAAAATTAATTAACCAAATGCTAGAGGTCATATTTTAACTTTTAAGGCTCTAATATATGAGTTTTTCTACAATTTGACAATCGCTACCCCCCTCCCTCGGGTGATGCAGATCTTTTTTACTTAAATCTTCCACAAAATAGATCTTGACATCATGACGAACCTATCATACGATCAGTTTTTTATTTTATGTGTCACATATCTTAAAAAAATTGCCCTTGAATTATATGTTCTACCTCATCTTGAAGGCCTAAAATTCTATGTTATATCCGCACGTGTCCCAACTACGTTAAGCAGACATACACATAATCATAGTTATCACGCTTCTACGGCTTTACAAAATTCATTAATCCAACAATAAAAGAATGAAACATTAGGACAGACATAAATAAATAATAAATTCTATACCATTTAGGAAATAACTACTAATCAAAGAAAGTAAGAGTTGAAAATAAATCCGACTTACGAGTCTATAGATAACCAATAAATGAGCGGAATGACAAAATAATCTATTGAACTAAAGATTATAATCTCAGTACCGAAACTACACTATCAATAGTCGGCACTAGGATCGAAGTCAATAGTGAGGTCCTCCTGGTGTCCTGCAACGCTACCTTCCCAAGGCTCTTGGTACTCCGCGCAGGGTCAACAAAATCTACGTCAACAGAATTAGAATAGCTAGTGTCCACTCTGATGATAAAGTCACATGAAATAGTAAATGTCACGAGGACTGAGTTGTTAAACAACACACAACTCAGTGGATACACCACCAAATATCTACCCTACTCTTCTCAGGTGCATTATGAGTGCATCTCATGAGTGATAAAAATAGTATAGCAATATAACTGAAATAAAGAAATAATGAATTCTTATGCATCATAGAGTATATATTGTATCATAAATGCAATACTATGATTTAGAGACACTCTAATTCTAACATACCTCACCACATCTCATAAACATAACATAACTTATTATAACGATATATGCATTTGTACATCGCATGGTGTATATCATGTATATACATACTTCTATTCTTAATACGATCTGTGTCAGAGTCGTTGCTCGAGTCTATCATGTGAGAGTAACTATAGTAGCATACCACTATAACATACCGCTCTTCATAACATATCATACTCATACACTTCATTCACTCTATGAGGTGCATGGATCAAAATCTCAACCGAAATTTTAAATTTTCGGCCGAGACGTCTCGGTTTCGGTCACCACTGAGACGAAAAAATACATTTTATTGCCCACCCTCAAAAAAATCGAAATTATCGGCCAAAATTCGAAATTATCGACCGATAATATGAAAAATTAATATTATCAGCCGATAATTTTGAATTTTGGGCGGAGATCCGTTTTTGGAAATTTGAAATTTTTTTTGGGTTTTAAAACCCATTTTTTGAAAAAAAAAAACTCATTTCTTTTCTTCCTTTAGTATAAAACCCATGGAGAAGAAGAAAAAAAAATAGGGAAGAAGAAGAAGAAGAATCTGTGAGTTGTTTTCTCTTTGGAATTTTGAAATTTTTTTAAGGTTTTAAATACCATTTTTTGCAAAAAAAAAAAAAAACACCCTTTTATTTTCTTCCTTTGGTATAAACACTATGAAGACGACGAAAATAAAAAAAAGGGTAGAAGAAAAAGAATCTGGGAGCTGTTTTCTCCACCGTCCTTGCCTATCCTGATCCCCATTTCTCCTTCCCTGCAAATATGATTTCAAATATCTTTGCAAATCATTTATAGGCAAGGGAGTATGGGACTGACTTTCCTGCCAGTCACAGACACACCAGAATGGTGTAAAGTTATCTTAGACCATAAGGGTTTATGATGTAGGTGATTTGAACCGTCAAAATTATTTTTTAGGGTTTGGTGTGGACTATAATATCAACCATTGTTTTTAATTTTAAGGGTTTCATCAATCGGATGGTTCACATTCACTATCAAGCCTTCAATCTATAATCGATTAGATGGTGTTTAAATGATATTACACTATTAAAATATTACTTTTTATTTCACACCATTAAAGTGTGATTTATCATTATGCCATGTGACACACACCTATGATTTGTCAAATAGTGTTTAAATGATCTTATACCATTCAAAACTCACTTTTTATTTTACACTATTAAAGTGTGATTTATCATTATGATTGGTTCAGATCAGATGATGGAAATCTTGTTTCACCCCAATCTATTGGAGACGGTTAGTTTTTTATTTCAAATGTCATATATTCGCCAAAAATGGCCCTAAAATCAAGTTTGAGCTTGATGTGTGCCATAGGATTCAAGGGAAATTTTTTGAGGATCTGTGACATGTGGAATTAAAAATTAATCATGATAGGTGTGGCATGATCTCAAGATCTATTGTGTGGAAGATAAGGGTGAAACATGATCTCCATCATTTGTTTTGAAGCAATCAATGAGTTTAAAGTGGTTGCACATATGAGTACTTTTAGAGATTGCGTGAGCAGTAATAGAAGTACCCGTATATATAGAGGTACCCAATATTTCACACAGTAGATCTTGAGATCATAGCCCAACTAGCAGACGGTCAGATCTTGATTCCACGTGGCATACATCCCCAAAGTGACCCTGATCATGGGCGTATCATGAGAAGGGTTTTCGGGTCACTTTTGATATTTTTTCAATGTGGAATCAAAATCTGATTGTCTAATATGCTTTGCATGAGCTCAAGATCTCTTGTGTGATAGAAAATTAGTTTAACTAGTGTAAATATGTATTCTAACAATGTTAAAGTGTTAAAAAAATTCAATAAAATAAAGTTCAGCAAAGTTCGGCAAAATTCGGAGCATATTTAAAAAAAAAAAAAGAAATTTATCAAAATTTTGACCAATTTACGGTTTGGGTCATGAACAAAATCGAAATTGAAACCGAGATTTTGATCCATGATGGGGCGAATGACCATAAGCGTACGGTCTCTGAAGGCGGGAGCACGTATTTCATAACATACTCATATTTTCTTCTCAGAGACCCATCTTAATTGTAGACGTTGGAATCATTACGGTGGCTACAAAAGGTACGACATATATAGACTTAAATTCTTAATTTTATGCTTGTTTACACAACGATATCTTATTATTATACTTGTATCTTAACTCTTAATTTAACCTGAGTTTAACCTTAAACAAGTCATACACTTAATCTATCATATTTAAGGCTCAGAAGTGATAAAAACACAGTATATGACACTATATATGAGATTATACTGAATTCGCACTCACCATACTTGTCATGATTTCATATACCATAATGAGTTGTGAGGCATCCGAATACGGTGTGACAAGGATCAAAATTTCGATTTTTGTTTCGATTTCGGAGGAGACCGAAATTAAAATTTTAGACCGAAATTTTGGCGGAAAACTTGAATCTCATACATTTTATGGTCGAAATTTTGGTCTAAATTATCATTTTGGTGAGGACCGAAACCGATAATTTGGACCAAAATTTTGGTCATTTCAGCTAAAATTTTGATCTTTGCGATGTGATCATCGCTTCGATATTAGCTGAACTAATCACCACACTCAAGCGTAGATATAATCTCACACACTAGCGTACATTACTTAGCCTATCCATAACTCGTATAGCACAACCAAGATGAAAGCATAAAACTATCTTACTAGTGGATAAATTTAAATTCAAGATTACATTATGTTTATACGTATATATCTATATAACACACCCATATAAATATAAAATAATGTAGTTATTAGTGTACGTAAAATCGAGAACATAATAGTTAGAGTTTGATTTCACGAGAGCATCGAATTTCTAAGTCTCCATGCTATCACGAAGATCGTGCTGAAATGATAAAATTAATAAATACACACACACACACACACACATATATATATATATATATATATATATATATATATATATATATATATATATATATATATATATATATATAATCTAAGATAATCTAATAATTAAATGAAAGATATCACAATTCGAAATTAAATAAATCATGGCCATCAATCGAAAACTTGTTTTAAGATTAGTAGAGGACAAATAAGTTCCCCTCCCTCAGGCGTGAGGCTTGCAAGGGTAGAATAGAGATTTAGTTATAAAAGTAAAAGAAAGGGCAAAAAAACAAAACGATCGTCAAAACTCATATGGGCAAAAAAGGGAAATTCCCTAGACAAGCCATACCCAATCCTGAAACAAATCAATAGCCAAATTATTTTCAAAACCCCAAGAATTTTTTTGTTGCAAAAATGCTACTTTATTTAGGGTAGCATTATTTATACCAGTTAAATCTGTGAGAACACATACATTTCCACTATAAAAAATTGTTGACTCCTTAAATAAGACGATGGAGATAGTTATTTGTCCCAATATTCCACACAATATATCTTAAGATCATAGTGCACCTATCAGACAGTCACATGTTGACTCCATGTGACACCTAAATCCAAAAGTGATCGTCTGTTAGGTATAGTAATAATCATGTATACTTTTGGGGATGTGTGCCATGTGGAATCACGATCGGACCATCTGATAGGTGAACCATGATCTCAAGATCTATTGCGTGAAAGATTGGTACGAAAAGTGATCTCCTTCATATGATTCCAAGTAGTCAATGTTTTTTTATAGGGGGAGGTTTTAACGAGTGTACATAACGCTACCATATTTTTATGAGATATATAATGGCTCCGGTACACCATTAAAATGTCACTTTTTATCTCATGCCAATGAAGCTTGATTTATCATTGTCGCATGTGGCACACATCTATGAGCAAACTAAACTGCCCTAGTGGCAATCCGTCGTCGGAAGAAGTCCCAACCAAAGGATATTGCTTCTAAGTGGATGTAAACCATTCCATCGGTGAACTTTAATATCAGCCATTAAAATTAACAACAATTAGTATTTGAGTACACATCGGATGGTTTGAGTCTCCCAAAAAGTGTAACTTTTGGACACATAGCCCTTCAATTGATGATATATCACTTTGATGGTATGGATATCTAAGATCATAAGCCACTAAATGGTGTAAGATCATTTAAACACCATTTGGTGTGTAAATGAGGGTTACGAGAGTCCGTCCCAATTTTTATTGAGTACCTTTAAATCCACCCGCCAAATCTTTGAGTTCACCCACGATGAAACACATTGATTATATTGAATGGGACGATGGAAATTGTTTATCATCCCAATCTTTCACACGATGGATCTTGAGATCATGAGCGTACCATTAGACGGTCGATTTTTTATTTCATGTGATACACACCCAAAAAAGGGTGCTTAAAATCAATTTTGAGCGTACACGTGAAATTAATGTCATTTTTCTGAGATTTGTGTCACAGGAAATAAAATACTAACCGTCGGAAGACCGTTGACACTTTTCATGTCCTTCGGTGTAAAAAAGAATGCCCTGAAGACAGATTGCAAAAGTAAATTTTTTCTTTATTCAGATGCCTCGTCATATATCGTCCGACACTTTCCAATAGCACACTTAGTGGCTGGAGTCTTTATAACTATCTTGAAAATCTATGAATTAGAAAAATGAGAAATTTAGAGAATAAGATAGTAAAAATAGGAACAATGCCGCTTTCTCATCGAGGTGCAAGCGCCTCTTGATAAAAGCTCGAACGCTTTACATACCATTGTGCGTTGAGGCGTCTACGCCCTTATAAGAAGGCACAGGAGCGCTAACGCTTCTTTAAAGAAAGGATGACGCTTCTATTTGGCGGCATATTTAAAGCGGAATGAAAATAAAATGATACTTACTTTGTTATTAGATGCAGAAAAAAAATTTCGCCACTTTGATGTTTCTTAGTGCAATCTGAAAAGATAAAAATTAGGGCAAAGATGAAAAGTAATTTATAAATTTTTAATTCATAAATTTTTTCGAATGGTAATGATTATCAATGCAAATCACGATGTCACGCGACGTATTCCCATCCACTTTGTCCCACTTCTCATTTAATGTTCTGACAATGGTAATAAATGATATAAGGTCAGATGTCGCTTTGCATAAAATGGTACTACGTGTCAACTTAAAGACGCTACGTGTCATATAGAATTCGCCTTTCATTAATTCATTGACGGAGTGATAACGCTTCATGATAGTCGCCCTACCGTGCTGTCAAGAAAGTGATTACGCTTCTTATAGAAGCGTCATTAATGCTAAAAATTTGGGCATTAAATGGTCTCCCCGAAGGCGCTTCAAATAGTCATTTCGAATGGTAATGATAGTCATTGCAAATCATGATGTCACGCGCAACTTCTCATTTAAAGTTCTGACAACGGTGATAAATGATATAAGATCAAACATCGCTTCACACAAAAAATCGCTAGGTGACAATAAAAAGGTGCTACGTATCATATTATAGGCGTTTTCCATTCCCCAATGGAGCGCTACCTCTTTATGAAAGAGGCGCTAGCGCATCATAAAAGGAGCGATTGCACTTTGACACAGAAGCATAAGCGCTTCGTAAACGAAGCAGACGAAAAATTATTTAAATTAGGGTAATAATGGCTTTTTCGAAGGGAATGATAACCATTTCAACCCCCGATGTCAGGAACGTATTCCCAAGTACTTCACACTGCTTTGTCTTTCTGATTCTGTCAGTGATAATTATAGTTAAAACGAGGTTAAATGAGAAAAAGGTTAAAATGTCGCATCAAGCAAAATCAACCAAAAAGGCGCTACATGTAAAGTTCCTATCAGTAAGCGCAGAGATATCTTTATGCCTAGACGCATATCCCTGACCCTCTTTTTATATAGAGACTAATCAATTAAAGAAATTTATTAAGAACTTCCCAATGGTCTGGGCCATTGTGCCAACATCATTCTTAATGTATCTCCACCCAAAAAGAAAGGGGTAGGAAGAACATATGCATCTTCGAGAAGCTTGACTAGCTGTTAAATATTGCACACCGACTCTACTAATTAAAAAAATTATTGACTGCTTTAAATCACAGTGTAGATGATTTTATTATCCAATTTTTTTACATAATAAATCTTCAGATCATGGTCTCCCAAGCATGACACACTTGATGAAATCACATGACATTAATCATGCTTTTAGAAATGTTTAATTAATCACCTTACAATTGTTTTTAGAAAAATCAAAGCATTCTATTTTACATTTCTCACTCGAGTAATAATAATGAGACACCACTGGCAATAGATGTTTCTATTGCCAATGCTTGAAATTGGTACCATCCAAATTCTCAAGTCATGGAAGAGATTGAGAGATCTGATTATGGTTTGAAGAAGATGCCATCGAGACAACGTTGATTTAAAATTGTTCCAAGCGGGTGTAGGAAGAAGTTACAAAATAGATAGATAT
This sequence comes from Chloranthus sessilifolius, assembly GCA_021018995.1. NCBI lineage: Eukaryota > Viridiplantae > Streptophyta > Magnoliopsida > Chloranthales > Chloranthaceae > Chloranthus > Chloranthus sessilifolius. Next base: position 96,611,080 of record CM037592.1, read on the forward strand.
TGGTGATGGATATTTGACCGTGATCGAGGTGTGTCTCGGCACTGTCTTTAAATCACTGTGTGGCCCACAATATGGCCAGCAGTGAATCGGGCCCAACGAATGTGATCCGAGGATACAACACACAATCAAAGTTGATTAATGTGAACGACTTTGGTGTGTTGAATAGGGTCAAGAGTACTTCTTCTCAATCACTATTGTCAGTAACAAGGAGGGATTTAAGTGTCAATCCCTAAACCTAATAAAAATTGAGACCATTAAATTAAAATCTTGTTTAATGAGTGTCCTTTAATGCAAGTTTCTAGTTATCTATCAAAAAAAAAAGAAACAAAGCCAAAGAAAATGGCACCATCCTAAATACCCGTTGAACATAGGGCGGTCAATGGGCCGGGTCCACCCAAATTTTATGTTGTCAGATTGGTCAAAGGTATAATACCCGACTGAATCCAAGAATGCACTCGTCCTACCGACCCAATGGGTCAAGGCTAGCGTTGAAAGTTCGGTTAATTGAATTGGAACCAAAACCGAAGTTTCGGTTCACCTAAAACTCAACCTGAACTAAAAAATTTCGGTTTCCATTAATCAAACTTCCCACTCCCTGAATCGAAATTGAACCAAATAGATCCAATTCGATTTCAATCGGTTCAGTTTGATTTTCAGTCTTATTCGATATTCTTTTTATTTCGAAAGCGAGAGAATTTTTTTTCTGGGAGAGAGAGAGAGAGAGAGAGAGAGAGAGAGAGAGAGAGAGTTTCAGTGTCATTTTCAGTTTTCAGGTCTGAGGTGCCAGTTATTCATATTTTTTTATTCAATTTTAGCTCGGCTTTTAGGTCGTTTTACTCTCCCTGCCCAACCGGGTTTCGATTTCCAACACTCAAAATCGAAACCAAACATAACCCAAACTGGTTAAGATTTTTGATTGGTTTCGATTCCATTTCGGGTCTGTATTTTTTTATTCTGTAATGTGAATTTTTAATTTTTAATTTTTACTTTTTACTTTTTTCACACCTAACATGGCTGACCCAACCAGATGCCGCAGTAATTTTTTCAAATTCAACATCTCTCCTTATCTCTCATATTTTATTAATAAAATATTGATTCCACCTCACCCAACACGAAGTTCGGCTCTATCTATATAGCGTTGGTCAACAAAGTAAGGTCCTTCATTTATATTTGACAAGCCCCACTCCCCTCGGCCAAAGGGTGCTGCACCCCGTGCCTTGCGGAAGTAAGGGTGAGTATGATCAACTGTACCATAGAATTTGAACGACCAAATACATGCCTATTAGTCAAGATCAATTGTATAAAAGATCAAGAAGCAAAATGATTTTGATCATCTAATTCAAATCATTGACTTCTTTGAAAAAAATTAAGGATATCATTTTTTGCTTTAATCTTTCATACAAGGGATATTTAGAACACAAGATTACACCATCAGACGGGCTTGTTTTATTCCACATGTCAAACATCGTACAAAAAGTGATTTAAAAATCACTACATCGCCCTCAAACAGGATTTTCAGATTACTTTTTGTGATGTTTGCCACATAGAATCAACAACTGACAGTCTGATGATACACCCATTATCTGAAAATCTCTGTTGTAGAAGATTGGAGCAAAAAACGTTGTCGATCATCTGGTTCATATCAATCAATGGTTTTTGTGTAGGTACCAACAAAGATTCTTTGAGAGTCAATAAAGCTGCCAAAAAATATCCATATATACAAAATCCGGTCGTAGCTTTAGCTTTTGTAAATTCTCATGGCTAGTTTTACTAACACCTACCGAATCTTGGAGGACACCTATAGTTGATTGCTTTCAATCAGATGAAAGAGATCATTTTTCGCTCCAATATTTCACACAATGGATCTGGAGATCATGGGCGTACCATCAAATGGTTTTTTTTGGATTTTACATTGCCCAAATCCTAAAAAGTGGCCCTACAAACTCTTTGCACGCATCACACTCAAACGTTATTGTATGGCAATTTTTTTAGATTTGTGCCGCATATAATAAAAAAATGACCGTTTGATGGGTATGCTCATGATCTCAAAATCCCATTCGTGGAAGATTAGGTTTAAAACGATCTCAATCATCTAATTCAACATAATCAATGGCTTTTGGAGTAGGTGACTTTCAAGATTCTCTTGCCGTTAATTAGGCTACCTTTTATATATATATATATATATATATATATATATATATATATATATATATATATATATATATATATGGGAAAAAGGTAATATGGATTGAAATGAATGGATGAATCCGTGCATTCCAATCCTGGATCACGTGCCATGAGGCAGGTGATCCCAAAACAACGCCTGTTTTTTGATCATGTGTCATTTAATATGTGATTTAGCCAAAAAAAAGTTTAAAAGAAAAAGTTTTTTAAGTTTCCACCCGATCCTCTTGATAGTTTCCACATAGACCCCACTTGATTGGAATGTATGAATCCACTGTGCATTTAAACCCACCTTCTGGGATCTATGCCACGTGTAAACAAAAATTAACTGGCTGATGGTATGCCCATACTCTCAAGATCAATTGTGTGAAAGGCTGCGAGGAAAATAGATCTCCATCACCTGACTGAAAGTAGTCAGTTGACTTCCATTGTAACACCCTCACTTATCCGGTAGGTGCAAATAGAGCTACCCTTAACTAAAACCAAGTGAATCCCAAAAGAGTACCTTTAAATTAACCATGCTATAAAAAATCGGCCGATATCAATACATATCGGCAATATGTGTCGGTTTCTCGGCAAATCGATACATATTAGTATCTCAACTCGGTATCAGAATCGGCCGATATAGGCCCGTATCGGCTGATACGGGTATTGGTTTCGGCCGGAACCTCTATTTTTTATTTATTTTTATATTTTTTTTAAAATAGGCCGGTATGCATCAGTCCTCCACGGTCTGATACCTGAGTCCGATACTGATTTTGACACTTTGCTTTAAACCATTTCTCCACCCATCATTGATAAAAGATCATATAAAATTCAAGTTGGCGTAAGCCATGTGATATGAAGCATGAACAGCATGATCTTATGATCTATAGGGTAGAAGTATGGTTTTAAATATCAACCACATTTCATACATATTCGGCGGATATGTTTTGGCTGAGAGCCCCTCGGATACGATATAAACTCCCGAGTCGATATTGGATCAAATATTGGTCAATAGCGGCCCATATTGGGTCATATCAGTCAAGTAAGATTGTTGATTGCTTTCACCCCAATCTTTTATACGATGGATTTTGAGACCATAAACGTACTATCAGACGATCATCTCTTTTTGATTTCACGTCATGTGTGCCATGTGAAATCTCGTCTTGTGTGCTTGTAGTTTTCTATTTTTGACAATTTATACCACATGGAATAAAAATCATACCGTCTAATAGTAGGTTCAGGCTCTCAAGATCCATCATGCGGAAGATTGAGGTGAAAAATGATCTAGATCGGCTGGTTCAAAACAATGAAAGGGCTTTAGTGGTGGATTTAGAACATAGGCGCCGTTAGAAAATGTGTGGGCGCGAAGAGGGGTATTTTAATTTATTTATAGACGACAAATACGTTCCCTTCCCTCGGCGTGAGGGAGGGTATAAAACAAATCGATAGTCAAATCTCATATGGGCAAAAGAGGGAAATTCCCTAGCCAAAGCCATACTAATCCCAAAACAATTCGATAGCGAAACTATTTTCAAAACGCCAAGAATATTTTTTTTGCAAAAATCGGAACTTTGTTTGGTGTAGTGCTATTCATATCCCTTAAACTTGTGACAACACACATTTCCACCAGAAAAAATTGTTGACTTCTTTGAATAAGATGATGGTAATAACTTTTCGTCCCAATATTTCACACAATATATTTTAAGATTATAGCGCATGCACCACAGTCACTTGTTGATTCCACGTGACACACACACCCAAAAGTGATCGTCTGTTAGGTATGCTAATAATCATAGTCACTTTTGGGGATGTGCGCCATGTGAAATCACGATCGGACCATCTAATAGGTGAACCAAGATCTCAAGATCTATTGTGTGGAAGAGTAATACGAAAAGCGATCTCCATTATCTAATTCAAAACAATCAACATTTTTTTTATTGGGAGTTATTTAGAGGTTTTAATGGGTGTAAATAACGGTACCTTATTTTTATGGGATAATGGCTCCGGGCCGGCATTTAAACACGAAATGGTGTTTAAATGATCTTACACCATTAAAATGCCACTTTTTATCTCATGCTAATGAAGCTTGATTTATCATTGTGGCATGTAATACACATCTATGATCAAACTAAACTGCCCAAGTGGCAATCAATCGTTGCAACAAGTCTTGGCCAAAGGATATTACTTCTAAGTGGATGTAAACCATCCCGTTGGTAAACTTTAATATCAGCCATTAAAATTAAGAACAACCGTTAGTATTAGAGTACATATATCGGATTGTTCGAATTGTTAGTTTGAACTTTATTGGATATTTTGGCCGAAGAGGATCAACAGTGTCCGATTGATGTATGTATTAGCGTACCTTGGTTGCACGCCATCTTTGGATCCGAACTTGCTTCGATGGCAACGATCTTCAATCATCTTCTTTACCGTCAACTCTATAGCACGATGGGGATATAAGCTCCACGAGAGACGACGAGTTTTTTTGTTAAAGCAAGAATTGGGACCGTGCATCCCTTATGCATATCATTATGCATATCTTATTCATCAAAGATTTCTATTCATAATGTAATTCTAAATCACAATCATACTTAAATTAGGAGATCCCATTATTTTTGTTATCTATAAAATTTCACTATATATGCAACTTTTAATTTGGATTAATGACTTGTCATCTATCGGTTAATGCATTGACAATAATGAACGACCACAATCAGAGTAAATCTAACACGAATCTCCCAAAAAGTATAACTTCAATTGATGATATACCACTTTAATGGTATAAATTTCCGAGATCTTAAGCCAATAAATGATATAAGATCATTTAAACACCTATATGGTGTTTTTTAAACGAGGGTTATAGAGTGCCTCCCTTTTTTTGACTTATAGACTATAGTTGACGAACGCATCCCCCCATCTCTCGGCCTGCGGAGGTAGTGGAGAGTTCTAGAAGTTGCCTGCGGGGGTAGTGGAGAGTTCTACGAGGGTAGTGGAGAGTTCTAGAAGTTACCCATCTCTCGGCCTGCAGGGGTAGTGGAGAGTTCTAGAGGTTATAAAAGTAGAGAAAAGGGCAAAGAGCAGCCCATCAGAACATTGATTATATTGAATCAGAAGATGGAAATTGCTTATCGGCCCAATCTTTTACACCATGGATTTTGAGATTATGAGTGTATCATCAGACGATCAATTTTTTATTTCATGTGATACACACCCAAAAAAATAAGGTTAAATTAATTTTGAGCTTGCACTTGATATTAAGATAATTTTTCTGAGATGTGTGCCACGAGAAATAAAAAACTAGCCGTCTGATGGTAAGCTCATGATCTCAAGATCCATCTTGTAAGAGATTGGGAGGATAGACGAGCTCCATCATCTGATTCTCGAACGTCAATGTGTTTGAACGTGGGTGAACTCAAAGATTTAGTGGGTGCAATTATAGTTGACGAACGCGTCCCCCTCGGCTTGCGGCATTTGGGGAGCAAAAGTAGAGTATAAGAAGGGGCAAATAGCAGCTCATTATCTCCATAACCAAAAAAGAGTTTGGATAGTCAGAACTCATCTTTCTTTGCTCTCTCTCGCTCTCTTGCAGATCACAGGTGTCGGAAATAGGCCATTTCTCTCTCTATTGCGCAGTCAACCCGTAAGATCTCTTGGTACTTAATAGGTTACTTTTTCAAACAAAAGGGTTTCTTTGCTCTCCATCTCTCTTGCAGATCACAGGTGCCGGAAATAGATCTCCCCTTTATCTATAGCGCGGTCAACTCGTAAGATCTCTTGTTACTTAAAAGGTTCCTTTTTCAAACAAAAAAACATACAATTTTATAGGTTTAATTAAAATCCGATCCGATCGATTAGCTGGTTAGATCGAGCCGTTTGATGCTTTGAACGATTCTTAAGTTGAGCACGGGATATGCGTCCAATCGTAGTAAAAGAGGTGCGGTCCGTATACTGACCAAATTCTCGGACTTGGTGAAAAAGTTGCGAATAATTTGAGATTTTTTTAAAAAACTTGTAAATTTATAATTCTTCGCCACTTCTTTCCAATATTACGAATTTCTTGAATTATTTGCAAGTTTAAATAATTATTCTCGAATTTTCAAAACATCTCTAATTTTTTTTAAGTTTATTTTATTTATTGAATTTTAAAAACTTGAATAGTTTTAAATTAATATATTTTCATAATTTTTCTTTTTTATTATTCTGAATTTTGACCATTTCTTTCCCGAATTTGATGAATTTTATCCGCTTTTTTCATATTTTTTCCAAGCCGATTTATTCCCGAACCCGACTTGGTCACTATGCTGTCAACACGCCCTGCGGCGGACGGATCGGGCGGGCTTTTGATTGGCAAAATTTTTTTGAACCCCAAAAACTAAGCCCGAACATGACCCAAATACTAATTGTGTCAGGCTTGGCTTGGGTATAATTGGGCGGGCTAGCAACTCAAATATAAACCTGACTCGAATTGGACTGAAGCCACGATGAGCTTTTTCTGTAATATAATCAGGCTTGGGTGTGCTTTTACTTGACCCAAGTGTTTTTAACCATAAAAGTTAGGCCTAAACCCGGCCAGCTACAAAATCGGGCCCGATTTGCCGTGGGTACTATTACGCCCCCACCCCTTGCCCTTACGGGCGGCTCTCGCGCCCGTACGTTTAATATCGATTATGGGTGATTATGGGTATTCCATATCGATATCTTCTCAAAAATTAAAGAAAAATACATAAAGTCTATTTATTGCATAAAATCCTAGTATTTTAATCTGATGGCTTTTCAAATTTGATTCTTCCTTTTTGTAGGAAATTTCGGGTTTCTTTAAGAAATCCCCGACCCATTGACAGCCATAGCGGTTCATGGTCAGTCGGATTTTAAAATTGTCTCATACTATATTACATCCGCTGTGGGAGTATGTGCTGTTTTTTCATCTGAATCTCTCACACAATAAATCTTGAGATCATGGGCGTACCATTAGATTGTTAGATAATGATTCCATGTGAGACACATTCCTAAAAATGATCACAGAACCATATTTGATGAATGTCATGATCATGTTCATTTTTTAGGGTGTGTAAGACATGGAATTAACATCTGATCAAGGATCAAAATTTCGGTTTCGGGCATGACCGAAATCGAAAATTTGGACTGAAATTTCGGCCAAAAATTTGAATCCCATATAAAATATGTCCGAAATTTAATTTTGGTCATTTCGGCCGAAATTTTGATCCTTCCATCTGATCATCTAATTGTAATTGAGTTTAATTTTGGGATGAAAAAGAAATCTACATCATTTGATTCAAAGCATTCTAACTATTTCAATTATGATATGTGGGGCGGGGATGGGAGATGTTGAGTATTTGGTGGGGTAGTAGCAGCAGCCACTTTTGTTTTCTTCTTTGTATTAAAAAAAAGCTCAATTATACTCGGATTGTTGAATAGAGAAATCATTTTGACTTCAACAACAACAATTTTGGTCTTATGAAATACTGTTAGGGAACTGAAATCATCTATTGATGGCTTGATTGATGGGTTAAGTAAGATTCGATAAATTTATGCTTAAATATTTTTTTTAAATAAAACAAATGTTTTGAATATATAAATATTTCAATTTCAAACAGGTCCTTAATGGAGTCATTGTCTTCCAACACTAACCACAACAGCGGCACAAGGAAAGCTTGTGGGGCGTGTAGGGCGCGGAGGCGCAGGTGTGACTCCCGCTGTGTGTTTGCGGATGTCATTCCCCACAATGAGCCTCACAAGTATACGACCCTATGTCAAATGTATAACATAAAGTGGATCGAGGAAGGACTATCTCAGCTATGGGAACACAAAGTCTGCCGCGAATATTATGTGCGTGTTTTATTAGAAGAGGATGGCCACACCTGGTAGTAGTAAGATTTGATAATCTAATCTATATGTTTAAATATAAAAAAAATGCATTCTTAACCTTCAAATTTTAATTCAATTCTACCAGGTTTGTGAAGTGTTCAAGGGATGACAGTTTAAGGGATGCCAGTATCTACAGCAGGAAGAGAAGGTCACAGCCTTGCGGAGCGTGCAAGGAAAAGAAGCGCGAGTGTAAATCAAATTGTGTGTTTGCTGGAGCCATCTCGTACCAGGAGCCTGAAAAGTATCAGAAATTAAATAAAGTGTTTAACATTAAGTGGATCGAAGAAGTACTACTTTCCCTTAATGATGACCAACGGGTTGAGGTTGTGAATTTATTTTTAAGTGAAGCTGACAGACTCAATGAGCTTGTGCATTCGCTCTTGCTTAGGTGTGAAGATCATATCTGCATAGCCTGTCCACCACAAGATGTCGGGGATAATTTACTATCCCTTAGTGAACAATATCAGTTGGAGGGTTCGGGAGTTACTGAGAGTTGGGGAGGTATTATTTTGAGTTAGAATTGTGGTTAGGTTTGTCATTTAGACTTTAGAGGATTAATTGGAGAGATGGGGAGGTCTTGATTTGAGTTGGGAATAATTAGAGAAACAGGATTGGGGAGAAAGCATTTTCTGCGCACCGTGTTTCAGGGTCCTATAATTCCGTGAATTCTGATTTTTATATATTAGTGAAATGTCTTTTATATCCTGCTTTATAAACCTCATGGTGTACTCTTTTCCTTCACATATTAGTGAAGTGCCCTTAAGAACTGATTGAATCAAAACAATTTTACCACCTTTGGAGAGCATTCTACTTTTTCACCCCACATGTCGCTATAGATTGCCAATCCGATGCTTTAGACTTTCTAATTCCTAGGGAAATTCCGAGATACCTGAAGGGAAGTCGGCGGCAGCGGCACGAAGAGAGGCTCACAGCCCTCTGAAGCATGCAAGGAAAAGAAGAGCCTGAAAAGTATATGAAACTACACATGTCAACAGTTAGTATCCTCTTGCCGTTTGTGCTGTTATTTTCCCAGTGTGCTGTGCCAAAATATGATCCTCTCTGCAAGCAGTTTGCACAGACACTGCATCCCTCTCCAATTTGATTCTTATAAGGATTTTATCGAGAAGTTAGGTTTTGATTGAGATATGTTTAACAAGTAAGGGAGATTTAATGTTTTTATTAAATTTATACAATTTTTCTTTAAGGCCCGAGACTATACTCCAACGTGTAGCGTTTAGGTCTACATTTAGACCATTTGGGCATCACATTGCACCAATCACGAGGATCGGGTGCGATGGCAACTTGAATAGTAACAATCAGGTATTAACCATAACATTTGGGCTCCACTCTATGCATAGCCACTATTAAAAATGTGGTCAAAGATGTCTAAAATTTATCCATCTAGTTGATTGGGTGTTCTTTTTATCTTTGACCCATCAAACACAGAGCCAAAAAGTTAAGAATAATATTATTATTTTTTCAAATCATATGTCTCATAGCTGATCAACCTGTCCCATAGCTGATTAACTCAAAACCGTTATTGTTTTGGGTTGGTCAGGCCACTTGACTTGTGATTTTATTATTTTTTTCAAATCACGTCTCATAGCTAATCAACTCGTCCCATAGCTTATTAACCCAAAACCGTTATTGTTTTGGGTTGGTCAGGCCACCTGACATGTGATTTGGTATTTGGGTGCACACCTTATTGCATTTCCCCAATTCTCTTTTTCAGTTTAGATTTTATAAATTTTTACTTTTTTTTTTGGAAATTTGCTAAATTTTTCGTAATTTTTCCCAAGCAGAGATATTCCCAAATCTTTACTTGGTCCATCAAGTGTTTGACATGTACACGTATATACTGAAAAGCGATAGTTTTGAAAAGGATTTTTTAGTTAGTAGGAGTCCTCCATCAAACTATTTATTGATGGAGGGCTCTCCTAAAAATAATTAGGTCTCTCATCTAAACTCACCAAAATTGTGAAAATACCCTTAAGACATCAAACAGCCATCCCGTTCAGGATTTTCTCTCTCAAGTATATCAGACGGTCGTCCAATATTTGACTTCCACCCAACATATTATACGGTCTACCAACATACGTTTGCCCATTTTATAAGGGTAATTTGGTCTTTCGTATGGAAAGAACTCTCCATCGCTAATTAATTTCAGGAGAACCGTCTATCACTAATTAGTTTGACTTCTATTTTATTTTATTTTTTGAGGATGTCATACAATATAGACAGCCCAAATGTAGGTCGTGTGCAAACGTGCACGCAAAGAGGATCCACTTTTGACGTAGCACACTAAGAGGAGACCCTCACAAAAGGCAGTACTAGGCGTGGGGATTAAGGGTACGTTCCTTTCAATGTAAAGGGGGGATATTACATGTAAAGCTTGTAATATCACCCCAACAGCTCTATTTTTTACACCAAAAGTCATTTGGTTCACCGTAATTTCTCGTGGATTGTGTCACAAAAATTATCTGTAATTTTTTTGACTTACAAGGGTGATGACTCGTAATATTGAAATATTACTTGTAAAAATAAAAAGCAAACCTGAAAGGCTCTATTTTTTTTTACAAAAAATGACCTTTACACTAAAATTTTACGGTGAAACAAACATGTATTTTACATGAGAAAAAGTAAAATCTACATATAATCCAGTCAGCATCATTTTACAGGTAAGGTAATTTTTACATGGAACTAATTACAATGAACCAAACGTACCCTAAAACTCGCTATGGATAACAATTGAGTTATTGCTTGACCGCTTGACCTGTAATATATATATGGGCAATATTTTGAAAATGTATTTATTAAAGGTTACTCTATTAGGCCCCACATAATTACTAAGGGCGCTACATTGGAAAGCCATTGACTGCTTTGAATGAGGCGATGGCCATTCGATTTTTTTTTTATTCTAGGTGGCACAAATCTAATGAAAAAAGTGATTCAAAAAACACGTGCCGCAAACCATGTGCAAACAGATTTTAGGGTCACCTTTGGAGATCTGTGCCACATGTAAACAAAAACTAACTGTCTAATCATGGTCTCAAGATTATTTACGTGAAAGTTTGGGAGAAAAATCGATCTCCATTCCATGACTGAAAGCCCTCACTTATCCGGTAGGTGCAAATAGAGCTACCCTTAACTGAAAACCAAGTGATTCCATAACGAGTACCTTTCAACCAAGGTATAAAAAAATTGGCCGATACCTATACATATCGGCGGTACGTGTCGGTTTCTCAGCAAACCGATATGTATTGGTATCTCAACTCGGTATCGGTATCGATTTCAGTCGATATCTCTATTTTTTTTTAAATAGGCTGATATGGATCGGCCTCTATCACTACAAAAAATAAGATTATTAGCGGAAATTTTTTTAACAAAAAAGTGTTGTTATTAGTCTTATTGCTATAAAAAACTACCGCTATTAGTCCTGCTGCTACCAAAAATTGCCTTAGTAAGTACCGCTGAAAGCCTTTTTTTGTAGTGCATGGACTGATACTCGAGTCCGATACCGATTTTGACACTTTGCGTTAAAACATATCCCCACCTAGCATTGACAAAAGATCATATAAAATTCAAGTTGGTATTAAGCATGTGATATGAAGTCAGAACACCATGATCTAATGATCTATAGGGTAGAAGTATGGTTTTAAGTATCAGTCACATTTCATACATATTCTTTGGATATGTTTTGGCTGAGAGCCCCACTGATGCGAAATACTCGTCAATAGCAGCTCATATTGGGTCATATCGGTCAATCAAGATCGTTGATTGCTTTCACCCCATTCTTCCACAAGATGGATCTTGAGACATAAAAGTACCATAAGGCGGTCTCTTTTTTATTCCACGTCATGTGTGCCATGTGAAATCTCGTCTCGTGCTTGTAATTTTCTATTTTTGGTGATTTGTATCATGTGGAATAAAAAATATGCCGTCTAATGGTACGTTCATGCCCTCAAGATTCATCATGTGGAAGATTGGGGTGAAAATTGATCTAGATCGTCGGATTTAAAACAATAATTGGGCTTTAGTGATGGGTTTCGAGCGTAGGCGTCCTCACAGAATGTATGAGGCAGCTCATTATCTCCCTAACCAAAAAAGAGTAGGGTTTCTTCTCTCTCTCTCTCTCTCGCTTTCTTGCAGATCACAGGTGTCGGAAATAGGTCATTTCTCTCTCTATTGTGCAGTCAACCCGTAAGATCTCTTGGTACTTAATAGGTTCCTTTTTCAAATAAAAGGGTTTCTTTACTCTCTCTTGCAGATCACAGGTATCGGAAATAGATCTTCCCTTTATCTATAGCGCGGTCAACTCGTAAGATCTCTTGTTACTTAAAAGGTTCTTTTTTCAAACAAAAAAATATACAATTTTATAGGTTTAATTAAAATCCGATCCGATCGATTAGCTGGTTAGATCGAGCCGTTTGATGTTTTGAACGATTCTTAAGTTGAGCACGGGATATGCGTCCAATCGTAGTAAAAGAGGTGCGGTCCGTATAGTGACCAAATTCTCCCACTTGGTGAAAAAGTTGCGAATAATTTGAGATTTTTTGAAAAAACTTGTAAATTTATAATTCTTCGCCACTTCTTTCCAATATTACGAATTTCTTGAATTATTTGCAAGATTAAATAATTATTCTCGATTTTTTCAAAACATTTCTAATTTTTTTAAATTTTATTTTATTTATTGAATTTTTAAAACTTGAATATTTTTAAATTAATATATTTTCATAATTTTTCTTTTTTATTATTATGAAGTTTGACCATTTCTTTCCCCAATTTAATGAATTTTATCCGCTTTTTTCATATTTTTTCCAAGCCAATTTATTTCGAAACCCGACTTGGTCAGTATGCTGTCAACACGCCGTGCTACGGATCCCATGAGCTTTTGATGCAATATTATTTTGAATCCCAAAATCTATGCCCCAACATGATCCAATTATAAACCGTGTCCGGCTTGGATTCTGTATAATTGGGCCGGCTGGGCAACTCAAATATAAACCTGACTCAGAATTGTGTTCAAGCCACGATGAGCTTTTGCCGTAATATAATCGGGCTTGGGTGCGCTTTTGATTGACCCAAGTGCTTTTAACCCAAAAACCTAGGCCTACGGCCAGCTGCAAAATCGGGCCGGATTTGCAGTGGATACATTCTGGTCAGGTTTATTAATCAAGGTCAAACCCGCCCAAATGGGACCAAGCTAAATTTGTAGCCCGGCCCATTGACATCCATAGCAAATTGATTGTTAAATCGAGAATCATAATTCAACAACAATTTTGATCTAATGAAATAGTGTTAGGGATTTTAAATCATCTATTGATGCTTTATCTCATCTCTTAATGAGATTGATGGGTCTAGTAAGATATGATAAATTTATGTTTAATTTTTTTTTTTTAAAGAGAGAATATGTTGAATCTATCTAAATATAGACTCCGCCGATATTATATTGAGTATTTATTAAAGAAATCTACTCGGCTGGCGAAATGCTATTTAACTACTTTCCGGGACGACAGTGGCTATGGCAGGAAGAGAAGGTCCATTTGTGCATATCGAATTACTGAGGTCGCCACAATGGAAAGCCATTGACTGCTTTGAATCAGGTGATGGGGACTTGGTTTCATCCCAATCTTCCAAATGATTGATTTTGAGATCATTATTGGACCATCAAAAGGTCATTTATTTATTCCAGGTAGTAAAATTCCTAACAAAAGTGACTGAAAAAACAAGCGCCACACCATGCTCAAACAGATTTTCTGGTCACCTTTTGGGATCTGTACTACATGTAAACAATAAACTCGTATGATGGGCAAGTGCTGGTTAGTGGGTTTCACATGGCACACATCCAAATAGTGAACATGATCATTGCGTACATCAAATGATAGTGTTATATGGAGGACATATTTTATGTAGACAAAGTGTAGGCGACTGATGTGTCGCGATGCAATTGGCTGAAAGTAGGCACCTCTATTGGCACCCACCGTTTTACTGAAAGCATCCACTTATGAAATGAAAATTTCTAGTTGGTGTCCACCTTTTTATTTCTTTTTTTGTCCTACTTGAAAGCACCCACCATCCTTCTTCTTCTTCTTCTCCGGCAATCGCTCGATGGAATCTCTGAAGCACTGTCTTTCTTCTTCTCCGACAATTGCTTGATGGCATCTCCGAAGCACCATCTCTCTTCTTCTTCTTCTTTCTTTCTTTTCTTTATCTTCCTCCTCAAATCTGATAAGTCGAAATAATTATGTCGGCACCACCAACATCACTCCGATCAAACCTAAAAAAACCCAATAAAAATAAAGAAGAAAACTTAAAAAAAGAAAGAAAATATCTTAAACCCTAAAAAATAAAATCTGAATTCGTGACGGGGGTACCCACTGTCAGTTGTAAAAAATTGGCGGTGAGCACTCATTGCTAGTATTTTACTTTTGACAGTAGTTTTCCACCGTCACAAGTTTCAAAGTTTTTTTAAAGATTTTACAATTTTTTTTTTTCCTTTTCTATGGTTTCTTCTTCGTCTTTGTAGGATTTTTGAAGTTTTCTTCATATTCGATGAAGAAGGAAAAGAAGAAGAGGGTGTTTCGATGAAGACGACATCATCGTTGCGAGTCGTTGGAGTTGAGGAAGAAGAAACGAGGGTGAAGTCGGTGTCGTTATTGTGCATGCACCGAAGTTGAGGAAAAAGAAAAAGAAAAAAGAAGAAGAGGGTGATTTAGTAATGTTAGCATCTCGTTGTGGTTGTCGAAGTTGAAGAAGAAGAAGAAAAATCAAGACACATACATATTTACGTTCTTAATCTCTTACTGGCCTACACAGTGGTTTCTTATTATCGTACTAACATCTTAATACTTAACCTTAAACAAGTTATACACTTAATCTATCATATTTAAGACTCATGGGTAATAGGATATCACTGTATATGTCATTGTATACAAGATTACACTAAATCCACACTCACCACACTCGTCATGATGTATCTTGGAGGCCTGAGATAGGAGGAGGCCGAGGCAAACCTTTTCTGTTATGGGACAACTGTCTGATGTTCTCCAGCGAGCCCTAGCAGACTTCCCGCCACACTACAGGCCTGCAACATAAGAAAAAGATCAATTATTAGTTAGTTAAGAATTCTCAAATCCAGAAGCGCCAACGCTCTCATGTAGAAGCGTTCATGCTTCATAGTCGAAGCGTAGGCGCTTCATCAGCGAAGCGCCGACGCTTCGCTGATTTTTGATGTTTTCTTCATATTTGATGAAGAAGGAAAAGAAGAAGAGGGTGTTTCAATGAAGACGGCATCATCGTTGCGAGTTGTCGAAGTTGAGGATGAAGAAACGAGGGTGAAGTCGGCGTCGTTATTGTGCATACACCGAAGTTGAGGAAGAAGAAAAAGAAAAAAGAAGAGGGTGATTTGATAATGCTAGCATCTCGTTGTAGTTGTCGAAGATGGTGAAGAAGAAGAGAAATGAAGACACATACATACTTAAGTTCTTAATCTTTTGCTGACCTACACAGCGGTGTCCTATTATTATACTCACATCTTAACACTTAACCTAAACTTGACCTTAAATAAGTCATACACTTAATCTATCATATTTAAGACTCATGGGTGATAAGATCACCGTATATGCTATCGTGTACGCTTCATGATAGTCGCGCTAGCGCACCTCAAGAAAGCAATTGCGCTTCATGATAGCCCGGCCCATTGACATCCATAGCAAATTGATTGTTAAATCGAGAATCATAATTCAACAACAATTTTGATCTAATGAAATAGTGTTAGGGATTTTAAATCATCTATTGATGCTTTATCTCATCTCTTAATGAGATTGATGGGTCTAGTAAGATATGATAAATTTATGTTTAATTTTTTTTTTTTAAAGAGAGAATATGTTGAATCTATCTAAATATAGACTCCGCCGATATTATATTGAGTATTTATTAAAGAAATCTACTCGGCTGGCGAAATGCTATTTAACTACTTTCCGGGACGACAGTGGCTACGGCAGGAAGAGAAGGTCCATTTGTGTGTATCGAATTACTGAGGGCGCCACAATGGAAAGCCATTGACTGCTTTGAATCAGGTGATGGGGACTTGGTTTCATCCCAATCTTCCAAATGATTGATTTTGAGATCATTATTGGACCATCAAAAGGTCATTTATTTATTCCAGGTAGTAAAATTCCTAAGAAAAGTGACTGAAAAAACAAGCGCCACACCATGCTCAAACAGATTTTCTGGTCACCTTTTGAGATCTGTACTACACGTAAACAATAAACTCGTATGATGGGCAAGTGCTGGTTAGTGGGTTTCACATGGCACACATCCGAAAAGTGAACATGATCATTGCGTACATCAAATGATAGTGTTATATGGAGGACATATTTTATGTAGACAAAGTGTAGGCGACTGATGTGTCGCGATGCAATTGGCTGAAAGTAGGCACCTCTATTGGCACCCACCGTTTTACTGAAAGCACCCACTTATGAAATGAAAATTTCTAGTTGGTGTCCACCTTTTTATTTCTTTTTTTGTCCTACTTGAAAGCACCCACCATCCTTCTTCTTCTTCTTCTTCTCCGGCAATTGCTCGATGGAATCTCTGAAGCAGTGTCTTTCTTCTTCTTCGACAATTGCTTGATGGCATCTCCGAAGCACCATCTCTCTTCTTCTTCTTCTTCTTTCTTTCTTTTCTTTATCTTCCTCCTCAAATCTGATAAGTCGAAATAATTATGTCGGCACCACCAACATCACTCCGATCAAACCTAAAAAAACCCAATAAAAATAAAGAAGAAAACTTAAAAAAAGAAAGAAAATATCTTAAACCCTAAAAAATAAAATTTGAATTCGTGACGGGGGTACCCACTGTCAGTTGTAAAAAATTGGCGGTGAGCACTCATTGCTAGTATTTTACTTTTGACAGTAGTTTTCCACCGTCACAAGTTTCAAAGTTTTTTTTAAGATTTTACAATTTTTTTTTTTCCTTTTCTATGGTTTCTTCTTCGTCTTTGTAGGATTTTTGAAGTTTTCTTCATATTCGATGAAGAAGGAAAAGAAGAAGAGGGTGTTTCGATGAAGACGACATCATCGTTGCGAGTCGTTGGAGTTGAGGAAGAAGAAATGAGGGTGAAGTCGGCGTCGTTATTGTGCATGCACCGAAGTTGAGGAAAAAGAAAAAGAAAAAAGAAGAAGAGGGTGATTTAATAATGTTAGCATCTCGTTGTGGTTGTCGAAGTTGAAGAAGAAGAAGAAAAATCAAGACACATACATATTTACGTTCTTAATCTCTTACTGGCCTACACAGTGGTGTCTTATTATCGTACTAACATCTTAATACTTAACCTTAAACAAGTTATACACTTAATCTATCATATTTAAGACTCATGGGTAATAGGATATCACCGTATATGTCATTGTATAAAAGATTACACTAAATCCATACTCACCACACTCGTCACGATGTATCTTGGAGGCCTGAGATAGAAGGAGGCCGAGGCAAACCTTTTCTGTTATGGGACAACTGTCTGATGTTCTCCAGCGAGCCCTAGCAGACTTCCCGCCACACTACAGGCCTGCAACATAAGAAAAAGATCAATTATTAGTTAGTTAAGAATTCTCAAATCCAGAAGCGCCAACGCTCTCACGTAGAAGCGTTCATGCTTCATAGTCGAAGCGTAGGCGCTTCATCAGCGAAGCGCCGACGCTTCGCTGATTTTTGATGTTTTCTTCATATTTGATGAAGAAGGAAAAGAAGAAGAGGGTGTTTCAATGAAGACGACATTATCGTTGCGAGTTGTCGAAGTTGAGGATGAAGAAACGAGGATGAAGTCGACGTCGTTATTGTTAGAAAAATAGGTTCAGGTTGCAGAAGAAGATAAAGATTGAAATTAAAATATACGCTAATTCGATTCGAGGCACGTTAAATATCGTTGTCTTTAAATCGAGATTTGCCCCCACCACTATCTAGTGGTCACCAATAGGTTACCGGCAAATCGGTTCCAGGATACAACGAATCGGCAGCGTATCCGTGTGATCAGATTTGGTGAATCGGATCACGCAACCAGAACACAAAAAAACTAAAGCGGAACTCTGAGAAGGAGAAAGCTTAAAGAAATTTGCGAAAATATGCAGTGTTTTAAAATGAGGGGTCTTGGGGCCCTTTTATAGATAAAATGGGTGTAACCGAACGGACATATCCGTAGCATATAACTGAACGGTCGGATAAGACATATCCGTTTAAAATTTAAATGGGCGGTTAGACACTTATTCAAAAGTTTGTGTCTCCCCGACCCGGCCACTCGGCTCGGCATTTCGACCTGTGTGTGTGTGTGACTGATGGGTTGCATGGCGGTGGAAGCTACAAAATTCGGTGCCCTCTGGGTGAAGGCTACAAGCCTTGAGCCAAGACAAAGAAATATAAGCCAAACCCAAAAAAGAGTTTACACGGGACAAATCCTAATTTCAAAAGCTTATTTTTTAAAACCTTTAAAATATCCAACAGTTATTGTGCATACACCGAAGTTGAGGAAGAAGAAAAAGAAAAAAGAAGAGGGTGATTTGATAATGCTAGCATCTCGTTGTAGTTGTCGAAGATGATGAAGAAGAAGAGAAATGAAGACACATACATACTTAAGTTCTTAATCTTTTGCTGGCCTACACAGCGGTGTCCTATTATTATACTCACATCTTAACACTTAACCTGAACTTGACCTTAACTAAGTCATACACTTAATCTATCATATTTAAGGCTCATGGGTGATAAGATCACCGTATATGCTATCGTGTACGCTTCATGATAGTCGCGCTAGCGCGCCTCAAGAAAGCAATTGTACTTCTTACAGAAGCGCTATTAATGGTAAAAATTAAGGCATTAAATGGCCTCCTCAAAAGGGTGCCTCAAATAGTAATTTTAAATGATAATAATGGTCATTGCAAATCACGATGTCACGTGTAACTTCTCATTTATGGTTCTGACAATAGTAATAAATGATATAAGATTAGACGTAGCTTCGCATAAATCAGTGCTAGGTGACAACAAAAATGTGCTATGTGTCATATTGTAGGCACTTTCCATTCCCCTATGGAGCGCCACCGCTTCATGAAAGAAGTGCTAGGGCACTATAAAGGAAGTGATTGCGCTTCGACACAGAAGTGTAAGCGCTTCGTAGACGAAGCAAACAATTTTTTTTTTAAAATTGAGATAATAATAGTCTTTTCGAAGGGAATGATGACCATTTCAACCCCTGATGTCAGGAACGTATCCCCAAGCGTTTCTCACCATTTTGCCTTTTTGATTCTGTCAGTGGTAACTATGATTAAAGCGGGATTAAATGAGAAAAGATTGGTATGTCACATCAAACAAAATCAGTCAAAAATGCGCTACGTGTCGAGCTCCTATCTCTACGCCCTGGCGCATATTCTATTTTATATAGAGACTAATTAATTAAAGAAATTTATTAAGAACTTCCAAATGGTCTTGGCCATTGTGCCAATCACCTTATTAATTTATCTTTGGCCGAAAAGACAGGAGGGTAGGAAGAACCGATGCATCTTCAAGAAGCTTGCCTAGCTGTTAAATATCATGCACTCCGACTCTATTAATTAAAACAATTATTGACTGCTTTGAATCACAATGTAGATGTTTTTATTATCCAAATTTTTTACACATAAGAAGTTTTTTACACACTTGATGAAACCGCATGATATTAATCATGCTTTTAGAAATGTTTAATCACAGCACTTGTTTTTAGAAAAATCAAAGCATTCTACTTTGCATTTCTTATAGAAGTAATTATAATGAGACCACTACAAAAAAAAAAAAAAGATAAGCCAAAGAAAATGGCACCAACGTAAGTAGTTGAAATATTATGTTTTGTTATTTTCTAGAGTAGCAGCTAAGATTGATCTCTTGTTTCAAACAATCTGGCTTATATGAGGTTAATAGACACAAAATTGCACGTCCATTCCCACGACATGCAGGTTGCATTTCCATGGCGGAGGCAATTTCCATCGCAATTTTCACTGCCACGTGCCACGGTAAAAGATAAATTAAGAAACGGTACATTTATTCTTATTCCAAAAGACTGCTTTCTCACCCCTCCCCTTCTGCATGCATGCATTTTTGGTTTAGGCTTCACCCCAACATGTACAGGTTAGTAGCTCAAGCGGGAACCAAGTCCGTTCAAGCGAGGTGAGGTCTCAAATAAAGCAAACTTTTGGGTAAAAGTCGCTCGAGCGACAAGTGCGCACTAGCACAGAGCAAACTCTCTAGGATAAGTCGCTTGAGCGAGTTTGATTGTTGCTCGAGCGACCCGCGACGTCGAGTTACATACAAAGTCCTTTTTTGGGAAGTTTCCCTTGGATTAGAAGTAGGATTTGGGACTACTAAAAAAAGGGAAAGTTAAATGGATGGCTAAGAGAGAGCTTAGAGAGCATTTTCAAGAGAGAAAACTGTGGTGAATACTTTGGGAGACAAGGTATTGAAGAATTGCTTGTGAATTGAAGATCTGATTGAGGTCGTTCTTGTATCGAAATCGTTACTATATTCTGGCAAATCTCTTCTCTGATTTTTGAAGGACCATGTCCTTAATTTAATAGTAATTTTACTGTTGAAGGTCGTGTTTGATCTTGTTTGAGAGTGCACTAGAGAGAAGATAGTGTGTGCGTTGTAAACGTTCGGAAATAGTACATATACTCATGTGGATGTAACCATCGATTGGGTGAACAACGTAAATCTTTTATGTTGTATGTGATTGTTCTTGCATCTTCTTATTTTTTTACATTCATCGCGATCGGGAGTTCGATAGAGTGGAT
Source organism: Chloranthus sessilifolius (assembly GCA_021018995.1). Taxonomy (NCBI): domain Eukaryota; kingdom Viridiplantae; phylum Streptophyta; class Magnoliopsida; order Chloranthales; family Chloranthaceae; genus Chloranthus; species Chloranthus sessilifolius. The sequence continues at coordinate 96,631,941 of CM037592.1, forward strand.
TTTATTAAAAGTTAGGGCTTTAGAATTTATTTATTATTTTTTTCTTATAAGACCATGCGACCTAGACAACTTCGAGACAAAGGAGTGCACTTGCAGATGTAAAAATTAAGAAGCAACGCCAACATATTTTGTGGTGAGAAAGCACCAACGATTATAATGAGATATACCACACAACCAAACTCACCAATGTAAAGAGATAAGTGTGTTGTTGTAAACTCGAACCACATACACCATTTATTTTATATTTTATTATTGTTGGGTTTATAAAGAGAACAAAGGAAAAGAGAGACAATGAGAAAAGAAAGCAAAATGACTCAAATGATCATATTTTTTAAATATAAAATATTATTTGTATTTGGTGCGAAACATTGTTTGGTGTTCTAAATTCTAATTCTTTGTATCGGTGAATCGGCCGATCCCACTTCGATATCGCTTGTTATCGGCCGATCCAGACCTATCGAAGCAATCCAGGCCGATACCCACATAAAAATGATACACCACGAGTGAATCGATATCGTTTGGTCCAAAATCTGATCGGAATTAGCCGCAATTTAAAATCATGGGTATAAGAGAGTTGATTTTTCATACGTTTATTTATACATGTTTAACCGGCTGAGTCAGTTTCCTCTACCGTCGTTACTTTCCACGTCAGAGTAAGGATTTGAGAGCATTTAATACCCTTTTTATTATAATTGGTCTACCTATAGTTAACCAACTCGTCCCACTCGCTCAGCCCGCGGCCCGCGGCGCGCGGCCTGCGGGGTGTGAAATAGAGATAATTATACAATTATAGAGGCTATAAAATCAAAGGAAAAGACCTAAAGAAAAGCAACTTATAAGTTTGACAGCTCATCTGAGTTTCTTTGCTCTCTCTCTCTCTCGACGGAAATTGATTGCCCTCTCTCTCTCTCTCTCTCTCTCGCGGATAACTCGACAACTCGTATGTTCTCTTCTCCCTCCATTAAAAACTTTATTTTTCAAAAAATAAAAAATAAAGATTAGATGAGTAGCAAGAAACACCATTTTCAGTTGCTTAGATTGCTATGATTGTGACCATTTATTTTCATATTTGATCCAAGCCTATTTATTTCCGAACCCGACTTGGTCACTGTGAACGTGCCCTAAGAGGGATCGGGCGGGCTTTTGATTGGCAAAATTATTTTCAACCCCAAAAACTAATTGGGCGGGCTGGGCAACTCAAATCTAAAAATCCAACTCGAACTAGGTTTGAGCCACGATGAGCTTTTTCCATAATATAGTCAGGTTTAGGTGTGCTTTTGATTGACCCGAGCATAGTTACCAAAATTGCCCATTTTTTGAATCGGGCTTTTGGTCCATTAGTGTTAGGCTGTGTTTAGGTTAGCTCTTATAAGAGTAGAAGTAACTCTTTGTTAGAGCAGATAAAATCTCTTATGAGTTTGAAAGGACATAAAACAATGTTATCACTTAAAACAGCTCCCTGTCAGAGTAAATGAGGCAAGGAGCTGTGTTACCATATGTAAAAATAATTCTCTACTGGAGCCAAAAAGTGAAAGAGCTGCTTTTTGTCCCAAACTCAAACGAAGCCTTAGGGATGATTTGCAATCTACTGATGGCTTGATCCCATCTTTTAATAAGACTGATGATTTGATAAATTAATGTTCAAAGATTTGAAACAAAAGGAAAAAAGAAAATGCATAATCTTTAAATGTTTTAATACAAGCAGGTCCCAAATGAAGTCATTGTCTTCCAACACCAACATCAGTAGCGGCACAAGGAGGGCCTGTGGGGCGTGTAGGGTGCGGAGGCGCAGGTGTGACTCCGGCTGTGCGTTTGTGGATGCCATCCCATACCATGAGCCTCACAAGTATACGGCCCTATGTGAAATTTATAACATAAAGTGGGTCGAAGAAGAACTACGTCAGAGAGGCAATACAGGAGCCCGCAGATATTTTGTGGGAAGATTATTAGATGATGAAGTCAGCATCCCGTGGACTCGGTAATTAGTAAGATTTAATAATTTAATCTATACGTTTCAACATAATATATGCATTCCTGACTCCAAGTAGATTGGTTCCAACAATACAGTTCGGGCCAGCCACTTACATCACGCCACATAAGCAATCCATTGTTGGTCTGATATTTGAGGTTCACTTATTATAGTTTTTCATTGGGCACTTAGCGAAAAGAGGATTCATGTCATAAAAGTTTTACACTATTATACTACTTCAAAAACTTTTACGTAATCAGGACTACACAGATTTTCTGGGCTCACAAATTTGAGCATTCACAGATTTCAAACTAGTATTCACAGATTTCAAGGACACCAGAATACGTGTGCCTTGATTATGCAAAATTTTTCCGTTTATGTATAATAGCGTAAGACGCTTTCTTCCCGTTCTTGTTTCTCTAATTATGCCTTTTTCATTCCTAATTGTCTAAATTTCAATTCAATTCTAATAGTTTCAGGGAGTTATTTCTGGAGTTTTTAATTGGGAGCAGGGGCGTCATTGGCCACGGCACGAAGAGAAGGTCACAGCCCTGCGGAGCGTGTAAAGAAAAGAAGCGCGAGTGTAAATCAAATTGTGTGTTTGCCGGAGCCATCCCATACAAGGAGCCTGAAAAGTATCAGAAACTAAGCAAAGTGTTTAACATTAAGCGGATCGAAGAAGTACTACGTCCCCTTAACGATGACCAACGGGTAGAGGTTGTGAATTTATTTTTAAATGAAGCTGATAGGCTCATCAAGGATCTTTCATATTCGGATTCGCTTTCTCTTTCGCTTTCACTTTCGCATAGTTGTAGTGGAAATCATATCCTGCCAGGACCACAACATATGTGACGGCAGGATTTATGTCTTGATGCATAATTTACTACCTTTTAGCCAACAAGATGAGTACTGGTTAGACGGATATAGTGAATATGCAACCAGCACGCAACTGGCAAGATAACACTTGGGGAATAAATCTCACACGACAAATTACTCACCTTTGTTAATACAAAGGGAAAAGGCAAACATGGAGTCTAGAAACCACGACCTCATCCCCACAGAGAGGGTCGGATTCCAACTCAGATACAGTAGAAGTGGTTCGATGGGAAAGTGTTGTTTTGAGTTGATTTGTGGTTATGTTTATTATTTAGAGAATATTTAACTAGTATTATTTTAATCCCCACGCCAATGTGTTGCACCAAAATAGGATCCTCTGCACGGACTTTGGATTGGCACTACCTCTCTGCGTGCAGTTTGATATGAAATAAGGATATTATTGAGAATTTGGGTTAAGTTTAGCACGCATGGTAAATTTAATGTTCTTAATAAATTTTTATAATTTTATCTTTGAGGTCCGGGACTATACACCCCGGTGTAGCATTTAGGACTACACCCAAACCATTTAGGCATCACGTGGGAGCAATTACGAGGGTCAGGTGGATGACAACTTGGATAATTTGAGCTCCATTCAATGCACATCCACTGTTGTAGATGTAGTTTAAAATGCCTAAAATCAACACACCTAATTGGTTGGGTGTTCCCTTTATCTTTGATCCATCAAGTGGATGGAAAAAAAGAAATAAATAATTTATTTTTTTAAATCACATGTCCCATTGCTGATCAACCTAAAACGGGTATTGTTTTGGATTATGTGATTTGGCATCTCGGTGTACACCGTGTTGCATTTCCCCAAATCTCTTTTTTGTTTTAATTTTTTCAAATGTTCTACTTTTTTTTTTTTCGGAATTTGCTGAATATTTCCGAATTTGGTTGAACACAAAATTAGGTTCAACTAATTGGTCTGACCATTGCCTTACCTAAACGAGAGGTAGTTTTGAAAATCTGGGAACCGTGCCAAAATTAGGTTCAACTAGTTCATGTTTGACCTGAACTATATATATATATATATAGATAAAATAAGAAAATATCGGCGGTATTCTGAAAATGGTAGCTCTATTCTGCCCTACCCAATTACTGAGGGCGCTAAATCGAAAGCCATTGACTTCTTCAATCAAGTGATGATTATTCGCTTTTAATCCAATTTTTCATATAATTGATTTTGAGACCATGGGCGTACCATCAAAAGATTATATTTTTATTCCACATGACACAATTCTCCGTGAATAGAACCAACTACCCTTAGAGCTACCCTTAATTAAGGGAATACTAGCAGATCCTGAAAATTTGTGTAGCGTACCAGATATGATCTGTTAAGGTTAAAATTTTGGCTACCAAATAAGAAATCTGTATATACACGACCCAACCCACCCAACAGTGCACTCAAGTGGACCCGACCAAACCCGAAAACTTGAACCGACCCGAAAACCTTACTCAACTTGGCAAACACTCCTATTTTAAACATTTCTGTTAGTATAAAATATTAGGTCAGGGCAACCCAACAAAACCCATTTGTCTACCGGACCCAAAGGCCAGGTCGGATGTCTCTCATGCCCGACCCAACCAGGCAAGCCAATTTTATGAACCCAACCCCATAAAATATCGGGTTGGATCTGGTCGATCCCACCCATTGACAACCCTAGGGATGGCAATTACCAGTACATGCGGTTGTATTTTCTAATCATTAAGCCATGGCTTGCGGTTGTATTTTCTAACCATTAAGTCATGGCTCCACCCAGCACAGGAAAGTAATCATATAACATTCAAGTCGGTATAGGTAGTACTAGATAGATGACCCGAACTCACCTTTTAAGACGCATGACACTCGTTTATACCAAGTGTGTAATGTGAAATGAGCACGGAATAAAAAATCGGCCAATACCAATACGTATCAGTCATACATATTAATTTTTCAGCAAACCGATATGTATCGAGTATCCAACTCATTGTTGATATCGGTATCGGCCGATACAGGCTCAAGCACTGCAGCCAGTCTTGTCGCGGCATATATTTTACGATTGAGAGAAATTACCATTGACTACACTTGCCAACAAATCAGCTATACCAGTTTTTCTAGAATAGAGAACCTTTATTTAGAGCTGGTCAACTTTTTTTCAAGATGTATGCTGGGGAAATACAACTATATATAACCATCTGATGGTTAGCGAATGATCACATCATCTATATTACAGTGTACGAAAGATTGTGACAAAAAATATTTCTATCATCAAATTCAAAGAAGTCAATGGTAATTACATAGGGACCAAATGATGGTAGGTACATGATCTAAAGATCTATTATGTGATTGAGACCAAAAACAAAATCCATCATCTTATTCAAAGAAGTCAACTGTTTTAACAGTTGAAACCTGGGTTGAGAAGAAAGAATCCAGGTTTGTAAACAAAGGTATACTTTTACTATATTTAAAGAATTTATATTAGGTGAGCATTGGAGGGGTGCCAAAATTTTCGAACCACAGGATATGCCGTTTTTGGACATTTTTTGTTCAGCGAGATTGATCACTGCATTAAAACTTTTAAAGGAGTACTACAGATTCTGAGGCGACATGGCACACATCCCAAAAATAAACATGGTCATGAGCGTATAGCAAATGTGCCTCTCGGATCACTTTTCTGGATATGTGCTATAGTAGAACCATGATCTCAAGATCTAGTGTGTCGAAGATTGGGGCAAAAAATGATCTTAGGTTGAGGCGGAAATGGGGAAATGAACATTTTTAACAAGTAAATGGTTCCGGGACTCTATAGTTGCACCTAAATGCCAAATCACATGCCACTTGACATGATCAACCCAAAATAATACCTGTTTTGGGTTGATCAGCCATGTGGTATGCGAATTAAGAAAAAAAAAAAAAAAAAAATTGAACTCCCAATACAAAAAAGAGGTGTTTTAGCGGTACTTGCTCTTAAGGAAATTTTTGGTAGCGGCGAGACTAATAGCGATAGGACTAATAGCGGCAGTTTTTTTAGTCTTATTTTTTGGGCACTTTAGTAAACAATGCCTCAAAAACAAACTTTTTAGCAAAAAAGACCCGACTTCAAACATTTTAGAAAGATGTGCTTACACGGATTTTGGAACTTCAGAAAATTGCGAAAGCACGTTTTTTTTATTTTTTTTCTAAAAACAGTGCTTTCACAATTTTTTAAAGTTTCAAAATTTGTAAAAGCACCGTTTTTCTAAAATGTTTGAATTCAGGTCTTTTTTGCTAAAAAGTTTGTTTTTGAGGCCCGTTTTCTCTAATTATCCCTCATTTGGGCACTTTAGAAAAACATGCCCCTTTTTGGAAGTTTTTGGAATATTATACAAAATCCAAAGCTTTTAGAAAATCATGCTTTCACGGAAAATAGAGGTACTAAAAGATGTGAGATGTTGAAAGTTTCTCACGTGTAATTGGGCTTTTACATATGAAAGTACTAAAGTACCCTCATATTTAAAGAGGGTACTTTAGAATGTTAACCCCAAAAACAGCCGGCTCCTCTTCTTCTCCAAAGAGAGCCAAGTTCTGATGTAACAGCCGGCTCCTCTTCTTCTCCAAAGAGAGCCAAGTTCTGATGTAACAGCCGGCTCTTCTTCTTCTCAAATTTGGCTATACTTCTTTCTTGGTTCTTTCCATTTCTTGTTATGTAATTTTTTGGAATATATATTGATTTTTTTTACAAAAAAAACCTATATTGTGAAGCCAACAAGGTTGAAAGATCCTTGAGGAGAGCTTGATCTCATTAATGATGTGGAAGCTTTAAGCCACCATTAATGGAGGTTGAGCTATTTTGATTTATGCATCAAGCTTATTTTAGGCCATGCGACATGACCATAATGCCCATCTACTTATCTTCCCTCCAGCAGCCCAAAACTGAACTCTTCTTTTCCACAAAATTAAAGCTTCGATCGGTTGTTGAGCGTTTCAACTTTCAGTTTTGTGTATTGAAAAGGAAATGGTGATAAGAATATCAGATCCAATCGACTCGACTGATTCCTGAGTTGGATCGGCTGAAGAATAAAACAATAAAAAGTTGAGAAGGAAAAATGCAGAGCTTCACACATGAAAATGACTTCTTTGAATTTATATTTTTTTAAACATAACACGATTCCCAGCATAATAAGAGCTGAGAATGTGGATCCAGCCTAATAGAGGCCTTAAAGACCTACTGTAATAAAAAATTAGGTCATTCAGTTTTATAGTTGCAGCCAATCCAACAAGGAAGACGATGGAAATGAAGGAGTTTTGGGTTGGTTCCCGAGCTCGGTTGATGTCAAGTTGGGAGACAAAAATGTTTACCCCAAAAAATCGATCAAACCGTCATTGTTTTCAATCAGCTCCGGCAGATTTATTTGGCAGTCACTTTTCGGTGACATTCAGAGCTCACCAAATGATGGGTTCTTTCCCCATTTCTTGTGTCCTTATAGAAGGGTATAACAATAAAGTCACATATGAAGAAATTAGTGTCTCACACCCATTAAAACTTCCAAAAAGTGTGAAAACCCTTTATCTAAAAAGTTTTGTTTGGATATAATACGCATAAACGTTTGGGAATGGAGCATGTTTTTCTAATTATCCCTTAAAGGGGGAATGTAAGAACTTCCCTTTGCCCTTCAAGTTTTTGATGGCATTAATGTATCTCGGGAGGATCAAAGTTTTGGATTTTGTTTCGGTTTCAGGCTGGACTGAAATCAAAATTTTGGCCGAAAACTTCAATCCCATATAGAAAAACCAAACTTTTAGGTTTTGTCAGTTTCGTTTTGGTGGGGACCAAAACCGAAACATTTCGGCCGACATTTAAACACCATTAATGGCTCCTGACCGGCATTTAAACACCAAATGGTATTTAAATTATCCTACGCACATCGTTGAAATTGGACTTTTTATCTCACACAATTGATGTGTGGTTCATCATTATGCTTTGTGGCACATATCTATGATCAATATAAATTTCTCAATTAGAAATCTGTTACGGGAATATGTCTCATCCCAATGAAATATATCGATAAGTGGATGTGAACTATCTTATAGATGAACTTTAATATCAATCATTAAAACTAAAAACAATAGTTTATATTATAGTTTACAAAATGATTTAAATCTCCCTAAAATATCGTTATTGTGCCTATTGAACTTCAATCTATGATCTATCAGGTCATTTAAAAACCAAAATTAAATGACGGAAAGAAGAGTTGGTCCCTAATGTAAAAGTTATGTTCCAAGGTGGTCCGGTACTAGGATATCTCAATAGTGACTCAGTCAATTGATATGATTCATTGTCCCTTAAACATATGTAAACATATGTAGATGTTGAAGTTTTAGATGCAAAGAAGTGTTCAGAAACTCGGCTACTCGTGGTCCTTATAATTCATATGATATAATATATATGGGATAAAATCTTTGCTGAGACTTCTCTATCCATCTATAGGTAAAGAGAAACTATTATTTAATTATTTATTGATTAATTCAATGACATATTGGATCAATTCCATATCAGTTCCAAACTAAAAGAATGCATATATGATTAGGGGTAATATCGAGTCCGTTCAGTTTTCAAGCTAAACCGAAACGGATTCGATATGTGTCATTGCAAGTTTGTCCGAACCGAAACGGACCCAAAACCAATCCCAATCGCTTTGGTCGGTTTAGTCAGTTTTTGGCTATTAAACCTGAATATTAATTGTAATATATACAAAAAATAACCTAATAAAATCTCCACTCCAGTAAAGAAATACTTGTACTTTCTCACTATTAGACATATCAAATTGCTCTCGTAAAGTGTGTATTCATGCCTCTTAATACTTATAAAACAAAAATACCCTAAAAATTTTATATATCAATTACAGTATGTAGCTAGCTGTCGCGAGATCGCACTTTCGCAATCTCAGTCCCGTGCGGCACCTAACGCACGCTTCGCTAGGTCAGCCTACTTCTGATAACAATCGTCGCGAGGGCGTCATTCGACGTGCTTTCAACCCGCGCGGTGCTTCGCTACCGCGTGCAACGAAGCCAACCCTTTCTGCACATCAGCTCTGATACCACCCGCCTAAAGGACGGGAACTCCTCCCAACATGGTTGCCTCTATTTCACGGCCTACCATTCAGCTCATCGTGCCCCTTACGACACGCCAATCTGCACCACTGTGCTAACTTGGCCTGCTCAAGCTTCACCCTGTGCACTGCACTAATACCTCGCTCGCCTACCGAACCAAGTTCACAGCCTTGTGCCTCGCACTCGCGTGCCCAACTGAGTCCCACGCAGCTTGCCTTCGTGTGCGTTCCGAATTACTAGCACACGTTCATCTTTAGCCCACATGCTGTCGTGCTCAACTGAGTCCCACGCAGCGCCTTGGAGTTCTCACGCGAGGTTGCCCAGTCGTATGCACCGCGACGCGTAGTCCGGGGCCATACATCAACCTCGCCGGGTTCGTTCCACGACATCGCCGGCGTCCTAGGCCCACCCTTTGCCTAGGAGACACTTGCGCCCCTACGGTAATGCAAGGCCCCGTAAAAGGGGAATAGCTCTCTAGCTCCCTTCCCCTATATAAGGGTAAAACAGTCATTCAGCCAGAATGGCAGGAAAACCTCAAACCTATTGGTTTGACATACCGCAACGCCTCATGCATCGCTAGCCCACCTTGGCTATGTCGCGTCCGTGACGCTCCACGTCGTACCCTCATGCGACCGTCGCCAGCTCCTCGCGGCACGTGTCGCGTGCCCTCCTGGCACCACATGTCGTGCCACACGCACCATGTCGCAAGCTCGAGTATTGGCCCTGTCACATCCTCCACCACTCCATAAAATGTCAACGTCCTCGTTGACGCATGATCGCAGTGAACTGACCCCGCCAACTCCTCCCAGCTTGTTCGCATCACATTTCTAGTTCTTAGGTCCGCACCTTCCCAGTAGCTCCCCACTGTCACCCCGGTCGGATCAACTTGGTTCTGCTGTCACAAGGCCCTCACCTGTTAACTAGCTCAGAGATGTCGCGTGTCAACTTGACACCACATCGCGTGCCTCTGCACCACTTGTTCAAAGATGTCGCGTGCTCTCTTGACACCACATCGCGTGCCTCCGCACCAATTAGCTCATAGCATCATCGCTTCTGGATCGAACTTGGCTTTGATACCATAAATGTCACGGGGTCGCACTTCCGTAACCTCAGTCCCGTACGGCACCTAACGCACGCTTCGCTAGGTCAGCCTACTTCTGATAACAATCGTCGCGAGGGCGTCCTTCGACGCGCTTTCAACCCGCGCGGTGCTTCGCTACCGCGTGCAAAGAAGCCAACCCTTTCTACACATCAGCTCTGATACCACCCGCCTAGAGGACGAGAACTCCTCCCAACATGGTTGCCTCTGTTTCACGGCCTACCATTCAGCTCATCGTGCCCCTTACGACACGCCAATCTGCACCACTGCGCTAACTTGGCCTGCTCAAGCTTCACCCGCCTTTGCACTAGTACCGCCGCCATCGAACCAAGCCCACAGCCTTGTGCCTCGCACTCGCGTGCCCAACTGAGCCCCACGCAGCTTGCCTTCGTGTGCGTTCCGAATTACTAGCACACGTTCATCTTTAGCCCACATGCTGTCGTGCTCAACTGAGTCCCACGCAGCGCCTTGGAGTTCTCACGCGAGGTTGCCCAGCCGTATGCACCGCGACGCGTAGTCTGGGGCCATACATCAACCTCCCTCGGGTTCCACACGGCATCGCTCCGTCGACGTCCTAGGCCCACCCTTTCAGGCCTAGGAGACACTTGCGCCCCCTCTAGTAACGCAAGGCCCCGTGTGCAGGGGAATAGCTCTCTAGCTCCCTTCCCCTATATAAGGGTAAAACAGTCATTCAACCAGAATGGCAGGAGAACCTCAAACCTATTGGTTTGACATACCGCAACGCCTCATGCATCGCTAGCCCACCTTGGCTATGTCGCGTCCGTGACGCTCCGCGTCATACCCTCATGCGACCGTGTCGCGTCCTCGTAGCGCGACCGCGTCGCTAGGCCCACTTGGCCCAATGTCGCGTGCCCTCCTGGCACCACATGTCGTGCCACAAACACCATGCCGCAAGCTCGAGTATTGGCCCCGTCACATAGCGCTTAATTATTGATTTGGTTCGGTTTCGAGTAAAATAACCCTAAACTCAAAACCGAACTGCTAATAACCCGATTTCCCAAAAATTTCACAGCGAAACCGAACCCATAAGCACTAAAACCAAGCAAAACCTGTAATTTCAATTGGTTTCGATCAGCCGGGTCTGTTCGGTTGGTTTTCTGCACAATCCTAGTTATGATAAAATTCAGTTTGAAATGATGAAGTAAAAAAGCAGCATTCAAACTCAAGTATTAGTAATATGACACTGTATTACACAACAAAAATAAGGTGTTTCAGCGACACTTGTTGTTAAGACAATTTTTGGTAGCAACAAGACTAATAGCGACAATTTTTTGTAGCGATAGGACTAATAGCAGTAATTTTTTGTTATTAATAAAAAACTGCCACTAATAGTCTTATTTTTTGTAGTGATATTTGTTCAAAGTCACTATACTGAAATCAAGTAATCAAACCTTGGTTTCCACCCAAAAACTCGTGTAAAAAAGGTGATCGATTGAACTCTTACAAGCATCTTAACTGAATCTGATGGCCGGCATCGGTCGATACATGTTCTAAGGTTGTGTAGTCTACATATACAATCTTTCCCCTCATGCCTTCAAAATACTATCATGCACATGGATGATGGGCTCCAAAGTTATCAACTCTCCTACCATTGCCTAGCAATAATGCATAGATATAATACAATAAATTAAACAAAAAAAAGAGAACATAGAAAGCTAATAGAAGCAAAAGCTGCACCACTCTTAATTATAATAATACCTCATGCATCAACAAATCACAAAAGGTTGTTTAGAAACCTTACAAGCAAAATATACCCTCCAAAGATGCCGCAACACAAGCATCCAACACCATACCATGCTCCATATAAGTGCTGGGAAAAAATCCCATGGATGCTCTCTACAAATATGTAACTTGTATAGACTCTCCGTACTGCACAAATTGTATCGAATGACGGTTCCTGACCGTCCAATCAGTCACTTGGTCAGTGAAGTAATGTACAAACGCCAGTTAGGATTATCAATGGCCCATGCAATTGAGTTTTATGAATTTAATGGCCCCGATGGACGGGAATTTGCACGTAGAATATTCGTTATTGGCTTATACAATGTTTTATTTTGTATACTACTAACACCTGGTCTGGTAATTAGCTTACTATGAGTTGGTATTAGGTGCTTAGCTGGAGCACCATATTATACATAGGTAGTACGCATGGTTATGAACCTGAGAAGTTCCTGTTTGATGGGCCATCGTGTGGATAGGACTCGATCAAAATTTTGCACGATGTTGTTGAATCCTGACCGTATGATCAAAACACAGTAATTATCACTAAGTGGTCAGTGAAAGTGCTAATCGGTAGTAGTGGTCCACATTATAGCACAAAAAGTAGTCTGATGATCATATGGACGGATCAATCGGCATGATATTTTAGCTACATTCCATCTCTACTTGGGCCTACTGCTTGGACGTCTCAGATTAACGACGGGTAGTGGCACATGGCACAAGTATGATGTATGGTGTTGTGCTCAAACACCTAATGCTAACCCATTAAAAAATAAAGAGAGGTGGACGACAAGGTCTTAGAGGTTAAGGTAAGCATGCACAAAGAGGGCCCCGAAGCCCAACAAGGGACAACTCATGCAAAACCATGTCAGATATAACATTAACAACCTTCTAAAGTGGGCTTTTGCCTTTTGGGAGATCCATATGCTAGTAATGAGCACCATGATAGTGCACCCTTTGTGGTCTTTCAAAGAGATGGGCCCACCCTTCACCATCATATTTAACTTTATGTTAATCTTGATTTGGGGTGAGAATGGAGGAGGGTTAGTGTTAGGTTGATAGTCACTGATAAAAAAAAAAATAATAAATAAATCCCGTTATCCGTAATGAGACTTATTACTAGCACAAGTTTGATCAGAAACGAGTGGAGAAATAGGTCTCGTAAAGACCTCAAATAGATGAGATAAGATTGTGATGATGATAATGATGTGATCATCATCATTAATTCCTCATGCTTGGGGCCGGAGTGGGCTGTAATGGGCCAGGCCTGAGCCCAAGGTCCAATCCACAATGTTGTGTATGTGGTAGGTCATGCATTGTCTAGATAGATCGAACTCAAGTCAACTCAAACGTGGCCTTTATCAAAGGATCCAAGCCATTTGATCACACCGATGCAATCTTACAGCTGAATCCAATCTAGGTGATGACCTTGTGTACCGCATCGTTCGCATTGACGAAGATTGGTGTCACATGTTTAAAATTTGATGACCGGTGCACCATATATGGTGCATGGCCGTTCACCTAATACCCACTCATAAGCATTAATTCGGGGCGAAAATCGTCTAGGCCACTACTACGGTGCACCGGGACTGGCCTGGCCCAAGCCCAAATCAGGGCTCGATATTGATACTCAATCGTCTGGGCCTAGGCCTCATATTTAGGCCTGATCGATTTAGAATGTAACCCTTGCAAGTGCACAAGATCTATTGCAGTATGGCAAGAACAGGGGTGTCGAACCCACAGGGAAACGTGAATTTTTAATTAATTCTTTTAGAGATTTTAAAAACATCCCTAAGGAAGTACCAAAGGGCAGATTCAATTTTACCAAAAACTTAACGCACTTTTCCTAAATGCAGAAAAATAAATTAATCTAAACAATTAATTACTGATAAATCTACGAACAATATTAAAATGAGATCAAGGAATATGCTACCCCAGATTCGTACCCCTTTTCTATCATTAAAACCCACAGTTTCATTAAATCATCATTCACACCATCATTCATCTAGAAAAATGACTTGAAATAAAATATGATCATCAATCCGGCATACCCTATCTAAAAACAATGACTCAAATTTAACATTGCGGTATGAGTCATGTAAAAAGCATAGCGTATCTCATGATATTTAGATCACGACAATCAGCACATAATCGCTCTACCTAGATCGACTGCAGTCCGGATCTAGCGATTACTGATTGATACGCGCAATCAACGGTCATAACAAAGCATTTAAAATATTTTCAATCACACAAACTTTGAGCAAAACGATTCCATGATAACAATAATAGGCATGGTATTAATCATAAACATAGGACTTATCTCGGGATCGCATCTTCCCGATCTCTTGATTTAAGCTCATCTTTGTTTGATCTCCTTTTTCTTTCAAAGTCATTCCTCTTTTATTTCTTCCAAAAGATATTTGCAATTGTTTTCCTAAATACAATCTATGAATTTCTCGAGAAAATAATGCAAATCCTAGGTACAATCTACCTGAATAAACCCTAGAAGAAGGAGAAGAAGACTTGAAAGATGAAGAAAATATTCCCAAAGTGAAGAGCCCTAAAACTAAAAAAGAAAAGAATGAATAATATTCTAATTGCAAAAATAATAATCCCCTCGAAACTCGTGGCTTCCCTTTCTATAATAGCCCAACCCTAATACCTCTCTCGCTTGCCATCTACGAGCAATTTCCGCGAATCCCCGCCTAGCTTTTCAGAGATACTGCCTTATTTTGCTCATAACTTTCTGTACCGAACTCGGATTGAGGTGATTCTTGAGGCGTTGGAAAGCTGACGACGAGCTCTACAACTTTTATGTTTTAGCAATTTCCTGAATCTGACGTCTTGAAGGTCCAAATTGAGCTGCAAGTCGCACTAAGTTCTCAATGACCCAAAATAGCAGTGTTTTGACATTATTTTCGGGATTCTTGGGCTGTTTTAGAAACTTGGACTGTATTTACCTGAAACACTTCAAATCTAGCAAATCTCATCAGATAGCCTTCATCGGACGGCTAAATATAGGTATTTAGGGGTGAAATATCATCATATTTCACTACTCATCACACCCCCAAACCTACACTTTGCTAGTCCTCGAGCAAAGAGAATGATAGAAATATAAAGCAAATCAAACTAACATCCTAAAATTTAAATGCCACTTTCGTAGGGAACACGATTGCACTTAGCATGTGCAACAAGCCTTTAAACCCCTAGGTGATCCCTAGTGGAGGAGTTGTGTCTCCTGAGGGTTTGCAGTGAAGTTACCCACAAACTTCCAAAAATTTCAAACCATCGGTAAAATTGAGTTTTCAAAATCTGATTTTTATAACATATATTTAACTTCAAAGCTCAAAATCAATAATCAATTCAACATGCAAATTCTCAATTTTAAATAACAATGTTACACTAATCATACCAATATCCATTCAAATTAGTCTAATGCTCCAAATCGTTAGATAACTCATCCATTCATGCTTAAACGTGTAGTGTGTGCATACCAAAACCAAGATTCATCCATCTCAGAACTAGTCCAAACGGGAAATCAGCGGAGCTGGTGTCTTGCCTCAATCCTGACTTTAGGTATACTCTGAAAATAAAATCACTCCGATGATTGGTAAGTTTTCGCACATGTGAGAGATCAATACAAAGCAAATACAAAGGTCTCGCATGATAAATGAAACGCGATGCAATCGATGAACACAAATAAATCTCATAAGAACAGATACTTGTATACCCTAAGCATGTCATATCAAGTGTCATAAGTATTATATATTGACTCTCCATGAGCGATTTACCAATGCAAGATCGGATCATGAAGGTCTTTTGTAGGGTTGTAATGGGGCTCAGGTAAGGGTAAGAAAGAAAGGGAATTGTGATTCAAAATTTCTGAGAAATTGGAAAAGGAACTAACTTCTGATTTTTTTTTTTTTTTTTTTTTATTTCTCTTCTTTTCTTTTTTTTTTCTTTTCTAATTTCTCACCATTTTTTTTTTCTTTTCAATATTTTTCTTTTCTCATTCTTTCTTCTCTTTTGAATTTCCTTTTCTTGAAGCACCTCATTTTTCTTTTTTTTTTTTTTTTTTTTTTTTTTTTTCTTTTTTTCTTTTTTATATTTGCCATACATCTCAAGAAATACCATAACTCATTATCTCTCCACTTACTCTCTTTTCGCTCATTTTCATCCCTCGTTCCTAATTTCGAAATAAGAAGGGTAAAGCTAAATTTTCGATTGTGAAGGGTTAAAGGTTAACGTGGCTTATCAAAGAATGTATAAGGGTAAATTTTTCTATAGGCTCAAAGGGTACTAAAGGATAAATTTATATGAGGTGGGGCATTTTAAGCACAAACGAGCCAAAGATGGCCTTCAATCATTTCCTTAAAAGATGGTAACCTTGCCTATTTGTCTTGAGTAGATATACAAGATGCGTTCTAACACAATAATATGAATTTGATATCATGCAAAGTCACAAGCCAAAATAAAATGTATGAGATTATGCAAAATAATTCAGTATTCAAAGAAAACTCAGTTTATATATTCACTCATCAATGACGGAAATTAGCTCTAAAGCTACTCGGGTTTAGTCTCCACTAAGAACCTAAGATTCAACGTTCAAAATAGTTCATCGATTTCTAAGTCTTAGCTTGGTATAAGTGCAAAAATTCTAAGCATGAATTTGAGTCATCCACAAATTATCACATTAAGCTTCATCATCCTAGATACAAGTATTCAAAATATGACATCAATATTCTCAAAATTAAATTCACATGCATCATCAACTAAAGTTTGAAAACTATTGCAAAGTAAATCATGTATGATGGTTCCAAAAAATTTTTTTTTTTTTTTTTCAAAGAAAATCAAAATAAGTGATGAAAGATAGATAATCATACATACCCCAAACCTAAAAATGACAATGTCCTCATTGTTTGAAATAAGTAGGTACCCCCAAACATTGAAAAGTACCTCAACACAAAGATCGAGAGAATATGGGCATCAAATTAGAACATGACCAAAAATAGATTGAAGGTAATGTGGCTACACTAATTTGGAAATTAAAATAACCTAAACTAAACTAAAACTAATATTCTAGAACTAAACATACGAAAAGAGAAATAAATCCTAAATCCTAAACTAAACACATGTCCAACTCCTAAATAAAACACCTTTGGGTTGCCTCCCGAGGCGAGTTTAAGTGTTCGACCTCTTCATTGATCAAGAATCTGGATCACTAAGGTGCATCGCCTCAATCTTAAAGCGGGTCATCGGCTCAAACATTGGTTTGAGTCTTTGCCCATTCACTTTGAAAACTTCGATTGTCACGAAGGCTTTGAATTTCAATTGCGTGCTCACTAATGGAAACAACACAAGCGGGCCTTCCATCTAGATTTCAATTTCCGGGATGAAGCTTAAGTCGGGAATTGAATAACCAAACTTTTTGGCCAACATGAAACTCCTTAGAAATTAATTGATCGTGCAACTTTTGTACCTTTCCTTGTACATCTTTGAATTTTCATACGCATCGTGGCGTAACTCTTCTAATTCACTCAAGCGTAACCTTGATTACGACCCTGCTTGCATATCGAAATTAAATCGTTTGATACCGAATGCCTTATGCTCCAATTCGGGAAGATGACATGCCTTCCGTAGACAGTGCGAAGGAGACATTAGATCGGTGTCTTGAATGCGACGATAGGCCCACAAAGCATCGATAGCCGGTTTGACCAATCTCTTCTATCCGATTAAATGCAGTCTTTTCTAGAATTCGCTTGATTTCGGTTAGACACTTCCACGACCACTAGTGCATGGATGGTGCAGTAGCGACTTTGTGAGTGACGTCGTACTTCTTCATTAAAGTGGCAAAATGGCTATTGCAAAAATGCGAACCGCCATCACTGATGATTGCTCTTGGGATCCCGAATCGGTTAAACACATGTTCTCTCAGAAATTTGACCACAACCTTGTGATCATTTGATCGGGTTGCCACAGCTTCAATCCATTTGGAGACATAGTCAACAGCCACCAGAATATATGAATACCCAAAGGATGGTGGAAAAGGACCCATAAAGTCAATCCCCCAAACATCGAAAATTTCAACAATCAGAATTGGATTAAGGGGCATCATATTTCGTCATGAAATATTGCCAAGTCGTTGACACCGTTGGCATTCCTTGCGATTGAGCGTCACGAAGATTGAGGGCGAGAATCCGCTTTGAAGGATTTTCTGTGTCTTCTTCCTCAAAATGGCCTCCACAGCCCCAAAGATGGCAAAAATTTAGACGCCTTAGTTGCTCGCCTTGCACGCATCTCCTAATGATCCGATCCGGCGAATTTAAACAAATATGGTTCATCCCAGAAATAGTATTTTATTTGGGAGAAAAAGAGATTCTTATCATTCTTACCCCACTCAGTGGGAATTCTGCCAGTGACCAGATAATTCACGATGTTAGCAAACCACGGAACTTTTGCACCAGCTACATCAATTGCCATCAAATGTTCATCCGGAAATGTGTCACGGATGGTCTCGATAGATGATTCTTGGTGAAATTCTGAGCGGATGATCACCACAACGTTCTCAACCCCTTTTTATCTTTAATCTCAAAGTTGAATTCTCGGAGAAGGTGATCCAACGGATCAGCCTTGGTTTCGCATCCTTCTTTGCTAAAAGATATTTCAAAGCGTAGTGGTCCGAAAAGACCACTATTTTCGATCCAAGCAAATAGGAACGGAATTTGTCCGAGCATACACCATGCCTAATAATTCCTTCTTCGTGGTGGTGTAATTGATTGGGCATCAATTAATGTCTTGCTAGCATAATAAATTACGTGAGGTAATTTATTCACCCTTGCCCTAAGACTCGATCGCATAATCGGATGCATCACACATGAGTTCGAATGGTAAAGAATAATCCGGTGGTTGGATTATTGGTGCATTTGATAAGAGTTCACGCAATTTTAGGAATGCCTTTATGCAATCCTCATCAAAATCAAAAGGAACATCTTTGCCAAGCAAAGTGCACAATGGTTTAGCCACCTTGCTAAAATCCTTAATGAATCTTCTATAAAATCCAGCATGCCCCAAAAATGATCGAATATGTCGAACACTTTTAGGAGGTGGTAAATTTGCAATTAAGTCGACCTTCGCCTTATCAACTTCAATTCCTTTCGTTGAAACAATATGCCCCAACACAATTCCTTGTTGAAGCATAAAATGGCTCTTTTCCCAGCTGAGAACAAGTTTGGAATCTACACAACGTTGCAACACACGTGAAAGATGATTCAAACAAGAATTAAATGTTTTTCCAAAACCGAGAAGTCGTCCATGAAGACTTCGATGAATTTGTCGATCATGTCAGAATATGGCCAACATACATCGTTGAAACGTGGCGGAGCATTACATAAGCGAATGGCATCCTTCGATATGCAAACGTACCTTATGGCCACGTGAATGTAGTCTACTCTTGACCAGGTGGAAAAACGGGCACTTGTTTGTATCCCGAATAACCAATAAGAAAGCAATAATACTCTTGCCCATTAACTTCTCAAGAATTTGATCAATGAGCGGAAGGGAAAATGATCTTTTCCGGTGGTCGTGTTCAATTTTCGATAATCAATGCACACACGCCATCCAAGAGTTTCACAGTGGGCACCAATTCTCCTCCGTAGTTTCTTTCACTGTAATTCCAGACTTTTTCGGAACGATTTGTACTGGACTAACCCATCCACTATCAGAGATCGGATAGATCGTTTCAGCATCGAGGAGTCTAATGACTTCCTTTAAAACGACTTCTTCCATGTTCGGATTAAGTCGCCTCGTGGTTCCCTCGATGGTTTACTCTCATCCTCCGGATGTATTTTATGCATACATCCGATGGGTCAATCCTTGAGATCACTAAGGTCCATCCGATGGCCTCCTTGTGCTCTTCGACCTTCAACAAATCATTCTCTTGTTCTTCCGATAATGTGGATGAAATTATCATGGAAGTGTTTCTCGAGGTCCCGAAAAGCATATTTGAGGGACTTAGGCAATTGTTTCAATTCCACGGTTTGGTGGCGCTCAATTGATGGAGTCGACATCCTTTACCTCGTGAGGTAGTGGTTCTACCTTAGTCACAACTTCACATATGTTATCATCTTGACATGATGAATTTGACTTTTTCTCTTCTGACTGCTTCCTTTCAAGCCCTTTGTCCTCATAGATGGCTAACAAAGCAGTTTCAAATTCCTCTTTGGTGAGCATTGATGGTAATGCTTCATCCACCACTTCATCCATCGATCGATGTAAAACATTCGACCTCATCCTCATTAGGAAATGGTTCATCGCATGGAATATGTTAAGCTCGACTTTCATGTTTCCAAAAGCGTCCATGACTCTGTATGCGACAATTAATGCAAGCGTTGGCGATGGCGAAAGCGGACGTCCAAGAATAATTGGGACTTGATTGATTGATTTGGTGGTTCCATGTCTAAGACAACGAAGTCCACCGGAAAGACAAACTTGTCTATTCCAACCAAAACATCCTCGATAACACCCTCGGTCTTCTTTACGATCTATCTCGCGGTTGGAGTGTGACCGTCGTGGGTTTCAATTCACCCAATCCGAGTTTCTCAGACATTGAGTATGGGATCGATTAACACTTGCTCCCAAATCCAATAACGCCTTTCCAATTGGTTGCCCACCAATGACACATGGAACAGCTTGGGACTCTGTTCTTTCGCTTCGTGGGGTTTCCAATCGCAATATCGAATCGACTTGATTTGTTAGAACACTTTCTTTGAAACGTGAGTACGTGCCTTTCTCTTGAGTGCACAAATCTTTGAAAAACTTGGCGTACTCAGGGACTTGTTTGATTGTTTCAAGTAATGGAAGATTTATCTTTACTTGCTTGAATGTTTCGAAAATTTCTTCCATTTTTGTCGGTCCCTTTTCCATTCTAGATGGAGGAGTTAGGCATTGAGGGAATGGTGCCTTTGGGACATAAGGTGCAGATTCCATTTCCGATTCTTTTTCACGTCCTTGTTGGACGGTTGAAGGAAACTCTTCCTCTATTACTTTTTCTTTTCCTTTCTCTCTTCCTTGCTCTTGCACTTTTCTTATCTCTGGCTCTTTGTCTCTTTCTTTCTCTTTCCTTTTCCTTTCTCCTTTCTTTTCTCGATTCTTTTCCTCTATTGCTTCTCTTTCTTCATGACTTCTCGGGCATTTCCACTTGATTATGAACCTCACGTCCACTTCTCAGCACCGTAACAGCTTACAACTGTTGACTATACGATGGTCCTGCTTCAGATGGTGCTTGGCCTCGAGGATTATTGATGGGTTGGTGGGAGCCTACCTTCCTCTCGACTCGGTTGATTGGCCAATTGATGACTTGGTCCATTATCATCTGCTGAAAGATTGCATGCTTAGCATAAGCTTTTCTTCCGGATCGTAATCTTCAATCTTGGCATGAGATTGATTAAGATTGATTGAAATTCGATTTTTTCTAGTCGAATTTGGATGATAATCTGAGCATTCTGTTGGAAATTGGAATTCTTGGAAATTAGAATTCACCGGAAATTCTGTTGTGGACGAAAATTGTGTTGAAAATTTGGTTGAAAAGGTTGTTGTCCACCCATTGTGTTGGCTCTATGTTCTTTGGGTTTACTGGCGGTTATTCGATTCACCCCATCCTAAGTTGGGGTGATTTTTCCATTCCGGATTGTAGGTATTGGAGTACATGTTTCTACCCTGCCGCTGATAAGATTGAGTCACATTTACCTGCTCTTGAGGATTAGGTTCATCAGGGAAGAATGACAAGGTAGTAGGGCACTCATTAGCCATATGACCTGGGTGGTCACAAATTGAACACACTGTGGGGGTGACAGGAGCTTTAGCTTGCTTGGTAGCAGCTAACAACATGTTCATCTGTTGGACAAAGATGTCAAACTTTGTTGAGAGATCTGAGGCATTATTGTTGACATCGTATAATCCGTCTTTTGTCAACACATGAGATTTAGGTGCAGTTCAAGTTGGTTCGCCCTGTCTCACTTTGTATCAAGTTTGATATAACTTTTCAAACAATGCCCACAATTCGACTTCTTCGTGGCACAAGATCCACCACAAGATGCATCAACCATGCGCCTCTCTTCGTGAATCACCCATTGTAAAACTTTGGACTTGTTGACTTATACACTGGAACTTGATGATTTGGGCAACTTCTGATCAATTCCTTAAAACGTTCCCAACATTCATGGAATGTTTCTGTAGGTTGTTGGGAAAAGAACTGGATCTTCTGACGCAATTCAATGGCCTTAGTCATGGGAAAATATTTTTTTAAGGAATCGGGCGATGCGCCTTCAACTCGAATAGATTGTGGTTCTAAGGAATAGAACCATGTTTTGCCTTATATCTCTTAAAGAGAACGGAAGAGTGAGCTTCGCTATCTCATCGATGACATTGTGGACTCTGAACATTTTGCATACCCTGGTGAATTCATTTAAGTGAGCGTCTGGATTTTCATTTGCTAACCCATGGAAAATTGGTAGCATTTGAATCATTCTTGATTTGAATTCATAGTGGTTCCTGGAATGGGAGCATGCATAATACATTCACGATCCTCGTAAAACCAGGATCGTTATAATACTCCAGTGTTCTAGGGCCCTCATCAAAATTATTGTTCCTATTATTTCCATTATTGACATTCCCATTGTTGTTATTCTCATCTCTCTCTTGCCTTTGGTCTGCCATGGTCTCAGTTTGTTGATATTGATTCCTCTGGACTCTTCGATTCTCTCTACAAGCTCTTTTCGACTCAAGATTAAGCAGAGTGAGATGTGGGTGATGAGAACGAGTAAAGCTATACACCAACACTCACAAACAGGGTTGAAGAATCCACAACACACCCACAAATTTCTGCTTCAAACGATTTAACCAAAGATGATAAACAGTAGCCATTATCAGCAGGAAAGATTTCTTTTTTTTTTTTTTTTTTTTTTTTTTTTTTTTTTTTTAATTAAAATTCAAATTTAAATTAATTTTTTTTTATTCAAATTAAAATTAAAATTAAAATTTAAATTAATTAATTAATTAATTAAATTTTTTTTTTTTTTTTTTTTTTTTTAAATTCAAATTAAAATTAAAAATCGGATTCAAATTTTAAATTCAAATTAAAATTAAAATTCGAATTTAAATTAATTAAATTTTTCTTTTTTTTTTTTTTTTTTTTTTTTTTTAAATTCGAATTAAATTTTAAATTTTTTTAATTTTAATTTTTTTTTTTATTAAATTCGAAAATTAAAAATTAAAATTGAAAATCCTATAAAATCTTTCCTAAAAGAAAAATAAGGAGAAGAATGAAAGATTCCTAAAATCCTAAAACAAAAGTCCCACAAAAGTTAATGACTAAATTTAGAAAATCCTAAAATATCTAAAAGAGGAAAATAAGGAAAAGAGTCCTACCAAATCTAAAATAAGAAGTCTAAAATCTCTACTTCCTAAATTTCCTAAGGAAGGTATCCTAAAAATCTAAACTTCCTAAAAGACTCATAAAAATCTTATCAAAGAGAGAAAATAAGGAAATAAATTTTAATAATTATTATTTTTTTATTTTATTTTTTTAAACACTCAAAACAGAAAAATCCCTATCCAATTAATCAAAATTTCCGATTTCCAAGCAATGGCCAAAAACTTGATCGATTTAGAATGTAACCCTTGCAAGTGCACAAGATCTATTGCAGTATGGCAAGAACAGGGGTGTCGAACCCACAGGGAAACGTGAATTTTTAATTAATTCTTTTAGAGATTTTAAAAACATCCCTAAGGAAGTACCAAAGGGCAGATTCAATTTTACCAAAAACTTAATGCACTTTTCCTAAATGCAGAAAAATAAATTAATCTAAACAATTAATTACTGATAAATCTACGAACAATATTAAAATGAGATCAAGGAATATACTACCCCAGATTGCACCTTTTTCTATCATTAAAACCCACGGTTCATTAAATCATCATTCACACCATCATTCATCTGAAAAATGACTTGAAATAAAATATGATCATCAATCAAGATACCCTATCTAAAACAAATGACTCGACTAACATTGCGGTATGAGTCATGTAAAAGCATAAGCGTATCTCATGATATTTAGATCACGACAATCGACATAATCGCTCTACTAGATCGACTGCGGTCCGGATCTAGCGATTCTACGATTGATACGCGCAATCAATCGTCATAACAAAGCATTTAAAATATTTTCAATCACACAAACTTTGAGCAAAAGCGATTCCATGATAACAATAATAATGTGGTATTAATCATAAACATAGGTACTTATCTGGGGATCGCATCTTCCCGATCTCGATTTAGCGCTCATCTTTGGTGTTTGATCTCCTTTTCTTCAAAGTCATTCCTCTTTTATTTCTTCCAAAAGATATTTGCAATTGTTTTTCCTAAATACAATCATGAATTTCTGGAGAAAATAATGCAAATCCTATACAATCTGCTGAATAAACCTGAAGAAGGAGAGAAGAAGACTTGAAAAGATGAAGAAAATATTCCCCCAAAGTGAAGAGCCCTAAAACTAAAAAGAAAGAATGAATAATATTCTAATTGCAAAAAATAATAATCCCCTCGAAACTCGTGGCTTCCTTTTATAATAGCCTAACCCTAATACCTCTCTCGATTGACATCTAAGAGTAATTTTCGTGAATTCCCGCCTAGCTTTGCATCAGATACTGCCTCGGTATTTTGCTCATAACTTTCTGTACCGAACTCGGATTGAGGTGATTCTTGAGGCGTTGGAAAGCTGACGACGAGCTCTACAACTTTTATGTTTTAGCAATTTCCTGAATCTGACGTCTTGAAGGTCCAAATTGAGCTGCAAGTCGCACTAAGTTCTCAATGACCCAAAATAGCAGTGTTTTGACATTATTTTCGGGATTCTTGGGCTGTTTTAGAAACTTGGACTGTATTTACCTGAAACACTTCAAATCTAGCAAATCTCATCAGATAGCCTTCATCGGACGGCTAAATATAGGTATTTAGGGGTGAAATATCATCATATTTCACTACTCATCAAGGCCCAGTTAAAGAATGGACCTAAAACTGATTCTAGATGCTAAAACATTTTGAATTTAAGCTGGTTTTAGGCCACTTGTTGACCCATTTAGGCACAATTGTAAGATTATCAAGATTTTGAATCCATTTGACCTCAAGCTAAGCATGCTTTGACAGATATTTTGGGTCCATGACATGTGCCAAGGTCAGCTTTTGACATGGTTGTTCAGGTATAAAGCTTTTCATAAGCTTATGTTATGATGCCGTTGACGCCTGCCGACCCATTAATCCTATCTTGACCCATTAAAACATTTTTTGTATATTTTTTTTAATCCGTGAAATTTTTGATAAAATTTATCTGGAAAATGAACTGAAATGATCACTCCCCACCAAAACAGGGGTTTTTTTCAAAACAACGCCCACCCAGAGTCATTTTTTATCACCAAATAATCAGATGCCATTTTTTCTTCTGAAACAGTGCCCATGTACTTGAAACGGGCAGCTATACATATCAACCCACGTAGGCATTGATTAATTTTAATAAATAATTACAATGCTGTCATCGCCAACAAATTTCTATTTATTTATTTATTTTTATTTTTACTTTTTTAATATTAGGCATTCGACACATGCTGGAGAATGAGTACGAATACGGGCCCATATTGACCCGTATGGGGCGCATTTTCATAATTTAAAAAAAATGGTCATTTTTTGTAATAAAAATATAAATGAGGCACATTTTCATACTTTTCTCACCGAAAATTTGTGGAATACAAAATTTGTCACCATGAGGCCAATAAAAAAGCCCAGTCCAAGTCTAGCACATTTGCACCTTAGCACTAATAAATCACATCTCTTTGCTTTCATGAATTTACAAAAAAGAATCCATATTGACACATTCAACAAGATCATAAATAAAGATTTCTAATATACAATCTTCCAAACAACATCTATTTCTAATTGATTCTACTGGTTTTCTACCTGTTGTGAAGAGGGTTGGGCCCCATTGGCACAACTCTCTTCTCATCCAATGTGATATTTGAAAGAGATGATGATGATGAAGACGATAAGCAATGGCGGCGAAGACCTTCGATCTCTCGAGCCACGGCCACCGACCCAAAAACTGCAAGAACTAACCATATGATGGAAATTACAAGCCGACTCACATTCGCCATTTGTCGCATTATAACTCGCCGAAACGACAATCTCCGAACCGCCCGAAGCCAATGAGAGGTTCAGCTAACCAAAATTTTAATGGAAGAAGTAATTAGATAGAGAAACTGATAGATCCACCATCACTAATTTGCCAACAAAGTAGATGGGCTCTCATGGTCATCAAGAAAAAAGGAATCTAAAGCCTCAAATCCACTATTGGATGGTAGAAGATAAGAAAATTGCTGGTATCTTTCAGTAAACAAACTAAGAGGGTCTTCTCTTGGTTTTCTCTCTTGTTCTGATCTTTGAGATTGCTTTTATATTTAGAAGGGTGTTTCAAAGCGAAGTTGGAGAAAACAGTTGAAAACAGGTCCCACCCGTTACCTATTGAGTTAGAAAAAACGTTCAATTTTAATATGTGGAACTGACTTAGCTTTAAGGTTAGGTACTCACAAGTTTGTCTATAGCTGTATATATTTGTACTTTTTGCACTTTTAAGGTGGTCATTGCTTTTTAGAACTTCCCCCCTTCTCTCAATGGGCTGGGCCTGGCTGGGTTTGGTCCGGGTCTTAAATGGGTCGATTATAATTGGGCTTCTGAAAGTTACCTGATACCTGGCCCGATTACTAATTGGGTTGGGCCTCCCCATTTATGAATCATGCTTACCTTACCTTAGTCCATACCCCACACAAATGTGGTCGGGCCAGGTAGGCCTGCGAGGCTGCTCGTCAATTTCTCTAGAAATTAACTCATTTGATGGAGAAGGGTTGGGCGTAAATGGGCCAATTTTTAATCGGGCTTTGAGATTAGCCAATACCCAGCGCAGCTTATGAATCTTGACGAGCAGCGACAGCCCATTTACCTTAGCCCATACTCGGCCCATTGAGACCCCTACTTATCTGTAGCACTATCCATCGATCCACCCAATACCAGATCCGTGCAGCCCGGATTGTTTACCGAGTCGGGTACATAACCTTGACCCATGGGGTCATGCCAGGTCGGCCATTTGGCAGCCGAACTTCAGATCGGTCGACTAATAGATTGGGTCGGTTCGAGTCTTTGGGTCGGGCATATTCCCATAACCCATCAGGTGGACTCAGGTCCGGTTCACCATCAGGTCGGGTTGGGTCGGTTCAAACATATATTATTTCCCATTGAGAAGCCAAAATTTTGGCCCGACTCCTTGACAACCGTACTTGTATGTATTTTGAACTTTATACATTTGATTGATGAGTAGGTTAGTCATATCGATTAGTTCACTTTGTGTGTATCTTTATCTGCTCTCAGTTTGGAGTAATGCAGGATCTGAATATCATATTATTATTATTATTATTATTATATTATATTATATTCTGATAATGGCTCCTGACGGTCAATTAAATAATAAAATCGTGTTTAAAGGATTTTATACCATTAAAATTAGATTTATTATTTCGCACAATTGAAATATAAACTATAACTATGTCATATGGCACACATTTACATTAATCAATCTAAACGTCTGAATCCAATGAAATGGGCTTATAAGTGGGTGAAAATTGTCGGATAAATTTAATATCAACCATCAAAATTAAAAGCATGAGTTAATATTATAGTATGTATATTAGATGGTTCAAATCTTTCTGAAAATATTATTTTTAAGTCTGTTGTATTTTACTCTATAATCTATAACATTGACCGTAGGGATGATTCACATTTTAAATTATTAATGACGTAAGATGATTTAACTAATATTTTTTTATGTTTACTAACGGTCTGGAGAGTGGGGTCCTATTATTATTATTATTATTAGTAGGGCGGGACAAGCACAAACTCCAAAGCCAACATCACATAGTTCTTAGCATCAAAGTGATTTCAGGGGCCGCCGGCTATAGATTGAAGACACGGGTCAAGGGTAGAACAAGATCCTATTTCAATGACCACTTTTAACCCAATTACTCTATAACTGACCATTTGTTGGCCACTTGGCACACATGCACATGTCCATCCAAGTAGGTTAACTAGCAAATGGAAATATCATCTAAGCCTATAGATCTAAAGATGTTGGTCCAAAACATTGACATGGAACATGATTTATTTCATATGATTCAATGCACTTAAAGGCCATGATAGAGTTGACGGTTGACTACATTGATTTGGACCTCATAATCTAAAGATGTTGGTGTAAAAAATTAGCACAAAATATAACCTATATCATATGATCCAATGCAAAGAGTTCATGCTTCGTACCAATTTTAGGTACCAAAGATATTTAGCTTGTAATTAAATCAGACGGCTAAAATGATGTTACCACATGGCATAAGTTTCCAAAGTATTATCTATATTTTAAACTGAAATTTTTCTTTGGGTACCTCTGTTCACTGCTTTGTGGTTATAGAAAGCACTACATTGGAAACCCAATTAAACCCATTGACTACTTGAAATCAGACGATGGAGATCATTTTTCACCTCAATCTTCACACAATAGATCTTGAAACCATGATCTTACCATCAGATGATTGGTTCTTGATTCAATGTGGCACGGATCTCAAAAAATTGACCTAAAGTAACATGACACGTCAAACTCAAACATGATTTTAGAGCACTTTTTGTGAGATATATGCCATATGGAATAAAACTAATTGTGTGATGATAAGATCATGATCACAAGATCCGTTGTATCAAATATTAGGGCGTAAAATGATTTTCATCACGGATTTCAAGCAATCAATGGGTTTCAATGAGTATTTTAGGCTGCTTGTAATAATACCATAGGCTCAAACAGAGTACCCTTTTTCCAATTTCAGTACCTTTGGCGCTTTTAATAATACCGTACGCGCAAACAGAGTATCCTTCTTTCCCGTCATATGTTACAACAGCACAAATCTGGGGTGCACGGAGTCACCTCCTTTAAATAAGGGGTACCTCTGTTTGTACTCACGCATTCTCTAAAAGCGCCCACATCCCAGGTCTCCTGAAAACCAATAGTTGATTTTGTTTTAGATCAGATGATAGAGATCGTTTTTCACCCAAATCTTCCACACAACAGATCTTGAATTATGGCACACCTATCAGACGGTCAATTTTTTATTCCATGTCTCACAGATCTCAAAAAAATGGTCCTTGATTCATAAGGCACAAATGAACTAACAAATTAACTACATGATATGTGCGCCTTGATCTTGATAATCTGACACATGGAATAAAAAATTGACTGTTTGATTCGTGCCCCATGATCTCAATATCTACTGTGTGGAAGATCTGGGTGAAACACAGTCTCCATCATCTAATCCGAAGCATTTATTAGGTACCCGATCTAAGTGCGAATGCAATTACTCAGGCCACTTTTTGAGATCTCCCTAGAATATGGAATAAACGTGTTCCATTAGGTGTTATGCTCACGATCTCAGACGTTTACAGCTACCATTAAACTTCAACATGTTAATTTTTTATGGCCTTTGATTGCTTTGAATGAGATAAGATCATTTTTCATTTCAATCTTCCACACCATCGATCTTGAGGTCTTGGGTGTATTATCATACAACACATTATCCACATAGCACATATGATGGGTAAGTAAAGTTCAAAAAAATATATGTTAATAGCATTTTTATGTTGAAATGAAATCCTGAAAAATCACCTTTTCCTTGTAATATAGAAATATTGTCACTTTACTGCAGATATGCCCATAGATGACAAGCTTTGGCTCTTTACATACGCAATTGATTGTGTTGTTATAAATACAGATTAACTCATTTCCAACTACAACTTCAAACACAGGTAACAAAAAAAAAAAAAGCTACAATTTCAAACACCATAAAATTAAAAGCCATCATCAAGCATGTAGAAGAACACTACACATAATTTGCTTCTTCTGAAAACAGCGTATTCCGGTAAAGGAACCCAATAATATATATATATATATATATATGAAAATCAAATTTTCTTTTCTGACTTCTATTCCATATCATTGTAAGCCAGCTCATTGCCCGGAATGAGTCGCCGGCTCATTGCAGATAAATTCGTCATGATAATAATCATATACAGTGAATTCATTATACAGTAGGGATCCATCCTCTGTATAATGAAGAAGGTAATAACAGTTATCGCAGAAATATGAAGGATTAAACTGGGCCCATTTATCATCCAGGGTTACCTTTGTAGCGACATAGATCTTGCATACTGAGCATTTCTTGTAATGGGGTTTCAACTGAAACGTGCGTATAGGATATGCCGCTTGGTTTTGTACGTCCTCTGGATGAATCAGTCTCATGTCCCTTATCACAAGGATATGCTTGCAATTCCCCTGCAACCACGCTAACGAATCATTCCAAGAAAACATTACAAAGAAGACCCCAAATTGCAGGGACAAGGCATTGAGGATGAAGAACAAATATGGTAGACTAGTACTAAGGACCAGGTAACTAACCTGGTCCTGCATTAGTTTGCTGCCATGTGGGAGACTAGTACTAAGGACCAAGCAACTTACCTGGTCCTGCATTAGTTTTCTGCCATGTGGCACCCCACTCGCATGATCATATGCCACATAAAGGTGCGGCTCAATGATCATAATAAAACTGTGGAAAAATATATTAAAATAAGCCATATAAAATCGTTCAGTCAACAGAGTTAACTGCACAGAAAATGAACAGTGAAATCACATTTGGTTTTATCGTTCATTTCTCACACTCTTGACAGTATTGACCATACAACTTTATATATTTTATTACTATTATTATTTTAACTACACTTATGATCATTGTGTCTCACTTTTATGTGGCACCCGATTACGTGAATGGTGCCACGTGGCAGCAAAATAATCCAGGACCAGGTAAATTACCTAATCCTTAGTACCATATACCTTTATACATATTAAATTAACGAAAATGAAGTTGTGAACTATGAGTGATAGAGCATGAAGATGAATTAATTTGTCACAAACCATGATTCCTGAATGATATACTACGTCTAAAATTAGACAATATTCAACAGATATTACTATAACTCTATGACTATAACTTCTTTTCTATCTTATTTTTTGCACATGCACCAATTTAATCAGCTTGAAACTCATTGAATTTATAAAAACCAATAGGAAAAAAAAACACAGACAAAAAAAGGAGCATGAATATTATATCATATGCCTAAAAACTTTGAAAATGTTAAAATTCATGCCTAAGAACCCCATATTTCCAAAATCCCCATTTTAATTTAAACCAACATGAAACTCTTTACCAAATATCGTTAGATGTTATTATAGAATGAAGATTAATAACCATAGTGAGGTATAATGGAAATAAATAAATTTTTTTACTAATATAAACGAATACGATACCAAAAAAAAAAACATTAAAACAAGTTATATCAACACAGTGGATACGTGCCAATATATCTCAGTGTCGGCATAACCAGAAACTGATCACTAGGCTTGGGCCTGTAGCACAATGGAAGGTTGACAATATAGCAACCTTAAAGTCGCAAGTTCGATCCTAGCTTACCTATAAAAAATAAACAGTCTATGACCCTTTTTGAAATACTTCCATCATTTGTCAGACTAGAAGTTAGAAATCAAATAATATAAATTGAATAAAACAAAAGATAAAAAATGAGTCACATAAAATTACAAACTTTTTCAATTTCTGTACTACATAAAAAGAAACCCTAGAGCTACACAAGTATAAGTGTAATGTAACCGTATATTGTATAGTTTCATTATATTCAAGTTCCAACTTATACAAAAAAAAATTCATAAAAAATTATTGTTTCTTGATGTTATAAGTTTGTAATATCCAAAAATTTAAAAATTGCATATATATATATATATATATATATATATATATATAAAATAAAATAACTTCAAGTCGTTATTCTTCATCAATATGCCTAATATGAACACCATCATCATCCTTATCAGTTAAATTATTATTTTTTGTTCTTTCTCTTCATCTTCATAGATATCTTCCTATTCTTCTCATTGTTCACTTTTTGTATGATTTTTTGTTGGGATAATGGCTCCTGACCGACATTTAAACTCAAAATGATGTGTAAATGATCTTACACCACTAAAATGTCACTTTTTATCTCACACCATTGAAGTGTGATTTATCATTGTGACATGTGGCACGCATCTATGATCAATCTAAATTGCCCAAGTGGCAATCAATCGTTGGAAAATGTCCCAGCCAAAGGATCATACTTTTAAGTGGATATAAACAATCCAACCGGTGAACTTTAATATCAGCCATCAAAATTAAGAACAATCATTGGTATTAGAGTGCACAGATCGGATGGTTAAAATCTCCCAAAAAGTGTGATTTTTGAACCCATAGCCCTTCAATTGATGATATAGCACTTTGAGTCTTTGATGGTATGGATTTCCAAGATCATAAGCCAATAAATGATGTAAGATCGTTTAAACACCATTTGGTGTTTAAATGACGGTCAGGAGAGTTGGTCCCTTTTTTGTTTCATTTGGTAGATAATGAGTTTATAAGGCAGATTAGAGTTGTGGTAAGTGATTATTGTATAAAAATAAAATAAAAAATAGTTATAATCGAAATTACATGTATTTGTATCGTGTATCGCAATGTCTCGTATTGTGTCGTACCACGTAATCATAAGATACGATTATAAAAGATACCCATCATAGATACGTATCGTTTTCTAAAGAATAGTGTCATTATTATTTTTTTGAGAGGTAACAAAATAATATATAAAAACAGAAAAAAGGCAATACAAGAAAAAGAGCATACCTCGGCAGGTAACAAGAGGCTACCATAAAGGGAGCAGCAAAAAAAAAAACCCTAAAAAAACTCATAAAGCACTCACTGACCCAAACGGAGAAAGCCAGTGTTAGCCCAAGACCCAAACGGACAGAGCAAGCGAGGCAGCGAGTCGGAGACTAGAGATGCACCCCCTCCAAGACCGTAGTAGCAAGAGTTCACGGTCCTCCGGAGTAGGGTCTTCAATCAAGAGCCAACTGAGAATGAAGTCTCTGGCAGACTCCACAACCATCAAGCATGGCTTACCAATCTTTCTAAAGACCCTAGATTTTATTTCCAACCATACAGCCCAAGGATCAAAATTTCGGTTTTCGTTTCGGTTTCGGAGGGGACCGAAACCAAAATTTTGGACCGAAATTTCAGCCGATAATTTCAACCCCATACATTTTATAACCGAAATTTCGGTCCCAAATTATCGTTTCGGTGGGGACCGAAACTGATAATTTCGGTCATTTCGGCCGAAATTTTGATCCTTGATACAGCCCAATGATGGCATATGCAGTGATATCCCACATCTCTTTCTTGCCTCGTTTCTTTCCAACCATACAGCCTAAATGATGGCATACGCAGTGATATTCCACATCTCCTTCTTGCCTCCATTCTTTCCAACCACACAGCCGAAGTGATGGCATACATAGTGATATCCCACAGCTCCTTCTTGCCTCCTTCAAAAGCTACCCTATCCCACTGTTACAAAAATTGCTCCACATCCATTGGAAACACCCAGTATATATTGAAGGCAGTCAAGAAGATTCCCCAGATTTTGGAAGCAAAAGGGCAATGCAGCAAGACATGGTTAACGAATTCCGGATCTCTTACACAGCAGATATCTGTTTTTGATGGGGAACCCTCTTCTAATTACCTGATCCCGAGTGAGGCATCTTCCCCAAACCGCGGACCAAGCAAAAAAAATTATTTTAGGCAGGATCTTCACCCTCCAGAATCTGTTCCTGCAAGGCCTGCCTCCCTGAACTGGCATGGAGCTCAGGAGGTGGTTGTAGAAAGATTTAACAATGAAAAATCCTTTAGAGTTGTTGTCCCAAATTCTGCAGTCCATGCGAGCATTCATTTGGTTTAGTCACTTGGATAATGTGGAAGTGGCTAATGTATTCGTCAATTTCTTCGTCTTTCAGCATGGGTCTAGTACTTAAATTCCAATCACGTATCATCTTGTGTATCGGAAGATAAAATTATCATGCATGGGATTTTAATATAAGTGATATAACAATGAAAAGGCGGTGATGGGTGAGTACACCTAGCTCACGACCCTAATTTATCTCCATATCCTTCTCTTCTCCATCTTCCTTCTCTTGCATCTAACCGTAACTTCTCGCTCTCTCCAACTCTAATCTACAATGCCTAACTTTAATTGATGAGAAGTACGATGCATCACATTGTCTTAAGATTCTCCTGAAGAAGGCAATTGTTTCAAAAAGATGAAGAATGCCAAAGGTTGGTGAAATAATTACAAGAGCGCCATTATGAGTACAATAAGGGCCATTTTTTTAAGCAATAGGAAGGGAGTTTTTAGGACAGAGCACCAACATGAACGGTTCAAGAAACTTGATAGTTTTTTAAAATGCTACATGCCCTTGAAAAGAAATAGGGGACCTCTAAACTCAAAGATGAAGTTTTGGGTTGTCTTTCTATAAAGAGTCTTAGGACAAAACACAATTGGAAAGGAGAATCTTCCCGCCAAGGGTCAACGAAATCCAGCTTGAATGGTGTACTTGTGATTGTTCCCCAAGATCCAATATTACCACTTAGGTATATGTTACCAAGATATTGTTCACTGGAAGGGAGCAAGTTTGCTTTTTAGAAGTTCCGCCTGGTTTTCATTTTTTGTAGGGCAGGGATTGCCCTTTCTGAAGCATATTCTGTCGTACCGACATGGCCCCACAATTTTTGTCATATCTGAAGTCAATAGGAAGGGTTCAAGATATAAAGTTGAATAACAAGGATAGCTTCAGGAAATTTCTAGAGCAAGAATGGAGCTATATGTCGCGTACCACGCTCAGCAAGAGATCTTTTCAACCATATTTGTACCATATAGATCCACTTTGTGTACTTGTATATAGTAGAGGTACACGGAATAGTCTAGAAAAGTAGAGTAACTTGCAAGGCTCTAAGGAAGACACTAGAAGCAAGCTGAGTTTAGACTCATGGAAGATTAGAGAAAGAACATAGAAAGGTGTAGAATCAAAGAATAATATGGAAGCCTCTAGAGAAAGTTCTAGAATGGGTCACAACCGTTGAATGTTCAACACGTGTATTAATTTATTACCATCCATTGTACACTAAGAAGCCTATTAATAGGGTGGAAAGCCTCATTTGCAAGGCACCACCTCACACCTCAAAACTTGTAAGATCTCTTGAGTTCAATACAAGCATTCTTTCATTCCCTCTCTTGAGAATTCTTCTTCAACTCTCTTAGTCTCTTGCAGGTAGTTAGGCTAATCTTGCATCACTAAGGAGCGAGTGAGTGCAAAAGCCGCATGGATCGTCAATAGGAGATGCTAAGTCCGTGACAGTTGGTATTAAAGCCAGGTTGGTTCAAGAGGATGCCAGGTCAGGTCCCAAAGGAGACCAAAGTTCGAGTAGGAGGCCATCATGTCGGAGATTGTGCATGAACGACGCAACAACAAGAGCGGCAAGCCAAGGAACGATAAGTCTTGCGACGCTTCCTCATTGAGGGACTTAGTTGCTAGCTTTGATGCACGGATCACTAGGGTGGAGCTTGTTGTGGCCAATGGGAGTGATCGTTTTGACGAAGTGGGCCAAAGCATCTCGGTTCTCGCGGCAGGACTTGACAAGTTGTGTGGAAAGGTGCAAGGGCAAATCAACATCAAGGCGGATGAACAATATAAGGAAAGGGATGCACGCGAGATCTTTGTGGCCAAGGTATGAGATGCTCTTAATGCCATCCATGCACAGTTAGAAGAAATTAGAAGTGAGTGGGCCTTGTGTAAGAAGATCATGACCTATGGAGTGGTCACAACCTGAGAAACCCCTAGGGTAAGGGCACCTAAGCCTAAGACCTTTGGTGGGTCTAGGAATGTTAGGGAGATTGATAACTTCTTGTGGCACTTAGAGCAATCCTTCGAAGCCATCTCCCCAGAGGATGAACAACAAAAGGTGCAAGTTGCCATACTCTACCTCAATGATACTATGTCGTAGTGGAGACTCCATGAGGTAGACATTGAGCAGGCACATTACCATCGACACTTAGGAGGACTTTAAAGAAGGAGATCAAGAAGCAATTCTATCCCGAGAATGTCGAGTACTTAGCTCGGAAGAATTTAAAATGATTGAGGCATACGAGATCGATTCAAGATTATGTTAGAGAGTTTTCCACTTTGATGTTGGAGATCCTGACATGCCCAATAAGGAGCTCTTCTTCAACTTTATGGGAGGGTTGCAAGCATGGGTGGGGCAAGAGTTAAAACGCCGAGGAGTCCAAGACCTTGCTTTGACCATGGCCATCGCCGAGTCTCTGGTGGAGTTTAAGAAGTTTGATACGTTCAAGAAGCCAACTTTCAAGGATAATCAAGGAAAAGGTGGGGGAAAGAAGCCCTCACAACCAAGGAAGATAATGGTAAACCATCACACGGGAAGTACTCGAGGAGCGATAAGCCAAAACACGACAATACCAAGACCCGCGAGTTCAAGTGCTTCTTGTGTGACAGGCCGCATATGATAAGGGAGTGTCCCACGCGAAAGGCACCCATTGCCCTTGCCGCCAAATTGAACAAAAAGGAAGTTGACCAGGACACAACAATCGGGTCACTACAGCTTCTCAGTGCTATCAAGAAGCAACCAGAGACCCATGAACAACCCAAGATTCCAGAGGCCACAAACTAAGAGCCAATATAGGTGGAGGCACTCATCAACGGCAAGGTTACTCATGCAATGGTGGACACGGGTGCCACACACAACTTCATTTTGACGGAGGAGGCAAAGCGCTTGGGCCTAAGGATGACCAAGGAGCAAGGGTGGCTAAAGGTCCTCAACTCAAAGGCAAGACCCATTCACGATCTAGCGCGAGGGGTAGCGTCAACTGTTGGCAATTGGACAAAGACCGTGGACTTGTCAGTGGTCCCAATGGATAATTACCAAGTGCTGTTAGGGATGGAATTCCTCAACAAGGTGAAGGTTATGTTAATACGATTCACCAGCACTATGTGCATCATGGAGGAGGGTGCTCCATGCATGGTTCCTGTAGTGAGAGGAACTAAAGGAACTACAAAGATGTTATCTATCCAGCAACTCATAAAGGAAGCAAAGAAGGATGAGGTGATGGCTATCACCTAAAAGGGGGAAGGCGTCATGGACAAGGTGCCTAAGGAAATCATAGAGGTGCGGGGGCAATCTTAAGGTATAAGGTCACTTGAGTTGCCCAAAAAGCTCACCTAAGGGAAAGGTGGACCATCAAATCAAGATGGAACTTAAGGAAAATCCACTCACAAGGACACCATGCTGGATGGTAGAGTCTGAGAAATAAAAATTAAGAAAAAACCAAGGTGAAAGAAAGGGAATGTGGACAAGTCTCCAAGCAAATTGCAATTGGCATTTCCACTGCATTCGACAAAGAAGTGGAGTACATCCTTGCAGATAGAACAATAAGACGTTGTGGTGTTCATCCTTATAAGGAGTACCTTGTGCAATGGAAAGGGCTACTTGACAGCGAGGCTAGTTGGGAGCACACTAACACGCTATGGAAATTCAAGGAGCAGATATAGCGATTCGAGGACATCGCTAGCATAGGTGGGGGAGAGTGTCACATACCGCGCTCAGTAAGAGATCTTTCTCATTGTATTTGTACCATATACATACACTTTACATACTTGTATATAGTAGA
This sequence comes from Chloranthus sessilifolius, assembly GCA_021018995.1. Taxonomy (NCBI): domain Eukaryota; kingdom Viridiplantae; phylum Streptophyta; class Magnoliopsida; order Chloranthales; family Chloranthaceae; genus Chloranthus; species Chloranthus sessilifolius. Next base: position 96,669,493 of record CM037592.1, read on the forward strand.
GATACACGGAATAGTCTAGAAAATAGAGTAACCAGGGAGGGTAAAAAAGACTCTAGAAGCAAGAAGAGTTTAGACTCTTGGAAGATTAGAACTTAAAAAGGTGTAGAATCAAAGAATAATGTGGAAGCCTTTAGAGAGAGAGCTCTAGATGACTCTACAACTGTTGAATGTTTGACACATGTATAGATCTATTACCGTCCATTGTACACTAAGAATCCCATAAATAGGGTGAAGGGTCTCATTTGCAAGGCACCACCTCACACCTCTGACCTAGTAAGCTCTATTGAGTTCAATACAAGCATTCTTTCATTCTCTCTCTAAGTATTATTCTTCTACTCTCTCTTAGTCTCTTGTAGGTTTCAGAGTTAGGCTGATCTTACATCACTAAGGAATTAAGGATTGAGCAAGCACAAGAGCCGCACGGATCGTCAAGGGGAGACGCTAAGTCCATGACAGATAGCTCTTAAGTTTGACATAAATCTTAGCTTGAGAGCTCATTAAAGCACCATTTGAATAGATAAGGTTGAAAATGCGGCAGCCTAAACAGCATAGCGAGCCGCATTACTTAGTAATGAATCTATGCATTTTTATTTTCCTTATTTGATAATGCCATTATTTCTATGTATATAATTCTCCATTCAGAGCTCAGCATGAGAACATTCAAATAAACCGAGTTTGAAAAAATTATTGCAGATGTAGTAGCCTATACAAGGTGTAGAGAGACATCTTATTTAGAAATTAATCTATGCATATGTATTTATCTCCTTCACTAGTGTCATTTTGTCCATATATATATATATATATATATGATCAGTAATTTGATTATATTGAAAAAGCCAGCAAGGTGCTGGAAAGAACGATACAACGACCAGTCAACCACTGGAAGACCACAACCACTACCATTTTGTCCATATATATTACTCTCCTTTATTGTGAATCTTGAGGTTGGCTATCAATCTTATTGATGGGTATTTCCATATGTTGGTTAATGTATTTTTCCATATCTACCATAATAAAAACATGCAAACATGCGTGTGTAAACACACAAAAATCCCTGTTGAATAATACAACAAGGAAACATGAGAAGTTTCAAGAAAAGAATAATAGTATATAAGTTCTATGATATAGAACCCATGATCATGTATTGTGTTACGACACTAAAAATCTCAACAAAATACTTTAATATATTTTTTAAATTTGAATGAATTATTGCTTGAAATCTTCGAAATAAAAGACAAATTCTCACGTTCAGATAGCCATAACGGTACAAATGCTTGCAAATGAAATTATTAACATATTGATTGTTCAACCAAATGGATAAAAGTAAACACAATTGCCCAAACAGGATATGATTGATGGGTCAATAAAAATGCTATAGATGAAAACATTTCCACAAAAAAGGTGCAGTAAGCACGGCAACAGGGAAGTACGTACCTGGTGACAGTACAGATAGCCAGAACCAAGCCGAAATCGCAAGTCGCAAAAACGAGTCTTATGCATGTTAACAGCTTTGAAGTGAGGCAAGCTGGAAGTTGCTACATCTCCTAACAATGCTTTTTGCTTCTTTTGTAGTTCACCTGAAATAATGTATTCCCATTTTTGGCTTGCCTCATCCTTGGAGTTCCTAAGCCAATCAAAAATAGGTTCACTGTAATCTATGGCAGAGGGATCTCTCAAATCGTTGCAAAACATGTCCTGCAGAAAAAAAGAAAAAAGAAAAAAGAAAAAAAGGAAGGCATTTTGTAAAGCAGATCTTTGTATGGCTAATCAATCCAATAATAAAACAAACAAATGAATAAATAAATAATGCTTTTACTTCGATGAGAAAATATCCAGAAGGATCGTGCTGCCCCGCCTTTTGCATTAGCTGGTCTGTTAAGCAATGAATATTATCCCTCAGCTCAGTGAGGATTTGCCTTCCAAAAACCAAGAATTCTTGTGTCTACATTTCACAAAATTATAGATGTTGGCATGAGAGACAAGTAGGATCGAAAAAAGATAAATAGATCAGAGAACTGGCCCAAACAACGATGCAAGATATCAAACAATTTACTAAAAAGCCCTTTATTATGAATGACAAAGACATTGAATTATATTCTACTGATGAAGGAAGAAAGATAATATACTAGATAGCTCCTTTAAAGAAAATCACAGGAGGGGTGGACAAACTTCAATTCATAGAGACATTCTAGCAAGCCATCTATCACCAAATTCCACAATCTCCTACTCCTTAAGGACATGATGGAATAAATCTCAATAGGGTTGGGGTCAAATCTCTCCCAAATAGCTTATTGAGGGAATCATACTAATCTTTCACAGGAAGTGGGCCTGCAATTGCTAGAAATGAGAATACTGGTTAGGAAAGGCACCTCTGGTCCTTCAGACGGTTTGTCTATGTCAAGATTGTATCCCACAGCAAAGGTCATGCAACTTATTCCAGGTGACCCAAAATTCCCTCATGCTCTAACAACCTAGAAAGCCACTTCTTGTATGAGTACTGCATATCTTCTCAATTGCACCAGAAGCATTGCAAGGAGTTCAAAGCATTATAAATACGTTTAACATTAAATGCATTGCCCCTTGCTCCTGAATAGTCAGAATCAGGAATCATGATTAACATACAGAAGTCGTCTTTAATCAAACTAACTGATCAAGATTCGAGACCGAAGGCTGCCTGACTCGTTCATCAATATTAGCAACAAGTAAGAAATCTAAGTAACAAAGAACCCTAACCAAACAACTGGCCTCAATGATTAAAAAGAAATATATAGTTAAAAGTAAATATAAAATGAAAAATAAGAGAAGAATCCTTTAATTTTCTCAAATTTCAAATTCTGGGGTCATTCATAGGCATACTGACAAATTTTGGCAAAAAGTTCCGAAATTTACCGAAACAGGGGTCGGGCGAAACTTTCGGCAAAATTTTGGTTGTTTCGGCGAAATTTCGTTAATTTTGCTGAAATTAATAAAAAATTTAAAATTTTGGCTACTTTTTTAAATAACAAATAATATTTTTTATGTACTTTTTTGTAATCCCTGAAATTTTTCAGAAATTTATCTGAAATGAACCGAACCGACCCCATCCGAAATATTGCCGAAAAAGAAATTTGTCACTAAGTAATCATAGGAGAATAAATAAACTGTGAAAATTGGGCTGAATAAAAACTCTAAAATAAAGCAAGGGTTACCTAAAAATGCTACTCGGTCAGGATGCAAATATGCAATATATTGGCATTCTGCAATCTGGACCACCATATTCGCTGAATAAAAAATAAATGCGCACACACACCAACAACAAACCTAATAGATAACCATCACTCTTATCCCCTCCCTAATGAATAGAAAGTAGGAGATCAAATTTAAATGTTCTACATTGCCTCTTTCTTTACTACATTAAAATTTAAAGAAAACAAATAAAAAAAAATTGAACTTCTCTTGCACTCACTCTAACAAGTTGAACCAGACATCTTTGTCCAACCCCATTAGTATACTTGTCTCTACTTATTATTTTTCATTTGCTAGATGAAAAGACCAATGTTATTAAAAAAGGCAAAATAAAATTATCAAGAGGTTCAAGTAGAATACAGTATGCTTGGTGATACATTCTACAAATGACATCTATTCATTTATTCATTCATCACCATCATCATCTTCACTCTGATTACTAACTACAAAAGTAATAATATAAATCCCCCCCCTCCCCCTATTCCCTACTCTTTTTATCAAATAAAGTATATTCAACAAAAAAGGTTTTATTAAATATGTTATGCCCTCCAATTAGCTACGTAGGAGAAAGCATATACCGGCTCGGGGCTGCAAAAAATGTCCATATTGGTATACGTGGCACCCAAAACATGGATTGGGTGCCACGTGGAGCAAGGGGCATTGCATAAACATATTTCAAAAAACTAAAATTTTCAAAGATGGATCTCCATCTTGTGATTTTCAGTATCAAAAAATGAATGGTTCAAATAGGTTTGTTGACACCCTTTACCAGCATGGATAATCAGACACTAGCGATATGTTTTAAAAAATAAAAGTAAACATGATCTATGCACGCCCCTTACATGGCACCCAAACCATATTTTCGGTGCCACATGTCATTGTTATGGAAGTCCGGAGCAGGCATATGCCTGCTCCTGTGGAGAAACACACACACACACACATATACGTCCTAGTAAACTGCATCATAGAAGCAGGCATACGCCTGCTCCAAGCTCCACAACCCACCCATATTCATCCATGTGAAGCAAGCATTGCATAGGATCATATCTTCGAAAAAAAATTAAAAAACAAATCTCCTCCATGTCTTTTTAAGCATCAGAAAATGGGTTTGTTGTCACCAGCCATTTTCCAATGTTGAAATCACATGGCAGAGATTTCTTTTTTTAACATGATCCATGCACATCCCTCTTGCTCGATGTCGCAATCATACCATGTTTTGATTGCAGCATGTCACCATTTTGGAGGTGTGGAGCAAGAGTATGCTTGCTCCTACGAAGCATATTTACTAAAAGTGATCATACGGAATGAAAAACCAGCCTACTACATGCCAGAGATAATACATGCCATCTACCCATTCTGGTATGGTGTACCCAAATTACTTGTTCTAGGGGACCTTGAATACAACATTTCTTGGAGGTTTACCCATGTTACAGCCATGGGCTATACAATTTCGATTAAGAGTACAAACCAAAGGGGTTACAAGTGGCAAAGTAATAGCCATAGTATCAAGTATCTAGCAATACCGATACGTCGCACCACTTAACAGTAATGATCATGTATCTCTCATCTAAATTTTTTATAACATTTGTGCAACAAATGTAGTTTAAGTGTATAGCATGTTACCAGTGATTACCTATATTAAGTACCATTAAGATGTGATTTATATTAAGTACCAGCATATTAATATACATATTAAGTGTGTAATACAATATATAAATTTAGGGCCCGTTCGGATGGACTCCAAAATCATGCTTAGATGTGATTTTGGGTGATTAGCAAAAATATAAAATCACTGTATAGAAATATATACTATTTGGACTCGAAATCAAAATTTTGGAAAGTCCGAGATAAGGTAAAAAAATCATGATTTTAAAAAACTCATCTCAGTAGAATTTTAAAAAACATGGCATCGTGGAATCGCAAAATGTGTGATCCACCTTCCACGTTCTCAAAATATATGTACATCTCTCTCTCTCTCTCTCTCTCTCTCTCTCTCTCTCTCTCTCTCTCTCTTTCTCTCTCTCTCTCAGAGCGTTCAAACCGCCAGGGTTGCATTCTTAACTGAACCATTGTCAGACCAAACCAAAAGCAAAGAAGATCACGCAAACTATAAAACATAAAAATATAAACAAGACTCCTAAAAAACGCACAAGAATGCTACTGTACTAAATATAGAAACCAAGTAGAGGGAGGCATACCTGGAAAAAAATATTGTAGAAACCAAATTCTGCACAGGGACATGAGAAAGAGAGAGAGAGAGAAGTGCAGGAAATTGAGATGCGGCTCTATGAGAGATTTGGGAGAGAGAGGGAGAGAGATGTGAGAGAAAAAAGGAGATTTGGGAGAGAGAGGGAGGGTATGACAGGAGATGATCCCGCATTTCATGATTCTAGAAAATAAGATGTTTATTAATTCTATTCTAAATAGAAGTTTCTAAAATCATATTCTCTTACCTCTTTTTAATTTTGTAAACTTACATTTTTACCGTCAAACACTGTATTTTATAATATTACAATGTTATTATCTGCAATATCATCCAAAATCAGGCATGATACATCCAAACCAGCCCTAAGATAAACAAACTAATTGATGCTACAATGAGGGCCAGTATAATTGGGTAAATTTGCTAAAGCAACTTCAAGGGGAAAGAAAGATTGAATGTCTTAAAAGAGGATACAGCAAGTAAAATAAATTATTATTTTATATTATAAAACATCAACTGGGTCTTCTGCTATGATGATTTAAAGCCAACAGGACTAAAGAAACCAATAATCCATCTTTTTTACTGATAACTAATAAACAGATTTGCTCTCTAATGTTACTCCAAATATCTAAATAATCATAGCAGAAGACCAAATAGATGATGATGATTTACTGTGATGATGATGATCCAGACTTCAAGAGAGACGAAAGAATATAATATGCGTGAGAGTACCTGCTGCCAGGGTTTCCTGCTATGATAAATTTCAATGCAGAGAATAACTTCAGGATAATGCATTGGCACATGTTCTTGTGTACTTGACGATTTCACCTGTGCAAGGTACAAAGTAAAATAATCAGTATATAGGATGTGTTAATTGTCCAAACACAATAAGTAAATGATGGCGTTTAAAAATTAACAAAACAAAGGAAAACATGAAATGCAAGAATAGCAAAGATGAGAAATTAGGCGATGAGTTGGTCAAAATAGAACTATCTAGTACCACAACATCATAGATTTTCACATTTGAGCTCTTCTAGACAACCACTGGATGGTAAGTTTGAGCAGGAAATCTCAAATGAGATCAATGTAGGGCGAACAAAGTGGAGACAGACAAGTAGTGTGTTATGTGATCAACAAGTGCCAATTCAATTTTTTGCAAAGCCACAATAAGACTTTACATTACTGTGGAGTGCAGAGTATTAGGCTACAAAAAATCATAACTGACAAAGTACATGTGTCGTAGATGCATATGCTAAGTTGGTTGCATGCAAGGTTGTTACGTTGTCATGACAAGAGCATGGAACCAATGCTCACTACAATATAGGCTCGACATGGCGAGGAATATTTTACATGTTTTATACATTATTATTTTTCTCTTTTTTTCTATTTTTAAATTTTTTATAAATATTAAATTAGACTTTAATGTCTGATTACTAATTACTATATAAATTGCATTGATTGTATAAAAATTTCATCAATTACTATACGCGTTTGTAAATTACCCTACATAAATGTCTGATAAGGAAGTAGGAGTAGACCAGTAAAGACTAGAAGCAAAACCTGTACGAAAGGTTGAGATGCTACAAACACAAGGAAGTAGGAGAAGAGAAAGACCAGTGAAAACCTGGAGGGAAGCAGTGAGAAGGGACATGAAGGATTGCAACATTACAGAGAGCTTAGCATTGATCAGAAATGAGTAGAGAAATAGGCCTCGTAAAGCTGACCCCAAATAGATGGGATAAGGCTGTGATGATGATTACGACGATGAAATGTCTGATAATCAGACATTATAGTCTAATTTAATGTCTAATAATCAGACATCTTATTTTGAAAGTTGAAAGTAAACTTGAATGATAAACTGTACAACACAAGTAACAAGCCCCAATTTTTTGTTAAAATCTTTAAGTAAAAATCAAGTGATTTACTAATTTCACCAAGAAATCAAGAGATTCGCAGTGATTTTACAGTGAAATTAGTCAAATAACCAAAAATAAGTAAAAAATTTACTTACAAAAAAAAGTAAGAGAATGAAGAGATTCAAATTCAATTAAAATATATATATATTATTTAATTTTTAAACAAAACTTATCAGAATGATGATATGTCTGATAATCAGACATTAAAGTCTAATTCAATGTCTAATAATCAGACATCATATTTTGAAAGTTGAAAGTATAGTTGCATGATAAACTATATAGTAAAAGTATAAAACCCATTTTTTTTTGTTAAAATCTTTAAGTAAAAATTAAGTGATTTACTAATTTCACCTTGAAATCAGGAGATTCGCAGTGATTTCACTAAGAAATTAGTCAAATCATCCAAAAAAAACAAGAAATTTACTAGCAAAAAAGCAATGAAGAGAATGAGGAGATTCAAATTCAATTAAAATATTTATAATCAAAATTTTAAACAAAACTTACCATAATGTTGAACTGTTGATGCCGCTGCTTCACCAATTATTTTTCGCATATCGGAGTGTTGAATTGTTGATCTTCATTCCTTGGCCAAGAGAGAGAGAGAGGATAAAGAGACGACGAAAGAGTAGGGGATAGATGAGAGAGGAGAGAGAGCGAGAGAGAGAGACGAGGGTAGAGAACCTATTAGGGTTTCATCTCCTTTTTACCTTATAAAGACTTAACAATTTTATTTTGGAGAAATAACCCCTTGTAACATTAATATAAAAGTTTTAAAACTCTTTAAATATCTATAAATGATAAACATACTTTTTTTTTTTTTATCAGTAATAAAGATCATATTAATGAACAGCAAGGCGCTGATACCCAATACAACCTCGAAGACTTGAATCAAAAGAAATGAAACAAAGAAATAAAAACACTGATATTAACACCACCACCCAGCTCACCGAGGGCATTGCAACCTTAACCTAGTTCCCACAAAAAGTTGCAGCAGTTATCCCCATCCCCTCCACGCACGACCTAGAAGCTAACCAAGTCTGCGACCGGCTTAGCTTTCTCTTCGAAAATTCTGCTATGCCTTTCGCGCCATAAACACCACAGAGCTGCAAACAGCATTGCCCTCCACAGCCTCCTTTCCACCCCATTCATCTTCGGCGCATCCCAGCTCAACAAAAGCAGATAAGGCGCCGGTGACATTGTCCAGGATATACCAAAGGCTTTTAGAATGGCTCCCCACACCTCATCAGCCATATGGCAATGAAGAAAGAGGTGAGCAGTGGACTCCTCCCCATCGGAGCACATAACACACGAGGTAGGAACCACATTACCCCTCCGAATCAGTTGGTCCCTAGTGAGGAGTCGATCCTTGCTCAGTGCTCAAACAAAGAACCGGATCTTTAGGGGAATAGGCTCTCTCCACAGCCACTTGCCTTCGAATCTGATTAGCGGTCGGCGCGACAACCAGCGATATAACTCTTTGACGTTGAACTTCCCGTCCTGATTTAAGGTCCAAATCCTCTGATCAGCACGTGAACTGTTCTGATGCGCCTCGTACAGTCTACTCAACAAGTCCAAATAGCTCTCCACCTCGTTGTCCCTAAGGTGCCTTTTGATGCCTACATCCCAAATGCTCCTCCCACCAACAATAGAGACAAACTCAGAACCCTACCACCCAGGTTTGGCGAAAGGGCAAAGATATCCAGGTATACATCCTTGAGCGGTCCCACCTCCAACCATCGATCTTCCCAAAACCGAATACGGGAGCCGCAGCCCCAGCTGTATCGCACCCCTTTTGCTAGACTCCCAAACCCGGGAGATATCTCTCCACCACAGCAAAGTTCTCCTATGGGTTGAAGGACATATCCCCCAACTCCCCCAAGAGAGCCCATAATTTTCGCTCAAAACAAGCCACCAGATATTTCCCCTCTCCTCCCTTTCCGCTCTCTAAATCCACTTACCCAGCAGCGCCAGATTCGTCCTTTTAAGACTCCGGATCCCCAACCCACCACAAGCAATCGGCAACTGGCACGTGTCTCAGTTCACAAGGTGATATCAGCGATCCAAACCCGCCCCCTCCCAAAGAAACGACCTTTGAATGCGCTCAAGACGATCGATAATCTTAGCGGGACATCTAAACATAGACATCAAGAAAATAGGGAGTGACGAGAGCATCGCTTTAACCAAGATAAGCCTGCCCCCACTGCTCAATAACCTTCCTTTCCAAGACGACAACCGTTGCTCGAAGTGCTGCACAACCGGGAGCCAATCGCTGGTCGTAGGCTTCCTGATCTCGAGCGGCAAACCTAGGTACCTAATAGGCAGCCCCTCAATACCACACCCCACCGACCCAGCCAGAGTAATCAGAGACTCATCCTCTACCCCAATGCCAGATACAGTAGACTTACCGAGATTAACCCGCTGACCCGACACTGCCTCATACACTGAAAGCACATCAACCATATTGCGGAGTTCCGACATATCAGCCTTCCCAAATAGAATCGTCGCTTGCAGTCGCAAGTGCGTGATGAATCTTCCTCGCCTTCCGACCCGATGCCAAGAAGCCCCCCCCTAGTGTGGCAATTAGTCCGGTAAGCGCCTCCCCAACCATATTAAAAAGAAAAGGGGATAGGAGATCTCCCTGCTTGAGGCCCCTAGAGCTCTTCAAGTACCCGGCCGGCGTACCATTAATCAACACCGAAAACCATGGAGAAGAGTAGCACTCGTGCATCCACTTCCTCCATATGACCCCGAAACCAACCTTCTCAGCATATAGTCCAAATTACCCCAGCTGACCCTATCGTACGCTTTCTCCATGTCAACCTTCCATACCAGAGCCGGCCTACGATGAACATAGGCGGAGTGAATGGTCTCATTGGCAACCGCCACAAGATCCGTAAGATGTCTGCCACGGGCAAAAGCCCCTTGATTACTGGAAATAATAGAGCCCATCACCCACTTAAGCCTGTTGGCCAACACCCTTAACAGAATCTTATATATGCAATTAATAAGGCTGATAGGTCTGTAGTCGGATATATTCTCAGCACCCAGAATCTTGGGGATGAGGGTGATAAAAGTAGAATTTAATGGTCTCCCGATAAAGCCAGTCGAGTGAAAGTCGTGAAACACCTCCATCAGGTCCGCTTTTATGGTCTCCCAGAACACTCGGTAAAACTCCATGGTAAAACCATCCGGCCCGGGCACTTTATTGCTGCAGCCAAACCTGATCGTTGTCCATACTTCATAATCCGTAAAGGAGCTCTCCAATCCCCTACTAACCTCCTCCGATAGCGCAGTGAACTGCAGCCCATCAAAACCCGGTCTCGGAAGTCCCTCATCGGAGTACAATCGTTTGTAAAAGCCAACGATATTATCCCACACCTGATCATGCCCCGTGTACGTCACCCCATCCACCGTGATACTCCCCAAATATTTGGACTTATTGTGGGCATTTGCGATCGCATGAAAGTACTTTGTATTGGCATCCCCCTCTTTGAACCACCGCGCCTTCACTTTCTGCATTCAAAACACTTCCTCGGCCCTACACACCTCCTTGAATTCCACCTTTGTCTGCATTCTAACCTCCCTCTCCTCAGCCAACAGATTTCTGGTCTCCTCCAAGTTGTCTAGCAATTTCAGCTTGGAGAGCAGATTCTCCTTTCTAATTTGCACCTGTCCATAATCATTCCTATTCCAGATCTTGATCTTGTCTTTTAACCGACGAAGCTTAGAAAGGAAACGATAAGCAGCCGTCCCATTCGGCACCGGTTCCGACCACCAACCCCGAACCTTCTCCCAAAACACCTCATCCATTAGCCACATGTTTTCAAATCGGAAAGGGGAAGATCCCTTTCCACGGGACTCACACGTGAGAACAATAGGACGATGGTCCGAAATGGCACGTGCGAAAGCTTCAAATTGGGCCCCCTGGGAAAATGTCGAGCCAGTCGGTAGAACAAAGGGCATGGTCTAACTTGCTGAGCGACGACGAATCCTGCATATTTGACCACGTAAATCGGGCCCCCGTTAGCGGAATTTTGAATAATCCCCAATCCGAAACGAAGGAATTAAAATCCCTCATGATCCCAAGATTAGCAGGACCACCCTGCTTCTCACAATCCCACCGAATAGCATTGAAGTCACCCGCCGGGCATAGGGGAAAATCCCAGCGAGCCGCTAAAGCGTTCAGCTCGAACCAAAACCCCCCCTCTCCCGATCAGTCGGACCATAAATGCCTGCAAAACTCCAACACTTCCCCTGCACTTTATCCCGGAGCACCACCGAAGTAGAAAAGCATCCAAGTTCCTCGTCCACCTTGTCAAACATAACTGACGACCAGGCCACGAGAATCCCTCCGAAGGCACCGCTGGAATCTACTCCAACCCAGTCCCAGTTGCCCCCCCCCCAGACCGAAGTCACCTTCTTGAAGGGTAATAATGGTCTATTTAAACCCCGCAATCGCCTGCTTAACCCCCCCATCCGCTTCAACTGATCGCTAATACCTCTCACATTCCAGGATAACAACTTCATAATCGAACCAAATAAAAGCCCGCCCAAACGAAGTAACCCGGTTATAGCCCCCTCATCCTACTCCCATCCGACATCCCCCATTGTAGCCGCACTAGCTCCCGTGATCCACCCCGCCGCTTCCTCTTGGTGATCTGACAGCTCGAGATGATCGAACTGAACACCTCCCGCAGCTCAGTCTGAGTCCCCTTGAACGACATCCCGAGGTTTCAGCCCACTTCAATCAACCGGTCGATTTCCGCCACGAATTCCACTTGCTGGGCAATCCCAAGCACCGTGGGATATGGACTAGGTTGTAACTGCAAATTTCCTACCGTTAGATTTCGCCTCTCGCCAGTGATCGAGTTCAGCCAGCACCCCCTTTAAAATTCCATCCCTTTTCCAGCAATTTCCAATTCCGACTCATCACCAAAGTTCGTATCGGCTTCCCGAGTGGTGGCTCTGCCCCATCGGAGATCCTCCGTCTCTCTTTCGCTGCGCTCCCCCACAATCTCGACCTCCCCAACTGAAATAGGCTTGCGGGTCTCCTCTTCCACTATAAGAGAATCAAGTTGGGTCCCCGGGTCGGTCCACCACCGGTGAGTGGCTCCAGGTCCCACGGGTCCGACAGAGCAGTGGGTCGGCCAGCTCGAAGTACCCGACATAGGAAGACGATAAGGCCCACCACAGAGCTCCCTCACCAGGCCAACTAAACACTTAAAGACCCGACAGGCATATGCGTCGCCCTCAAGCCACATGTCGCTCCCAGGAACTGACGAGGGGTGCCACGTCACCATATCACGTGCTTCATCCCCCTGCGCAGGATAAAGGTCCCTCCCTCTATCAGATTTGCAGTCAAAAGCCTCCAGACTCACCGAAGACCCTTCAGAGGCTCCAGAACCGAGCGACATGTCGACATAGCATTCCTTCTTGCTCCCCAATGCACCAACCAACGCCCTCTCTTTCTTAGATAAACCCTAATATCCTTTTTGCATCCAGAAGAAGCAGAACACAAAGGAGGCCCGACCATCTCAAGCTCTATCGGATCCCAGATACGCTTTCCAACCTCGTTCATCCTATCCGACAAGCCCCTTCTCTCACCTACTCTCTGTTCCTGCAGGCGTACAAAGTCTGACTCAGGGTACGGAGAGATCCGAGCCGTTGATCCTCTCAGAGGCACAAGATCCCCCGCTGGTCCCCCCATCGTCAGCACACCACCCGATCCATCCATCAGATCCTCGGCCAGCTGAAGATGAGCTCCTCGGAACAAGCGACGCCGTCCCCTGACGACGAGGTCGGAGAGATAAATGGGCGCAGATCATTCGCCGAGTCCGTGGCCGAGCCCCCCTCAGCCCTTCTCGCCTGTACCCGATTCGGTGAAGCCCCTCCATGTCCGACTGGATCAGGCAACGTCTGAACTAGTACTACTGGAGGGTCAACAAAGCCACTGCCGGAGGGCAAGCAATCCACCGCAACATCGACCAGTTGATACTTGACGATCGACCTCTCCCGTCGGTCGATTTCTACGAAGAGCTGACAAGCGTGGCCGTCAACCAGCACCTCGACGAGACAAGGGATACTCTCGAGCGAGTCGACAGCCACGAGGATGCGAACGTGGGTCGTGTCCCAGAGATCCGCCGATCGCTAGTCGACCCGGACGAAGCGACCACATCGGTTCCCGATTCCTAAGAACACTTAGGGGACCACTCGTGAATCGAGAGCCCAAAATGCGAATCCAGACCCCCTCCTCCATCAGAGCATGCACCTCGTCGATGGAAGGCTCCCATCAACGACAAACCACCAAGCAACCGTAGATGGAGAACTGCTTTTTGAGATAAAAAATCCGAGGCACCTTCCTCCGAGCCGAAACGCAATAGGAACGTAGTATTAGAGATAGCGGATACCATAGGTCTATCTGAATATTTCCAATTGTAATTAACCCATCTATGTATAGAGAGTAAAGATAGTAAATCTTTGTTAGCAACGATAACCACCCAGACGTGGCGTAGGCTAGCGGCGAGAGAGCGTAGTTGTGTGAGGTCGAAACTGAGAGGACCGGAGCATGAATGATCTTCCATAGTCGTAAGGCCCCCCGGGGACGACATAACCGGCTTCAACTTCGGGCCCTAACTCACGGCACGAGCATACGACATGCCAGGTTGGTAGTCGATAGTCACCAAAGAGGGCGTGATAACCGATCTCTTCCTCTTCGAGGCAATCGACCACCCCCGATAAACATCACATAATTGAGACTCAGTCATTACGATCTGCTTCCCCATCCTCGAAGAAGCATCTCGCGCCGTGAGTCAGGGCCCGGTGCGGGATGCTAAAAATGCCCAAATAGCAAATAACTTTCGCAGAGACGTCATGGCACGGCTATTTCAATCTCCACTAGCTATTTGAGTTTTATGGCGAGACTGGTCATCATCATGGTTCAAAATTTCGGCTGAAACACATCGGTTTTGGTGGGGTCCGAAACGGTAACTCCAAATTTTAGCCGAAATGACTGAAGTTTCACATTATCGGCCGATAATTTGCCCGAAACCGAAATTTTGGCCGATATTTTGGTTCTTCGAAAAAAAAAAAAATTCAGCCGAAATTTCAAATTTTCGGTTTCGGGCAAGACCGAAACCAAAATGAAAACCGAAATTTTGATCCTTGGTCATCATACATTGTAACATCCTCATGGTGAGGCTATAGCAACCCAGGTAGTTAAGGCAGTGTGGCGAGGTGACGCAGGACAACAACCCTAAAATCCGTGAATGCCCATGATATGCAAATTTGCCGAAATTAATCACAAATTAAGGCGATACTTGAGGGTTTCGTAGATTTCTGTCTAAATGTCCATGCAAGGTTCACATAGGGTCCAATCCGAAGCGCAAAACAAATTAGAAAATGCGAAAGTGGCGATCCGAGAGATAGAACTCTCGCTCCTTCTAGGTTGGGTCGTTCGATCGTAGTTCGTGATGGAATCGGTAGCTCCTTGCAAGGGCTTTAAATTGAAGTGGTTATAGGCGCAAAATGAGCAAGCTCGAGTCCAACAGCGGTTATGGATCGGCGAGCTAAGGATTGGATTTGATACATAAGGATAGATATTAAGGCTACTCTAGATCTAGGGTTTGGGAATAAGGGAAAATCAATAAAAAGGGAAAAAGGGGCTGCAAAGATTCAAGGAGAAGATAGAAAGATCAAACAAGAACAAGGAGAAGATAGAGAAGATCAAAGATAACATGGGCATCACACCTTAGCCTCGCACCAAACCCCAAATGGGGAAGAAGACTCACTCTTCAAAGCTCATCTCAAGCTCAATGCAAAGCATTTTCTTTCATTCATTAACAATTGCCAAAAAATGGCTTACAAAAGTATGCTATATAGTAATTACAAAGGGAATAATACTAAAATGGAAAAGTACTACGTTACCCTAAAAGGTAACTTGCATAAGAAACAAGAAAAAAATGTCAAAAGGTAAATTTTCGCAGAATATAGAAAATCCCCGTCGCTGGCGGTAATCTCCACGGACGTCCGTCTTGGAGGTCACGAATGTCCGTCGCCTACTCACGGACGTTTGTGATGTCCACGGACACCCGTCGCGCATTAACAGTGAGACCCTTATTTCCGGACGTCTGTCGCCTGATGACGTCTTGTGCCACATGAGCTGATCTCTAAGGCCTTTCCTCGGTGGTTCTTGACGCTCCTTGGCCCTTCCGTCGTTTCTTCCTCTGCCAGTACACCTTGTATGGCCTGAACCCTAGGTTCTTGTTGGTAGCGTCCCCGCCAATTCCCCCAGACCGAAAGGACTTCACCAATGAAGAGCGGTCATGGTATCGATCAAGCATGTCGGAGTCTAAGCGGCCGACTTCGTCTTCATTGCTCCATGTATTCTCAGAGTAAAGCCACTTCACTAAACTCCTATTGGTAGACACTTGGAAAGGATTGCAAGGGGGTGGGATTTAGCCTAGATAAGGAATTAGGACTTCCACGTTGAACGTTGAATTAACCCCCATATCTTGAGGAAGCTCAAGAACATATGCATTCAAACCACTCCTTGCCACAATCCTAAAAGGTCCGGCACACCGGGCTTGGAGTCAAGTCCAACCCGAACCATCACATGCTCACCAATTTGGAATTCCTTGAAACGCTTGTAGGAATCCGCTAATAACTTGTAACTGTCATTGCTCGAAATAATTTTAAGTCTAATTTCGACATGTAGATTATGAATATGTTGTGCAAAGGTATCTGCGGACTTTGACGTGCGGTGAGATGCAGACATGGGAATCAAATCTAGGGGTGCTTTTGGCTTGTGACCATGCACCACCTCAAATGGACTCTTACCTGTGGACCTATTGACGGAGTTGTATGCAAACTCGACTAATGGTAGAATGGAGTCTCAGGTCTTAATGTGATCACCGACAAGACAACGAAGGAGATTGCCTAAACTCCTATTGGTAGCCTTCATTTGACCATCGGTTTGAGGATGATATGCCGATGAAAATTGGAGCATAGTACCCATCATGTGTCATAGGGTTTTCCAAAAGTATCTAGTGAACTTGACATCCTTATCCGACACAATGGTCTTGGGTAACCCGCGGAGGTGGACCACCTCTCCGAAAAATAACTTCGTGATGGGGGTCGCGTTGGAGGTCTTATTGCACGGTATGAAGTAGGCCATCTTGGAAAAACGGTTCACAATGACAAAAATGGAGTCGTGCTTCCGGAGAGTCTTAGAAAGACCCAGCACGAAGTCCATCGAGACATCTTGCCAAGGTGTGTGTGGTACCGGCAAAGGAGTGTACAGGCCAATATTTTGCCTTCTTTGCTTGGAAACTTGGCAAATACGACATTGTTGCACAATCCAGGCGACATCTCACATGAGGTCAGGCCAATAGAATCTATCTTCAACAAGCGCAACAGTCTTGTTATGCCAGAAATGGCCGGCAAGCCTTCCAGCATGCAACTCCCAAATGAAGAAGTCACACAGTGAAGTGAGAGGGATGCATAGGCAATTGCCCATGAACAAATACCCGCGTTGCAGGGTATATTTGGAGTTAGTGCTAGGCGGATTCTCACGAAGAGCAATGTATTCCACCTCGAAATCTTGGCACTCAGGATACTCTTGGACCAATTGCTCAAATCCCATAACCTCGGTGCTCATAGTTTGCGAAGTCGCTTCCCGACGACTAAGCGCATCGGCCGCTTTGTTTTCAGCACCGGTCTTGTGCTTCAACACGAATGTGAACCCTTGAAGGTACTCGATCCACTTCAAGTACCTTGGGTTCAGCATCTTTTGGGAAGCAAGGAAGCGTAAGGCTTCATGGTCGGAAAACAACACAAATTCTTGCGGTCTAAGGTAATGTTTCCAATACCAAAGAGATCAGACGACCGCATAGAACTCCTTATCATAGGTGGAGTATTTTTGCTTTGTCTCGTTGAGTTTCTCACTAAAGTAGGTCACGGGATGGCCTTCTTGGCTAAGCACTCCTATGCCTACACCCGAAGCGTAGCAAGCGACCTCAAAGACTTTAGAAAAGTCCGGTAGGCGCATGACGGGTGCACCAGTCATTTTCCTTTTTATCTCAGCAAAGGCCTTCGTTGTGACTTTGCTCCATTGAAACTTCCCTTTCTTCATGTAATTAGTGATGGGAGCCATGATGGTGCTAAAGTTTCAAATGAACCGACGATAAAATGTGATCAACCCATGAAAGTTGCGGACATCATAAATATTCTTAGGTTCGGGCCCCTCTACAATAGCTCCTACCTTTTCCGGGTTCACAACCATTCCATCGGCCGAGACAATGAACCTCAAGAAGACAACGGATTGTTGCATGAACACGCACTTCTTGTAGTTCGCATATAACTTCTCTCCTCTCAAGGTCCCACAAACTAACCGTAGGTGGGTCAAGTGTTGCTCCTTGTCGCGACTATAGATCAAAATGTCATCAAAATACACCACAAGGGATTTCCCGATAAACGGTGGCAACACTTGGGTCATAAGCCTCATGAAAGTGCTCGGGGCATTTGAAAACCCAAAAGGTATGACCATCCACTCATAAAGACCATTTTTGGTCTTGAAGGCGGTTTCCATTCATCACCGGGACGGATGCGAACTTGATGGTAGCCACTTTTAAAGTCTATCTTGAAAAATATAGTGACACCAACCATCATATCCAACATATCGTCGAGCCTTGATATAGGAAACAGATACTTGACTGTATTCTTGTGATGGCCCAACTATTCACACACATTCACCAAATACCATCTTTCTTTAGTGTGAGTAGTGCGGGTACGTCACAAGGGCTTAAGCTCTCTTGGATGAACCCCTTCCGAAGGAGCTCATCAAGTTGTCGCGCCGATTCGGCATGTTCGACTAGATTCAACCTATAGTGAGGCAGGTTTGGTAGGGTAAATCTGGGGACTAAGTCTATGGCGTGTTGGATATCACGCATTGGAGGGAGTTCGTTGGGCAAGTCTTCTGATAAGACATCCACAAATTCTTTCAAAATTGGCTCATCCTCCTTAGGATACTCGCCCCTAGATTCGAGAGCACGCTCAACGGTGGTAACAACATACACCACACTCTCATCTAACAATGCTCTCTCAAACTCCGAAGGGTTCACAATGTTAATGGTCTTAGACGGACCACCCTTCTTCTCAAGCTTCTTGTCCGATGTTGTCTTGGGAGGCAAGGGGTTTAACTTTATCTTCTTGCCCTCATGCATAGACGTGCACACATCAGACCGCCCAAGGAGGGTCACGTCCAAGTCATAGAGCAAAGGCCTTCCCAAGATGATGTGGGCCACATCCATCGGCACCACATAGCACCACAAGGTGTCCGAATATGAGGCTAATTGTATCAACACACGACACCTTTGGGACACGGGAATAGAAGATGGTCGACCCATGCGACTTTGTACGGTTTCGGTTGGGCTTCGGGGGTAAGCCCTAAGCAGGTAATGGTGTGTGTCGACACAACGCTTGTGCAACTTTCGCTATCCACAATAACTTTACAACTCTTCTCCCCACATTTGGCGTAAGTGAAGAAAATGTTATCTCTACACCAATCATCCTTCTCATCACATTGAGGTTGTGCAAGGGCACACCTCACGACCAAGCAATCTTGGATGCAGGTTAGTGCACGGTTCCTCATCACTAGGTATGCCTTCCAGTTCATACACTTCTTCAACACCTTCCTCACTGACCTCTTCTTCAACCAAGAGAGTTCTTTGGGGGGTCTCTTGTAGGGCACTGGGCGGCAAAATGGCCAAACCCATGGCATTTGTAGCACTTTGATTGAGAGTTACCCCTTGATGACTCACCCACCACACCTTTCCCTTTGTCAAGCCTTACACTTGGAGGAGTGGGTTGTGTAGGCTTGGGAGGTGAGTTCCCCGAACTAGGCCTTCCTTCTCTGGGTCGATGGCTACTAGTATGCTGTTCAAATCGTCTCACCACCGTCGTTTTCAGATATCGCTTAAGGTCTTGCACAACGGGGTAACACTCCTCAAGGGTGTCAACGGGGTGGGAGATCAACTCTTTTTGCAGCTCCATTCGCAACCCGGTGCAGAACCTAGAAAGAGTGACTTGAGGATCTTCCGACACATTGGCTCTCATCATGAACTCCTCAAACTTGCCAATGTACTCTGCTATGGGCATACTACCTTGGCGCAAATTTTGCCATTGATCAAATAGGCGATTATAGTATGATCAAGGAACGTACTTCTCCGTAAATCGCTCCTTCATGCCCTCCCAATGGGTAATGGGAGCACAACCAACATTTGCCCGCATATGCTCGACGTTGACCCAAAAGAGTCGAGCTTGACCAATGAGCTTCATTTTGGCGAGTATAACACATCACTCATTGTCCATGCTATACCATTCAAAATGGTGATCCATATCGGAGACCCAATCGAGGAAGACCTTAGGGTCCATTCTTCTATCGAAAGTCGAAAACTCAACTCGTACATTTTTGAGGAGTTTCTCATCCAGATCGTAGTCATCTCCGAGATGAACTACTTCCCTTTGGTTTCGATTTCGACCTTCGAGTCGACCGCTGCGCTCAAAACGCGGACCATTACACTCATGGCATCGGTCTTATTGCTCCTCATCTCTTTCCAACTGTTACAAATGGTCAAGAAGCTCACCATTAGAGGCCACCATAGCCGTTTGGGGTTCCTCCATAGCATGCATCCTCTCATTCATGGTGATCATCATGGCTTGGATGCCCTTAAGACCATTGAAAATCACATTTGAGTCCATGGTGACCACGACTCACTACACGAGTTCTAAAATGCCACACAACTATGAATCACAAATGAGTGAGGAATTTTATCAAACACACGATGTGCACACAAATGACACAGAAATGAACACAAATATGAACACAAAAAATGCCTTAACCTATAACTTAGGCTTTGATACCAAAATTAATGTGGGACAACGACCCTAACATCTGTGAATGCTCATAATATGCAAATTTGCCGCAATTAAACTACTTAATTGAGCAATCAATCACAAATTAAGGCGACAACTGAGGGTTTCACAGAGTTCCGCCTAAATGTCCATGCTAGGTTCACGTAGGGTCCAATTCGACGCGCGAGATCGATTAGAAAATACGAAAGTGGCGATCCGAGAGATAGAACTCTCGCTCCTTCTAGGTTTGGGCATTCGATCGTAGTTCGCGGTGGAATCAGTAACTCCTTGCTAGGGCTTTGAATTGAAGCGATTATAGGCACAAATTGAGCACGCTCGAATCCAACAACGGCTACGGATCGACGGACTAGGATTGGATTTGATCCATAAGGATGGACATTAAGGTTACTCTAGATCTAGGGTTTGGTAATTGGGGAAAATCAATAAAAAGGGGAAAGGGGGCTGCAAAGATTAAAGGAGAAGATAGAGAGATCAAACAAGAACAAGGAGAAGATAGAGAAGATCAAAGATAACATGGGCATCACACCCTTGGCCTCGCACCAAACCCCAAATGAGGAAGAAGACTCACTCTTCAAAGCTCATCTAAAGCTCAATGCAATGCATTTTCTTTCATTCATTAACAATTGCAAAAAATGGCTTACAAAAGTATGTTTTATAGTAATTACAAAGGGAATAACCATAAAACGGAAAAGCACTAAGTTACCCTAAAAGGTAACTTACATAAGAAACAAGAAAAAATGGTCAAAAGGTAAATTTTCACATAATATAGAAAATCCCCGTCGCTGGCGGTAATCTCCACGGACGTCTATCCTGGAGGTTACGGGCGTCCGTCGCCTACTCACGGATGTCCGTGATGTCTATGGACATCCGTTGCGCATTAACAGTGCGACCCCTTATTTTTGGACGTCCGTCCAAAACCTACAAACATCCGTCGCCTGATGACATCTTGTGCACATGGGTTGATCTCTAAGGCCTTTCCTCTGTGGTTCTTGACGCTCTTTAGCCCTTCCGTCTTTTCTTCCTCCGCCGGTATACCTTGTACGGCCAGAACCCTAGGTCCTTGTTGGTGGTGTCCCCGTCATGAGGCCATGGCGTGGTCATGGCAAGGCCATATATTATTATTTTTTTATTTGTTAATCATTAATATATATATATATATATATATATATATATAATTTTTACATTTTTTATAGAGGATGAAAATTTTCAACTAATTAGGCAGATTAGTTGTGGGGAAAGATTGGAACGATCATCTCATGATATTTTCATGATCTCAAAATCAGTTGTGGGGATGATTGGTGGTATTAAAGTTCATAAAAAAGATAGAAAAATAGTAAAAAAAAAAAAAGATATATATATATATACACACACACATGCACGTGGGTTTGTAAAGAACTTGAGCATTGATTGATTGCAAAGGTGCTAATCGGATTAAAAAAAAATATGAGAGAAAAAGAGACGAGAAAGTACCGATCAAAAAAAAAAACGAGAGGCGAGAGAGATTAAAAAAGAAACAAACTTGCGTTGAGAGAGAGAGACAAGAGAGAGCATGGCTGCGAGAGAGGAGCTGCAAGAGAGGGGGCTGTGAGAGAGACTAGAGGGTTTCACTTAAACCCCTAAATACAGTGGGTATAACTTATCAAACATAAGTTATAAGTTATAAATAAAACTTATAAGTTTTATAATTTATAAGTTATAACTTATAAGGTTATATGATATAAATGAAAAATTCCAAATAGCAGTCATGGTGGCGCCATTGCGCCATTCCGTCATGGCGCCGCCATATATGCATTCTCACCATATAAGTTCATATGACGATTTATCTCATCATTCGTCATGGCCTCACTTTGACAACCATGATAGCAGCACTTCACCTACATTGATTGCATGGGCAATGGAGTAAGAAGAAATGAAAAAATTAGGATGCCATTTAAGAGGGTTTGTGAATGGCCATCGTAAACCTGGAACAGCCTTCGTACGAAGGATTGATATGATACAAACAAAGGATAGCGAGTAGAAAACGGCACGACCAATAAAGACTTGGAGAGAAGTAGTCGGTAGTGACATGAAGAATTGTGGAGTAACAGAGTATAGCCTAGAATAGAAAGGATTAGAGATATAAGTCTCACAAAGCTAGCCCCAAATAGATGGGACAGTGCGATGATGATGACAATATGATAATGATAATGCTATAGTTTCATAACACAAGGCAATTGATGTCAATCGAGCATTCACTCCTTTATTTTTGCTTTCTCCACATCCCATCTTGCGTCATTTCTAGATGAATATTCTTTATTAATTAATGTTGTTGATATTTGTGAAATTAAATACAAAATTACCCGCTAGTTAAAAAGCCAATTAATATGCACATTAAGGAATGCCAAGACTTGAAATATTGGAATGAACCAGTATTACCAGTATAGAAGATGAGATTCTAAGACAAGCTGGAGAGAGACTGAGAAAGATAAATATTCGGAAACAAAAGAGGACGGCACTGACCTGACCTACCACCAACCCTATCTATTCCTTATTTTGAATAGAGAATGAAACCACACATAGGAAGTACAAATAGAGAGCTAAACTACAAATTATTATAAAAATCAGGCAAAATTTTCTCACATTTTATAGGAATTGACATAATTGAAATTAAAAAGCTAAATAAACATGGAGAAACTGGAAACCAGATCAAATACAAGATTGTGTAGGTACCCATACTTCAATATACATATTCTTGGAACAGAAATTTCAATGCAAACCTTCATTGCAGAAGTTATGAATCTAAGAGATCTCATCCTTTCAATTTTCTCTGACGTTGAAATTGGGCGTTCAGTGATCTTGGCACTGCCACTGCATCATAATAATAATAATAGAATCATAGTGAAATTCAGCAGCATGGGAAAATCATGCCATCCTGGCTTGCATAAACATATCAAAAAGTTACTTGAATGAATGTAGGCGGGCTGCTAGTTTGTCTTCATCCTGTTGTTCTTTAATGCTTGCAAGCTGTTTCACTGCTGCAGTACAAGTACTCTGACCAAGGAACATATGCAACAGTAAAAATGTTCTTTAAAAAAGAAACAACATGAAACTTGGGACATATATAGCTTAACAAATGAAACACAAGTCACTAAATAAAAATATCATACGAGTTCAAAAACTAAAGTCTACTGAACCAAGCAATTCCATTTTTTTTATTGGTAAGTAACCAAGCAATAGGGCTGTCATGACCATAATGTCAACTTCATATATGTGTAAATAGCCATGTGCATGTTTGAGTGTATATAGCACAAACAAGCTTTAACACTTTGACCAACAAAGAATCCAAAATATGCCAATATCAAAAAATGTTAATTCAATGTAATTAATAGATTGGATTTTTCTATAAATAAATAAAAAAACTTGCAATGTGAAGTAATTTAGACTACCAAAGATTGCAGCACTTAAATATTGCAACTGTCACGTCCCTAGCATACACATATTTTGTTTCACTCAAAATGACAGGCAAGAAAAATGAATACTAAACTAATAGATATTTTTATGTCATCATTGTGACCAGGGCAGTCCCATGTAGGGGCAAGCAGGGTCAACTGCCCCTGCTTGACTTTAAACACCCCCCCCCCCTCTCTCTCTCTCTCTTCAGTAGTTTGAAAATCAAAATTTTATTGAAAAGGAGTCAATATTAGGTACTTGACTCCAACGTTGATGCTCTTGGTACTCAGGCCACTTCTTGTGAGGCATGCCATATGGAACCACTATATGTTCTGTATGATTTGACGCCATGATCTCAGGGTCTATGGTGCAAAATATTTAGTCAAAAGAAGGTCTCCATCATCTCATTCAAAACGATCAAAGGTCATCTAAAATTAAAGGTATGTTAGTGTAACGACCCAAACCCAACCCGATATGATATTGTCCGGTTCTGCCACACTAGGCTCGCCGATTTTAAAACACATCATATCTGGAAGGGAATGTCTCACTTATAGCCCAGGATCAGAACTAGTTTGCAACCAATGTGGGATTAAAGCATCCCATTGGGTGGGAATAAGGTCACAATCCCAGGGCCTCTACTCCTCTCCCCCACTTGATTGTAGAGTCGTCATCGGCTCTAATACCATCTGTGACGACTCAGACCCGACCCAGTATGATATTGTCCGACTCCCGTCTAATGGGATGCTCTGTTCCCACCTAATGGAATGTTTTAGTTCCACATTGTTTATAAGCTGGTCATGTTCCTGGGCTATAAGTGAAACCATTCCTTCTAGATATGACGCGTTCTAAACCCGGGAGCCTAATCTGGTAAAACCATACAATATCATATTGAGTTGGGTTTGGGTTGTCATAGATGATATCAGAGCCAAGGACGGCTCTGCAATCAAGTAGGGGAGAGGAGTAGAGGCTTCGAAGAGGGGTAGAGGCCCTGGGGTTGTGACCCTGTTCCTGCATAATGGGATGCTTTAGTCCCACATTGGTTGCAAGCTAGACATAATCATGGGCTATAAGTGAGACCATTCCCTTCCAGATCTAACGCATTTTTAAATCAGGGAGCCTAATGTGGCAAAACCGGACAATATCATTCTTGGTCGGGTTTGAGGCATCACAAAAGAAGTAATGGGTTGTCGCCCTGTTCCCGCCTAACGGAATGCTTTGTTGTCACCTAATGGGATGCTTTAGTCCCACATTGGTCACAAACTCGTCCTAATCCTAGGCTATAAGAAAGATCATTCCCTTCCAGATATGATGTGCTTTAAAACCGAAAAGCCTAGTGTGGCAGAACCGGACAATATCACATTGGGTCACCCCAGATGGTATCAAAGTCAAGGACGGCTCTGCAATCAAGTGGGGTAGAGGAGTAGAGGCCTTGGGGTTGTGACCATGTTCCAGCCTATTGGAATGCTTTGTTCATGCCTAATGAGATGCTTTAGTCCCACAGTGGTTGCAAACTAGTCACATGACGCATTCATGGAATGGAAACAAAATCGAGAAGGGATGTGGCCTAGAATCGAACAATATCTTTTGTTGTGCGCGTTGATACATGGATAAAGCATTTTTTAAACGAGGAGCTAGTGTGGCAGATAGCTATAAATGGTAGCCACTAATTTTAAATGAAATTTCACAAATTTAACGCAGAAAATAGAGTATTTGTTATCCCAGTATTTGCAATAATGATCTTTAGATTATAAAGCACCTATCGGAAAGAACACATAACAATACCATGTCGCACACATCCCAAAAAGTGATTTGGGTACTGAGTCATTCAACACTCGGCTTAGTTAGTACTAACTCATTTGAATAAAAAACCAACAAGCCCCCCTCCAACTGACTAAAAAAAATTATTATCCGGTACCCAACCCAACACCAATGCTCTTGATACTAGGTCACTTTTTTAGATGTGCGCAATGTGGAACCATCATGTGTTATGTGTGATTTTACGCCCATGATTGTGACTCCATATTAAATTTAAATTCGCCAAAATCAATATATGTATATTGTCAATATCAACACAACATCATCAATATTTGCGTTTACTCTATAAAAACTATAATTCACCAGTAATTTACTTCGTAATAACTATAATGACGGTAGGAGAAAACGAAGGTCGGGTGCTCGTGAGCTTGCACGGTTGGAGTGGGGTATGAAGGATGGAAGGGGGTGAGGGTCGACTGACCCCCATCTGCTATCTTTCGAAGTGGGTGATCATCCGGTGCGATTATGAAGATGATATCATGGAATGTTCGGGCATTTGCGATGGGACTAAGCATGCGGGTGTCAAGAGATTCATCCGATCGATTCAGCCGGCAGTAATCACGCTCAAAGAGATTAAATGGGGCTTCTGCGACCAGCGCAAGGTCGCATCTGTTCTCTCTGGTAAGGACTAGGAGTGGACTGGAGTTGATTCGGCTAGAGCTTCAGGAGGCATCCTGGTGGCGTGGAGGCCGTCCTTGTTCGAGAAAATCGACGAAGAGGTGGGGATTTTTTCGGCTTCGTGGTTCTACGTAATAGAGATAACGGGAAACTATGAACCTTCGCGGGCATTTATGGGCCGTCGGATAACTTCTTCGTTATCCGAGGGGATTTCTGGGAGGAATTGGATGCGGTGACTGCCAGGTGGACCACCCAATCTGCCTGGGTGGCAATTTCAACGCAATCAGATGGGGGTATGAAAAACAAGGGGGGCCTCTTGAGGTGATGGTAATGGCAAATTTCAATTCTTGGATTTCAGACTGGGCGTTGGAGGATGTCCCGTTAACCAGCTCTCGCTTCACCTGGTCAAATCTCCAAGATCTTCCCTCTCTCAGCTAGTTGGACCGATTCATATGCAACACGGAGTGGATCGAAGTGCTCCTGGCGGCCTGACTGGAATGCTTAGCAAGGGCCACTTCCGATCACAAGCTTGTGCTACTTACTTGTGATGCGAGGGGGAAGGGGCCGAGCCCGTTTCGATTCGAAAACATGTGGCTGTTGGATGACCGGCTCCGTGCGGCGGTACCGGAGTGGTGGAGTGAAATTAATCCTAGGGGTATTGCAGCTTTTAGATTCATCTCTAAGCTGAACGGGATTAAAAAAAGAGTTATTGATTGGAATAGAGAGGTGTTCGGAAATCTGCAAAACAATAAAGAGGCGATTCTATTGCGGCTGAGGGACCTTGACGGCTTGGAGGAGTCCAGGGCTCTGTCCGTCAATGAACGCGAAGAGCGCGACCAGATCAAATAGCAATTCATCTCTATCGCTAGAGCTGAAGAAGTTGCTTGGAACTAAAAGGCCAAGGTGCGGTGGCTGAAAGAGGGTGATCTGAATACCAAATATTTTCATGTCATGGCCAATGCGAGGAATAAAAGGAACTTCTTGGGGTTGGTGACTGTGGAGGGGATGACGGCGATCGGTTATGAACAGATTCGCGACCAAGTGGTTCAATTCTATTCGAAGCTCTATGAGGACGACGGACTTGTGAGGCCCGTGTTGGACGGGATTCCGTTTAACCTGCTCGCTGATGAGGATAGGGAAGACATCGAAAGGTCGTTCCAAGCAGAGGAGGTTTGGAACGCCATTAAGGAAGGGGTAAGGAACAAATCGCCAGGTCCTGATGGTTTTACTGTCGAATCTTTCGAGTATTTTGGCCGACACTTAATGCTGAATTGATGGAAGTATTCCATGAGTTTCACAACTATGCTTTCATTGGGCGTAGCCTTAACTCGACGGTCATCGCTCATTCCTAAGAAAAACGGGGTGCAGGAGCTCTCTGATTTCCGCCCGATATGCCTCATCAACTGCTTGAATAAGATCCTTGCGAAGGTACTAGCTAACAGGTTGAGTCCCCTAATGGAGAAACTGATCTCCAACTCGCAAGGGGCTTTCGTCAAAAGGAGACAGCTTGTGGAACAGGTTGAGGTGGCCCACGAGATTATACACTCTGCGCATTCTGACCGAGCACCGGTGGCTCTTTGGAAGGTTGATATGGAAAAGGAGTACGATCGCATAAGCTGGTCTGGCCTGGATTACATGCTTAGCAAGTTCGGTTTCGAAGGTAAATGGAGGAACTGGATGCGGGGATGTTACTCTACTCCTTAGTTCTCGGTGTTGGTTAATGGGTCTCCTGCGGGGTATTTCAAAAGCTCACGAGGTATTCGACAAGGAGACCCTCTCTCCCCCTTCCTCTACAACCTGATGGGGGAAGCCCTTGCGGGCCTTATTGCTCGTGCTAAATCCTTGAAGTTCAATTTCGGGAATTAGAGTGGGAGCTCTCGACCGATTCATCGCTATCCTGCAATACGCTGATGATACGATCCTTTTTGGTAAAGCCAAAGTAGAGGAGTTTAAGAACTTGGCGGACGTGCCTACCGTATTTGAGGCAGTTTCGGGGCAGCGCATTAATTTCCATAAGTCTAAAATTACGGGTATCGGGGTTGATAATGCTCTCATACAGGAGCTGGCTCACACAGTTTAGTGCGGCAGCCAAGATCTGCCGATCAAATATTTGGGCCTACCTTTGGGATTGCGGAAACCAACTGCCAACGATTGGGAACCGGTGATTCAACGATTACAGCAAAGGCTATCCACGTGGAGTGGCAAATTTCTCAGCAGTGGTGGCCAGCTAATTCTGCTTAGAGTTGTACTGTCTAGTCTTCCAATCTTCTATATGTCAATGTTTAGGTGCCCAGCTGGCGTCTTAACGCTGATCGAGCAAATCCAACGCAATTTTCTATGGGAAGGTTCGGGACTGGAGAGAAAATATCATCTGGTTAACTAGGACACGTGTAAACTACCGCTGAGTTGTGGAGGACTGGGTATTCGGAGTGCGAAGTGGACCAACGTGGCGCTGCTTGGCAAATGGTTTTGGTGTGCTGGAAACGCAGATGAAGTGGACAGTTTATGGCGAAAGGTTCTGCTGGAGAAATACGGTCCGTTTGATCACAACTAAGGAGTAAATACCGCAGTTAATAGGGGTACGTCCAATTGGTGGAAAAGTATCTGCAGCACTTGGATGCACTTTGCTAGAGGGATTCGATTCAGCTGGGGTTGTGGAAACCGCATATTGTTTTGGGAGGACAATTGGGCTGAGGAGGGGAAGCTTAATCAGATTTTTCAACGTATCTACTCCATAGCTCGGAATCCCTCGGGATGTGGTCACCCGACGCAATCTGTGTGCTAGCGCAGAAGAAGAGTATGCTAGACTCCTACAGTTGTTGTACAGGTTGGCCCCAAATGCTGATAATTTGGACCAGCGAAGATGGGGCCCGAATAAGGACGGCATGTTCAGCTTCAAGACGTACTATCGGATTCTAACCCGCTGACCGCTCGTCAAATTCCAAGGTGCTGGGTTGTGGAAGACGAAAATCCCATCTAAAATTAAGTTTTTCACCTGGTCCCTATTCAAAGAGTGAGTGCTCACAATGGATGTGCTCATTCGTAGGGAAAAGGACATCACCAATCGCTGCGTCATGTGCTCTAGGGAAGAGGAATCAGCATCCATTGTCAGGTCGCTTCCGAGATCTGGGATATAGTTTTAAGCCTATTCCAGATGAAATGGGCCATGTCTAATATGTCGTATGATCTGTATCTTACCGGGTTCGCCGCCGACATGGATAGCAGGACTAGGGACAGTTGGATAGTGTCTTTCTTAGCTGTTATCTGGAGTTTTTGGAGAGAGAGAAACCTGCGAATTTTTGAAAAGAAGAAGAGACCTGTGGGGCGTATCGTGAAGGCAGCAATGGACCTTGTCACTCTTTGGGTATATGCAGGAGCTGAGGTGTGTTCGGAACCTTGGGATCCGGGGTAATTTCCTCGAGCGAGCCGCTAACTGTGGTGAGGGGGTGTACTTTGTTTTACCTTTTTTGTTCTGTTATCTTTTCTTAATTGACTACGAGGCACAACTGTTTTGGCCGTTCCTTTGTATTGTTCATTCCAGCATCTTGCTGACTTTTCAATATAATTTTGTTTTTACCAATAAAAAAAAAACTATAATTTCAAAAAAATGTGCCATTGAAAGTTGTTTATGTGTCAAACATTTCATTAATCAATATTACTGAAAACAGTAAGATCCATACACAGCTATCAACCTATTTTTTAATAATCTAATAACAAAGAAAAAAAGGCAATCAACAAAAACAACATACTTCCAATTCTGCAGCACGACTATCTCGGTCAAAGACTCTCCCCCTTTTCTTCTTCTTTTTTGGTTGATGTTGACCATTTTTTTCTGAATGATCTTTGTGATGTGTGTCAGTATGCGAGGCATTCGAGGATTTGGAAGACTCTAAAAAGCTGCTTTCTGAAATTTCATTGCTTGATACTGTAGGATCATCTATCCTCCTGCAAAGAAACGTATATTTATCAATGAGATGTGATACAAAAAGTCAGTTTTCTTCCGCATTTCTCATAAAATTTTAACTGACTTATATCTTAAGGTACGTTAGGGCAAGCTCCATGCCAGTGCACTCCAGCTCCCCACCTGCTCCCCGTCAGAGCAGGTTTTATATGATTTCAGTTAAAACAGCTCCTCGCCAGAGCGAATGGGATGGGGACATGGTTTACCAAACACGCTCCGGGCCTAAGAGCACCGCTCCGGAGCTCAAGAGTCGTTCTTAGGACCCAGGGAGCTAAAGCCAAATGCACCCTTCAAGAATTATATCACAAAAATGTTCTCCTTTGCTCCAAAAATTAAAAAGTAAGGAAACTCTTTCCACTAATACAAAATATTTTCTTGAATATGAGCCTGGGTTTGCTTTTCTTCTTTGTTTCGTTTATTTGTTATCAGTAGCCTTGGTTTTTCTAATCAATATAAAAGAAATATAATTGAGATAAAAGAAAAAAGCTCATAATATAGAGAGAGAGAGAGAGAGAAAAGAAAGCACAGGATACCAGAATTGTAGACAAAAGACAAGTAGGTTGGTGGGCCTAGACAACCAAACAGGATAAGGCAAAAAAAAAAAAATACAATTTGCTGCATTACTCACTTCCTGGTGTGGGGTGCCTGAAATATCTAAAATTAGGGTAGTAGTTAATCAAAAGTACAACTGTACCCTACAAAGGTAAGTTCTCCAATGACCAACTCGATCCAGTGATTGACAGCCTCTCTGTATAGCTAATCATCTATTGTGGATACATATACAATTATAATGCCCTTGCTTGGGGTGATGGTAAAAGGCTGAGGCTGTCAAGCATGAAAACACAGGTTCGAGTCCGGAGAGCAGCCACTTTGTGTGTAATAAGCCAGAGATTAGGTCTGTATCCCGTCCACCCCCCACCCCACCCTTAAAAAAAATAAGAAAAAAACACCCTGTACATAGAGGACCAACACTGGGCAATGGCATCATAATGCCACATGTCAATGCCTCTAAGGTAGACTATAACAATGCAACCTGATTCGCTGATTTGCTCGGTTCAGTTTCAGGATCGTGGTTAGCCATTTTCGAGCAAACTTGATTCGCAAGCAGTAGGATGAGTTTTGACTTATAGTGGTGCATATAAGTATTAATTATTTATTAAAAAATTAATGTTTTCTTTCAAAAAGGAACTTAGGCAGACTTGGTCAGGAGCGTGACTGCCTTGTAAGTAAGACCAGAGGTTTAAGTCCTCTTCCTTACTTTTTATTAATGTTATATACCATTAAAAAAAAATTGTAGTCTGGTTCGCTTACTAGCAGCGAACTGAGCTGCAAATCGGTTCATAGTTGGTACCACTTGTAGCGAACCAGGTACTCTGGACTACAGACAAGAAAGAATAGCCTCCAGGTGCGTGGATGTGTACCTTATATGTATTTATTAGCTTCAGCCACAACAAATCCGACAAACTGAACCAGTCGCTTATAAATATAAGTACAAGATATAACAAACTTATAGAAGTTCTCATCCAAAGTACAAGTCGGTCTGATCCACCGTTGGTTCGGTGAACGGTCTGCCATATGGATTACAATTTTGTGCACATCCAGCTATACAAGGGAGATATTCAAAAGACACAAGGTGTTTATGTAGTTTTCATTTGTGTTCTCCTGAAGTGAGTGTAGCTTTTTCATGTCACAACATGTTAACTCCACCAATGAAAGACTTATTCTCATCCTTCATATCATGATGACAAGAAGCGATACATGGTGGTAAGACTTCAATACACGCATTGTGTGGAAGGGTGATGTGAGGGAGTATATATATATATATATATATATATATATATATATATATATATATATATATATATATATATATATATGCATGACAACAAGGGTCAATAGAAATAAATGGGTGCCTACCAGCTCCTTTTGCATTTAGTGGATGTTAAGTCTTAAACAAAACAAAAAAAGATTAGCATGAATAACCTCCAAATGGAGTAAGAATAGTTTTTCAGGAAACAAATGATAATGGAATAACTTTCCGATGTCAATAAACTATTGGACTCTATGACTAAGAATGTGATGTATGTGACTTTATGCCTACCAAAAAATTTAACAAAGGGACCTCCAAGTATTACTCACATTCCACTAGAGGGCTCTTCTGAAAGCCTTGACGAATGATCAGATTGCTGAGCATCCTGCAGTCAGCAATTAAAATTTCCAGGAGCAAGCTATAAGGCTAGCTGAGCTTCTAATAGAATGAACAGATTGACATACCTTAAATGCTTCATTAAAAGCTTTCTCAACCAGTTCCTCCTCAGTAAAAACTTTAAGCTCATCGACCCTATCAATTCATAAATATTTGTGCAAAGGATACCAGAATCAATAAAATCAAAAGAACATAGGTAGATAAGAAATCAATCAGTTGCATCCATACATGAGTGCATATGAATGCATGAAAATTCAGAGACAGCAGGTAACTAAAATAACCATAATATAAAAATAATAATATTAATGTAGTTTTATCAACTTTTGACTTGTAAGTGTGACAGACTGTATTGTTTTTACCTAGATTTTAAAGAACCTCATATTACGTTTTTATATCTCACAATGATACCATCATTATCAAAAAAGATTGACTAGCCTTTCTTAGAAGGATCAAATGAATAGACATAGAAATTAAATAGCATTTACATCAATTCATTCATTTATTGAATAAAGCATGTATTGACAAATTCACCATACTATGGACTCATAAACTTGTCATTATATATACATCTTTCCTTTGGTCAAATCACTAAATTTGGGCTCAAAGTTCAGATGCACCATCACATGGCACTTTGTAAGGAAAATAATGACCTTTATGTTCACTAAAGATGTTGAAAAAGAGACGATAAAGAAACAGTTTACTTTAAAATAGGAAATCTATATAAGCCTACAGCCATTGCTTGGTGCAATGGTAAAAGGCTTCGGTAGTCAGGCGTGATTCGAGTCCGTCGAGCAGCCACTTTGTGTACAAAAAATCGAAGGTTAGGTCTGTGTCCTGTCCACCATCCCAGAACCCCGTATATACGGGACCAACACTGGGTAGTGTCCTTATATATGCCTACAGCAATTTTCAAAAGATCTCCGCCTATTTTCTTGAGGCTTAAATTGGTATAAATTTTACCCTAGCACATTGAAACAAATTAAGGGGCATGAACTCTTTTTTAAAATAAATTTTTTTTATTGATTTTATTAATAAAGATAAAATTGATAATTGGCATATAAGATTAAAAGAGGCAATGCCTGACCATAACAAGTAGAGGGCCTAAAATCCCATCCCTGAAGGGGTCTCCACACATCATTTGTTTTCCATGAGACATGAAAAAGGGAGTCTAGAATATCCAATTCATCTAAGATTTCATTTAAGACTCCAAATAGCTACTCAGCTGAATTTGGTTACATCATTAACTAGAGCAGGCATCATTCAATCAACAACAAAAATGAGTGACTGAACCATAAACATGCACCCACTCAAAATTGTGTTTCTCCCTTAACGATAAAAGCCCCTAGCCTCTACTAGCTTCTGCCAGTAAGTTGATAAAAATTAACAGCTTTCAAAAGAAGTTGAGCCACATCCCCCATTTGTTAAGGGATAAAAGGTGCAGCTACAAAACTGCGGTTAATTGAATAAACGTATCCAATAAAACAGAATTCACTGATCACTTAAGTTCAATTATTCCATCCTAAAGGCATCAATATTACCAAACAGCTTATGGAACAGACAATAAACCCTAACCAAGCATGATAGCTACTATCTTCAAAACAAAAAACGATTTATTGGTCAACAATAACAAAGTCCAAAAATGGGAAAAATACAAAGGAAATTGAGAATGCACGAACAAGATTCCCAAATGAAATAAAACAAAGGAAAACAAACTGCAACAACCTCACATGATAATAGAATGAAACAAGGGATGCATAGGAAAAAGCAGTCCACCTGTGCCATTGGCCGCTGGCACCAATTAAAACATTAGCATCCTGGATTTCATTAGAGAATCGTAAACACATCCAAGACAAACTACTTGAATCCACTGTTCAACTTTGAATCATCTTAACAGGTTTATGCTATATAATTATACTACACTCCAAATAAAATATATATAGATGCAGGTAGCAATAAATAATAATAATAATTCGCAAAACATGCATGACAATTTCAGTACAAGCATTAGCAACTAATGAATAATGACAAGAGTTTGAAGCAGAACAAATAAAAAACTAAAGGAAAAAAAATTACGAAAGTTCATCACTGCAGGCTTGAGCTGACCCCCCACATAATTCTGCTTCCAAACTCTGCATTTTGCAAGAAAAAACAGAAAAAAAAACTTTTAGATAATAAAAAATAGGGGCCGGCTCTCTTGACCGTCATTTAAACACCAAATGGTGTTTAACCATTCATTGGCTTATGATCTTCGAAATCCATACCGTCAAACTGATATATCATCAATTGAAGAGATATGGGTCGAAAAATCACACATTTTGGGAGATTCGAATCATCCGATCCGTACACTCTAACACCAATGGCTGTTCTTAATTTTGATGGCTGATATTAAAGTTCACTGATCGAATAGTTTGCATCCACTTATAAGGATGATCCTTTGGCTGGGACATGTTCCAGCGATGGATTGCTACTTGGGCAATTTATATTGATCATAGATGTGTGCCACATGGCACAATGATAAATCACACGTCATGTTGGAAATGATAAATCCAAATTAATATCGATACCAATATCAAAGAATCATGGGTTGTTATTCAAAGAGATTTTCTTGTAATCCGTATCAAAGTAGTTATTTTGTATTGGTATGTGTGTAAGACTTTAAAGTAGCATAGGGAATAGTAAGGGGTCTCATTAATATGGACATGTATTTACTATTCTTAGTATCTAGGACTCTATATATGTGTGTGTTGTCTTTGTCAAGTTAAGAAGAAGAAAAGAAAGAAAAAGATTGAAGAGAGAGAAATAGAGTACAAGTGAAAATGTAGGAGTTTGTGAACAGAAGTCTATTGTAAGTGTGTTTGGTAATATATAAAGCATATATAATTTTGAGGGTCTCTTGTGTCTCTTTTTAGGAGCTCTGCATGGATCTTGGTGATCATGCATCTGCGGTTTAATATGTTTTATAAAATTTTTGTTGTGTACATTTTTTAAAATGGTGAAGCTTAGATGCTTCCCTCAAATCAGCACTCTTGATTATGAGACAACATTGGTATCAAAGTGTGGACGATCATAGATGTAGCTTGTTCTAAGCCAACATTAATATCAAAGTGTCAAGGTTGAGCGTGTTTGATTCTTGAGAAAAAAAATGTGTTGTATGAGGGATATTTTTTAAATGGGTGAAATTCTATTAAGGGTTTAGTGGTTGTGTTGCACAAAGTGTGGTGTATTAGAGATTGATGATGAAAAGAATCACTCTATGTTGAGTTGAGCCGGAAAT
Organism: Chloranthus sessilifolius; assembly: GCA_021018995.1. Lineage (NCBI taxonomy): Eukaryota > Viridiplantae > Streptophyta > Magnoliopsida > Chloranthales > Chloranthaceae > Chloranthus > Chloranthus sessilifolius. Next base: position 96,705,070 of record CM037592.1, read on the forward strand.
ATTCCGTGCTATGTGAGAACTGTGTTTCTCATAATTTTTGGATGAGTGAAGTCCATTATTATGTTTTGGACGAGTGAAGTCCATTATTTTTTGGACGAGTGAAGTCCACAGTGAGTCCACCTGGTGTTCTCAAACCCAGGTAAGGTCAATGTTTTGTTTGATGATTTGTTTCATGTGCAATACCATAGCGATTGCTTTTTATCAAAGCTTCATTCAAAAAAATGTTACAAGCTGCGATTGATGAATTGAAGCTCAAAATCCCAATGTACAAAGTGTGAAAAACTTATTCAGATTACAAGCCAGAATTCAAGGCATCTCACTAATGGTAGAAATGGTCATAATCATGAGTTTGATGGAAATGAAGCACTATTCAAGAAGGACGTTGTCGAGAATGCAGTCTTCGCTGCACTTCATTATCTTCCTAAAGTATACAATATAAGTTTTCTTGATACAAACTATAAGCATGTGACTAACACACAAGCCAAAGTGCACGAGCTTGAAAACCAGATCAAGACTCTTGAAGAAGAAATGAAGAAGCTGATTAAAGATGAAGCGCGAAGCAATGCGTAATTTTGATTTAAGGGAAAGTTTTGTTGGAAATGATAAATCCAAATTAATATTGGTACAAGTATCAAAGAGTCATGGGTTATTATTCTAAGAGATTTTTTTTTAATCCGCATCAAAGTAGTTATTTTGTATTGGTGTGTGTAAGACTTTAAAGTAGCATAGAAAATAGTAAGAGGTCTCATTAATATGGAAATGAATTTACTATTCTTAGTGTCTAGGACTATATATATATATATGTGTGTGTGTGTGTGTGTGTGTGTGTGTGTGTGTTGTCTTTGTCAAGTTAAGAAGAAGAGAAGAAAGAAAAAGATTGAAGAGAGAGAAATAGCGTACAAGTGAAAAGTGTAGGAGCTTGTGAACAGAAGTTTATTCTAAGTGTGTTTGGTAATATTTACAGCATATATAGTTTTGAGGGTCAATTGTGTTTCTTTTTATGAGCTCTGCATGGATCTTGGTGATCATGCATCTCCGGTTTAATATGCTCTATAATTTTTCCGTTGTGTACAATTTTTTAAATGGTAAAGATAGTTAGATGCTTCCCTCAGACTAGCTCTCATAACAAGCCAATCCTAAGATCGTCCAAGCTCTGATACCAATGTTGGCTCATAATTTAGAGAGTCGATTTGAGGGAAGCATCTAACTAGATTTCACCAAAATGTATACAACGGAAAAGTTATAAAGCATATTAAACCGGAGATGCATGATCACCAGGATCCATGCGAAGCTCCTAAAAAGAAACACAATAGACCCCCAAAACTATATATGCTTTATACATTACCAAACACACTTACAACAGCCTTCAGTTCACAAACTACTACCCTTGTCACTTGCAATCCATTTCTCTCTCTTCAATCTTTTTCTTCTTTTTCTTAACTTGACAAAGGCAGCACACATATATATAGAGTTATAGATACTAAGAATAGTAAATACATATCCATACTAATGAGACCTCTTACTATTCCCTACGCTACTTTAAAGTCTTATACACACCAATACAAAATAATTACTTTGATGCGGATTACAAGAAAATATCTTACAATAACAACCCATGGCTCTTTGATACTTGTACCAATATTAACTTGGATTTATCATTTCCAACAAAACTTCCCTTTAAATCAAAATTTCTTCATTGATTACTGCAGTACAGATCGTCCCTCGATTTGTGCACCATTCTTCAGCTTTATCAATTCTTCTACAAGGTCATTGATTCTTTTCTCTTGATCTTCATTTTTGTTTGGACTTCAATCAACTGACAATAGTTTGCACCAATGAAAACTACGTTATAGCTTTCCGGTAGATAGTGAAGCGTTGTTGCGCTCTAAATTGTATCTTTCTTTGAGAATGCTTCTAACCCATAACACTTCGATTAACTCAAAACATTTAATTTTGATTTACAACTTCCAACACCTCTCTTTACATCAAAATTACGCATTGCTTCGTGCTTCATCTTTAATTAGCTTCTTCCAATTCTTCACTTCCTCTTCAAGATTCTTGATCTGGTTTTCAAGCTCGTGCACTTTGGCGTGAGTGTCAGTCACATGCTTATAGTTTGTATCAAGAAAACTTATATTGTATACTTCAGGAAGATAATTAAGAGCAACGAACACGGCATTCTCGACACCATCCTTCTTGGATGGTACTTCATTTCGATCAAACTCATGACAAATATCATTTCCGCCAGTAGTGACAGAAGCCTTGAATACTGATTTGTGATTTGAACCAGTTTTCCATACTTTGTAAATTGGGGTTTTGAGCTTCAATTCATCAAACGCATCTTGTAATATTTTTTTGAATGGGGTTTTGACAAAAACGGGGTCAATCGCCATAGTACTGCACATGAAACAAAACATTGACCTTACCTATCTTTGCAAACACCCGGAGGACTCACTGTGAACTTCACTCGTCCAAAAAAAATGGACTTCACTCATCCAAAATATAATAATGGACTTCACTCGTCCGAAACATATGAGAAACAAAGTTCTCACATAGCACGGAATCTTTCCGGCTCAACTCAACATAGAGCGACTCTTTTCATCGCCAAACTTTAATACACCATACTTCGTGCAACACAACCACTAAACCCTTAATAGAATTTCACCCGTTTTAAAAAATGCCACATACAACACAAAAATTTTATTTTATTTTATCCCAAGGATCAAACACGCTCAACCTTGACGGTTTGATACTGATGTTGGCTCATAACAAGTCGCATCTAAGATCGTCCAAGCTCTGATACCAATGTTGGCTAATAATTAAGAGAGTCGGTCTGAGGGAGGCATCTAACTAGCTTCACCAAAATGTACACAGCGGAAAAATTATAAAGCATATTAAACCAGAGATGCATGATCACCAAGATCCATGAAGAGCTCTTAAAAGCAACACAACAAACTCTCAAAACTATATATGCTTTATATATTACCAAACACACTTACAATAGCCTTCAGTTCACAAACTCCTACACTTTTCACTAGTACTCTATTTCTCTCTCTTCAATCTTTTCTTTCTTTTCTCCTTCTTAACTTGACAAAGACAACACACATATATCTAGACTTATAGATACTAAGAATAGTAAATACATGCCCATATTAAAGAGACCTCTTACTATTCCCTATGCTACTTTAAAGTCTTACACACACCAATACAAAATAACTACTTTAATGCGGATTACAAGAAAATCTCTTAGAAAACTTATATTGTATACTTCAGGAAGATAATTAAGTGCAGCGAACATGGCATTCTTGATAGTGTCCTTTTTGGATGGTGCTTCATGTCCATTAAACTCATGATAAATATCATTTCTGCCAATAGTGGTAGAAGCCTTGAATACTAGTTTGTGATTTAAACCAGTTTTCCGTACTTTGTAAATTGGGGTTTTAAACTTCAATTCATCAATCTCATCCTGTAACATTTTTTTTAATGGGACTTTGACAAAAACGGGGTCATAGTACTGCACATGAAACAAAACATTGGCCTTACATGTCTTTGCGAACACCGAGCGGACTCACTGTGGACATCACCCGTCCAAAAAATATGGACTTCACTCGTCCAAAATATAATAATGGACTTCACTCGTTTAAAACATATGAGAAACGCAGTTCTCACATAGCACAGAATCTTTTCGGTTCAACTAAACATAGAGTGACTCTTTTTGTCGCCAAACTCTAACACCACACTTTGTGCAACATAACCACTAAACCCTTAATAGAATTTCACCCGTTTTAAAAAATGTCCCCATACAACACATAATTTTTATTTATTTTTCTATCCCAAGGATCAAGCATGCTCAACCTTGACGGTTTGATACTGGTGTTGGCTCATAACAAGCCACATCTAAGATCGTCTAAGCTTTGATATCAATGTTGGCTCATAATTAAGAGAGTCGATCTGAGGGAAGCATCTAACTAGCTTCACCAAAATGTACACAGCGGAAATATTATAAAGCATATTAAACCGGAGATGCATGATCACCAAGATCCATGCAGAGTCCCTAAAAAGAAACACAATAAACCCTCAAAACTATATATGCTTTATATATTACCAAACACACTTACAATAGACTTCTATTCACAAACTCTTACACTTTTCACTTGTACTCTACTTCTCTCTTCAATATTTTTCTTTCTTTTCTTCTTCTTAACTTGACAAGGACAACACACACATATATAGAGTCTTAGATACTAAGAATAGTAAATACATATCCATATTAATGAGACTTCTTACTATTCCCTATGCTACTTTAAAGTCTTACACACACCAATAAATAATAACTACTTTGATGCGGATTATAAGAAAATCTCTTTGAATAACAACCCATGACTCTTTGATACTTGTACCAATATTAATTTGGATTTATCATTTCCACCAAAACTTCCCTTTAAATCAAAATTTCTTCATTGATTACTGCGGTACAGATTGTCCCTCGATTTGTGCACCATTCTTTGGCTTTATCAATTCTTCTTCGAGTTCACTGATTCTTTTCTCTTGATCTTCAATTTTGTTTGGACTTCAATCAACTGACAATAGTTTGCATCAATGAAAATTACGTTATAGCTTTCTGTTAGATAGTGCAGCGTTGTTGCGCTCTCAATTGTGTCTTTCTTTGAGAATGCTTCTAACCCATAACACTTCGATTAACTCAAAACATTTAATTTTGATTTACAACTTCCAACACTTCAATGGTGTGAAATAAAAAGTGGCATTTTAATGGTGTAAGATCAATTAAACACCATTGGTGTTTAAATGTCGGTCAGGAGATCCCTAAAAAATCAAGTGGTGTGAGGAGTCTTATATTTGGATTTTCAATGCTTATTACTGTATTAAAAAAAATTACTTCACTTAGATCGTAGAGTAGGATTGAGTATAATTTAGAAGGCAACACTTACTAAGGAATATGTGTCAGAAATTTTGATTAAAAACTCGAAGAACAATTCAACGAAAAATTGATTAAATACCTACCTGAAGTTGTTCGACGATAGAGGCTTTGAATTCGAGTACACTAGTGATGGGACTGACGAGATTGGGAACATAACTTGGTCCCCCGCGAGGGCACGAAGTGCAGATCGCTCCTTCTTTTGGGGGAGAATCGACCATCTCCATTAGCGAATTTTTTTCACTTGAACAGGGATTTAGCTTTATATATACGAGTGTTGGCGCTTGTGGCTCACGTGGAGGGTAAGAGGCGCCAAAAAATAGGTTGAAACAAAAGAAACCACACCTTACTTGAAAACTCTCTTTACCTCTCCTTCGTCTTCTTCTTCTTCGGTAACAGCAAAGAAGAGAGGAACCATTGGACCTAAGAAGAAGAAGAGGGATTGGGTGGGCTTGGTGGTAACCAGAGGAATACTTAGATTCTGATTCTATGATAACTCAGAAAAATAAGAAGAGTAGAGAAGAAAAGGGGTAAGGGTACGGCTCTTCTAGCCCGTTTATTAGTAAGACCAAGTAATTTTTTTAGGGACGAAAATCATTGAGTGGTTTAAATATGGAGATTTTTTTTGTTCCAATCTTCCTCGTGATAAATCTTAAGATTATAGCGCCCCTATTTGACGATTAGATGTTGATTCTATATGGCACACATTCCCAAAAGTGACATAAATCATCAGAAAAAGAGTTGACCTTCTCTTTTAGGGACATCCACCATTGGATTCAACATTTGACCGTCTGATATTCTTGTCATGATCTTAAGATTTATGTGAGGAAGATTGGGGCAAAAATGATATCCATAGTCTAATTTAAACTAGTTAATGATTTAAGCACGTAAAATCCAAGTTGAGAAGGAAGAATCTTAGGTTATAAATGAAGATACCCTTTTATATCTCTGACATTAAAAAGGACGTCCACCATTGGAATCAACATCTGACCGTATGATATGATTACCCTTATCTTAAGATTTATCATGAGAAAGATTAGGGTGAAAAATGATATCCGTCGTCTAATTTAAACTACTTAATGATTCAAGCAAGTGACATTCAGTTTGAGAAGGAAGAATCTTAGGTTGTAAATGAAGACACTCTTATATATATATATATGACATTATGGCATCTCACTCCTCTCAACAATTGGGTTACCTATATTTACAACTCAAGATTCTTTCTTTTGAAACTCGAGTTTTATGTGTCTAAACTATTAACTTTTTTAAATCAGGCAATAGAGATTATTTTTCGCCCCATCTTCAACACATTAGATCTTTAGATCGTGGGCTTACCATCAGACGGTTGAATTTTGATCCAAATACATAGGATTAATCCTGCATTTTCTCGAATATATATTGAAACATAGGGTTTTCCTGCAATTTCCTGCATATATATCCAAAAATAGGATTTGATTAACCCTGTGTTTTCTCAGCTAGCAATGTGGTTATCCAAACAATAAAAAACAAAGGGAAATAAAGGAATCCTATGGTTTCCTATAACTTAGGTATCCATGAGAAAATAGAGGAATATTATTTTACTTTCCCACGTTTCCCGTATTTTTATCCAAAGAAGCCCTAACTTTGCCTTTAGTTTGGTAGGTAAGGGGGGTTTGCATGATCGGAACCATTGGATATGTGTTGTGCTTGTAGAGAAGTGGACTTATATAGGGCTACTTTTTAGGTATTCAAGTGGTCACGTGGAATTAAAAATTGGCCTTTTGATGGTACGCTTATAGTCTCAAGATTCATTATGTGGAAGATCAGGGCGAAAAGCGATCTCCATCATCTGATTGTCTAACACAGTGCCGATTGCACTGTGTATTGACATGAAAACATCTTACACAGTGCTTTCAAAAACGTCTTACACAATGTCGATTGCACTAAACATAAACGTCTTGCACAGTGCCGATTGCACCTTCAAAAATTTTGGGGGTTTCGAACATTGGTGCTTTCAAAAATGGCATTGGTGCGAATAGAGGTACACTATACAAAAATGTCTTAAACAGTGCCGATTGCACCTTCAAAATTTTTTGTACAAATCAGACCATCGATCACAAGCTTAAATGTAACTACAATTTTAATACAACTTAATCATTAAGTTACATAAGTTGGGCTGCTACATGTGTGCATGCAAACGACACGAAAGTGCGTTTTAAACCAAACAAGGATGCAATGCGCGCAATACCGATACAAGTAAAGTGTGTATTGACATGAAAATGTGTTTGGTCAATACGAGCAATAAAACAAACTCTTAGTCTTGAAATTATTTTGTTAAGTCTTAGATGGGGCCGTCAATGGGTCGGGTCAACCCGATACCTTACTCGACCTTTGAGTTGGGTTGGATCAAATAAAATGCCATATTGGGTTGGGTCAGATCGGTGATCAACCATCAAAACTGTCTATTTTAGACCCAAATCTCGGCCTTGCTAACCCTCATTTAACTACTAAGGTTTACCTTTAGTATGAGATATGTAATAGCAGGTTTGAAGGCCAAAAGTACTCAAAAGTCAAAGTAGAAGAAGACCCAAAGCCACGACAGAAATCAGAGCTGAAACAGAGTGAAGAAGCCCCAAAACAGACCATTTCGACCGGTCAAGATCCACTGTGGACCGGTCGTAATACCGCGGTAACAGAGAAAAGAAGAGTGAAGAAAACCACAAGAAACTGCAAGTTTCGACCGGTTGAGTCCATTGAAGCTTCAAAAACCAGAAATGGACCAGTTGAAATTGAATTCGACCGGTCAAGACCAAATAGCAGAAAGAGGTACCTTATATATATAATTTCGATCGATCGAAAGTCAATTTTGATCGGTCGAGTTGAAGTGCAGTTTACAGGAGATTTGAAGCTGGACCAGTTGAAAGTCAATTTCAATCGGTCGAAGCAGAACAAAAGTCGGAACCTGCGCACCTGAAGACTAAATTGAGAGCTCGACCAGTCGAGACTCATTCTCGACTGGTCGAAATAAGGTATTGCTGCGAAAATCCAGGCTTTATAGTCTGTAATCTTTGGCGCTTGAGAGTCCTCCTTCAAGCAATCTTCTTCTACTAGATTTTTGGGATTCTAGGAGATTACCTGCCGTGTTTAAACTTGTGCTAGGGGATTATGATCTATAAATAAGGACTCTAGGGTTAGGATGAAGAGAGTCCTTCGGCAGAGAGTTTTCCCAGCCGTGAGTCTTCCTAGGTTTAGCCTTAGGTTTAGTTTTCTAGTTTTGGATAGTTGTGAGATAGTAATTTGTAATCATATCCGATGATCGAATCAGAGATGATGAAAATCCATTAGATGATGCATGGCTAACTCGTCCAAGACTAGGATCCTTTGTAAATCATAGATGAGTATTTAATATCATTTCTATTCTTTTTCTATTTTGAATTTCATATGGTACGATAGCATGCTTGAGGTCTGTGGTTGTTACCGCAGATGTGCCAGTAGCGCTTTATTTATGCTTTATTTAATCCTAATGGCCTTGTACGGATTAGGGTTAAATCTAATAGGATAGGCACCCTCGGGTTAGTGCTTGTAGCCTAGTTTCGGCGGTTATGTGCAATGATGCTTACTGTTTAGGTTGCTAGTGATTAAACGGATCATATCGTCCCGACTGGTGACTATGAATAGGACCTGATTCTTATACCTAGCTTTAACTTGTAGCGAAGAGCAGGACAATACCCGAAATTCGGAATAGGATAGGAATAGGAGTTAGATTATTTACGAGTCTGTGATCCAAGAGGGATCCCAAGCTACTTTCTCATAACTTTTCCAAATCTGTTTTATTTATTTATTAGTTAATTAAATTAGAAAACTTCTTTTAAAATTCTTTTCGATTAAGACAGTAGTTAGAAGGAAAATGACAAGTCTTTGTGGTTTGACACCCTTGTATGCGCCCTAGTACATTTGGACTTGTGCACTTGCAAGGTTTCAGATTATAAACGATCATGTTTTTGGCATCGTTGTTGGGGACTTCGGCTTTACTTTTTAATTTTTGTCTTAATTTGTAAAATTTATCAATTTTTCTAACCCTAGTTTGCTTTCGCTTTTGTTTTATAGGTTCGGGAGATCAAAGGTTCGAGTCTACCGAAGTTTTTCACGAGACACCGCGAGAGGCTAAGGTATGTGCTTTTAATTTCCAGTAGGATAGGTTAGTTGTTTTAATTTTATTTTCTGTTTTTAGTTTATGCCAAGGTTGAGGTCGCACTTCTTTTCTTTAGAGCGACTCAGCCTTGAGATTGAGAGAACTTGCCAACGAATTTGCGCTAGCTGACGTTCCTCTCAACAAGTCATATGTTTTGACCGTTCTAGACACCCCGTCCTTCCCCCAATTCATTTCACTATGGCAGGAGAGGAACCACCTTTGGCTAAGACACTGAGGGAATACTATACACTGTCTACTCTTGCATCTCTCTCGTGCATTTGTTTTCGCGGAGCCACCGATAATGGGACGTTTGAGATTAAACCCAACTTTGTCCAACTACTTCCGAGCTTTCATGGGCTTAATAATGAAGACCCCTATAAGCATTTGACGGACTTTCTAGAGGACTGCACTATTTTTAAAATAAACACTTTGTCGGAAGAGGCCACTCAATTGAGGCTATTTTTGTTTTCTCTTAAAGACCGGGCAAAGCAGTGGCTGAACTCTTTGCCTTGTGATTAAATTGCAAGTTGGGAAGTGTTATAGAGAAAGTTCCTCGCAAAGTACTTCCTAATTGGCAAGAGGAATCAGATCCAGAAAGCTATAATTCATTTCATTAGAATTCGGATGAGTCCTTCCATGAGAGTTGGGAACAACTTAATGAGCTTTTGCGCAAGTGTTCTCATCATGAGGTTCCGAACTAGCAGATAGTATAGAGTTTCTACGAAGGGCTAACTGAGCAAAATCGGCACATGATTGATTCCTCTTGTGGGGGTACGTTTCTCACGAAGACTGCAGAGGATGCTTGGGAACTTTTCGATAACTTAAGTGAGAACTTGATGCAACACGCTGCGTCGAGTAAGACTGAACCCGAGATTTCACGGAATATACCTCCTAAGCGAGGAGGGATGTATAAACTGAAACCGATAATGGATATTTTTACCAAAGTCGAAGCTTTGGAAAAGAAATTTGAGTCTATGTTGGATGCAAAATCACACCCAATATCTCATATAAGTGAAACTTGTGACATACGCCAAATCCTTGCTCATGTGGTTTCCTAGTGTCCTGCTGCTCCTTTATACCCCGAGTTGGTATAAGAGCAATATAAAGCTGTGAATTCCTACCAAAGACAGGACCATAATAACTTCATAAATACCTATAATCCAAGTTGGAGGAATCATCCGTACCTAGCCTGGCAAAGCAACGTGGAGCAGGGTGCCATTCAACCTTTTAGGGCAACGTATATCTCACAACCCTCTCCGCAGTCTTAGGACCAGCAATAGTACAAACCTCGATGGAGTAGCAATTTTGTGGAGGCCATGTTGCAGGCATCCCAAAGCTGGCAGCAACAGTCCCAACAGCGCACACAACTACTCCACTCTCACACAGTCCATTGCTAAGCTAGAAACCTAGATTGGGCAACTAGCTATCGCATTGAATAAGAGAGGTGAGGGTCGATTACCATCTCAGCCAGTAAATAACCCTAAAGGTTAATTAATGGCAGGGGAGACTTCCTCTCTCCCTGATCCACCAGTGCCTTGATGAGCCCGTTGACCTTATCGAGCTACCGATGCATCTGTAGCGCTTCTTGGGAGGCAATCCAAGCCCCTTGTATGTTATTAATTTAGGGATTTTATTTTATTTTTATTAGATTTGATGAGTTTGTGTATGTACAGGTGTCCAAGTGTGGAGTTAAAAAGAAAATAAATCACAAATTTACAATATGGTTGAAAAGAGTAAGTTAGGTGGAGTATGATAAGAGAGTTGTGCTCACTAATCAGAATTCGACCGGCTGAAATTGATTTCGTCCGGTCAATTCTGCATTTGGGTAGGAAGAATATCTAATTTCGACTGGTTGAGACTGATTCTCGACCGATTGAAATTATAATTATAACAGAGACACAAGTCTCTGTTCTGTTTCGACTGATCGAATTTGGATTTCAACTAGTCAAAATTGGAACTTCGCTTTAGAACAGAAGCAGCCCAGAGAATATAAATTATCTGCTAAATTTTCAATCGGTCGAAATTGATTTCGACTAGTCGAGTTCCATTGGTTGACTTATTTAATGCCCCAGGACCAGTCGAAATCACATTTCGACCGGTCCAAGCTCTAGTTTCTTTTTCCTTTCGTCTTCCTCGTTGCTCTCGCGACTCCACTTTTTCAAATCCCTTTCCATTTTTGCACGCCATTTCACATTCCAACCTTACATACCTCACTCCTGCCACCTCTTCCTCTTCTTACCTTTTTGAATCCCCTCATTCAAGCCACCCTTTCATCTAGGGCTGCGCAGAAACCGATCGAAACTGACCCGAATTTTAGTTCGGTTTTGGTTTTGGGACATATCGGTTCGGTTTCGGTTTCGAAAAATAGAAATCGATAGTTATCGGTTCGATTTTGGTTTTAATGTTAAAAAATCGAAACTGAACCGATAAGAAACAGATAGTGGTGCTGCATACAAAAACTGAAAAAATTAGGTACTAAATAAAAAATCTTGTTTTAAAAACTTAAGAGTATAAAAGGCGAAAGCCCTAAATCTAATAGCTATAGTTTACCTTCCACAAAGCCCTAAAATTAAAAGCTAAGGTGGGTGACAACTAAACCCTATCCAGCTTTGAGCTTTCCTTTAATCCTTTCGTTTGCTTTGCTCCAAAGTCCAAACCTAGCGACCAACGTCCATCGTCTGTCTCCAGCGCTGCACTGCCACACTCCAAAGACTCCACTCTCCACCACAGCCCATAGGTTAGTACTCTACTCTCTCTTTCTCTGTCTCTCTCTCTTCCTCTCTCTATATGTTCCTCTCTCTCTATACTATTCTTTCATTTTAAATGTGAGAGAGAGAAGAAGAAGAAGAGAGCGAGAGAGAGTGATTGCTGGTTCGTTTCACGTTCTTCTTTTGGAACTTATTTCTATATCTTATAGTATAATAAAGGAAGCAAAGCTGGTATTTTTTTCACTTCACTCAAAGTCTGGAGGGGACAAACCAACCAGCAGCTACTCTTCTTCTATACATATACTGAGTGATTATTGACTAATGATATACACTTGTTATTCACGTGAGGGAAGAGGTGTGAGAGAAGATGGGAGAGATTTTTTGGTAATTTTATTTTGGGTACCTCTGTTCATGTGAACGCTATTTCTGAAAGTGACAACTTTGCAACATATTGAAAAGTTATCTGAAAATTATATTTTATACGTGCTTATGATCATGTTTATTTTTTGAGTGTGTCATTTGAAATCAAAATATGACAATTGAATAATAGCTCATAATCTCAAGATTTATTAGGGTGAAAATTGATTATTGATCTAGCTAAAACCTAGATTACTCATTACAAATCGATATATATATATATTAGGGCAATGGCCAGGTCCAATTGGTTGAGTCTGATTTTGTGTTCAACTATATTGAATCCATTAAATAATAGAGAATCTTGACTTTCACAGGTTTCAATTTTATGTAGTCGAGATTCTTTTTTCAATGCTTCCAATATTCCTTTATGATAGCTATTTTTCCAGATCTCTTGTTTGATTTTTTATTTTTTTTTGTTGGGTCCTAAAAACTTCCAAAGTAAAACTTACTTTAGCATTGATGTTATCTGTTTTGTTGTAATATATTTTTATCTCCAGATGGATAATACAAGTATGACCGATCGAAACGAGGATGCAAGCGGAAGCATCCAAAATCTTCCATCTGTGAAACCAAAGATATCTAAGACTACTAGAAAGAAAAGGTCAATCGTTTGGCAAAACTTCACAATTATAGAATATGAAGATGAGTTAGAAGAGGTTCCTTTAAGAGCTAAATGTAATTAGTGTCGGAAAGACTTTGCATGTCATTCTAAGGCAAATGGGACCGGGACAATGAAGAATCACCTGTTAAAGCATTGTGATAAGTTTCCCCATAAACCCGTGGATAAGAATCAATCAACTCTAGCGTTCAATCCTATAAAGGATGAAAATGGAGAGAGCAGAGAGAAGGAGATAGTGGTGGTTGCTTTTAAGGTCGATGATCTTAAAAAGTTATTGGCGGAAATGTTGATTATGGATGAATTACCCTTTAGATTCGTAGAGGGAGAGGGGTTTAGAAGGTTTATGCTCCTTGCTTGTCCTAGGTGGACAAAAATCCCTTGTCGCACCACGATTGCGAGAGAGTGTCTTACTGTCTTTTTCAATGAGAAATTTTTTTTGAAGAATTCCATCAAAGTAGATCGAATTTGCCTTACTATGGATACGTGGACTTCCGTGTAGAATATCAACTACATGTATCTAATAACTCATTTTATAGATAGTGAGTGGAAAATGCACAAAAGAATCCCCAATTTCATTCAAGTAGAAGGTCACAAGGGTGAGATTCTATGGAAAGAAGTTGAGGCATGCTTGCTTGATTGGAGAATCGATAAAATTCTTACTATAACCATTGATAATGCGAGCTCTAATAATGGGTTGATTCAATTTATAAAGAGAAAGACAAAGAATAGAAAATGGACAATTTTGAAGCATGAGTTCTTACATATAAGATATTGTGCTTATATTTTGAACCTCGTTGTGCATAAAGGGCTAAAAGATGTAGACAATTTCATAACCAAGGTGAGGAACGCGATCAAATATGTTAGATCCTCTCCACAAAGAGCGAGAATATTTAAGGATTGTGTGAGGTTGGAGAAAATTAAGTATGAACATCATGTAGCACTTGATGTAACAACAAGGTGGAATTCTACATATCATATATTGGAGAGGGATGAAAAATATTAAAAGGCTTTTAAATACTTAGAGGAAGAAGATCCACAATTTTTAAGAACCCTTACAGAGGAGGAGATTAAGAATGAGGATGATAATGACGGAAGAGGAAAGAGAGCAACTAAAAAAACTTTAGGGCCTCCCGATTCCAATGATTGGGACAAAGTAAGGTTATTTTTAAAATTTCTTTATCTTTTTATGAAGCGACCTTACGTTTCTCAGGACCCAATCATGCCACTAGCAATTCTTTCTTCAATGAGTTAACTACAATCCATGACACCTTCAATGAAGAGTGCAGCCATAATGAAGACTCTTTTCTTCTAAAAAGAATGACAGAAGATATGAAAAGTAAGTTTAAAAAATATTGGAGAAATATAAATAACACGAATTTGTTATTGTTTGTCGCATTGATTCTTGATTCGCGATATAAATTAGGATGACTTTCCTTTTGTTTCGAAGGAATGTATTCTCATGAGAAGGTGATAGAAATGATTACGTAAGTAAAAAATGCATTTGTTCGTCTATACGAGTATTACGTGGAAAATGAACCAAACAGAGGAGCAAACGGGTAGTCAACAATCGGAGGGAACGAATGCTAGTAGTGGTTCTACCGTTGTGAGATTGTCGAGGATGTCTTAATTTACGAGACACTTACAAGAAGGGAATTCAATAGAAAATAAATCTGAAGTAGAAAGATGTTTAGCAGAAGGTTGTGAGGAAGAAATTGATCGTTTTGATATACTGAGTTGGTGGAAGATTAACTCCACTAAGTATCGTGTGCTCTCCAAACTTTCACGACACATTCTTGCTATCCCTGTATCTACTATTGCCTCCGAGTCAGTATTTAGCACTACTGATCGCATTCTTGAGCCTTTTCGGAGTTCTCTATCCCCAACAATGGTTGAAGCCCTCATTTGGGGGCAAAACTGGATTCACTCGTCTTTTTCTCCGATAAGCCTTCGAAATGCGATGGATGAGGTAGAAGAATATAATAAGTTCACATCAGGTATATTTTAATTTATTGTATGTGTCATTTATTTATTTAGTTTAGCATTTTGTCTTGCTTTAGTGCTTATTAATTTTTTTTTTCTCTCTTTTTGGTTCTCTTTTAGAACTTTTAGAGGAAGCAAGTGGATCCAATTTCACACCCATAGTTGGTGAGGATATGGATTTGGATATATAGATTTACTGATGAGTGACGAATGTAAGTGTAAGATATATTTTACTTTTGTTTTATATATTTAATTATTTATAAATTTGCATATTCCATCTTATTATATATGTCATTTTTTTACTCTGTAGGCCTACAAAGAAACAGAGAGAGTGAGCAGTTGGTGCCTAGGCATTTGGCCTTTGAAGAGTAGAGACTAGAGAGTATAGATAATTAGATTTCACTCTTTTAGCAGGAGAAGATGTTTTGTTTTGAGATTATTTTCTCAATCTTTTAGGAGGAGAAGATGATTTTTTTGGGATTATTTTCTCCCTCTAGATCTTTCGTGATGGGTTTAATAGAATACTTATGTTGTGTTTTGTCACTTTATTTTTTGCTCTTGTTTTTATGATTCAGATGGATGGGCTATAGACTATATAAAAGTATTAGTTTAATCTTTGTTGATTTATAATTTAATAGGTAGTCTTGTATCGATTTTAATTTATTTCTTTGTTTATTTATAGTTTATTTAGATTATAGTATTTAGTATTTGTTTCAATATATATTTCTTTAGTTTCATTAGATTACACTATTCAAATGCCTTATACTAACTTTTCTAATCTTTTTTTATCAGTTTATTTTCTTTGTGTAAACAAGAGTTAGCTGTTTATAATTAAATCATTTCTTATTAAATTTCTAGAGGAAATTGCTTCAACATATATTTCCTTTATATGTTGTAAAATCATGGCTGCTTCTTTAAAAATCTATTGCCTATATATGGAGATATAGCACTCAAAGTTCGGATTTTGCCTGAGGCTCAGTAGTTAGTACCCTGAATTTGATCATACTCTCTATTGCCTAATATGATGCAAGTGTTGATAGTGGATATTCCTATTCATCATATGTTGTCAACAACTATCCCTGAATTTTGTAGGTAGTTGAGGTGAATGTTAGAGTTGACGAGCCGGAGAAAGATAATGTTCACAATCATGCTTTCTATGTTGAAGAGAAACTGCTAAGATCTGAAATGCAAGCAATGCATAATTACCCTGGTAAGATCTTGCAAAATTAGTTCGCACACTTTCTCATGAATTGGCAACCTAATTGGCTTCCTAATAAAAAAAAGTTGAAAATTGAGGTTTAAAAATTGAAAATCGACTGAATCGATAGTTATCGGTTTGGTTTTGAACCTTATCGGTTCAGTTTCGAACCTTATCGGTTCAGTTTCGATTTCATAAATAGAAACCGATAGTTATCAGTTCGGTTTCGATTTTGCATGAAAACCAACCCGAACCGAACTGATAACACCCCTACTTTCATCTTTTATCGCGTCATTTCCTTGCCATTTCACATCCCTCCAATTCGCAACTATAAATTCAACGTGTGGGATAGGCCTTCTTCATTCATTGGTCGTGATCGGCGTACGTTCACGCTACAAGGGTAATTTCTTCTCCTTTATTTATTTATTTTTCTTTATTAAGTTTTATTTGTTTATTTGTTTTATGGGAAAGAAGCGCGACAAGGGCAAGGCACTCATGATGGATGCCCTGCCCAAAAAGAAAGCACGACCCTTCGTGCTTCCAAACCCAGGTGTTGGTATCCATATTGGCACCAGGGCTTCAACATCCACATCTGCGCCACGACCCACTCCCCCGGTGACCCAGACCTTGAGGCGAGACAGCCCACTGTCCACCATGATGCATCACGATTTCTCTGTCGAACCCGATTTCGACATGGATTATTTTGATAAGCTACCCGAGGCCTAGTTTTCACTAGCTTATTTTAAGCGATCCGGCCTCGATGTCATGTTGGTACCTTCGCTGACACCGGTGTACCCCCAGCTGGTCTGGCTCTTTGACCAAAATCTTGTTTATAATTCTACTAGGTCAGACCATTTTTTGATGAAAGTCGACGGATTCGACCTATCGTTTGACCTAGTACAATTGGTTGACAGCATGGGACTCTCGATTGCACCCCCTACTGGTTGTGGCATGCTGAGGTGCCATGATATCCTAGCCTTCTCTGAATTAGTGTGCACCATTTCTGGTAGGCCGCCTATGGGTTCCACTTTCACCACCAGGGTAGCCCTTTTACCTGACCTATTCTTTGCGGGCGTCGTGTTATATAAAACACTATTTCTGATATCTCATAAGATCCAATGACGTGGGGACCTCCTTCATGTCCTCTATGTTGTTATTAAGGGCTGGTGGTCCGAGCCGATAAAACTAGTTTTCTATGGGTTACTCGATACCTTAAGAAAATTAGGGTTGTTGTGGCACCACCGGGTGTCGCTTGCGCTCCCGTATGGTCAAGCCATTACCCGCTTGATCAACCTGAAAGAGCGCACACTTAAAGCGTTGCCCAAGCTCTATGAGGCGAGCCAGTGGAGGAAGGCACAACCCACTGCTTTCGAGCAGGCTGCTGTGGCCCCTTCCACAGCTTCACCTCTGACAGAGACTTCGGTAGTCTTCGTCCCTGGCCACACTGGATCTATTGCTAGAGCAGCCAACACTACTTCCCCTATCCCTTCCCTACCCATACTCTCCTTTGCCCAACCCATCCCATTCACTCCAACACCATCACCATCCCTTGAGTCGGAGGTCCCCACCTTTTCCCCTTCATCTCCTAGGCCTCCATCACAATTCACTTGGGCCGAGACTCCACCCATTCCCCCATCTACCACACTCCCTCCAGTCACCATGCTCTTCACTGACCCCATCATTAACCCTGAGAGTGTGACCTCCGCCTCCACTTCGACTCCTCCATCCATACCCCTCCCCACTACTTTTATGCCTGATATCTTTGACATTGGTGCCAGTGGTTTTAGCGGTTTGATGGATGAGGCCATCCAGGGGGGCGTTGCCCCATTTGTGGACTCGCTTTTTACTACCACATTTTAGTCCACAGTGGAATAGTGCCTCAGTGCGTTAGAGGCGAGACACTCGAAGATTCGTGTCGAGCTTGCCTCTATGAGAGACCTCTTGACCGATGTGATGAGGGGGCTATCATTTTTACTTTCAAGGGCCGGTTATGGAGGAGCGTTCAGACATTGCCCACTCTGATGCCCCGACCATCTAGTGCGCCCTTTATGGAGGAGCGTTCAGACATTGCCCACTCTGATGCCCCGACCATGGAACACGCTGGCCCTACTCCCCCTTCTTCATCAGAGGAGTCGGGGGCCAACACTTTTTCTAAGCCCATAGATTTTGAGGGCCTTGATACCACACCCCCAGTCACTGAGGGGGATGTACCGGAGGAGCCCATTGAGGGGCCCTCCACGGCTTTAGTTGTGAGTGGCGAGGATTCGTTTGACCTCCTCGCTTCCGACTTTTCGATTTGGGCAATTGCGCTTTATCATGGAGAAACTATGAGATCCCAGGTTGTTGTAGATGCCGCTCTCGTCCATGCCATGGGTGTCTACACCGATGCCCTTGAGGAGGAACTGAGTTGATCCAACGCCACCTTGGTGCCCGAAAGTTCCATGAATGTTTCTTTTCGGCAAAACTGAATGAAAATGAAGGAGGACTACGAAGATATGCATCTTAGCTGGAATTGTGAGAGATATTTTTGTGAGGCTGATGCTAAGAAGCATGCAGAGGCTAAGGAGAAATGAGAGAAAGATATGAACAATTTACGTGTCCATTTGTCTCCCATTGTTCTTGATGCCGATGATGCGGATATGGGTGGAGCCCCTCCTTCCTCTCGAGGGAAAGGGGTGGCCTTTGCTTCGCCCGGTCCTCATTTGTACTCCCATAAATGAAAGAGACGTTGAGTGGGTGTCACTGGTGCTTATGTTGAAATGTTTTATTTTTCTGATTGCCCTCTTGCTCTCATTGTTTGTTTATTGTTTTGTGCAATGAGGGCATTCCACCACTCAGGTTTGGGGGTGCTTGTGGTTATTTTTGTGGCTTTTATTTTATATATATGCATCTTTTAAGTGACCACTATTTTGACACCCTCAAAACCACATTTTTATAAATTTTTGAACCATCATGCACTTATTTTTCCGTAGTTTTCAAATTGTAGTTGTTGATGCATGTGAATTCTATTTCGAAAATGCTTATGCCATGATAGGATTGTTGTTGTCTATGATTATGCAATTTAATGTGAACATTTAAAGATAGGTTTGAAATTCATGCTTAGAAAACTTTTTGCACCTTTTATCATGCTTGAGTCCGAAAATCAAGGAACTAGTCCGGACTTTGAATCTTAGGATCTTAGCGGAGACTAAACCCGGTGAACTTTAGATCCATCTATCCATCATTGATGAGTGAATATGTAAACTCGAAGTATCTTTGAATAAGAACTTTCCTTTTTAATCTCATATATTTTCCCTTCGCTTATTACTTTGCATAACATTACTTTCATAACTTTGTGCTAGAACGCATTATATTTTTGCTCAAGACAAATAGGCATATTTACTATCTTGCGAGGAAATGATTGAAGGTCATCATTGGTTCGTTTGTGCTCAAAATGCCTCAGCTCATACAATTCTACCTTTTAGTACCCCTTTTGAGCCTCTATGAAAATTTTGCCTTTATATATTCTTTGATAAGCCATGTTAACCGTACCCTTATACAATTTCTGAAAGTTTAAGCTTTACTCTTCTATCTATGAGAAATTGGGAATAAGGGATGAGAGTAAATAAAAAGAGAGTAAGTGGAGAGGAATGAGTTATGGTGTTTACTGAGAGCATATGGCGGAAAATTAAGTGAAAAAAGGGAGAAAAGAACAAAAAGAAGAAAAAAGAAATGTTCAAAAAAGAACAAAACATTATGAGGTCTTCCAAAAAGAAAAAGAAAAGAAAGTTGAGAAAAATAAAAAGAAAAACATTGAGAGATTAGAAAAGAAAAGTGGAAAAGTTAGAAAAAAAAATCAAATTAGTCTCTTTCCAGTTTCTCAGAAGTTTTGATCCCCAATTTCCTTTTCTTTCTTAACCCTTACCTGAGCCTCGTTACAACCATTTAAAAAGACCTTTATGATCTGATCTGGTTATGGTAAATGCCTTATAGAGAGTGAGAATGTGATGCCTATGACACTTGATATGACATGCTTAGGATACAAGCATATTTCTTTATGAGATTCATTTTATTCTTTGATGCACCGTGTTTCTTTTATTATGTGAGCTTATTTTTATTTGTTTTATATTGATCTCTCACATGCGTGCAAAAACTTAATTATTCATTGAAGCGATTTTATTTTGAGAGTATACCTAAGGTGAGAATTGAGTCGGGACATGGGATCTGATGATTCATTATTTGGATTAGTCCTGCGATAGAAGGAATCTAGCATTGGTAAGCACACACACTTCACTCTAGACATGAATGAAAGAAATATATAATGATTGGAGCAATAAACTAATTTGAATAGACATCAGTAGGATTGACATGATATTGGTATTTGAGAATGAAAATTCACATGTTAAAACCGTTACTGGTTTTTATTTTTCAAAAGTATATATATATATATATTATGAAAATCGATTTTGAAAACTCAATTTACCGAGAGTTTCAAGGATAATTTTGGAAGTTTGTAGATAACTTCACAATAAACTCTAAGGAGACACAACTCCTTCACTAGGGATCACTTAAGGGTTTAAAGGCTTGTTGCATACGCTAAATGCAACCGTGCTCCCTATGAAAGTGACATTTACTTTTATAGAATAACTTTTATTTTTATAGGATAGTTTTTTTTTTTGCTTTTGGGTTCGTTTTAAATTTTGCCTGTGCTCGAGAACTAGCAAAGTTGAGGTTTGGGGGTGTGATCAACCTTCAAAACCTTCTATTTTAGACTCAAATCTCGGCCTTGCTAACCCTCATTTAACTACTAATGTTTACTTTTAGTGCGAGATATATTATAACAGGTTTGAAGGCCGAAAGCACACAAAAAATGTTAAAGCCACGATAGAAATCAGAGCCAAAACAGGGTGAAGAAGCCCCAAAACAAACCATTTTGACCGATTGAGATCCACTGTGGACCAGTCAAAATAGTGTAGTAACAGAGAAAAGAAGAAGAAAACCAGAAGAAACTGCATAGTTTCGATCGGTAGAAATGTCAATTTCACCCGGTCGAGTCCATTGAAGCTTCAGAAACCAGAAATGGACTAGTCGAAACTGAATTCGACTGGTCGAGACCAAACAGCAAAAAGAGGCCCCTTTATATATATAATTTCGATCAGTTGAAAATCAATTTTGACCAATCGAGTTGAAGTGCAGTTTACAAGAGATTTGAAGTTTGACCGATCAAAAGTCAATTTCGACCAGTCGAAACAGAACAAAAGTGGGACATGCGCACCTGAAGACTAAATTGAGAGCTCCAGCGCTCGAGGCTCATTCTCGATCGATCGAAACAAGGTTTTGCTGCGAAAATCCAGACTTTACAACCTGTAATCTTTGACGCCCGAGAGTCCTACTTCAAGCAATCTCCTATGAGATTTTTGGGATTCTAGGAGATTACCTGCCGTGTTTAAACTTGTGCGAGGGCCTTATGATCTATAAAGAAGGACCCTAGGGTTAGGATGAAGAGAGTCCTTCGGCAGA
Source organism: Chloranthus sessilifolius (assembly GCA_021018995.1). Lineage (NCBI taxonomy): Eukaryota > Viridiplantae > Streptophyta > Magnoliopsida > Chloranthales > Chloranthaceae > Chloranthus > Chloranthus sessilifolius. The sequence continues at coordinate 96,726,598 of CM037592.1, forward strand.
GAGTTTTCCCAGCCGTAAGTCTTCCTAGGTTTAACTTTAGGTTTAGTTTTTCAGTTTTGGAGAGTTGTGAGATTGTAATTTGTAATCATCATCCGATGTTCGAATCAAAGATGATGAAGATCGACCAGATGATGTGTGGCTATGATCGATTTTAAATGTAACCATTGCAAGTACACAAGATCTATTGCAGTATGGCAAGAACAAAGGTGTCGAACCCACAGGGAAATGTGAATTTTAATTAATTCTTTCAGAGATTTAAAAACGTCCGTAAGGAAGTACCAAAGGGCAGATTCAATTTTACCAAAATTTATCATACTTTTTCTAAATGCAAGAAAAATAAATTAATCTAAGCAACTAATTACCAATGAATCTAAAATAATAATTAAATGAGATCAAGGAATATGCTACCCCAGATTTGTACCCCTTTTCTACTATTAAAACCCATAATTTTATTAAAGCATCATTCACACCATCATTCATCTATAAAAATGATTCGAAATAAAATATGATCATCAATCCGGCATACCCTATCTAAAAACAATGACTCAGCCTATCATCGCGGTATGAGTCATGTAAGAAGCATAGCGTATCTCATGATGTTTAGATCATAACAGTAAGTACATAATCGCTCTGCAGCCTAGATCAGTCTGCAGGTCCAGATCTAGCGATTATAGCTGTTGATACGCGCAATCAACGGTCATAATAAGCATTCAATATATTTTCAATAACACAAACTTTTAGCAAAACGATTCCATGATGACAATAAATCGACTATGGTATTAATCATAAATAAGGGTATTTATCTGGGGATCGCATCTTCCCCGATCTACTGATTTAGCCGCTCATCTTTGGTGTATGATCTCCTTGTTCATTCAAAGTCATTCCTCTCTTTATTTCTTCCAAAAGATCTTTGTTTACAATGCCTTTTCCTAAATACAATCTATGCTTAATTGAATGTAAAGGAAAAACAATGTAAATCCTAGGTACAATCTACCCAGATGGAACCCTAGAAGAAGGAGAAAGAAGAACTCTTGAAAAGATGCCCAGAGGAGTCTAAAACCAAAAATAATAATAATGAATAATAATCTTCTAAAAAATTATCTCCAAAAACTCTAAAAAAAGAAAAGCCAAAACTAACTCTCTAATAATCTATCTCTAATTCCCCCTTAATTCCTATCTCTAATTCCTCCTTTCCGAAGTGTTTGATCCGCTTTAAATAGAGCCGAAGTTTTCCAGCCGCAGAGGTGTTCCAACTCGAAAATTTAGGGTCGATGCATCGACCTCCCAGATTTTCGTGAATTCCCGCCGAACTTTGCATCAGGTACTGCTTCAGTATTTGGGTCATAACTTTCTGTCCCGAACTCGGATTGAGGCGATTCTTACGCCGTTGGAAAGCTGACAAAAAAATCTACAACTTTTGTGTTTTAATAATTTCATAATTTAGCCATCTTGAAGGTCCAAATTGAGCTGCAAGTCGCACTAAGTTCTCGATGACCCAAAGTTACAGTGTTTTGACATTATTTTCAGAATTCTTAGGCTGTTTTCTGCACTCTGCTTGTATTTACCTGAAACACTTCAAATCTAATAATTCTTATCAGATAGCCTTCATCGGATAGCTAAATGTAGGTATCTAGGGGTGAAATATCATCATATTTCACTACTCATCAGGCTACATCACAGATGAGTGTTTAATATAATTTATATTCTTTTTCTATTTCGAATTTCATATGGTATGATTGCATGTTTGAGGTCTGTGGTTTTACCGTGGACGTGCCAGTAGCGTTTTATTTTTATTTTATTTAATCCTAATGGCCTTATATGGATTATGGTTAGATCTAATAGGATAGACACCCTCGGATTAGTGCTTGTAGCTTAGTTTCAGCAGTTACGTGCAATGATGCTTAGTGTTTAGGTCATTAGTGATTAGACAGATCATATTGTCTCAACTAGTCCGTTACTATGAATAGGACCGGATTCTTGTATCTCGCTTTAGCTTGTAGTGAAGAGCAGGATAGTACCAAGAATTCAGAATATGATAGGAATAGAAGTTAGATTATTTACGAGTCTGTGATTGAAGAGGGATCTCAGACCGTTTTCTCATATCTTTTTCAAATCTGTTTTATTTGCTTTTTAGTTAATTAAATTAGAAAACTTCTTTTAAAATTGTCTTCGATTAAGGCAACAGTTAGAAGGTAAACTACAAGTCTCTGTGGTTCGACACCCTTGTATTTGCCTTAGTACAATTGGACTTGTGCACTTGTAAGGTTTCATATTATAAAATTATAAACCATCAGTCAAATATCCACGCAACCCAATATTGTATGAAAAATTTTCAGATCCAATATGGCATTTTCGGAAATTGTTAAAGTCAGGATAGGATTTTAGAATTTACCAAATCCAGGATGTAACTACCCCAACCGCCATTAAATTCCACCCAACCTATGAAATGACAAAAATGCCCTTGGTTAAGGATAATACATCCCTAAATTTGACTGAATAAGCTGACTTTCAGGGATTGAATCGAGTTGAACTCATCTTAATCAGTCTGGGAAAGACAGATTTAGTCTTAGAGGCTGCGCGCAATAGTCTTTTAGGATGCAGCGGTCTTTAAAGACTGCAATCGGTCTTTAAAAGGTTGCAATCATCTTCTTATATAAAAAGTGAAGGTATTTTTGTCATTTTGCATATTTGGGGAAGTTGGTGTCGTTACAGTAGCTACATCCTAGTAATTTTTAGACTTATCCTATACTAGATAAGTTTTGAAAACCAGATTCTGGATCAAAAAAATTTCTCATATTTTATATGTACAAAATTAAAGAACATGAGCTTTTATGAGGGCTGGTTTTCAGGTCGGGTGCACCGTCGGGTCATGTAGTGGCGATTTTCTTATTAGGCAGTTAAAATTTTGACTCGGCACCACCCTTTAACAACATATATCATTATTTGCACCCCATGAAAATGCACCATGGGGTCACGACACCACCCTTCAACAACATATATCATTATTTGCACCCCATAAAAATGTAATCTCATGTTAGCCAAAAAGGTGATCTCACTGTTAACTTCTTTGAATGAGATGATGGAGATTACTTTTCATGTCAATCTTTAACACATTGGTCATATTGACCGAGTTGATCCGATATAGCCACTATGACCCGATATATGACCCATTTAGACCCCTTGAAGAAATCCAAGGTGTATAATGTATCGGCTAGGGTGTATACTATGTATGGCCTTGTTCATGGAAAAGATTTATTTTTTTGTTTTTCTTTACATTACTTGGGTTTTAAAATGAAAAAACTCATGGAAAGTTTTAATTTTAGAATTTAACAATGGTTGGGTTTTTATTTTTTTTAGTTGTTTGGGTACCTTGTGTAAAATTATTTTCCTAAGATACCATTATTCAGATCATGTGAACCTGTAACCTCACCCTATCTTTTCGAGCCAAAAGGTAGTATCGCTTTGAATTAGGCGATGGAAATTGTTTTCGGTTGTTCTATTCGTGCCCACGCATCCTCTAAAAGCGCCCATGTATGCAAGCCCTTAAAAATCGTTGATTGCTTCAAATCTGATGACTGAGATCGTGTTTCAACCTGATCTTCCACAAAATAGATCTTGAGATCATGTCTCACCTATCAGCTAGTCATTTTTTGATTCAACGTATCATAGATCCCCAAAAAATGCCCTTTGTGTGCAATGACACACATCACGCTCAAACGTGATTTTAGGGCCATATTTTGAGGATTTGTGACATGTGCCTACTATCTGATAGGTGCAACGCGATCTCAAGATCCTTTGCGTGGAAGATCTAGGTGAAACATGATCTCCATCATCTGGTAGGATGCAAGCAATGGTTTTAAAGAGGTTCTGACGTAGGCGCTTTCAGAGAACGTGTGGGCGTGTTTAGAGCTACCCAATTATTTTTTGTCCCAATTTTTTACAAGGTGGGTCTTGAGATCGTGAGCATTCCCTCATAGGGTTAGTTTTTTATTCCGCATAGTACACGCCCCAAACAGTAACTCTAAACGCGCGAGACATACACCAAGCTCAAATACAAATCACATGTCATCTTTTGGAATGAGTGTCACATGAAATAAAAAAATCATTTGATGATATACCCATGATCTCAAGATGCATCACGTGGAAGATTGGGATAAAAAATAATCTCTGTTGTCTAATTCAAAGCGGTCAATGCATGCTGACTGGAGGAGATTGGGCAATGTTATGATGTGTGAATAATGGCACAATTATTTGCTGAGGTTACATCTAAGCCGTTCGTTTGATATAAGGGCCATAACCTAAAGATTTGCGATGGAAAAGAGTAGTGCAAACTCAATCTCTCTCATATGATTCAATACAATCAACTATTGAATCGGATAATTGCTTTGGAGTGCATTGAGTCATATGATAAAGATAATGTTTGGCGCCAATTGTTTTCACTTATGATCTTTACATCATGACCGTTTGATAGGTGGGTCATGATCTCAAGATTTATTGCGTTGAAGAAGGGACGAAGATCCTGTCATCTAATTCAAAAAAATCAACGTTTTAATAGTGAAAACCTCAAAAGTTGCGAAAACCAAAATTTTTATTGATGCATAGAAGGAGGACAATTGTTTTTCCCCACAACGTGGGCTAAAAAAAGTTTTAGCAAATTTTTCCTTGAAAATTTTATCTTGACTATTTCCACTCTTTTTCCCAAGCAAGTGGGACCCATCGTGTTCATGCAGAAGCGGCAAAAAATGTCCAAAATCCGTAAAAAATAGCTTTTTTATGTTTTTGATGAGTTTTTCAGCAAAACTCGTGTGGCCAAACAGGGCCTATATGTAACCATAGTCTTAGATCACGTTCAATTCGACATAAGAGGCCGAAATCACCAGTAAAGCTTGCTTTTTGTACCCAACGGTCACTTTGTTCTTTTCGATGTAAACGGTTCCTGCAATCTACTATACCTTCACTTTGCAAGTGATTTTTGGGCTAACGAGGCCTCTCCCTCGTAATTATCCAAAATATTACAGGAGCTCTCTTCAACGGTAAGAAATAATCGTCTTAAATTACAGCCCGTTCCACCATCGGAGTAGCTTTATCAAAGACTTTGTGCAGGTAGGTTTGCAGAGTTTTATCTTCCTCCCCATCAAAGAGAGTTTTGCATGAAGGAGATAAAATAGAATAACTTGTGTTACTGCACTACAAAGGATTTCCTTATACTAAAATAGTTTGTTAGCTACTAACACATTAAACTTACTTTTCATTTAAAAGTTTTAACTTGTATCATGCTACCTAGTTACACCAATATATATAAAGATGAAAGTACATTAGAAAAGAAAAGACACTTTGAAACATGAAAAAAGGTACCTAGAAACTTGAAAGGACACCTAGGAAATGGCTTCTAGGCAATGACTTCTAGGAAACAAACCAAAATAATTATTTCCCTCTTGAGAAATGAAAAGACTTCTTGATAGATGAAAGGTCTCCTTGAAACTTGAAAAAATTACTTAAAGCATGTCCCAAAATAGTTTTTCACGTTGTGCAACCCAAGACTCACTTTATTTTGGCTTGTACTCCAACACTCCCTCTCAAACCCAAGTTTCGAAGTTACTCTAAGTAAAGTCTTCAATCATTGAAATATTTGAATCTTTAAAGGCTACGTAAAAATGTCCACAACTTGTTTTTCGGATTTGCAATAGATGAGTTTAACTTCATTCTTCTTTACTTGATCTCGAATAAAATGATAATTTGTGTCAAAATGCTTGCTTCGACCATGAGACACAGAATTTTTTGCTAAAGAAATGGCTAATCTATTATCAACATAAATTATTACTGGTTGGTTTGTAGAGTGATGCAACTCCTTTAACATATTCTTCAACCAAATAGCTTGATAAGAACATGCTATAGCAGCTATATATTCAGCTTCATATGATGAGTGAGCAATAACATTTTACTTTTTTGATGAACACGAAACTGCAACTGAACCAATATTGAAAACATATCTTGATGTACTTTTTCTATCATCAGGATCTCCACCAAAGTCACTATCTGTGAATCCTACAAGATCAAAATTATTAGTAGGCCTATAAAATAAACCATGATCAATTATACATTGATGTATTGGAAAACTCTTTTAGCAGCCATGAAGTGACTGTGTTTTGGTGCTTCCATGAATCTGCTGATTATTCTAACACTGTGAGTAATGTTAGGTCGAGTGACTGTTAAATATCTAAGACTTCCAACCAAACTTTTGAAGAGTGCAGGATCCACCGAATCGCCTTGTTCTTCCTTCTGTCACTTCAAACCCACTTCCATCGGTGTACTTACCAAATTGTAATTGTTCATTTTGAAAATTTCAAGAATCTCTTTTACATACTTTTCTTGTGAGATAAAAATTCCTCCCTCTGTTTGCTTTATCGTTATCCCAAGGAAAAATGACATCGTTCCAATGTCGATCATTTCAAATTCTTTGATCATGGATTTTTTAAAATCTACTATCATATGAAGACTGTTTCCTTTGAAGATCATATCATCAACATATAAGCAAATGATTAATATATCCCCAACACCATTTGTTTTTGTGTATAAGGCATGCTCGTATGGATATTTTTTGAACTCATTCTTTTAAAAGAATTCATCGATGCGAGTGTTCCATGCTCTTGGGACTTGTTTTAGCCCATACTATACTTTCTTTAATCAGTATACACATGCCTCTTGACACCTTTTGATGTAGCCTTCCGATTACTCTATGCACACTTCTTCTTGAAGATAGTCATTCAAAAATACCAACTTTACATTCATTTAAAAAAAATTCCAACCATTTTGGATAGCTAAGGCTATAAGGAGACTTATAGTATCAAATCTTGCAATTGGTGCAGACACTTCTTGATAATCAATGTCTTGACGTTATTTGTAGCCTTTGACGACTAGCCTCGCTTTGTATCTTTCAACTTCACCTTCTTGATTATTTTTTGTATTGTAGACCCATTTCACTCCTATCGCCTTTTGCCTTTTGGTAGAGTGGTAAGCATCCATGTGTCATTCTTTTCTATTGCTTTTTTTATCCATAGCATTTTTTCATCTATGATCAAATATATCTTCTTTAAAGTACAACAAATTACAATCCGCAAGAAGGTAAAATAAAGTGAAATCGACCACCTCTATTTAATCGTAGATATCATTGAGACTTTTCATTTTATCGGTGCCCTTGATTGACTATTTGATGATGCGATATCGGCCAACGAAAATAATGATGATGAATAAGGAGTTTGGGGAGGAATTTATGGAGGAGTTTGATTCTCCTTATCATTCTCTTTGATGACTTCTTTATCAACTAGATTTTTTCCTGTACTTTGTTCTTCACATTTGTTCCACTTTCAAGATGCTTTTTCATTAAAGATAATATCTCTAGAAATAATGATCTTCTCGGTTACACAATTGAATAATTTGTAACCCTTTGTAAGTTCATCATGTCCAAGGAAGATACATTTTTCTCCCTTGTCATCAAGCTTTGTTTTTCTTTGACTTGGAATATGTGCATATGCAATGCAACCAAACACTTTGAGGTGCCCAACTCCGGGTTTGTAATCACTCCATGCTTCTTGAGGTGTCATAAACTTAGCACTTTTGGTGGGGCTTCTATTAAGCAAATAGACAACACAAACAACTGCCTCTGATCAAAACCCCTTTTCATGCTCTTTCCTTTTACTATACTCTTTGCAATGTCAAGGATGGTGCGATTCTTCCTTTCTGCATCGCCATTTTATTGAGTGTATGCAGCCATCAACTAATGTTTGAATCCATTTAACCTGCAAAATTCTTGAAACACACTTGAGGTGTATTCACCACCTCTATCAGATCTTATAGTTTTAAGAAAGTAACCACTCTATTTTTCCACCATTAATTTAAATTGCTTAAAAGTCTCAAACACATCTAATTTTTGTTTGAGAAATTACACCCAAGTTTTTTTGTTGAAATCATCGATAAAAGTGAGAAAATACATATTTCCTCCTTTTAATGTAACCTCCATTGGACCCGCAACATAAGAGTGAATAAGTTGAAGAGGTTCAAAAGCTCTTCTTGATTCTCCCACCGGAAAACTCAATCTATGTTGTTTACCCAAAATATATCCTTTACATAATTACTTTGTATGTTCAATTTTAGGTAAACCTTTCACCATATTAGTTTGAGATTACGACTCTAACCCTCTAAAACCAAGATGCTCATAGTGCAAATGCCATAACCAAGAGTTGTCATTCGCAATAGAGTTGAAGTAGTTAACTGCATCATTCTTGAAGTTTAAAATGAAAAATCTATTCTTTGACATCTCTACCTTTGCAATGACACCATTATTATAGTTTTTATTAACAAGAGTATGGTCCTTCATGTGTATGTCATAACCCTTTTCTAGGAGTTATCCCAAACTCAAAATATTGTTATGCATTATAGGTACATAATAAACATAAAAAATATATTGATGATCACCATTTTTTAATTGAATCATAATTTTTCCCTTTCCTTTTACTGAAATTTTAGATGAGTCGTTAAATGTCACATCACCTTTTATCGACCCATCAAACTCGATAAATATTTCTTTATTACCACGCATATGATTGTTGGCCCCAGTATCAAGAAACCAAGTAGTTTGCTTTCTTAATTCACCTCCCTTATATGCAAGTAACACAATAGTTACTTCTTCAACCTTTTCTTCAGAGAGATTAGCTTGTTCATCAACTTCATTTGTAAATTTACTTCTATATTCATTACTATAGTGATCAAAGTTTTGACAATTGTAATATTTGACATATGATTTATCATACCTTGACTTGTATGATGAATTGGAAAAATCTCTATGACCTCTTCCTCTTTGGCCTCGTCGCCGCTCATTTGAAAAACAACCATGATTATTACGTCCCTTTTCATTAAGGTAATTACCACGGCCACCACGAGTAAAACCTATGCCTCGAGATCCTCTGCCACGTCCTTTGAAGTTCTTTTTAACTTCTTTAAAGACTAATTTGCTTTGCAACGCTTGCTCTACCTCTTCGTTAGAGTTTTGTTTCATTCTTTGTTCATGGGCTTCAAATGATCCTATGAGTTATCAACTGTAAGAGTGGACAAGTCTTTCGCTTCTTCAATTGCCACAACAACGTGTTTAAATCGTTGTATCAACTATCTTAGAATTTTTTCTATCACCCGCACATCCTCCATTCTTTTACCATTTCTCTTCATTTTGTTAACGCTAACCAAAATGCGAGAGAAATATTTTGAGATCGACTCACTTTTGTTCATACTAATAGATTCAAACTCAACTCGAAGAGCTTGAAGATGGACCTTTTTTACTTTATTAACTCCTTTGAATGAATTTTGCAAGATCTCTTAAGCTTGCTTAGACGATGTGGCATTTGATATTTTTTTTAAAATTGATGTCTAAACTCCTTGATAGATTAAGAAAAGTGCTTTCTTATCCTTCTTTCGTACCTCTTTCAGTGCCTCTTTTTGAGTTGTCGAAAGTGATGCTTTCGCTTGTGGTGAATCCGATTCATTATAGCCGTTATCGACGATGTCCCACAAATCTTGCGATCCTAGTAAGATTTTCATTTGGATGCTCTAATTATCATAGATTTCTTTCGTTAAGACTGAAATTTGGGGTTGAATCATATTCGCCATCATCCTTAATCAAACGGGGGTCTGATAACAATTTGAAGGAGATAAAATAGGATAACTTGTGTTGTTGCACTACAAAGGATTTCCTTATACTAAAATAGCTTGCTAGCTACTAACACATTAAACTTGCTTTTCATTTAAAAGTTTTAACTTGTATCATGCTACCTAAGTACACCAATATATATAAAGATGAAAGTACATTGGAAAAGAAAAAGACACTTTGAAATATGAAAAAAGGTACCTAGAAACGTGAAAGGACACCTAGGAAATGACTTCTAGGAAACATACCAAAATAATTATTTTTCTCTTATGAGAAATGAAAAGACTTGTTGATAGATGAAAGCTCTCCTTGAAACTTGAAAAAGTTACTTAAGGCATGTCCCAAAATAGTTTTTCAAGTTGTGCAACCCAAGACCCACTTTACTTGGGTTTGTATTCCAACATCCCTCGAGCAATGCGATGGATCCTCTCACCTGTTCAAGATCTTTGCCGAATCTGAGGCAGCTGAAAGGATTAGGATGAACCTGCTTAGGTTTGTGGCTAGGTTAGGAACCAGCCATTGAAGCTGAGAACCGATGACAAGTTTTAGGTGATGGTGTATCAGGGAAAATTGGAAGGTACAAAATCTGCTGGAAATGACCAATGAGAGATTCATTCATACCCCAGATCTTCGGTCTTTGCCTATAAAAGTGAGCATCCCAACCCCTATGGACATCCGCAAAGGAGCCATTGTCTTCTCCAGGTACATATTCTTCCTCTGGTTCTCCTTTTTTTTGTATATTTTGTTTTACAAATTTCATGGAAGGGATATTGTTTACATTTGCACAAACTAGTAACTAAAAGAAGGTTTCTAAATTTTTGAGTATAAACTGTCGTTTGAAAATGGATTATGCACTGGTTTTTGTTCTTGCCGATTTGTGTTTCTGTGTTTGGCCCTCTCTTTTTTTGTGTATACTTCTTTGGTTAAGAAAATATTTCAGACGAATGTAATATCAACAATCTTTCATACAATAGTAGATTAGGAATTTCTGAGTATGAACTGTACTTTAGGAGGGATTATGGACTGAATTTGTTGGCCGATTTGGGGTTTTTGAATTTTCAAGAGTTTTTGTGTATACCCTTAAGAAATTTATATTAGACCAATGAAATCTAAATAAAAAAAGGGAATCCTATTGTTTCTCAATTTATTCCTTCAGAATAAAATTTTTATGGCAAAATATATTACTTTCTCATCCACTAATTAAGACCTCTGATTGCACCAAATCGTATGGCGTTCAACTTGACACCGGGTATCACGGTCAGTGAGCCTTTAGGCTATTACACAAAGTTTCTTATTTTCAGTCATTTCATAGTTCTTTTTAGTGGGTGTCCATTACCTAGATAGAGTTCATATGATGTACACATGTACATTGACTGTGCTTCAATACACCTGCGACCATTACCTTAATGTGGTGATGTTCATGTGGGTGTTTTATCATATGATGTTAATGAAGCTAATAGGAAATACTATTCTCAAATCCCAACGTGGTCCCCCATCTTAGACTGGAAAGTGTTATAATTATTAGAACTAGTCGATGTGCACATCTTGTAACAGATCCCTTCCCTTTACTGAATGAATCAATGACAAAGAGAACATTGAAGGAAAATTAATGAAACTCGATCAAGCATGCAAGTAACACTATTGGATATGCCAAAAAGTTATCAAAATATTACTCTACCAAATTTTATTTACCAATAAAGCATATGGGATTTTCAATCACCAAAACATATGTGCACACCCATTGGATATGTGACTTTTCAAGGCATTGTTTTTATTTTTTTTTCATAGGAGCATTTGCCGCATTTTCGCAAAAATGCGTTCAGCTGTAATATATGCAATATTATGTATGATAGCTTTTGGGTCTCAATTATTTTTTTTGATAGCTTATGGGTCTCATATTTTGGTTGTTACATGATGTTCTGATCATTAAAAGACAAGCATCTTAGGAATAAAACATGATAATTCTTGGTTGGAACCATTTTTTCTATGGCAAATTCTTGGTTGGAACCATATGCATGTATCTAATTTGTTGGAAACTCACTTGTAATTTGGCCATACCCCTTCACCCATTGCTTAGCATATTGGGAATAAAGCAAGCCCGAGCGAAAAATGGAGGATAATGTCACCTCAAAGCAACTTGGGCTCTCCTAGATTCCTCTTTTACTTTTACTTTTGTGATCTATAACTTTCGAAGTTAGTTTGGAATTGGATTGACTCTCTTCACCCACATAATAAAATGATCAAGCTTAGGAATGATCTTTAAGCCATGGAATCTAGTCAAAAGCTGGTTTTCACAAACACAAATGGCCTCGACATCGACATATTGAGAAGTCAGCTTTGATAGATTTTGTAGGGGTTGAAAATCTCCTAATAAACTTGATAATATTATGATGTTGGTGACTGACCCCTCACACCTACTTTTCCTCCTTAAACAGGCAAAATTCAAAACATCTTATGGAGATTGGAGATCTGAGACTATAATATAATGATTTAGGGCCCCAAATCTGAGCCCAAAAAATTTCTCTTTAAAAATGTTGCTTAGAATCTAATCGGGACTCCAAAGAGGTGCCTGCAGGCCACAGCCCAAGGGCAATTGATAGTTGTTGGTTGTTGCACGACTATGGAAAGTTTTGCTATATGATCCATAAGAAAAATATGATTACACCAAGGAGATAATGAAGAGAAATATGATCAGTATCTTGATGGAACAAAAATCTTGATAATGCATGGGATTTCAAATCTTTGAGATTTGTCCATTATCATGTTTTGAGAATCAAAAGACAAGCATACTTTATTGAATAATAATTTATTATAAACTAATTAGCTTAGGAATAGAACTTACTAATTCCATGGAGGACAGCCTCCCATGCTGATACGTAGTTCCATCCTCTGTCGTGGACATCATATGTGCTAAATTTGAGCTTTTGTTTAACATGGCATGAGAATCCACTAGCCTATCCGTTACATTAGTCTGATTGCAACTCCCAGAGAAATATGATCAGCATTAACACTTGTAGCTATCCACCCAAGTTAACCTTACCGTCAGAAGGTCCTTTGAGTACTCTTGCAATCTGTTGACGTAATCCTTCAAGTTTTCTACTAAATATTTAAGCTATTATAGATTTTAACAAATTAAGCTAATAACTTTTATGAATTAAATGTGAACACTGACATACTTGTTAAAATTCTTAGGGACATTGACATCTGTGGAAGACAGCTTTTGACAGGAATTTGAGGTTAAAGGCTCCTCAAAAACCAGATACTATATTGAAGAATTGATGCCCTATTAAGATCTAAAAATTTTGTGTTATTTAAACTATTTATAATCCCATACTATTTAAACTTAATCCCGGACTAATTTCCTTAAAATATTTGCACTATTTAAACTTAAACTAATTGGACAATTTCAAAATCCCAGACCAATTTCAACTTACATTTATGTGTTGTTCTCCAACAAGTCAGATGAAGACTATATATATATATAGGTAGACTAGCATACTTAACAGTCTTTGAAAGTTGCAAAGGACGGGATATAAAATCACAATTGTCGCTTCTTGTTACCATGGTAGAATGATGTTTTTCCTTGTATATATCAGTGGTTAACAGCCAATTGCAGTCAAATCTGTTCTCATTGTTTTCTATGAAGCTATAACAGTAGAAAACTAGAAATTAATAATTATTTCTTCTTACATTCATTCCTTGGGTTTTATATATGCATTCATGCTTATCGGGTGAGATATTATTTGGACAGGGAAATTGAAGAACGATATGAAGTCTCACAGAACCAGCCAACGCAGACGTAAGATTACGATGGAGTTTACTATTATTTTTTCTTATTTACTATTTTCTTTAAGATTCAAGTTTGTAATAATACAGGCTGAAGCTATCCTCTACTGGGTTCTTATACCCTCCATGAAGATACATCATTGGTAAACATAAAGGCGGTACACATAAAAGAGTGTGTTTAGATTCACATAGCACGTATGTGATAGCAGGAACGATAACAACGTCGTTTCCCTTTTTTAATACTTAGCCCTTAACCTTTTTCAAAGGGACTAAAATTTATTGCATAGCAAAATTTTGATAGTAGTCATATCTGTAGCTACGCAATTATTTCAACCACACTAATAGTCTTACATTGATTCAGTAGAAAAGTCATCATCTGCTCCAAGTGGTACCCCTCCACTCCCACGAAGGAGACCAGTAAATAACTATACTTTGACGTCCGCGTTGGAGGAGTTGATAATGAACGAGATGGTCAAGCAGTGTCACCTAGGTTGTAGAATTTCTAATAAGGATGGGACGTTCTACTCACAGGCCTGAGAGGAAATGGAATTGAAACTAAACTTGTTACCTGAGTTCAATGCTAACGGGTAGCAGTGAAGAAAAATAATTTATATAATCGGCTTAGGGGTATTAAAAAACATTATTCACGCGCCAAAACCTTACTTGAGAAAAGTAGGTTTGGATGGGATTTTGACCTACGAAGGGTCATTGCGGAACAACATGTGGTTCAATTATGAGCAGGTGGGATTCCCCATTTTCTTATATTAGAATTCATTAATTGAACAACATGCTCACGTCTTCAATAATAATGATTGGATATTTATAATTATACAAGCCTTTCCGTAGGCCAAGACCTATCAAACCAAAAGTATAAGGATTGGGAGAGTCTCTGTATTATTTTCTCGGATAGTATTGCGGATGGTAGGGGTATTTATCACCCCGATGATGCCCCTCCAGAAGAGTCATTTGGGACCCAGAGTTTGGGTGACCTACCAATTCCAACGAATGAGGAATCACATGAAACTAACTCCCAGAACACTTAGGACAACTCATCACGAAACCCCACAAGTAAAAGATATAAGCGTGACTCTCCTTCTAGGTCACAAAGGAAGAGAGTTGGCCCAGAGGCGGAACTGGTAGGAGCAATTGAGGGATATTTCGAAGAACTCAAGCAGCTTAGGACTAGACCTACTCTAAGAGAGTGGTTTATTCTGATCATGGATCAGCTGAGTGATGAAGGTCTACTCGCCAAAATCCAATACCTATCTTGCCACTATCGTCTGTCGGAGAAGCCGCTTACAAAGGCGTTCCTAGCTTTACCACCTGCAAAGCGGATGGAGTTCCTGTCACCACTCTTCCCTCAATAAGTTGGCATTATTGAGTGCTTTCACTACTTTTTTTATATTGCACTTTTTCAATCTTCCGTCTCACATGTATGTTGTTCCTTTCATAATATAACTCGTAGTTTTTGTTTTTCCTTTGTAGTATGTGAGTCGTAATGGATGCCATTGACCCTTAAACGAATACCACAATATTGATAGCGGGGGGGGGGTGATCATGCTCGTAGCTTTCTACTATATCAGTCATCTACGCGGTCTTAGACAACGCGTCCATACCTCCATACTTATTAGTCACATGTTTGTGCAAGAAGTCTTAATGTGACCCGGCGCACGCCTTTCGATCATTTTTGAATGCGAGTGCCTATTTTTTTGGAGCTATGCGCAACTTTGAGGGATAGGGGCTTTCTACACAACACAAGGCACCCGCTTGTCAAAGAGTAGGTGGCGATATTTATGCTCACATTATCTCATAATACAAAGAATCAGATGGCACAAAATCGATTCCAACACTTAGGATCAACCATTAGCGAATATTTCAATGCTATCTGGGAGGCAATATTATGGCTCTATCGCGATATTGTTGTCCCTGCAACTGCAGCTCTCCAACCAGAGATAGAGCATGAACTGTGATTCTATCCTTACTTTAAGGCAAGCCTAATTAATCAGTAACACGATGCTCTAATTAGATTCATTTGCACTAGATATATCCTTAGACTAAGATAGTGGTATTATTGTCCAAAGGATTGTGTAAGAGCTATCGAGGATACATACGCCACTGCATGGGTACGAAAGTATGACCACCCCCAGTATCATAATTGCAAACAATTTACGTCATAGAACGTACTTGCAGCGATTTCCTTTGACATGAGGTTCCAATACGTGCTAGCGGGTTGGGAGGGATCTACAGCAGACTCAAGAGTTTTGGCGAATGCACTCTCACGTCCGTAAAATAGGTTGATTGTTCATATTGGAAAGTATTACCTTGTTGATGGTGGGTATGTTAACATGACAAACTTCATCGTGCCTTATCGGTAAACTCGCTACCACCAAGGAGATTTCAATAGCAGTAACCCACCGCAGGATCCTAAAGAGTTGTTTAACCAATCTCACTCTCAATTGAGAAATATGGTAGAACGTGCGTTTGGTGCACTGAAACAACGCTTTTTCATCCTCACGTGCAAGGCTTGTTACCCTATACTTACTCAAGTGAAGATTGTCATCGCATGTTACGTGTTATATAATTTCATTCATACCTACTGCGATGCAGATCCAGTCTTTAAAGAATGGAGAGGTGAGAAGGAATTTGATCCAGATGAAGACAATGTAGTTACTGATGCGGAGATTCGTGCATCACAAACGAGGACGGAGAGAGAAATTACTCGAGCATTTCGTGAAAGCCTCGCAAATATGCTATGGGAAGGGCGTCGTTCATGATAGCTCCAGTCCCGGGGGTGTGTGTTTAAGATGATGGCACTATATAATCCATGTGTAATTTTCATAGCTCATGTTTAAATGATGGTACTAACTTAGTCATTACGAATATGTTAGAAATTTTGTCTTTATTATAAAGACCGACTTCTTATACTACAAATATATGTCCTCAACAGATCGATCAATATTATGATGTTTTTGTTGGACGAGTGTTGAGGATATATCGGACGTGAGAGGAAGCGAAAGAACAAGTATATGGGTATTCGAACGCTTGCCATGTTGCAGGTTGGTCCCTTGAAGAGGCAGTTAAGCGATATAATAGATTTCATAGGATACACATGGAAATGGTTGGGAGGTGAGACAGTCAGGGATTTTGGTCACCTACCATTAAGCTGTTAGTCGTAGTTTTGTGATTTTCATTTTTTCAGTGTGATGTGGTGGTTGTAAGAAAATAGTACACTATATATCATTTCACGTATGTTGTTTTGTTGTTATGGAAGCTACCGATGGTATTTTATTGGACAAATCTCTCCCCTTCGTTGGAAAATATTGTGTTGTTTACCCTATATTGTAACTCTCAACTTGCGTGAAAAATAGTCTTTGACCCATTTTGTAATCATGCACGAATGGTGGACGATGCTGAATCACACGCTTCGAACCCAATAAATCCGCCTAGACTTGTCTACCTCCGGAGATTATCGATGTCGAAACTTACGTGACCTCCGTAGAGTGCGATGTCAATAACTATGTGAGGGAGGTGATAAATATACCCAGCTCTGGTGAAAATGATAATAGCAGTGATGCAAAAGAAGATGAAGAAGAGGAGGAAGAGGAAGATGAGGATGAGGACGAGGACGAGAGCGAGGAAGAGGAAGAGGGCATGGAAGAAGAAATGAATGAAGATCATGATTATGGTGATGATTCAGAAAGATCATAGGATTTCAAGAGCGATGACAGGGCTTATTTGGGTTTAAATTTAGCTTTTGTGAAAGAATTTGATGTAGTTGTAGGCCTTATATGCGTTCAAAGTTTATTTTTGTGATGAATATAATGGTGGTATTGGCCTAATGCTTCTCGCATCTTAAACTGGTTCCAACTTTATTTTCTGTCATTTCTTTTAAATGCAAGTTTCATGTAAAAGTACTCTTCTATTTAGATGATTAACAACCAGAGTCAAGGTAAGAAGATGGGTTTCTAATTGACAAATTGTTTTACTTCTTTATTTCCTTTGGTTTCCAATTACAGCACAAGTATCCAGCCAGATGGGATTTTAGTACCCAATTTGGTTGGGTTTCCAATCACTACCCAAGCAAACAACCACATGCAAATTACTTCCTTATGGTAATAATGATCTCCCAATTTGCTGTTGATGGCTCGTGAGTAAGGGTGATGGAAATAGACTTTACAGTCCTATCTAATGCCACAAAAGACTACATCACCATGATTCCATGACGCATATGTGAAGCAATAGAAGCGTCAATGGCACAATATTAAAATGGGATTGATAAAATCCTCAAGAACGTCGGTCATCCGCTTGAAACACAATTCGGTCCGAAATTACCAACAGTTTGCGCCCAAGTAGGATGTGTGGAGGTTACAACAAAATATTACACCACTTGTTCTTTTCAGTGTAATGTAAAATAACATTAAAAAGGTGATTTTACAAGTTCTTTTTACGGCAAAAGGAACATTCAATTTATGGCCAACTATTAGATGGGATATGAATTTTGCATGTAATCTAGTCATCAACTATTTACACGCAATATGCATGTTACGAGGACAGTGTTACCGTGAAACGAACGTGCCTTTACTCTTTTCTACTTAGAATGCAGACTTAGCTTGAGCAGTGACGTATGTGTGGTA
The DNA here is from genome assembly GCA_021018995.1 of Chloranthus sessilifolius. NCBI lineage: Eukaryota > Viridiplantae > Streptophyta > Magnoliopsida > Chloranthales > Chloranthaceae > Chloranthus > Chloranthus sessilifolius. The sequence continues at coordinate 96,744,712 of CM037592.1, forward strand.
GGAGGATAGGATGAGATGCTTTCTTAAACATCAAATCTTTCATGTTAAAAGTCCATGTCCGTTCGATTGATGATGAAGAGAAATCGAACGCTTTCCTCAAAAATGTCAAGTTATTGATGCCGCACCTCCAGATCATCACCACCAATTATATCATGAATCCTTTGACCACGATGAAAAGATTTGTGAATTAAATGCCTAGATAAGGTCCGACTGACTTCAATCACGGCGTGACCCTACAACTTATCATTGTCATATTTTTGTTAAAGTACCTCTATTAGCACCCATGCAATCTCTGAAAGCGCCAACGTCAGAAACCCCTTCAAAATCATTAATTGCTTTGGATAAGATGATGGAGACATGTTTTCCCCCAATCTTCCACACCATGGATCTTGAGATCATCTCGCACTTATCAAACAGTCAGTTTTTTTTTCCTCATGTCACATATACCCAAAAAATGGCCCTTGAATCCTATGGATCACATCACACTCAAACATGATTTTAGGGTCAATTTTTGGGGAATTGTGATATGTGGAATCAAACATTGACCGTCTGATAGGTGCGACATGATCTCAAGATCCATTATGTCGAAGAACAGGGTGAAACACCATCTCTATCATCCGATCTGAAGCAATCAATGGTTTTGAAGTGGTTGCCCACATGGGCGGTTCAGAGATTGTGTGGGTGCTAATAGAGGTACCATCTGATCTGAAGCAATCAATGGTTTTGAAGTGGTTGCCCACTTGGGCGGTTTCAGAGATTGTGTGGGCGCTGATAGAGGTACCCTTTTGGTTATATCTACTATAAGGCTTTGGGGGCAAGGTGTCAAAGTGGGTATCGGGTATTGGTCTATGAAGGACCGATACGGATCGCTGCCCTTTAAATAAACACTAAAAGAGGTATTGACCAAGATACATATCGACCGATACCCCTATCCGGGCCGTTATGTATCGGTTGGCCAAAAATCTGGTACCTCTTTTAATGACTTAAGACCTCCTTGTCATTAGAGGGGAGAAACACAAGTATTTATGCTATTGAATGAGCCACTAAGAGTTTGCGATGTATCCCTAGCTACCCAATTGCCTTCGAGCAAGGGGAAGTTCAGCCGAATTTTGGACTCAAATTTGCCCTTTTTTGCCTTTATCTTTGTAGCAGCCTTGGTTTTTAGATCTTTGACTATTTGAGTTTTGCATGAATTCTAATAATATTTTGTAGAATTTTGACGTTTTCCCTAATTTTGATTGAAAGTCAACCCTTTGACCAAAAGTCAATCCTTTGACAATTGCTGATGTGTCAATACAATGTCTCTCGATTCCACAGAAAAAGTTATCATTCCATGTGACATAGTTTCACCCAATTTCGGTGACTTAAAGGCCAGTTTAGTGACCTTTTGACTGACTAGTCAACTATTGACCTAAAGTCAACTTTTGGACTCTCATAAGTGAATTCTAAAAGACACCCACATGCCTTTTGACAGTGGCCCCTATAGATCAGACTAGGTCATCAATCAGACCTACTGTGCCCTTCGAAATTCTTTAACTTAATTTGGGGTGCACTTAGAATACCCTTAAGTTGGTGTGCTTGTAGGAAATGTAGTGATTGCTTTAAGATGCTTAAATACTCTTTTATTCTATTAGTGTTTAACACCTTAGATAATGTTCTAACAATCTCTCTTTTAAGAAATATCTCATACGCATGAAATCTCTCCCAACTTTTTAAAAATTTTGAAACTCTCGCTATCTCTAACCCTTAATCTCTAAACCCTAAAATTCTTAAGCCTTAATTTGGTTCCAACCTTTGGCTCAAACCCTAATTAGCCTAACCCTAATCTCCACCATCTCCTTTCTCTCGTACTTCTCTTTCTCTCCCTCTCTAGCTCTCGCAACCCTCTCTCTACCTAATTCCCTCACATAAATCTGAGAAGTTAAGCTACTATTGTTGCTACAAAAGAAGAAAAAGAAAAAGGTGGAAGAAGAGTCATTGTTGCACCGAACATTCCATCGCACAAAGGATTCTGAATTCGATCCATTTCTCGCATCATACCACCTCAAATCCATACCCCAAAAACCTTAATCAAAGTGAGTTCCCTCACATCACTTCCAAACTGCCTAGAAGCCTCCGACCGGAGGCCGGAATCCGCTAATTACTTTTGAGTTATGTTTTGTTAAAAACTTAAAATTTACACGAATTCTGGGGATTGCCACGGTCAACCTGTTGACCCAATCGATCCCAAAAATTTTTGGGATTTCCTAATACAATTATGATCAATTGAGCTAGGACGATGTACGAGCTAAAATGCTCGAAAACTAGTGTTTTGGAGCCCCAAAGTGCTAGATCTACTGAAACTAGAGACCCTTTTCATGGATTTATGGGACCATCGTGGTCAAACAATTGACCCAATGATTCCCAAAAATTTTGTGGGAGTAGGACATGATATGAGGATCATTAGCTTGGACAATGTGCTACTTAAAATGATCCGAAACATGTGTTTCGAGGCCCTGAAGGGTCAAATTTGCTAAAAGTGTAGAATTTAGGCAATTTCTACGGATTTCGAGGGCCACCATGGTCAAATCATTGACCCAATGGTTTTCAAACCATTTCTATAAGTATATTTTAGTAATATGAGCATTTGAGCTCGATGTTGTGCGGGATAAAATGATCCGGGCTAAGGCTTTTTGGCCCCCGAAAGGCCCAAAAGTGTTCTGACGCACAACTGTTGCACTGCGATTACATTGCATGGTAGAAACTAGGAGTCTAGCCCGTTTCTGTCGATTTTTAGCAAAGTGCTCACTTTGGAGCCCTATTTCAAATAGCTAGTGGTCCAATAAATAAGAACAATTTATTTAGGTACAAAGTAGACCCAACCCACTTTCATTTGGTTGGACCCTTCAACCTAGATGCTTTCTCCATTAATTTATATTAAATAGTAAAGAAGCCAACTTATATTAATTTATCAAAGATGCATGAGGCTTATTTATGGGGTTTTGAACCTTGCCTGAGAAAATACTTCAAAAAGACTGCTATTTATTTTTGAAGACCTGACGGCCTTAGAAATTTTATAAATTTTTGAGTTGATTTGATAACTTTTCTCCATCGGTCAAATCTTTGACTGTTTATCACATGATCAAAATGACTGATCTGACTCTAAACCAAAGCTGAGAAATTTTGTATCTCAGTGTCCTAGTGATATCTATCGAGAGATTGGTCAGATTATGATCATAGGATCAGTTGTGGCTCTTTGATCGTACCAAGCCGATCTAACTTTGACTGCTGATTTCCCATATTAGTAGTCGAAATCAGTCAGCTCGACGTGATCTATTCAACCATATCCAAATTAGGGGTTTTTGTATTGTTTACAAAAAATCCAGAATTGACCTAAAGATTGCTCACATATACATTATATAGATTATGAATTTAATATATTACTATTTCATTGGCATAGTAACGTGATTGTTCATCCCGTTTGCCTTAAATAGAGAAATGATACATGTTTAATAATCCCATTGAACTATCACTAAATTATTAAATATACATAGGGACACTATGTGTATCTAATCATAATGGAATTTATATTAGAATCGTCTTTTATGTAGCTATTAATATGATGTGATTGATGATGCATAATTTATTCTTATATCCATTGATTTATAATAATGTGATTAATTTTTTTAATTTGACATGAGATTTTATTTTCTGTCATATCTATGCATTTGCATCATGTACCATGTATTAAGATTTAATATGCTTGACATGTAAGAAATACTCAGAGAAAAGTTTACTTGCATACCCAAGGTGTAGTTACCATCATAATATGTCACGAGACTCGACTTGTGTCATCTAATCTGAAAGTTTCCACTTCACACCACGAGTTGTGAAAGGATACGATAATTGGGTCGAGTGACATATCTTATGATCCTTTCTTCCATGTGAAAGGATGCGATAATTGGGTCGAGTGACATATCTTATGATCCCATCTACATTATGGGTCTCTCATTGAGATAGAATAATTGTTTTTATTTTATATTTTCATATGTTATTCGTCCTTATATGTTTCACACTTATGTGCATCACATAGAGACCTGTTAGGGCATCCTGAGTCTGATATGTAATATATAACTGATATGCATGTCTTTACTTAAGTATGGTTTCAATTATGATGACATCAAAATGACCACAATGAGTCCATCACATGCCTCACACTACATGGTGGTATGGGACGCCATGCTGAGTGAGTGTGATTCCTTCATCTCAATAGTTGAGGTGTGATTAATGATTTTTAATCACATTTGGGTTCTTATATACACTAAAAATATTATCTGCCTGTCATGTTCCTGAAAACTTATAAATTCTTTGACTCTGTAAAATCTTGTAATTGAAAATACTGCTGTGAAGGCCAGCTAAATCTGAAATATCTAAATCTGAATCTATATGCATCGTGATTTACCCCCAGTCACCGTAAAGACTCAACACCTACAGCCGAGGTACGGTCCCCGTATCTATGGGGGCGTCCTGTCCTTTTTCCTGTTGGGTACCCTTCCCCAATAGGCTGCTTGGGGAAATAAAATTACAGCATGGATAAGTTTAGTGGTACTACATTGAGCAGTGGTTGATAATCTAATATGGTCTTATCACGTGTTGAGCTCGAGCAATGACTCTGGCACAAGTCAAAATCCCAAATCTTGTTAAAGGGATTATGTGATGTATAAACATGTGGAAACCCTTAATAATAAAGGTTAATCCTGTAAAATTCTGCATGTACACTTGACTAATAGGATTTAGACTTCTAATTAGGTATGTAGTTGCATTGATGACACTATGCATGCATGATATCTGGTAGATAGACTTGCCAGTATATTATCTTAATTTTGTCATATTTATATTATCATGATATCCTACTTAGATACTCTTATCACTCACAAATCACCCACTAAGCACCCTGACAGATTGGGGATGATTGGTTGTGTCACTCACTGGGTTGCGATTTATTTAGTTGCTCAACCCTTTCATGACATTGTTGCTTTTAGATTACCCAAAGGATGCACTTGACCAGGGAGCATACATAGATGATGATTACGCTAATGATGATCAGATCCTGAATGAGGGTGTGGCTCTAGAGGATGGGATAGATCTTGATGATGTGCATGAGTATTGAGCTTATGTGATTAGATTATGTAATTTTGCCACCAGACATTTGATTATTTGATTCGATTTTGGATTTATTTATTTAGGTTGACTAGGTTAGACTTCAGTAGGTTTACTTTTCCTGATATTTTATATTCCTGCATGGATTGATTATTAGACTAGGTTTTGGAGATTTATTTAGACTTGTCACTTAATATTTAATTTGATTGTCGTTAATTTGATAGTGATGAGATGAGATGAATGATTATGATGGGAACTTACATTAAATTCAAGATCTTTGTTTACATTGAGCAACTCAAACGTAGATGATCATATATGTTATCATGAGTTGTTCAATGTGTCAATGAATGATTTAATGATGATTATGTCATGTTAAGCTAAATTAATAATTGAAGCAACCGACCAACCTGACTAGTTGTAAATGTATAATAAAAAAAAATTTGGCTCGTAATTTATGGACTAGTATTGAAACTATGGTTAATTTTTGCATGTTCGCTTATCACATTCAAGTGCGTGCAAGTCGTGACACTGAATTCTAGGTTTTGAGATAAGGTTAGTGTTTTGGGTCGTGACAATCTTAGCCATTACTCCACCCGTTTGGCGTCGTAATGGCCTAGATAGTGGCCCCAATCTACTTATTTTATTTGTCCAATATTTTGGGTTGTAGTAGAGACCACACCTTTGTGGGCATAGGGTGTGTTAAAACACTTTCCCGTTATGTAATAGGATCGCTTTCCTAGTACTTTAGGTGAGACCAGTGATTGGAGTCAATATATTCACTTATATTGGTGTCCCAACTCACCTTAGAAACCGGGTAGCCACTCTATATTTATAGGAACTTTGCCCTCCTAAGGGGTGAGGCATCTATACTAATATTAACAAATCCAGTACTGACGCTCTTGGTACTCATATCACTTTTTATAGATGCACACAATGTGAAACCGTCAAGTGTTGTGTAGACTTGACACCAATAACTTCAAGATCTATGGTGCAAAAAGGCTTGGTTGAAAGAATCTTATTGTCACGATTTTCAAATTTCCTTCAGTCAAAGAGGTAACAAATTTATTCAAACTTCGTATAAGTTCAACAGTTGGACCCGAACACGGACCACTGTATAGTGAAACTCCATAGATAAATGTGGTGCCATTTGGAACACAAGTCGTAGATGATTATGCACCGGTAAATCACATCGCAAAACAATCAAAGCTTAGAGGGGTGCACAAAAAATGGGAGCATTAAACGTATGAAAGTACTTGAAGCTGGACAGAATAATGATTATTCTGCAAGCTAGCTCCAACCGATAATTTATAAGGAAGAACACAAGAGAATCACAAAAAAAAAAAACACAAAGAAACACCTCTGATGTTCAATTCAAAATTGTCGAATCAATCCACCACCAAAATCAGCCCACAAGCCGGACTTTATAGCTAAAAATCGTCATTATCAGAAATTTACCAAAAATAGCTAAATCTCAATAAGCATGCCAAAATAAAATACGTAATAAAAGAAATATCTACTAAAAAATATGGCCCAAATCGGGTTCAGAATCACATCCTAAATGATAAAGGAAATATTACCATAAAAGGAAAGAAATAACTTAAACTACGGATTTAGAATGAAAACGGTGGATTTTGACCTCAAAAAAAAATCCTAGCAAAGGTAGCCACGACGTTCGCACCGCGAAGAGCTGTCTGAAATAGAGTCATTTGTGTGATTCTAATAATTGTGGTCAAAGTTATGGCTAAAATACCAAAATGCACCCAAAACTGCCCTAATTAGGAAAAGATCTCGATTACCTGCCATCTTTGCATTGATCTGCCAACTCAAGATATCTCAATGTCAACAATGTAGAATCTGACAACTCAGCATCATCTGACTCGGATCCTCCTGCATCAGCACTCTACAGTGACAAACTGTGTAGAGCTTGATTAAAAGACCCTTACCCTTTTCGAAACATGGTGATAAATTTTGTTTTAGGCTATAATTCTATAAGGGGTCATGAACGCAATACTTGGGATGGATGTCACATGGACCCCACTTTATTTGAACCCAATGCCTTGGGCTAGGCTTGAACCCATAGTCTCGGGCCACACACCCAGGACTATTAGTTTAAACCCACCCCGAGAGGCTGGGTTAGAATCAGTTGGGGTCCATAAGGCATCCATCCGAGGGATCAAATTCTACGGCAACTTGCCTAAGGCTGCGTTTGGGAACGTGGATTTGGATATGGGGATTTAGATTTGGATCTCCTAAATCTAAATCCACCGTTTGGTTCCACATTTTTGTGTTTGAATTTGGATTTGGTAAATCCATGTATGTATGTAAAAAAGTGGATTTGTAAATAACACCTCTTAAGCGTTATTTGAAAATCCAAATCTTACACCATCATATAATTGACTATATTATGTAAATAAATAATTATTACCCAGTGCTATCATAGGTGCGGTTCGACCTAGTACTCGACCCACCTGAGCTGAGTATTTTTAAGCTTGACTGATCTGGTTGGGTTGAGCATGAGACATCCCAACCAAGGGTCAAAGGTTGACTTTAAGGTCAAACTTTGATTTTTAATTAAAATTTTACTTTTTATTAAACAGACTCCTACAATTTGATAGCAAAAAAGTTTATGTTGATCTATAATGTGATACTAGAATCTTAATTTTATTAGTCAATAGTTTGACCTTTAGTCAAACTTTGACTTTTGGTCACTTTGGTCAAACTTTGACTTTTACATAAAATTTATTTTTAGTCAAACTCGAAACCTGCTCATAGATAGAGTCTACTACTTCATAAATTTATACCGTATCAATGCAATTATTTCTTAGTCAAAGTTTGACTTCTTGTCAAAGTTCGATTTTTTATAACAAGTTGTAAATTTTAATTAGTGGATTACTATAATTAAAAATATCTCTCATTGTTTAATTTCTAGCTTTAAAATATATTGCCTTATTTTTAGTGGTAAAAGTTTGACTTTTGATCAAACTTTGACATTTACACAATTTATTTTTAGTCAAACTCGAAACCTGGTTATAGATAGAGTCTACTACTACATAAATTTATACCATATCAGTGCAATTTTTCCTTGGTCAAAGTTTGATTTTCTGTAAAAAGTTATGAATTTTAATTAGTGGAATAATGTAATTAAAAATATCTATTATTGTTTAATTTTTAACTTTAAAATATATTGCCTCATTTTTATTAGTCAAAGTTTGACTAAAATGTCAAACTTTGATTTTTGGTCATATTTTGACTTTTACACAAAATTTATTTTTAGTCAAACTCGAAACCTACTTATAGATAAAGTCTACTACTATATAAATTTATATTGTATCAGTAAAATTTTTTTCTTGGTCAAAGTTTGACTTTTTTAAAAGTTCGATTTACTATAAAAAGTTATAAATTGTAATTAGTGGAATACTATAATTAAAAATATCTATTATTGTTTAATTTATAACTTTAAAATCATTATCTCATTTTTATTAATCAAAGTTTGACTTTTAGTCAAAATTTGACTTTAGTCAAAATTTGATAAGTGTATCTTGATAGTAGATAATGCTTATTACTGTATTATTTGTATTTTGGTAGTGAAATTTTTTATCTGTGATCAAAGTTTGATATTTGGTCAAATTTTGATTTTATAACACAATTTTTATTCCACCTATGTAATTACACTTTCATGTTATCAAACAAGAGAAATCAATTTCCAATAAAAGGAAAACCGACCCTAAGTTGAAAAATCGATATATATATATATATTCAAAAAAATTCAAAATAAATCGGTTCTGTTTCAGTGCAGGGAGTGAGGAGTTCGGTTAACCGAACTCAAAACATTTCGGTTATGGTTCGATTTTAGGTGAACTGACACCCAAATCAAAACTTCCAATTTCGATTTTGATTTGGCTCATTGAACTTCAACCCCTACACAGAATGAAGGAAACCAATGAAATATAAATTGTTTTTATAAAAAAAAAATAGCCAAATGAAGTATCTATACATCCTTGAGCCAAATCCTAATGCAATGCTTAAACATCCAAACAAGAGATATGCAAATCCAAATATTTCAAATTCTGAATTGGAAGCACCTAGATTTGAAATTCTCAAATGCAAATGCTTATTCCCAAACGCAGCCTAAGGGAGATCAGAGGCCACCCAAACAATTTGGGTATGATCCGATGCATATACACCATCCAAACTGTGATTAAAGGGAAAAAAAAATTCAATGTACGGGTATGTGTGGTGGTACTCAAATTTTGACCACTGTTTTAACCACCACGAAGCTTTTTTCTTGAATTTTTGTTGTAGATCACATGCTACATGACACATAATCCTAAAGTGAGTGTTGTTTTGGAATCATGTACTCCATGACATGTGATTTGGATTTCTAACCTCCTGCCCCCAATATGAGGTTCAAATCCATTGTCCCGTTTTATATATCTACAAGAAGTTCTTATGCGGACAAACGTTTCGACGAACGGTAAAGCAGGAAGTTTACATGGACGAACTTGTTGAGGAACAAGGGAGCACTCTAAATTAATAAATAGAATTGCACATTATTAACGTTGAAAGACTGGGAGTATTATGGCTGCATCTTTGAGTGGCAGCGTCATCCTTTTTTCATTAAAATTTGTGTTGTAAACATATCACTGAACCATTCAACCATAAGTTCGAATTTTTTTATTTTTTATGAAATTATCGATGGCCAATTCATTGACAGGTTTCTAACTTTTACAAAACAGATGAAAATGCCCTTATTTTTTTTTAACTAATCGATGGACAGTGTTCATCGATAAGTTTCTACTTTTACAAAAATAAGGAAAATGCGTGTATTCTTCTTTAAACTATCAACGGACAATTCATCCATAAGTTTCTCACTTTTAATAAAATGATGAAAATGCCCTTATTTTATTTATAAACTTTTCGATCAATAAGTTTCTGACTTCACTCAAAAGACAGAATGCCTTTATTTTTTGTAAACTTATCGTTGGACAATTCATTGATAAGTTAAAGCTTTATAAAGAGATAAAAATGCCCTTTACTAAACCTTATAATAAGGAACTTGTGGATGGGTAGTTCAGTGGCATGATAATATATCGGAACGAAAAGGAGTGGGCGAAGATGAGGTCCCTCCCCCCCCTCCTCCCTTCTACTTTGCATCGTTTTTGTCTCTTCTCTTATTAAACCCTAATATATAAGTAATTTGGTGTCTTGATTAGAACATGGAGCAGAAGAAGAAGAGACTCTTTAAGCACATTGCGAGAAGTAGACAAAGCAAAAACCCTTCCTAATGAGATACATGCCAATGTCCAAAAGGAAATTGGGGTGGGGGGTGGGGGGGGGGGGGTGTTCTAATGATTTGATTATGAGATAATCCAGTAAAATTGCATAGGGAATTCAAAACCTTGATTGTGAATTAGTTAGTATAGTAACTTTCATGGGTAACTTTTAAATTTTATTTGCTCCGCAATTCAGTAATTTTGTTTGATAAAGACCATAAGAGCCTCTCCAAGAGGTATCCCAAAAGTGATATCCCATTTTTGCATATGTGGCAAAAATGGCATACCAAATTTGAGATATATGCTGAACTCCAACAATGTTTCCCAAATTGAATAAAATATAATTTTGGTAAATTGAATAAAATATAATAGAGAAAGAAATAGATATTTAAAAGAAAAAAATTAATAAATTGAATAAAATAAACATTTATTCAAATTTTGGGATATGAGATACCGGATCGGTATTCCATTTACACGTAGATTTGAGATAATGGTTGGACTTGCTCATTGTTGGATCGATATCCCAAAACTAGCTGTTTGGGAGTCCATGTCATCAAACGGCTAGATTTGGGATACCTCTTGGAGATGCTCTAAGATAAAAAAATATTTGAATGATTTTCCTGGTTTTTATTTTTATAGAATTGTTCATTATTATTTGAAGCTTAATTCTTCATAGTCGAGCAATTGATTTGATAGTTAGGATTCACTGATGAATGCGGTTTTTCGGTTAGTAGCACATCTAAATGTGACCATTATGAATTTTGACGGTGTGGATCGAATGGAGAAACTACCAAAAACCCTCTTCAGTGTAACTGATAAATAAAAAAGGGAAAATTAGAAGAACATGCCTAAAATGGGAATGTTTTAGGCTATTATCCTGAAACCAAATTTTTTAGCCAATCATGCTTTCACGGTTTTCAGAAGTTTCAACAGCTGTGAGATTCAAAACGTTCACAAATTTGTAAACTCCCTAATGCTGCACGTGTGAGAGATTTGTATCTCACAGCCCTTAGAACTTCTAAAAATCGTGACAGCATCAATTTGTATATTCATCCATTCCTATTCTTTGATATGGAGACAGGTCAAAAGCAGCGCCTTTCTTCAAAGTATAGTTGGTGTCTTTTGAACCATCACAGATGGGCCCTTACACAATCATAAATCTTTTTTTTTTTTTTTTTGTGAAGTCGCTTAGGCCATTTTTGACAAAGTTGCTTCCGAAAAATACTTTTTAGGACAAAATATTGAGCGATAAGCACTTTCCACCCAAGGACGACATAGCCACCTCTATCTGAAAATGGTGTGTATTTGGAGAAGCAGCCTCGGACTCCTCCATTTTCAGCTAAAGATGACCAAGGCCTTGGGTGGAAAGTGTTTGTCACCTAATATTTTACCCTAAAAAAGTCCTCTTTAGAGGCAACTTTGCCAAACAAGGCCTTAGTATCTGCGAAAAGCATTTTGTAGAATTTTGGGGTTCACATTTTAGCAGTTAAAGATGGACCCCACTAAAATTAAAGTTTGTTTTAGTTCTCTATTTCATTCATTTTTCACTTTGGGGGTTTGTTTGATATCAGGGAAACTCCAAACAAAAAAAGAAATCAATTATAACTTCATCATATTAAAAGTATGTTTGACTAAGTTTTCATGGCATTCTAATAAATATAACATAAAAAAATTTCAAACCATCCACTTTGTCTCAACACCATGGCATTCTATTAAATATACGGTCGTGCACCACAGGATCGGAGGTGCACGGGTCAATCAGGCATAACCAAATTGGTTCTCCCCTGCCGTGATCGAATGAGAATGGATAAGAGGCTTGTGGGATTGACGTGAGAGGGTAGGGATGGCTATATTGCTGGGAGCAAACTCTACGAACAAGGAAGTTATAAGTAATGCAACTATGAATCTCATGAAGGGTTCGATCCTGACTCAGGATCAATGTTGCATGCTTAACACATGCAAGTTGGATGGGAAGTGGTGTTTCCAGTAGCGGATGGGTGAGTACAGCGTAAGAATCTGCCCTTGGGAGGGGAACAACAATTCGAAACGGCTGCTAATACTTCTGTAGGCCGAGGAGCAAAAGGAGGTATCTGTCCCAGGAGGGGCCGTGTCTGATTAGGTATTGGTAAGGCAATACCTTACCAAGGTGATGATCAGTAGCTGGTCCGAGAGGATGATCAGCCATAGTGGAAAACATGCAGAGATTCAGATACCTCTGCATCGTGAAAGTACAAGTTTGACCTGTTGATCGTTGCATGATACCAACTCTATTCCAATATGCGTAATATCTACCATTGAGTCGTTAAAATTGTAGTGACATCAGATCTCGACCAAATCAATCAGAAAATTATAAGTATTCGACAACAAACTTCAACCTGCCAAAATCAGGTAAAACCAGAAAAATGTCGATTTTGAAATCACTAACATATTATAAAAACATCGATAATCTTAAAACTCTAAACAGAACAACACTCGGACATCTTAAACTATCAAAGCTCTGATGCCATGTCAAAGCTGGAAAAATAATCCTACCACCAAAACAGATCCATAGAAAATAGTTGGGAGAAAACAGGAAACTAAAAAAAAAAGTTCCTCGCTTATCACTCTAATGGGAGAAATGGGGTCTCTCGGATTTACTGTTGAATAGAGACTGATCTAGGCATTCTACAACAAAGAACCATACTCTCTCTCTCTCTCCAGAATGCTTCTATTTTGATGTCATGCAATAAACTTAGGAATGACAGCCAATCTTAGAGCTTTCATAATTAGGGGATCTTCTTTAAGGAAGCATATAAAACCAGTCGTGTTGCTATCGCGACTATTTTGCGTAGCATTCTCTATTCTTACCATCATATATTCTCTTTTCTTTGAACATTTTCCCTTTATTTTGCTGTTACTTGTCCATACATCTTGAACATACGAGGAGGAGAAATACCATGGCATGATTAGCAAAACAGGATTGAGAATATAAAGTTTTGCAGTAATATATATACTGAAGTGGAAAAGTTTTGCAATTATGCAAAAGTTTTTTGAAGTGGTATAATACTTCAAAACTTTAAAAAAAAAAATCCTCTTTTCGCTAAGTGCCCAAATACCATCATCATTTGGTTAAGATGTCAAAACTCCACTGGTACCAATGAGTATCGGCAATACGTATCTGTCTGGCTGAGAACTGATACTGATACCAGTCCAATACCGGCATAGGATCTGATATTAGTACTAGTCTCAGTATCGGCCAATACTATTGCATATCGGCTGATGAGTCGATGTCTCCGCCGGTACACAATAGTGTCAGTTGATGCTATCATATTTTACTAATTTTTATTTTTCTTGTTAAGAAAACTCAGTATCGGTATTGGCCAATACGTATTGGTATCGATGGATACATAAAGATTTGAATGATATCTGATATTGATACCTTGATGGTATCAAAAGGCAACAAAAGCTGCCTATGCTAAGAATTTATGCTAAATGGGAGTAGAAATTATAGACCGGGAGCCTCTGAAAGGAACCCTCCGTAGTGTTGGTACGCATTTTCAGGAACCCTCTCAGATTCGGGAAAATGGCCCAATGTGGGCACTTGGGACTATGTTTGTAAATGGGGTAAACTAGTGACAAATAGACATGCTTAGTTTAGAGGTAAGGCAACACATGAACTTGCCAAACCGAAGATCAGTCACAAACAGACTTACTGATATTTAATGAGAGGGTAATGCAGTAAACAAACCTGGAAAATGGACATCAGTGACAAACAGACTCACTTTGACGTAAAATGTAAATAAAAGTGAATTAACAACACAGGGATTTGTTAATAGACTTACAAAAAGAAGTATTAGTGACAAACGGACCTACTAATATCCTACAAAAAAGGTGTTCGCCACTTACATGTGTTCATTGATGTTGTAGAACATTACTGATTGCGAGGTTGAGAGTTGTGGGCTAGACTCCTATACTAAATACTAGTCTGCCGGTTTTAGCAGCTAGGGTTGCCTATTTTCAGTTAATTCGAAATTCTAACCTAAGAGTACTAAACTAAAAGGGTTGTGTTGGCCTGGTATGGGTGAGAGGATTCAGACCCGCTCCCGAGTACCCTCCGTTGGCTCCTCTGGGCAAAGTCGTTTAAAGACTATAATGTTTTGAAAATATGCAAGAGAAGGGTATGAACTTAATTGGATCTAGAGTTAAAATTTTTAGCAGGGGTGTCCTTAGGAAAATCTCTAGGGCTAATTTTATCTCTCTTTAGAGCGTGAGAAACAAAGTAGAAGGGCCAACCCCAACTAGAACTGTGACAGCCCGGTCTTGACCTAATTATCTGAGATATATATATTTTTTTATCAAAACTTTGAACCAAATGAAAAAATCCAAACCGCCAAATCGCAGAACACAATCTGATACAGAATACTTGGTACATTCACACACATTGCTGAAATCAAAGCATTTATAGCATAATTGGCAGAGCTAAATCTTCCATTTCTATACAGACACATGACCGGAAGAACTAAAACAAACCACAGATTATGGCCAACCATCATCCAAAGCAGTGGTATACAAATGTGTACAAAGACTGAATATCTAATATGTACCAAGCTCAAATCTCGGAAGTCACTGTGCCAAATCCAACTGAGCGCTTCCTCCAATAGGTCACTTGGATTCTCCTCAAGTCCAAGGTCCCGATCAAGAACTACGCCTGTTACGTATAGTCAGGGTGAGCTAACAGTCTAAGCTCAGTAGAAGAAATATCAATAAGAGTTACATCTTATCATGTAAGAGCATAGAATCAAATATAGAGTTCAAGATAGAAATAAGACATGTATTTAATATCATATGCAAACGCTGAAACAGGACAGAGATTCCTCAATGAATTTAAAAGTTGGAGCAGAGCAAGTATTCAAAGATTGAAACAGAAGCAGAGAATAGAGCAGCGGTTAAATAATCAAACAAAAGCTCAAATTTTCCTTCTCACTATACATTTTCATTGTGTATGGAGTTCATTCATTCTTTCACAAGTTCACAGTGTTCACTGCACTCACTATGTTTACTTCGTTCACAACACTCACTATGTTCACTTCGTTCACTGTGTTTTCACTTCACTCACTATGTACGGATAACCACTGCACCGGTTCACTTATGTATGCTATACAATGCGTACGAGTAGCCGCCATACTGGCCCACCATATAGGCTATGCAATGCGTACGGATAGCAGCCGTACTGGTCCACTATGTATGCTATGTACTGTACACTGTATACGGATAACCGTCATACCGGTCTACTTGTCAATGTTCACTCACAATCAAAGTTTGGATATATTCTCAATATTCACATTCACTCTCAGATACAGGGTTCAAGGTTCATACTTAACTTAATAACTTAACACTAATTCTATCTTGTTTCTAAAGTTCAGAGTCCAATAATCGACTCTTTCACCCTTCACCTTGTTCTCAAAAATTCAGCAAGTACAATTCAAGTCTACGATTAACCCTCATTCTAAATAAAGACTCTTAACATATTCATATTCCATATTATCTTAGTTTTAACTAGAATGGGTCACAGTGCGATAGGCTCTATCAACCACGCTTTCCAAGGGACGGGTCCGTAGTAACCTGAATGTATTTTGTGTTGTATCTCATACTATCATAGAAGAGTTACATCCGTACATGAACGCCTACATTCTAAATTTCACGTGCCTGGGAAGAGACCTCGCTGTGACTCGAGCTTAAAAGTCATGTTTTATCGCATTACGTTTTCTTATTATACATAGTCCCTTGTTCATTCGAATTCAAAGTTCGTATACAAGTTAGACAAAATGAATCATAAACAAAAATAGAACGAATAAGATTTAATAGAACAAACATATCATTAGAACGAATCAGATTAAAGCATAACTGAACAGAATGAATTAGATCAAAAACAAAAAATAGAACAATTAGATCATATGCGAAAATATGACAGAAACAGAACATATCAGAATGAAAATAAAGCATCAGATCAAATATCAAAGAAACTCTGAATCAAATTCATAGAATGTAATTCTACATTGAGTTTCCCCTACCTCAATTTTGAAGTCGCACAGGAACGGAAACAAAACCAAGGTCCGATCAACGATTTCCAAATCTCAATCTACATCACACATACGATAATGCATTAAGGATTGACTCTAATTACTAATAACTTAGACATATTTAAGTGTTTTCTCAAAATCGAAACGGAAATGAGCAAGTTCGTGCTAACTTAGAATTTGACCCAACTTTCCATTTAATTTTCCCTCAAAACATTTGATTCATGAGTTATTTAATTCACAAAAGTTGTAGAGCTCGTTATCATCTTTCCAACGCTGCAAGCATCACATCAATTGGAGTTTTGAGTAAAATGTTATGACAGAAATACCGAGGCAGTGTCAACTAGCTCAGTCAAAATCGAATGTTCGATTTCTTCAATTCAAACGATCGATTTTCAAATCGAATGATCGATTTCTCGAGCAAATTTTTACATAACTCAGGCATCAGAAAATCGAATGATCAATTTTCAATCGAACATTCGATTTCAACGGGTTCAGAACCCTTCGGGCTTCTTCCTTGGTCTATTTTTCCCCAAATCTCATCTCACACATTCCAAACACACATAAACCAATACTACCTAATTCTAACCAATTTAAATAGAATCTTACCTTTCAATCTCGCAAGATCGACGCATATTTTGAGCGGAAATCAAGCGTCGGTTCTTCCACGTGAAAACGGGTTGAAAGCCCAACCTCTCACGCTCATATCAGACTCGATTAAGCCTAAATTCTTCTCACAACATGCAACAAAATCCTCGCGAGATTTACCGACTTCGAGACTTTGAATATTCTGATCAAAAGAGGGTTTGAAGAGATCAAACCTTCATCTCTTCACAGATTTTGATCACGTCGAAACTTTAGCGACTTCTCACGACACACAAACCAATACAAAGTTAATACCTTGAAGTTAAACGGAGCCGATCCAACGTTCGATGATTCACGACGGTGATTTCCTCAATCTCTTTCTCTTCCTCTTTCTCTCTCACTCTCTCTAGAAACCCAAAATTGCAACCGTTAATAGCTTCCAAGAGAATTTTTACTTTCTTTATAGAAAAAGGGATATTTCCCTTATGAAACACATATACCCTTTTGGGTGTTAAGACTTATCTGTCAAGCTTTGTTCCGATGTGGAACACATACACCTAAGCAAGGTGTTTCTTATTACTTCAAAAGATCTTTGGTTCGGTGTGGCGCTTATACACCCAAACAATTTATCCACTAGGCTAGGTGTTAAGCTTATACACCGAGACTCAAACGGACCCGAAACGATCCCGTTTGAAAAATCTGAAATGGTGACACGTTTCTTAACAGACCCGCAGCTCATCAGGACCTATGGGTTCATAAATTTTTCGGGATGTTACAAGAACGAATACTCAAAATTTCTAAAGGAAAATAAAAGTTTTAAACCCAAACGTTTAGAGTTCAACTTCTTCTAATTCGAAAATCTCATAGCCAACCTCGAAAATTCCAAAGAGAAAAGGGAATGAATGTGTGTTGAATGACGGGGGTAAGGGCCTATTTATAGTATCAATCCAATTATACATTGGGAGGCGAATTATACGTTGGCGAATTGTCTATAATTGAATTATACGCTGAAAGTCCAACGTATAATTCAAGTGGCGGTTGGAACCTCGGCTTGCGGAGCCGGCTTGACTTGCTTGAGAAGGACAGTCCTAGTCCAAAGCAGGCTAATTATACGCTGGAAACCAAGCATATAATCAATTATATGCTGGGAATCCAATGTATAATCAGGAAGAGAAGTTTGGTTTGCAGAGTTTTATTCCTAGTCCAAGATGGACCAATTATACGCTGGGAAACCAGCGTATAATCAATTATACGCTGAGAATCCAACGTATAATTAGAAACTTATCCAGGTCTAGGTCTGGTTGGATTATACGCAGAGATTTTAGCATGTAATCAACTATACGTTGAGAGTTCAAAGTATATTTAACAAGTTACAAATTTTTTGAGAATTTTGCCAAAGTTTAACTTTTTCAGAATTTCGGGCAGGCATGGCTGTGTAGTGATGTGAACACAGTTGCATATTCCCTAGAGGTAAAAAATGGGGTGTCTAGAGGTTGGATACTGATCTCTGAACCCAGACTATCCCTCCAACTCATCCCAGCAGTCCCAGACCACCTCACCCATGGTCTGACCTGACACACCATAGCAATAACCCAATTGACGATGTTCTCTTTGATAAAATGCATCGCTTGATCAGCTGATCTGCCCCATCCTATAAGAGTAATATATGAAGCCTAAACTTCAATCTAACATGAACCTATTTTCCCCTCGATGTATATGGTCTCAAGTTTTCTTGTATTAAAATATGAAGCCCAACCTTTGTTGGTGACAAGTCCCTAGAAATACTAGGCACTGGTGTTATGAGCATGTGACTACGGATAACATTAAACCGTGAATATGCATAAATCTCAGATTGTGTGGGTTAGGGCTGAAAATTATCTGATCCAAGATCTAGCCAAATTTATTGGTTGTATGAAGGATGAGTTGCCATTAAATATTAAGGATTACCTTTAGGGGTTGAAAAGCCAAAAATTGAAATGTGGGATCTCATCATTCAGAGATTTCTAAAAAGACTGGCCATATGGAAAAGCAAACTTTTAAGTACTAGCAAAAGGCTCACTCTTATCAAATCGACATTTTCTACGTGAAATTTTTGGGAAATTAATGATCTTAGTAATGATACAATAATATGAATAATAAAAAAAACAATCACACCCACAAAATAGACACAACGATTTTTACGTGGAAAACCCTATCACAAGTAAAAACCACGGGATCTATCTCAGATCCAAGACAAGCAATCCACTATGAAAAAAATAAATTTTTTACAATGATTTTAAGAATGAAATGCCCTATCACTCTTCTCACCAACAATGATCGCGTCTCACGATCATTCCTTCCAGAGTATAAAGCAATCACCGCCTTCAACCGTCATTTCTTAAGAATGTCTACTCATTTCACACGAGCCAACAATCTTAACCTCATATATTAGAGGAAATAGAGTTCTCTGAGATTTAGATCTAATCGAAATAACACAAAGTTATCTCAAAGTGCAAAAGGGAAATCATAAGTAATTTTTCAAAATAGAAATTTTTTTCGAGAAGTTGAATGACACTAATGAGCTTATTAGTGCTATCAGGGGCACGCGATGCGGTGCTAAGAGGGCACGCGACATCTCTGAGCTAGTTAACAGGTGAGGATCTTGTGACTGCGGAACTGGGTTGACCCGATAGGGGTGACGTTGGGGAGCTAGTGGGAAGGTGTGGACCTAAGAACTAGATTGGAAGCGAGCTAGCGGGGAGGTGCCAAACCTAGAGGCTAGATATGAGATGCTAACAGGCTGGGAGGAGTTGGCGGGGTCAGTTCACTGTGATAATGCGCCAACGAGGACGTTGATATTATAGAGTGGTGGAGGATGTGACGGGATCAATACTCGAGCTTGCAGCATGGTGTCAGGGGCATGCGATGTGGTGCCAAGAGGGCACGCGACATGGGGGCCAGGAGGGCCTCGCGACGTGGTTGTGCTGCGAGGACGCGACACGGTCGCATGGGGGTCATGACACGGACGCGACATGGCCAGGTGGGCTAGCGATCCGAGACATTGCGGTGTGAACTGTAAAGTATGTCAAACCAAGGGGTTTAAGGTTCTCCTGCTATCTTGGCCGAATTATTGTTTTACCCTTATACGTGTGAGAGGAGCTGAAGAGTTGCCTTCCATCCACACGGGGCCTTGCGTTGCCAGAGGGCGCGCAAGTATCTCCTAGGCCTGAAAGGGTGGGCCTAGGACGTCGACGCAGCGATGCCGTGTGGCACCCAAGGTGAGGTTGAAGTATAGCTCCGGACTACGCGTCACGGTGCATACGGCTGGACAACTTCACGAGCGCTGCGTAAGACTCAATAGAGTACGACAACATGAGGGATGCGTGGGACTCTATTGAGCACGGCAGCATGAGTAGGCACCCGACTGTGGGCTTGGTTCGGTATGCGAGCAAGACATGATGGTATGGAGAGTTGCATGCCAACACTATTGCGAAGCGAAGTACTAGTGCAGTGCACAGGGTGAAGCTTGAGCCGGCCAAGTATGGAACAGTAGTGTAATCGAGTGTGTCATAAGGGGCATGATACATCGAATGGTAGGCTGCGAAATAGAGGTAACCTCGAGGGGGAGTTCCCATCCTCTAGGCGGGTGGTATCAGAACTGATTAACAGATTAGTTGGCTTCGCTGCATGCGGCAACAAGGCACCGCGCGAGTTGATAGTGCGTCGAAGGATGCCCCCCCGACAGTTGGTATCATAGATAGGCTAACTTAGCGCATTGGGCGTTAGGTGCCACACTGGCTAACATTGCTAGAAGAGTGACCCTCGTAATGAAAATTCCCTTTTCAACTATCGAGGCATGGACATTCGTGAATCACTCATTGATGTTCGTGTCCACAGATGTCTGTGAGTACAATCACGGACATCCGTACATTCGACAGTGACAACAAATCTGTCACACCTATTTTACTTGGCATTCAAACACATTTTGGGAGCATTATTAGGTTAAATCATGATTTTGACAAAATAACTTACAATCTCCCCCTTTGTCACAATCATGACAACCTAGCTTACAAGGACTCAAAAAAATAAAAATTACATCATATCATCTCTCATCTAAGTCATATACATCAATCTAGCATGTAATGCATAAATTATAACTCTATTTGCTCCCTGTGACGACCTGACTTTTCCAATCCCTCAGGTATAGGAAAGGTCGATTCGCCAACCTATCGGTTAAACGATAAGTCGGACAAACATAGCACATACCAAAGTAAAATACAATAAATAACTAAAGCTAAAAAAAACACATAAGCAATTAAAGTGCAGAACCACCGATGATGGCCGGCCATCATCGAAACATGGTTCACTACAGTAATCAAAAGTCTAGTACAAAACAAAAAATATTCAACCAAAGGTGGGCCCACAATTCCAAGTCTAACTCTCACCAACAACAAGAAAATAAAATAAGTCCTAAGCTGGGAAAAACTCCTCAGGAGGAACCTCAGGCTCTTCCTCAGGTACGTAATCAGGATCAGTCTCGCAGCCCCGAACTACCACGTCAATACCTGGACCTATGACGTATAGTCAGAGTGAGCTAACCAACAAAGCTCAGTAGAAGAAAGACATCAACAATATTTTACTTTAATTTACATGGCTTTCAAAATATGTATATATCGGAACATAGCGCATCGAAATCAGATATGCAAATAAGAACTGAAATTTAATTACAGAATTTCATAGGTAAAATCAGTTTCTAAGTTCTTAAAATAGATTCTCAAACAGAAGCAAGATTTTAGTATTTCAATGTCTCTAACTTCTATATGCACAGTTTAGTAATTCATGACTTAATCCTCAACTTAAAATACCTCCCGAGTTACTATATCTTGAGAGCAGGAATTTAGCCGATGGGAACCCCTACCTACCATCGTCATTCATGAACCATTTTTCAAAATGCAACAAGCCCCTGCACTCAGGAGGGTAACTTGCGCCAGAAAATTATTCATGAATTTTGAGGGGTCGTTCAGGTGAATCATAAAACAGATGCAGATACTAATATAGTTCAAATGTAAGTTTCTTATATATAGTTCGGATTTGAAATTTTAGAGTTTATATCAGATTTTTAGTTTACAGATGTGATTTCAATGACATATGCAAGTTCAAAGATTCTAATTCAAAATACCCATACGAAGTAAAATAAAATGCAGTAATGGTGAGATTCTCCTACCTCAGAACGTCTTACACAAATCGGAGTCCAAACTATGCTTAATAGACAGTATCAAGATCCACAATATAACCTAACACCAATACAGACCATATGTTACGAGTCTAGTAGCATACAACCATAAAATTTGGAAAGAAAAAGAAAAACAGACCAAAGACATACTCTGATACTCGCGCGAGCGAGTGCAGAGATTACAGTACAATTCATTTTTTTGATTATACGTGCTCTCAGTCAAACTTCTGAAGATTGCTCACGCGAGCGAGCTATAAGACTCGATCACGCGAGCTACATAAACTGCGCGATCGGACCTTCAAAAATTGACATCAAGATGCGATTTTTACCTCGTTTTCACCCGAATCGATTTCCACACAACCCCAAAACAAAACCCACATCTAATCTATTGATTCTAATCAATAATCTTAATCAAAATCACACCTTTAACCGAAGATTTTCCCGATTTGAAAAAGAACCGCACCAAAGGGTTTTAGAACAAAATCGTCGGATCTCCTCAACAATTCGAGCCACAATCTCTCGAACGAGTTTACAAGGACGACTCTTACTTGTTTCTAATAATTTCAACTTCTTCCAAACGTCCAAAAATGAATCTAAGGCTGATTCAAGTTTACCCTAAGATCAAGGGTTTCAAACAAAAGAGGGGTTTCTAAAGAGGGTTTCACAACGACGGATCTCACGATCGATTGGCGACACGATGAGGTGGGGGTTCTTCGCGGATGGCTCACGTCTCCTTCTTTCTTAAGAAATAAAACAAATAACCTTAACTTAATTGTATACAGGAGACTAATCTCTCTTATAATAGGATTGTTCTATGTGTTAAGCACACACACTCTTATTGTGTGTTAAACTTCTAATTCTAACAACTTAGGTCTGGTATTGCGTGGTCACACCAAAGGTCGGTGCACGGCTTTTGCACAAGGGTCCGATCAATCCCTAAATAAAAATTCGTCCGCAAGATCACATCTAAATAATAATCAAAGGCAAATAGCGACACTGGTCACCGAGTCGAATACACACACAAGGTCGGTCTAATTCGGGTTCAAAAATACGGGTCTTTACACTCCCCCTAACTCATTTGCCAAGTAAATTAAATAACCTAAAGACTATCTTTTTATTGATGTCTTCACATTGGTTCTTTTACCTATTACCTGAAACAATAAAACATAAGATCAAGTGCAACAGGGAATATAAAGAAATAAAATTCATCATACCATATTTAATTATCTCCCCCTTTTTGTCATAATGTGACAAAGATGATAAAGAAGAAGCACTTCCATAGTGAAAAAAAATATGTGAAAAGATATATATTCATATAATTCTAACGCAAATTACAAAAAGTGCTTCTAAACCAAATTACAAACATCCATAATCACAAAGTAACAACCATAAATGGTCAAACAAACACCATTGAAAATACCAAACAACAAAAATAACCACCTAAAAACACCACTAAAAACACACATTCAACAACATAGTCATTGAGGTGGAAATTGATGCCCAGGCAGAGGAAAGACATAATCAAAATGGTTCATCATTGCAGCAAACCCATCGGCCATAGTCATTTGGAGCAAGGACAACTGCTCCCCATACAAAGAAAATCCATTCTCAGCACGGGTTGCAAGGTTATGAATATCATAATCAATACGATCAAAACGTTGATCGTAGTAATGTGCTTCCGGACCCGGAAATGGAGGAGGAACTGGAATGTCACCAGGACCAACACCTCCCTCAGCATCGACTGCAACATCCTCATCGACATAATTTTCGTCAATGAACTCAACGTCATCTAGATCAATCTGTACTCTTTTATCGATTTTGTGAGTTTCCCAAGCGGAGCCATCACACGAGTGGTTGCTAAAAAAGGAGGAAGAATCATCTGAGCAGCAACAACCTTTCCGATGATGATAGGAAAGGGTAGAGACATCTTGGATGAATCATCATGCATACGACGAGCGATCATCTAAAAACTAATAGTCAATATACAAAGAGGACGTTCCTTTTCAAGTAGGAACATCAGATAGATCGTTTCCCATCAAATCGGATCTTTATTTCCCGCTCGTGGCGTAAGTGTGGAAAAAAATACATGACGAAGCCATTGGAAACGTAGTTTAAGTGACGAGTAATGAAGTGTTGCACCAGTTGGATGATCAGGTACATCGCAGACGAAATCATACACAGTAGATGGTTGAAACAGAGAATATATTTCACTCTCTTCAAGTGGAAAACTATACTCATCTGTATTTAAAGGAATACCAAGTACTTCAGAAATTTGAAGAGGAGAGATACGGATTTTAGTACCTAATACGTACAAGATGACATAGCTTTATGTCCAATCCTCGACGATATTACTCTTAATCATATTAGCGTAGCAGCACCGAACCACATCGGTGTACGCTGGACCGGAGATAGAGAAAAAAGAAAGCTAGCCTCGACTCTCGAACATAGTGAAGAGATCGACTGTTCAAGTACTACAAATTCAACAATCAAAGATCGTGCAGCGAAGAGTCGGTTAAAGAGATCTCTATGTGTCGGAGATGGAAAGTGTTGAACATTAGATGAAGGTGGTACGAAACCCAACGTGTGATGAATTCTTTCTTGAATTTTTACGTCGTAGAGGCATTTTCTTGAATTCTTGCGTTGAACATTAGATGAATTCTTTCTTGAACTTTTACGTCGTAGAGGCATTTTAGTAGATGCACGAAGAGAAAAGTAGAAGTGAAACTCTGGTGAAAATGGGTGAAATGAGAAAAACTCGGGTGAAAATTGAAGAAAATATGGTAAAAAAATGTGTTAAAAAGACAAAATCGGACGGTTTTCAAAAAACTCCCACGAACGTCCGTCGGGTAGTCCACGGGCGTCCGTTAAAAACTAAATCTGCGTGAATATTTAATCTCATCCTTTGAAAGAAAACAAAAATGATGGACTGTCGTTCGTTTCAAATATACGGACATTCGTTTTTGAAGCACGGACGTCCGTGACAAACAATTGTCGGACATTGATTGTAGTTACTTCTTGTTCGGGGGACTCAAACCATTTTAAGTACGGTCGTCCGCAATGCCCCACGAAGGTCTGTTGAAGTCGAATCAGTAAGATTTTAAAATTTAGGACGTCCGTGAAAATGTTATGGACGTCTGTTCAAATTTGAGTTCAGTGGACCAATGGGCCTTCTAAAATACGGACGTCCGTAAAATGTCACCGGAAGTCCTTTCAAAGTCGAGAGTGCATAGTGAAAACCTCAACTATCTTCTTGAACATAGTTTTATAAAAATTAATAATCATCAAGAAGATCAAGATGTTATTTATACAAAGAATCAAATAAACTCATATTAGATATTTCATAGATTATGTTATCAACAACATGAATTCAACTAAAGAGATGAATAATGAGCATATATCATAAAATTTTACTTGCTATGCTAGAGATTATCAAGATTTCACATGAACCTATTTAATCGCTGCTTACTTATTATATAGAAATGTAATCTGAAAAAAATATGCACAAATTGATGATGAATATGTCAATTGCACCCGATGAGTCAAAATTTTGACATGAAATTCACTTGCTAAGGTTTATAATTAATCTTTGGTGACAATAGCAAACGTGACTATAGTAAGACTTAAACCTTATTAAGCTTTCTAATTGATCCATGTATCGAGCTTTAAAACAATGACTCTCAACTAGATAGTTTAGGGCATTAGATGTTCAAACATCCCTACGGTTTTACATACTTGAGTCAAAAAATGCTACAAGGTTGAGCGAGTCATAGGTGATAAAGACACAAATGCTTAACCTTACTTGCTGTCTATTTGACCCATGTAATGAGTGTTAGGCTAATGACTCCCAATCTAGTTGGTTTAGGGCATTGAGTATAAAATACACCTACGGGCCTAATAACTTGAGTCGAATAGGCACGATGTAACTAGCACACATGAACAATCATTATATAGATAATATCCTATGACAAGTTTCAAACATGTTGCAATGACATATATGATTGAGAAGAACATATTTCTTTTCAGAAAATACAAATTAAGGAAATGAGTTCACAATGATCAAACTGAAACATAGCGAAATAAGATTAACTCAAAATCAATGAAGTTAGATCTCATGACATCTGATCATATGTATTTCTTATGTGTATCAGGTTGTATTATACAAAATCATGAATCAATTGAAGTAGAGCACAATTTTCTTTGAACAAATAGCACATGAAATCAAATGTTTTAAAATCATCGATGAAAAAATATATATATATATTTACAAAAGAATATTTACAGATAATCAACTGATAGATTACTCAAGATGGCATAAACTAATAGATTTTCGAAGAAATTCGAAACGAACTTGATCCAAAGGTTTTGTAAAAAGATCAGTCAACTGAATTTTCGTGTCTATGTGCTCAAGGAGAATGATTTTATCTTCAACCAATTTACGAATGAAATGGTGTCTAATATCTATATGTTTAGTCCTAGAGTGTTGTACATGATTTTCAGATATATAGATAGCGCTAATGTTAACACAAAACAGGGTCATAATACCTTGAGAAATCCTGTAATCAGATAATATTTTCTTCATCCAAAGAAGCTGTGTACAATCATTTTCAGCATAAATATATTCTACTTCAACGGTGGACAAGGATACAGATGCTTGTTTCTTACTAAGCCAAGAAACAAGGCAATTTCCTATATAAAAACACCCTCCATTAGTGCTTTTGCTGTCATCAGAATTACCGGCCCAATTAGAGTCAGAGAATCCCACTATTTGAGATATGATTTCAAAAGGATACCACAAACCTAAGTCTAAAGTTCCATTAATATAACAGAGAACTCGTTTAATAATAGTTAGATGAGATTCTTTAGGGGCAGCTTAGAATCTAGCACACATACCCACACTGTATGCTATGTCTGATCTACTCGCTGTTAAATATAGGAGACTATCTATCATACTCCTGTAGAGAGTTTCACCAACGAATTTACCAACCACATCTTTTGATAATTTCACTAATGTACTCATCGGTGTGCGAGCAGGCTTACTAGATTCCAAACCAAACTTTTTTATCAATTCCCTTGCATATTTAGATTAAGTAATGAAAATACCAAAAGAACATTGTTTTATCTAAAGACCTAAAAAGCAAGTTAATTCATCAATCAAACTCATTTCAAATTCGGTACTCATTAGATTTTGAAAATTATGAGCATATCTATCAAGTGTGGAGCCAAAAATAATATCATCTACATATATTTGAGCAACCGTTAAATGACAAGATTCTTCTTTTTAAAATAATGTTTTATCCACACTTTCACGTTTGAAGCCATTACTGATCAAATATTTTTTTAATCTTTCATACCAAGCACGAGGTGCCTGCTTCAAACTATATAATGCCTTTTTCAGCCTAAATTAACACATCCAGAGGTCGATGTGGATCTTCAAACCCTTTAGGTTGTTCCACATACACTTCCTCTGATAGAAAGTCATTTAGAAAGGCACTTTTCACATCCATTTGATAAAATTTGAACTTTAAATGACAACTATGTTAGGACGTACAAGAGAAATGAATTGAGTTTTACACTGGGCACTGTTATGATTCTTCCATTTTCTAAAGCTAGTACTAGGATAAGAAAAGTTTCCAAAAGTAAAGGGACAATACACAAAAGTGTGACCTTCCCAATCACAAGTACAGCAAATAGGAACTCTTCTTTCAAAGACAATAGGAACAGTAGACCTAGTATTTTTTGAAACAGGTTTAGAAATTACTTAAGTCTGTTTAGTTGCCTTTATAAATTTAGGAGCATGACTGGTCTTAGGTTTAGACTTTTGAGTAGATGAATGCATTATACCCAATACCAGATTTATTAGAAGTTCTTTGACTAGACCTTAAAAGTTTCTCAAATTTCCCATTACATTGCAAAAGTTTGAGTATTTGACAGTAATGGAACCAAGTTCACTTTTTAAATTTTCATTAATTAAAGTGAGAATTGACTTTATTTTATTGTGCCATAAACTCAGAATTTAGAAACGTCACTTTGTCCTCAAGAGATTTACAAGAATTTTGAAGAGAAATTTTCTCTTGAATGTAAGTTTCAAGTTGAGAGTTAAGATTACTTATTGTAATTTTCAATTCAAAACCTTCCTTGATTAATCTTGATTTATCTTTGGGGTGAATTCTAAAGATTCCTGTTACAGCTCACTATAGGCATTGGTCATGTCAAGAACATCACCATCATTTTCAGAGTCAGAGGATGAACAATTAACAGAAACAGTCTCATTTGTAGAAATACTTTTAGGTTGATGAGTATCCGACTAAAAAATCGTAGCCACAAAAGCTCTAAAGTTATGCGAGGCTTGATCAGATTCATCAGAAGATGATTCATTATGTATTTTAGACTCGTGTGTGGCAGCCAATGCTTTGGACTTGCCCTTATCATTTTTTTGGTTAGGACATTCAACAGCAAAATGTCCATAGCCACGACACTTATAACATTGTATTTCAGAAGAGTCTTTTTGTAGTTTTTTTTCAAAAGCTTTAAATTTTCTTGGCTTCTCGATTCTTTGAAAAAGTTGTTTCTTATTATTATAAAATTTCTTAAATTTTTTAACAAATAGAGCAAGTTCTACTGATTTATCAGAATCACTGTTAGATTCAGACTCATCTTTAAATGATTTGAAAGCTATACTTTTACTACCATGAGTGTCTTGTATTTCATACGCATAGGTTTGTAGAGAACCTACAAGTTCGTCCAAATTAAGATTACCAACATCCTTAGATTCATCAATGGCATTAACTTTAGATCTAAATCTTTTAGGTAAAGATCTTAAAATTTTTCGCACAATTTTAGTATTAGAAATAGGTTCCCTTAAATTGAAAGAACCATTGACAATATAATTAAGACGAATATAAAAGTCAGAAGATTTTTCATCCTCTTCCATGCAAAGATTTTCAAATTGAGATGTGAGCATCTGAAGTTTAGAAATTTTCACTTGAGGGGTCCCTTCATATGTGGTCTCAAGGATTTTCCATGCATCCTTAGCAATAGTACATGTACTGATCCGACATAATTCAAAAGCAATCACTGCACCAAATAAGGCATTAAGAGCCTTGTAGTTATAGCCAAAGTTATCATATTCCTGATCAGTCCACAAAGACCTGGGTTTAATTATGGTATTAGGTATGTTATCGATCACGGAGGTCATAGTAGGTGGTGACCAATAAAATAAAGGAGATCTAGTAGTAGATGCCCCTTCTCGAGGAAGATCATGACAACCCGAGTTGGCCATAACACTTAATTCGTGAGAATCAATCCAAGTGTACCATCTTTGATACCAATTGAAATTTTAGAGAAATTAATGATTTTACTAATGATACAATTATATGAATAATAAAAAGAACAATCACACCAATAAAATAGACACAACGATTTTTACATGGAAAACCCTATCATAGGTAAAAATCATGGGATCTATCTTAGATCCAAGACAAGCAATCCATTATGAAAAAAATAAATTTCTTACAGTGATTTTAAGAATGAAATGTCATATCACTCTTCTTACCAACAATGATCGCGTCTCACGATCATTCCTTTTATAGCATAAAGCAATCGCCGCCTTCAACCGGCGTCTCTTATGAAGGTCTACTTGTTTCACAAGAGCCAACAATCTTAACCTCAAATAGCAGAGGAAATGGTGTTCTTTGAGATTTAGATCTAATCAGAATAACACAAAGTTATCTCAAGGACCAAAAGGGAAATCATAAGTAATTTTTTGAAATAGAAATTTTTTTCCCGAAAGTTGTAACTTCTCGAACTGAAAATTCCCTTTTAAACTGTCGGGATATGGACGTTCGTGAATCACTCACAGATGTTCGTGAGTTCAGTCACGGACGTCCGTACATCCAACAGTGATAGCAAATCTGTCACACCTATTTTGCTTGACATTCAAACACATTTTGGGAGCATTACTAGGTTAGATCATGATTTTAACAAAAGAACCTACACTGCGATTCTTATTTATTACCTCTCTATATTTCAAGCTCCAAAGAAAGTCATAACTCAACTATAGAAAGAATCGTTAAAAATTTTTTGTGGGAAGGAGATAGCCAAGGTAAGAAACTTCATCTTGTTAATTGGGAAATTTGTTGTTTTGCTAAGAAATATGGAGGTTTGGGTATTAGGAAGCGTGCACAAATGAACCAGGGATAAAGTTTGGTAGAAGGTTGTTTCGTGCAAATATGGAAGAACCAATGATGATTGGGGGATTAGAACTAGTGGGGGAAAGACCTCAGGATGGTGGAAAGGGTTAGACAGGTTGTTCCTATATTCAAAGATTATCTCAATTTTAATTGGGGTGGGGATAGAATACACTATGGCAGGATAGATGGATTGGACATTTTACTTTAAAGAAAGAGTTTCCCATTATGTTTGCTCTCTATAGATGTCCACATGCAATGGTTCTGGAATTTTTAGATAATAATCAGGCCAGTTGACATGAAAAGTCAAATTTAGAAGACAACCGAGAATTAATAAAAGGGATAAATTTGATAGATTGATGGTTTGCTTGAAAGAACGGAGGAGAAATAATTTGAAAAAAGATATTCGGATTTGGTCTCTCACAAAGAAATGAATATTTTCGATAAAATCCTTCTAATCTTTTCTTAGTAGAAGGCCATTAATTAGGCAGAATTGGATAAAAATTTGAAGGGTGAAAATTCCGCCAAAAATAAAGTTTTTTAGTTAGACGGTGGCATGGGGCCATATTCTTACTTTTGATCAACTCAGATCAAGATATTTTAATATTTTCAATAGATGCATGATGTGCTTACAAGAGGAGGAATTTATAAATCACCTTTTTATTCATTGTTGGGTGGCAAGATATATTTGCGCTAAAATTTTCTGCACCTTTAATGTTTGTTGGATATTACCGAGGGAATGTAGTAATCTCTTTATTGAATGGGGTGGGGCCCATTCGATGGAATCATTGGTGATTTCTAGCATGTTACAGTATTTATGGTGGTGTGGGCTATTTGGCTAGAGAGAAATGAGAGAATTTTTCGGAGAGATCGCCTTCCTAAGTCTATGTTGTTGAAGAAAGTTAAAGATTTAATCACTTATTGCGTTTGTTTGGTTCAATTGGGAGAAATTTTAGAGTCATTTAATCCTATTGAAGAATGGAATAATTTAGCAGATTGCTTCTCGGATTGTGTTGATAAGGGCTAACTTATTTTGCTTAGTTGGGCTGTTTGTTTGAGGGTGAGTGTCTTTTTTTTTCACTGTTTTTTCATAAGATTTTAGTTTCTTTTTTGCTTTTAATTTGCTTGTAGCATCTTGCTGTTTTTTGTACTTTTCTCTAGTTTGATTTAATAAAATTACCCTGCTATTGATTAAAAAAAAAAATAAACATTAAATCATGAATTTTACTTCATAAGTGATAGGATTCCAAAATTTCACCGTTCAACGAATTTTCGAAAAACTTCGACAATTCACCAAAAGTAGGAGAAATTTCGCCAAAATTCCAGTGGACTCATCTCGGTGAAATTTTTTAACAACATTGTTTAAATAGATTCCTTATTCCTATTTTTGACAGAATGTCATGTTATGCATAGTTTTTTTCTCTCATAATCCTATAAAGTGTGTTTATCTTGTACTCTTTAGTTTAGGGCACTTTAGAAAAACAGCCTTAGAAAATAAATGCTTTAGCCTATTATACAGAAACTAAACTTTTTAGAAAAAAAAGGTTTTCACATTTTTTTAAAGTTCAGAGATTCGTGAGATCTCAAATACTCAATTTGTGAGTTTACAAATTTGCCCTGGGTTGTCTTCTCCACTCAAACCACTGGCGAGACCAACTCCGACTACGGATGCCACCACAACTTCCACTATAGGGTCTTCATCGGTCGCGGTTTACAAATATGTCCCTAGTTGTCTTCTCCACTCAAACCACTCAAAACCATCGATAGCTGCAGCGAGTTCACCCCCGACGGAACAAGCTCTGACGGAAAAGCCAGACCAATTCAAATGAATAAAAAACTCCATAAGAAATTTCTGATCTTCTAACAAAGGACTTAATCTTATTACTCCTAAACTGAAAAAAAGCACCCT
Source organism: Chloranthus sessilifolius (assembly GCA_021018995.1). Lineage (NCBI taxonomy): Eukaryota > Viridiplantae > Streptophyta > Magnoliopsida > Chloranthales > Chloranthaceae > Chloranthus > Chloranthus sessilifolius. The sequence continues at coordinate 96,777,072 of CM037592.1, forward strand.
GCGGCAAGTTCACCCCGACAAAGCTTGTTTTGCCGGAGCCAAGTTAGAAACGAGTGAAAGTGACGGCCTCATATTGATCTCTATCATCTAATCCATACATGAGATCTATGTTTCGGTATTATTTTAGATTTTAATCTAGCGAGTTCACCCCTAACGAAACCAGCTCTGTTGGCCCGAGTTAGAGCCGAGTTAAGAACCGCCATCAGAGCCGAGTTAGAAACGAGTGAAAGTGATGGCATCATATTGATCTCTATCATCTAATCCATACATGAGATCTATGTTTCGGTATTGTTTTAGATTTTAATCCTTGGAGAAGGTCTCTGCGCACCAATGCACTGGAACGAAAGCTAAGAGAAGAAGCTGAGTAGCAAATTCCTTTGAAACCTGTTTTTCTTGCAAACTACAAAGGGTAGTTTCTTGCAAACTACAAAGGGTAGTTTGCAAACTACAAAGGGTTTGGATTCTCACAAAAATTAGAAGTTAAAAAAAATGTATAAAGCCTTTTTTTCTAAAACGTTAGGACTCTATACTGGGCTAATTAGTCTGGAAACTAAGGATGTTTTTCTAATTTTCCCTTTAGTGTTAGTTTATGCTCATGTTCTCATGGTACAGAAGTTGATTGATAATGATTCGAAAAATTCATAGGTTTTCCTATTGATACTATTGTACCCTTTTGAGAAAGATTAAAGATCTTGGGCCACCTAGTAAATTTGGAGGATCTTCATTTATGTTACAACTGAGAGGAAGCTTATGCATGCTTACAAAAAAAAGCCGGTTCTTTCACCCACTCCACATTAATTTGATTTGGTAAGTATATTTTCAAGTCAACTAATCACTATATACATGTGGCTTGAAGCCTATCGAAGATGCTGTCACCTCGCTTCGGCTCTTGTGAACCGTTCGATCGGTGTCGGAAGCACGGTCAGTCAAGTCGACAACCTAAATGAGTGTCTGTTGAACTCTTTTTTTTAAGGTTTAATTAATAAATTGAAGTCTGGAATTGGAATTAGTTTCGAGTTATTAGTCATAGGCAGTGATTAACAAGTGACTTAATTCATCAATCGAATGGTTGGAAACATCTCTAGAGTGTATTTTTACCAACAAAAAAAACATCTATAGAGTGTATTTTTAAGCTACAACCCATCCGAGTGGTGGCCACAAGATCAGACAGCTGGGTCAATCGAAGCATGTTCTATGAGTAGCCGAAGAGTTGGTATCATTTACTGGTGGCACTACATGATGACTAAATTCAAACACTTTTTATATAGTTTGATGGAGCTAATTTTGGTTTAGATTTGATTTTGCCAATTTGGACAGCCGCATCGCACTAAAGCCTTCTCAGGAATCCATCAAATTGTTTTAAGACTACAGCACAGAGGCTCACCTTTATTGCTAATGAAGTTCTGTCCCACACTGGGAAATTTACAGCCTAATCCCTTCCCTTAAATATCCGGGGCCCCTCCACCTATTGTTAATTGGTTTTGAGTTGGATGTACAGATTTATCATAGTATTAGAGCAATACTTTCTCCACTCCACATCACCCCTATTAGATGATTTTGATTTTTTCCTCTTTAATTTGATTTGGAACTACCGATAAAAATAAAAAAAAACAAGAAAATTTCATCGTTTCTCATTCGGCCTGTATTCATCGTCGTGGTTGGCAAACCATTATACTGGTGAAACAAGGAAACAGAGGTCAAGAATTGCCTGAGCAGATCTTATGTCGCGTTCGTGTGAATAAGATAGGGGGGAAATGGTGTGGCTTTGAGTGAAATAGTGTGCCTGAGCAGTCCTCTGAGAGGTAAGTAAACCTATTTGTTCTTGTTCACAATCCTCCCACATACAGAAAGATATGAAAGTTATCTGTGACAACTCAGACCCACATGCCACAATAAATATATGAAGGTTATCTGTGACAACCCAGACCCACATGCCACACTAAATATTATCTAATTCGTTTTAAGGATAAACCAACCTTTTAAGGATGCAACCATCTACTAATCTACAATAGAATACAAATTGAATAGGATATATAATATGGCATATTTTGGATCAGCAGACAAGTGAATAATGAGCCACCTTTATCATTCAATGGTGTGATTAATTTCTAGCGATAAGTCTCGAGTCCCCAACCAAAATTTAGACAATCAATTTGATATTTAAGAACAGTTGACAAATGCACTCATTAGGGTTAGCTCTTTCGTGTAAAAGAGTGGCTCTTGCGCTAACTATTTTTCTGCTCGGTACTACTACTCTTCGCTTGTGAGAGTAGATTTTAACTAGTTTGATAGAGAGTAGACCAAGAGGTAGAATTTTCTTAGTATTTATTTTCCATTTTTCTTTGGATTTTATCTCTTTTTCCTGGATTGTGATTTGTCTGCATTGAAGAATTTCACAATCCTATGTTTTTCTTCGAACATTTTATTAAATCACTACAAAAAATAAGACTATTAGCGATAATTTTTTGAGCAAAAAATTGCCGCTATAAATAAAAGACCTATTAAGACTATTAGCGGCAAGGGTATTAGCAGCAGTTTTTTGTTAATAGCGACAGTTTTTTACTGTCGCTAATAATCTTGTTTTTTGTAGGAAAATATTTGTCAATTATATATATATATATATATATATATATATATATATATGCCGTGTCAAAAAGTTCCTAATTCCCTACTTATGATTATTCTGCCGGAGCCCACAAAAGTTGGTGAGCCCAAACGCTACTTTGCATGCTTGACAAACTTATGATGTCTCAATCGTTTCCACACAATTTCTAAGTTACAATAATAAATGCAGTACCGATCCTTGCAACTAGAAATTCGATCTCTGCTACTTAGGTTCTTCAATATAAAAATCATTAACTCCTTTGAATAAGAGGATGGAGATTGTTTTTAGCTCAACCTTTGATAGGACTGATTTTCTTATCATGACTCACCTATCGGACACTTAATTATTGATGCCACATATATAGCACACATCTCCAAAAATGATTGTGATTTTGGGATACCATGAGAAGGAGTTTTCAAGTATTTTTTGCGGACTGTGATCAACATCTGATGACCGTATGATAGGTAAGCAATGATCTAAAGGCCAATTCTATCAATGATTGGTCTGAAAAATCAATCTCCATTAACCGTAGTCAATAATTTTCAGGTCCCAGAATGCAAGCTGTGAAAACCGAATCTTCAGTTGCAAATATCCACATCCTAATATATAACTTGAAATAAAGTAATAGCTCAATCAAAATCTTTATCCAACAAAAGTGGACCCCTCAGTGCTCTGCTCCACATTAGAATCATTAACTCATCATCGGCCCTCGCCAACCTGTAAAGATTAGCCATCTATTACAATTTAAAATAAAATAAAATAATTTATATATAAGTAAGCATAGGATTTGATTAGACATCTATTACTATGATAGTACCGAGATATAAAAATTTGGTCGATACCAATATATATCAGTTTGACATATTGGTATCGCTAATACGTATCGGATATCGGCCGATACGTCTCACTTTCAGTCGAGACTTTTTATTTTTTATTTTTTTCTAAATTAACCGATACATATTGGTATCCATCGATTCATATCAGCCTCAGATACCCGAGACCTATGCCCATTTTAATACCTTGGATAGAACACATGACAGGCTAAAAAAATGGAACAACCACGTAACCAAAAAGCTGCAACCAATTGGTATTAGTTAAATGGCTAAGTTACTTTTTGGGACACGTGGTTTCATCAAGTGCCGAGTTGATTAGGTTAAACTAGATATGATGAGATTTATTTAAGAAATTAATTTCAATAACGATTATTTTAAAAGATTGTAATTAAATTTTATGAGTTGTATAACCTTTGTACATAATTATGTTGCAATGAAATATAGATAAGCAAAGATTGGCGACTGGCGAGATATAGCCATTGGAGAGGTTCTCTCTCATTTCTTTCTCCTCTCTTCTATAAAATTTTTATAGAATGCTAAGTCATTTTCTCTAGCGGATTAAGTGATTAATCAAACGGATCAAAATTTCAACCGAAATGTTTTGATTTCGAACATAGCCGAAACGAAACCGAAATCCAAAATTTCGGTCCATTTTATATGGAGTCCAAAATTTTGGATTTCGATTTCGATTTCAGTCATGCCCGACACCGGAAATCAACCCGAAATTTTGATCCTTGTGACCAACAGTGGTGACTCGATCGTGAGTAGAGTATATGAGGCATCGAGTGGTGCATGCGCCATTTTCTAGATTGAATTCAACCTGAGAATGCAGCCAAAAATTTATTAAATATGATAAGCAACCCAAAACTGTAATTATAGAATAAAATAAAATAATAAATAAATAAATATTTATTAAATATGAAGTTTAGTTTCACATTAGTTATTAATAGCCTTGTATCCCATCTTATAAGATCTTGGCCCATTTTGGCCCCTCCACTAATAGACTATTGGTTTTGAGATAGAAGCTCAAATTTATCATAGTATTCATAGCCGTCTAAATTTAGTCTCACATTGAATATTCATAGCCGTCTAAAGCTCTCTTCTTTTAAGATAATGAGCCCTCTATTCATAGTCAATTGATTTTGAGGTGGAAGCCCAAATTTACCATTTCTCTCCAAGTGTCTTTATATAGGTGATATCATCGGAATTACTTCTTTTGTTTTTAAGAACACGAAATTACTTCTTTTGTGATTAATCTCTTCAACAATTGGCAAGTTAGGAGGTTACTTAGGGCCTCCTAATCTGGGGGCCTCTAAAAACATATTTTCTAGCATAAAGCTTTATTATGGTTTAAAATTTTTCATAATATAAATAACTGATAGTTTTATTTGCAATAGTAGTTAGGAAGTTAGAATCTATAGTTGCAAATCACACTAATGATTTAAAACAACCTTTTTAAATTCAATTACGCCTTTTTCTTAGCTATATCTTATTTCTTAGATTCTTGAATTTTTATCTTTTGGGTAGCAATTTTTGTAACGAAAGATTTGTGTGGCACAATTGATGATTCCACTATTCATACGTCAAATTGTTGACTGCATTGAATCAGATGCTAGATGTAATTTTCCATCCTAATCATTCACACATTAAATCTTGAGGTCATGGAACCACATATCACTCGATCAGTTGTTGATTACGCATGACACACATCCGTGATAAAAAAAGCAACATAGTATACCATGATCACTGTCACTTTGGGAAAGTGTACCACGTGTAATCAACATTTGATCATTTGATCGACTGATATTGGGACTTGATCTTAAGGTCTAATGTGTAAAAGATTGGAACAAAAAACGACCTCTATCATCTGATTCAACGCAACCAACAGTGTGAATTGTGGAACCAGGTTGAGCTACCATAATCTTTGGTTGCAAAAATCGCTATCATTTCTTCATGTATATTGAAAATTCTCTTCACAAGTGTATATTATGTGCAAACTACTAATATATTTAATTAAAAAAATTTTTAACAGGCGAACAAATTATTAATTTTTTTTTACAAGGGGCTCATTGGAGACTTTTGCCTAGGGTTTTGGACCAGTTGAGTCAGCCCTGACCACATATAACCTAAAAGGTTTCGCATTTAGGAGTCATTACTTGCACATGTTTTCCAAGTGATTGCACCAACTTTAAATAGACTTTGATATTTTAGGGGCATATGATATGTAAAAATACAATATGAGCCGTCTAATTTGAAGTTCATGATCAATAGATATCTAAACTTCAAATTTGAGCAAAACACGATACTTGTCATATGATCTATTGTTGACAAATGATGAAAATTATATTTTGTTCTAATCTTTTGCAATTGATATCTTTTAATCACGGCTTTCAAATCAAACAGTTTAGATAGCGTTTTCACATAGTAGAGGTCGCCAAACTTGCAAGTCTTTCTTTAAAATTCGGTACAATCCTATGCAATCACTTGAAAAGCATGTGCAAGCTAGTAATGGATCCCTTTGCATTTACCTTCAATGCATTCAATGGTCACTCAGAGTCATATTCCACCTCAATATTTCTTATTTCTAAAATCTAAGGCAACATTAATTGCTTGAAGTTGTACAAGTGAAGTGACTAGGGCCCTTCATGGGCCGGATTAGGGTCGGGTTGGGGTTCAATCTGGCCTTAACCTACTCGGGCCGGATTTCCAATTTTTTCAACCCCACTCTAACATGGGCTACGATGAACTCAGCTTTTTTTTGAACTTTTTTTCGACTGTTTTTTTTTGTAATAAAATTTGGTTGGGTTATATTTTGGAGCTGTTTTTTCTAATAAAATTGTGTGGGGTTTATTTTTTTCTAATAAAAGTTTAAAAAAGGTTAAAATTTTAATTAAATAATTATATTACCATTATAGAGGCTCAGGTACATGATTTTATTCAAATATTTTATTTTAATTTGTTACACAATGGTTATGACGGACAACGGTTGCTTGAAAATCTATTAACAAACCATTCAAGTTGTGTAGCTAAAAAGTTATGCAACGGTTGCATGAAAATAAATTAAGTCATCCAATTTGTCTAACCAAAAAATATATGCACAAGATTATTATGCTTTTGACTTAAATGCCCCAAGTTTAGACCGTTCAACAATTTAATCTCAGGGCATTTAAGTAAATCATATTTAACTATATAAAAAAAATTATAATTTTAAAAAGATAAGTATTATATATATATATATATATATCCATGCCGGGTACGGGCCAGATGTTACAACACTCAACCCAAGCTTGGCCCGGATTTATCCGGTTTGTAATATACTTAGCCCGGTCCGGATACTTGGCCGGATTTGCTTAATAAAAAATATCACTTTTTCCGGATCGAGTACGGGCCAAATCCGAGCTGACCCAGCCCATTAAGAGCCCTACAAGTGATCGAATCACTTCTTTGATCAGTTTGAGAACAACTTATCTTTCATTTCACTGCCAAAGATGCTTTTATTCCGCATCCTCCAGTTATGTCAAATAGTAACCGAGAAGGTCAAAATAAAAATATTAAAAGCAAGGTATTAAAAGCAGTATCAGTTTGTTGAGGCTAATACGAATCAGTCGGTACCGATATGTATCAATCATTTAAAAGAAAAAACAAGTAAAAATCTCAGTCAAAACCCGATACGAATCGGCCGATATGGGATACTGATATATATCGGACTGATATGTATCGATTTGGCTGAAAATCGATACGTATCGGTATGGGCCGATTTTTTATACCTTGGATAAAAGTCACTCTTCCCATGATTAAAGGATCATTTTTTGGGAATTAAATTATGTTTGATATAGTTCTCAACTAGTTCCTTATGGGAGAGCATGGTTTACCTTATTTAGCAGGTTCCCTCTCTCTTTGCTAAATTTAGCTCTTCTTTTTGCCAACTCCTCGTAGAGTAACAGATACGCTCTAAAAATTCTCCTCTCCTCTCTACTCACTCATTACTAAAATCTAGTCCACTCTGTTAGAGAGTAGGGTTAATTAGTAGAGCGTGGGGAGGTAGCGGCTAAAATAGGTAGGGTAGGCAAACCCTTGCATGTAGTTCCGAGGGGAAGTCTACTAAAACAAATATTTCGAGCATAAAGCGTACAAAAAGTAATGCAAAGACAGCCAACGAGTCTACTCATATAGACGTCCGTGTCCAAAGAGAGAAGTACACTCATAAAATAAGTGATCATTTCATTCATTCGTTTCCGTAGTGTCCCAACAAAGCAAACATTTTGATCCCGAGTCACATGGTAGAAATGATGGTTCAAAAGCCGAAAATTCGGCTCGACTTGGAAGTTAGCTAAGCTGAAAATTCTAACTTGCTAAATTTAGTAAAATTATACATTTTATACAAATATAAAAATATTTTTAAAAATTGGTATTAATATTTAAGTAGGAAGAGATAAAAGTATATGTCATTAAAATGAAATTGTTCGATACTTTTTTTAAAAAATAAAAAAGATAAGGCCTTAAAACCATTTCTCATAAAATTATTTTATACACTAGAATAGTTCACTAAGCATGATTAGCATCTTATCTAAATCTCAATCAGATGAAATTTTTTTGAGCAATATTCTAAAGTATGGTAGAGATAAATTTTTGAGCAATCTAAACCTTAGGGCTAGATCCAATGTATATGAAAGTTCTTGAACCACTAGGCCCTAGTAGGGTTGCCCCTAGCTAGTAGGGTTGTCAATGGTTGAGGTTGGCCCAAGGCTTGATTGATCTAACCCAAATCTTTTATAAGGTCCGGTACATAAATTTGACCCGTCAGGATGAGTCGGGCATGAGAAATCCAACCTGACCTTCGGGCGAGGTTGGGCCAAGTCTGGCAAAAATCGAGTCAGGTTGTGTTAACTCGATACAGGTCAATAGTTTATATTATATAAAGTATGAAAAATAGGGGGTTTTGACCCGATCAAGTATGGTTTTCAGGTTTGGTCCGCTCGACACAGCTCGGATGCACCATTAGGTTAGTTCAAGCCAATCCCATTGGACATAGCCATTTTCTTCTCAGAAACCACAATTTTGACCCAAGCCAACCCAATCCTTTGATAGTTCTAGGCCCTAATAATCACCAAGTTCGCCAAAGTTTTGAAAAATTCTCAAATAATTCACGAATTTGGACTTTGTGATTTATTCCTAAATTATTCACAATTTTTTTCTAAAATTTGGCGAATTTGGTGAAATGAGTGGATATTCATGAATGATAAATTGTAATTTTTAATTTTTCAATATTTGTAACGTTTTAATCTTATTTTGCATTTTTGTTTTTTTCTCGCTAATCTTTCTCTGAATATTTTCCAACGTTCCCAAATTTTATCAAAATTTTCTGGCCTTTAACCTTGCCCAATTATTACTGAACCCCGACTTGGGTGACTATGGGCCCTATGATTGTACTTTCCTTGTAAGATAGAGGGAGAATATATATGATGGCTGATGTTACTCCTACAGAACATTATGTTACACCTAACTCACTGAGTCACAGTAAAAAATATTGACTACTTCCAATTAAACAATAGAGAGTATATTTGCCGTCAATCTTCCAAACAATAAATATGAGATCATGATCAAACCATCATACGGTCAGAAGTATTGCATGTGGCAGACATCTAAAAAGTAAACGTATGTGATCATAGGGTATCATAAAAATGTGCTTCTCATTTACTTTTGTGTGATCTAAATCGACCATGGCATGGTGAACCCATGATCTCAAAGATCTGTTGTAGCAGTAAAAGCAGCCATATTTGGTAGTACTTGAGGCGTATATATGGCACCAAAAATGACGAGGTATAAAAATTCGGTGTACCAAACTGAAACTCATTTTTTGGATTTTCAGATCTATTTCGGCTTAGGTGCACCGAATACCAAAGTGCCACAACCGAACCCAAACAGAAATATTTCATTTTTTCGGTTCGATTTTGGTTCTTTTGTTATATTTAAAATATTTTTTCAGTTTTTTTTTTTTTTAATTTTCTCATCCTACCTTTTTCGTTTTCGATTTTTGCCGCTCAAAACTGAACATCGGTCCGAATCGGTTTCCGGGACAGTTTGGTTTTCGGTTCTTTCGGGTTTCGAGTCAAATCTTGCATCCTTAGCCTGACCCGCACACCCCAAGTTTGGAACGGGTGAGAGAGGAGCGAGGAGAGAGAGAGAGAGAGAGAGAGAGTGCGTAATGGGGCCCCGTCAACGTCAGTTATTGATGGGGTGTCTCAATCAGATCCAAGACCGAATCGAATTATATTTGGTTTTATGGTGTGGGACCCACGTCCTCTTTTACAACTATGTTGTCTAGCGGGAAACGCCTCCCCCGAATTTCGCGCGCGCGCTCTCTCCCCCTTCTTAAACAGCCCTGGTTAAGTGGTTTTGGCAGGTAAAAGCTGTTTTCGCCATGGCATGACGTAAGACAGAGAAAGAGAGAATGTGCAGGAGAGAAAGATGAGGGTCTCAATGGACGGGCCGGGTCGGTCCGGCTAAGGTCCGTAAGGCCGTTAAGAGCATAGTGACAAATTTCGTTTTTCAGTGGGTCCTTCCCGGATATTTCGGATTAATTTCGAGAAAGTTTCGGTGATTAAAAATATACAAAAAAATATATTTTATATTTTTTAAAATTAAAAAATAAATTTTTTACATATATAACCGCAATTTATCGAAAAAATTGAAAATTTCGTTTAAACCCCATTTCGCAAAATTAAAATTTCATCCGGACGATGTTTCTCACCGTTTGTGAGTCTTATGTGAGGTTTTTTCTCGCTTTCTTTCTCTCTTCGTGTGTTAGTGGGAGTAAGAGTTTTTTTTTTAATCATGAGGTAGACCTAAATCCAACAATAAATATTATTATTGAAGATTTGTCAAAAAAATTAGTTTTACCAGCGATATCAAAAAAATTAGTTTTAACAGCGATGAAAGTGAAAGAGCGTACTATGGATAATGAGGATTTGGTTATGCCTCAGGGAGCATGTGTGATTGGAAAATTTGTGAAGATCGATTGGGTGGAAGGCAATGGTGCTTTGATAATCATCTTATTATCAAAATTTTGGTTTCGAACGGGATCGAAATCGAAAATTTGGACCGAAAACTTCAACATAACCAAAATTTACCGAAAATATAAATTATCGTTTCAATTTCGGTGGGGACCGAAATCAATAATTTCACTCAAAATTTCGATTATTTCGGCCGAAATTTGAAAGATATACAATTCCATTCTACCCCATTTTGGATCAGGGAGGTGGGCCTCCCCCTTGGTGCGAAGACTAATTGGAGAAGAGAAAGATTGGAAGTCACATCAATACTGTGCTGCAAGTTGATACAGATGCTAATGGAATCGGTTGGAGTAGATTGTTGAAGATAAGAACTATTGTAGATAACACAAATCCGCTTCAGAGGAGTCTTCTGTTCAAATTCAAGGGTACATAAAGGTGGATCAAATTTCAATATGGGAGTGAGTCACAAATCAGCTCGGATGAGTTAAACACTAAGGGAACTTCAAAAAATCGTGAAAGGCTGATGAGTGGGGATCATGAGGTTGCAAAAAACTGTTGGGACATCAAACCTCGGTTCCACAACTGGCACGACCCACCATTTCCAATAAACCCATCCACATTCAAACTTTACACATCAAACCTCGGTCCCAATAACCTCTTAGGCCATAGCATCCAATAATCTTTTAGCTTCTTTACCACGGCCACATTTCCGCATCCAATCTTTCCCAAAATCCCGGATTCAAATTGACATTACCCAACCATCCCCAAAAGTTGGATTCACAACTGGCAGCACTAACTTCCTCCACTGCCATTCCTTTAATGCCCCCACCCATGTCTAACCCGGCTAGGGCTGTCAACGTGCCGTGCCGGGCCGGGCCGGGTTTTTTACCCGGCTTGTATTTTTTTTAAAAAAATTCCGGGCCCGGCTAATCGGGTCGGCTTGGGCTCAGCCCATTTTTAGAATTATCCAGCCTGATTAGCTATCCGGGCCGGGTTTCTCACCTTAAAATTTTTTTTTTTTTTTTTTAAAGATCTTAGCTAACCGAGTCAGGCCCGGCTTTACACTATGAAGCCCAAACCCAAGCCTATTTTTTATTCGGGCCGGGCTTGGCTCGTTTATTAAATTTCTGAAAAAGGTGGGCCCGAACCCGACCCATCCGAGCCGGGCCCGGTCCGAGCTTTAGCCCGGCCTGAAGCCCAACCCATTGATAGCCCTAAACCCAACCCACACTAAATTCTTTATCCACGTCATTCGAGATATCTTCAAACCACCATTCTTTTCGGGCTTTTAAAAAGCAGACATGCTCTCCAAGTGGACCTATCAACGTCAACAAGTCAATTGATTCTTTGCCCGGAGATATAATTGTTGGTAGCAATTTTTTTATCAGCGTCTGGGAAAAAGAGAAAAAGGTCATCTGTATCTGTTGAATCTATTGTCGTTCCTACGCAGAGAGATGATGGAGCCCCTTTGGACATTGCTGATGGTGCTTGTAAAATTAGAAAAACCGTGGGTTCAATCTCTGAGGTGGAAGATATTCTATCGGCGGCGGTTGTTGTGCGACCCTGTCGATCATAATGAAACTCATCTGCTGGAGCTGCCGAAGGCTTGGGAACCCCCGTGCAGTTCGCGCTCTCCGCTAGCTGGTGACAACGGAAGATCCCACCGTTCTATTTCTCATGGAAACAAAGCTAAAACATGATGGAATGGAAAGACTTCGCTGGTCCCTTGGCTTTCTAGGAATGCATACTATCGACTGCGTGAGAAGATCAGGGGGTTTATCTCTAATGTCGAAGGGCGACATCCAGGTTGATATACAAAGCAGCTCAAAGGGCCATATTAACTGCATTACTTTGGATGTTGATTCCATGCGAAAAATGGAGGTTTACTGGTATCTATGGGGAACCGATAGTTTCAAACAGGTATAAATTAAATGTGGGGTATGCTCACTACTCTTTCAAACAACTTTACTCTACCGTGGCTATGCGCTGGTAATTTTAACGAAATTGCAAATTAGTGTGAGAAATCTAAGAGGAGAGATCAGGACGCCAATTAGATTGATGAGTTTAGGAGGTGCTTGGACTACTGCGAATTGAGGGACCTAGGTTTCTCAGGGAGAATATTCACTTGGTGTAACAATAGCGAAGAAGATGGCTTTATGGAAGAAAGGTTGGACCGGGCTGTTGCACGTTATGAATGGATGATGCTTTTTCCGAATTGCAATGTGTCACTTCTGGCTAGCTTTATGTTTGATCATATACCCATATCTGTGCAGCTACTACAAGATCTGATGGTGACAAGGAGTATAGGGATAAGCCAGTTCAAGTTCGAAGTAATGTGGACCCACTTGGAGGAATGCTCAAACCTTATTGCTGACAACTGGAACATTACTCACCGATCAATGCCAATCGATGACATCCAATCTAAAATTTCTTACTTGTCGGGAGTATTGAGTCATTGAGATAAAACTGTGTTCGGAAATGCTACCCATGCCCTCCGAAAAAAGTCAAAAGAGCTATCTCATATGCAGATGCGGAAGCATAAGAACACTCAGGATCGGCAGATTGAGAAGGGTCTCAAAGCTGATATTAATAATCTCCTTCAAAAATCGGAAATCATGTGGAAGCAAAAATCGAAGGACCTTTGGCTTCAGGAAGGGGATAAAAACACGAAGCTCTTCCATGCTAAAGCTTCACAACGGAGGAAGAGAAATAAAGTTCAAGATATCCGCACTGCAAACGGGATTTGAACAACATCGGGGTCGAAGATTGAGGAGGAGATTCATGCCCTTTTCACCTATGCTAGTCCACTCCGGATCGATGAGGCGTTCCATCACGTTGATCGAAAAGTATCAACTAATCAGAAATGGTGGCTCTCCACTCCTTTTTCTCCTTAAGAGGTAAAAAAGGTCATTTTTTAAATGCACCCGTTGAAAGCTTCCTGTCCGGATGGTATGCCTCCCCTCTTCTTTCAAAAATATTGGAGTATTATCGATTCAAATGTCACTCTTACTTCCCTTGCTTATTTAAATGGTGATGTTGACATTAGTGGCCTTAACAAGACTAATATTGTGCTCATTCCAAAGAAAAAGAATCTCGTTCAACTTGCGGACTTCCGCCCAATTAGCCTATGCAATATGCTCTATAAAATCATCGCTAAGGGCGAAGCGGTTAAAAGTTATATTATCGAACATCATTTTTTAGAATCAAAGCGCATTTGTATCTAACCGACTTATCTCTGATAATGTCCTTATTTTCTTTTGAAGTTGGTCACTACATGAAAAATCTTAGAAGAAAGAACAAATGATGTGGTGCAATTAGACTAGATATGAGCAAGGTGTATGATTGAATAGAATGGGTGTTCCTTGAAAAGGCTATGCTTAAAATGGGTTTTCAAAATCGTTGAGTGAAGCTTATTATGGGATTCATTATGTTAGTCTCTTACGCCTTTTCTATAATTAGTGTGGTCTTGGGGCACATCTCCCCTATTAGGGGGGCTTGAGACAAGGGGACCCATTATCACCTTATTTATTCATCATTTAGGCTGATATCTTTTCTTCTTTGCTTCATCATTCCTCTATGTCAAGGGAGATTGCAAGTATAAAGGTGTGTCGTCGGGCTCCTTAGATTTTGCATCTTTTTTTCGCCAATGATAGCATTGCTTATATAAGGGCGAAGGAAAAGGAGTGTGAGGAAATTGTACAGATTCTCCAACTATACAAGGAGACCTTTGGTCAGAAAATCAACCTTGATAAGTCGGCAATTACTTTTAGCGCAAATGTTTAAACTGAAAAAATGGCTCAACTGCTTTAAATTCTTGGTATCCGTCAGGTGTCGTTTCCGAAAAAATACTTGGGCATCCCGATGACTAATGACAGATCAAAGAGAAGCTTGTTTGATATCATTAAGGATAGGTGTGGCGTAATTAAGCTCTAGAGTTGGAAAGAAAAGCTCCTATCTAAAGCGGGAAAAGAAACTCTCATCAAGGTCGTGGCACAGTGTGACGGGGCCAAAACTCGAGCTTGCAGCATGGTGCTTGGGGCACGACATGTGGTGCCAGGAGGGAACGCGATATGGGGGCCAAGAGGGCCTTGTGACGTGGTCGCAACACGGTCGCATGGAGGGGGAAGACACGGTTGCGACATAGCCAAGGTGGGCTAGCGATGCAGGAGGCGTTGCGGTATGTTAAACCAAGGGGTTTGAGGTCCTCCCGCCATTCTGGCTGAATGACTTATTTTACCCTTCTATGTGGGAGAGGAGCTGGAGATTTGCCTTCCACCCACACGAGGCCTTGCGTTGCCATAGGGGGCGCAAGTGTCTCCTAGGCCTGAAAGGGTGGGCCTATGACATCGACACAGCGATACCGTGTGGCACCCAAGGGAGGTTGAAGTATGGCTCCGGACTACGCGTCGCGGTGCATTCGGCACGCACACGAAGGCAGGCTGCGTGAGGCTCGATTGAGCACGCGAGCGCGAGGCACAAGGCTGTGGGCTTGGTTCGGTATGTGAGCATGATGGCATAGGGAGCTGCATGCCAAGACTGTTGCGAAGCGAGGTACTAGTGCGATTACTGTGGTGAAGCAGCAAGTTTATCAGTGTAAGGAGCACGATGAGTTGGATAGTAGGCAGCGAAACAGAGGTAACCATGTTGGGGGAGTTCCCGTCCTCTAGGCGGGTGGTATCAGAGCTGATGTGTAGAAGGGTTAGATTTGTTGCATGCGGTAGCGAAGCACCGTGCGGGTTGAAAGCGCGTCGAAGGACGCCCTGCGACAGTTGGTATCAGAAGTAGGCTGACCTAGCGAAGCGTGCGTTAGGTGCCGCACGGGACTGAGGTTGCAGAAGTGCGACCCCGTGACAACAGGAAATCCCGACGTACACAATGAGTTGCTTCTGTCTTCCGAGTAATCTAATCCATGAGATTTCTATGCTCATTGCTCGGTTCTCGTGGAAAAATAACCATCAAACTAATGGTGTCCATTAGATAAGCTAGGAAAAATTATGTTATCCTAAAGATTGGAGAGGGCTTGGTTTCAAGGAGTTCCATGCTTTCAATAGTGCAATCCTAGCTAAACAATGTTGGCGAATGATCTCTTCTCCAAACTCGCTAGTGGCTCGGATACTTAAGGCAAAATACTACCATAATTCAGATATCATCAAGGCAAAACTAAGTGCAAATCCCTCATATATATAGAAGAGTATCTTCTCTACCATCCTGATTATTGAGAAATGTTCAATATCGCGTATTGGGGATGGTACCTCTGTAAAGATTTGGTACGATAGATGGATACCCAGAGAATCAACTTTCAAACCTATCACAATAAAGTCCACCCAACCATTTCAGACATCTTAACAGATGGCCAGCTGAGCTGGAACGAGGAGGTATCTGTCATTCTTTTCTCCTCAATGATGTGAGTACTATCCTAGAAATTCCCCTCTCCCCATCTTCGATGGCTGATAAATTGGTTTGGGCTTACAATAGTAAAGGCTGATTCACAGTTAAATCAGCATATCACGTGGCACTACACCACCATAAGGGCAAGGTTTTGAAAGCGATGGGGAGCAATCAGGGGGCTAATCCACTTTGGAGGAAGATCTGAAATTGTGGTGCACCTAATAAAGTAAAAAAATTTATGTGGTGCACTTATATGGGTATCTTGCCTGTTAATTATAATCTGAAGCAGAAGGGTTGTCAGGTGGATAATGTGTGCGATCTTTGTGGCAAACTCCTAGAGACTATTGATCATGCAATGTGGAGTTGTGAATGGGCTGCTAAAAAATGGTTTAGTTCGTCCTTGGGCATTCGGGGTGCACCAGTGTGGTTTCCCATCTTTCTATGAGTTTCTTAAATGGGCCACAATGGAGACAATCGGCTTGGATTTAAATACAGTGTTCATAGTCGCTTGGGCTATATGGAACTTCATAAATAAAATCTACCATGGGGAAAGGGTAGTGTCTATTCCAAATCATATTATGAAAGTGGAAAACTGTTTGGGCGACTACTTAGCGGCAAACAATAGTGCTCACATTTCATTTCCATCTGGTAAGGCTGCTGCTCCTCTTCGTAAATGGGAGACCCCGTCGGCTGATGTTATTAAAGTAAATGTGGACGGAGCGTGGAAGAAGAGCTCTAGAAGGGGCAATCTTGGTGTGGTTATCAGAAATTATGAAAGGAAGATTTTGGCTTCAATGTGCAAAGGAATCTATAGGGCTTCGTCAGTGGAACATACTGAAATCCTAGCTTTTATGCAACGTATCAATCTAGCTATGGAAATCAATGGTTGGCGAATTATCATTGAAGAGGATGCAAAAGTTGTTGATGCTATAAATGATGATTATGATGACTCATCTGTGATTAACAATCTGATTCTCAAAGTTAACAGAGAACCAAAAAAGTTTGAATTCTCTTCTTATTGTTACAAACCTAGATCTTGTAATATGGTGGTTGATGCCCTCTCAAAAAGGGCCTATATGTGATGACGAATGTCACGTGTGGAAAGAGTTAAGAGAGATAGAAAGAGGAATGTAAATATTTAAAAGAGTACAGGTTTTAGCAATCATAGGATGAATGTGAAAATTTAAAAGGGTACAGGTTTTTGCAATCAGAGAATGAAGATTGTTTTTCGTCCCAATCTTTCACAAAATATATCTTGAGATTATGGCCCACATATCATACGGTCAGATATTGATTCCACGTGGAGCACGTCCCCAATAAAGACCTGCTCTTCTAATGGTATGCCATGATCACGATCCCTTTGGATATTTTGTCAATGGAATCAACATCCAACCGTCTGATATGTGGGCCATGATATCTTGATCTATTACTTGAAATATTGGACAAAAAAAGACCTCCATCACCTGATTCAAGGCAGCCAACGGTAAAACCATCAATTGCGAAGATCGAATCTTCATTTGTGAAAACCCGTACCCTATTTAAAATGCAGGTACTAGTATATGCCACGGGAGATTTGATCTTTGCAACTGGGGTTTTCACACATGAGAACCGTTGAATGCCTAGAATCAAACAACGAGGATCTTTTTTTTTGCCCAATCTTTCATAGAATTGATCTTTAAAATCATGGCTCACCTATGAGACGCTCAGATATTGATTCCACATGGCACGCATCCCCCCAAAATGCCTCTGATCATAGATGTACTTCTCTTCTTGGGTCATTTTTCGGATATGTGCCAAGTGGATTCAACATCTAACCTTCTGATAGGTGAGCAATGATTTAACTTAATGATCTATAATTTTTATTTTTTTTTTTCTGAATTTTTACCGATTCTTTCATGAAATTTTCTGAACTTTTTCCAAGCCAATTTATTCCAGAAACCCAACTTGGTCATTATGATTGGAATAAAACTCCGAGGGAGCTAAAACTTACTCACAAGATTGTACTGCGACGCATGATTGAAAAGAAAGACTGTCGTTTTTGTGATATGTGCACGTGGAACACCATCTAAGCGATTTGAATGTCTGATACATTTAAAGATCTTTGAGGCCTAAAATGGCAACAATAAAAAAAAAAGCCCAGACCGGCTTGTATCGCCTGTTCTCACATCTATACTTTAGTTGTCTTTTCCGCTCCGCTGACAACATCATCATCATTATCTTATCCCATCTATTTGTGATCGATCAACCTTCACCATAAAGATTCTACAAAATTTTGACGGCCCACGATCAACCTGACACTACCCCTCCTTTTTCGGATCTGAGGCTTCATGCCAGCATATATAAGTGGAGTCCCTTGATTTCCTGAACCCCACCATAAATTGCATCAAATCTGAAGTCTTTTGTGTGTGCAATAGCAAATAACATTAAACACTAACACCATTAGAATTTCTCCTCTTAGTACTTTTCTTGATGAATAATACACATGGCTCTTAATTAAAATACTAACTTTGTTGGCCTAATTAACAACATATCATGTGTGAGGTGTGGAGAATGGTCCAGGTACTACTAATTTTTAGTTTTAAGTTGTGCTTTCCAAGTATAATTTTTAAGATCACAACAACTATCAAAAAATCCCAAAGGTAAGCGTTAGATAAGAAAATTCCATCTAACCTAAACAAAAATAAAATAAAAACTACACAATTAAATAAAATGCAACCATTCAATTAGGATATTTATCATAAAAAATAAATAAATAAAATAAAAAATAACAAATTCACCACACGCAAAACCCTTAACCCCAAAACTCTAAATACCAAGGAAAGACAAAACCTATATAATTAAACTATAACCAACAATACCCAGTTCCCGAATATCAAGGACAAACAAAAGTCATATAAATTACAACCAAAAATAGCAAAACTTATATAAAGTATAACCAAACCTACCCAGTTCCCCATATACCAAAAATAGCAAAACTCATATAAATTATAACCAAAACTACTCAGTTCCCCATATACCATGGAAAGACAAAACTCATATAAATTATACCCAAAAATATCCAGTTCCCCGGATGCCAAGAAAAGAAGAAACTCATATAAAGTTTAAACTATAACCAAAATTACTCTGTTCAACTATTCAATTAGCAGATTAACTAAAATCCCAAAAACAAAGGAACAACAACACAATACAACATAAACATAAACACAAACACAAAACATAAAAAAAAAACCAAGGAAAAAAGAGAGAAATGATAAATGGGGAGTAGGTGACTCACCCGACCTTGACGGCGAGGGTGAGAGCAGTCCTCATTTTAGGGTTCGGATTATCGGGCCTGCCATAGTACCTGATTTTGTCCCACGGGTTAGAATTGAGCCAAAGAGATTTTATCAATTAGCCAAAATCATCTCTTCTACACCATTTCTATAAAAAACTTATGCAGCCTAAAATGAGGACTGCATAAGTAGAGTCCCTTGAGTTCCTGAACCCCACCATGGATTGCATCAAATCTGAAGTCTTTTCTGTCTGTGCAATACATTAAACGCTAACACCATTAAAATTTCTGCTCTTAGTACTTTTCTTGATGAATAATACACATGGCTCTTATTTAAAATACTAACTTTGTTGGCGTAATTAACAACATATCATGTGTTAGGTGTGGAGACTGGTCCAAATTAATGTTACTTTTATATAGATATGAAAGTTCTCACCAAGATGACCTAGAAGCATTGCTATTAGTTGTCCAAATTTGTTTTAACCGTTCATTTTAATGCTTGCAGACACTACAAAAAAATTAGCGGTTATTAGTTATGTCACTATTAAAAATTGCTGCTATTAATCCTGTCACTACCAAAAATTGTCCTAAGAGCAAGTGTTGTTAAAACACCTTATTTTTATAGTGAAATGGTAGTTACATGATAGATATTCTTTTTAATGTAACCCACGGGCTAAATCTCATCTATATGATGGCATTAGATGGTAGTGTTCTTACTCCATCTAGCCCACAATTGAAGAGGGAAAGGGCGTCCTCTTTGTGTACAGGACACAATTGCAATAATAAATCTCCTCTGTTTTATTTAATGGTTAAATAAAGTATATAAATTGCGGGCAATAGTCAGGTCCAACCATGTTGAATCAGATTTCGAGTTCAACTACATCAGCAGTCTTTGGATATGGGAGATTCTTAACCTTCATGATTTTCACTTTTCATAGGATGATGTGCAGTCAAAATTCTCCTATTTTCAAGGGTTGCAAACGTGATCGAACTCCAAATCCCATTTAACCTGGTTGGACTTGACCATTGCCCTATACAAGGATCAAAATGTCAGTTTCGTTTTCGGTTTTGAGACCGGCCGAAACCGAAATTTCGGAATTTCGGCCGACAATTTCAGGTTGGGCCAGAATTTCAGTCTCAATATAATATTTATTTTTTTCGCGTAAAAATAGAAAAAATTTGGTTGGTTTGAAAATAAATAAAAGAGGGGTACCTGTATTTAGAATCCAAGATTCTTTTCAACCTGGGTTTTGTATAGTTAGTGTTGACTTCTTTAACTTATATGAGAGAGATTGGTTTTTAGCCCAATTTTCAACACGACAAATCTTGATATCATAGGCCTACCATTAGACGGTCAAATTTTAATTTCACATGGCAGACATAGAAAAAAATAAAGATAATCATGAGCGTATACCAAACATGGTTCTCCGATCACTTTTCGGGAGTTGTGATAAACTTTAGTCGATAAGAGCAAGAATGCATCATTCTACCACTTAATTTCACTCCCATATAAAGTGCCCAATAATAACATATTGGGTACCTCTATTCGCGCCTGCTGAATCTCTGAAAGCGCCCAAGTCGAAAACTCCTTCAAAACCATTGATTGCTCCAAATCAAATGATGGAGATCGTTTTTCACCTCAATATTGCACACAATGGATCGTGAGATCATGTCGCACCTATCATACGGTCAATGTTTGATTCAATATTTCATGGATCTCCAAAAAATAGCCCTAAAATCATACTTGAGTGTGATGTGTCATATGATTCAAAGGTCATTTTTTTTGCATATGTGACACATGGAATCACAAACTAATCGTCTGATTGGTGGTTAATGATCTCAAGATCTACTGTATGAAAAACGATCTCTATCTTATGATCCGATGCAATCAATGGGTTTGAAGGGGCTTTCGATGTGGGCGCTTTCAGTAAACAGAAGTATTCTAACAGATTTAGCAAGAGTTTAGCCGTTAAACTTTAGCCTATAATAACAAAACCGATAATTATGCATAATTTAAGCCGCTAATTATGCTCCTCAGATAAATTAACTACATCATTTAAGCTGATAATAGTAAGACCGATAATTGCTCCCCATATAAATTATCTGCATCATTTAAGCTGATAATTATGCTCCCCATATAAAGTGACTGATAATTTAAATTATTGGCCAAAATTTTGAACCATGACCCCTATAGACTTCTTAATAATAAAAGCCCTAAACAAATAAACTTTCTAAATATATAGATTACTAAGAATATCCTATCTTAACCTACCAACTATATCTTACCTAATATATCAAGATGCCTTATTTACAACAAACTCTAATTAAAAATTGTTTGGCATGTAAGACTAAACTCACTCTTAATTGCATCATCGTCATCATTATGTTAACCTTATGCTATTTGTTTGGGTCCGCTTTGCAAATCCTTCATATCCCTTCTCACTATTTTTCTTTAAGTCTTTACTAGCCTACCTCTTGTCTTACTTTCTTGTGCTTATAACGTCTGAACCAATGTGCAAATGTCGGGATCGGTATCGGGTATCGGTCTATGGAGGACTGATACGTATCAGCCGATACCTATACATATCTACCCAGATTATAAAAAAAAAAAAGAGAGAGAGAAACAGAGAAAAAGAGGTATCAGCCGATACCCGTTCTGTATTGGCTGATATCCTATATGTATCAACCGCTTAGGAGACTGATATCGAGTTGGATACCTGATACGTATTGGTTGGCCAAAAAACTGATACGTATCTCTGATATATATCTATATCGGCCGACATTGGATACCTTGGTCACAACCACTTTTCCTATTTCAATCAACCAACCAATACATATCTCTGATATATATCTGTATCGGCCGATATTGGATACCTTGGTCTCAACCACTTTTCCTATTTCAATCAATTAAGCCACTCATGATACATGTAATGTTTTATGGAGCCTAAGGGTGAATTCAATCTATATGATGGCACAAATTTTGTCCTGTTATATGACACCTAAAAAGCTTCCATGAGTACATAATTGATGACCCGGGTTCAAGGATCAAAATTTCTGTCGAAATGACTGAAATTTTCGTCCAAATTTTTGGTTTCGATCATGTTTGAAACCAAAATTTTTGCTGATATTTTGATCCTTGCCCGGGTCAGTCACTCTATACCTAGAAAGGCTTGAATTACTAGTTAAGACCTATATGTGGATAATCTTGTCCATGCATAACACCCATAGTTTTAGGTAAAACATTAAAACTTCGATATAGTGATGTTGGATATTTATGGTTATTTTGAAGGCATGCATAAATTAAGAGAGTAGTAAAGTAGATTCCTGTTTCATGGGGAGATAAATGATAAAGTGGGTTCCGGATTCATGGGGAGAAGTATAGAACTGAGAAAAAACATCCAACCAAATAAGGTACTAAGGCTGTATTTGGGTTAGGTCTTAAGGGGGGAAGAATAGCTCTTTCGTTCTTTGGCTTTGGCGGGAAACCATTTTTACAACTGGTAATATAGTTTCTTGTCCTATTTGCTCTGCTATTTTAAGTGATTAAACTGCTCTATATCTACTTTATATTATAGCTGTTAGAATTTATAGGATCTAGGCTCGAATCACACGATCAAAATATACCTTTTTCAAGAACACACATACCTTGTATTTATTATCGGATCGATGTGTGAGTGATCTCCTTAATGAAGCTGATGATCTCCGCCAAAGAATCCGAAATCACATTACCTCTCGTCTTCTCTAAGTTTAGCCTCTAGATGGGAATGAGCTAGGGTTAGAGGAAGAGGGGACGGTGGTCTCTTTATATAGTCACATCTCTTTCCTAACCCATCAATGAAGGAAAGTGGAGGCATATCACTTATATTAGGAAACTACTTCCTATTGCCTCGAGATACGTGTGGTCAAAAGTCCAACTCAGTTTTTAATAGAAAAATAAATGTGGGTTAAGGTATTGACCACAAAAAACCTAACATTCTCCCACTTGGCCTATACCTTAACTCATCTAAACATAATTTTTTTTTTAAAACGACTCTCTGGGTTGACAGACTCTAAAAAACGGATGGCCATCCATTTTATATTTTAAAAAATCATTAATCCCCACTACCTTGATGCTTCGTAATAATCACCCAAATTCAATAATGATACTAGTAAAGAATCATGGCGCACAGAGCATTCCATCTTACGAATCGACACTAGACAATCCATGGTCACAAAACTAGCATCATTAATGGACTTAAGTCTTTACTTAGTAATATCAAGCAACTTACATATCTGTACAGTTCCTATATTTGTCCAACTTCATACCCCAAGGTATGTCTTTCTGATATCTTACTGGCTTCCCGCCTGTAACTCACGTCACCAATCTAACAGAAAGAAGGTTTACCGATGTGGTGCCTAATCACATCTAGTCTAAGCAAAATTCAGGCATAACGAGGTACAACCTCACCATCATGCCATGTGATAAAATCCTCATGCATATAGATAGAGTATAATCACATATACTCTCAAGAGTACGTGCACAAAATTAAAATATTTGATGCATCAACTATGTAATATCAGAGAGACAACTCCCATTAAAATTATGCAGTTAAAACTAATTCGATATGAGCATCACAATTTTAAGATTCGTAATAACTGTTAACAACTACAAGCTCCCACTGATTTGGCCATTCATAATAGCAATCAATAAACAACAAGATTAACTTAACATCAACTATTTATAATCATTTAATTAAATTTAAGCAAACTAAGTCTATTAAAATAAATGTCAAAGTACTAATTAATATCTTGCAAAAATAAATAAATAAATGACGGAAGCGAATAGACAACTAAGTGAATAAGTAGATCATCACCAAAAGCAGTTCCTTGTTCCCTGAGCCCTATGACACACTTTGACATCTTTAAAATGTGCTCACGCACACTTCCATTTCCATTATATCGCATGTTAACTAATTGTGTAAGATAAGAGTACTCTAGAGACTTTCGCGTGCCCACAAACTGATCTTTAATATTTTTCAAGAGTTTTTTGTCGTAACTGTAGGATTCAACCCACCTCTAAGAGTCTGATTAATTGATAAACGAATCATCATCATAGTCATACGATTAGCTTTTTCCCATTTAGCAAAATAATTCTTCTCTAATTTCGTAGAACTCGTAGTGGGTGTGGCAGATTTATCCTCAGTGAGGATAAAATCATAGTCCATATATCCTAATAATATATCAATGGTCATACGCCACGATGAATAGTTGGAGCCACCCAGGGGCTTAACACTTGCTAGTTGCTTATGAATAATAGATCCGTCCATAGCTCTATATAGAAACAAGACATTATTTATCACTAGCAAAATAAAGAAATATGCTGATTATGCATCTAAATTTTTATCAATCACTTTAACCATATATCACTAACGATTTAATTAGAATACGTCATAATCACATGTCCTCGAAGATTACGTTATGACCATATGTCACTAAATGTTTACTGTGAACTATGACCATATGTCACTAATTATTCTTCGAAAATTTAAATTCTGATTTAGGGTCAAATCTGAATTAATTTGGTGTCAGCTATGAACAACTTTTACTCTTTGGGACAACCAGTTGCCATGTCTCAGCATCACCTTTGGGCAGAAACTTTAACATGCAGTTTGTTTCCCAAGATCGTGTTTGAGAAAACACGCATAGACCTAATCACTTGTACCGTATGATTGATCTAGACTCTCTATCAGCTTTGGCCAGAAAGATTATCCTTCTCTCCCCTACGCACTTATGACCGTTCTATTCACTCTGATTATATGAAAGTTTTAAATTAGCTTTGGCCAGAAGTTATAAATCTCATAGAAGCATGTGCCAACCCGATCTTAATGAAACACAAGTATCAAGATTCAAAAGTCACGCAGCCTACATAGGTGGTCACCTTTGGGCAGACCTCGGCCTATTTCAGCTACGTACTCTCGAACGATCGTTTTACCGGTTTACCTTGATCCCTAAGGTACGACCTAAATTTCATTCAACCATATCAAGTCTGATTCAAGGTTTCAAAATTTCATTTTCATGTATATACACATTTTGCTAACTAATCTTCTTTTGAAAGATAAATCAATGCCACACATTATATTTGATGAATAAATTAATCAAAATTAAATAATTATCAGATACATATGCATTAAGTGAAGAAATTATCTATAATCATCAAACTATAATTATATGGACATGCATGTCACATCTAGTCAACATCGTCAATAGAGCATTGAAAAGCACACATAATTTTTACTTTGAATCGGATATAATATGTTGAGAACAATCAAATAAAATTAAATCTCATTTATAAAAATCACGACACTAGGAAAGATCATCATTGTTGGATAGAAGAATCCTTTCAAATAGCTAATCTCACTCATGTAGTGGGTAAGTACCAAAATTAATATTAATCATGGGTAACATTATATAAGAATCAACGTTGGTGCTGGAGGACAACCTTCAATACCCAACCCTATATTTTCTTTCTCACAAAATCCAACTTTAATTAAAAGCACTCAAATACACAATAATTATTTGATTTAAAAATTGTCAAAAAGACGTCAGGTGATTAAAAAATCACAACGGATAATTCATTTTAAAAATTAGACTTTAAAAACAGATCCGGAATGCCCGAGAAAGTCAAAATCCATATATAATATCCGAAAATCGAACCTATAAATAGCTCAAAAATGATCTGAAAAAATAATAATAATAAGGGAAGGAAAAAAAAGAAAAAAAGGGAAGAAGTGAAAAACCCAGGAGACGTCTGAAAGCTGGTTATTATTAGCTTCATAATTTTGAAATCCAATAAAGCGGGTGACTCCCCTTATCTAATGGGAGTTTGATCGCAATTGAGTCTCTGGGTCCATTTAACCCATTATGGAAAAAAAAAAAAAAAAAAAAAAAAGGAATCAGATACCAAACTTAAAGAGACTTAAAAGTGACATAACTAGTAACAAGAGATGGGTCGTCTTCTTCAAGGGATTTTGTATCCAGAGACTATTTGGGTACCTTCTTCCAATATTTCTTGAATTTAGATATTAAAACAATTGGGTAAAATGAAATCCCCCATTATAATTAGTTACACACACTAAGACCTGATCTCAGCCTTGTTTAAACGGGTTTTGTTGATTTTAGATATTGTGCATCCTAGGGTGGACACGGATTGAACCATGTAACTACTAAAATTCTTAAATTCGGGCAAAAGCTAAAACTCTCAAGCAACAATAATTTTGCTTATATTTAAAAATAAATAGTACATAAATCCTTTGATCGTGTGATAAAGCAAATCTTGCTCTGATACCAATTGTTAGAATTTGTAGGATCTAGGCTCGAATCACACGATCAAAATATACCTTTTTCAAGAACACACGTACCTTGTATTTATTATCGGATCGCCGTGTGAGTGATCTCCTTAATGAATCTCCGCCAAAGAATCCGAAACCACATTATCTCTCGTCTTCTCTAAGTTTAGCCTCTAGATGGGAATGAGTTAGGGTTAGAGGAAGAGGGAACGGTAGTCTCCTTATATAGCCACTTCTCTTTCTAACCCATCAAGGAAAGAAAGTGGAGACATGTCACTTATATCAGGAAACTACTTCCTATTGCCTCGAGATACGAGTGGTCAAAAGTCCAAACCAGTTTTTAATAGAAAAACAAATATGGGTTAAGGTATTGACCACAAAAAATCTAACAATAGCAGATTTTATCTACTCTATTTTAGAGCAGGCAAAGAGCTATTTCTGTCAGAGAGCTGTTTCTGCTCTTATGAGTGCTAACCCAATGCACAACCTAAGACTTTTAAATTGAACTCCTAATTCATGGGGAGATTAATGGCATCAACCGGAGAAGTATAGAAGAGAGAAAAAACTTCCAACCAAATAAGTTACAAACGTTGTGTTTGGGTTAGCTCTTTGGGAAAAAGATAAGCTCTCGTTCTTTGGCTTTGGCGGGAAACTACTTTTACATTTAGTAATACAACTCCTTGCCCTATTTACTCTGGCTCGGAGCTATTTTAAGTGATAAAATTGCTCTCTGCCTACTCTATACTAGAGCAAATTTTAACTGCTCTAATAGAGAGCAGGCAAAGAGCTATTTATGCTCTTAAGAGCTAACCCAACACACAACCTAAGACTTTTAAATCATTATGTTCATAATTTTGATTGATCAGATTGAGCCTAAATCCATATAGAATTAATGGTGGTAGCTATTTTAAGTGATAACACTGCTCTCTACCTGCTCTATACTAGAGCAGATTTATTTGCTCTTACGGAGAGCAGGCGAAGAGCTGTTTCTGTCAGAGAGCAGACAGAGAGTTGTTTATGCTCTTATAAGAGTTAACCCAAACACAACCTAAGATTTTTAGATCATTATGTTCATAATTTTGATTGATCGGATCGAGGTTAGATCCATATAGAATTAACGGTGGTAGCTATTTTAAGTGATAGAACTGCTCTGCCTACTTTATATTAGATCAAATTTTATCTGCTCTGACTGAGAGCAGGCAAAGAGTTGTTTTTATCAAAGAGCAGATAGAGAGTTGTTTCTGCTCTTATCAGAGCTAACCCAAACACAGTTTACAACTTTTAAATCATTATGTTCATAATATTGATTGATCGGGTCAAGCCTAAATCCATATAGAATTAACGATGGTATCAAAGCACCACGATGTGCTCAATATGATCAGATCAAAGAACACTATTTTAAATTTTTTTGCATGAGCCGTTTATGTGCAACGTTTTCAATATCTCCTACGTTTGAGCAGTTCATTGAAATATATATAAATGGAAGCTCTAAATCCGCCCACTAGCTCTCTGAAAGCGCCAATATCGGAATCCATTAAAAATCATTGATTGCGTCAGATCAAATAATGGAGATCGTGTTTCTCCCTAATCTTCCACACAAAGGATCTTGAGATCTTGTTACACCTATATCAGACGGTCAGGTTTTTATTCCACTTATCACAGATCCACAAAATATGGCCCTAAAATCACATTTGAGCATAATTTGTGCCATTGCACACAAGGGCCATTTTTGGGGATCTCTGACATGTGGAATAAAAAATTGACCGTCTGATAGGTGATAAATGATCTCAAGATCCATTGTATGGAAGATCTAGTTGAACACGATCTCCATCAGCAGATCCGACACAATCAACGATTATTAAGGGTTGCATACGTGGGTGCTTTCAGAGAACACCCATCCTGGGCACCATGAATGCTCCTTTGTTTGAGCAGATAAGCATATAAGAGGATGATCTCAAGATCTTTTGTGTGGAAGATTAGGACAAAAAATCATCTTAATCATCTGATTCAAGGCTGTCAACAATTTTTTTATGGCAAAATTATTGTGTTCTTCACAAGAAAAACGGGTGCAAATAATGCTACCCTATATAATAGAGAGCCATCCAGTGCTCAGAAATTGGCATATGCCTCACTTGACCTGACTCGATGGTGCACCCAACAGGTCAATGGTATATGCATGACCCAACTCGAAAACCCAGCGCCCGCCCGGAAAACCTTACTCAACTTGGTTAAAAAACCCTTATATCTTTTTATTTTAAATATAAAATATTGATTCCTGATTGATCCGACCTAATTGAACCTTTTAGTTGACCCGATCCGACACGAAGGTCAGACCGGATGCCTAATGCCCAATCCAACTTGAATGTTCTAGTTTGTGTGCCTGAGCCGATAAAATAATTCGGATTGGGCGGATCGGGTACCAAACCTCCCCTGCCCACTGCCCTATAAGGCCTTGTTCGGGTGTTTCCCCAGTTTTCCCAAAAAAGCTCTGATTCTTGAAAAGTCAATTTCCTGCAAGTTCTTGGCCAACTCAAATTCCTGGCTTTTCTTAGGTGTGTTCTTTTAAGCTTCAGATATACTCAAATTCCTGACTTTTCCCAGAAATGAAGGATTTTCTTTGTTAATTTAATTTTTTTCATAAAAGCACAGAATCAGAATTGTTTAGGAACATTGTATGACTACAAGAATGACTCCAGGAATGACGGTAGTGCATCCAATATTGTGCCATATATATTTGAAAGTCATTTTTGGCCGATGCATGATCCATGAGCGATTGAGCACTTTCGTCGGTGCAATTGTGCAAAATTGATTCGTACAACTATACTACCTATCGTCTATCATAATAATACAATTAAGTCGCTTGTACGAAAAATGAAAGTACATACTGCATTAGCACATTACAAGGCAAAGGCGGATTAATTGAAAAGTCAATTACAAAAATAAAAAATAAAAAAGAGACACAGGAAAAGCGACATATAACTCCAAAGATGACTATGAGGTTGCATCATTGCCACTCCCCTCCTCGGAAGAGTATGAGGTAGTCATGATATGTATGTGGGAGCTACTCCTGTTGTCCGAGTTATCACAGCTAAAAACAGAACTTCTGAAGATGAACCGATGGATACTTTGAGCAGATCCATTGTTGGTCATGTGAACTCAATGAGCATCTCGCTTCGAGAAGATCGTCGTTGCTAGCTACACCACCTAGCTGCTATGTGTTGTTGCATCATGCTACACGGTGCAGATGAGAGAGAACGAAATATTTTAATGGTAGCTTGGATGGGTTTTACTCGTCTGCTCCGCTCAGGAAGAAGAAAACAAAGCTGTAAGCTGTTTTAAGTGCTATCCGTTGCTGAGATAAAACAAGTTTGGATAATTATAGTCACTATAAAAAATAAGACTATTAGCAGCAGTTTTGTACAGCTAGAAACTGTCGTTATTAACAAAAAAAAAATTATTAAAAGCTATTAAGAGTATTAGCGGCTATTTATTTATTAATAGCGGCAGCTTTTGGCTGTCGTTAATAGTCTTATGTTTTGTGGTGAATGCATATGTTAGAGAGCACTATAGTGCACCATACTCGATTTCTGAGTGTTTCTGTCGAAAATGCTAAGAAACGGTAGTCTCCTCAACTCGGAAAGTGACTACTTTCCTGTGGGTCCACGCTCATTACCGAACGCAGAAAAAGCACAGAAAGTGCACCTTTTTTTGCACTTTCCCACGATTGTTCACAAAATTCGACCAATTATGTGTAGTCCAACCAGGCCTAAGGCCCAAGTTCCATCTCCACTTCCAACGTCATCATTGTCTTCTGTTATTGGCTTTTACCATACAGATTTGACAAGAATTTAGATCCCTGGCTTTGGACCGGCACTAGTGGAGTCCCTTGAACCCCCACCATCGATTGCGTCAAATCTAGTCTATTCTGTCTCTCCAATAATTAAGACATCAAGCCCATGGTTAACATAAAATTTCTCCTCCAAAATAAAGATTCAATGCCCGATTCATATCGGCTTATCCACTAAGCCGATATGTATCAAATATATTAGATAAGTATCGGCTTGGGAGGCCGATATCTAAATTTCTTTTAGAAAAAAATGAATAAAAAATAGAGAAAAAACAGGAAAATTTGTATGATTAAAGTTTTTTTTTAAATGGTACTTTTATTTGCAGCCAAAGATTTTTCCTTTTCAACCCGCCTTTCGCATGCTTAAACCATTCACCACTTTGATTTAGACGATGGAAATTGCTTTAACTATGGTAGGCATGGATCAAAATCTCGGCCGGAAATTTGATGACGTCTCGGTTTTGGTCGAGACCGAAACGGAAAACCACAAAAAAACCGCCCCCCACCGGAAATATGAAATTATCGGCTGAATTTTTAAATTATCGGCCGATAATTTGAAATTTGAAATTTCCGGCCGATAATTTGAAATTATCAGCCGAGATCACATATTTCAATTTTGAAATTTTTTTAGTAGGGTTTAAACCCAGTTTTTGCAAAAAAGAAAATAATAATTTTTTTTTCCTTTCTTTTTTAATAGGGTTTAAACCCAGATTTTGAAAAAAAAAATTTACCCATTTCTTTTCCTATTTTTTTCCCTAAAAAAATGAGGTACCTGGCTCTTCTTCTTCTTCTTCTATTTTTCCTTTCTTTCTTTCTTTCTTCTTCTTCTCCTCTGTTGTTTTTTTCTGCCATGTAGGTTTAGACGAGAGAGAGACCTGTGGGTTTCGGTTAGGGTTTGGTGGGTTATAATAGAGAGAGAGAGAGACGGGTTTTATTACTATATATCATATGTACAGACATTTTAAGTGATTGCACGAGGTAAAAGAAAGACTTTCCATTTTAGGGACACATGACGTGTGAAAATGCAATCTAGACCATCTGATATAAAGTTCATGATCTATAAATCCTTGATAGATAAGATTAAAGCAAAACACAATTTACATATGATATAATAGCCTTTGACTATATTTAATCACATGATGAAGATTATATTTCGTGTCAATCTTGTACACTAAGGATCTATAAATCATGAACTTTAGATCAGACGGCTCAGATTGCGTTTTCAAATTACGGTCTGATATCAAATTATCGTATGAGATAATAGCCTTTGACTATATTTAATCAAATGATGAAAATTATATTTCATGTCAATCTTGTCCACTAAGGATCTATAGATCATGAACTTTAGATCAGACGGCCCAGATTGCATTTTCACGTATCACATGTCCCTAAAATACAAAGTTTTTTTTTAAACCTTGGTGCAATCACTTAAAAAGTGAGTGCAAATACATATGATCTTTAGATTGTGTTTTCCGAAATTTATCGAAAATTTGATCGAAAATTACTAAAATTTTGACAAATTTACGGTTCGGGTCATGAACGAAACCGAAACATTGTATATATTTGTTCTAATAATGTTAAATAGCTTAAAAAAAACTAAGAAAATAAAATTTGGCAAAGTTCGGTAGAGCTCGGAGCATATCTTAAAAAATACCCGAAATTTATCGAAAATTTTGAAATTTTGACCAATTTACGATTCGAGTCCTGACCGAAACCGAAATCGAAACTGAGATTTTGATCTATGATGGTAGGGCAACTGCCCAAGTAGCATATGAATATCCAGTGAGTCCATAAGAAAAATTGGCCCTTGCTTGATGTATTTAAGAATCCTGTAGACTGCATCAAGGTGAGACTTTCTAGGGATAATTAGAGAAACATGCCTCAAAAACAAACTCTTTAGCAAAAATGATCGGACTTCAAATGTTTTAGAAAAGCGAAGCTTTCATGGATTTTGGAACTTCAGAAAATCATGAAAGCACTTTTTTTTTAAAATGCTTGTAAAAAATAGTGTTTTCGTGATTTTTTGAAGCTCCAAAATCCATGAAAGCACCGTTTTTCTAAAACGTTTGAAGTCAGGTCTTTTTTGCTAAAAAGTTTGTTTTTCAGGCATTGTTTTCTAAAGTGCCCGACTTTGTAGTAGACATAGTAACAAATTTCTCCGAAAATTTTCAAAATTTCTTCGAAATTTATCGAAACAGGGTCGGGCGAAACTTTCAGCGAAATTTCAATGATTTCTCTGAAATCACTGAAATTTCATTAATTTCGACAAAATTAATGAAATTTAATCGAAATTAATAAATTTTTTCTAATTTTTATCATTTTTTAAATAATAAATAAATTTTTTATGAAGTTTAAATATAATTTATATTTATTATTGTTTGTACTCCCCGAAATTTTTCTGAAACTTTTCGAATATTTTTTTAAATTTATCCGAAATAAACCAAAATAACCCCCTACCAAAATATTATCGAAAACGAAATTTGTTACTATGCTAGTAGCTCACCCGATTAGAGGCTTCTTCGGACTCGGATCCCCTCGCGCTCTCTAACTAGTAATCGGATCCTCGGCTAATCAAGCTAGCATCTTCTCGCTTACCAATGTAGGTGAGTGGACGGCATACTTCAAGTCTAGGTGGTTCCTAAGGAGGTGTTGCTCAATGTATTTAGGAAGATCACTCCCTCTCTATACTCTCCTAACCATCCCCTGTCTTAGTTCAACTCTTCAGGGATCATTTTCCGGAGTCAGGGGAAAGGTAGGATTTTGAGTTTCAACCCAGGAAGTACCCCATTTTTGAGCTTTTCATTGTTTTCTTCTGTTCACGAGTTGGTGTGGGACCCACACCGTTTCTACACTTTTTCAAATGAAAGTGACAAGCGGACGTCTGACATTTTTGTTCAGAATTGCTCAGATTCTGAGTACATGTATGAGAGTATATATAGTTATCTCATATCTGTCCCCTTTTCCACTTGTCATCTCCCTTGACATGCACTAAGAACCCTAACTACCATAGTTTGTGGATTTTTAAAAGCGCTATTAATCAGACAACTAGCTTATATTTCTCATTAAAAACTCCCATAACTTTTCAAGGATTTTTATTGATTTTACCATGTTTTAGGTGAAAGTCTTGCCGATCCGACCAACATGTTGTTGGTTGTCGACGGTCCGATTTGCATTGGTAAGTAAGCCAGCCAACCGATGGGAAGCCAACTTTTGAGTATTGTTGTATGAGGGGTACACACAAACCTTTCCCCAAATCTCTCATTCTCTTAAGCGGTGAAGGTAGGGATGCAGGTTCGGTACACCGAACAGAACTGAAACCGAAATTTTTGATTTTCGGTTCGGTACTCCACAAACCGAAACTCAACCGAACTATGAATCAGTTCGGTTCGGTGTACCGATTTTTAAGAAAATCAAAACTGAAACCAAACCAAAACCCATTTTTTCGGTATTCGATTCAGTCAGTTTGGGTTCAGCCCGATTCCTGACTTCGTGTCTTGGTTTGGTTCGGTTTGGGTTCTTACCTGCAAGTCTCTACAACCCTCGGCTCCATTGCGCATTTTCCGAAGAGTAGATCTAAACTCGAGCCTCCGCACATCGCTCGAACGAGGGTATTTCGATCGGATATTTTTAGAGCGAGAGAGAGAGAGGGGGTGTTTTCAGAGAGAGAGAGAGAGAGAGAGAGAGAGAGAGAGAGAGCTTCAAGAACACCGAAGGCAGACGCCATTGAGTGGAGAAGAGAGAAGGGGTGAGAGTTTCAAAGACCGGAGTGCAGCAACGTGCCGGAGAGAGAGGAGAGAAAGTCTCCAACTCAAAAGTATTTATAATATATATATATATATATATATATATATATATATATATATATATATATATATATATATATATATATATAAATAATAGTAATACAGTATAGAGTACCTTGATTATATTGAATCGGACGATGGAGCTTATTTATTGTCCCAATCTTTAACACAATAGATCTTGAGTACATGATCGTACCATCAAACAGTTACTTTTATATTTCATGTGGTACACACCTAAAAAAGTGACTTTAAAATCAATTTTGAGGATGCACGTGATGTTAAAGTCATATTTCTGATATATGTGCCACGAGAAATAAAACACGAACCGTCTAATGGTAGGCCCATGATCTCAAGATCTATCCTGTGAAAGGTTGTGATGATAAACAATCTTCATCTTCTAATTTAATGGAGTCAATGTGTTTTCTTACTCCACCTTAGTGCGAATTGATTGACTTTAAAAAGATGGTAGAAATTGTTTTTCGTCCCCATATTTCACACGATTGATCCATAGATCATGTTCGTATCATCAGAGGGTCATTTTTCTAGTATACATAACACACATCCCCAAAAGTGATCGTAAATCAAATGACTGCTGGTGACCTAAACGACTTAACATCATGATGTGAAAAGCTCAAAATTGATTTTAAGGTCACTTTCTTATGTGTGTAGCACATGAAATAAAAAATCAACCGTCTGATGGTACACCCATAATCTCAAGATCCATCGTGTGAAAGGTTGTGATGATAAACAATCTTCATCATCAAATTTAATGGAGTCAATGTGTTTCTCATCCCACCTCGGTGTGAATTGACCAACTTTAAAAAAATGGTAGAGATCTATTTTCGTCCCCATATTTCTCACAATTGATCTATAAATCATGCTCGTGTCATCATATGGTCATTTTTCTAGTATACATAACACACATTCCCTAAAAGTAATCTTAAAATTATATGACTGCCATGACACTCAAGCAGAATTTTAGGGTCACTTTTTGAGATGTGTGCCATGAGTAATAAAGCATTGGTCGTCTTATAGTATGCCCACTATCCATAAATCCACTGTACATAAGATGAAAATGAAAAATGACCTCTATCATCTGATTCAAAGTCAGTCAATGCGTGCTGGCTAGAGGACATGGGGTGAGAAAGCAACTTTTGGGTTGCATAAAACAGTACCCAAGCGTCCCTAGCCGTTGCTCTCAGCCATTGGAACTGAAAGCATCAGAAAAATAAAAAAATAAAAAAAAGTTGTTGTTTGTGACGTGTCAATGTGGGGATGTGACGTGTGTGATGTGTCACAGTGTGAGGTTGTGCTACCTTAAAGATTGAAAGAGAGTGAGGAGAGAGAGAGTAGAGAGAGAGCAAGAGCATAAGAGAGAGAAAAGAAGCAAAAAATGCTTTAAAGGTCGTGGGAGCGGTTCGGTTCGGTTCAAGGTAGGTTTACAAAGATGGTTCGATTCGGTTTGGGTCGGTTCCGTCCGGTTCCAACCCAATAAGGGTCGGTTTACTCAACCTACCTAATCGGTTCTCAGTTTCCGGCCACCCAAACCAAAAACCGAACCGATTGGAGTTCAGTTCGGTTCGGTCTAAATTAGTTTTGGAGCTGTTTGGGATGGCCAGTTTTCGGTTCGATTTTGGTGTTTGGTCTAGGGTTTGCATCCTTAGGTGAAGGTGAGACTGACGACGGTATGTTGTCCCATTTTAAAGGTTTTGTTGGACTGCTTCATTAGATGGTAAATTTTGTACTAAACATAAAAAAATAAGTATCCGATAGTTTAAAGTGACATATTGCATATTTTCAGTTATGCCCTCAAGTTGTATGATGAGTTTGAGTCAGTTTTATTGGGTCTGGTCTAATTCGCATCGGGCCGAGAATAAAAATAATTGGGTTGGGCCAGATCGATTGGACCCAACCCAACCCAATATTTTTTTATATAAAAGTAAGGAAAGTAGAGGGATTTTAATCGAGTTGAGTCAGTTTTTCAAGTCGGGTTAGACATAAATCCTTGATCCGTTGGGTCGAATCAGGTAAAGTTGGACATATATTTATGACCAATCCAAGTGATCTGAATGACAGGTCATTTGAACCGAACTCGACCCAATACTAATGACCATCCAAGATCCAATACTCTAATCCCACCACATTACTTTAATATGAACTCGTAAATCATAGTATGATAACATAAACCCTATGAGACTATACATAAATATGAACACAATTTTGTATGTAAAGGCCTAATCCAATATGTACTTTCCTTTTTTTATTTTTAAAAATAATATATGCATAGTGTTTTATTAATTATCGATCTTTAAGTCATATTTATATAATCCGACCAGCAAATGTGGTCAACCTCGCATGGGAACCACAATACAATTAGTTTGTGCATACATTTGTACGGCCATAAGTCGTGCATCTAGTAAACTGATTTTGAGCCTTAAAAATGCAAGAAAATTACTTTTTTTTGGAAAGGGTTGAGAATCGGAGCGTTTCTGAGTAACTTATATCTCATTCAAGAGAGAAATAAAACTCAGAATTTGAGTTTTCACTCAGAAAGCAAGTCAAATCTGAGCTTTTCTGCCTAAGTCAGTTGTTCAAGAGTTTGTTTTGGGAGCAGTGCTTTCTGAGACTTTCTGAGCAAAAGCGACAACCCTTCATCGGAGGATTTGACTCGGAAAGTCTCAGAATCTGAGCTAGTTTAGAGGGAAGCTATATATACATCTCCTCAGATGAGCACTGAATAAGCCCCCTCGCCCAACGACCACTTTCCAACGGTCTGTTATCTGTATAGTTGTAATAGAAAAGCCTAGCATTTTGCTTTGCTTAAAAATTGATTAATGAATGATGATCTCACCCTGTTGTTGATGGATTAAGTTAGAAATATTACTGCTAGTCTATTAATTAATCAATAATTAAGGATGGATTATTCATTGTTAATCTATGGAATGAGTTACAACAATGTATTGCAGTTGTGTATGTTATGATTTAATTATTGCCATTAGTGATAATTAAAAACTATTTTGGCCCGATTTCTTACATTTGTGATTAAAATCTTCCTATGAAACATATATTTGAAGAACTGGCCTAATTAAAATATAGAGATTATTTGTTTTACAATCTGAGATGATTTGAGTTTTTATGTGATGGTTTACTCAAATATTTGGTCATTAATTAATATGTTAAACAATGAGTTTGGAAGAAAGTCGGAGGTAAGGAGGCTTTATGAGGCTACTTAGTTTTAAATTGTAGAAATAGGATGTTCCTAGAATTGTTTCCCAGGAGGCTTTTGAATCAATCATCTAATTAGTTTAATTGAGTAATTAATTTTATGTTGAAATGTCCAAAAGGAACTCTGAAAATAATCAATTAGTTTTAGTTTTAAATATGTTTATAGGATGTTCACAGAATTGTTTATGATAAGTCACACTACAAAAAAAAAGATTATTAGCGGCACCAAAAACTGTTGCTATTAATGAAAAAGATTGTTGTTTCAATAGCGATAGGATTAGTAGCGACAGCTTTTTTGTTGATAGCGGCAAATTTTGGAGCCGCTAATAGTCTTATTTTTTGTAGTGTCAGTTTTAGATATTAGTTTAGTTGAAAATGTATGTTTGCTAGTAGTTAAATACAATTAACATAACAGATCAGAGGTGTCGCGACCTCCTTAAACATGGTCAAATGTCAGGTGCATGTTAGATACTTACATGTGTTAGTGTACTACCTGACCTGTGTTTGAAGACACAACACACTGCATCCCTTGCACAACACCTGGGCTCGGGTTGTCTTCTCCAAAGCCTCAAGAAAATACCAACTTCATATGGGCTACGTGTGGAAAGTAACCATCAAATCTGCTCGGCAATGCTTCCCCAGCCATCGGCGATAGTTCCGCCGGCTAATGTATAGGCCTATGACTACAGCGGTCGGCGTAGGTTTTTTTTTTTTAAATTTCTTCACCTACGCTGATGGCTGCATCTTACAGCTGTCGGCGTATCTTTTTCTAAATTTAAAAATAAAATAAAATAATTTATTTTTTTTTTAATTTATTTTCCCACCTCATTTTTTACTCCGATTCTGTAGTTGTGCTAGAATCGGCAATACAGCTCCCTAAATTCCCTTTACCGTGGCATACACCATTTGAAGAAGGCAAGCACTGAAGTCAGTCGCGTCCACATAAGCTGTCTGCAAAATTGTCTATCAGAAACTGTTCATCGTTTATAATACGGTAACAAGCTGATTTGGAATTGTTCAAATCTTCCAAAGGCAATCTCTATTTGATTGATGCAGATAATCAGAGCAGCAGCCAGATGATCGGTACCGAAATGTGACTATATTTCGCACCTTAATTCCTATATTTAGCTATCCGATAAAAGCATCTGATGGCTGTTATATAGTTTTAATGATTATAAGTGTTTCTGATCACTAGATCTTCAAAGAGCATAAAAGAGGATAATTAAAGGTTGCACAAGAACAGTGAACCAAAAAGTCAACAGAAGCATCAAAATCCGTGAAAATAAGTGATTGATCTAGCATCCATTAGAAGAAGGAAGATCTTACCCCTATGTGTCAATCGATTGATGACCAACTCTCAATCGATTGACTAGGAAGTCAGTTTTTTCCCTCTACTTCGAATTCGAATTCAAATTCGAATTTGGTCAACTTAGACTCAATTGATTGAGAATGGATTTTCAATCGATTGAGCCTATTGTGGAAATTGTCATTGCCGGCTCCTATAAAAACAAAGCTACGGCTTAGGGTTGAGGGCTCTCTCTTTTCCTTTAGGTTCTTCTTTTCTTGATAGATTGTACTTAGGTTTTTATAGTTCTTTTCTTTACAACTTTGAAGCTTAGTTTGTACCTAGGAACAAAAGCATTGTAAAGAGATTTTTTGTGATAAATGAAAGTGTATGATTAAGAGAATGACTTCAAGTTTACAACAAGATCGTATACCAAAGATGAGCGGCTAAAACCACTTGTTCAAAGAGGATGCGATCCCCAGATAAGTAACTCTTTTATTATTAACTCCATAATTTCTTAGCTTTATCATGGAACCATTCTGCTAAAAAAGGTGTGTTTAATTGAATATCTTTGAATACTCAATTATGGCCATTGACCTAGGTTACCAACGACCATAAGCGGGTCATTCCATCTAGATCTGTACCTGCAGGCTGATCTAGACTGTAAAGTGATTATTTTCTCACTATCGTTATTTAGAATTTTGAGATACGCTATGCTTTTTACATGATTCATACCGCAATGATAGGCTGAATAATAATTTTTAGATAAGGTATGCCGGATCTATAATCACGTTTTCTTACGATTCATTTCTCCTCTAGATAAATGATGGTGTGATTGATGTGTATTGAAATTGTGAGTTTAATGGTAGGAAAGTTATAATCTGGGGTAGCAAACTCCTTGATCATTCCTTAAAATTATCATTTTATTTGTCAGAATTTGTTTTTGCTTACATTAATCTACTTTTATTGCATCTAGAATTGTGTGGTAAATTGATTTTCTCTCCCTTAATACTTCCTTGGGAGTCTTTAGTCTCTTTAAGAATTAATTAAATTATGCACTTCCATGTGGGTTCGATACCCTTGAATTCACCGTGCTACACCTGATCTTGTGCACTTGCAAGGGTACATTTTAAAATCGATCAAGTTTTTTGCGCCGCTGCCAGGAAAGCGACGCAATTTTGATAATTCGGAAAGAGATTTGTGTGAATTGTTTGATAGTCAATCGATTGAGATCTCTTCTTCAATCGATCGACACTGTTATGTGGTTGTTGCTTGCTGATTTGTCAATCGATTGATTCGAAAGTATCAATCAATCGACTGTTCTGAGTTTTAATTTTTAAAATTTCAACAAGTTAGAATCCGAATTTTGAAGATTTGAATTTTGAAAATCTGAATTGTGGATTTTTAAAATTTGAATGATAAAATTTTTGAAATTGTTGAAATTTGGAATTTTGATTTATGAAATTTGAAATTTTGAGCTTGAATTTTGAATTTTGAATTTTGAAATTGAATTTTGATTTTCATAATTGGAATCTCAAAATTTTGATTTTGAAATCTGGAATTTGCATTTTGATTTTTTTGATTTGCAAGATTTTCTTTCCTTTTCCTTCTTTTCTTTGGTAGGATTTTGAATAGTTCTTTTAGGAAGTAGAGGATTTTTAGGATTTATTGTTTAAGATTTATAGGATTCTTTTTTCTTTCCTTTCTTCTCTTAAGTAAGATTTTGTAGGATTTTGTGAGATTTCTTTTAGATTTTAAAATTTTGAATTTTAAATTTGAATTTGAATATGAAAATTAAAATTTTGAAATTTGAATTTTAAATTTAAATTTCAAATCTTGATTTTGATTTTGAATTCAAAATTTTAAATTTTAAAATTTGAACTTTAATTTTTAAATTTTAATTTTAATTCGAAATTCAAATTTTTTTATTTTTATTTTTTTTAATTATTATTATTATCTGTTCGGATTCTGATTCTGCTATCAATCGATTGATATTTTACTATCAATCGATTGAGTTCTATGATTTTTGGTGCTTACTTGTCATTGTGAATTTCTTTTGGGGTTCAGTCAATCATCGACCCTTCTGTTTCAATCGATTGACTATACCTCTGTTGATTACGATTCAGTTGAATTTTCAGTTCTGACCAGCCTGAATTTTGAAACTCAATCGATCGATTTGGATACATCAACCGATTAACTAATAAATCTTTTGTTGGATCACTATTGTGTTATGTTTCAATCGATTGAGACCACTGCTTCAATCGACTGAATCTGAAGTGCTTCCTTCGTGAATTAATTGTGGACTCATTAATCTTTGTCTTGGGTATTGCTGCATGAGCTTTACTCGATCTTATCACCCACATCTACAACCGTTGAATCGTGAGATTAAAAGATCTTGCAGGGAGAATCGTAGAACCCAAAGGATTCAGTATCATCATACTGAAACCATGACAAATCAAAGACAAGGACAACATAAGAATAATCATGATAATCATGGAAATGAAAATGAGAATCATGATGAGGGCCCAAGGACATTGGAGCATTCCAATAATCCTGGTTTTTACGAAGATCAAGATAGTATCACGCATGCCCCCATCCCTGGAAATCATTATGAATTTAAATCAGCAATGATTAAAATGCTACCGATTTTTCATGGATTGATCAATGAAAATCCACATGTTCACTTAAATGAGTTTACTGGAGTGTGTAAAATGTTCAGAGTTCATAATGTCTCCGACGAGATAGCTAAGTTAAAATTTTTTTTCTTTTCTTTAAGGGATAAGGCAAAAACATGATTCTATTCCTCAGAATCACAATCTATCCAGAGTTGGGCAGAGTTACACCGTCAATTCCTAAAAAAAAAATTCTCATGAGTAAAACAAATGAGTTGCATCAGAAGATTTAGTTCTCCACCCAACAACCTACGAAAACATTTCATGAATGTTGGGAATATTTTAAGAAATTGATCAGAAGTTGTTCTAATCACCAAATTCTAAGGTGGCAACAGGTCTAAAGTTTTTAGAATTGACTGATTCCAAAAGAAAGATGTATGATTAATGCATCTTGTGGAAGATCATGTGCCACAAAAGAGGCGGAATAAATATATGCATTGTCTGAGAAGTTATACCAAACGTCAATACCAAATGAGACATTGGGGAGAACTAATTTGGATATGGCAACTAAATCTCATGTGCTGACCAAAGGTGGACTTTA
Organism: Chloranthus sessilifolius; assembly: GCA_021018995.1. Classification (NCBI taxonomy): domain Eukaryota; kingdom Viridiplantae; phylum Streptophyta; class Magnoliopsida; order Chloranthales; family Chloranthaceae; genus Chloranthus; species Chloranthus sessilifolius. The sequence continues at coordinate 96,818,880 of CM037592.1, forward strand.
TGATGTCAACAACAATAATTCAGATCTATCAACAAAAGTTGATGTGTTATCCAAACAGATAAACATGTTATTAGCTGCAACCAAGCAAGCTAAAACTCCCATCACTTCCATTGTTTGTTCAATTTGTGAATACCCATGTCACATGGCCAATGAGTGTCCAACTACCCTGTCATTCGTTCATGATGAACCTACCCCTCAAGAGCAGGTAAATGTGACTCAATCTTATCAGCGGCAGGCTAGAAACATGTACTCAAACACTTACAATCTGGAATGGAAAAATCACCCCAACTTAGGATGGGGAGGATCGAACCAAACTGGACAGGTGAACCAGCAGTACAAATCTAACATAATAAGTGGACAACAGAACTTTCGTCCATAATAGAATTCTAACTTTCAACAGAATTCTTATTATCATCATCTAAATTCTGAGTACCGAAAAAATCAGAATTTCAATCAATCTCATACCACCGCTTCGAAAGATTCTGATTTGAAAGAGAAGATTATGAGAAAAATGCAAGCTTTTCAACATATGATGATGGATCAATTTAGTCAATTGACCAATCAATTGAGTCAAAGAGAGGAAGGTAGGCTTCCTAGCCAACCCCTCAACAATCCTCGAGGTCAAGCATCACCTGATGAAGGACCATCGAATAGTCAACAGTTGAAAGTTGTTACTTTGTTGAGAAGTGGACGAGTGATTAATAATCAATTGACAATGTTAATGAAATTGGAAAAAGAAGAAAAAGAAGCAGCAAAAGACAAAAACCCAGAGAAAAGAAAAGAGAAAGAGTCTCCTCAAATTGTCCCACAAGAACCTGAAGAATAACCAGAACTTGAATCCAATCCCCATACCCCAAATGCACCATTCCCTGAGTGCCTGACACCTCCTTCTAAAATGGGAAAAAGACCATAAAAAATGAAGGAAATCTTTGAAACATTTAAGCAGGTAAAGATAAATCTTCCATTGCTTGAAATAATCAAATAAATTCTTTAGCATGCTAAATTTTTCAAGGATCTATGCACCCGTAAAAGAAGGACACGTACTCAAGTGTCTAAGAAGGTGTTCCTGACTAACCAAGTCAGTTTGAAATTGTGATTGGATGCACCACAAAAATTGAAGGACCCTAGAGTTCCAACTGTTCCATGTGTTATAGGTGGGCAACCAATTGGTAAGGCGATACTGGATTTGGCAGCGAGTGTCAACCTGATCTCATATTCAGTATATGAGAAATTAGGACTAGGCGAATTGAAATCCACGACAGTTACACTCCAACTTATTGATAGGTCAGAAAGACAACCTAGGGGTATCATTGAAGATGTTTTGGTTGGAATAGACAAATTTGTCTTTCCAGTGGACTTTGTTGTTTTGGATATGGAACCGCCTGTTAAATCAACAAATCAGATCTTAATCATTCTTGGACATCCATTTCTTGCAATCACAAATGCCTGTATCAATTGTCGAACGAGAGTCATTGATGTTTCCTTTAGAAATATGAAAGTCAGGCTCAATATATTTCATGCAATGAACCATTTCCCCAATGAGGATGAGGTTGACTGTTTCTACATCGATTAGGTGGACGAAGTAGTGGATGAAGCTTTACCGTCAAGGCTGACCAAAGAAGAATTCGAAACTGCTTTATTGGCCATCTATGAGGAAAAAGGAAATGAAAAGAAATAATCATAAGGAAAGAGGACGAATTCATTAAGTCAAGATGATAAGTCATGGGAGACTAAGACTAAGGTGGAACCATTACCCATTGAGGCAAAGCATGAGCTAACACCATCAATCAGGCAGCCACCAACTATTGAATTAAAGCAGCTGCCTGAGTCACTCAAATATGTTTTCTTGGGACCTCAAGAAATGCTTTCGATAATAATTTCATCAATATTATCGAAAAAGTAAGAGCATGAGTTGTTGAAAGGGCTTAAAGATTACAAAGAAGTTATCGGATAGACCTTAGCCAATCTTAAAGGGATGACCTATCAGTATGTATGCACAAAATATATCTGAAAGATATATTTTGTGATAAGTCATGAGAGACTAAGACTAAGACTAAGGTGGAATCGTTATCCATTGAGGCAAAGCATGAGCTAACACCATCAATCAGGCAGCCACCAACTATTAAATTAAAGCAGCTGCCCAAGTCACTCAAATATGCTTTCCTGGGACCTCAAGAAATGCTTTCGGTAATAGTTTTATCAACATTATCGAAAAAGTAAGAGCATGAGTTGTTGAAAGGGCTTAAAGATTACAAAGAAGTTATCGGATGGACCTTAGCCGATCTTAAAGGGATTGACCCATCAGTATGTATGCACAAAATATATCTGAAAGATGATAGTACACCATCGAGGGAACTACAGAGACGACTTAATCCAAATATGAAAGAAGTCGTTTTAAAAGAGATTATCAAGTTACTCGATGTTGGAATCATTTATGTGATCTCTGATAGTGAATGGGTAAGCCCAGTTCAAATTATTCCCAAAAAGTTAGGAATTACAATGAAGAAGACTACTGAAGGGGAATTGGTGCCTACACGTGAGACCACTGGGTGGCGTGTATGTATCGATTATCGAAAATTGAACACTGCCACAAGAAAAGACTATTTTCCCTTGCCATTTATTGATCAAATTCTAGAAAAATTGGCAGGACAAGAATATTATTGTTTTCTTGATGGTTACTCAGGATACACATGTATTTCTATCAAACCATGAAAAGGCAACATTTACTTGCCCTTATGGTACCTTTGCATATCGAAAGATGTCTTTCGGACTTTGCAATGCGCCTGCCACTTTTCAGCGTTGTATGTTAGCGATATTCTCAGATATGGTTGACAAATTCATCGAAGTATTCATGGATGACTTCTTGATTTTTGGGAAGACATTTGAATTGTTCTTGAATCACCTGACACAGGTATTATAACGTTGCGTAGATACCAATCTTGTCTTAAGCTGGTAAAAGAGCCATTTTATGGTTCAACAAGGAATTATGTTGGGACATATCGTTTCCAAGAAAGGAATTGAAGTTGGCAAGGCAAAAGTCGACTTAATTGCTAATTTTTCACCACCAAAGAGTGTTCGACAAATTCGATCATTTCTAGGGCATGCAGGATTTTACAAAAGATTTATCAAGGATTTTAGCAAGGTGGCTAAACCATTATGTACCTTGCTTGAGAAGGACGTCCCTTTCATCTTTGATGATGATTGCATGAAGGCATTTTTGAAAATGAGAGAACTGTTATCCACTTCCCTCATAATCCAACCTCTTGATTACTCATTTCCCTTCGAATTAATGTGCGACGCATCGAACTATGTCATTTGAGCAGTTCTAGGCCAAAGAGTAGATAAATTACCTCATGTAATTTACTATGCAAGTAAAACATTGATCAACGTACAAATAAACTACACCGCCACAGAGAGAATTATTGGTTGTAGTTTATGCATTGGACAAGTTTCGGTCATATTTGCTCGGATCGAAGATCGTGATCTTCTCAGATCATTCCGTGCTTAAGTACTTGTTGGCAAAGAAGGATACAAAGCCAAGATTGATCCGATGGATTCTGTTGCTGTAAGAATTCAATTTTGAGATACGAGAGAAAAAGAGAGTTAAAAACATGGTTGCAAACCACCTGTCTCGTATACTTTCGGAGGCAACATCTTCTGCAGAACCTATTCGGGACACTTTCCCCGATGAGCAGTTGATGGTTATCCATGCGGCTCTAAATGGAACTCCTTGGTACGCTAATATTGTCAACTACCTGATTACGGGCCGAATCCCGCTGCAGTGGAGCAAAAATGATAAAAATTTGTTTTCCTCTCAAGTGAAGTACTACTTCTGGGATGAACCAGACTTGTTTAAATTTTGCTCTGATCAGGTGATCCGACGATGTGTGCCGAAGAAGAATAATTAAATGTGATGAATTTTTGTCATAATGGAGCTTGTGGAGGTTACTTTGGGGGACAAAAAATGGCATTAAAAATTTTGCAAAGTGAATTCTACTGGCCCAAGATCTTCCGTGATGCAATGAATCATTACAAGAGGTGTGTAAACTATCAAAAGTTGGGAAATATCTCTAGACGAGACATGATGCCATTGAACTCAATTTTGGTTGTCGAAATCTTTGATGTGTGGGGAATCGATTTCATGGGACCATTTTCCCCGTCATTTGAGTTCCTCTACATTCTGGTGGTTGTAGACTATGTCTCAAAATGGGTGGAAGCTGTAGCCACTCGATTGAATGACCACAAGGTGGTAGTAAAGTTTCTTAAGGAGAATGTGTTCAACCGATTCGAGATACCCCGAGCTATCATCAGTGATGGTGGTTCACACTTTTGCAATCGCCAGTTTACAACTTTAATGAAGAGATATGGAGTCACTCACAAAGTGGCAACACCTTACCATCCGCAAACTAGTGGTCAAGTTGAAGTATCGAATCGTGAAATCAAGCGAATTTTGGAAAAGACTGTCAGAACAGACATAAAAGATTGGTCTCTTCGTCTATCGAATGTGCTTTGGGCATACAGGATGACATTCAAGACACCACTCGGAATCTCTCCATTTCGACTTGTGTTTGAGAAGGCTTGCCACCTCCTAATTGAAATTGAACACAAAGTCTTTTGGACAATCAAACGGTTTAATTTTGACATCCAATCCGCTGGTTCAAACCGTCGCCTGCAATTAAACGAACTTAATGAGTTACGTTATGATGCATATTAGAGTGCTAAACTTTACAAGAAAAGATAAAAAAGGCTTCACGATAAGCTAATATCCAGAAAGGAATTTCATTCAGGGCAAAAAGTTTGGCTGTTCAATTCAAGGATAAAATTTCATCCGGGAAAGTTGCGATCAAAATGGGAGGAACCTTTTCAGGTCATTTCCACATCTGAATTTGGTACCGTAGAGATTAGAGACTTGAAGGATGATCAAATCTTAAAGGTAAATGGTCAACGTCTTAAACCGATGTTTGATCCGAGGCCCCAAATGATGGTCGAAGTAACAGATCTGATTGAGCCGACAATGTGAAAAAAAAGCGATCGAGCTGTCGACGCATAAACTCAACGCTTCCTGAGAGGCAACTCAGTGTGTTTTAATTTTTTAGGGATAAGAGTGGTTTAGGATTTAGATTTTTAGTCTTTTCGAGTTTATTTCCTTTCAGTGTTTTTAGATTAGGTTATTTTAATTAGTTATTTATGTTTTCAATAAATGTAGTAAATTGCAATTTCAATAACAGTTTAATTTAGTTAAATGTTTTTGTTTTAAATTTTGATGTTCAAATCCCAAAACCTTTCACCTGGTCAGCCTTCTTGGTCCTCAATTGCACTGAACAAGTTTGGGGCTCTCATACACTTTCTAAAAATTCATCCAATGAGGACATTGAAAGATTCAGGTTTAGGGGTGTTATATTTGTATTAAATCATTATTAATATATATATATATATATATATATATATATATATATATATATATATACATATATATTATTGAGAAAAAATATATTTATATATTTTTCAAGGGTTGTTTTCGGAATTGAAGAGAATAGCCAGTCAATCAATTGAGACCATTTTCTCAATCAATCGACTGAAGGCCATTAGCCCAGAAACTTCCAACAGGTTAAAGGCTGTCAATCGATTGATTTGAACGAATTGATCGATTGACAGCAGAATTGTCAATCTTATACCTATTGGAATCATGCATTAGTCGATCGATTGAGGCCAAAAAGTCAATCAATTGACTGATTTTTACTAAACTTATAAATTCTGAATTGTGGTTTCATGACCTTGAAATGTTAAAAATCAAAAATTCATAAAGAAATTATCTTAGTACCAGGTTTATTTTACAAATGCTCATTAATTTCAATATGTGTTGAATAATAATTTTCATAATCCTTGTCCGAAGAATCTTGCACTGTTACCATGCTTTAATTCCAAAATCTGAGAATTAAGTCTAGAACTTTGAATCCTAAGATTCCAAAGAAAGACTAAAACTCAGTAAGCTTTAGAACTTCTTTCTCGTTCTTAATGAGTGCTGGAAAATGTCGGAGTATCTTTGAACTTTATGCTTAATTGTTGAAATCTCATATATTTTATCTCGATTTGTTGATTTCACATGCTTTATATTATTATGCTAGAAATCATTGTGTGAAAACTCAAGGTAAATAGACATCTTTACAATTATGAGAGGAGATGATTAAAGACCATTTTTGGCTCATTTGTGCCCAAAATATTCCACCATATATTGATTTATCTTGTTGCACCCCCTTTAAGCCTTAATTGAAAGATTTTACCTTAAATATTCCTTATTAAGCTATATCAACCATACCCCACACCAGTTTGAAAAAACCTTACCCTTCGATCTCTGAGAAATTGGAAAGGAGAGATGGGAGCAAGAAAGGAAATAGAAAGATATGACAATAATGCTCGCGAGAAGTATATGACAGAAAAATATGTGAATAAAAGGGGAGAGAAAAAGAAAGCACATCTTTGTACAAGAGGCAGAGAAATGAGAAATATGTAAAGGCAGTGTTAGAAAGAAAAAGAAAAGGAGAAAAGTGATAAAAAAGAAAAGGTTATGAAAAATTCAAAAAAAAAGAGGAAGGAATGAAAAGAAGGAGAAAAGTTGATGAAAAGAAAAAGAGAAATTCTGAAAAATCTGAGAAAGAAAGAGTGCAAGGTTAGAAAATCAAAATATGTTTCTTTTTCCGATTTCTCAGAGAAATTTGAATCTAATTTTTCCTTTCTTTCATAACCTTCACCCGAGCCCCATTACAACCTTAGAAAAGACCTTGATCCAATCATGAGTGGTAAATACCTTGTAGAGAGTGGTGATGCAATGACTATGGTACTTGGTATAACATGCATAGGATACAAACATCAATCCTTATGAGATTACTTTTGAAATTCTTTGATATACCGTCTTTCTTATATCATGTGAGATTTTTCTAATTTGCGTTATAATTTCATCTCACATGTGGATGAAAATATAAACCATTCATCGGAGCCAGTTTGCTTTGAGTGTATACCTACTTTGATGATTGAATCAAAACATGGGATCTAAAGACTTCTAGTTTGAATTTATTCTCTGATGAAGGAATTATAGCAGTGGTAAGTGCATTACACTTTGGGGCATGAATCATGAGTTATTGAAAACAATGGATTGAATTGAATGAGTATTGATAAAATTAACATGGTAGGGAGCATTTGATAAAAAAATTTACAGACATTTGACTACTTAAGGGCATGATTATAATTCTGGAATTTATTAGTTTATGAAGTTTGTAGTATCTTCACTAAAAACCTTCAGGAGACACAACTCCTCCACTAGGGATCACCTAGGGGTTTAAAGGCTTGTTGCATAAGCTAAATACAATCATGCTCCCTATGAAAGTGGTATTCATTTTATTTGTTAAATTGTTAGTTATTTTTCATTCTCTTTGCTTGAGGATTAGCAAAGTGTAAGTTTGGGGGTGTGATCGGTACCAAGATGTGACTATATTTCACACCTTAATTCCTATATTTAGCTATCCGATGAAAGCATCTGATGGCTGTTATATAGTTTTAATGATTACAAGTGTTTCTAACCATTGGGTCTTTAGAGAGTATAAAGGAGGATAACTAAAGATTACATAAGAACAGTGGACTAAAAAGTCAACATAACCATCAAAATCCGTGAAAATAAGTGATTGACCTAGCATCCATCAGAAGAAGGAAGATCTTACCCCTATGTGTCATTCGATTGATGACCAACTCTCAATCGATTGACTAGGAAGTCAGTTTTTTCCTCTACTTAGAATTCGAATTTGGTCAACTTAGACTCAATCGATTGAGAATGGATTCTCAATCGATTAAGCCTATTATAGAAATTGTCATTGCCGACTCTTATAAAAACAAAGCTACGGCTTAGGATTGAGGGCTCTCTCTTTTCCTTTAGGTTCTTCTTCTCTTGATAGATTGTACTTAAATTTTTATAGTTCCTTTCTTTACAACTTTGAAGCTTAGTTTATACCTAGGAATAAAAGCATTGTAACGATCGTATAATAAGATCATACAACAAAGATGAGCGGCTAAAACCACTTATTCAAGGAGGATGCGATCCCCAAATAAGTAACTCTTTTATTATTAACTCCACAATTTCTTAGCTTTATCATGGAATCATTCTGCTAAAAAATGTGTGTTTAATTGAATATCTTTGAATGCTCAATTATGGTCGTTGACCTAGGTTATCAATGACCATAAACGGGCCATTCCATCTAGACCTATACCTGCAGGCCGATCTAGGCTGCAGAGTGATTATTTTCTCACTGCCGTGATTTAGAATTTTGAGATACGCTATGCTTTTTAGATGATTTATACCGCAATGATAGGTTAAGTCATAGTTTTTAGATAGGGTATGCTGAATCTATAATCACGTTTTCTTACGATTCATTTCTCTTCTAAATAAATGAATGTGTGATTGATGTGTTTTGAAATTGTGAGTTTTAATGATAGGGAAGTTATAATCTGGGGTAGCAAACTCATTGATCATTCCTTAAAATTGTCATTTTTTTTGTCTAAATTTGTTCTTGCTTAGATTAATCTACTTTTATTGCATCTAGAATTGTGTGGTAAATTAATTAACTCTCTCTTGGTACTTCCTTGGGCGTTTTTAGTCTCTTTGAAAATTAATGAAATTGCGCACTTCCCTGTGGGTTTGACACCCTTGAATTCACCGTGTTATAATTGATCTTGTGCACTTACAAGGGTACATTTTAAAACCGATCACCTGGCCAATCGAGACATTTACTAAAAAACCGTATCATATGTTGCATGTCTTCCCCTATAAGAGAAGGCATTTCTTCATCAGGGTGATAACTCAATATTTTATTGATTGCATTCCAGTCATCTTTAGTCAATCTTTCCTCTACTAAGTGTGGTTCATCAACAACATTCCCAACAAAGCCATCTCCAGAAGAAGTACGCCTGAGAAGGAAGGCAAGGAAATACATATATAAAATATGGATATTGCAAATTGGTCAATAAGTACAGAGGAAATAAAGCAGTAACTATTAGAAAATTATTTAAACCAAAACGAATCTTCATTTGCAATAATAATGGGCATCGTAGTTCCTACAGACCATCCAAAAGACCACCAGCCAAGGATTAAAATTTCAGAAAACCGATACGTATCGTCCGAGCCGAAAACCGATATGTATCGGTACCGGATGATACATTGAATGTATCGTCCGGTAAATGTATGGGAACCACCGATACGATACATTCAATGTACCGTATCGGTGAGTTCCGCTACCGATACGTATCGGTATCAGACGAAATTTTCATCCATGCCACCAGCTTTTCAAATGACTCTTCTGCCGAGCTGCTTCCTTTGACTTTACAGACTCAACCTTAGCATGTGCAAGTAGCCTGAATAAATCATACACCAAAATAAAATTGCCAAAAGATGGAACAATTAAACAAATTATTTGCAAACCCATCTTCCCTCGTTAGGCCTGAATAAACCAGTCCCCTTAGATACAACTGATTGTGGTGTTGTAAGAGGAAAAGGTAGTTAGACATTAAAGTGGCCTTGACGTGTAGTAATTGGGAGATTTTATTCGATCTCATAGTTGCCAACTTTCCAGCTCTATAAATTAATTGTTCTTGTGCTTCTCCATCACTACTTGCACAGAATCGCCCAAGGTAGAGGTGAGTTAGTTATGAAGTCGTACTATTATGGCCTCCCCCTACTACAAAAATAAAGTATTTCAGCGGCACTTGCTATTAAGGCATTTTTTGGTAGCGGCAAGACTAATGGTGGCAGTTTTTGGTAGCAACAGGATTAATGCAGTTTTTTATTAAAAAAACTACCGCTAATAATCTTATTTTTTGTAGTGCCCCTAGCTGTTTTACTCTGGTTAATGTGGTACTTTGGGGGCCAGAAATGATACATGTTGTTGGTTATCTTTTTTTGAATATTTAGGGCATGCCATACTAACTGATGCTTTTGTTTTTGTTGCATATCATGCTGTTCAATTGGGGATTTTACAGATGTTGTTGTTGCTCCTGAAAAATATACTCTTAAGAAGGTATGTATTAAATAGATAATTAAGTAGGAGTATTACAATTAGTTTGATCTTGAAATTGGTTTAATTTGACTCTCTCTCTCTCTCTCTCTCTCTCTCTCTCTCTCTCTCTCTATATATATATATATATATATATATATTCAGCCCCATACTCTAACAATAGTATGTGATATGTTATGCTAGTGTTCTTTGTAGGATGCTTAATTGACTAACTTTTCAATTGGGTATTAATGGCCCATTTTAAAAGTAATGGCAATTAAATTAGATTCGGAAAAAGACTCCGTCAAATATGTTCAACTCCATCTTGATTGATTGCCTGTAAAATTTGACAAAAAATCGAGTATGACACATAAACCAAGGATTAGATAGCGTTTCTACAGTCATAGCATAACCACCCATTGAATCAATTCTAAGGATTTTCCGAGCGGAATTTAAGAACGAAGGATTATGATATTTTATAGGAAAAGTCAAGAATCTGAGTAACTTAAAAATGCATATGGGAAAAGTCAGGAATATGAGTCTGCTAAGAATTTGAGTATTCAAGAATCTGAGCTTTTCTAGGAAAAATCATGAAACACCTGAACGAGGCCTTAAGAACTCATCCCGGAAAAGCTAGGAATCTAAGTAAGCTCAGAATCAGCAGGATTCTAAATTCATGTGTTCATGACTTTTCACTTTTCGAGTTTAGAGGGATTTTTAGCTTTCTGAGCTCGGAATTTGAGCATTTTCTGAGTATTTTATTAGAATTAGTATCTCACTTTTAGTCGAAAAAGCTAATGAAACACGAGTTTTGAACAAAACTCTCAAACAGGGGAAAGGTTTGAAAAAGCTAAAAAAATACCACTTTCCAAGTTACACTTAAATTTCGAGCCTTTTAGCCCTTACCGAATATGAGCTCTACCTAATACTAGATCAAAAAACACAGGTTTCGGTCCGGTTTAGCTCTTCCATTTGTACTACTACAAAAAAAGAGTTGGCAACAGCTACCCATCTGGACCTCTCCGGCCAAAATTATTGGAGCAAAACATCAGTGCTTCTCCCAATTTGGGTAGAGGGAGATTGACCGGAGCACCGATAAAGGTACAAAATATTAGTGCATTCTTTGTGCACTTACGCATGATGTGCCCATTAGGGCTGTCAACAGGCAGGGTTTGGTCCAGGCCTCCCTACAATTTAGTTTGACCTTAATTAGGCGGGCTTTGATATGCCCAGTCCTAACCCTTATTTAGGCGGGTTAGGGCAGGCTCGGGCTTAGTTATTGATATTTTGTCTAAAATTCTTGTAAATTTTTTTTTTCTTGTTATAAAATTTTAATTTAATTAAAGCTAAAGAAAAATATTTAGAATAAAGAAAAAAAAAATCTTAAGACCTCTCTTTATAAATATTTAAATTACTAAAACATCTAAGGTAATGTTGAGTGATATTTTTGTCATTTGAGTTTAAATAATGTAACGTCACTACAAAAAATAAGACTATTAAACTGCCGCAAATAGTCTTATTTTTTGTAGTGCATATTTTGTATAATTAATATACTTAATATATATTAAAACTAATGCACGAGTCGGGCTTACGGGCTTTAATTATTAAGCCCTTATCCGGCCCGACGGATAGTGGGATCTTCGTTGCAGGGCCCTCGCCCTATCCACTTACCCTAGTTTTAAGCCCTAGCCCTAAGATGGCGGGGCCAACCAAGCTGAGGGGCCAATCCGGCCCTATTGACAGTCCATCGGCCTAATACCTGACTCATTTTTTTTTAATCGGTGGTCAGGCACATAAACTTTTCCATCAGGTTGTGTTGGGCATGAAGCATCCAACTCGACTAGCTGGTCGAGTCAAGTCAGTCTGGGAAATTTTGGGCCCAAATTTTATATGTAAAATCAAACATAATAGGGGTTTCTAGTCGGCTTGGGTCAGGTTTTTGGGTCGGGCATCAGGTCCGATCAATTTTCCAGGGCGAATCTGGAATATATCCTTGACCCGACAGATTCGATCTGACCAGACCCGGCCGACCCATTGATATCCCTACGTGCCCAACAATTGGCTTAAGGTCATCTCGTCCAATAGAGGCTTGTCCACCAAGATGATACAAAATTACAAAGGTTCTCAATCACCATATTGGTCAAAAGACCGAACTCCTGAGATATCAACTGTGCGGGTTCGGCATATACTTGACCCGATCAAGTGGGGCCTGAAGCATCCGATCAGGTGGGGCCTGGAGCATCCCATGGATATCAACTGTGGGCAGGGATGACTCAGCGCAGAGTTTGGCCCAACCCAATGATATATATCTATTGGGTTGCGCTAATCGACAAAAATCGAAAAAAAAATATGGGCAAGGGTAAAAAAAAAATGTGAAAAAATGGTAAAATTCGGGAAAATATCAAGACGCATTTGGGAAAAGTGATGGAAAATTTGGTGAAAAATGCATTTGAAACAATAAAAAATAGTGACTTTTTTAAAATTATGAGTTTTTTTTTTTTTAAATAGGTGTTTTAAACATGTTTATAGTGTTTCATGAAAAAAAAAAAAGAGTTTTTTTTTTTCAATCAAATGGAGATTTTAGCAACTATGATTATAAGTAGGGCTGCAACCAAGTCGGGCCAAGCCCGAGCTCGGGTCAGCTCTAGCTCTGCTCTATCTTATACGAGCCGAGCTGGGGTCGGCTAGGCTTTTCGAGTTCAAAAATTTCAAGTTCTAGCTCAGCTCTCCGAGCTCGAGCCGAGCTTGGGCCGAGCTTCGAGCCAAGTATATTCTATTATAAAAAATAAACTCAAAATAAAATCGCGTACCTTTTTAGTAGATATCCTTTTGAATGACACTTATCATTTGATTTATATCTCCTTGTTGTATATCTCCTCGTGGGTTAATTTGATGGTCAAGCGATAGGTTTAAAATTTTTCTTAGACTCATGTAGCATAATAAACATTGCTGATAGTAGATCAATTGAGTGAAATCAGTTGAGTGCATAACTCTTAAAATATGCTAGATAACTATTGTATTCTCTTAATATAATATATAAGTCAAGATAAAAAATATGGTAGATGAGAATACTAATTATTTTTTAAAAATATAAAATGATAAAAATACCTTCACTAGTTTGATATGATTGACTAGTCATCTCAGATTATTCTCAAACTGAGGTGATATTGAAAACCGTGGATAAGAGTAATAATGGGTATTGTATAATATATAAAGTGAAAATTAGCGCAAGTGGGGGCCAAAAGTTTCTATTTTATCCTTCAAAGCAACCGTTGAATAAACTTAAACAGTTACTTTGAAGGCTAAAATAAACCTCTCAACATCTATATATATATATATATATATATATATATATATATATATATATATATATATATATATATAAACCGAGCCATAGAGCCGAGCCGGGCAGAGTCGGCCTTAGCCTGATGTCACGGAGTTACTCTTTAGCGACGTGAACTCTCGTGCGGCAACTAGCTTTTCTCGATCTAGCTCAGCCTACTCGTGTTTCAAACCTGCACGGTAGCGCATTAGGTTAGAAACTATGCGGATTCCCGAATGCAACACATATAGCTATACGCAGCGATAGTCCGAGGGGCAGCCCCACTTAGAATTTAGGTCCGCACCATGAGGGTGGTCGTGGACTACCAACATGATGGCTCCAGCGCACGACGCGACAGGAGCGACCTAACACCTATACGAGGCCCGGATGCGCAAAGTCAAGCCCACAAGGCTATCATACGCGTTCCGTAGAGGATCACTTATGCCAGCGACACGTCACATGGCTGTTAGATCATATCCCCATATATATGGTTTAAACATCAATAGTGCCTAAATGGCAGGAGGACCTCAAACGTATTGGTTTGGCATACCGCAACGCCCTCCCGCATCGCTAGGCCAACTTGGCTCAGTCGCGTCCGCATCACGTGCGCTGCTGGCACTACATTACGACCAACTGCCACCATGTCGCGTGCCCTCCTGGCCCACGATTGAAGCTCTTGGAGTATCAATGGCGAAGCACTCATGGCTTGGTGATGCTCTGACGATGCTCCAGCTTCAACCCACCAATGCCTGACGCACTAGTGGCACAAGTGGCCCTGCGACTGGCTCGGATGGCCACGCCGCGAGCCCACGTCACACTGAGCTCGGCTCTGTTCTCGACCTCTAAAGAGAAAAGCTTTTATTTTTCGGGCCGAGCAAGCCGAGTTGTCGAGCTGGCTCGGCTCTGTTGCAGCCCTAATTATAAGGGCTTTGAATCAAGTGGGTCCAACCCAAGGTGTCCAAATCGGCCTCGGTATCGGGCTTGATCCTTAGAGGACCGATACAACTCAGCCGATACCGATATGTATCGGCCAATTTAAAATAAAATAAAATAAAGGAAAATAGAGGGATCGGCCGTAACTGTTACCATATCAGTCAATACCCGACACGTATCGGCTGATACGGGCCCGTATTGGCCGATACGTATCAGGATACCGAGTTGAGATACGGATACATATCAAGCCCGATACATATCGATTTCCCGAGAAACCGATACATATCGGTATCTCCCAATTTTTTATACCAAACTCCAACCTGACTTAACTTGGTTTTTTGTAGCAGAGTAAGGCAAATGATATTGGCATGTTGGATTGAGTCAAGCCAGTGATTTTTGTCCAACCTGACGAGACCCAACCCATTGACATTATACCCAAAATTAGGGGCCTCTATGGGGCCGGGCTGGAGCCTGGCCCAGCCTGTAATGGGCCGGGTATCGTCTAAGGTAGGTAGGCTTGATGCATAAATGGCTAGGTCAACGAGGCCCGATTAGAAAGCTGGGCCATGTACAGGCTAGTTCCAAAATCCTATTTAAGCCCGGACCGGCCAAATGAGTAAGCTGGGACGGATATGGGTTACATCCAAAGGCACAATTAAAATTAGGCCGTTTAAGTCCGGTCCAAACTCTGCCTGGCTCCACTAATTGAGTTAATTTATATAGAAATTGACGAGCCGGTCATGGTCCGGCCTGACCTGACATGGACTACGGTAAGATAAGACAGAGTCATAAATGGGCTGGCCCGCAGCAGCCCAATTAGTTATTGGGCTTACTAATTGGGCTGGATATGGGCTAGCTTCAGGAAGCCTGATTATAAATAAGGAATGTCCAGCCCGACCCGGTGCCCCGGTCCGCCCCCCCTTATCCAAAACCAAGAGTTAAACCCGTGTCCCTGTGCCACAAAAGAAAATCACATCAACTGTAATCGTCAGATCAAATGCTTATATCTAGACAGAATCTATAAAGTCATAAACCCAAAAAGAAAAGTGATCAGACGGTTCAAAAGAATCTAACCAGCCCAGCCCATGAGCCCAAGGCGCATCAGAACTCTGAACGTCTCTCATCTCCGCTCAATAATGTATAGCATAGTCACAAATTTATGCAAAATTCTCCAACATTTCTTTGAAATTTATTGAAATTGGGGTCGGCTGAAACTTTCGGTGAAATTTTGATCATTTCTCCGAAATCGCTGAAATTTCATTTATTTCAATGAAATTAATAAAATTTTATGAAAATTAATAATTTTTTACTAATTTTTATCATTTTTTAAATAATAAATAAAATTTTTATAAAATTTAAATATAATTTATATTGAATATTTTTTTGTACTCCCCAAAATTTTCGGCTCCTATCCAAATGCTGCTCTAAACGAAATTTGTCACTATAATATGTAGGGTTGTTTTAAATGCACCCACAGAATATTGTTGGAGACCTCTACTAAAAATCATTGATTGCTTTAAATCAGATAATGTAGATATATTTTACTTTAATCTTTCGCATATAAGAGATCTTAAGATCACAGCACACCCACCGGAAGATAAGTTTTCCATTTCACATTGTACAGATTCTAAAAAAGTGGCCCTAAAATCACATGATAAAATATACTCAAACCTAACTTTAGGTGCACTGTGATCGTCTGATTCCACATTGAACCCAGTATCTCTTTTGTGGAAGATGGGAGCCAAAAGGAGCAAAAAAATATCTCCATCGTTTGATTTAAAGTAATCAATAGTTTTTAGTATCGATATTACAACAAAATTCGGTGGGTGCGTTTAAAGATATATATCTAAATATATACAAGACGGTAACATTCACTACATTACAGCCGCCGGTGAGGTGTCTCTCTCTTTTTTCTCTCTCTAGAGTTTTATTAGTGAAGCAAACGAGAGAATATGATCAGGGGGTTTACATAGGGAATAGGCGAGGCACCGAGCAGAGTGACGACGTGCGGGCTGCAGAGACGTCAAATCTCTTGAAAAGTGAAATGGGGTTGGTGGGTCCCACCCACTCGGAACAGAGGGCTCTGAGCAGCTCGCGCGCGACTCTCGGGAGTGTTTAAGTCCTGTGGGTCCCGCCCCCACTCTCTGTCGGCCTCCTCCAGATTCTCTCTTTATCCCTTTCTCTCTCTAAGTTCTTTCTCGCTCCAGTGCAGATCTTTTTCTCTGTCCACGTGAGCTAACTATCACTCGTACACTGACTTTATACTGTTTACCGTTTGAAAATTACCAGAACCCTAACGCTCTCTCCTGTCTAGTTTGGAAAGTAAGAGTAAGCCTGAAAAGGTGTATTTGCAATCGATTACTCGGTCTTAGGTGATGAAAGTTCCATCGTTGATACTGTTTACTGTTTTGACTTAGACGATTAAGATCGTTTTTTCGCTCTAATCTTTCACACAGTATATCTTGAGATTATAATCCACCTATCTAAAATAGTCAAATGTTGACTCCAGATTGGACATATCCCCAAATGTGTCCCAAGAACTCTTCTCCAAGTACTCCATGATCATGAATCATGATCTATGGTCTACTAGATTGAGCCGAAAAGTTTATCTGCATTGTTTGATTTATGGAGTCAGCAATGTTAATGGTGGAACAATCAGTTGTAAAGATCAAACCTGCGGTTGTAAAAACCGATACTCTATCTATTTTACATCGATCCATAATACTAGTACAAACTCCATTGTACGCTGTTTGTTATTGAATACCATTATTTGCACCCTCTCAAAATCCAATCTCATGCTTTTAGCACATATTAGAAACAAGGAGTATTTGTCAAAAATTCGAAGGGTCAAATTATGACCCATCAATGAAAACTCAACAAATAACTGTGAGAAAGATTGCATATATGATTTCCCATGAATGGGTATCAGAGGGTTGATAGCCAGAGAAGGAGACGATTGGTCAAGGAGCTGGGTGTGTTTGCGTGAAAACCTAAAAAAATGGTCAAACTTTATGGGGTGTGACTTTAATTAGTGACAGATTACTTGATGTATTTTAGTAATTGGTGTGATTACATTTCACGAGCTGCAAATAGCGGCACTCCTTTTATATAAAGGGTTAATAGAATAAGGAGCCATTAATTGCACACATAAGGTTAGCCCTTGCACGCATAGTGTGCCATGTGGAACACCACACCAGGTAAGCAGTTTGATTTGAACGTTATGATCTCATCATATGATTTAATATGATGCAAGCAACCTTTGAAGGTTTGCAAATGTTTGTACGATACACAATCTCTATCATATGAATCATCTGGTACAACGGTTGACTGCATTGATTCATATGGTCAAGATTTCATACCAATCTTTGTAGGGCTAAATTCTCGTGCCTGGCCGAAGGCACATAAAAATCTCATGTGCAAGTAATGGCTCCCATAGTTTTATAGCAGTTGATATTAAAATGTACTGATTAGATGGTTCCAAGATTGATAGAGGAAAATAACTACAAAAATAAGGCGTTCCACACTAAAAAAAACATTTTAGTAGGGGCAGTTTTTTGGAGCAAACAATTGTCGCTATTAACAAAAAACTATTAAAGACTATTAACAGCAAGGATATTAGCGACAGTTTTTTGTTAATAACAGTAGTTTTTTACTGCTACTAATAGTCTTGTTTTTTATATTATCAGCGGCACGTGCTCTTAAAGGCCG
Source organism: Chloranthus sessilifolius (assembly GCA_021018995.1). Taxonomy (NCBI): domain Eukaryota; kingdom Viridiplantae; phylum Streptophyta; class Magnoliopsida; order Chloranthales; family Chloranthaceae; genus Chloranthus; species Chloranthus sessilifolius. The sequence goes on from CM037592.1 coordinate 96,836,877, forward strand.
CAACGGCAGTTTTTGACAGTGATAAGACTAATAGCGGCAATTTTTAACTGCTGCTAATAGTTTTATTGTTTGTAGTGAATTGAGGGAGAATCAATGGCTATGCTTAGGTTGGGTCTTAATACCAACTCTACATTTAGAAGAGTTGATTTATCAATAGTACCTTGCTTATATTTGTATCACAAATTGAAGCAAGATATTATATGTACATTTAAATCTATAAATTCATTTGACACTTAAATTTCATACTATCAATCAACTTTTAAAATTGTTTGTTGATCAAATATATTGGTTCCAAGTTAAAGTACAATTGTAACCTCATTATTCAAAGGTATACTACAACTACGGTTTGTCAGGTTAGTTAGGTTCAAGGATCAAAATTTAAATTTCGGCCGAAATTATGTTTCGCTTTTGTGTAGGGTGGAAACAAAATCGAATCCGAAATTTCGGTCTGATTTTGTATGGAGGGAAAAATTTTGACCGAAATTTCGGCCAAATTTTCATATTTCGTATTCGGTCATGCCCGAAACTGAAATTTTGTTCCTTGGTTAGGTTAGATTTATGTATATAGTGAATGTTGTACAATTGGTTGGAATCATTCAGAAAATATAACCCATTTGTTCTACAAGTGTGGCTACACTTGTTGGATATGGTGATCCCTCAAGTCTAGATTGGGTTTAGTACTATGTAATATCCAAATTTATATGAAGAACTCAATGAATGCATGAATAAGGCTGGTGGGGAAAGTATTAGAAGTACGGTAATTCGAAATATATTATGTGCCACAAAATGGCATATATGGCATGAAAGAAATGCGAAATTTTTCGAAGATAAACAACTTTATAAAAGAAGTTTGTTACGGAATATTGTCAATAACGTTGTTGAAAAAGTTGATATGATAATATTCAAAGATGATGGAGATTGGCGATTAATTCATTGAAAATCTACCCCTATTCCTGCTCTTGGAATTGCTCAGGAGATGGAGTAATTAAGCTCAATGTTGATGCCTCGATCAGTAAAGGTAAATATGAAATTTGTGGTATATTTAGAGACTCGAGAGGTGATATAGTGGAAGCGTTTTCAAGGCCTTCGGTATGCAAGATAGTGGAAGAATGTGTGCTTCATGCTCTTTTAGTTGGTTTACAAATTGCTTCAGAAAGAGGAATTCAAGCCATCATTGTAGAATCAAATTGTTAAAAGGTAGTGCAGTGGGTAAATAAAGTTTGTCAACCGGATTGGAGAAGCTGCAAGTCGGTCGATCGTGTGATTCATTGCATGAGGTCTTTTCCAAATGTAATTGTGAACCTTGTTTTGCGATAAACTAATAGTTATGCGCACTTCTTGGCGCAAAAAGGTTTTCATGTGACCAATGTTAGGTAAACTTTACAGATAGGAATTCCTGATAGATTGCACTCTCTTCTTAGGAAAGATATAATCTCAATCTATTATCATTTTTAATCTTTTATAAGTAATAATAAGGGGAGAGGACCCCTCAACCTCGCTTTCCGATCAAAAAGAAAAAAATTAATAAATTTGTATGCTTAAGTCCACATCATCTTAGTTCTATTTCATTAATTTTTACATGAAATATTTATAAGAATTGTTATTAGGTGCTTGACCCATACACCAAAGGTGATTGATTACCTCCGCCAACCTAGACATACCTTTCACTCGTAAATGCCTATGCATTTCACGAGGTTGGTGGAGGAAGATTTACCTATGCATTACACTTGGTGTATGGGTGGGCACCTAATACTAACTCAACATATAAATATACAAGTATTACCACAACTGGCCCATTTCTGCTTAAGGCTAAATCTTTATCATTGTACTACCTTCAACTACTTCTCAGTTCTCACTCTCTTTACTTCAAAGTCTTTATTGGTCTTCCCTTTCTCCTACATTTTTTTTAATGTGTTTTAAATAATTTTTTTATTGACTTATTGATAGTGTTGGTACATGTAGTCATGCGACCTCATCAATAGAGATTAAAAATCTCATTATGCATTAGTCAGTTACAACTATGTGTTTAATTGTGATTAATCACTGACTGTTACGTGATTAAAGAGGATTGTCTCTCCTTGAACATTGATAGTATATCTAAGCAGTCTATATATATGGGCTTAAAATCTCATTTGTGTATAGAAAAGCAATGTGTGGCGATAACACTACAATGGATCCAAGGGCACTAAAGCCAAACACTACAAAAAATAAGACTATTTTCGGCAACCATAAACTGCCACTCGTAACAAAAAAACTACCGCTAATATTGTTAATAGTTTTTTTTATTAATAGCGGCAGTTTTTAGCTGCAAAAAACTATCGCTAATAGTCTTATTTTTTTGTAGTGAAAGATCGAGTAATAGATGCTCGTGAGAAATCTACAGTGAATCAAAGCGATCACCAGCCTAGCGGTACTTCTCTCGACAATTATGTAATGGTAGGCGATTTGTAAAGACCCGTATTTTGAACCCGAGTTAGACTGACCTTGTGTGTGTATTCGGCTCGGCAACCGACGTCACCATTTGTTTTGAATTTTTATCTAGATGTGATTGTGCAAACAGATTTTAATTTATAGCCCATTTGGACCCTCGTGCGAAAGTTGTGCACCGACCTCGGTGTAGCCGCTCAACACCGGGCTTGAGTTTTAAAATTAGAAGTGTATAATACATAAGATGTGTGTGTGTGTTTTACTTTGTGAGCAATCCTATTATAAGAAGAAATTGCATTCCCGTATTATACTAGGCTTTGTTAAGAGAGGATAGTTACCCAACCGTGTGAAACTCCGTCTTCTCTCTTCTTCAATTATCGTAGGAGATCGGTTTAGAAAACCTCATTCTCTAGAACCCTCTTTGTTGAAAACACTTAAACCTTAGAAAGAACTTGAATCAACCTTGGATTTTTAGTTGGCTATTGGGAGAGGTTGAGATCATTGGGGGCGTGTTGGAGTTGTCTCTGTGAACTCGTGGGATCGATCTCGGCGCGAATCGTTGAGGAAACCCGTCGGTTTCGTTCCGAAGCTCCATTCGCGTGACTCATTTCTAATCTAGGAATCCTTAGATTAAAGGTATATTTTAATTAAACTTTTTGATTAAATCATTAGATTAGCCATGGATTTTACTTTGGGATGTATGAGTTTCGATTCAGGTGAAAACCAGCGAAATCGCGTCGCTGTAGCTCGCTCGAGTGAGCTATTATCATCGCTCGAGCGAGGTATCACCGAACTCCGATATTGTCTTAGTATTTTAGTCATAACTTTTTATCCCGAACTCCGATTGAGATGTTTCTTTTTGCGTTGGAAAGCTAATAGCAAAATCTACAACCTTCATGTTTTGACCAACTCATGAATCAATCGTCTTGATGGTCAAAAAAATATGAGAATGTTACGTCAAATCGCTCGAGCGAGGTATTATCGAACTTTGATATTGCCTTGGTATTTTAGTCATAACTTTTTGTCCCAAATTCCGATTGAGACGATTCGTTTTGCGTTGGAAAGCTAATAGAAAATTCTACAACTTTTATGTTTTGACCAACTCATGGATCAATCGTCTTGATAGTCAAAAATATATGAGAATGTTACATCAAATTCTAGGATTGGCGCAACTTGCCTGTTTTGACTTGTTTTTTAGGAAACGCTTAAATAAGTCTATATTATTAGTAATTAGAGTTTATCTTAATGCATGAACGTATATTGTGATATAGATTGAGGGCGAGAGGCCATCAATAGGACTTTGCTTGACTTCGCATTACTCCGAGTTTTGGTAGGAGAATCTCATCTTTACAGTATTCTATTTTAATTCGCATGGATATTTTGAATTAAAATCTTTGAACTTGCATATGCCATTGAAATCACATCATGGCCCGAAATTGATATGGATGACTGAAAATCTAAATCTATCCAATCTCAAACTGAATCGCTTAAGCTCGAAAATCAAAATCAAGAACACGAACTATGTATAAGAGACTTGCATCGATTTATATTAGTATCTGCATTTGTTTTATGATTGACGACGACGACCTCAAAAATTCTGAACAATTTCTGGCATAAGTTTCCCTCATTACGCAGGGGTTTGTCGCATCCTGAAAAAGGGTTCATGAACGATGGTAGGTAGGGGTTCCCATCGGCTATATTCTGCTCTCGAGATATAGTTTACTCGGAGGTATTTTAAGTTGAGGATTAAGTCATGAATTCTTGAACTTTGCATATAAAAGTTAGAGAAACTAAGACAAACATCTGCATTCTTGAAACTGTTTTCACACATTTAGAAATAAATCTTACATATGACTTTCGCACCTAAATTCAGTTTATTATCTGCTTATATGTTTGACAAGCTATATTCCGATATTTGCTTTAAAACCATGTTAGTTAAAGTAAAATGCCGTAGATGTCTTTCTTCTACTGAGCTTTGTTGGTTAGCTCACTCCGACTATACGTCACGAGTTAGTCTGGCGTGGCTATTCGAGGTGTTGATCCTGACTACGTGCCTGAGGAAGAGCTTGAGGTTCCTCCTGAGGAGTTTTTCCCAGTATAGAACTTACTGATTTTCTTATTTGTGGTGAGAGTTAGACTTGAATTTGTGGGCCCATTTTAGTTGGATATCATAGTTTTATACTTGACGTTGATTTCTGTTATGAGCCATGTTTCGATGATGGTCGGCCATCATCGGTGGTTTTTTACTTTTAATTGCTTCCGCATTTATTTTAGCTATAGATTTTTATTACGCTTTACTCTGATATGTGCCCTATTTGTCCGGCTTATCGTTTATTCGATAGGTTGGCGAACCGGCCTTTCCTATACCTGAGGGATTGGAAAAGTCGGGTCGTCACACGATTGATCAACGATTCAGATTTCATGAAACGTAACAGATAGAATTTTAACGTAAATGATAAATTGCTAAGAGTAAGGATAATGTATTCCTTAATCTAATGGCCAAACTATTTCGGTCAAATCGATCATAAAGTTTTTTTATATCGAAATTAGCATTTGCGAAGGCTTTTCTTGTGGTACTGTTTGGTATTAGTGCTATCATACCCTGACTGAAGGAGATGAAGAAGTTTTAAGGAGTCACTACTCACCTCTTTTTTTACACTCCTCGATGAAAAATGAATCATTGATCAACTGTATAGAGAAGGGGGATACGTTCTCCTTATTTATAACTTGGCACAAGAGCAAGTCCTACTTGAAATATGAACTTACCACACATTCCATGTATGAATAAGAGGCCATACCTATATATCCGGATAACTATAAACTTACTATAAAAATAAAATTTAATTATGGCATTATCATATATGCAATTTGCAAACTAGTTCTTTTGATAAAATCCCCATGTGCGGGGCCCACAAAAAAAAATGTAAAAATAATTTTTAGTTATAAAAATTCTAACATCCTTATGTTGCTTGCATCAGAGGGGTACGAAATAAATTCAGTTGTTTCATTCAAGCATATCTGATGAGAATCTAATCAACATGCTGACTATTTACTGAGGAAGGGAGTTGATTCTAGTATACTAGTTAGCTAGCTTAGTGTGAATCAATTTTCTCCTTAATTTACCTCTGTTATCAAAGAAGAATTGTTTACCGTGTATCTTCTTTTGTAAGCTTATTCTTTCAATTAATAGAAGGATGGGGGCCCTCCAACCCAATGATACTTAATGTGCTTTCTAGCTTACCGGACTACAAAAACTGTTAGATCTAGTTGTCACATTCTATTCTAAAAAATCATGTAGATCTCCCTTTGAAAGTTTTTGTGCCAAGATGGATGGATCATGCCTTGGTTAATAAGGCTATCATTCACATATCTTTGATATGCCTTTAACACTTAAAAGTTTTTTTTTCTCAAAATGCTTTTCGATGCCTTGAAGTGATGTCCACAGTGAGCTGTGATTTTAACCGCAACTAGTTGTGATGACCACAGCGAGCTGTTGGTTTGCTCACAACTAGTTGTAGTTGTACTATGTATCAGTGTCCACAACGAACTGTGATTTTGACCACAACGACCTGTTGGTTTTCTCACAGCTAGCTATGGTTTCTCAACCTAAGCCTTACATCACTCTTTTGTTCATTAGTGAAAAAGAGGCTTTTTGGACTTTTTCTTTGACTATCCTCTTGGGTAGTTTTAGGGTTTTGAATAAAAGGTTTTTGTAAAAAGGCAAGTGAGCTAAGAAAGTTGATTACTCTTCTTCTTCCTTGGATGTTAGAGTGTTGCCCTAAAACTTCTTCATCCTTTTGAAACTTAGTGAATTTAAAAGTTGTTTTATTTAAAAGGTTTCTTTTCTCCTTCTTTTTCTTCTTGTTAATTTGCCCAAGTGAGTTGGGTATTTTGTGCCCTAGGCATAAGAGTGAGTGATTGATAGTCTTGTAGATCTCAAGGTGGATTGTTGTGCGTTCATTAACAATAGAAGAGTGCATTCAAATCTAAAGGCTGTAGAGACGACTTGCGATAGGAAGTTGGATTACATGGGGGTTTGATAAGGCATGTACATTTGTTTGACATATCATTCGAAACTCCATGTAATTATTTAATTTCATAGTGGATTTAACTTGTAGACTTCAGTCCCGCGATTTTTCTCAGTAATTGGGTTTCCACGTAAATGTTGTGTTGTGGTGATTGTTGATGTGCGTATAATCTTTAGATTAAATTAGAATTAATCGAATAGCCAATCAATTTCATTGATTAAAGGGAATTTCAAAAACAAGTTTGTAGTTCGATTTGCCCTAATTCAATTTCGAAAATGCCTATGTATTATATCAAGATCCATTTAAATAAGAGTCATGCATAAGGAAACATGGCAGCAAGAATCTTCTTCACGACTCCTCAGTCCCGAGTTTCCCAAGCATCTCTTGGTATTTAACACATAATCTTTTTACATTTGCAATATCGTCTTCTCCCAAGTTTCAATTTAAAAGATTTAAAGATGTTGCATTCTTCTCAAAAAAAAAATTCTATCGACTCGACTTTCCATTGTCTTGGAATTTCAAGACTAGTGAACTGGGATAGCAAAATAAAGTGTATCAAAAAGTGAAATATTTCATCTTACCCATAGCGAATCGAATTCACTCCATAATAGCGAATTGTGAATTACAAACCCTAATTTGAACAAAGCAAATTAGCGAACTAAGTAACATAGCTCCAACCTCAACTCAAGCGCACTTATTAGAGAAAAAGAAAGGAAAAGATAAATTACAAGTTTACAAATTACAAAATTAGTGTTTGGGAAATTAGAAATTTGGAAGTCATGGGAAGTCACCCAAGAAAGCTCTAACTGCTAACCAAGGGATATAATTTGGATTGAAATAAACATTTTTGCTTCTGTTTAAACTCAACTTCACTGGATCTGCAGTTGCATTCAATTCTTTTATAATATTTCTAAAAGACCAGCTAATAAACTTAACTTCTACGATGCATGGTCGAGATGCATGGAATATAAAATATACTAGAAATAATCTAGGCAACTTCTACGAATCGGTCAAGAAAATATAAAATCATCAATTATATCATGAATCAACTCTTCTTTTGCATTATAGAGTCAGCCACAAGACATCAGAGATATCTTTCTACTTCTGACTCTACTATCTATGAGAACAACCGAATTAAGGATCCTCCATCCAAGTAATTGCATTTGTGTAGAAATTAGTTTATTCATTAGTTGTTCCCATTAGTAGACTCAATCCCCATACACCTTATAATACTTAATTTGAGTTGCAAAAATGCCAAAGTTATGGCATCTAGATCACTTGATCTTTAGCATGTAGCCATGGTTTCTCTTGAAGAATTTCATGTCTCATTTCCAATCCAACCATATCAATTACCTCGTCATCTAACCACCATTGAGGGAAATTGATTGTATGAGTTTATCCTTATGGTCATTAGCTGGGCATAAGATTATTAACTAATTTGAAATCAACCACTGAACGCACCAAAAGCATAGGTGTTAGAACCCTCTACAACAAATCATTTGCAATTAGACATGGACTTTTGTAAACATCCACCCGAGCTACCCGTTAAAGAGGACCAAGGGAGGGTCTAGGTACTTCTTCTAAACAAAATAAACTCATGATGAGAAACTGGGGCATAACCACATAGAAGAGTGTGGGTGCTGAAGACCCATTTAACTCTTGAATTCACTACAAAAAACAAGACTATTAGCGGCAGCCAAAAACTGCCGCTATTAACAAAAAACTGCCACTAATAGTCTTTAATAATTTTTGTTAATAGCGGCAGCTTTTTACTCCAAAAAACTGCTGCTAACAATCTGTTTTTTTATAGTGATTGTTATACGATATGTATGTATGTATATATATATATATATATATATATATATATATATATTTTTATTTCTTTTGTATATAAGCCCTCGAATCTATGTTGTATAAGCCACCAAATAATAATAAAATAATATATTAACATCTATTGATTATTGCTAGCCCCGCTAGCAGAAAATCCTGACTATACCACTGATTAGCAAGAACATTCCATGTTTTTTTCATCATACCAATCAAATCGACATCTTTAAGTTTCCGAGTAGCGAGTTATCCTTTCGATTTTGGAATGGCTATTGTATCTCATTTCTATCAATAAGTTTTAGAGTTCCTTTAAATCCATCCACCTAATCTTTGAGTTCACCCACGCTGAAACCCATTGATTGCTTTAAATCCGACAATATAGATCATTTTTCATCCTAATCTTTCACATGATGCATCTTGAGATCATGCGCTTACCATCCACCATCGATTTTTAATTTTACATGGTATCTATTCCAAATAAGTGACCTTAACATCATGTGAAACTCATCACGCTCAAATAAGGTCACTTTTTAGGATGTATATCACATGAAATAAAAAACATATCATGTGATGGCACACCCATGATCTCAAGATCCATTATGTGAAAGATTGGAATGAAAAACTATCTGCATCGTCGGATTCAAATCAATCAATGGGTTTCATCGTGGGTGAACTCGAAGATTCGGTGGGTGGAATTAAAGGTACTCTAAGTTTTATTGTTACCCTCCACCTGTGACAGCCCAGATTTTTGCACCCGAAAATTCGTGCCATCAGGACATACTCTGGATGATCCCTAGGACAAATCATAGAGTGTCTGCTCGTATAGCGGAAATCAAAATAGACACGGTCCAGCAGTGGCAGATCGAGTCATCATATAAGACATTTAAAAAGGAAGAAGTAAAATAATACATGTATATATATATATATATATATCAAAAGAATATACATCCTCAAAAAGGAACCAAGAAGAACCACTGGTGATGGACATTCATCACTCAAAATATAGAAGGTGACCACCAGACGCACAAATAATGCAAAATACAGTATAAAAATTTAAAAATACAAGACTAATATACCCATGCTAAGGGTAAAACTCGTCTGCCTGGATATCCGTCTCCTGGTCCCTAGCCTCAGCCTCTACCTCTGGCTGATAGTCTGGGTCGCTCTCAATACCCGGTGCTCTAGCCTCAGAACCTATGACACAAAGTCAGGAATGAGCTAACCATCTAAGCTTAATAGAAGAATTTCAGTTAAATTTGTATCATAATTGTAAAACATGGTTGCAGAAGGTATCTCAGACAGATAAGCAATTTCAAAATATAGATAGAATTGAACAAATGCAAACAGATAATTAGATATGCAGAATTTATCAGAACAAACAGAACCTCAAAGTTTGCAGGATGCTATGCGTACAGTATTTAATGACTTAAAATAATATACTTAAGTAACTCCCATGAGTATAGCACGTGGTAGCTATATTTGGGTCGATAGGTAATTTCAACCATTGTCGTTCAATGAATAATTTCAGGAATATAATAATACCTAATCTATGGAGTGCAATTGTGCCGAGAGATTTCCAAAGTAGATGAACGATTGTGCGAGGCACGGATATACCACCGAGTCGATGGGATTCATCAGATTATTAAACTTGAAATCACATGCATACTTATCATATAAAAGGAATCAGGTGACAAATAGCAGATAACATGAATCAGATATAATAGAATTTTCATACATATGCCAGACATAATTTGGGAACAACTCAAAACAATGCAGTAGAACACAGAAGATTTGAAACCATAAAATCAAGAATAAATACAATTTCAGTTGAATTCTCCTACCTCAGATCAGACCTTTCTAAGCAAATCCAAAGTTTTTTAAAGCATCACAGTCTGATCCTAGACCATAGACATAATATACTTATTATCAAAGATGTCAGAACATCAACTGGCACAGTGCCCGATAGTGTTTTATTCATAAAACTAAAATATCAGAAAATGGGAGTAATTGATCGATTAATAACCTTGTTTGATCGATCAATCTCCCATCTAACTCATATGTGATAGAGGGGATTTGATCGACCAACATCCTTGTTTGATCGATCAGTCCTTTAATTTGATTGATCAATTTTCCTACTTCCTGTTTGCACACTTAGTTTATAACATTTGATCGATCAATTTTTAAATTGATCGATTAATCTTTCACATTGATCGATCAATGTCCACATTGATCGATCATTCTTATATTTAATCGATCACCTCACTGTGATCGATCAACCTCTCATATTGATCGATCAATTCTCAAATTGATAGATCAATCCTTAGATTTGATCGATCAAATATCAATTTGATCGATCAATGCCCATCAGGCATTGAACTTTCAAAAAACATACCTACTGTTCTCATTAATTGAAACATACGAATTGATCGATTAATCATTTACATTGATCGATCAATCACAAGCTTAATTGATCAAAGACCTAATTTGATCGATCAATAATGACAGCTTCTGTCATTAATGGCGTTCCTTGTTCTTGACCTACTTTTCTCTTAAACCTTTAATGATCCCAACAGACCACACATACATATTCTTTTACACATTTATGAGGTTTTAACCTCCACAAATTTAATCTAAAAACTCACTTCTTTAATGTCCCTTTCGGGTTCTCGACAAATGCCATCCAAAGAGAGTTTCAGATCCGAAATTTCAGATTTGTCACCGTTACGACCCGAAAAAGCAGAGGCTCGGCTCCGCTTTAACACACAGAGAACTACTCCACTTTCCCAGAACAAATACGATGTACCGACGTCGATTCCGTACTCCTAACTCAATTAATCTCAACCCTAGGTTTCTTCTAATTGTGGTTTCTCAAGGTAACCACCTAAAATCATAACCTAATTGCAAATTATCAGGAAAAACAAGAAGAAGAAGATGCAAGGTAGGTATCCAAACCTTCTTCCTTCTCTTATAAGCTAGGAAAATAAAATATCTTTGATATTTCAGTTTTCTCTTAACTTAAGCTCCGGTGTAGAGTGCCTACACAGCTTTTCCGGCATATATCACTCCTCATCAACGTCCTATAAGACTTGGACTTATACACGAAGTCACACATGACTTTATTTAACCGTGGATTAATATTATTCTCAATAATATTAATTTAAAATTTTTAATTTATCTCAATTTTCGTGTTGGGCACGCTTATCAAAGCAGTCGAGTTCTATTTAGAATTTTAGGGTCATTACACCACCGCTCCTCAAAAGAAATTAGCAAATGTTTTCTCAATTTTTGAGACAATGCCTTTGGGAGTAGGGGTTATGGACAAAGGTCTCAATTATTGATTGGAATGTTAGGAAGAACATGATTAAGAACCATCAATTTCCCCTTACTCGAAAATTTTATCCACCAACATCCAACAAGTTCTCCTTTGTTAATCTTTCAGAAAATAAGATCTCACAAAAACTTAAAAATTTGATTCTATGATTGAGACTTTTTTGAGAGAATTTTTTTATTAATTCTCTCTTATAGATGGGAGTATTTTCAACCAAAAGTAAACTAAATCCAAAAAAGGTGGCCTTATCAATTCATGGGGAGACTGATTAACACCTTTAAGTTTTCGGTTTTCACCATCTAATCTTACTTTTATACATATATACTTTCATAATTCCTTCATTTAGAAATTCTTTTTTATCCGCTATGTAATTGTTCATTTGAATTTTTAGTATAAGTGATGGTGATCAAAGATGCATGCGTTTAGACATTTCTTAAGAGGAAATTCTAGAAATGAAATTAGTTTTTAGCACCAAATCAATGACAGAGTAAAAGCAAACTTTGACTTATTTGCATGCTTTTAAGTAGCTATCAGGGCTCTTAGTACTGGACCTGGCTGGTTCGGAATCTGCCTGAAAAGTACAAGCATTGTGCCTTAAAGCCAGGCCTGGGACCGAACCAGGACTAGATGCCCAAACACCTCGCCAGGAACCGCCTGAGTGATACATGCATAAATAATAATAGGGATAATTAGAGAAACACGCCTCCAAAACAAACTTTTAGCAAAAAATGCCTCACCTCAAACGTTTTAGAAAAAATGTGCTTTCATAGATTTTAGAACTTCAGAAAACCGTAAAAGCACTATTGTTTTATTTTTATTTTTTAAAAAATGGTGCCTTTATAGTTTTCTGAAGTTCCAAAATCCATGAAAGCACCGTTTTTCTAAAATGTTTAAAGTTGGGTCTTTTTTGCTAAAAAGTTTGTTTTTGAGGCATTGTTTTCTTAAGTTATATATATATATATATATATATATATAGGGAAAGCACCAGTTAGGTCCGCCAATGGAGGACGGTCACCGTCCTCCAAGATTCTCATGGAGCTTCATGTGACATCCAAAACACTTTTTGGGTGCCACGTGGAGCACAAGTGGACGGTATAGATCAATATTAAAAAAAAAAAATTGAAAAAAACTTTTCAAACTCACAAGTCAAAGTTTGACGGGTTTCATTGATCCATATTTCACGGTTCAAAAAACATACGGTGGAAATGGGTTTTCAATTTTTTTTTCTTACAAAGATGATCTAAGCAATGTACTCGAGCTCCATGTGGCATTGAAACAATATGTTGGCTGCCACGTGGAGCTCCACGTGGAAGCTTGGAGGACGGTGACCGTCCTCCATAGGAGGACGGAAGCCTTTTCCATATATATTTTACAAAATTACCGCCATATTAGATCGTTGAATGGTTTGATAGGTGAGGTTTTTTTTTTTTCGTAAAATGCACTAACTAGTAACTACACCATTTAACTGCAACACGTCAATAAATAAATAAAAATTTGGCCCGCAACCCATCCCAAATCCGGCCCGGCCCTGCAAAAGGCCGGATTAGGATGAGTAGGGGCTATACATTGAAAAACTTTGGTTGTTTTGCCCGTCCTTGACCCGGCCCATTGATAACCCTAGTAGCTGTGAACCTCTCATGTCTCTAAGATTTCGGTACGAGACTAAGCCAAGCATAGCTCTCCATAGCATCACATGCACTTGGCACATATATAGCTGTTTTATCTTATAATAATTAATATTATTTTTTACTTATAATTAAAAATAACCGTACTATAAATGTTTAAACATCCATTAGTGCATGAAGTAGGGATTCATTTTTATATAGTTAAGTCCAGTGGACTGGCCTGGCTAATGGGTACTTTGATTTGACGTGCATGGTTGAATTAAGGGAAATTTATAGGGTTGACCCTTTTAGATGAGCCTTTCTAGACACAGACCCTATATTTTCATCTTTACCCAAATCGACCAGCTTTAAGTCAAGTCAGTTTCAGCTGGCAGAAAAATTCTTAAATACCCCTTCTTACAGTTTTATCATTCTATATGGTTTAAAATTTTAAAAATTATATTTTTTTATATCTACGCGATATGAAGCAACATCTATGACGTCTGATTTGAAGGTCACAATATAAAGATCGATGATGTCAAAGATTAATACGAAAAACAGGCGATATCACCTTTTTAACCCAAAAAAAAAAAATCGACTATCTAAACGATCGAAAACGATTGTCTTGAAAGTCGATAACGATTGTCCTAGACAGCCGATAACAACTATGTATAGGCAAATAACGATCGTCTAGATAGTCGTTTTCGATTACTGTCTGATCAAAAATGATATCTAGGATGATCGTTATCGATCGATAACCATTTGTGTATTGCATACAATCAATAACGATAGTCTAAAATAGTAATTTTTGATTCACTACAAAAAAGTTTGTTTTTGTCGACATAATTATTGCCGACGATTTTAAACTGCCGGGAATGTGATAGTTAGCTATAATTGTTTACAACGATTTTAAACCGCCGGCAAAGGTATATAATTTTTTGCGGTAGTTTTTAATCGCCGACAAAGGTATATTGAGAATAAGCACCGACGGTTATAAACCGCTGGCAAAACTGTCGCGATACATTCACCGATACCGACTTTCTCGGCAGTTTGAACATCCCGCAAGTGTTGATACCGGTAGTTTTTAATCACTGGTAAAGCTCCACAGATTTGTAGTGATTGTATAGACAGTCCATTTTTATTTGTTTATTTTAAAGAGGCGATATCGCCTTTTTTTTATGTCAATCTTTGACATTATCGATCTTTATATTGTGGCTTTCAAATCAGACGCTATAGATGTTGCTTTATATCGTGTAAATATAAAAAAGTACAATTTTTAAAATTTTAAACTATATAGAACGATAAAAATGTAAGAAGGGGTATTTAAGACTTTTCTTGTTGGCTGGAATTGGCTTTAGTTTAAAGCTGGTCGGTTTGGGTAAAGGTGAAAATATAGGGTCTCTGACGAGAAAGGTGTATCTAATAGGGTCAATCTGATAAATTTCTCTTAAATTAAACTCTTTCTAAATTTGATGTACCTTTTAATTAATTATAAAATAATAATAACAATAATAATAGTATGTGCCTCCAACTAAATCTTCAATAAAGGCAATCTAGGTTTTCTCATTTGAGAGTGTTTTGATTGCATTGAATAAGATGATAGTGATTATTTTTATCCCAATCTTCCATACGATATATCTTAAGATTATGCCCCCCTACTAACTGGTCAAATGTTTATCCGATGTGACACACACATCTAAAGTGATTGGGAGGCAGTTTTGGAGATGTGTGTCATATTGAATCAACATTTGACCATAATCTCAAGAGTAATTGTGTAAAAAATTGGGATAAAAAATGATCCATCCTATTTAGGTCAATCAATATCTTTAACGTGCAAATATGTTAGTTGCCCTTAGCGAATATCCGGTTCCAAATACTAATTCTCTAATAATAATAATAATAAAGCAAATGCTTTAGAAGTTATTACTATAGATGGAGTACAACTGGACTCTAATAAACTAATCGTCCAACATTTGAAGTAAATTTTATATCATCAGTAACTTTAGGAAGATGGCTGACAATAAAGTATAGGGTAGCATTATTTGCGTTCGGTTTCTTTACGAAGAGCACACTCTCTTCCATCATAAAAGGATGTTGACTCCTTTGAAGTAGGTGAATGATATTTTTTTCTTCCCAATCTTCAACACAATAGATTTTGAGATCATGACCAATATATCATACGGCCACATGTTAATTTCACATCCCACACATCCCCAAAAGTGAATATGATCATGAACGTACCTCTCAGACGATCACTTTTAGGGATGCTTGCAAGATTGATTCAACATGTGATTGTCTAATTGATGTACCATGATCTCAAGATCTATTATATGAAAGATTGGGATGAAAATCGATCTTCATCGTCCAATTCAAAATAGTCAAAATTTTCATAATTAAAGAGCGTGCTGTCTTTATAAGAAAAATAGGTGCAAATAATACTGCCATAAAGTACGAAGTTAAGTTAGATTTTAAAAGTGGTTGCTCTCCTTGCTTTACAGTTACAACTTACAAGATTGGAACTTATTTTACTTTTGCACACTTCTATTTTATCAAATAAAATTATACTATATGTGAAAGACTTTCCCTATCAACATTATAGTATTGTGATATTATCAAATCTTTGGATGGCCTTGTAGCCATTGGTAGACTTCAACTTGTTTATTGGATTGATGTGGCAAGACTTTCCTTAAGCTTGATAATTGGTGTTTTTTGTTTTATGCATCTAAGAGGTAGCTCATCAATTCATAGGGAAACCAACGTTGTGACCTTCTAGACTCATATGCCATAATATTGTCCGATTCTGGATTTAGGTCCTTGTCCCGATTTTGTTTTTGATATGGGTGTTATGTTTTGCCATCCCTACTCAAAAGGCGTCATGACATATAGTATCTGCAATCACATATAGCTCAGGGTTAAGACTTTTTTCTATCTCTTCAATCACACATAGCATAGGATCAAGACTTTTTTCTATCCGATATAGGACTATTATAAACACGCTTTTAAAATGTATTAGTTTTGAAAATATATGAAAAACTTTGAAAAAACATTTTTCGAAAAATATTTTCAAGAAATTCCCCTTTTTTGGAAAAGAAATATGTGTTTTAAACTTGTTTTCGCAATAAATGTTTTAACTGTTTAAAATCGTGTTTGGTTTTTTTATTTTATTATTCTTAATATTTTTTTATTTTTGAAAAATTTCCACTTTTTTTTTTATATAATTATCAAAATTTATCGTATATTTCCAAAGTTGTTTTATTCCCTTACCCATACTGCAACTACGCATCAATTTGATTGCCTGGATCAAAATAGACACGTCTAATATTTATTAAAGGTGGACCATTTATATATATATATATATATATATATATATATATCAACTTCCTTCATACTAAACACTATTGTATATATGATCTCTACAAAAAATAAGACTATTAGCTAAAGTTTTTTGGAGCAAAAAATGCTGCTATTAATAAAAAAATTATTAAGACTATTAGCGATAAAAGTATTAGCAGCAATTTTTTGTTAATAACAGTAGTTTTTGACTGCCGCTAATTGTCTTATTTTTTATAGTAACTAATTAATTTATTAATTATTTTAAAAAAACTTAATTTATAAAAATAAAATATAATTTAACTCTAATTGAATATCAAAGGATGATCACGCATCTTCTAATTGAATATCAAAGGATGATAGGGCATCTCTTAAGGACTTTTCATAGGTTTATGGCGGTGACCATAATGACTAGTGCCATCAGCTTGCATAATAAAATACATCTTGAAGGACAAGTGTACCAAGTGCCACCAATAGATCCCAAAGTATTCCAACAAAGTTGATTTTTCTAATGAGTGGTTCTCTTACATTGTAGAACCATTTGCTCAGGACCTGATGTTGATTTGAGGCAAATCCCAAGTACAAATATATATGCTTATATACTTATAGGTGGTTTTTTTTACTTTTCATTGATTCTCATGTGAAGTGTGTAAAGATATTTTAAAATTTAATATATATTGTTTCCCTATTCATATAAGATATTCTATATATTATATCAAATGATCAAATAATGTAATAAAAAACAATTATTTAAAGAAGAATTAAAATATTAATTTTATAAATAAATATGATAGAATATAATAATGTCCAAGATTATACAAATCAATGTAGCCCAGTATATTATACTGGGGTCCTAAGCCATTGAGTCCATGTGGCACTCAATCCTGGACTCAATTTGAGGATTGAGTGCCACATGCCCATGGCCAAAGTCAGATCAATGATCATCCAAAAAAGAAAGGAGATTTTTCACCATTGATTCTATAATCATAGAAAGCAAAATCGATGGAAAAAAGTTGGGGTGAAAAATTTAGTATTACCTGTAAATGTGCCTATGGAATCCTCGAGGGCACTCATGTTCAAAACTCATTGACTACTTTAAATTATATGATGGAAGTTGTTTTTCATCCCATATCTTTCACCCAAGGGATTTAGAGATCATGGGTGTCAGACGATTAAAATTTTATTTCATACGGCACATATTGCCAAAATTGATTTTAAATCACTTTTTTGAGATATTGTGTCTCGTGAAATCAAAATATATGATCTCAAAAACCATTGCAAAGAAAGATTGAGACTGGAAAATAATCTCCATTGTCTAATTTAAAGCTGTCAATAGATTTTCAGCATAGGCCCCATCAAAGATGCAGCGAGTGTATTTTAAGGTACTCAAAACTTATGACTTTTAACCTCCAAAATGAATGGTGGAAATGTTCAAAAACAAATTTCTATAACCCTAAGTGATATGGTGAACCTCTAGGTACTTTAAAAAAATAAACTCGTAATTTTAATTATTAAATATAAAACTTTGACTCTGACTCTTATTAATTACATATCCTTTTTATTGTTTTTCAAACGTCACCTTACCAAAACATATACTAAATTCCCAACGAAGGAGAAATGGATTAATATATATAGCACGAAAGAAAAGAACACAGTCTATATAAATGAAGTTCCTAAACGACGGGGAGTGTCTGTTCCAGCCACCTAACTCAGACAAAGGAATCAGATAACTTAAACAAAGTTAAATTATATTTTTTTTTACGCTATAAAAAAATAAGATTATTAACGATAAATTTTTATAACAAAAAACTATCACTAATAAAACAAAAATTATTAAAAGTTATTAAAACTATTAAGTATAAGGGTATCGGTGGTAGATTCTTTGTTAATAGCCGCAATTTTTTATTGCCTCTATTAATCTTATTTTTTGTAGTGTTAAACTCACGTGTCAAAAACTCGTTAAACCGATACATATCATTCGAGCTTAAAATCGATACGTATCAGAATAGTAAAATATCAGACGATATATTGAATATATCGTTGGGCCATATATATAAATGAATGATACAGTACTTTTAATATACCGTATCGTTTGGATCCGATATCGATACGTATCAGTATCGAACGAAATTTTAATCCATAATTAAACTCAATCATATAATTATTGCTAGACAATCTTATATTAATTTCACGTGATACACATTTCAAAATATGATCGTGATCATAATATATCATGAAACATGATTTACCTTCACAAAAATGATCTCAACACCTATTGTGTAAAAAGATTGAGACGAAAATGATGCATGATCTGATTTAAAGTGGTGAACGCTAAAGATATTTTTCTTTCATTTAAGTGAGGCCGTGGTAGTAAAACACTAACACCAGCCTAAATAAAAGCAAAGCAAACAAAAAGATCAGGGTTACAAAAAAAAAAAAATCTTTATTTTGACACCCTTATCTCCAAACAATCCCCTCAGTTTCATCTTTTTAACTTTCTCTCTCTAGAATGTCTTGTCAGCCACCGATTCATGGCCGCGTTGCCTCTCTCCGGCCGACCGACCCAGCTCTTATGACACCGATAGGCCCATGTACCTCAACTAAATGCTCACCCCCTACACCGCCATCTATATCCTCTAAATGCTCTCTCTCTCTCTCTAGTCTCTAGGGTTCTTATATCTTGCTGTTTTTCTTTGATTTCGGATTAGGGTTTTGTTTAATTTCAAGCTTCTTCTCATCTGGGTCGATTTCAAAATGGAAGATTATTCAGAAATGAGTGAGAACACAACAACTAGAGGAGCTGGTTTTATGTACCAATCGATTGCACCACCTGGTTCTTCTGGTTATGGAAGACGAAGCAACAGTAGTTCTACTTCTAACATGCAACAAGAACAAGATCAATCTATGGGTTTAAACAGGTTTCATGATCGATCTACCGAGTTTTTTGTTTCTGAAGTGAAGATCGAAGGGGGTTCTTCTCAAACTTTACATCAATTTAACTACCCTTTTGTGAGAGGAGGTCACCAAAACTCAGTGCAACAACAACAACCAAGTAGTGATAGTTCTAATAATTTAGATGCTATAAAAGCTAAGATTGTTGCTCATCCTCAGTACTCCAATCTCTTAGAAGCTTACATGGATTGCCAGAAGGTGAATTAATATTATTATAATTCAAGAATAACAAATTCTTATTATTATTTTTTTGTTTTTTTTTTTAAATGCATGAGAACGTTTTTTGAAATTAAGAACATAGTTTAACTTTGTTTTTAAAGTATGATTTTGTTACTTGTATATGTGTAGGTGGAGCAAAATATGAGGATATATTATTAAAATTTAGTACTAAATTTAATCACTTTTTTTTTTTAATGTTGTTTATGAGGAGGTAGGTGGGAGCTCCACCAGAAGTAGTTGATCAGCTAACGGCGATGGGCCGAGAATTTGAAACACGGCAACGATCTTCGGTGATCTGCAGGGACGATTCAGCGGACCCAGAACTAGATCAGTTCATGGTGTGCTCATATTGTTCATCTAAATTTTTAATCATCTTTTTCTTGATTTTTTCTCTCATCTGAACCAAATTTTAAGTCCTTTAATCTTGTTGGGTCATCATAATTTTTTGTAAAAATCATTTTTGGCTTGATTACTCTCAGATTTTAGACCTTCATTTGGGTCCTCATAATTTTTAATAAAATCATCTTTTGCTTGCTTATTGTAACCGAATTTAAGCCTTCAATGTTGTTGGGTCCTCATATTTTTTAATAAAAATCATCTTTCGCTTGATTATTCTCTCATCTGAACCAAACTTAAGCCCTTCAATCTTGTTGGACCCTCATAGATTGTAATAAAAATCATCTTTGGCTCGATTGTTCTCTCATCCGATCCATGGAACTCATAATTTTTTAAAATCTTTTCCTTGATTGTTCTTCTTAACAAAGTTTAACTCCTTTAATCTTGTTGGGAACTCATATTTTTTAACAAAACTATCTTGGCTTGATTATTCTCTCAACTGAACCAAATTTAATCTTGTTGGGTTCTTATAATTTTTAATAATCTAGCTTTTCCTTGAAAAATCTTTCATCTGAATCAAATTTTAGCCTTTTAATTTTGTTGGGTCGTCACAAAAAAAATCATCTATTTCTTTACTTAATTTTCTCTCTCATAAGAACGAAACTCCACTCTTTCAATCTTGTTATCTGCTCATTATTTTCTGTCAAACTTACCAATTGGGGTCTCTCTCTTTTTTGTTTCCCACATTGATTTCAGGAAGCTTATTACGATATGCTAGTGAAGTACAGAGAAGAGCTAATGCGTCCCATACAAGAAGCCATGGATTTCATGAGGAGAATCGAATCTCAGCTCAACACCCTCAGCAATGGATCTGCACGCGTTTTCTCCACAAGTAATAAATCTCTCTCTCTCTCTCTCTCTCTCTCATCCAAAACCCACTTCGTCTTCATCATCTTTGCTCGTCTTTACTAGTCATCAACATGGAAACAAATCAAAACCACTCGCAGTTGGCAGTAGAACTGAGAGTTAATCTTACCGTAGAAACAGTGCATGTTCAGTTTGCAGGTACATCTGTGATCGTATAATGTGTCAGTTCCTCGATTATCATATATGTAACTTAGCTTCGCCCCCCTCGTTTCCCGCGAGACAGCTTTGACCGAAATAGTAGTGAATAGGATTTAATGGCCCTCTTTCTCTCTCTCTCTCTACTCCTCTGACCGTCTCTCTCTCTCGCATGGCACGGATATCTGAGACATGGAAGCTCTCGAGACACTCTATTCTGGGTGTTGAGTGGCTGGATGAAGCACGTGGGGAGAGTCATAGATAGAAGAGAAAACGAAGACACAATGGAGCTGACACAGCTGGTATTAGGGTTCCAAAGCCCCATTACCACGAGATCTGACCCCCTCCTCACCGTCACCATAAGCTTAACAAGCTTTGTGAAGCACCCGTTTGTTCCATTGATCGTTTCCTAATTTGTTTTCACGGATATCAAGGTCCCTAAAATCCGTACTACGAACTTCCTTTTGGGTAGGATTCTGAGGCTAAAAGGTAATGTCGAAGCTTGGTAACCTTGGGTGATGCACCAATAATCCACTGATGTTCATTAAATACTATAACTGATCTGTAAGAAACAATAAATAAGTAAAAATCAAACGCATTCACAGATATCAAGGTCCTTAAAATCCGTCCACATATAATGTTGGGTAGGATTCTGTGGCTAAAAGGTGCCTGTTATGCTTGCTAATTTGTTAATCCACAGACTACTTCTATCCATCTTCAGTTGAATATGTTTGATTTTATCTATTCTATTTTGTTTATTATTTTATAGTATTTAATGAACATTGGATGCTGGTCTAATCACATTGGTTACTGTGGTGGGATTCGTTGTATCTTTCTTGCTTTCAGAATCCAAACCGTTTATTTTGTAGAAGGATGCTTGTAGGTTGGTGATGCTGAGCATAGTTACCAAAATCTGCCATTAAAAAAAAAACAAAAAAACTGTCTTTAAAACGCGTCTTTTTAAAAATTACTCTTATTTTTAAAAAATTTCTATTTTAACGTTTTAAACGTATTTTCTATGAGTTTTTTTTGAAATTTTCCTCTTTTTTGTCAAAATAATATTTATTTTTTAATATTTTAAACTATTTCCATTACTTTTTACCCAATGCCTCCCTTTTTTTCTCGAGTAACCATGATGCTGAACACCATGGGTCACACTGGGCTGGTTGGGTATGAACTAATAAAGTTTTTTGGTCTTGATATATGTGAAGATTTCATAGAAATCTTTTGTTAGATTGTTAAAGTTATTTTCCATTACCATGCATTCAAGATTGTTCGCTTCTTAACAACTGCATTTAATTAGGCAGTGAATTTGGCTTGCCATTGATATGTTTTGCTGGTCGACCCTAAATATAGTGTACAAGGCGATGATGATGATGATGATGATTATTATGCTGATCCATATACTTGCACTCATATTGAAGACTTTGTTTAAATGTTTCTTCAATGTCCATAAAGTAAAATTATAGAGAAAAGAATGGTCGAGATTCAATTATTAAGTGAAGTTCAGATGTCTAGCCAAATGGCCATGCAAAATCAATAAAGATCTACCAAGCACTAGTGATATTAATATTATAAGTAATCTGATTTAACTTTTGATCTTTCCTGTTTTGTTTGTGTGGTGAATCTTGAGAAAGTTTTCCAAGGATAAAGTTGCTTTATGCATATAAATTATGGATTAATTGTTTATAATGGGCATGATTAATCTTGTTGGCCAAGTCTGGTAAAAAAACAGTGAAATCTGAAATTAATTAACCTGTAGATTATTAGATCTAGCATCATTACTGCTTCTCAAATTCGACCATTACACCTATGAGCAACTTCATCGAGAAGTTGATTGGACATATAAAAGGATTATAAAGTCTTTACTCCATCTATAATCTCAATTCCTTTGTTACCAATAGCTTAGTTTATTATTTGTTGTAAATGTTAGGGGTGTTATCGGGTCGGTTTTCATGCTAAACTGAAACCGAATTGATAACTACCGGTTTCTAGTTTCTCGAACCGATAAGCCTCCAAACCGAAACTTAACCGATATTTATCAGTTCGGTCGGTTTTCGGTCTCTAAACCTCACTTTTTTTTTTGTAAAATTAAAAAAAAAAACAGCAAGGAAGAGAGGAATAGAGAGAGAGAGAGAGAGAGAGAGAGAGAGAGAGAGAGTTGCTGTCTGTTGTGGAGTGTGGCCGTGTGGGCTTGTGATGGATGGTATCGGTGACTGCGAGCGAAAGGATGACTAACGACCGACTGTGGCCAATGGGAATTGGGAAGTGGAAACTAATGAAATATGGGACATCAATAAGTTTTTCGCTTTTTTCTTGTTTTAAGTTTTAAGGTGCATCCCTTATTTTCTAGTTTTTACGTTTTAACTTTTAAGTTTAGGTTTTAGAAGAGAAAATTTTAATTGCAACCTGTTTTTGTATGCACCTAAGTAATACCATATTATCGGTTTCTTATCGGTTCGGTTACCGGTCTTTTACTTCAAAACCGAAACCGAACCAATATGCCCTAAAACCAAAACCGAACCGATATTTCGGTGGGTTTCGATAGGTCGGGTTGGTTTTCTGCACAGCCCTAGTAAATGTTTATTAATTTTTTGAAAGATTATTTGCATGGTAATTTTGGATATTGTCTCTATTTAATCTGTTGGAAAATTGATATTTTTTAGAAAGGCTGTATTTGTAAAGGATTTTTTTCTTTAAGGAGAAAATTGATAACGTGGTCACTGAGTCAAGGATTTATTATTTTGTCTTATTGAATTATTATCTGAATTCAAGTTTGTATAGTTTAAAAAATGAGTTGGATTTCGATGGCTGGTTTTAAACATTATTATTAGTATTATTATTATTTGAATTGCTAATTTTGGTATCACTTAGTAGAAAATTGGAAATTTTTTGTTGTTATTAATCAAGGAGACTTCCGAGTGCTCCTACGACGTAGTAAACTCACACTTTAGTTAAAGGGATTTTTATCATATAGTGCCTAAGTTATGAACAAAATAATACGACACAGGATAACAATTAATGCCACACAGGATATGATTTTGAAAATGTTTATGGTAGAATGCCAGAACAGATAATCTGGTAAAGAAATGTTCGCTTAACTTATAAATTGAGATAATTTAAGACACATGAAAGGGTGATAACTAGTGTAAGAACTAAGAACTCTATGTGGAGTGACGAAAATTTGAACCAAATTTGGATCTATTACAGTATGAAAGACTGTTGTGAAGAGGTGATGAATGTAAGAACAATTGGTCACTAGATTCATGAGCCTTATATAACAGTTGGTATACCTTAGGTTGTTACATAAAAGTTTAAATTTACATTATAATTGCTTCCATTTAATTGCCCACATTTTTTTTAGAAACAACTATTATTCGTATCCATTCTAGATGCATATTAGAACCATAGTGACCACAAACACGTTTCCCAAAGAAAATATGCATTTAAATGCGTTTTTATGAAAAAGAAAAAAAGAAAAAAAAATGTCTTTTCAGAATAATCACTACAAAAAATAAGACTACCAAAACTGCCGTTATTAACAAAAAAGCTTGTAGTTTTACTAGCGACGGGACTAGTAGCAGCAATTTTTTTGTTAATAGAGGCAGTTTTTGGCTGCCGCTGAAACAACTTATTTTTGTAGTGAATGTCCATATTTTTTTCTCAAAAAAACGTGTTTTAAACTACTTTTTTTTTAGAAGAATATTTTTCCCCTGAAATTACTGAGTTTTACCTTTTTCCGTATATTTTCGTAGCTGTTTTATTCCCTTACCTAGAATTGGTCACTATGATTAGAACATGTTCCGAAGCATAAAATTTTACGTTCTAGGCCATTCAAAGCTTCGGGTTCTAAGTTGATTTATTTTATTTTTGATGGGAAGGTTCTAAGTTGAATAATCTAAACAAATGTCACCTATGAAGAGACAATGGAACATAGAGTAGGCCAAATTAGAAGAAGAAAACTAAAAAGAAGAAACAATTAGGAATTAGTATTTCTCTTATGCCAAGAATTGGTGGAGCAGGCATAGCTGAAATATGAAAATAGAATACACCGCAATGGAAGTCGACCCAATCCCTTGATCATGATTCGTTGGCTTGCAAGGACAAAGAATCAACTAGGTAATTCAATCCATTTGAGTACCAAAAGAAAGCTTATGAGAAAGGAGTATTAACTTTAATGCTCCGTTCATGTCCCGTGTTCTCATCCCGATAAATTAAATCCTAGCATCATTCAGTGTATATTGGGTATCCACCTTATGAGAAATGTTATAAATGTTACGATCCTACCAGTAGGTAAAGGTTTGTATTTATGGATGTCACGATTTTTAGATTGTTCCCTTCTGTTAGGAGGAGAATCGCAGTGATGAAGAGAGCGCTCCTTGAGTGGGTCGGGTCTGGCTTACGGGCTTGTTAATCCCTTAACTGGCCTGATGCACAACAGGCTTTTGGTTTTGGGGCCCTAGCCTGGCCCTTTTACCTAAATTTTCGAGCCCTAGTCCTAAGATTTTAAGTATGGCTAAGTGGGCTGACAGGTTAGTCCGGCCCTATTGACAGCCATAGTAGTGATCCTCCTCTAGTGTCTCACTTAGATTTACCTATTGCATTATCTAAGAGATCTTGGTCCTTTATTTCTCATCCTATTAGTCAGTTTGTGTTATATATGTTGGAAAAGTGTGAAATGTTGACCCGAAATAATACAGGGAACCGGTCCTAGGCACGAGAATGTCGTTGTCTTTAAACCAATATTTTCCCTCACCACTTAGCGCAAGTGGTCACTAACAAGTTATCGGCATATTGATTTCAGGATACAACGAACCGATTGTGTATTCTTGTGAAAGAATTGGTGAATCCGTTCATGCTATCCGAACACCAAATATTGTAAGAACACTCTAATCAAGACCTTTAAAAACGGAACTAGAGAGAAGAAGGGAGATTCCATTGTAGTGAGAGAACAATGATTTTATATTCCTTAAATAGAAAATCAAGTGGTGTGTTAATGCATCCTTTTCCTATGAAAAGGTGCTACAGGTATCTCTCTGAAAAAGACACCACTTTAGAAAGACACTTCTTTTGAAAAGACGTATAACTTTGAAAAGACATCACTTGGGAAAAGACAAGTTTAAGAAAACTTTTAAATATCCAACAATATCATGCTCCTTTTCCTTTATATTGGTCATTTATTTTTTCATTTTCTCCAAAGTTTCATTAGTGTTTCTAATGCATTGCCTTAGTCACAGGGAAGTGAATGTTCTTGAACAAAAGAATTGTGTTGCCTAGAGGAAAAAAGGTGGTTAGTTGTAGGTCATTTTAGACAGTGAAGTATCATCCTAGCAGTTCAATTGGTAGATATTAGGCTTGTTTGGTAACAAAGGGTTTCACTCAAACGTATGAGCTGACTATTAGGATACCTTTTCCCCAATTGCTAAATTAAATTCTATCAATGCGATGCCATTTCATAAGAGAAGATGGTCTCTTCTTCAATTGGATGCTAAATATGTCTCCTTCATGGGGCTTTCCAAGAGGAATTTTGTATGTAACCTCCTGCATTCTCCGTTTAAGGGGAAAAATGCCAAATTTGTCGGTTTATATGGGTTGAAGCAGTCTCCACGAGCTGGTTCAAAAAGTTAGAAATATCGTTGTTAAGTTTAGAAATAGGAGGAGTCACTATGATCACACTCTTTGTTAAGAAGATAGCATGTATCACTGCCATGATTGTTTACATTGACGATAATTTCGTTATTGGTGATGGTGAGGAGAATGTGAGACTCAAATAGTATCTAAGTAGGATGTTTAATATTAACGACTTCGTCCCTCTTAATTAATTTCTTGGAATTGAAGTGGCTAATCGGTGAACAAACTTCATCCATGATCTACTCGAGCAAACATATATGTTGGGCGTATGCCTACTGATTCTTCCATGGAACAAAATTCATTGGACAAATTTTGAAGGTGGTGAGGCACTCCAAGATATTCAGATGTATCAGCGACTAGTGGGAAACCTTATATCGCTTACCATTACTCTTCCTGACATTTCTTATGTTGTAAATATATTGTCAGCTAGTATATACTTTTTCCAGGAACTCTCCATTTAGATCTTATCTATAGAATTTTAGATATTTGAAGTCTAGCCCTGAAAAAGGGATTTTTATATGGTGTGACATGGGCACTTAGATGTTGATATATATATATATATATATATATATATATATATATTCTGATTTGGTTAGATCTCTGTATAATAGCGGTCCACGATTGAGTATTCTGCCCAGGTGTCAACTTGGCTATCGATACTGAGTATCGGTCCATGGAGAACCGATACGTATCCGTTGTTTTTTCGTTTTTTTTTAAAAGCAGGAAGTATCGGCTGATACCCGTATGGTCGCACATGCAATCCCTCACCAACCTCTCTTAAGTCCTAACCATGAACCGATACTCGGTATCGGAAAAAGGAGTTGGGTTAATATTAACCCAACTCC
The DNA here is from genome assembly GCA_021018995.1 of Chloranthus sessilifolius. Lineage (NCBI taxonomy): Eukaryota > Viridiplantae > Streptophyta > Magnoliopsida > Chloranthales > Chloranthaceae > Chloranthus > Chloranthus sessilifolius. The sequence continues at coordinate 96,864,466 of CM037592.1, forward strand.
TTTTTCCTCATCATTTGATGACTAACAGACGACAACTAGCTTTTCCCCATGCCCTGTAAATGCCCTCACCTTGCTTCAACTAGCTTTTTGCAGTTTTTGCAGTATGAATATGACCAAACTATCTACATCGTGACAAGTCTGCATCTATGGTCAGTTCTTTTGTAGTAGGAGCATTTCTCATGAAAGAGTTTTGCAAGTATGACCAAATGGTCTACATCACAAGTTGTTCAAATTTCGATTACAAAATTAATCCAAAAATTACCTCAATTGAACACTTCTAAAATCATCGAAATTCAAGTTAAAAACTCGGAAGTATACAAATCAATGTATAGCATTAGGTAAGCATTGCGAGTGTCGATCCCTCAGATATTGTCGATGGAAATTAAATTGTTAAAACCTTACTTAACTAATCAAATCAATTACTTGAAATATCTAAATCCTATGTTTGGAAACTCTAAAAATGAAAACTTCGTAAAAATGGAAATTCTTCTGAATTGGGAACTTTCTACACGGAGGATAAAATTGAAGAAAATTTCTATTAAGAAGTAACATCAATGTTTAGAATCCACACCTAACTCTCTTTCTAATGTCCTTTTAAAAATCTTTTTTTATTGACCATTGGATTAAATTAAGATATAAAATTTAGACACCAATAATTGTGATCAAATTAAAAGGGTTTAAATTCTATAAAGGCAATCTTTTTATTTGGACAAATCATCACGTAAATCTAAAAGTTCTCTTGGTCGGATAAAAATTTAAATTACTAAAATTTTGTCTGTCTCTTGAATGGATCAAATGTGTTTTCGATCATTCTCATATCTGATCATACTAATTTTTCCTAAATTATTTGATAAAAAAGACTAATTTTATCGAATCATTAAGTATAAGGAGAATATGGATTTAGCTATCCGAATCATTAAGTATAAGGAGGAAATAATTCATAGCATCAGAAGTATTGAAATAGAAAATGATCATTAAAGCAATGGATTAAGAATTTAAATTAAAACTCCATAAGAAATTAAGTTAGGGCTTCATCTTAACTTTGATGTATGGATTTAGCTATCCGAATCATTAGGTATAAGGAGGAAAGAATTCATATCATTAGAAGTATTGAAATAGAAAATGATCATTAAAGCAATGGATTAAGAATTTAAATTAAAACTCCATAAGAAATTAAGATAGGGCTTCATCTTAACTTTGATGTATGGATTTATTAAAACTCCATAAGAAATTAAGATAGGGCTTCATCTTAACTTTGATGTATGGATTTAGCTATTCATAATTCTCGCAATGGTCTTCATTATGTTGCTGATCATATTGAATTGAAGGAAATGTTCGGATTTATAAATGTGTCAATCTTCATCTTCTTGGTCTCTCTCTCAACTCAACTTTCTCAATTTGAATCTCTATTCTAATTAATTAGCTAGAAATAGAAAATTAAAATGCATAAAATAAAAAGCAAAAATTAAATGAAATAAAGTAAAGAAATTACATCAGCCTATGGAAAACTTGGCATAAGCCTCCTTCCCCTTAACATTCTACTTGAATTGAAAACACACGAATATAAAATATAAAATAAATAAGAATAGTATATTAATTAAAAATAAATTACAAGAGGTTCCTACAGAGAGTCAGACCAAAAATTTCATTCTCCTTAACAATTTATTTGAAATTAAAAATCATGAAATTAAAAACTAAAATTAAATAAATTACTCAACTAAAGCTAAAGCAAAAACTAGAGTTTAAAGAGAAGTAGAGGAGAGAGAGAGATCTATGCTTGAAGAAAGCTTGAACTTCAAAGGTTCGTTCTCTAGAATGAGTGGTAGAGTGTTTATATAGAGTAGCAAGGCCTCTTTCTTTCCTTCTTTAGTCTTGTTGATTCCAGTTGATTTCTTTGAAATTTTAACTTTCTCAACCCTTCATGTGAGCTTGCCTTCCTTAGAAATTTACTACCTTAATTTCTAATATTAAAACCTTGAATGATTGATTCTTTCTTCTCTCACCTTTCACCTTTTGAATGATGTGTGCCACACTTGCTAAATACATCAAGTTTGATTGAATAAATCAAATATTCTTAAATATCTCTTACCAAAATCTCTCAAATTCGTGATCTCTCATAAAAATCATCTTTATTTTCTCTTTTAAACTTGCCTTCCAAAACTCCTATCTAGTATTCGTTTGACTTTTCTTTTCTTCATCTTTACCAATCTCTTCCATATATTTCTTTGACTTTGTTGACCATGGAAATTGGTTTTGCAGGCCAATTTAACTCTTCTTTTGAAATTCCTACAATTATCACAAAAGAGTTTAATAAGTGACATTTTATATTAGATTAACTAGTAATTAAAGATAGTTTAAAGGGGAACTATGTAATAAAATTGTACTTATCACCATCACAATACGTCAATGAGGAAATGCGAAATCCAATTGTAGAGTGAAACGTGGCATAGAAAGTACCAACATCTAGTCTTTAATTCAGGTGCCGAAATCGTACACGGACGGAGACACACTTTTTACTAAAATGCCATTATTCAATTTCATGCCACAAGAAAAGAGATACGTATTGGGCTCTAATACGTATCAGTATCGGTTGATTTTTTATTCCTTGATTCTACCTTGTTGGAAGCAATTTGGTCACAAAGAAGAGCAAGAAGCAACATGTGATATCTAACTCTATGTATAAGTCGAATATAAAGCTATGTCTTAAGGTATTTGTGAGGGAACATAGATTAGGTACTTGTGTAAGGTTTCCTATGAACCTCTATAGAGACAATGAAGTTTCCATACACAACTAAAAATCCAGTTTATCACGAAAATGACTAAGCACATCAATGTTGATTGCTACTTTATACGAGAAACTATTGAGTTTAACGAGTTTTATACTCGACAAGTTAAGTTTTAGGAATAACTCACCATTGTTCTCATCAAGGCTTTGGGAAAATCTAGATTGCACCAACTTGAGGGGAAATGCTGAGTATAGAGTTATGTTTTAATTAATATATTGTGTTACGGTTCCACGTTGTATCTCATTGTGGACGTCATTGTAATACTATAGTGTACATCATAGAGTACCTTTATTTCCACCCACAGATTCTTTCCATCCACCCTCATAAGTGGGTGGATGGAAAGAATATGTGGGTGCAAATAAAGGTACTCATAAATATCAATCAAAGGGGGCTTGTGTTCTAATTTTTTTCGCACAACCCTATATCTCCTATCTTCATTTGTTTACCTATAATACCCCTAGTCTCATCTCTTTACTCTAACCTCATCTCATAAACTCTAGTATAAACTTTAACTTTCCCAACCCATCTTAATTAGGCAACATTCCTTGATTTTCACATTTATTGAGGCTACCCATAAACTTCCTTTTATGTATTCATTTCATATTCTATCCATTCTTTCTACTCGACGTATCCACTTTAGCCACATGTATCGTCTTCTTGCCAGTTCTTCATTGCCTAAATCATATGATAATGTTGGCCTTAACACCATTTGTTAAAATTCTCTTTGATCAAGTGGCACTCATTGACCACGCAACACCCAACTTACAAGCCTCCTCTTAATCCACCTGCACTTATCCTATTTGATATATTCTCCTCCATCCCCCCATCTTATTTTTTTCTGGAGCCCAAGTACCAAAAATTCATCCGAATGTTGCACTATATTTTTCTCTTTTATACCCCTACTCCTATATTCACTAAACTCGCAGTCCATGTCTTCTGTCTTTATTCTATCAATTTTCAAACTCCTTAACTCTAACCTTTTTTCATAATTCCAACTTATCATTTACTTGCTTTCTAGTCTAGCCAATTAGCTCCACCTTATCTACAGACAGTATACCATATGGAGCCTCATCTTGCATATTTGTTCTTAATTTATTCATAGGACTCAAGGCAGCCCTTAGGGATTTAATGCAACCCAACTCCGACGTATCTCCATATAGAGGACAAACCTATTTCTTCACAAAGGAGGCTACTCGCCAGGGGTCAAACTTGATGTAGGTCAATATCTCAAAGAACAAATCTATCACAAAGACTTTGGTATTCAAATTTGAAAGCCTTTAATTGTATTATACATGTGATTTTATATATAGCTTCCTATTATTATGATTTTTGTTAAATTTATGAAGAGGATTAATGATTTCCCTTATTTCGTATCATATGTTACCCTCTCTATTTTATAGGAATTTTTTTTGATAAAATATTCTTCTAATTGACTACTTGTACAATACTCATATTGTATTAATCAATTAATAGTAAGAGAATTACTAGTCACCTTGTGTTTTAAATTGAGTATGCACATTTAATTTCCTCCACTAATATTTCTAATAATTTTATTCTCTCTGTCTTTCTCTCTCTCTCTCTCTCTCTATATATATATATATATATATATATATGAAAATGATTTCATCGTCCCAAGGACCACTTTTTTTGTGGTCCCGAGCCTTTTGAAAAGCTGTCATGTGAACCAAGCGGACATTTCATGGACCGTTTAATGTAATCAAATTTTGAATTTTTTTCATGGAGATAAATTTCTGTTTACTTTTTTTTTTTGTTGAAAATGATCTATGCAATGCCCTCTTGCTTCATATGACACCCAAAACCATGGATCAAAATCTCGATTTCGGTTTTGTTCGCCACTAGAACCGTAATTTGGCAAAATTTTGGTCAAATTTTTGGGAAATTTGAGTAATTTTCAGTAATTTTCAGAAATTTGCTCTGAACTTTTTTTTTTTTTAACTCACATTATTAGAAGACGTATTTGAAGTGTTGAGACTAAATCTGGCAAGATATCGGCAATATTTGACATGATTCGGCAAGATCCGACTAAATCTAGGAGGATTCGGCGAGATCCGACTAGATATGACGAAACTGGACGATATTCGGTAAGTTACGGTACCTTTGGGAGAGAATCCATCAAAGTCCGGCGAGAATCAGTCAAAATCCGACAACTTTGGACGGAATCTAATGAAATTAGGTAATTTATGGGACGATACGACGAGATTTCGTTAAGATCTGACAATATCCGTTGAAATTTCATCAAGCTATGGAAGGAGAGAGGAGAGGAGAAAAATAAAAAAATAAACTAAGTGTAAAGGAATGAAACTCGGGTAAATGTATGGGAACAAAAAAAAAATTCGAAGCAGACCTTTAAAGAGTCAAGTGACATTCAAAAATTTCGGCATTAATTTGAAATTTCGGATTATCGGCCAAAAATATCAAATTATCGGCCGATAATTTGGAATTGCGGCCTTTAGCCGAATTTTACCTTATTTTTGTTGCGGGTAGGCCCGGAACCGAAACGTTTCAGCCAAAATTTTGATCCATGCCAAAAACCATGTTTGGTTGTCATATAGAGCATGAAAAGGAGTTGGGATTGACGGTGGTCCTTGGGACGAAATAAAGGATATCCTGGATAAATATAAGATGTGTCTTTCTTATTTATCCAGGATATCGTCTATTAGGGATGACCTAACTGATATAAGAAAAAAAGGTGCATACTCCGATGGAGTGCCCAAGATATTTATACCAAGCTAACGTGGGGCTTCACAAGGTGTCTAACACTATTTTGGTGCCATGTGGAGCCCCAACATGTTGTATAGATCAATTTACATATATATATATATATATATATATATATATATATATATATATATATATATATATTTCAAAACTAAGTTTGTAAGGTGAAAGTCCAATTTTGACTTCAACAGTTCAAATTCCAAGTCTCAAAAACACATTATAGCGATGCAGTTTAGTTTTTAAGATGATCTAAACAACACTGCCTTGCTACACGTGGCATCCAAAATATATCTTTGTGTGTGTGTGTGTGTGTGTGTATCTGAACTTATGAATTTTCTTTATTAATAATAATAAGCCACGAAAACAAAGTTTCGTCGAGACCCACAGTTGCCATCATGAGTTGGCATATGGTAAATTCTGCTCATTTTTCCATGCCTATGGATGTCATAAGCGCGGCCCTCAAAAGGTTTGAACCACATTACCCTGCTTGTAGGTAAATGTACCTAACAGAAAATATCTCGAATGATTTTTTTATATTTTTATCATGAAGATAAGCCTCCTTAAATAGAAGGGAGTGAATTCAGTTAAGATCTCAAGAGATCTTTGACGATTCAATATAATTTCTGATATATTCCTAAAACCATAATCAATCCTAGTCTTGTCTAAAACAAACGATACTCGTCATAGATGTGGATGCCTCTTATATCAATCCTAAATATTTTCTATTCCCTTTCAATAATCACATGTTCCTTGGGAGAAACATATGGTTACATGAAAGATTAGTTCATGATCTCATGAAGTTAGTTGTCGATGAATGGTTGATAACGTCCAATCGTACTTGCTTGTGGTCACTACTTGTCTTCAAGTCCATCACTGTGCATCTCATTCGTTTTTGAGTCGTTAGTGACCCACTAGGTCAGGTCTGTCATGATGTCTTCTAGAAGCACAGGTAGTAAGATCGTGTAGCTTGAGCAAAAACTCTCGTTAGATTAATCTTGGATAAAAGAAAATGGATCATGCAGTGTGTGCTAGTTTGGAGGCTTTATAAAGGTATAGAGGAAGGTACAGTTTTTTATTGAAAGAAAAGAAAAAGGGGACACTACAAAAAATAAGACTATTAGCGGCAGCCAAAACTGTTGCTATTAATAAAAAAATTGCCACTATAAGTCCATCGCTATTGAATCAACAAGGTTTTTTGTTAATAGCGGCACTTTTGGCTATTGCTAATAGTCTTATTTTTTGTAATGAGAGTATAGGAGAGAGTTCCGAGAGGTAGGACCCATGACCATGGCTAGCCTGTTCGCAAGATCAAACGGGACATGATTCTGATAATTTGAAGAGTAGCCCCTTTAATTAGAGATGACTACATTCAATTAAGATCTCAAGAGATCTTTTAATGAATCAACATACTTTCCTGAAAATCCCAATCTTGCTAGAACATAGGATACACATAAAATGATACATATCTCTCTTGTCAATAGTGAATATTTTTATCAGTACCACCTAAGTCATCCTTACTCTACTTTCCCTTGCTACATAGTCAAATTTAAATCTTTAACCAACTCCGTATCTAAAAAAAAATCTATTAACCGACTAGGAAGAGTTGGCCTGCCTGTGGGCCAAATTTCGAGTGGTTTCTGAGTATGAACAGTGCAATGAGACCCGGTTTTTTCTCATGTTGTAATCCATATTTAAAGGTCTAGAAATTAGATGTTAGGGACCTATGAACAACAGAGATACTTGTATCATTTTTCTCCTAGAACTGATTAACCAAAAAGAAAATTTGTATGCCACCTAATAGGTAGAAAAAATGTATAATCTATAAAATAGAAGCATAGGGTGCTGTTTGGATGTTTCAGAATTTGCAAACCAGGTGATGATTGAGTAATCTTGTTCGTGAATCAGGGTATTGTTCTGATATATGAATCAAATTTCCGCTGTGCAAAATGTGAACTGGGACAAAACAGGTATTGAGAGAACTCTCTCTAATATTTTGGTGCAGAAATGCAAGTCAGATATATGAATCAAACAGGCCAGTGACTCCAATTCCCCAAGGAAGTGGGATAAGTTACTTTCTGTACGTGAATTGGGGACATCCAAACATGCCCTTAAAGCATGGTTCAAAATCCCTATTTTCCAGTACGTATCGTCCAGTTCCAGACAATACCAATGTATCATCTGATGCAGACCAATATATATGTATATGTATTGGTCGATGCATTCAAAGTACCGAACCAGTGGCCTCCGAAACCGATATGTATCGGATGATATGTATAGAATCCCATGAGCCTAACTCTTCCTCACAAAACCGGCTTGCAAGGTGAGGATTGCCCCAGGTTTTTATATAGCCCAAGGCTATGATACCCAGGCGATGTGGGACTATTGCTCATGACCCCCCCCCCCCCCCCCCCCCCCACCACCACGTGTAACGTGTCTCTCTACTCCCTTTGGTTACCTGCTCTGATACCATGTAGAATCCCATGAGCCTAATTTAACCTCACAAAACTGACTTGTAAGGTGAGGATTACCCAAGGTTTGTATATTGGCCAAGCCTATGTCGTTTTCGTCCTGAATTTTGAACCATGCCTTAAGGTCCAGTTGTGCTATTTTGATTTCAGTTATGGCTCCTTTACTGTGTAATTGTAAATTGTCACTCTCCTTGACCCATTTGTGTAGTTGATTTTTTTTGTTATTTATTTAATCTTATAAACCATCGGGCTTTGATGTGCAGATACAATTATTGGAAAAATTGTCATGCAATTTTGCATTTTATTCTCAATTTTATGATTGAAGTTAACTGATGCAGATGACAACTGCGAGGGAGTTGGGTCATCCGAAGAGGATCAAGATGGTAGCGGGGGAGAAACTGAACTTCCGGAGATCGACCCACGTGCTGAAGACAGAGAGCTTAAGCATCACCTTCTGAAGAAATACAGTGGGTACTTGAGCCATCTCAAGCAAGAGCTTTCCAAGAAAAGGAAGAAAGGGAAGCTCCCAAAAGATGCCCGGCAGAAGCTCCTCAACTGGTGGGAGCTGCACTACAAATGGCCATATCCATCGGTATGTAGCAGTGACATTAAAAAAATACATAGATTGGATGATCCCAAGGTCTCGGAACTTGGTTTTTGAGAACTTGGGCTGCGTCAATATTATGTAGGATGCGGTCCGGGGATTAAAACCTTGGTATCGTTCTGTGTCTAACTCGAAGTATCGTCTCAAGTGTCAGCGATGCAATATACCACAATATATGTATATGTGTGTGTGTGTGTGAGAGAGAGAGAGAGAGAGAGAGAGAGAGAGAGAGAGAGAGAGAGAGAGAGAGAGAGAGAGGATACATTTCTCTCGCTCTGATACTGAGATTTATCGCCCAATACGTCTTGGAATCGTCCGAGATTTTGGTCCATGCCTTGGTTGCACATATTGGCCGACTCACTGGCTAATTTGCACATGTATCAGCTGACTTGCTTATACTTGGGTTCGCCGAAGACCTGTTGGCTCCAATCCAAGTCCCACTCCATCAGGTTACTTGTTCCTGGGGAGGGTTCAAAATACCAGTTTTCCGGTACGTATCATCCAGCTCCAAAACCGATACATATCGGTTCCAGACGATACATTGGTATGTATATGTAATGCACCGGTGTGATACCTTTGAAGTATCGTTACATTCAAAGTATCATACCTGTGACCTCCGTATCAGACAATAGGTACCTGTTTCGTCCAAAATTTTGAGCTATGTTCCTAGGTCAACTCTTTTGACTCCCAGTGACACAACTGAGTTTGGAAGCCATAGGTGATCCAACCAGCCAATGGATTTTTATGGTAGTAGTATATGACTTCGATGGTTACTCATCCAAGTTTTGTAGCATTAAATGGGTGAATCTTGATCAATGATCATGTCTGTGGACAATGCCACGTCTATTTTAGAATTAATGTGGTTTCACACTTATCACTGATGAAAATATCATTATTAATTTTTATTTAGATATTCAAAAAAACAACTGAATTTCAGCGATCTACGGTTAAATCTAATGGCACTTCAATTCAAGAAAATTTTCCTCACCTTTCTGGACGGAAGTGTTTCATATTTGTGCCTATAGTTGTAAGAATCGGGGTCTTCTCTTTATTTTCATTATTAGCTCCTTAAAAATCATATTGAGAATGGGGGTCTACTCACATTTATGCTTATATATATATATATATATATATATATATATATATATATATATATATATATATATATATATCGGTCACTAGTAGGACTGTCAAAAAGTCAGGTCTGCCCATTAACCTATCCTGTTACATGAATCAAATATTTCATTTTATCCGGGGAAAAGTCATCTCTTTCTCAGCAATGTCTTGTCATTAGCATTCTAGGCATGGCTTAAAATACCAATTTTTCGGTATGTATCGTCAAGCTCCAAAACCGATACGTATCGGATTTGGATGATACATTGGTATGTACTGGGTCTAGACGATATATTGGTATATATCGGTTCTGGACGATACATTGGTATGTGTCATCTGATACGTACCTATAACATAAGTAATGCACTGGTACGATACATTCTGCACTGGTACAATACATTCAAATTATTGTACCAATGACCTCTGAAACCAATACGTATTGGATGATATGTACCAGCACTACAAAAAATAAAACTATTAGCGGCAGTTTTTGACACCCAAAAACTGCCGCTATTAACAAAAAGACTTGTTGTTTCAGTAGCGACAAGACTAGTAGCAGCAGTTTTTTTGTTATTAGCGGCAGTTTTTTTGTTATTAGCGGCAGTTTTTGGCTGCCGCTTAAACACCTTATTTTTGTAGTGCAGTTTCGTCCTAGAGTAGAGTCCCAAACTGTCATGTAGGGTTTTGTCTGGGGGGGGGGGACCTGAGTCCTTGTCCTTGTTTACTTCCCAGGTCTTTTTCTGCTGCTTGATTTTTCTTTTGTTTGGTCTTTTAGAAGGACTACTCCAGGGCTGTTTTATTTGGGTTATCCTTGATTGAGCTCCTTACTCAACTAGTAGGACTACCTTTGTATTTTCTTCAAAACAGCTTTTCTAATTGAACGTCGGTGAATTATTTAAAAAAAAAAACGGGTGGTACAGGAGTGTACAGGTTGCTACGCAGTTAAATCAGCGATTTAGCGTATTTTTGCGCACATTGACCTTCATTGTATGATCTATCACTTTGACTGTATGGATGTCTACATCTTAAACCTTTAATGGGGTAAGATCATGCAAACACCACTTAGGCGTTTACATGATGATCAGGAGAATCAGGTATATATATAAATATACTAGAAAACCTGTTGACAGCCCAAAGGAGTCAGGTCAACTTAGCTATTGGCCCAAACTGAGTGTATGATCATGCAAACACCCCTTAGGTGTTTAAATGACGGTCAAAAGAGTCATATATATATATATATATATATATATTTGATTGACATCATATATGCTTATGATCATTATATTAAAACGTGTATGACATTGGCATGATCATGAGCAGGAGACAGAGAAGGTGGCTTTAGCTGAATCGACGGGTCTTGACCAGAAACAGATCAATAACTGGTTTATAAACCAAAGGAAGCGCCATTGGAAACCATCGGAGGACATGCAGTTCGTCGTAATGGATGGCCTACATCCTCAGAATGCAGCCATGTATATGGAAAGCCACTTCATGGGGGACGGTCCGTACCGTTTAGGCCCGTGATTGTGAAATGCTGGAAAACAATGCATTCGAAGAATGAATCTGTTTCGTTGATCGCCGTTGCATTGGAGCTCAGATGGCAGTGATTGGTTGGCAGAGATTGAAAGCTGTCACTCTTGCCAGGTGATATGTCTTTGCACCAATAGCTTTATGATTTTTGGACTTTGTTTAAGTGTTATTATTATTATTATTATTATCATTATTGTTGTATAATGTGTATAGTTTTTCGAGTTAATCCAATGTGTTTGCAAGTGTAGCTGTTAAGTTGGTTCTTGTTGTTTTGATTAGATTTATAAGTCATAACACAGGAGAGGCTGGTTTAAGAGTAGAAATATTAGTTAGGGTACCTCTATTTGCACCCATTGAATCTCTAAGGGCACCATAGTGGAAAACCCCTATTCACTGCTTCGAATAAGAAAGAAGGTGATCATTTTTTGTTCCAATCTTCATACACAATTGATCTTGATATCATGGGAGTACCATTCAATGGTGTTGGTTTTTTCATTCCAAATTGGCATATATCCCAAAAAGTGACAAAAAATCAAGTTTGTGCATAATGACTTTCATGTGTTTTTCGGCTCACTTTTTAGGATGTGGGTCACGTAGAATGAAAAATTGACTGTCTAATAGTACGCCTATGATCTCAAGATCCATTGTGTGGAAGAGTGGTACAAAAACTTATCTTCATCGTCTGATTTAAAGTAATGAATATTTTTTTGGCTGTGGTGTCCTTAGAGAATCAGTGGTTGCAAATAGAGGCCCTAGGTAGCTATAGAGAAGATCCTGAACTTCAAATCAGAAGGCGTAGATTGCGTTTTCACATGTCCCTCAAATTTTAAATCTTTCTTTAAATTTGGTGCAAGTGCCAACTTTTCAGGTGCAAGCAAGGGCTCCCTTTGGTTATTCTGATTTTGGAATAAATAAATGCCAAAAGTCAGAAGTCAACCACAAATTTTAACCACCCCTGCCTGGATTGTTCACTTGGTGTGCTTTGTCCAAGCCTGACATTTGTCCAACTTTTAGACACCTTTTGTACAGTAGTGCCACACCACTTGAGCAAAGTAAAATCTGTTGACTGCTTCGAATCAGAAGATGGCGATTCTTTTTTGGCTCAATCTTCAACACAATTGATCTTGAGATCATGGGTGTACTATCAGATGTTGATTCCAAAAAAAAATGCCCTTAAAATCACGTTTGGTAGCGATGTGTCATGTGACTTTATAGTCATTTTTTTGGGATTTATGCCACATGAAATGAAAAACTGATCGTTTCATAGTACCCTCTCATGGTCTCCCCCTTGTGTAGAAGATTGGGGCAATAAATCATCTGCATCGTTATAAATCATCTGCATCGTGTTATATATATATATATTTGTTGAATAAGTGAATATATAAAAGAAAAAAACAACAAAATAGATATAAGCTCAACTACTGTGGAGCTTTGGCCATCACCTCACAATAGAAGAGCAAAACTAAGAACAACCAAATAAATTACAACCCGATAGATAGGTTCGAGAGACCTAGCCTATCATCATGAAGACAAATCCGAGTGAAGATTACACTCGTTAATATCCATGAACTCTTGCAAAATACTATGGCTATTACCGAAAGAGGTAAGAGCATCTGTTACTTTGTTGCCGCCTCTATAAATAAGATGAATCGATCGTGAGATAGGTTTAAGAAGCAACCGACATTCGCGTAATATACTTTCGATTGCCCAAGAATTGTTAGTGCCACCAAACCATTGAACCAAAAGTTTTGAATCAAATGCAATGTCAATATTCACTATACCCAACTAGAGAGCTAATTTTATACCATCCAATAGAGCATGAGCCTCAACTTTATTATTGGATCCCGCCCCATAAAATTTAGAAAAAGCTTTGATAAAGTGACCTGAATAGTCTCAAATAATACCACCACCAGATGAACGGCTGGATCTCATAGAACTTGAGCCATCAATATTCAGTTTGTAGCATTCACATGATGTCTCCACTTGATCCAAATGATTATGGGAGCAAGGGTAGTAATCAAATGGGTGCCCAAGCCTAGTAAAATATCCTCCTCTCTACAAATGCAAGATCCCTCTCCCACTTCAAAATATTAGAGGAAATAAGTTCAGAATTAGCATGTTCATTCTCATATTTAGCACAATTTCTAGCAATCCAAATACACTAAGCCACAAACCAAGGAATTATTCTCTTGGTGAGGTTAATCTGAGACATCCTACCAGTAGGAAATCAGCCCATGATTTTATTTTTTAAGGTATTCCCTTCACAGAGAATGTTAAAAATTTTCTCTAAATTCTCTCAAACCGTAGTGAAAGTTTTGCACAAATTAGAAAGTTGCTCAATCGATTCTTCAACACAATAACATATCGGGCATCGAGACGCTAAAGGAATTTTGTGCGATTTCACAACGGAGTCCACAAAAACAGCATTATTCATAATCTTCCACCACATTTTTTTTAACTTTCTTGGGTAAGTTAGTGCTCCAAAACGATTTCGAGATAACATTAGGATGATAATGAAATCTTAAACTATTCCAAGCCGAATTAGAATTGAACGACTCATTCGTACTAGGCTTCCAAAATATTTTATTATTCCCTTCATTCAAAGACTTAGTGCACATAATACTAGCTGAAACACTAGGACCCATCACATTAATAAAACTTTTGGGCATTCCAAGTATAATTATGAGAGCAATGTAAAAAATCGGCCAGAATTGATCCTATTAAGCATACTCCTAATAAGAGGAGTTTTCGAAAACCAAGGATGTTGTAAAAGTATGGTATTTGCTCCATTTCCAACCACCCATTGACAATTTTCCATAGTAAACTTCATTTTAGATCGCATAGAAGCCCAAATTTTCGATTCCCCAAATTCAGTCTACACCCCGTCTTTGTTGATCATTTTCCAACAGAGCTTAGTTATGCCAATTTGATGTATGTCAGTAAGTTTTTTCATCCCCAATTTACCCTCATGAATGAGTTTAGCAATTTTATCCCAAAAAGTCTAATGGGTTTTATTTTTGTCATCCGTTTGGCCCAAAAAAAAATTTGCAAAAATTTCCTCAATGGCTTCCGTGACATACTTAGGAATCGATAAAATAGATAAAAGATATATGGGTATACTAGTGATGACATGATTTAAGAGGGTCAACCTTCCACCATCAGAGAGTAACTTTGACTTTCAACCCTCCACCTTCCGGGCCATATTATCAACCAACTTCCAACAAAACTCCTTAGTAAGTCTATCTTTAAAAAGATGAACTCCAAGGTAATTAGTAGGCAGAGCTCTTTGATTAATTCCTATAGTAGAATTAATCAAAGTTTATTTTTAGCCCGAACCTTCCTCATAAAGAGTTAAGAAATCCTTTAGATTTTTCAAGGACTTCTTAGTGCTTTTGGTGAAAATTAGAATGTCATCTGCAAACAACAGATGACTTATGGCATTTGAATAAGGACAAATATGAAATGTTTTCACTAAGCCACTCTCTCGCATGTAATGGAGTCCCCTACTAAGCACTTCCTCGGCCAAAATAAAAAGTGATGGGGATAAGGGATCACCTTGTCATAACCCACGAGATCCTTTAAATATCCGTGAGGTGGTTTATCAACAAGCACAGAGAACCAACAAGAGGAAATACACCCAGAGACTAGTTTGATCCACTCTTCAGAAAAGCGAAACCTCTTCAAGACTTGAAATAAGAACGTTCATTCGATACGGTCATAGGCTTTCGATATGTCGATTTCAAGGCAATATTACTCCCAACAATTTTCTGATCAAGATCCTTAATGAGTTAACGAGTAAGATGTTAAAAGTTTCTATTTTGGTGGCCGTCACTATGGTCAATCTGTTGACCAGTGAATGGTGTAAGATCAGTCTTTAAATGTAATAGTTGTTAATTCGGTGAATTTGAGAGAATAAACAACTAATAATTAAGTCTTTTAGTTAAGGTATGATTATGATTTTCAGTAACAATATAATTAGTAATTTGAGTCCTTAATGGGAAAGGACTCACTGGCTATAAATAAAAGGAATGTTTGGTCCCAACGATGGCTCGACATACTTCAACCCTCCTTATTAGCAAAAGCATCCTTATTATGCTAGGAGCTATTAAGGGCGAGGAAATCATTGAAGATTCAAGCGGCAACTCATCTTTCATAGCTCACACTCAAAATACGCACATATATTTCAATTTATGGATTGTTGATTTATTATTTTAATTAATTATACGCCTAGATTCTAGGGCAATTATTTTGGGTTGTCGGATCAATAGATTCATCAATTGGTATCAGAGACCGGATTGGCCCATGCTTGATCGAAACATTAAAATATATTTGTACCTTATATATTACTTATATTGTTGAAGATGAGGGAATCTCTTCTTCTATCTTTTATTGAGGAAGGGGATTATAATAATTTAGACGTGATCAATTTAATTGACTGAGGACTTTTATTGAAGAGCATATGAAGGTTTGTGGAGTTTCGAAGGTCATCTTCCTCGGATGGGGAGTTTCACGTTTTTTATGTGATTTCAGTATTTGTCTTAATCTTTTGTGTGGTTTCTTTACTGAAGTTGGACCACAACCTCCTACGCAATCTTCTAATGATAGTTGTTTGGTCGATTAATGTCACATTGTAAGGAGATCTGGTAGTTTCCTTGTTTTGTTAACTTCTAAACCAATTTCATGTTTTTCTGGATCAAGGAACTTGGACCACTTGGGTACATCTGAATCTGCTCCTTTCTATCTTACATTTAAATCCAACCTTGTTGAATTTGGTGATGATTTGGATGAGTCAAGTTCTTTTAGATATTGAATCTGCTGGTGTTTAATGCAGTTTGTGAACACTGTTTGGTGTTTGTTGAGGCTGTATAGCCTATTTTGGTAAAATTTACCACTATGTATTAGTATATTGTTGAGGAAACTCAATTATGGACGAATCCAAAGCGCGAGTTGATAGAGGAAAAAGAGGCCTTATGGTCTTTATTTGTTCTTTGTTTGAAGAAGATGACTAACCCTACCAGCTGTGTCTTACGTCTATGTACGACAGGTCTCATGGGCCTATGACCCAATCCGTTGTATAGTCCGCATGCCCAACCTGACCCATGGACCCATAGTTCATACGACCCGACCCGTTTTGTGACCCAACCTAGTCGAGAACCGAACTTGAGTCATGACCCGATCTAGCCCATGGTCCGGTCCGGTCCATCACTCAACCCGGCCCATGGTTCATGACCCGATTTGGCCCGTTAAACTCGATCCGTTTGTCCTTAGGGCCCAATTTTAACCTATATTATTCTTTATTCTTTTCGAGTCATTTTTAGGCTATTTATAAGTTCAATTTTGAGACATTATATATGAATTTTGACTTTATCGTTCATTCTGAATCTGTTTTTGAAGTTTGTTTTTTAACTGGAGCTCTCTGTTGTGACGTTTTCATTACCTGATCTCTTTTTAATATTTTTTAATCAGATAATAATTGTATATTTTAGTGCTTTTAATTAGGGTTGAGTATTGAAGGTTGTGCTCTAGTACCAAGGCTGGTACTTACATAATGTTACTCATGATTATTATTAATTTTTTATACTTACAACATAAGTTAGATTTGACTACTTGTATCTCTTAAGTGATTTATTTTTTATTATTATTTAATCACTTTTATGACCATATAAAATATTATCAATCCAAAATTGAAAACATGGCTTGGAAGGATTCTTCTCTCCAACGATGATGATCTTTCCTAGTGTTGTGATTTTCATAGTGCGATTTATATTTGTAAAATATCGTATTACAAATTCGGTGAAGATGTGTAGTAAATATTGAAATCACAACTTGAGGAATTACTTCTGCCCAATGATAATAAATCACTCAATGTTGTGTGATGGTTGTGTTTTACTATTTATTATTTTGTGTGTAGATACTGCTAGCGTGTTGTGACTCGACCCAACGGAGGGTTATAACGATGCAAATAGTATTACAATCATTAATAGAAATTGACGAAGCAGCTAGTGTGTTATGACTTGACCCAACGAAGAGTTATAATGGTGTAAATTACTTCTCAATAAAATCACATTGGTTTTATTTTTATTATATTCCTTGACATAATTTAGCTTTTGTATAAAATACTATAATATAATATTGTGAAATTGATAGTTACTACAATTGTATGTAGACATAATAAAACCTTTAATTATTGTGCAACATTGAACTCATCTTTTATTGCTAATATGATTGGTGGAATTGAATCTTTGAGTAACTCAAATTATGGCAAATAAAAGGAATAAGTTCAAATTGTTTTAGGTTGCATAAATCTTGACTACGCTATATAATTTGATAAACTCAAGGTGCTCACTGCTGATGCCTCAATTGAGCATCTGAAAGTGAACAATAAGGATTTGAAATAATGGGATAGATAAAATCGTATGAGCCTTATGATTATAAAGAGTTCCATTACTAATGCGATCTGATGAGATATTCATGATTTACACAATACAAAGGAATACATGCAAGCTATTCAGGAACAACTTCAGGAGACTTCTAAAGCACTTGTTAGTAGTCTTATTGTTAAAATGAGAACCATAAAATACAATAGTCATAGTGGCGAATGGGAGCACATTATAAGAATGAGTGACATGGTGACTCAATTGAAGGAAATTGACATGGGCTTTTATGAGGGTAATCTTGTTTACTTCATCATGACTTATCTTCTTGTATAATTTGGTTCATTTAAGATTAATTGTAATACGCAGAAAAATAAGTAGAAGATAAACAAGCTAATCGCTCACTGTGTCCAAGAAGAAGAAAGACTTAGGATTGAAAAACTCATTATGCCGCTTTTAGACCATCGAAAGAAAATTTTAAGAGAAAGAAAGATCATATAAAGAAAAAAATATGAAAGTTTCTCCATCGAAAACCAAACAAGGAGAAGCTAGCGGATCTACTTCTGATATCAAGTATCACTTCTGTAAGAAGAAGGGACACATCAAGAATGATTGTCAGAAATACAGAGATTGGCTAGTTAAGAAAGATAATGACCCAATATTTGTGTGCTTTAAATCACTTTATATTAATGTTTCATGCAATACGTGGTGGATAGATTTTAATGCAACTATTTACATAAATAATTTAATGTAAGGATTTCAATCCAACAAGAAGTTAAACAAAGGCGAACGAACCATCAAACTTGAAAATAGAGTAGAAGTAGGCGTGGAGGCATTGTGACTCTCTGTCTTATTTTAGATATTGGTTTCATTTTGGATTTAGTTGATACTATTTACGTTCCAAGTATCACTAGATCCTTATATCAATTTCTAAATTGGATTCATTAGGTTTTGAATTTAAATTTAGACATAATATTTTTACTTTATTAGTCGATTCCGATATTGTGGGTGGTAGCTCATTAGTGGGAAATCTTTATAGATTGAATTTGGATTCACCTTATGCCCAATCTTTAGTTTCTATGTATATGGATGATAAAATTAGTAAGAAACGAAAATGAGCAATCAACAACTCTTCCATTTTATGGCATAAATGTTTAAGTTATATATCTGAAGATAGAATGAAGAGATTAATTAAATATGATAAAATCGATGAGCTTGATTTCTCTGACTTCAATACTTGTGTAGATTGCGTTAAAGGAAAACTCACGAAGACTAATAAGAAATGATCTATCAGGAGCACGAGTTTGCTAGAAATAGTCAACACTGATATTTGTGGATTGTTTTCAACTCTTGCTATTGGTAGCCAAAAGTATTTTATTACCTTTACTGATGATTATTCTTATTTCGATCTTATATTTCTCATCCATGAGAAATCTGAGGCCCTGGATATGTTCAAGATCCATAAAGCCGAAGTTGAGTTACAACTCAATTCGAAGATTAAAATTGTGAGATCTGCTAGAGGCGGAGAGTACTATGGTAGATACTCTAACACAGGTCGCAATCCAGGACCATTTGCCTTGCATCTATAAGAGCAGATATTGTCGCTCAATACACCATACCGAGAACACATGAATAAAACGGTGTAGCTAAGCGACGAAATCGTACTTTTATGAATATGGTGAGAAACATGTCGTGCAATTGTTAGTTGCATGTGTTCTTATGAGGAGAAGCCTTGAAAACAGCGGTATATATCCTGAATCGAGTTCCTAGTAAAATTATTACCAAAACTCTTTATGAGCTATGGGTTGGAAGAAAATCGACTTTAAGATATTTATACATTTGGGGTTGTTTAGCTGAAGCACAGGTGTATTATCTGCAATTAAGAAAATTAGATCTTAAAACTATGAGTTGTCATTTCATTGGTTACTCTGATAGGTCGAAATACTACAGATTTTATTGTCTCACTCATAGTACTTAGATTGTTGAGACTAGATATATAAAATTCTTTGAGGACTGTGAGAACAGTGAGAGTGTTGTGTCTAGTAAAATCACTTTTGAGGAGAATCGAGTTATAATTCTTATCTTTTTTATCCAAGAAAAGGTGACACCAATATCAATTATTCAAGAAAGTATTGATACACCTGAGGCTATACCTATTGAAACATCCCATATTGAGGAGGCTCTTGCTCCTATAGTGACCGTCAATGAGCAATCATTACGTAGATCAGAGAGACCAAAGCAGTCAATCATTTCTGATGACTATATCGTCTATCTCAATAAGAGTAAGTATGATTTTAGAAAGGAAACAGATCATGTTTCCTTTCACTAAGCTATGATGAGTGATAAATCAACTCAATAGCTCGAAGCTATGAAAGATGAGTTGGAATCAATGAAACATAACTCGGTCTGGGATCTTTGCGAGTTACCTAAAGGAGTTACTCCAAAGGTAATGTAGACAGATACAAGGCCCGATTAATCGCTAAAGGATTTACTTATAAGGAGGGAATAAATTATAAAGAGACTTGCATAAAGATGTCTTTATGATACAACCTGAAGGTTTTCAGGTTGAGAGAGAGAACCATTTAGTTTGTAGACTCAAAAGGTTTATATATGGTTTAAAGCGGGCATCTCTACAATAATATTTAAAACTTCACAAAGTTATTTTAAAATTTTGTTTTAAAGAAAATATTGTGGATCAATACATATATCTTAAAATCAGTAGAAGAAAATTTATCATCCTTATTTTGTATGTTGATGATATATTATTTGCGAGTAGTAGTTTGAGCATGTTACATGAGACAAAATATTTTTTATCAAAAAGTTTTGATATGAAAGATCTTGATGAAGCTTCCTACGTGATATGAATTGAGATTCATCGAGATAGAGCCCATGACATATTGAGATTGTATCAAAGAGCTTATATTGATAAAGTTATTAAAAGATTTAACATGCATAATTGCTCTGTTGTTGTTGCCCCTATAATTAAGGGTGATAATTTAGACTACTTTGTCTACTATGAAAGCAGAGTTTATTACATGTTTTGAGGCAATATGTAAGGCGATATAGTTAAAAAAATTTATCTCCAAGCTTTGAATTATTGATAGTATTTTAAGGCCACTGAGAATCTTATGTGACAATTCTGTTGTGATAGCCATCTCCAATAACAACAAGACTAGTGGAGATTTCAAATATATTGATATCAAATATCTTGTTGTAAGGGAGAAAGTTTATAATTAAATTATATATATTGAAAAGATCAGTACGATACTCATATTGGCTACTAAAGACTTACCTTCCAAACTCTTTTCGGAGAAGGTTGTATGCATGGGATTAAATGATAGTTTTGACAGCCTTTGAAAGTGGATGTATAAAATTTAATATATTTGTTTAATTGATTCGAAAATAAGGATTATTTATTTATTTTTCTATTTTTATGCAAATAAAATTTTAGAACATATGGTGCCAATAGATGACAATAAAGTAAGACCAATAATAGATTGAGTTTATATATAATAACCATTTAGTTTGTAAACTTACAATCTATATGAAATCATAGTAGTTGGAATCCATGTCGTTGATGAATTCTAATACGGTAACTAATGAACAATCATGTGTCAATGACATGATGCATTGACTATATTGATTTTGTGCTAATATTTTCATTGGACCGGACTGATTATAAAGACTTTGATTGAGAATTATTAGAATTTGTCATTCAAAAAAAGTTAGCTAACATTTGGTAATCGGAGTTTATTGACATAGTGTGGTCATGTGGGAGACTGTTAGAAGTTTCTATTTTGGTGGCCGTCACTATGGACAATCCATTGACCGGTGAATGGTGTAAGATCAATCTTGAAATGTAATAATTGTTAATTCAGTGAATTTGAGAGAATAAACAACTAATAATTAAGTCTTTTAGTTAGGGTATGATTGTGATTTCCAATCACAATATAATTTGTAATTTGAGTCCTTAATGAGAAATGACTCATTGGCTATAAATAAAAGGGATGGTTGGTCCCAACGATGGCTCGATACACTTCAACCCTCCTTATTAGCAAAAGCATCTCCATTATGATAGGAGGTATTAAGGGCGGGGAGAACGTTGAAGATCTAAGCGACAATCTATCTTTCATGGCTCACACTCAAGGTGCGCACATATATTTTAATTATGGATTGTTGATTTATTATTTTGATTAATCATACACTTAGATCCTAGGGCAATTATTTTAGGTTGTCGTATCAATAGATTCATCACAAGAATGATGTTATCGTATATATTACGGCCTCTGACAAATCCTCTTTGTTCATTAGAGAAGGACGAATTAGGGAAAGCCGATAAGAAAGGATTTTTTAGAAGATCTTATAAAGAAAATTATATTGATTAATTGGTCTAAATTGAGAAAACGAAGATGAGTTGTCAACTTTGGGGTGAGAGAAATGAAGGTAGAATTTACTGCTTTGGGTATAATCCCTTCCTCAAAGAAATTGCCAACAACTGCAATGGTGTCAGAGTTAATGATGTCCTAACATCCCACAAAAAAACATCCCGGATATCCTTCTGGACTAGGGGCTCTATCACTATTCATGCTTGATATAATATTGTGAATTTCCAATTCATTGGGTTTCCTTATTAGCTCTCTATTTTGATCATCAGAAATTTTCTTTGTAATGACATTAAGAATGACAAAACCACTATAAGAGCTCGATGAAGAGAGAGAAGCTCTCCAAATTCCTTAGTAGCAACCTCACCAATTTGATCACTCCCTTCAATCAATCTACCATCGGTAGTAGTGATAGACAAAAAAAATTTCCTAGCAGCTCCCACTTTTGCAGTAGTGTGAAAAATATAGTGTTATTGCCACCTTCGTTTAGCCATTTCACTCTAACTTTTTGTCTCCACATAGATTCTTCATCTTAATGCACATTCGCGTTTTTGAGCTCCTCCTGGAGTTGAGTAGACCAGCCTTTATCGATTATTTTTTTTCGATATTCATAACACAGGCCTCAACTTTCCTTATGTTGTCTTGAAGATTCCCAATGACAGTTCGATTCCAGGTTTTAAAAGTATATTTAAGTCTTTTTAACTTAACAACAACCCTATATATTGAGGAGTCATTCGCCCATTCATCCCAACTACCTTTGACGATATCCAGGAAATCAGCTCTATCCAACCATAATTTTTGAAAGCACAAGGTTTGAGAGTACTAGAGAGCGAGTCAATGGAAATGATGAGAGGACAATGATCAGATGATAATGTTACGTCAAATTCTAGGATTGGCGCAACTTGCCTGTTTTGACTTGTTTTTGAGGAAACGCTTAAATAGGTCTATATTATTAGTAATTAGAGTTTATCTTAATGCATGAACGTATATTGTGATGTAGATTGAGGGCGAGAGGCCATCAATAGGACTTTGCTTGACTTCGCATAACTCCGAGTTTTGGTAGGAGAATCTCATCTTTATAGTATTTTATTTTAATTCGCATGGATATTTTGAATTAAAATCCTTGAACTTGCATATGCCATTGAAATCACATCTGTAAACTGAAATTGATATGAATAACTGAAAATCTAAATCTACCTGAATCCTGAAACCTGAATCTGCTTAAAATCTGAAAATCTGAAATCAAGAACCTGAACTATGTATAAGAGACTTGCATCTGATTTATATTAGTATCTGCATTTGTTTTATAATTGACCTGAACGACCCCTCAAAAATTCCTGAACAACTTCCTGGCACAAGTTTCCCTCATTACGCAGGGGCTTGTTGTATCCTGAAAAAGGGTTCATGAACGACGATGGTAGGTAGGGGTTCCCATCGGCTATATTCCTGCTCTCGAGATATAGTTTACTCGGGAGGTATTTTAAGTTGAGGATTAAGTCATGAATTACTGAACTTTGCATATAGAAGTTAGAGAAACTAAGATCAGACCTTTGAAACTGTTTTCACACATTTAGAAATAAATCTTATATATGGTTTCCGTACCTAAATTCAGTTTATTATCTGCTTATATGTTTGACAAGCTATATTCCGATATTTGTTTTGAAACCATGTTAGTTAAAGTAAAATGCCGTAGATGTCTTTCTTCTACTGAGCTTTGTTGGTTAGCTCACTCCGACTATTCATGTGTTCGTGTAATCGACGTGGCTATTCGTATTGTGGATCGATCCTGACTACGTGCCTGAGGAAGAGCTTGAGGTTCCTCCTGAGGAGTTTTTTCCAGTATAAAACTTACTAATTTTCTTATTTGTGGTGAGAGTTAGACTTGAATTTGTGGGCCCATTTTAGTTGGATATCATAGTTTTATATTTGACGTTGATTTCTGTTATGAGCCATGTTTCGATGATGGTCGGCCATCATCGGTGGTTCTTTACTTTTAATTGTTTTCGCATTTATTTTAGCTATGAATATTTATTGCGCTTTACTCTGATATGTGCCCTGTTTGTCCGGCTTATCGTTTATTCGATAGGTTGGTGAACTGGCCTTTCCTATACCTGAAGGATTGGAAAAGTCGGGTCGTCACAGTTGGTATCAGAGCTATGGTTTTTAGATTCTTTAAGGACCCATGAGAACCCAACCGTGACCCGGTACAATTCGCATCAGAGTCATGTCGTTAGGTCCAATCACTAATCATGTGTGATTGTCTTTACAATCAATGTTGGTGATGTTGTGGTGTTCACAATGATGATCAGATGGCCCCAAGATTTAGAGGCAGGCGGAGGCGAGGTAGGGGTGCCTTTAGAGGACATTCTGAAGGTGTCGGTACATCGAGGAAGTTGCCTTCAACCGGTTCTAATCTGATCCCTATAGGAGCCGGAGTTGATAGAGGTCAGGGTGAAAGAATGGAACAAGTGTTGGAAAGTCTGGCCACCAACATTGCTCAGCAGACCGCATCTATGGCTCAGCAGACTGCTGCAATCGCCCAGCAAGCAGAGCTGATTTCTGCTGGACAACAACAACAATCATCAGGATTTGCCGAATTCGTGGAGGATGAGACCTCCAAATTTTTGGACTGCACCGACCGATGGAAGCTGAAGGTTGGTTGGATGAGATGGAAAAGATCTTCGAGGTGCTTCAGTGCACCGATGTCGAGAAGGTTAGATGGGAAACCTTCAAACTGGATGGACAGGCTGGACCATGGTGGAAGTCCGTGGCTAGACACCGGGAGCAGGAGTTTCCCAATACTCCTTGGACATGGGCTGAGTTTATCGAAGCGTTCAACGATCAGTACTTTCCCAAGATCGTTAGGCATCAGATGGAAGTTCAGTTCATCGAGCTGAAGCAGGGGACAATGTCAGTGCGTGAGTATGGAGATGAGTTCACGCGACTTTCAAGGTTTGCACCTCAACATGTGGCCACCGATATGATGAAGGCCAGAAAATTTCAGCTGGGCCTTAGGCCGAGTCTACAGGAGAGCGTGGCTATGTGGGAAATGGAAACATATGGAGGAGTACTGTCAAAGGCCCTCATAGCAGAGGAAGAAATTCAAAAGCGGTTTTTGAGAAGCAGTCAGCCGAACAAGGACAGGGTTGTACAAGGGCAGTCAGGTACTTATGAAAATAAGAGGGCCAAGTTTACAAAGCCGCCAGTGAACCTTATTCAACCTGTATTTTCTAGACCAACATTTTCTTCTGGACCGACCCCTTATCAGAGATTGGCAGAATCATCACATGTGCAATCAAATGACCAGAGTTCTAATGCTAGTGGAGCTTGATTGTACAGGATCCTCTTGTGCACCACCTTTTGTTTCGGTCACTATGTGCCTAAGGTTCGGGAAACCACACAAGACCGAGGATTGTAGGAGGAACACTGGAGCATGTTTTCGGTGTGGCGCAATCGGACACATGGTTAAGGATTGTCCTCAGGAGGACAAGGGAAGAACTAGTTCGGCTTCTACTCAGAGATCGACCTGCCCAATTGTTCAAGGTCGAGCTTATGCCGTGATGGCCCAAGAAGCCGAAACATCGAACGACGTGATCCAAGGTATTATTAAAAGTTGAGATGTCTTCTTATTTTATGTGTTATATATAATTGCTTGATATTTAATAAATTTTGTTAATAAGTTATGGATGAACACACATGCTTAGGAACTTTTAATTGAAATGTTTGTCTAAACTAAGGTACCCTTTTTATGCATCGGGGGAGCGATGTAAGCAAAACCGAAGCGCGAGTGTTGATAGACCCTGGGTCTACACATTCTTTTATTACTCCATTGTTCATTTGAGAAGTTGGGAATCATTCCCAAGGCCCTTGATTTCATCTTGGCAAGGTCAATTCTACGCAACTCGGTGAGCACCGATACCATGTGTCAATCGCTGATTGTGATGATCGAAGACCACGAGACGGTCGATTTGATCATTTTGAGCATGGAAGGGTTCGACGTGATACTAGGGATGGATTGGTTATCTACTTACCATGCGAGCGTGGATTGTCTTCGAAAGATTGTAACATTCCGCCCGCCGAAGAGAAAATCTTTTCGATTTTGCGGAGTCAAATCTTGTGTGATACCGTTTATCTCTGCCATTCGAGCAGACCGTATGATGAGGAACGGGTGTTGTGGTTATCTGGCCTACTTGCAAGATCATAAGGAGGAGAAGAAAAATATTGCAGATATTACGATTGCTTGCGAGTATTCAGATATTTTTCCTGAAGATCTACCGGGATTACCACCTGACAGGGAGATTGAGTTTGCAATTGAGTTAGCGCCGGGTACTGAACCAGTATCAAAAGCTCTGTATCGAATGGCGCCTGTAGAATTGAAAGAGTTGAAGGAGCAGCTTCAGGAACTGCTAGATAAGGGCTTTATTAGACCGAGTGTGTCACCCTGGGGAGCACCGGTTCTATTTGTAAAGAAGAAAGACGGTTCAATGCGGCTTTGCATCGATTACCGCCAGCTAAATAAGTTGACAATTAAGAACCGTTATCCACTTCCAAGAATTGATGATCCTGCTCGATCGCCATAAGGAGCAAGGTTCTTCTCAAGATCGACTTGAGGTCGCTACCATCGGTTGAAAGTTAAGTCAAGACATTCAAGATGCGTTCGAAGAACCGATATGGGCACTACGAGTTCTTGGTCATGCCATTTGGGTTGACAAACGCACCCGCGTCATTTATGGACTTGATGAACGTGATATTCAAGTCACATTTGGACAAGTCTGTAGTAGTTTTTATAGATGACATCCTCATCTATTCAAAGACGCGAGAAGAACATGAGCAACATCTGCGAGTGGCTCTACAAACCCTTAGAGACCATCAGTTATATGCAAAACTTAGTAAGTGTGAGTTTTGGCTTGAGCAAGTCAGTTTTCTAGGCCATGTTATCTCTGAGATCTGTATTACAGTTGACCCAGCAAAGATTGAGTCAGTGATGAATTGGGAACAACCAAAGACCGTTACGGAGGTTCGTAGTTTCCTCGGTTTGGCAGGATACTATAGAAGGTTTGTGGAGGGCTTCTCCAAGATATTAGGTCCTCTTACACAACTTACGAAGAAGAATACTAAATTTGATTGGACAGAGCAGTGTGAGCAAAGTTTTCAGGAACTCAAGAAACGATTGACTCTGCGCGATTTGCTATACCATCAGGCAGGGGAGGCTTTGCAGTATACAGTGATGCATCATATGGGGGTTTAGGCTGTGTGCTTAACCAGAATAAGAGAGTCATTGCTTATGGGTCTAGACAGCTAAAAGACCATGAGAAGAATTACCCGACGTATGATCTTGAGTTGGCAGCAGTGATTTTTGCTCTAAAGATCTGGAGGCATTACCTTTATGGGGAGACCTTCGATATATTTACCGATCATAAGAGCCTCAAGTATCTCTTCTCACAGAAGGAGTTGAGTACGAGACAGCGTCGATGGATGGAGTTCTTGAAAGATTATGATTGTGCCATCTAGTACCACCCCGGGAAAGCAAACGTAGTGGCAGATGCGTTAAGTCGGAAGTTCTCTGCTCAGTTATCACATCTCACCGCAAGGGTGCGACGATGGCATCTATTAGAAGATATGGCTCTAAGTAGCATGAGATTTGACGTAAAAGGTTCAGGTGCGTTAATGGCTACGCTGGTAATTCGTTCCACTCTCTATGAGAACATTCGCAGACTTCAGATGATGGATGATGGACTTATGGCTATCAGACGGGATGTGATTGGGGGAAGTAAATTAGATTTTTCTATCAAAGATGATGTCACTTTGTTGTTTAGAAACCGGGTATGCGTACCAACTAGTACTGAGCTTCGGGATACTATTTTGGAAGAGGCTCATAAGTCTATGTACGCTATTCACCCTGGCAGTACCAAGATGTACCAGGACTTAAAGAAAAGCTTCTGGTGGAGAGGTTTAAAGAAAGATGTCGCTGTGTATGTCTCGAGATGTCTTGTGTGTCAGCAAGTAAAGGTGGATCATCGAAATCCAGGATCAAGGTAACCACTACCGATACCTGAGTGGAAATGGGAGGCCATTTCTATGGACTTTATTTTAGGATTGCCAAAAACATTAAGAAAATATAATGCCATATGGGTCATTATGGATCGATTGACTAAGTCTGCACACTTCCTTCCTTATAATACGTCGTATACCGCCAACAAGCTCGCAGAATTATACATCAAGGAGATAGTTAAGTGCATGGTATACCGGTCGATGTATCTCGATAGAGACCCGATGTACACATCTCGGTTTGTAGCGATTTCAAGAAGGAATGGGCTCTAGGCTCGATTATGATACAACATTTCATCCTCGACCGATGGGCGGTGAGAGGTGAATCAGTTATAGAAGATATGTTACGTGCTTGCATGTTGGATTTTCAGGGTCATGGGACCAACATTTACTGATCGAGTTCGCCTACAATACTTGATTACCGAGGCATCGGCATGGCACCCTACAAAGCTTTGTATGAACGACGTGCGGTCTCCGCAATTGGGAAGAAGTGGGTGAAAACTCATTTTAGGTCCGAGATCGTGGAGAATACAACCAGACGATTCGGTTAATCCGTGAGAGACTACGCATTGCTCAAAGTCGTCAGAAGAGTTACGCTGATCTGAAAAGGAACCATGTTGAGTTTAAGGTGGGAGATAACGTATTTGTCAAAATCTCTCCTACAAAAGGCGTGATGCGTTTTGGGAAGCGTGGGAAGTTGAGTCCACGCTATGTTGGACCTTTCGAGGTATTGGGCCGAGTCGGCGAGGTTGCCTATCGAGTAGCCTTGCCACCGCAGCTATCGAAAATGCACAACGTGTTTCATGTGTCCATGTTACGAAGATATGTTAAGGACCCGACTCACGTATTGGACTACCAGCCCATTGAGCTCCAAGAAGACCTATCCTTGGTTGAGGAACCGATACGAATCTTGGATCGTAAAGAACAAATCTTATGGACAAAGAGCATTCCCTTAGTACTCGTGAAATGGCGGAACCATTCTTCAGAGGAAGCCACATGGGAGCGTGAAGCGGAGATTCGCGAGCAATTTTCACAACTTTTCGAGTGAAGGTATATTGTAAACTATAGTTATGTAAGAAAACCATACGTACCTTTAAATTCTTGAATTTGCTTAAAAAAAAAAAGAGAATTTCTTCAAAATCTTCAATGTTAAATTGATTCGTAACATCGATGCTTTACATATATATCTATAGCGATCACACAATAAAATCTTAAATGTCATATTTATTCATTCTCGGTTAGAACCGTATGTCTATTGGAACTCGTGTCATCAGTTAGAGCATGTTACTAGGCATGTGATCATGCTTCTGAATAAGTATTCGATTCTGACATCTGAAATTTTTGCTCAAATAATTACCAAAAGGGTGAGGTAGGTGTGTGTGCTAGGTTTGTGTTATGGTGAAGTATGTTTTCAGGCACGTGACACTTGGGAAGGTATGCATCCATGTACGAATGCAATCCTCTATGGCAGTATGGGATGTCACACGCAGTACATCCAGGTTACTATGGATCCCGACCCTTGAAAGTGTGCTTAGTGAAGCCTACCGCATCGCGACCAAAGTTCTTTTAGACTTTAGACTGTTGCGATTTTGCTTGATACTGGTGTTAGGATAAGGACTTACCGCAGTTCGGTTTAGCAATCCGTACATTTTCGAGGACGAAAATTCCTAAGGAGGGTAGAATGTAAAGACTAGTATTTTGAACCCGAGTTAGACTGACCCTGTGTGTGTATTCGGCTCGGCAACCGACGTCACCATTTGTTTTAGATTTTTATCTAGATGTGATTGTGCGGACAGATTTTAATTTAGAGCCCATTTGGACCCTAGTGCGAAAGTTGTGCACCGACCTCGGTGTGGCCGCTCAACACCGAACTTGAGTTTTAAAATTAGAAGTGTATAATACATAAGAGGTGTGTGCGTGCTTAACTTTGTGAGTAATCCTATTATAAGAAGGAATTGCATTCCCGTATTATACTAGGTTTTGTTAAGAGAGGAAGAGACGTGAGTGCCGTGAAGAATCGTAGTCGTTTGATAGTTACCCAACCGTGTGAAACTCCGTCTTCTCTCTTCTTCAATCATCGTAGGAGATCGGTTTAGAAAACCTCCTTCTCTAGAACCCTCTTTGTTGAAAACACTTAAACCTTAGAAAGAACTTGAATCAATCTTGGATTCGTAGTTGGCTATTGGGAGAGGTTGAGATCATTGGGGACGTGTTGGAGTTGTCTCTGTGAACTCGTGGGATCGATCGCGGCGCGAATTGTTGAGGAAACCCGTCGGTTTCGTTCCGAAGCTCCATTCGCGTGACTCATTTCTAATCTAGGAATCCTTAGATTAAAGGTACGTTTTAATTAAACTTTTTGATTAAAATCATTAGATTAGCCATGGGTTTTGCTGTGGGATGTATGAGTTTCGATTCGGGTGAAAACGAGCGAAATCGCGTCGCTGTAGCTCGCTCAAGCAAGCTATTACCATCGCTCGAGCGAGGATACATTAAAATACTCAAAAGGCGTTCCCTGCCTTGCTCAAGCAAGCTTTTGTCATCGCTCGAGCGAGAAAGTTCTGAAGGATCTCGCTCGAGCGAGCTATTATCATCGCTCGAGCGAGGTATTGTCGAACTTCGACATTGCCTTGGTATTTTAGTCATAACTTTTTGTCTCGAACTCCGATTGAGATGATTCTTTTTGTGTTGGAAAGCTAATATAAAAATCTACAACTTTGTATGTTTTGACAACTCATGGATCAATCGTCTTGATAGTAAAAAATATATGAGAATGTTACGTCAAATTCTAGGATTGGCGCAACTTGCCTGTTTTGACTTGTTTTTGAGGAAACGCTTAAATAGGTCTATATTATTAATAATTAGAGTTTATCTTAATGCATGAACGTATATTGTGATGTAGATTGAGGGCGAGAGACCATCAATAGGACTTTGCTTGACTTCGCATAACTCCGAGTTTTGGTAGGAGAATCTCATCTTTATAGTATTTTATTTTAATTCGCATGGATATTTTGAATTAAAATCCTTGAACTTGCATATGCCATTGAAATCACATCTGTAAACTGAAATTGATATGAATAACTGAAAATCTAAATCTACCTGAATCCTGAAACCTGAATCTGCTTAAGCTCTGAAAATCTGAAATCAAGAACCTGAACTATGTATAAGAGACTTGCATCTGATTTATATTAGTATCTGCATTTGTTTTATAATTGACCCGACCCTCAAAATTCTGAACAACTTCGGCACAAGTTTCCCTCATTACGCAGGGGCTTGTTGTATCCTGAAAAAGGGTTCATGAACGACGATGGTAGGTAGGGGTTCCCATCGGCTATATTCCTGCTCTCGAGATATAGTTTACTCGGGAGGTATTTTAAGTTGAGGATTAAGTCATGAATTGCTGAACTTTGCATATAAAAGTTAGAGAAACTAAGACACTGAAACACTGTATCTGTTCTTGAAACTGTTTTCACACATTTAGAAATAAATCTTATATATGGTTTCCGCACCTAAATTCAGTTTATTATCTGCTTATATGTTTGACAAGCTATATTTCGATATTTGTTTTGAAACCATGTTAGTTAAAGTAAAATGTCGTAGATGTCTTTCTTCTACTGAGCTTTGTTGGTTAGCTCACTCCGACTATACGTCATGTGTTCGTGAATCGCGTGGCTATTCAGGGCTGTGAGACTGATCCTGACTACGTGCCTGAGGAAGAGCTTGAAGTTCCTCCTGAGGAGTTTTTTCCAGTATAGAACTTACTGATTTTCTTATTTGTGGTGAGAGTTAGACTTGAATTTGTGGGCCCATTTTAGTTGGATATCATAGTTTTATATTTGACGTTGATTTCTGTTATGAGCCATGTTTCGATGATGGTCGGCCATCATCGGTGGTTCTTTACTTTTAATTGCTTTCGCATTTATTTTAGCTATGGATATTTATTGCGCTTTACTCTGATATGTGCCCTGTTTGTTCGGCTTATCGTTTATTCGATAGGTTGGCGAACCGGCCTTTCCTATACCTGAAGGATTGGAAAAGTCGGGTCGTCACAGGCACCCAAAGTACACTTAAGTTCATCAACTAAACCTCTACCATTACCTTCCGTTAATGGCTAAAAGGAAAAAAGCTGATTTGACATACAGTTAAGCAAAATTGATGACGGGAAATCCAACGTGGCGATGACCTAGCTGCCAACACTGTTGAGGTGACTTATAGTTAATATTCCCTCCAAAAAATGTTTAGAGAGAGGGGATTTAGAAACATCCGTTGGTTCTGGTTCTTCTTCCTCTTGCTTGGTCTTGTTCTCCATCTCTAAGCTTCCAAATCAATCTGCAGATCATTTCGCGGTCTCCAATTTGAAATCAGGACGGTAGAAATGGTTTGGAGTAAGAGAGCCAGCCCATTCGAGGTTCCTATCTACGGTATGTCCTCTAAGATTAGGATTTTCTGCTAGAGATTTTTGTTAGAGCTTTGAGCTGCGATTTTCTTAGCGTCTGTAAGGAGTTTTCTGCTAGGGGTCATATCTACAATTTTCTCTTTCCTTTTATTAGGTTTCTGCTACGGTTCATGGGGATTAGCCCCTATTGTGATTGAGATTGTGCTGAAAATGAAAAATGGCTTTGGGGAATAACATAGGTAATGTTGAATTAGAGTTTAATAATAGAGATAATGCATGATTTTAAGGCATAAAAGAGAAATAAATAATGTGAAACTTTGTTAACATAGGGATAACATATATATATATATATATATATATATATATAATGCATGTCCGTGAAAATTAGCCCACTTTGTATATCTAATTTTGTTAGGTTTATACCTTGTCAAAATATCTCCCTATGCTATGCCCAATTTTGTATATTAAGTATTGGGATTGCTCTTTCAAATAGAACCAAATTCAGCTCTTTCACTCACAGAAAGGCCTTAGAGCACTTACAAGCAAATACAGTCTCATACTAAACTGCTCCAAGGAGCAATCCCAAACACAACCTTTATACTTTTTATCTTTTTTGGATCTATTGTATTGTACATTTTGGAAACATATAATTGCTCATCTATTGTAGTTTTTGAAAAAATATTTATGCATCATTGTTGTTATTATGCAGATTGAGGTTTGGATTATTACATAGTAAGACTGCACCATGGTGGCCAGTTTATGGATAGATATGAGGGAAGATATATTGGCGGCATCATGACCTTTTTTTACTACTGTCACACAAATGAAATGTCCCTTCTAGAGTTGACAACTATGGCTAAAGAGGTAAGTCACAAAAGGGAATGTCAGTTATATGTGAGAGTGAAAGGAAAATGCTCTTTTATGCAAATTGATTTGGTCACACTTCAGTTGGGCAGCACAGTTGAGTCCGAGAGGGTAGTTGATGTCTATATTGTATCCAGCTTAGTAAGAGGAGTGGCCACTCAAGAAAGCCAAGTTGGGATGGGGAAACAGAAGAGTATAGTTAAAACCCAGAGTACAGTTAAAAGTAGTATGGTTGCAAGAGGACGGTCCAAAGGAAAGGAGAAAATGAATGTGATGGAGGATGATGATAACACGGGTATGCTAACGAAAAGTATCCCACCCACTTTTTCAAAAACTTAAAGTACAATTAGTAGTATGGTTATGAGAGGATGGTTCGAAGGAAAAGAGAAATGAATGTGATGGAGGATGATGATGACATGAAAGACTATGATCCGGACTCCAGTTCCTCCGATGATGAGGATGAGAAGTAGATGTCTGTAAGGATGATAAAGTTGTATCCCTAGCTAGTGATGATGAAGAAGGTTTTTCAGAAGAGGAATTGAGGAGCATAGCAAGTGATTTCGATGATGAGGACCTTCCCAAGCATCTCAAGTATTGTAAATTTAACGCGAAAATAGACATGGATAATCCCACACTTTGTCTTGGGATGGAGTTCAAGATTTACAAGATCTTCAAAAATGCATTGAAAGAGTATGCAATCAAGTTGGGAAAAGATATTAAGTTTGTGAAGAGTGATAGAGAGAAGATACGAACCGTGTGCAAGGAAGGATGCCCTTGGGTGATATATACCTCGTATGTCCCAAACGATGTCATATATAGAGTGAATACATATAGAGATTTGATACATGTAGCAGGTCCTTTGATATCCCGTGGGTGATCACGAAGTTGATATTGAGCAAATATGCCAAAAGGATTAGACTTAATCCTACGTGGTCAGTTACTTTGTTGGTAGAGACCATTGAGTTTGAGAGGAATATTAAAGTGAATGAATAAAAGGTTTATAGGGCTAAGAAAATGGTCTTACAGATGGTTGAGGACACAACATCTGCCCAATTCAAGTTACTATGGGGTTACATACAAGAATTGAGAGACACCAATGTCGGTTCTACTTTTAAGGAAGAAGTAAAACCTGTTAATGGGTTGGAGGGAGTTGTAAAGTTTAAGAGGTTTTATGTGTGTTGGGGGGGGGGGGGGGGATTGAAAGGGGGGTTTATACAGGGATGTAGGCCCATGATCGACATAGATGGATGTCACCTCAAAGGGCCCCATGGAGGTATTCTTCGCTCCGCTGTTGGGATAGATGCTAATAACTGTCTTTATCCATTTGCTTATACTATTATGGAGGAGAAAAAGAAGATATGGAGCTGGTTTCTAGAAATTTTACGCATGGATCTCAGTGTTGACAATTCATCGGTCTATACATTTATGAGTGATAAATAAAAGGGCTTGCTTAATGCGGTTGCGACCTTATTCCCCAATGCAGCCCACAAGTTATGCGTGAGACATTTGTGTAATAACTTCAAGAAAGAATTTAAAGGTTTAATTCTAAAAGATATTTTGTGGAGAGCTGTGAGGGCGACAGTGGTCCCTGAATTTAGAAAGGTAATGGCAGAGATGAATGAGAAGGATAAGAAGGCATACCAGTGGCTAAGTGCTAGGCCACCAATTAACTGGAGTAGGTCACACTTTGATGTCTTCTCAAAGTGTGATATACTCTTGAATAACCTTTGTGAAAGCTTCAATGCTGCGATTTTAGGTGCCAGAGATAAATCCATCATCACCATGCTTGAGAAGATAAGAGTTATATTGATTGAGACCATTCAAAAAAGAAGAGATACAATGAAGAGGGTTGAACTACCTATCTACCCCAAGATAGTGAAACACATTGAAAATATGAAAGAAAAGGTGCAATTATGGATTCCGAGGTGGTGTGGAAATGAGAAGTTTGAAGTGGTGGGCCTCAAGGGGAACAATACAGGATTGACCTGACCCTGAGGACTTGTGATTGTAGGAGATGGGATATCTCAGGGCTGCCATGTCTCCATGCCATATCCGCCATCAAGTTCTTAAGTAAAGATCCTCTATACTACATAGATGACATATACTCAGTTGCAACATATTTGAGGTGTTATAGCAATCTGTTGAATCCAATTAATGGGAGAGACTTATGGCCTGCCACAGGGGACCTTGTAATATTGCTCCGGATGTAAAGAAAAGGCCTGGGAGGCCTAAGAAGGCGAGGCGCAAGGAACTTGATGAACCAACAAATCCATCCAAAATATCATAGAGGGGTGTAATGATGAGATGCACCAACTGTTAAGAGTTGAGGCATAACAAGAGGGGTGCAAGAAGGCTAAGACTAAGAAGGTTCTTATTTTGTATTTTTTTTGCATATACATTCATCTTGTTATTCTGTATTTCTTAAAATTCACATGTTTGTTGTTGTGTGATATTGTAGCAAAGTAACGATGAAACAGTATCTACTTCACGTATGAGAAAATTTACAATATTGAGAAAAGATCAGGTCAATGTGAACCCATTTGTTTTTTTCGCTCAATCCTCTATCATGAGAACTTTATTATAATCAATCATCATTTGTGTACGCTGCTTACTTGTTCTATCTATCTACGCAGGTGAAAAGTCACAGTGCAGTAATCGAATAGTGATATCTCCTCAGTGATCTTGGGACAAGAAATATGGGACGTTATACTTTTTGAGTTTTTTGGTTAATGTATATGATATGTTATACTTTTGGATTTTTTGGTTAATGTATATAATAAGTGTGTTAGGTTAGAAAGTGAATATTAGATAAGGGTTACTCTTTTTTGGGTTTGTGGTTATGGGATATATTTATGGTATGTAACAGAGAAGAACAATACAGTGATTCGTTTTGGTAAATATAGGATGTATTTATGAACATGTGGGTGGATGTATATGATCTATTTTTGGATGTATTTATGAACTTGTGGGTGGATGTATATGGTTCGTTTTGGTAAATATATATGGTCCTTTTATTATAAACATGGGTTTCAATTTTGTGATCACAAGTGGATGCACCGATTGGTTATGAATACTTTATTCTTGTTAATATGGGTTTCAATATAGTGATCACAGGTGAGGACTTACAGCATGGTTAATCACAGGTGGATGTTTTGATTTTTTATAAATACTTTATTCTTGTTAACATGGGTATCAATGCAGAGATCAAAAATGGATGTTAAGAATGCGAGGATTTAACATATGGATTACATCTCCTTCACAGGTGGTCATTGAATGCTTGTGACATAAATCCTTAGCTGATTATTAAAGCTGATATTAGCTTGTCCCCATGGCTTGCAGTATTGCGAGGGCTACAACATTGTAGCATTTACTTCTTTTTTTGTGGTTTGTGATCAAAATAGGAACAATTTGTGGTGTTTTCGAAGCTCTTTAGCGCATGTTTGTAGTTTTGTGTTGTTAGGTGTTAATCATATGTTGAAGAGTGATGGCTTTGTAGCCTTTTACTTGTGATGTTTTTCTTGTTATGTAGCGAAGTATAGTTAAGATATCTCAAGTTCTCAATCCTAGATAAATTTAAAGTAGAAATTAATAGTGAATATCATAGACTTGAATTAAAAAAGTGGCTATATGATCAAATGATGGCTATAAAACATGATTGATCACAGGTGGATGCTATGATTGTGTATGAATACTTTGTTTTTATTAATATAAGTTTAAATGCAGTGATTACAGGTGGGCATTAAATTATAGCTTAGACTCTGAATCATATCTTGTTCTTGTTAAAAAAAATGATTAGAGTCTCTGAAGAACCAACGAAGAACCAGAGCTTATTGTGAAGAACTTTACAAATTGAACCAACTCTGCGAAGTCCACAAATTGAATAATCATTTGTGTAAAGCGGCGAAGAACCAACTTTACAGGTATAACATTTAATCATAGCTTATTGCAGGTACTTATAAGACATACAACAGTTTTTCCCTTAAAGCACAAAAACATGGATGTATGGATTGCATTTCAACATACAGGTAATAGGGAGGACATCCAGAAACCCATAATCCCCCCATACACCCATCAATCCATAATTTTCCTAATCCCTAAGCAGAACAGAACATATCTGCCTAAATCCCTAATCCACCCATACAGTCATCAAACCAGAAATCTCTTGAACCACAAAAAAAAATTCAGCTGAGAACCAACAAAACTCATAACTTATACTCTGTATGCTTCCTCATTTTAGCTTTCATCTCGAAATTATTACACCTCTGAAAGAGCCCGAGAATAATTTGGACAGCCTTCTCGCACATCAGAGGATCAACCCAGTTGAAGTCTCTGCACGCTCTATTCTGGCAGCTCACGAATCTTTTCCCCGGCTTTGCAGAAATCCACGATGTCCGAATTTGCCGCAGATTTCCGTAAAGGCCTCATGGGTCCTCTGCCCTGAACTTCCTTTTCTCCATCACGCTCTTCATCTTCTCTGTTTACAAACCCTAATTTCGTCTTCTCAGCCGAGTACTTCGTCCTTTACGCATAAGAAATGTCTAGTTTATAACTTATAAAATCACGTGAGGCTCACGTGTGGAGAGAGAAGGACCAACGGTTCATTTGAATATTTCTTTCATTTTCTTTTTTCAAACTATTTTGGGTATTAATTACAAGCCACCTCAACAGTGTTTGCAGCTAAGTCTTCGCCACGTTGGATGCCCCGTCATCAATTTTGTTGAGCCGTATGCCAAATCAGCCTTTTCCGTTCAGCCATTAACGGAAGGTGATGGTAGGGGTTTAGTTGATGAACTTAAGTGTACTTTGGGTGCCTATTTGACATTATCCTTAGTTTAGATGCGTTATTGATGAAGGGGTGAAAGTTCAAGGGTTATTTTGAAAGTTTCCCCTAATTATATATACCCGTATGCCTCCTACTACAAACACATTTTTTATGTAGATCATGCTTCAAAATATTGTTTGGAATCGATATGTATTGTTTGATAGGTATCGGTTTCAAAAATGTAATATCCCCGATATTTTAGCCTATTTTTCATTTACCTCGGTAAGCGTGTACGAAAATAATTGAGGGATTTTTGAATTTTTGGTAAGCTAAGGCTATAATAAGACTAATGGCCAAAGGAATATGTCTCTAGAGGTGTGCAAGTCATGTAAGCGATGACTTACACGATAGGGATTGGTGTATGTGTTCAACATGGGACATTTTTGCAAATTAAGTGGATAAGTTGCAAAAATATATAATCTAGATATTTGTTTGTTGAGTGTTAGGTTATAAGAGAGATTAAAGGAGAAGTGTAACTTCTCTCTCTCGTTGGAAATATTAAGCCTTTAAGCCTTGCCTCATTTTAATCCAAGATCTTGAGAGCTTGAGAGTTCTTCTCCCCATCTCGACCGTTGATTTGAATCGTATTAGAAATTTGATTAGTTCGAACCATTTAAAGAGAAGAGTGATGTGGAGAGTGACAAATTCTGTGTGATCTTGTTGATTGATGAGGCAGTGGCCACCCCATTATGATGAACTGATTTGAAGATCTAAACCGTTGAACTTTGGAGATTGGTTCCGTTGCGTGTTTTAGTGCAACGGAAGCAACGATTTAAACTACAAGAGGTAGGCCTTTAAACCTCATTCTGTCTTATGAATTCAATTTCTGTTTAGAATAAGTTTATGGTGTTTATTTTAAATAAGAAGGCTGTGGTTGGGAAAGAAAGAAAAGAGTCTGGACATGAAATTTTTAACAGCCACAGAACTAGCCAAATTCGAGGGTCGATTTTCAAATCGAGGGTCAAATTTAGAATTTGACCATCGATTTCAAAATCGAGGGTCGAAATATGTTTTTAAAGGCCTGATGCAAATTTTGAAAATCGAGGGTCGATTTCCAATTCAAGGGTCGAATTTGAAAATCGACCATCGAATTGAAAATCGAGGGTCGATTTTCCGAATTTCATGCCTGTTGAGATTGCTTGGAATTCGAGGGTCGAAATTGAATTCAACCATCGAATTTCAAATTCGACCCACGAATTTGAATTTGAGGGTCGAATTCTGCCCTGTTTCAGATCCTTAAAATTTCGTCTTATTTTTTTCACAGCAAACTTTTGGGTTTGACTTTTGGTCTTATATTAACTCTGAGAGTGTTAATCTTTATAGATTTTGAATATTGGGAGTCCTTTGTGAGGGCTGCTTATGCTTGTTTTGAATCTTCCTTGTTGAGGTAGGGGAACCCTACACTTCATTTGCATTGGATTATAAGTATAAACTATTTTTAACTGTGTCAATAAGAAGCATAAATTTTGGAATATTGTTGCACACAACATGAATAAAACTCTGAATATATGACACAAATATGAAATTTGGAAACTTTGTTATGACTAAGAACTTCGTATATTGAACCTCAGAACCTCAATTAATTTTGAATCAGAACTTTGAATCAGAACTTCAAAAAAAAAAATCAGTATTATGTTATGAATAATAAGCCTTGATATATGTTAGCATTTGCATTCGATTTGAGGTACATACGAACGATGCCCTAGATTCTACCAACCGTATTGACGGTATTATTTTGGCGCAAGTTTCCCTCATAGCGTAAGGGCTTGTTGCATTTCAAAAAATGGGTTCATTAACGGCGATAGTCAGTAGGGTTTTCCATCGGTCACGTAGTTCGCTCTCATGCTATAGAAAATTTGGGAGATAAAATTAAGTTATAAATTTAAGACAAGAAGCATGCTAATTCATAAGATTTTGAACACATTAGATGAATATTCTGGTTTTAACTCATGATTAGAACTGGAGATTTACTTTGGAAAGCATCATTTGAAAATCATATTTGATCCGATTTTTGTCTTTTGAAAACCTTTACTTATAATGAGATGCAAATAGATCTGTTTCCTCTATTGGACTTTGTTGTTAGCTCACCCTCGACTATACGTCATAGGTGCTAAGACTGACCTAGGGTCAGATGATCTGGAGGGCTCTGATTACATTCCCTAGGAGGAATTGGATACACCAGCTGAGGAGTTTTTCCCTTGATCCTAGATCCCTTATTTTGATACTTTTGTTAGAATATTATTTTAAATATTGGGCCCTAGGCCATTGTTTTGTTCTTTTGATATCACTCGAGGAACCATCATTGTGAACCACTATTTTAGGTGTTGGATTGGCCATCACCGGTGGTTCTTCTTAGTTCCTCATAGTGATATATTTTTTGTTGTTAAAAGCTATTGTTTTTGGATTATCTTATACTTTGCCTCTGTCTTTAGATCATTGTTATGTTGCCGGCTTCTATTTGATACGGCTTATTGAGAAATCAATAAGTTGATGAACTGGCCTTTCCTATACCTTAGGGATCGGAAAAGTCGAGTCGTCACAAGAAATGATTGACCAGGGTCGGCTTACCCCCTAGGCATGTTAGGTAGTTGCCTCGGGCCTCCTAATTATTGAAATTTAGTCCCTCTTTGGGTAAATGATGGCCTTGTCTCTCTCTCGCTTTATAATATCCCCTCTGAAATTTCAGGGTTATCAAAGATCTTACAATAAATATAAAATATGAATAATATATAAATGGAAATAATCACAACCACAAAAAGAACACAAACGATTTTAACATGGAAAACCCTATCATCACAGGGAAAAAGCACGGGATCTATCTCTGATCCAAAGCAAACAACTCACTATGAAAATTATTCTTAAAGTGCTTTGAGAATTATATGCCCTAATACTCTTCCCACCTATAATGACAGCAGCTCACGATCATCCCTTCCATAGTGAACAGCTATCGCCTTCAACCGTCGTTTCTAACGACGATCCACTCGTTTCACACAAGCCAACAATCTTAACCTTAGATCGCAAAATTTCTTTGAGATTTATATCTAACTTGAATAACACAAAGTTATCTCAAAGTGCAAAAGGGAAATCAGAAGGATTTTTTCGAAATAGAGAAAATTTTCCCTGAAGTTTTAACTTCCCAAAACTGAAAGCCCATTATATAAAATCAGGACACAAACATCCATGAATCACTCATGGATGTCCGTGGGTTCAGCCACGGACATCTGTCTATCTGACTTTGACAGCAAATCTGTCACTCTGATTTTAATTGGCAATTTATAATATTTTGGGAGCATTCCTAAGTTTAATCATGATTATGACAAATGATCTTACAATCTCTCCCTTTGTCACAATCATGACAAAACCTAGGTTACAAGGACTTGAAGAAATAAAAAAATATATCATATTTGCTCTCATCTAAGTCCTATACATCATTCTAACATAAAATGCATAAATTTCAACTCTATTTGCCCGCCCCCCTTACTAATTTGCCAAGTAAGTTGAATAACCTAAAGACTATCTTTATATTGATGTCTTTACATTGATACTTTTACTTGTTACCTGAAACAATAAAACATAAGATCAAGTGTAATAGTGTACAAGAGAGTAGTAAAAAATAATCAAAGATCAAATATATTCATAAACTAACCCATCTCCCCTTTTTGTCATAATGTGACAATGGGACTAAAGAACAAGCAACCATGAGATAGGAGCACACAATGATAATTAGATAAAAGATCTGATCATTTATAAATAAGATGATTTCAAAATGTTAGTTTAAGAAAATACCCTAAACAACAACATTGAGAAACAAACATATCTAAAAGTTTCACAACTAAACAACAAAACCTGAATGTCAACCATATCTACAGAACACAACCATCCACTCCATTAAACAAACATCTAAACAAGCAACCACTAGAATTAATCAAACACACCACAATATTGCGGTGGAAACTGAGCATCAGAAGGAGAAAACTGAGATCCAAGCGGAGGGAAGACACTATCAAAGCGATGCATCATCTCAGCGAATTCATCTGCCATAGTCATCTGGAGGGAAGACAACTGCTCCCCATACAACGTGAATCTTGTCTCTACCCGATTTGCGAGATTATAGATATCCGAATCAATACGATCAAATCGTGGATTATAATATTGAGCCTCATGTCCTGAAAATGGAGGAACCAGGATATCACCTGCACCAACATCTCCATGGGCATCCACTCCAACATTCTCATCGTCACTACTTTCATCAATAAACTCGACATCATCAAGATTAAGTCATACTCTTTTCCCTATTTTGGTCAGCTTTCCAAGTGATGCAATTGCTCGTATGGTCGCTAAATGCAGTGGAAGAGTCATTTGGGAAACTATTACCTTGCCAATGATTATAGGAAAGGTAAAGACATTTTTGAAGTCTCGTCTCGCATTTGACGAACGATCATCTAAAAAATAATGGACTAAATACAAAGAGGATGACTCGTTTCAAGTAGAAACATTAGATAAATCATTTCCCAACGAACCTGATCTTTATTTCCCGCTCGTGGTGTAAGTGTGGCAAATAATATATGTCGAAGCCACTGGAAGCGTATTTTGAGGGAGGTGTAGTGTAGGGCCGCACCAGTAGGATGATTAGGAAGTTCCCACACGAATTCATAAATCGTAGATGGTTGAAAAAGAGTATAAATATCACTTGCGTCTACTGGATACATATAACCATCCAAATTTAAAGGAATATTAATGACTTCATAAATAATGAGTGGGGAGAGTTGGATCTTTTTACCGAAAACGTAGGAAATAACATAACTTTCTCTTCTATCCTCGATGATATTGCTTTTGATTAAGTTGGCATAGAAGTACCGAACTAGATCAGTATATGCTGAACCGAAAGGAGAGAAAAAAGAAAGCCAGCCCCGACTTTCGATCGTGACGAAAAGATCATGATCATGTAAAAACTGTTTGAGAATTGCATGTTCAACAATTAAGAAATGCGTAGCAAAGAGTCGGTTAAAGCGATCTTCGTGAGCCGGAGAAGGAAAGCGTTGCACAATAGATGAAGGTGTTGATCCCGACGTAGATGCGGTACCTGAATGTTTTTTCAAAATTTTACGTTATAGAGGCATTTTTAGAAGAGTTTCCTGTGAAAATGGATGAAAAATGAGAAAATCCGGTGAAAAAGATATAAATTCGGGTAACAAAAATGCTTTAAAAAGACAAATCGGACGTTTTTTGAAAAATGACCATCGACGTCCGTAAGGGTATCCACGGACTTCCTTCTGAAGTTGAATTCGCGTGAAGTTGCAATCGCAGCCATTCAAAGTAAGCACAAATGGATAATGGTCGTCCATTT
This sequence comes from Chloranthus sessilifolius, assembly GCA_021018995.1. Classification (NCBI taxonomy): domain Eukaryota; kingdom Viridiplantae; phylum Streptophyta; class Magnoliopsida; order Chloranthales; family Chloranthaceae; genus Chloranthus; species Chloranthus sessilifolius. Next base: position 96,907,936 of record CM037592.1, read on the forward strand.
GTTAATGTCGGACGTCCGTCGTCGAATTATAGATGTCCGAGGTAAATCGTTTACCAACAGTAAATGCTGTTAATACACGTTGTTGGCAGTTGAACCGTCAAGCCACGGTCGTCCGCAATGCTCTACGGGTGTCCGTGAAATTTGAAACAGTGAGGTTGTTAAAATGCGAACGTCCGTAATGCCCCACGGACGTCTGTATAAATTCGTGTACACTGAATCAGTAAGAGCATAAAAGTTCGGACGCCCGTAAAAATGTCACGGACGTCCGTGCAAATTTGAGTGCAAGATAATAGAGTGAGACAAAAAATCGGATGTCCATGAAATTTGAACAAATGTTTGGAATAAATAGTGCGCACATCTCATAAAAAATCCGATAAATAAGAAAGAAAGCTGATAAAAAATTAACTATCCTCATGAAATAATTTGAATAAGATTAAAAAATATCAAGAGGACCTAAATGCTATTTATACAAATAATCAATCAATCTCACATTATATATTCCATAAATTTTGTTATCAATAACATGAATTCAATTAATGAGATGAATAATGATCCTATAACATGAAATTTCACTTGATATGATAGAGATGATCAAAATTTTAAAAAATAAAATTTAATCGTTGTTTGCTCATTATACATACATGTAATCTGAAAAAGAAATATGTATGAAAATGATGATAAATTTGTCATTGGCAACCGAGTCAAAAACTTTTATCAAGAAATTCACTTGCTAAGGTATATAAATAATTGAGACAATAGCAACTTGACAAGGGTAAGACTCAAAACTTATTAAGCTTTCTAGTTGACTCATGTGTCGAGCTTTAGAATAATGACTCTCAACTAGATAGTTTAGGGCATTAGATGTTCAAATATCCGTACGATTTTACTTGCTCGAGTAAAAGAGGCTACAAGGTTGAGTAAGTAAAAAAACGTTTAAGCTTACATGCTTTCTATTAGACCCATATAACAAGTGTTAGGCTAATGACTCCCAATTCAGTTGGCTTAGGGCATTGAGTATAAAATGCTCCTATGGGCTTAATAACTCGAATCGAATAGGCATGATGTAAGTAGCACACATTAATAGTCATTATATTGACAATTTCTTATGTTTAGTTTTGAAAGAGTTGCAATGACATATATGATTGAGAAGAACATATTACAGAAAATACAAAAGACGAAATTGAGTTAACATTGATTAAACTGAAATATAGTGAAATAAGATTAACTCAAGATCAATGAAGATAGATCTCATGACATTTGAACATATGTATTTCCTATGTGAATCAAGTTTTATCAGAAAAAATCATGAAACACTTCACGTGGAGTACAAGTTTCATTGAACAAATAGCACATAAACATAAACATTTAAATCATCGAAAAAAAAAAAAAATCAACTGAAAGATTAATTGAGAAAGCATAAACTAATGGATTTTCGAATAAATTCAAATCGATTAAGATCCAAAGGTTTTGTGAAGAGATCAGCCAATTGAAGTTTAGTGTCTATGTGCTCAAGGAGAATGATTTTATCTTCAACCAAATCACGCATGAAATGATGCCTGATATCTTTGTGTTTAGTCCTAGACTGTTATACAAGATTTTCAGATATACAGATAGTGTTGGTGTTATCGCGGAATATGGTCATAACACCTTGAGAAATCTTGTAATCAGACAACATTTGTTTCATCTAAAGAAGCTGTATACAATCATTTTCAGCAGAAATATATTCTGCTTCAGCAGTGGACAATGACATAGATGCTTGTTTCCTACTAAGTCAAATAACAAGACAATTTCCTACATAAAAATATCATCTACTAGTGCTTTTGCAGTCATCAGAATTATTAGCCCAATCAGAGTCAGAGAATCCCACTATCTCTGATGTGGTATCAAAAGGATACCAGAGACCTAAATCAAGAGTTATGTTAACCTAACGGAGGACACGTTTAAGAACAGTGAGATGAGACTCTTTAGGTGTAGCTTGAAATCTAGCACACATACTGACACTATAAGCTATGTTTGGTCTACTTGCTATTAAGTAAAGTAGACTTCCCATCATACTCCGGTAAAGAGTTTCCCCAACAGGTTTACTAGAAACATCTTTAGATAATCTGACTGATGTACTCATTGGTGTGCGCACAGATTTGCTTGATTCCAAACCAAATTTTTTAATTAACTCTGATATATTTAGATTGATTGATGAAGATACTAGTGGAACATTGTTTTATCTGAAGACCTAAAAAATTATTCAATTCACCAATTAGATTCATTTCAAATTCTTTACTCATCAAATTTTCAAACTAATGTGCAAATTGATCAAGTGTAGATCCAGAAATGATATCGTCTTCGTATATTTGTGTAATAATTAAATGAGATGATTCTTCTTTTAAAAATAAAATTTTATCTACACTTCCACGTTTGAAGTCATTACCTATCAAATATTTTGTTAATTTTTCATACCATGCACGAGGTGCTTGCTTCAAACCATATAAGGCTTTTTTTAGCCTAAAAACATCTAGAGGTCGATGGGGATATTCAAACCCTTTAGGTTGTTCCACATACACTTCCTATGAAAGAAACTCATTTAGAAAAGCACTTTTAACATCCATTTGATATAGCTTGAACTTCAAATGACAAGCCATAGCCAAAATGATACGAATTGACTCAAGTCTAGCCACATGTGCAAAAGCTTCATGAAAATCAATGCCCTCAACCTGTGTATAACCTTGAGCCACTAAACGTGTCTTGTTTCTCACAATTTTACCTACTTCATTTATTTTATTTTTAAAAATCAATTTTGTACCAATGATTCGGATATTAGAAGGTCGAGAAACTACTTCCCACACTTCATTTCTCTTAAATTGAGTGAGCTCTTCTAGCATAGCCAAAACTCAGTGTTCATCAAGAAGAGCCTCTTTAATATTTTTAGGTTCAAGAGAAGAGGTGTAGCACACATGATATAGAAGATTTGTAAGATTTTTAAACCTATGTCTGGTCAACATTTTGATAGATGCATCACCAATGATGGCACTAGAAGAGTGACTTTTCATATCACAAGCATAAGTAGGCCTATTTATAGACCGAGTATCAGAGGCATGTTGATCTGCTTCCTCTCCACTTAAGTCTTCAGTGATACAGGGAGGTGTAGAAGAAGGAAAATTTTCAAAAGTAGAAGCAATGTTCTCATATCTATGTTTTCCACGTGTGATAGGAATAATATGTGTTTCATCATCTCTATCTCTATCGAGACGTTTTGTAGAACTAGAGGAGTTATCTTCTACAACGACATTGATTGACTCAATGACAGTTAGGGTCCTTAAATTAAAAACCTTATAAGCCGGACTATTTAACGAGTAACCAATAAAAATCCCGATGTCAGTTTTTGAGTCAAAATTTCCAAGGGATTCTCGATCCCTTATGATATGACAACCACTCCCAAAAACACGAAAGTAACTAACTTGGGGCTTTTTTCCATTCCATATTTCATATGGGGTCTTAGTTGTGCTAAGTCTAAGGTACACCGTACACTCGATTAGATATATAGCATGCAGTACTTATAGTCTCAACCCATAAATTTTTAGCCACATTGCTAGCATTAATCATTACTCGAGCCATTTCTTGAAGGATTCGATTTTTTCTCTCAACCACACCATTTTGCTGAGGTGTGTGAGGTGCAGAGAACTCATGTTTTATTCCGCTAGAAGAGCAAAATTGAGCAAATGATGAATTATCAAATTCTCTTCCATGATCATTGCAGATTCTAACAATGGAAAGATCTTTTTCAACTTGAGTTCTTTTAGCAATGATGACAAATTCATCAAAAACTTGAGATTTTTCTCTTAGAACGACAACGTGTATCTAGAGAAATCATCAACCAAAACAAGAACATAATTCTTTCCTCCTAGACTACTCGTTCGCATAGGACCGACAAGATCAAAGTGTAATAACTCTAGGATCCTAGAAGAGGTAGAAACATTTATCTTCTTATGGAGAACACGGGTCTGTTTGCCCATCCGACAGGCACCATAGATAGATCCGTCAGGTTTACTTAATTTTGGTAATCCCCTAAGAATTTGATCATAAACTAATTTATAAAGATCAATTTTGTTCATACGCCCTAGCCTCTGATGTCAGATGTCAATCTCATTTGTCCTAGATGCAAGACAAGTGCTCTTGAAAGGCTCTTTAAATGTATAGCAATTATCGGATGATTTAATCCCTTCAAGAACAACATTACCATGAGGATCAATTACAGTGCACAAATTCTTTGAAAAATTGATATTCATCCCATCATCACACAAATAGACTAATACTTATGAGGTTAGCCTTAAGTCCTGCAACATAAAGGACTTCATCTAATTTAGGACAGCCAGGAGCATCCATTGTGCCTTTTCCTGCAATTTTATAGGTGCTCTTGTTTCCAAAAGTGACATTCCCTTTCAAGCAAAGACTTAGGTGAGAAAAAAATAATTTCTCACCAGTCATATGTCTAGAACAACCGCTATCAAGGAACCACCTTGATGATTCACTGGCTTTGAGGGAAATATGGGCAACATGAGCCAGCAAGCCAGATTTTATGACCCAAACATGTTTATATTTAATATTCGTTGGCCTTTGACTTACTTGTTTCCTAACATTTTGAACAGTGTTAGAACATACAAGAGTAATTAATTGAGTTGTACGCTTCACTCTTTTATGAATATTCCATAGCCTAAAGTTAGGACTGGGATACGAAAAGTTTCCAAAAGTAAAAGGATAGTACATATAAGTGTGACCTTCCCAACCACAAGCATAGCAGATTGGAACTCTTCTTTCAGAGACTATAGGAACATTAGACTTCAAAAATTTCAAAACAGGCTTAGAAATTACTTGATTTTGTTTGGTTTCCTTTACGAATTTAGGAGCATGACTGGTCTCAGGTTTAGACTTTTGGGTAGATGAGTGATTGTACCCAATACCTGATTTATTAGAAGTTCTTTGACCAGTCCGTAGAAGTTTCTCAACTTTCTCATTTGCATTGTAAAATTTTGAATACTTGACTGTTTTGGAACCAAGTTCACTTTTTAAAATTTCATTAATTAAATTTAGTGAATTGACTTTATTTTCTTGTTGTATAAATTCAGAGTTCAAAAAACTCACTTTGTCTTTAAGAGATTTACAAGAATTTTCAAGGGAAATTTTCTCTTGAATGTGGGTTTTGAGTTGAGAGTTAAGATTACTTATTGTATTTTTCAATTTAAAAACTTCCTTGATTAATCTTGATTTTTCTTTGGCAAGTTTTAAAGATTCCTGATACAGTTCAATATAAGCATTAGTCAGATCAAGAACATCACCATCATTTTCAGAATCAGAAGATGAAGAATACACAGAACCAATATCATTTGAACGAGGAGTAACTGGCTCAACAATAGAAGCCACAAAACCTCTAAAACCATGTGATACTTGATCAGATTCATCAGATGAAGAATCATTCTTAATTTTATTTTCATGTGTGGCAACCAAAGCTTTGGACTTGCCCTTATCCTTTTCTCTGTTAGGACATTCTACAACAAAGTGTCCATAACCATGACACTTAAAGCATTGAATATTATCAGATGATTTTTTTGTGGTTTCTTCTCAAACGGTTTAAATTTTCTTGACTTTTCAGATTTTTGAAAAGGTTGTTGCTTATTATTGTAGAACTTCTTAAAGTTTTTAACAAAGAGAGTAAGTTCTTCATATTGATCTGCATCACTATCAGATTATGGCTCATTTTTAGAGGATTTGAAAGCAACGCTTTTCCTACCATGAGTATCTTGTATTTCATACTCATAGGTTTGTAAAGAACCTACCAGTTCATCTAAATTTAAATTGTCAACATCCTTGGATTCAACAATAGCATTGATTTTGGATCGAAATCTTTTAGGTAAAGATCTCAAAAATTTTCGTACAATTTTTGTATTAGAAACAGGTTCACGTAAATTAAAAGATCCATTAACAATATCATTTAAATGAATATAAAAATCAGAGAACTTCTCATCCTCATCCATGCGAAGATTTTTAAATTGAGATGTACGCATCTGAAGTTTAGAAATCTTCACTTGAGCAGTCCCTTCATATGTGGTCTCAAGAATTTTCCATATATCCTTAGCTATGATGCATGTACTGATCCGGCGGAATTCGGAAGCAGTCACTACTCCGAATAAGGCATTAAGAGCCTAAGAGTTATAGTCGAAGTTATCATATTCCTGATCAACCCACAATTATCTAGGTTTAATTGTGGTATTAGGTATATTATCGATCACAGAGGTTGCGACAGCTCTAATTTCGCTAAGTCGAAACTCGTGCCGTCGGATCACCCGTTAGGGCGATCACAGAATTATTGAACACTTGGTACATCCACAAAAAGTAGAAATAAAGCTGATATCTCTAACTAAGCAGATAGAGTCATCATATACAGCAAAAGAAAGCTCCATTTTATTATATAAACTGATCAAGATAACGGTGATAAATTTTATGCGAAATGCATGGACAAAAGAACCGAAACGAACCATCGATGACAAACAACCATCACCAAACAATGGTTCAAAAAATAATATCCAAAGCATACATTACACAACTAAATGTCTAACTCAAAATGGTTGGACGTACCAAGCCAAACTCAAAACACAAGTACTTCGCACAGCTCACACACCCACAATCCTATTTGGGGAAGAACTCCTCTGGCAGAGGTTCAACCTCTTCCTCTTGTTTGTACTCTGGATCGCTCTCAAGATCCAATTCCTTCTCAAAATCCTCACCTGTGATGTATAGTCGAAGGGTGAGCCAATAGTCTAAGCTCAATAGGGAAAAATAATAGTAGCATTTAAATCTCATATCTCAAAGCATGAAGTTTTATAACTGATTTTCATATGCAGATTTCACATTTTCACATTTGAATTCCATATGCGGAGATTTAATCACACACGCACTTAGATCATATGCTTTGTTTTAAAAATATTGGACATAACTTAAAACAGTAACTTAAATACTTTTCTAATCAGATATAGCATCAGAAGCCACACATATACCGATGGTAATCCTTAACCATCGTCGTTCAATGAATTATTTTCACATGTTGCCCAAGCCTCTGCGTTATGAGGAATACTTGTACCGAAGAAGTATTACCATCGACCGGTATACGTGTACGGATATCCCGCCGTATCGAAGCACAAAGGATTCGTTCCACATAAATCTTAAATCATAGTGCAAAGTCTAACTTATAGTTTTTACACCGTATAAAGTGATTACAATATACTATTTTTGAAAAACTAATATTCATACACGATTTCAGAATTTACACAAACACAATTATCACATTACATTTACTTTTTTCAAAACTTGTTTGAAAGATTCGAATATGTAACATCCATAAATTTTGAACCTGCACGTACTGACTAAGTGAGCGTGCCTGGGGTGACACTTTGTGTTCGTGCGTAACTTAGAAGCAAAATGGATTATTAATGAAGGTTTATTAATAATTTAAAATATATCGGTTGAGATTGGACCTTAGGCTGACCTTATGGGGCAACTATAATGTCCTGAAAATTTTGACCTTTGGATAATACACCTCAGTGTGTGTGCCTGACGGGTCACATACCTGATATCATAAAGAAACTTAAGTTATGATTGGCTTAAGTGTTGGGTGAAAAAGGGTAGATTTAGAGCGTGTATGGGCCTTTAGATAGCTTTGTATAAATCTAGGTGTTGTATCGGCTCAACACCGGATCAGATAGATAGGTGGTTTGGGTGTGCAGGCCTCATATCAAACCAAGAGATTATTTGTATTATGGTTTATACCTTACTTAGGTATGTCCGTTTCACGCGGAATCTAGTTCTTTGGATAAGAACTAATACACACATGTTGTGTGTATATGTTTTACAAGGGAACTAGTCCCTTTAGTTATAAAAATAAAACACAACGCTTCCTTTGGAAGCTATTAGCCGATTTCAATTGCTTGGGGTTCTTGGGTTCTAGAGAGAGAAAGAGAGAAGAGGAGGAAGGAGAACTCTAAACTAGGAGTGCGTGTGTAAGATTGAAGCTCGGTGTTAAGTTCGTGGGGTTCGAATCAACGAGTTTTCCCAAGAGTTCAACTTTGAAACCCTAGCTTGGGCGTGGGCTCGTGAATCGAGGAAATCGATCTATTAAAGGTAAGAAATTATATGAAATTATGAGCTAGCCATTGTGTTAGTTTAGTTTATGCATAGGGGTGAAAAATTAGAAGAAGAATGGTAAGATTTTGAAGAAAATTGAGTTTTGAAGTTCAAACCCGATCTGATAAAACCGACTGGTCAATTTGGAAATCGACCGATCGAATTCGTCTAAGCTTGCTAATACCTCCTCAGTATTTTGGCCATAACTTTTCACCCCAATCTCCGATTACTGCGATTCTTGTAGTGTTGGTAAGAGGACAGCAAGCTATACAAATTTTGTGAATTGACTAATTTGTGAATCAATCGTTTTAAATGTCAAAATTTAGTCTAAAGTATGGTCAAATTCTAATTTTGTCGAGATACGAAACCGACCGATTGAAAGTAGCACGACCGGTCAATTTTCAAAAAATAGTAAACATGTGATTTGGGGTCTGGAGAAATCGACAGGTCGATTTGGAAATCGACTGGTCGAATTTGTCAGAGCTTGCCTACACTGCTTTGATATTTTAGCCGTAACTTTCTACTCTAAACTCAGAATCATATGATTCTTGAGGTGTTGGAAAGAAAACAACGAGCTCTATAACTGTTATAAATTGACCAACTCATGAATCTAAAGTTTTAAAGGTTAAAAGTTTACGGGAAGTTGGGTCAAATTTTAAGTTAGCACGAGCTTGCTCATTTTTGCCTCGATTTTTGAGAAAACACTTAAATACATCGAAATTATTTGAAATTAAGATTAATCCTTAATACATCATCATGAATGTGATGTAGGTTGAAAATCAAGAGTGCTTATATGGGAAAGTTACATCGTTTTACAGATCTCATGAATAAAGGTAGGGAAAACTCCTTAACATGTGTATTTGACTATAACAAGCATGTGTGTAATGATATGATGATAATATGTGTGTAATATCTCGAAAAATTGACCGTTTGACTTTGACCTCAGGATCCGTGCCCGATTGGTCGTAGGTTTGACCAAGTGATGGTCAAACATTGAATGCAAGGAGTGATGAACTGACGTAGTACAAATATGACCCAATTGTGGTGTATAGTGTAAATTAGTGGTCACATACACCTATCTCTGGTGTATGTGTTTAACACATAACTGGAAGGAGAATAAAAAGGTTTTAATAACCCTAGTTTCTTTTTCTTTGGTTGTTGAAGAGAGAGTTAAGAGGAGGGAGAGAGAAGTAAAGAGGAGTTATTGAGGAAGAAGTGAATGCAAATTAAAGGACTAATTAGAGCATTCATTGACGGATTCAAAGCGAATGGTATCGTGAAGCAAATGATGGAACCCTAGCCATCAAACCCAACAAATCAATCCCTTTAAGGGATTCTTGAAGTAAGTTTTAAATTGAAGTTAATGCATAGATGTATGATGGTTAAGATTCAGTCAATATAGTTTAAAAAGGATAGATTAAAGGCTTAGAAAAGAAGGGAAAAGATTTGGAAGAATAGCCCGAAAGGGGGCTGAATCTGGCCAAATTGATTAATCGAAATTGGGATTCGATTAATTGATTTTGGCCAAGAAGTTGAAAAGTCTTGAAAGCCCGATTTCAATTAATCAAATTGTATTTTGATTAATCGATTTGGATTTCGATTAGTCAATTTGGAAATCGACTAATCGACTGGGTACCTCCAGTGGCTGGAGAAAAGAGACCTGGAGAAATCGACTAATCGAGTTGGAAAATTGATTAATCAATTTTGGATTTCGATTAATCGATTTGGGATCGACTAATCAATTTCAGACTTTCGACCACTCGATTTGAGAATCGACTTCATTATGTTAGAGACTTCGATTAATCGATTTGGGATCGATTAATCGAATTTGAATCTCGATTAATCGATTTTAAGAATCGATTAATCGATTTGGGTTTCGATTAATCGATTTTGGGAATCGATTAATCGACTTTGACAGTTCTGCTTACCTTTTTAAGTTTTCTTTGAGATTCATGGAGGGTCTAGGACCTTCTTTATTACATCTTTAGTGATGTATTGCATCTGTTGTGATGTACCATAGGTGGTACGTGTGAAAGCAAGCACAAGGAGCCGCGTGGGACCTTGATACTTGGACCTTCAGAGAATTGAGGTAGGAAACACCTTGAACATGTATTTTAATTTCAAGAGCATGTATGTAGTGATATAATTATTAAATTTGAAGTTGTTTTAATTAGGAAAAGCCTTGTGAAAATGGGTGTGTGTGTAACACCAAGAATGTGAAAAAGGCATCGGTGTGATGTAAGTAATTAAGAACAAGTAATCTAATGAGATTGAGACATCCCCAGGGGATGAGAAAGTAATAAAGGCATCAGGTGTGATGCGGGTATGTATACATCCCAAGGATGTATATATATGATTGAATAATTACTGTTGAGGCCTAACTGATATAAGATAGCACACTTATACGGTGAACAACTATATGTAAAGAATATGTTATTTTTGTTATTTGAGGTTTGATAGGATACCCCTCCGACGTGGCGGGATATCCACGACTGACGCGGCAGGATATCCGTGACCGGTACGGCAGCCAATCCGTATACCAGTGCAGAGGTTTATTCTTAACAGTAAGCACATCCCAGGGATGTTGAGATGAGTTTTTTTAATCCCGCCGCCTAGTGAAAAGGGGCTTGGGTTGTATTCTCAGGGAATACTTTATAACAACTGTCTATGTAGACGACGATGAAGGATATCTCATCGGGGCTCGATGCTATATTGCTCGGGGATTACTTAAGTTAAAGATTTAAGTTTTGCTTTAGGCCTGTTCAGTGTCATTCATGATAAATCAACAGTAAAGTAAGATATGCTAATTACCAGTAAACTTGAATGCAATTCATCAACTTTTAATCTATTTTTCTAGCAAATGCATCGACACATCATGCTTAGAATATCATGGAATATATGTTAGTCTTAATTTATATGTTCATTGTGTTTGTTCCCTATTGAGCTAGGATGTAGCTCACCCTTTAGACTATACGTCGCAGGTCCATTGATAGCAGCTGTCGAGGCTTCGAGAGACGTAGATCCGGGTGATTCGGATTACGTACCTGGAGACGAGTTGGAGCCTCCACCCGAGGACTTCTTCTAGGAGACTCTGCTGTGTACTTTGACAGAGAGTAGTTTGAGAGCAGATTTGTACGGCTTGGTATGTCAAGCCTTTATTTTTTATAAACATGTAATTAAATTGGATTATTCTTTTGGTGAACCATCTGGGGTGATCTGTTTATCACCGATGGTTCAGGTCGATTCTCTGTTCATGCAATGGCATGAAAGTAGAACTGTCTTTTGCATATGCCAGTTGGGCATATTAACTATTTTCGCTTTATGAGATTATTTACTTTAATTATTTATTTGTGCTTGATATATTAATGTTCCGTGTACAGTTTTTGGGGCACGGTCTGGAGGATCGTGCTGATGGCACGGGTTTCAAGGTGTCGAAATCCGGGCTTTCACAATGTGTGTTTTCCGATTTGTCTTCGTAATAACATAAATTTTGTGATGTGATAGAAATATGTATGATTCGTGAAATTTATCTGTATTTTGCATAAATATTTTCATGATTTTAAATATGAAGCATGTGTATATACACTCAGAATTGTATGTGCGTGTAAATCAAATATGTGCATGATAAACATTAGAAGGATGTGAATAAATGTGCAAGGAAGCTTAAAAAACTTCGAACTATTATAAGTACCACAAACTCACGGTGAATAACTATAAGTTAATTGTGCACTTTGATTTAAGGTTATATGTGACCAACACGACGAGATATCCGTGACCGACACGGCAGGATACCCGTGACCGATATGGCGGGATATCCGTACAAATTGTGATCCGGTACGGCGAAATATCCGTTCTTCGATTTTCATGCAGTGAAATTTCTTCCTTCGACACAAGTCACCTAATTTGAAGGGACTTGGGTATTTTACAAAGGGTTCAAGTGAGCGACGATGTTAGGTATTTACATTGGGGCTAGATGCTATATATGCTCGAGGGACTATTTAAGTGATTAAAATAGACAGTTGCTGGAGACGATGTTCAATACAATGGCCCAGCATACCGCATTACTCATTGCCATGTTACGAGACACGGCTCACACCTCTCCATCCGCACAAGTTGAGTCATGCTCAAGGTGTGGAAAGCGGCATAGAACGCAGGACTGTAGATGGGCCACAGGTGTGCGTTTCAAGTATAGGCGTATGAGACACCTGATAAAACATTGTCCAACATTGAGGAAAGGGGCGACGGCATCAACAACTCCGAATACGTCTTGGTCCATAGTACAGGATCGTGCACTTGCCATCTATGCACGAGATGCCCGGACAGCTGGAGGGGTTGTTCACGTACCCTCTCACTCTTCAGATCCTACACCGATAGATACATGTGCACGATGTGGGAAACATCATAAAATGGATAAATGTAGGCATGTCTCAGGTGCATGCTTCAAATGTGGTATGGTGGGACACCGGATCAAGAATTGCCCAAATATGCATCAGGAGCAGGTAACATTGATGTCTACTTTCTGACCAATTCTCCCTACAACTCATGGTTGTACCAGTGACGCATCGACACAAGATGACCAAGTGGAAAATGAAGTCCTCCAAGGTATAGATTCATTATTGATTGTCAAGAGGTAATTATAATTTTTTGATGATGAATGTCCTTAAAATTTGTGTTTGCCTTTAGCAATTGAGGAAAGTTATGACACCATCATATGCGCATGTGATTTAAATCACCTGCATGACATAAACGAAATTCAATTTCAAAAGATTAACTAAGTAGGTGACTATTATGATGACAGACTTGAATAAATCTTGACAGTTAAGGTATAATCGCTTAAGGACAGGATGTTTAGAAAATTTTGAAATTAAGTTGACACTTATGAGCAATGATTCTTGAATTAAGACTTGCAAACAAATTTCCACTCAATGGACCTAATCACAATGTTCTTCATTAAGACTAATAAATTATGAGTGATTAGTGTTCGGAAGCACTCCTTCCAACCTTGAGTGCGGTTGTTAATCACTATAATTTTATATGAGAATCCTTAGGGAGTTGGGGAAATTTAAAGCAATAGTGCCGGTAGTTGACATAAGCTACGAAAGATGTAATTTCAGAACTAAAGCCTTGATTTGAGGAGCAATGGATTTCTTAGTGACTCCTCAATTTCCTATTGAATTGGTTCTCACTACTGCAACTTTCATTATTATATGGATTGTGTTGAGGATGTGCACATGAAGCGATGATTAATCTTGACCTAACTTATATATCCGACCTCTTGATTGTGTCGAAATGATTTAAGGTATAAAGTATGGAATTTCAAGATCATTATAGTAAGTTTCAAATAACCTCATTTTAGTATTGACAATATACCTTTACATACATAGGTGATGGTGAATGTGGGTATGCTTGCAGTTGATGGTTAAAACATTCTACTTGATGAACATAGTGTATCCGATCAAGAATTTTCAATTTTGGTGGACGTTGCACCTTTAGACTAATGGTTACGATTATTAGTTCATGGTTAAAATCTTGGTGGTTATATTCATTGTACAGTAGTATCACGTGCGCTAGTTAATGGTTGTAGGAATCCCCAATTTCACATGAGTGTATATTCAGCTTTGTGAATGCGTTGTTATAAGTGGTGCAAATATGGTTTCAGTTTATTTATGGTAATGACTAGTTGGGCTATGTAAAAATGCTATGTATCTAAAATCTGGGGGTCACTATTAGCAATTCTAATTTGATTATAGAAATGATGCATTGTCGCTAATGGTTAACATCATTGTAGTGGAGACATACTCAGTTAATCGTAAATTTGTAAGTGCATGAGGGTATGATTAATTTGATTTATGGTTACAGTTCTAGATCAATAGTTCTAATCTCAAGGTCAATATATTTTTCTTATGGATGTGTCCTTACCAACTATTTAGAGAACTACTTCGTTAAGTTGTGAAAGTGGTGTTTCGTGATTACCTGTGCGCGAGTTGACTTATCTATCCCTTCGACTCTTGAGTGAGCACCAGTTCGGTTAGCGAGCGATGGACATCCTTAGTGTAAAGCTAAGCAGATAAAATTGTCACTCGTGTGTGGTCGATCTTCAGACAATGTGTAATAGCAGACTTCCATTCAACTCGGAGGCTTTGATCATAGTCTATTCGCAATTCGTTGCAGTGTTCGCTGTGTGTAATTTGAGTTTAACAAATGATTACTATTTTGGATAACCAAATGTCACATCGTCCATTTTTGCGGACGAAAATTCCTTTAAGGTGTGGCGATTGTGATAACTTGGTTTAGAGGACGTTGAATCTTTATGAGGATACCTAGATGGTGCCAAGAGATAGCTACGGACCATAGAATGATTTTGACATAATTGTCAAAAATTGAATATTTCAAATTATGGATTATTATAACTTTTGAATAATGGTAACTTTTGGATGTACATGATTTTGAATTTAAAATACAAACATGTGGATGATTAAAATTTTCAATATGGCTAGTCTTGGATAATTCTAAAGATGGAATGTGACGGACTTTCGGTTATTATAGAATGAAATTTGTACCTCAGTTAAGTAGACTTTAGATGCGTGGGTTTTCAATGGGAAGATGTACGGATTTTATGCAAGTACGTAGATGTGTAGACTAAGGATGAGAGTGGGAGTGGATTGTGGATGGATTTTTCATGCCATGTTCACCTTCGCTGTGGCTAGTTCCACATATGTTGGATGTGAATATTAGTTGGAGATATGCCTACGTACTTCCTTAATCATCGTGTACTATTTACATCAATTTTCGAGGACGAAAATTCTTTAAGGAGGGAAGAATGTAACATCCCAAAATTTTTGTACCTGCATATACTGACTAAGTGAGCGTGCCTGGGGTGACACTTTGTGTTCGTGCGCAACTTAGAAGCAAAACAAATTATTAATGAAGGTTTATTAATGATTTAAAACATATCGATTGAGATTGGACCGATTAATTTGGACTGACCTTATGGGCCAACTATAATGTCCTAAAAATTTTGACCTTTGGATAGTACACCTCGGTGTGTGTGCCCGATGGGTCACATACTTGATATCATAAAATACTTAAGTAAGTTATGGTTGGCTTAAGTGTTGGGTGAAAAATGGTGAATTTAGAGCATGTATGGCTTTGTATACATCTAGGTGTGGTGTATCGGCTCAACACCGGATCAGATAGATAGGTGGTTTGGGTGTGCAAGCCCCATACCGAACCAAGAGATTATTTGTATAATGGTTTATACCTTACTTAGGTATGTCTGTTTCACACGGAATCTAGTTCTTTGGATAAGAACTAATACACACATGTTGTGTGTATATGTTTTACAAGGGAACTAGTCCCTTTAGTTATAAAAATAAAACACAAAGCTTCCTTTGGAAGCTATTAGCTGGTTTCAATTGCTTGGGAGTTTTTGGGTTCTAGAGAAAGAAAGAGAGAAGAGGAGGAAGGAGAGCTCTAAACTAGGAGTGTGTGTGCAAGATTGAAGCTCGGTGTGAAGTTCGTGGGGTTCGAATCAATGAGTTTTCCCAAGAGTTCAACTTTGAAACCCTAGCTTGGGTGTGGGCCCGTGAATCGAGGAAATCGATCCATTAAAGGAAAGAAATTATATAAAATTATGAGCTAGTCATTGTGTTAGTTTAGTTTATGCAAATGGGTGAAAAATTAGAAGAAGAATGATAAGATTTTGAAGAAAATTGAGTTTTGAAGTTCAAACCCGAGATGACAAAACCGACCGGTCGATTTCCAAATTAACCCGTCGAATTCGTCTGCTTGCTTACATCGCCTCAGTATTTCGGCCGTAACTTTTTGCTCCGGTTTCTGATTTCCATGATTCTTATTGCGTTGGAAAGAAGATAGCAAGCTATAAAAATTTTGTGAATTGACCAACTTGTTAATCAACTATTTTAAAGGTCAAAATTTAGTGTGAATTAAGGTCAAATTCTGATTTTGTCGAGATACAAAACCGACCGAGTGAAATAATTTCAACCGATCAATTTGGAAAATCGACCGATCAAAAGTAGCACGACCGGTCGATTTTCACAAAATAGTAAATGTGTGATTTGGGCTCTGGAGAAATCGACCGGTTGGATTTGAAATCGACCAGTCGAATTTGTCAGAGCTAGCCTATACTGCTTCGATATTTTAACCGTAACTTTCTACCCCAAACTGAGAATTATATGCTTCTTGAGGAGTTAGAAAGAGGACGACGAGCTCTACAACTGTTATGGATTGACCAACTCATGAATCTAAAATTTTAAAGGTCAATATTTGTGAAAAGTTGGGTCAAATTTTAAGTTAGCATGAGCTTGCCCATTTTCGCCTCAGTTTTTGAGAAAATACTTAAATACATTAAAATTATTAAAAATTAAGATCAATCCTTAATACATTATCATGAATATGATGTAGGTTAAAAATCAAGAGTATTTGTATGAGAAAGTTACATCGTTTTACGGATCTCATGAACAAAGGTAGGGAAAACTCTTTAACATGTGTATTTGACTACAATAAGCATGTGTGTAATGATATGATAATAATGTGTGTTTTTCAATTTATCTTCGTAATAGCATGAATTTTGTAATGTGGTAAAATATGTATGATTCATGAAATTTATCTATATTTTGCATGAATATCTTTCATGATTTTAAATATGAAGCATGTGTATGTACACTCAGAATTGTATGTGCGTGTAAATCAAATATGTGCATGGTAAACATCAAAAGGATGTGAATAAATGTGTGAGGAAGCTTTGAAAACTTTGAACTATTATAATTACGACAAACTCACGATGAATAACTATAAATTAATTGTGCACTTTGATTTAAGGTTATGTGTGATACCCAACCGACATGGCGGGATATCCGTGACCGACACGGCAGGATACCCGTGATCGGTACGGCGGAATATCCGTACAAATTGTGCTTCGATATAGCAGGATATCCGTTCTTCGATTTCCAAGCAATGGAGTTTCTTCCTTTGACACAAGTCACTTAATTTGAAGGAACTTGGGCATTTTACAAAGGATTCATGTGAACAACAATGGTGGGTATTTCCATCAGGGCTCGATGCTATATATACTCGAGGGACTATTTAAGTGATCCATTTAAGTTCTTCCTCTGTTACGAGAATAAGTTGTGGAAATAAGTTTTTGAAATCATGTATTAAACTTCGAAAATATGTGTTTGATATCAGTTTTGTGTCAAGTCAATTTCCCTTAAATTATGAATCTTTATTGAAAAACATGTTCGATTTCGTCATAAGATATGTGTGATGTAATATGTATGTTATTGATATTTTCTCTACTGAGCTTAGATGTAGCTCATCCCTCGACTATACGTTACAGGTACAGGTGTAGATCCGGACTCGGCTACGAAGAAAGGCTTAGGATCTCCCATTTGGGGAATTCCCCCTTAGGTGAGGATTTGGGTTGGTTATGTGTTGGGTTTGTATGATGAATTTTTGGGATCTCTTGGATTTAGGACTTGGTATGTCTGAGGATTAATATATTGTAAGGTTTATGTTGTAAGTATATTTTGGAAGCCACTGTTTAGGTAATGGTCAGCCATCATCGATGGTTTTCCTTTGGGCCCTTTTTGTTTAAATAGTTTTGTATAGAAGAAATATTTTGGTTGCCATATATATACATCTTTGCTTTGACTCTACTCTTGTAGGTATACCAAGTATTTTTGTATTCGGATCGTGATATGTGCGACCCCTATGGTCCGATTTTCCCTGAGTTTTGGTATGTAAGAAGAAAAAAAAATATTGTGTAGGTTTTTGTGGAATCAAGGAAAATCATGTTATCATAGAATATCACATGCTTAATCTTACATAATGATGTGATTTTTTAATGTAATATTTTACTCGCAAGTGCACGAATTGGTTTACATATAGTGGGTGCGGAGTACGAGATCGTTCCCACGAGGACTAATTTTGAAATATCTAAAAGAGACAAGCAATTCTAGAAATCTGTGAAGATCTAACAGTATTCTACCAGTTTTATGATTTAAGCGGTTGATGAGATGGTAATTAATGACTACAAACTAAAATTCAATTTATAATTCAAAAGTAAAGGTGAAGATGATGATAAAGATGAAGATACTAAATCCTCCCATCTTTGGTCCGTTCTTCCTATAATATAAATCTAAGGATTAAATTATGAGATATTTCATTGGTAACAAACATCTTTTATGGAAGATCAATGGTCAACACCCTAATAGGTTCCACGTTGCATCCCTGCAATCAGGACTTAGATGATTTTCATATATAGATCTGGGATCAAGGGCATGGCTAGGCACACATGATCTCAGGTTCAAATAAAAATCATCCCCAAAGTGGGTGAAAATTCCAACAAGAATACCACTTATAAATCTGAAATCAAGGCCATGGCTAGGCACACTTTATTCAGATTAGGGAGTATTTAAGATAAAATTACCATTACAGAACCAAGATCCAGGGCATGGCTAGGCACACTCGATCCCAGAACATAATCGTAATTAGATCCACACGATGAAAGCAAAAAGACCATAACAATGATTGGGTAAAATTACCGTCACAGATTTGAGATCCCGGGCATGGCTAGGCACACGCCGATTTTCATCCGTTCATGATAGCACAACAACAATAATATAAAATCTCATATTTTAATCCTTAATTTATATTATTAAAAGTACATCCCTCGGATGGGAATCATTAGATCCCCATCCCTATAAATTTAGCCACACATATTGTAGTTAAATGACATAAATAAATAAAGACGGGAAAATAACATTAATTTAATAAATTAAAATTACCTCAAAAAAGAACTTACTTTGATCCAAACATACGATGATCTTCAGAAACGAAATTAATGCAGGAATAAACTTTGAACAAAATTTATAAACTGAAGGAATGAGTACTGAAAAATTAAGGAACAAAGCTCTAAAAAAGAAATAATAAAACTTTCCTATTTCTATGTCTAACTATGAAAAATAAAGGCTAAAAACTAAGAACTTTAAAACTAAAACTCTCTCCTAAAATTAATTCTATCTAATTAATTCCTCTCTAATTCTCTTTTTCCCGAAGTGTTTGAGTCGCTTTAAATAGACCCTCGTCGCGGAAGTCTCCCAAGCCAAAATTTTAGGGTCGATTAATCGACCAGGGTCGATGCATCGAGCCGCCAAAAAGTCCCAAAAATTTCCTTTACAGTGTCAGTTTCGTGTCAGACTCTGACTTGTCCTCGATTAATCGACCTATAGGGTCGATGCATCGACCCTAGAAATCCGTGAAATTCAGCACTTTCTCTTGGTTCAGACACTACTTTGGTATTTCGGCCATAACTTTCTGTCCCGAACTCGAATTGAGGTGATTCTTATGCCGTTGGAAAGCTGACGAAAAGATCTACAACTTTCAGGTTTTGACAATTTCATAATTCGGCCGTCTTGAAGGTACAAATTTAGCCGCAAGTCACACCAAGTTCTTGATTACCCAAAGTTGCAGTGTTTTGACATTATATTCAGAATTCTTAGACTGTTTTCTATACTTGGCTTGTATTTACCTGAAACACTTCAAATCTAATCATTCTCATCAGATAGCCTTCATCGGACAGCTAAATATAGGTTTTTAGGGGTGAAATATCATCATTTTTCAGTACTCATCATACTCCCAAACCTACACTTTGCTAGTCCTCGAGCAAAGTAAACTAAAGAAAATAAATGCCACTTTCGTAGGGAACACGATTGCACTTAGCATGTGCAACAAGCCTTTAAACCCCTGGGTGATCCTAGTGGAGGAGTTGTGTCTCCTGAGGGTTTACAGTGAAGTTACCCACAAACTTCAATATATTTTTGAAATCATCGATAAAATTGAGTTTTCAAAACATGATTTTGATAACATATATATCATTCAAAAACAAAAATCATTAATCAATTCAACATGCTAATTCTCAATTTTAAATAACAATGTTATACTAATCATACTAATATCCATGCAAATTAGTCTAATGCTCAAATCGTTAGATAGCTCATCCATTCATGCCTAAACGTGAAGTGTGTGCATAACCAAACCAAAATTCATTCATCTCAGAACTAGTTCAAACGGAAAACCATTGGATCTGTTGTTTTGACTCAATCCTCACTTTAGGTATACTCTCAAAATATAAAGACACCGATAGTGGATAAATTTTCGCACATATGTGAGAGGTCAATACAAAGCAAATAAAAAGGTCTCACATGATAAATAAAACACGATGCAATCAATGAACAAAAATAAATCTCATAAGAAGATACTTGTATATCCTAAACATGTCATATCACGTGTCATAAGTATCACATATTTACTCTCCACAAGGCAGTTACTAATACAAGATCAGATCATGAAGGTCTTTTTAAGGTTGTAATGGGGCTCAGGAAAGGGTAAGAAAGAATTGGAAGTTGGGATTCAAAGTTTCTGAGAAATTAGAAAAGAAACACCTTTTTGATTTTTTTCTATTTCTCTTCTTTTTCTTTTCTAATCTCTCACTATTTTTTTCAATATTCTTCTATTTTTCTCAACTCTCTTTTCTTTTGAATTTCCTTTTCTTGAAGCACCTCAGATTTTTCATTATTTTTCATAATTTTCTTTTTCTTTTTCTCTCCCCTTTTTCTTTTTATTTTTGCCATACACTCTCAGTAAACACCACAACTCAGTATCTCTCCACTTACTCTCTTTTCGTTCACTCTCATCCCTCGTTCCTAATTTCTCAGAAATAAGAAGGGTAAAGCTGAATTTTCAGAAATGGTGAAGGGTTAAAGGTTAACGTGGCTTATCAAAGAATGTATAAAGGTAAATTTTTTTCAATAGGCTCAAAGGGGTATTAGAAAGATAAATTTATTTGAGGTGGGACATTTTAAGCACAAACGAGCCAAAGATGGCCTTCAATCATGTCCTTAAAAGATAGTAACTTTGCCTATTTGTCTTGAGTAGATATACAGTACATTCTAACATAATGATATGAATTTGATTTCATGCAAAGTCACAAGTCAAAATGAAGTGTATAAGATTATGCAAAATAAGTCGTATTCAAAGAAAACTCCGAGTTTATATATTCACTCATCAATGACGGAAAATTAGCTCTAAAGCTCACTCGGTTTAGTCTCCACTAAGAACCTAAGATTCAACATTCAAAACAGTTCATTGATTTCTAAGTCTTAGCTTGGTATCAGTGCAAAAATTCTAAGCATGAATATCAAAATTATCCACAACATATCACATTAAGCTTCATCATCTTAGATACAAGTAATCAAAATATGACACTAGTATTCTCAAAATTAAATTCACATGCATCATCAACTAAAGTTTGAAAACAATCGTAAACTAATGTGCATGATGACTTCAAAATTAAATTTTAGTTTTTCAAATTTTTTTTTTTTTAGAATTTTTTTTTCAGATAAGAAAAAAAAATTAAGTGACGTAAAATAGATAATCATACCCCCAAACCTAAAGATGACAATGTCCGCATTGACTGAAAGAAGTAGCGCACCCCCAAACCTGTTTGAAAAAAGTACCTCAACACAAAGATCAGGTGCAGAGAATATGTGCATCAAATTGGAACATGACAAAAAATATATATATATATATATATTGAAGGGAATATGATTACACTATTTAGGGAATTAAAAACAACCTAAACTAAACAAAACAAAATAAAAAGGAAAGAAAAAAAAATTAAAAAATCCTAAATCCTAAACTAAACATGAATCCAACTCTGTTAGTCATTGGTAGGCGGACCCATCCACCTCGGATCACTTAAATTGATATTCTTAGGCACAGGGAATAATTTCTCCCAAAGATCAAGAGGAAATTGATGAGACACCGCCGATTGTATGGATGGAGGTGTGGAGGCGAAAGTAGGAGATGAAGATGGGGGAGACGGTGACGGCATCACATCAATTATCTCGATATCAGTATTGAAGCACGGTGTAGGAGATTTGGAGCGATTTACCTTCTTTCTAGATGGTTCTCCCCAGTAAGGAACGATCATCAGATCGAGGTCGATGATTTCAACATTGTTGGACACAAAAGGGACCGTCCGATGAGAGCGGCGCTCCCGCTTTTTAGCAGTCTCCTCCATCTTTGATAATCGTGCTCTGGTGAGATATAATCGTCGGGCCATAAGAAAGATTGTGCAGAGTTAATGAAAAGTGAGCCTAAAGGTGAATATAAAGGGAAAAAATATATAGAGTTGGAGTAGGAGTGGAAAGAGGTGTCCTGCAAAAAAAAAATAATGAAAATTATGGCAAAACGGCTAAGGGAGTCCACGGTCGTGAGAAAAGTGGCAAATTAGAGTTCCAATAGGAGTACCGTCGCAAAAAACAAAAAAAAACCAAAAAACGGTGGGGTCGATTAATCGATCCCTGAAGGTCGATGCATCGACCCTTTGGGGGTCGATTAATCGACATTGGGGTCGATGCATCGACTCCCAAAAAAAAAAATTATTATTATTATTATTATTTTATTTTTTTTTTAAACAAAACATAGGGTCGATTAATCGATCCCTAAAGGTCGATGCATCGACCCTTTGGGAGTCGATTAATTGACATAGGGGTCGATACATCGACTTCCTAAAATTTTTTTTTTTTTTTTCCGCAAACATTGGGTCGATTAATCGAGTATAACCCTCGATTAATCGACACCATCTTGGCAGAGAGTTGAAATTTTTTCAAAAAATGACATTTTAATGGTGCTTTTCAACTACTCTAAAGGCAACAGGTAATTAGCAAAATTTTGGCAATCCCACACAGATTAGAAATCACACTTTTTCATTGATAAATACGATGATTACAAGGACACTTCTGATTTGACTCCTAAAATAAACAGCCTAAACAAAAGAAAGAAAAATAATACAAAACGAAAAATCTTAATCCTAGATTAATCAAACTAATCATGTCCATCCTCCTAGGCCTGGCGGGCCCTGGCGCGCATTTCATCATAACTATCAGGCCACATGCGCTGCCCGATCTGATGGAGGAAGGAACGATCATAGTGGCTACGGCGCAGGAGTGCGCCATGTTGTCGCTGCTGCTCCTCTTGTAAAGAGGTAATTTGGGCTTGGAGCGAACCAAGCGACACACCCTCCTCGGGTCCTTGATCAGGTACATGTTGGTCATCCTGACGGACGCGGCGACGCTGGCGTGGGGGAGCCGGTTGGGCTGGTGCATCGAGGGCATCAGGGATATTTCCCAAGAGACGCATACTGCGGTTCCATTGGGACGTACTATAACGATAGAATGCAAGGTCCCCGATATCATCATCCCGGTAGAACGGGAAACGAAGGAAATTAAGCAACTTCATAACATAATGGGGGAAGTAGACCAACGGGGCTTCACCAGTTGTAGGTTTAGTGAGTTCGTCATGGCATCGCCACATGCCATCATGAATAATCCTGGGCACGTTGATCCATGAATTGCGGTGGGCCCCATAAAGCGCTTGAACCCGATCACCGGTGCGCTCAGAAACGTGGCCATGGGGGCAGAGATTGCTACTGACCACACTATCCCAAAACAAAAGCGGGTGCGGCAACGCCGATCGCCTAGTGGCGATCCCAGAAGAAAATATGCCGCGGCATATCTCGTTAATTATATCCTCCTGAGACTCGTCGAGTTCCTCACCCAAAGTGTGATTGTGAGGGCGCTCGCACGAAACATTAAAGACCTCCGCAATGGTGTGCGGATAAATCGGGCGAGACCACCCATCAATTGAAACAGTGAAGTGGGCGGCGACTTGATTCTCGACAGAGGCGGGCACCCGTGCCATGTTCTGATAGAATAACCGAACAACGCGTTCGGACACTTTGATCACGGGTGGAGTGAGGAGAAAATGGGCATTGAGAGCCATCGCATAGGCGAGGGAAACGGCGCAGATAGGCAGTGCTTGAAAAGCCGCGAGATCAAAAACATATTCGGAACACAGGTCGCGGGTCGCGAAGCGACCACTTGGCTGATCACGTGGATGACCAGCAGGGCGTTGTACAAGTCTTTGCGGCGCGGCAGAGGTCGAAGCCATGATTACACACCTCGCGCAAGCATTTCTGAACACACCTCGCGCGAGCGAGGAACATAGTTCGCACGAGCGAGTTTCAGAAACTCTTCAAATATGAGTTTTCTTAACTTGATTTTTCGCGATTTCTTCTCCAATCTCTTCCACACTTTTCACATAACTTTAATCGCATCAAATTCTACAAATTTTACACATTTGGGATCGATTTCTTACCTTCTAAACTAGCGAATCACGCGAGAACTCTCATCACAAGCAAATGGGTTTCAAAATCCCATTCGATCACCTTCCACTCTACAATCCCTACAACGTCGCGATCGACGGCAATCTCTCTGTCAACAAGATCTCAAAAGTTCTACAAAGGTTAGAGCTTTGGAGCACGAGAATCTAGAAACTCTCTTCTCTTCTTCACAACCCCTTCTCTCACTCTTTCTCTCTCTAATATTCAAAGCATCAACCCTTGCAATTGTGTGGAACACGTGAGTTACCCCCCTCACCTATCTTAGACATCGCTCCCATGTGAAGCACCTACACACAACTTGTGTGTTACACTTATCCTCATAGCCTCTTAGCATAAAAAACATACACGCATAGGTGTATGTGTGTGAAATTGCTTTGGTTCCACCGTGAACCCCACACACCTAAATCTGTACACACTCATTCCTACATGCATATTGGTCATCACACACATACTGATCCCGTCAAATCCCTAATAGTATAGTGAACCACATCTACACGTGCACCCATTCGACTTAGACGGTTTCCAAAACTTGGAGATATTACATTCTCACCACCTTATAAAATTTTCGTGTGTGAAAATTGACGACACCTACGAATGCACACAGATACACATCCCCAATCCACATAGTGACACTCACACGTGCGTAAAGTCTACATAATATGGCACGTATAATCCATATGAGTACACAAGTCACAAAAGCCACACCTTCCATATCATATTCATTTACACACTCACAATCGGCATGTTCACAGAACCTCCTAGACGAAAAATTTGAATGTGACCACCACACAGTCACAACCATATTATATTCAAAATTCATCAAAAGTCATCCCACATTACCACCCATAATACGAGTGGATTTAATATGCAATGCACACCTTGGCCAATGCGGCCGACAATGACACCTAGAACGCAAATGTCCAATATATTAACACATATCACACATCCACAACTAGATACATATTGACACATATGCTGACGTAAAATCCCCGTATAAAGACTACATACACATTTACCTGCAGATAAGCCATTCACCATCACACACGTTCACTCATCTACTCAAGCCATATGTTTTCACAATCACACAGTTTCCATATGGAAAATGTACACTTTATATTGATACAGCTACACATCCACAATCATATACACAAACCGTATGAAAATTTGAGAACCACATACACATCACCACGTCCAAAACCATATATACCAAAATAAATGGAACTACTTTGGATCACACACCCAATTTAGTTGTTGGTCAAAAGTGACCCACAATACACTTGCATTAAGATATACAATTTTTTAAAACACACACATCTAAAAGAGAACTGAAACTCAATTGGATCACACATCCAATTGAACCATTTGTCAAACATGACCCTACAATTGTACCTGCATGGAAATATTCACAAATGACATATCGACACCACATACTTAACTAAACTTTTCATTTTCATATTAAGCATCTGACTCTATTCACATGCTGTAACTTTTAAATTATCATCTACATCCATACAAAAATCGGAAAATGATTGGATCATAAAGCCAATCCACACGTGGTTACATATGACCACACCTTGGCACCTGCACGACAAGTCATAACAAAACATACATGTACACCATTCCAAATCAAAATAACTACATCGAATCACCAGTTGAGTAACCAAAACATTCATGGATACCAGTACCATTCAAAATGTCGAATTTAATAAGAACTCGAAGTCAAATCCATTCACATTCAAAATTTAAACCATCCCCAACAAAAAACTATTTATATCAACATTAAACGATGCACATGTGACAGTCATGTCACAATAGTTTGAGGCTTCACATCACAAAATATAACCTATTTCCATGTGGCACCCATGCCACTATAGTTTTACTGTTGAACATTATCCAAAATGAAATAATTCACATATTACATTCTCAAATTTCTTAACACATTAATATTCCCAACAAAATTTTATAAATCCATAGTCAGATACCACAGCTAATCTTCAGCATCACCAGGCCGATCCTCCATATCGTCAGGTCCACCACCCCAGAACTTGAAGCTTCAGGTACGTACACCCTTGTAGCAGCCATATGTTATAAGTAGTCAGATGGATACATGTAACGCATGGTCTCGGCCAGCAATGCCTCATGATAATGTAGTTGACGAGTAACTCGCTACTCAAACCTTTGAAAAGCCAAATCCTGTATATCCAGTCGCTGAAAGAGTTCGACCGCAAAATCCGCACCACCAGGTGGAGGAACATATGGTGGCACGGGAACTTGTGGTGGTGGTATCGGTGATTGATCTGCTTGCTCAGGTCCGGCTCCGGCCCGAGGGGGTTGTTGTTGTTGTTCTTGCGCACATTGCGCAATCTCTTATTTCCTTTTTCTTCTAACACTCATTTGGAGGCTGGTGTAGCTTTGGTTCAGGTCCTTAATCCGATATGTTTTATAATTTTTAGTGAGTAGGGGTTCATCCTAGTGAAGCACATACTCATCGGCACTCGGTGAGTGCTTGTATTGGTCAATCATCTTTGATATCAATCAAGCATACAGTAATCAATCTATAACAGTTGGAACTGAGCCAAGTTTAGTCCGTTCCTTAGCATGCTTGATTCCGTCGAGTACTAAGGCAGGTGCATGAAACCACCTACCCTGAGAAGTTGTGAATAGAGCTTGAAGGAATGGATCCCGTCGTTCCTGCTCGTGGCCCAAAGGAAACACATTCTTCCTCATGATGATATCTAATGGCCACATGCGCTCTGGAAATTGGACCCGTGTAATAAACTTCCCGATTCTGGTTGCACCATTGGTCATTTGGGCCACAATGTGATGAAAGTTAACAATTTCTCGAATCAGGGATGCTGCACCCCCCTCTTCCACCTCATATGTCCAAGAGCAATTCATTGCTCTTCCAATGTCCGTGTGGTCAAAGGTTAGGGTTTTGCCGTCCAGTGTGAAGATCAAAATGGACCCAGAGGGGTCCAATCTCAAGGTTTGATAAAACAATTTTACTAGACGCGGGTAGTAGCTATCATAGAACGGTCGTAGAAAGGATAGCATCCCGGTCGAAGTAAGATACTCCTTGGTCCATTTGGTGACCGATTGGTCCTTAAAAAGATCCTTGTGAAAAGACCATTCTAATTCAAATGTCTTTGCCTCCCAAAACTCTACGGGTTGTGTCAAAGAAGTAGGCGGAGGGATAGTCTTTCAGCGTCCTGAAGTTGGTGGTCTTACCGCTAACTTCTTCCTAGGTTTAGGGTTTGGGGACCTTGATGCCATTCTAGGGTTTTAATCCAAAAACAAATATAATGTAGGTTGAAATTAGGATGAAAATTACTTTGTCCGTGATGAAATCCAACGGAAATATGGATAATCTGAAGAAAAATCGAGTTGGAGGACTCCCCATGAAGAAGAAAAGAAAACCTCGAATCCCCTCTTCTGAATCCCGCGTGAAATGCCCACGAAAAGGGTGAAAACCCTTATACAGTTGGATCCTCGCGCTCGCGACTTAAGACAGCTCGGGTGCACGAGCATCAGTCTGTCATTGGAACCCGAAGTCCCCTAATTTTTTTTGTCTTTCTGAGTTCCTCACGCGAACGAGCTTCAGTGTGGCTCCAGGGAATTGAATTCCCTTCTCTATTTTTCTGTTTGAGTGCCTCACGCGAGCGAGCACTAAAGCTTGGGCACGCGAGAACACATGTACTCTATTTTTGAGTTGTTTTGCTTATATATATATTATTTATTTTTTCATTCCTTTGCTTTCATTCATTAATTCTACCGCATTTAAGACGTCTTTTTGCATCTAACTTGTTACGTATCACCCAAGTACATCATCGGTCTCGTACATTACCTATTCACGATGGTTTCATCTGCGATAATCTATTACTAAATAATCATGCATTCAACAAGAATATCTAAATTTAGAAATGAAATTCTCAAAATTGTTTCAAATTTATAGGTTCACGTAAATAACGCCAGATAAGCATCATGCACATCCGACTCACATTCCCAAGTGGCTTCTTTTGGCGAATGGTTCCGCCATCTTACAAGTACCAACAGAATTCTTTTTGTGTGCAGTACTTATTCCTTCCGATCAAGAATTTGCACCGATTCTTCCTTAATCGTCAAGTCCTCTCGAATCTCGATCGGTTGATAGTCTAATACGTGAATTAGATCCTTCACATATTGTCTTAGCATCGATACATGAAATACATCATGCATACTTGAGAGTTGCGGTGGCAGTGCAACCCTAAAAGTAACCTCTCCAACGCATCCCAAAATCTCAAAAGGTCCCACATAACATAGACTTAGCTTTCCACGCTTCCCAAAATATGTTACACCCTTGGTAGGTGAAATCTTGATGAAGACATTGTCTCCCGTCTGAAAGAAATACAGCGCATTAATATTGACATCTATATATATACAATATACGTAATCCATTGCAACTAAGGCATTAAATTTACCTGAAACTCAACACGTGTCCTCTTGAGGTCAACATAACTCTTCTGTCAGCTCTGTGCAACCTTTAACCTCTCGCGAATCAAACGCACCGCTTCAAAGGTACTTTTGATAATCTCTGGCCCCAAAATAAACTTTTCTCCTGTTTCTTCCCAATTGATTGGAGATTTATACCATCTCCCATATAAAGCTTCATACGGTGCCATACATATACTCGTTTGATAGCTATTGTTGTATGCAAACTTGATCAGGGATAAATGTTGATCCCATGATCCTTGAAAATGAAGCATACAAACTTGTAGCATATCTTCTATGATTTGATTTACTCGTTCAGTCTGACCATCTGTTTGTGGGTGAAACGCTGAATTGAAGTCCAGTCTCGTACCCATCCCTTCTTGAAATCTCTGCCAAAACTGAGAGGTATATAACGGATCTCTATTTGAAACAATGTTCACTGAAATACCGTGTAATCAGACAATCTCCTTCATGTACATTTCGGCAAGTCTACTTAATGTATATGTTGTATTGTATGGCGAGAAATGAGCAGATTTGGTCAGTCTATCAACGACTACCCAAATTACATTATGTTTTCTCACTGTCCATGGTAATCCAAAAATAAAATTCATGAAAATGGATTCTCACTTCTATTTCGGTATCGGTAACGGTTGTAACAATTCAGATGGAGGCCTGTGATCCACCTTTACTTGCTGACATACTAAACACCTGGAGACGTACTCAGCTACATCTTTCTTCAAACCTCTCCACTAAAAACTTTTCTTCAGATCATGATACATTTTAGTACCACCAAGATGGATCGCATATTTCGACGTATGAGCCTCTTCTAAAATGGTATGTTGTAAATCGGCATCGATCGGGACACAAAGATGCCCTTTGAACAGTAGTGATCCATCACTCTTGATAGAGAAAGCCTGACTAATACCATCTATTAATCCTTGTTGGATCTTCAACAACTCGAAGTCTTTCATCTGAAGCTCATTGATTTGATTGAAGATCACTGGTCGGATCGCAACGTTCTCTAGGAAAGCTCCTAAAGCTTTCAATTCGATCCTCGTATCATGCAATGATATGTCCTCTAACAGTTTCCATCTATAGAGTCCCATAATAAAACTCGATAATTAAGCTGAAGTCTTCCGACTCAAAGTATCTGCGACTACATTTACCTTATCTGAATGATATTGAATGGAGCAATCATAGCCTTTAAGAAACTCTATCCACCTTCTTTGTCTCATATCCAAATCCTTCTGTGTAAACAGATATTTAAAACTTTTGTGGTCTGTGAAGATCTCAAAGGTTTCTCCATATAAGTAATATCGCCATATCTTCAGGGCAAATATTATCGCCGCTAATTCGAGATCATGTGTTGGATAGTTCTTTTCATGATCTTTAAGTTGTCTCGACCCGTAAGTGATAACTTTTCGATTTTGATTGAGCACACAACCTAAACCGTTGTGTGATGCATCGCTATAAACAGCAAAACCTCCACTCCCTGATGGAATGACTAACATTGGTGCTGAAGTCAATCTCTTCTTGAGTTCTTGGAAACTTTCTTCACATGCCTTTATCCATTCAAACTTAACATCTTTTCTCGTAAGTCTCGTGAGTGGCCTTGAAATCTTCTTGAATCCTTCCACAAACCTCTTATAATATCTAGCCAGACCGAGGAAACTGTGAATCTCTGTCACAGTCTTTGGTTGTTCCCATTCTACTACAGCCTCGATCATTGCTAGATCCACTATAACACCTACTTTTGAAACTATGTATCTCAAAAAGCTCACTTCTTCTAGCCAAAACTCACACTCACTGAGTTTTGTGTATAACTGGTGTTCACGCAATATTTGCAGAGCGATCTTCAAATGTTGCTCATGCTCTTCTTTAGACTTTAAGTAGATGAGTATGTCATCCACAAATACAACCACACATGTATCCATATGTGGATTGAACACTCTGTTCATGAGGTCCATAAACGAAGTTGGCGCATTGGTCAAGCCAAAAGGTATTACAAGAAACTCATAATATCCATATCTAGTTTAGAAAGCCGTCTTTTGAATATCTTTGGCTTTCACTTTTAGCTGATGGTAATCAAATCTCAAGTCTATCTTGGAAATGAACTTTGCCCCTTGTAATTGATCAAAGAGATCATCGATTCTTAGCAAGGGATACCAGTTCTTAATAGTTAACTTATTCAACTGACGATAGTCGATGCACAGTCTCATCCACCCGCCCTTCTTTTTAACAAATAAGATCAACGCTCTCCAAGGAGACGCACTTAGTCTTATAAAATCTTTGTCTAATAACTCTTGTATTTGATCCTTCAACTCCTTCAATTCAGCTGAAGCCATCCGATAAGGCGCTTTAAACATTAGCTCCATACCTGAGGCTAAGTCTACGGCAAACTCAACCTCTCAATCAAGTGGCAATCCTGACAACTCTTCAAGAAAAACGTCTTGAAACTCAAAAGCCATCGAAATTTTTGTTATCACGTTCTTCTCTTCTCGCTGCTCTTTCAAAAATGCTATGTATCCACTACACTCGTTTCTCATCATTCGTTCCGCACGAATCGCAGAGATAAACGATACAAAAGTTGATCGCATGCTAAGAAACTTGAATGATTTTTTCCCATTCGGTCGAAAGGTGACTTCTTTTCTCCGGCAATCCACATTAGCATCATGCTTGGATAACCAGTCCATGCCAAAGATTATATCGAATCCTTGCATGTCCAACAGTATCAAATCAACCATCAACTCATGATCTTCACAATCTCTAATGGAAACTATAACTAATTGAGACACTGTATCAGTACTAACTGAATTTTCCTTTGGGACTGATACTGCCAAAATTAAATCTAAGGATCTCGGGAACGACCTTCACTCTTTTCGCAAACTGAGGTGTCACAAATGAGTATGTAGACCCTAGGTCTATCAAAACTCTAGTTTCATAACAACAATAGTCGCCTTTTCTTTACATTTGTAAAATACCTACGTTATATATATACTAAGCAATTAAATATGCAGCACAAAAATATAGAATTCAACCCATGAACTTAAAAGACTATTTTCATATCTATGCACTTTCATCATCTAAAATTCTAACTAAGCATTAAAATGACATTAAATAGGCAATTTATACCTTGGATTATGTCATTACTGGCCTGAGCGTCCTTAGCGATCACTACATAAGCACGGCCTTGTACAGTAGGTTTTACAAACCGTGTCGGTTGTGTAGGCCTTTGTGTTGCAACTAACACTTTTCCCTCATTCTTCAACTTTGGACAATCCCTTATTGTATGCCCCATCTTTTCACATTTAAAACACGCCCTTGTACCTCTTCTACAATCAGTGATCTTGTGCGATTTACCACATCGCACCCACGTTTCTTACAGAGTAGATGAAGCAGCCCTTGAGAATCCTTAAGCAACTGACCCTCCTGTGGCAGTAGCAGGGCCAAAAGGGCGAAATGATCTCACTAACATAGGTACAAATGGTCTAGCATAATTTGCTTGGGTAAACTGCCTCGGAGCTGGTGTTGTGAATTTCGATTTTTTATTTGCCGATTCATAATTACTAACCTTTCCCTGGCTTGCCTTTCCTTTGCTCTGTTGGTCCCTTCTTTTGTACATCTTATCGATGTCTTCCTCTGCAACTAGAGTCTTACTCATCAACTCTCCATATGTTTCTAAATGTAGCACTGAAATCCTATTGCGGATATTTGGCCTCAATCCGTGCTGAAATTTCTTTGCTTTCATCCGATCAGAGGGTACATGCTCTAATGCAAACCTTAATAACCTCGTAAATTCTATTCCATACTCTCGTACGGACATCTTCCATTGTTCAAGATTTATAAACTTCACTTCAGTTTGGTCCCTCACTTGTTGGAGAAAATACTCTTTATTGAATTCTTCTAGGAATTCATCCCAAGTCCATAACATCCCTGGAGCATCCTGTTCCCTCGTCCTTGATACAGACTTCCGCCATGGACCTGCTTCCCCATCTAGCTTAAACACAGCCCATCTAACCTTTTCATCCTCATTTCATGGAAGCACACTGAAGATATTCTCCATCTCATAAATTCAATTTTTTACTTCTAATGGTTTAGCTTGTCGAGAAAAATTCGGTGAACGCATTCTTCTGAACTCTATAAATGCAGAAGGCTGAGGTGGTGGCCGAAATGGTGGTTGAGGTGGTGTCTGATAGTTATTGGCATTATTGGCAGCCATCAGTTTAGTCTGTTGTGTCATGGCATTAGCCACTATTTCCATGGCTTGTGCCATTCTCTCTATTCCCACTCGTTCCTGATCTTAATCTCTTTGTTCAGGAGGATTTCCCTCTCTAACTGGAGGATTTCTTTTTCTAAATGGAGTCCTATTCGGCCTCATAGTAACATTCTCAGCCATCAACACATTGTTTAATCCAACGTGAACTCTCTCACCCATTCTTGTGGTTCGGGCTCGACCACTTCTTGGTCGTCCTCTACCTCTAGGAGGCATATTGTACTATTAACATGAAACAAAAGTTTCAATAAGAGAGGGTCCCTATCCTCAGACAAATATACTCTGACAAAAATCATAAACACAAAACACAAGTCTAAAATCTATCAGAAATTTCTAAAGCTTATAAGCCAAAACAGGTCGCTCGGATCGGATCACCGCCATAAATGATCCTAGAATTATCGAACACTTGGTACATCCACACAAAGCAAAAATAAAGCTGATATCTCTAACTAAACAGATAGAGTCATCATATACAGCAAAAGAAAGCTCCATTTCATTATGTAAACTGATCAAGATAATGATTCTAAATTTCATGCCAAATGCATGAACAAAAGAATCGAAGCGAACCATCAGTGACAGACAACCATCACTAAATAATGGTTCACAAAATAATATCCAAAACATACATTACACAACTAAATGTCTAACTCAAAATGGTTGGACGTATCAAGCCAAACTCAAAACACAAGTACTTCGCACAGCTCACACACCCACAATCCTATTTGGGGAAGAACTCCTCTGGCAGGGGTTCAACCTCTTCCTCTGGTTCGTACTATGAATCGCTCTCAAGATTCAATTCCTTTTCAAAATCCTCACTTGTGACGTATAGTCGAAGGGTGAGCTAACAGTCTAAGCTCAATTGGAGAAAATATTAGTAGCATTTAAATCTCAGTTCTCAAAGCATAAAGTTTTATAACTGATTTTCATATACACATTTCACATTTTCACATTTGAATTCCATATGCGAAAATTTAATCACACACGCACTTAGATCACATGCTTTATTTTAAAAATATTGGACATAACTTAAATACTTTTTTAAGCAGATATAACATCAAAAGCCACACATATACCGATAGGAATCCTTAACCATCGTCGTTCAATGAACTATTTTCACATGTTGCCCAAGCCTCTGCGTTATGAGGGATACTTGTGTCGAAGAAGTATTACCGTTGACTGATAAAAGTGTACGAATATCTTGCCGTACCAGCGCACAAAGGATTCGTTCCACATGAATCTTAAATCATAGTGCAAAGTCTAACTTATAGTTTTTACACCGTGTAAAGTGATTACACTATACTATTTTTGAAAAACTAATATTCATACAAAAATTTGGAATTTACACGAACACAATTATCACATCACATTCCTTATATCACATTATATTTACTTTTTTCAAAACTTGTTTGAAAGATTCGAATATCACATGCTTAATCTTACATAATATATCATGGCTGATCACATTACTCAACTTATACAGAGCACATTAAATCAAATGATCCTAAGTTTCCCCTACCTCAAGTCACGTTTCCCAACACAATCATATGAAGCCCTTTGCGAATTCACACGGCGTTCATTCCTTTAACTTACATTCCAAATTATCCAAAGACCCTTTAGAAATGTCAAAAGGCCTAATGGTCGAAGTCTCCGAAGAAAACTCTCAAAAACAAGTAAAATTGCTCTAACTCTGTATCTCGCGCGAACGACGTAGCGCGGGCAAGCTTAATTAACCTACAACTCGGGTAAGCGATAACCCACAACACACTTATGTTTTACATTCATTGGATCTCGCACGCGCGAGTGGGTCCAGTGGCACCTAATCTCTCGCGCAAGCGAGCATCAAAGGCTCACTGGAGTCTCTTTTCTCGGTCGAGCGAGGCATGGGCAAGCATTTCTAAACACACCTTGCGCGAGCGAGGAACATAGTTCGCACGAGCGAGTTTCAGAAACTCTCCAGATATGAGTTTTCTTAACTCGATCTTTTCGCGATTTCTTCTACAATCTCTTCCACACTTTTCACATAACTTTAATTGCATCAAATTCTACAAATTTTACACATTTGGGATCAATTTCTTACCTTTTAAACTAGCGAATCGCCCGAAAACTCTCTTCACAAGCAAATGGGTTTCAAAACCCCATTCGATCACCTTCCACACTCTACAATCCCTACAACATCGCGATCGACGAAAATCTCTTCGTTAACAAGATCTCGGAAGTTCTACAAAGGTTAGAGCTTCGGAGCACGAGAATCTAGCAACTCTCTTCTCTTGACAACCCCTTCTCTCTCACTCTCTCTCTCTCTAATATTCAAAGCATCAACCCTTGCAATTGTGTGGGGCACGTGAGTTACCCCCTCACTTATCTTAGGCATGCGCTCCCATGTGAAGCACCTACACACAACTTGTGTGTTACACATAGCCTCTTAGTGTAAAACACATACACGCATAGGTGTGTGTGTGAAATTGCTTTGGTTCTAACGTAAACCCCACACACCTAAATCGGTACACACTCATTCCTACATGCATATTGGTCATCACGCATACATACTGATCCCGTCAAATCCCTAATATTACAGTGAACCACATCTATAAGTGCACCCATTCGACTTACACAGTTTCTGAAACTTTGAGATATTACAGAGGTTATAGTAGGTGGCAACCAACCATCCTCAATAGCATACCATATGTGTGGATCCACAGAACTTAAGAAAGCTCTCATCCTTGCCTTCCAATAAGGATAGCTAGAACCTTCGAATAAAGGTGGTCTAGCAGTAGATGCACCTTCTGTAGGAAGATCGTGATATCCCGAGTTGGCCATTACACTTAATTCGTAAGAATTAACCAAGTGTCCTAAATTTGATACCAATTGAAATTTCGAGGTTATCAGAGATCTTACAATAAATATAAAATATGAATAATAAATGGAAATAATCACACCCACAAAAAGAACACAAACGATTTTAACATGGAAAATCCTATCACAGGGAAAAATCACGGGATCTATCTCAGATCCAAAGCAAACAATTTACTATGAAAATTATTCTTACAGTGCTTTGAGAATGATATGCCCTAACACTCTTCTCACCTACAATGACTGCATCTCACGATCATCTCTTCCATAGTGAACAGTTATTGCCTTCAACCGTCGTTTCTAACGATGATCCACTCATTTCATATGAGCCAGCCAACAATCTTAACTTTAGATCGCAAAAATTTCTTTGAGATTTATATCTAATTTGAATAACACAAAGTTATCTCAAAGAGCAAAAGGGAAATCAGAAGAATTTTTTCAAAATAGAGAAATGTTTCCCGCAAGTTCTAACTTCCCGAAACTGAAATCCCATTGTATAAAATCGGGGCACGAACATTCGTGAATCACTCACGGATGTCAGTAGGTTCAGCTACCGACACCCGTCTATCTGACTTTGACAACAAATCTGTCACTCTGATTTTACTTGGCAATTTACAATATTTTGGGAGCATTCCTAAGTTTAATCATAATTATGATAGATTATCTTACACCCTCCACTCATTGCCAATTGGTTTTGAGTTGAATGCACAAATTTATTACTGTATTGTAGCAAGTCCTTCTCTACTCCACGTCACCTAGTTCAATTGTCCACGTGATTTGGCTCAGTCTTGCAAACACGTGTTTTAAAAATATGATAACTTTATTTGCAATTATAATTAGAAAGTTAGAATCTATGATTGCAAATAATACTACTTATTATTTAAAACAAATTGTCAAACTTCAATTACCCTCTTTCTTAGTTACACGTCTATTTCATAGCTACGTGAAGTTATCTTTTGGAAAGCAATCTTTGCAATCGAAGAGTCGTTCGGCACAATTGATGGTTCCACCATTCATACCGTTGATTGCCTTGAATCAGATGGTAGATATAACTTTCATCCCAATCATGCACGCATTAAATAATGAAGTCATGGACCACATATCATACGGTCAGATTGTTGATTACGCGTGCACATTCGTAATAAAAATGCACCATGGTACCCCATGATCACGATCACCTTGGGGAAGTTTGTCACGTCACTACAAAAAAAAAGACTATTAGCGGCAGCCATAAACTGCCGCTATTAACAAAAAAACTGCCGCTAATAGTCTTAATAGTTTTTTTGTTACTAGCGGCACTTTTTGGCTGCAAAAAACTGCCACTAATAGTCTTATTTTTTGTAGTGTGTGTAATCAACATTTGACCGTTTGATAGTTGGGATATGATCTTAAGATCAAATGTGTAAAATATTGGAACAGAAAACAGCATCTATCGTCTGATTCAAGGCAACTAATAGTATGAGTGGCGGAACCATAGTTGTGCCGCAAGAATTTCTGGTTGCAAAAATGGCTACCGTTTCTTTTTTATTAAAATAATTCTCTCCACATACAAGTGCATATCACATGCAAACTACTAGTATTTTTAATTAAATTCTTTTTACAAGAAAAAAATTATAATTTTTCTTACAAGCATATGACAAATTTCGCTGAAATTCGGCAAACTTTCTCGAAATTCGCCGAAAAGGGGGATGTTCTAACGAAAATTTTGGGAAATTTTTAATAAATTTGGGTATATTTTGATAATTTTTGGCAAATTTTCAAAATTTCAGTATTTTTTTTTTTTAATTTAAAATTTTTATTTTTTTTATTTTAAATATGTTAGTAATTTAGTATATATTTTAGTAATTTTTTAAAAAGATATTAAATATATTTTCTATATATTTGTAATCCCCGAAATTTTTCTGATTTTTTCTGAAAGGTATCGAAATTAATCCGAAATATATCGAAAGGAACCCCAACCGAAAAATTATCGAAAATGGAATTTGTCACTATGCTTACAAGGGCCTTATTCGAGACTTTTGTGTAGGGCACCATATTGAGCTGGCCCTGGTATCGACCCATATAATGGATCGTCCATATGTATCATCCGAACCGATTGGTTTTGGTGGTGACCGGCACGTACCAGAACCTTGATGAAGATTTCCTCTTCTCACTCTAAACCAAACTTATCCAAACATTTTCCCATAGAAATGTTTGGTATTGTCTTTTGTCCCTCAGGGTACCTTTATTTGCACCTACCAAATCTTTGAAGGTATCTATTACAAAACTATCGACTCTTTTGAATGAGATGATAGAGATTTATTTTTCATTCAAATCTTCCACACAATAGATCTTGATATCATCGGTGTACCATTCGACCGTCAATCTTTTATTCAATGTTGCAGCCATATCAAGGAAAGTGACGGAAAAATCACATAGCACACCGCACACCTCACAGTCAAAGGTGAAACCAAAACCTTGACCGTCTAATGGTAAGCCTATGATGTCCAAATTCATTATGTGGAAGTTTATGGTTAAACCAATCTCCATCATCTGATTCAAAATAGTGATATATGATTTTTAGTAGTCAAAAAAATATCGTGGTCAAAATTTGGGTACCACCCCATATATTTTGGTGTATTAAATTTCTCCTCCTTTGACCATATTTTGGATGGTATATATATATATATATACCATGGCTAGTAATTTGATTTTAAAGTTACTCTTATTTGACATATAATTAAAGTTACTCTTATTTGACAAATAATTTTCCTTAGGTCCGAGCCTGGTTTGAAGCTCATGACTAGAGTTGTCAACAGGCCAGGCCAAGTTTGTTAGCAATGAAACGTATTGGCCGATACCCGATACATATCAACTGATACCGATACCCGAGTTGATACCTGATACGTATCAGTGCTGATACGTATCGATTTGCCGAAAAAATAATATGTAATGCCGATACGTATCGATATCGGCCGATATTTGATACCTTACATCTAACAAGAAGAGAGAATCTATTGGATGTTACGATGGTCGGTCAGTCGTTTACTTAGTCTAACATGGAAGGTGATCCCTGTCTCTCTAAGCTCGACAGATTTGTTGTTTCTTCCGACTAGGATCTTACGTGTCCTGATTTAAAGTTGAAATCTTGGCTCAGCCTGTCTCTAACCATTGCCCTTTGCTTTTGTCCTATCGTGAGCTGACTTCTAAACCCAAGCCTTTTCGGTTTAGTTTATGTGGTTTGAGGATGTTAGAATATTTCAAGTTATTAAAGAAGCTTGGGGCTCATTGTCAGAAGAAGGATTAGAGGGCTCTCTGTTCATGGTCAAGTTAAGAGCTACTAGGAAGTCTCTTGTTGTGTGAAACGAAAATATTTTCAAAAATATTTTTGCCATGAAGGGGGATCTTCTCTCTAAAATCAAAGAGTTTGATGCTAAAGAGGAATTTGGTCCTATGGCTGAGTGGTTCTTAAAACTAAATTACAATCGGTTCTTTGGATGGAAGAAGTCTATTGGAGACAAAATTCCAGGGACAGGTGGGTTTGTGACGGGGATTGCAATTCTAAGTATTTTCAGGTGTTGGCTTCTAATAGGAGAAGAATGAACTTTATTCCAGTTATTCACAATGGTGGGCCTGAATACAATTATCAAAAGTGATGGTGGACCATTTTCATATCAGATTTAAGAGGGACGGGTGGAGGAGACCGAAGATGGATGAGGTCGATTTGCCTATCATTTCAGAGGTTGAGAGAGCTGCTTTGGACATGGTCTTTTTTATTGAGGAAATCAAGGTTGCGGTAATTGATCTTTTTGCGGTGACAAATCCCCGAGCCCAGACGGCTTTCCTATGACATTCTACCACAAATGTTGAGAAATCATCAAATATGATCTTCTCAAAGTATTTCTAAAATTTCAGGAGAAATGTGAGATTAGTCGTGAGATGAATGCTACTTTTATAGCTTTAATTCCTAAAAAAGAATGAGCCACAAAGGTGCAACATTTTAGATTGATCAGTTTATTAAATGGGCTCTATAAAATTATTAGTAAGATGCTCGCTAATCGGCTTAAATTAATTCTGCCTGAGATTATTTCTCATAACCAGTCGGCCTTCCTCAAAGACAGACAGCTTGTGGATGGAGTTCTCATTGCATATGAGTTGATTAATTCTTACCATAAGAAGAAAAAATCGGGTTTAATTCTCAAGGTGGATCTTGAAAAAACTTTTGATAGAGTTGATTGAGAATTCTTGGACTACTTAATGGAAAGAATGAGTTTCAGTATTAAATGGAGAGGCTGGATTAGGGGCTGCTTGGCGTCGGTGTGGTTCTCTATTATTGTTAATGGGGTTGTGAAAGGATTTTTTTCCTTCAAAGCAGGGGGATCCCCTCTCTTCTTTTCTCTTCTTGATAATTGCGCAAGGGATGCCTGCCTTTATCAATAAGGCTATCGATGTTGGAATCTTCAAAGGCTTCAGGGTTAATAGAAACAATTGTGAAATTTCACACCTTCAATATGCTGATGAGACCATGCTTTTCATTGATGAAGATGAAGCTACTCGGCCCTATACACAATGGGTTTTGGATATGAGGCCCTAGCTCGGCTCTCTTACCCTGTTCCCACTACAAAAAAAAGACTATTAGCGGTAACAAAAAAATTGCCGCTATTAACAAAAAAACTGCTGTTAATATCCTTGTCGCTAATAGTCTTGATAGCCTTTAATAGTTTTTTTATTAATAGCAGCAGTTTTTTAAAACAAAAAACTGTTGCTGATAATCTAATTTTTTGTAGTGTCTTGAGCCCTAGCCCTAGCACTAAGATTTTAGGGCCTAGCTAAGCGGGCTAAGCAGGCCAACGGGCGAGCCTGACCCTATTGACAGCCTTAGGTAGGGCAAATATGGTGTCGGTAAGTAGCATGCTCAGCTAAAAGGGTATTTTTGGTATTAAAAGTGTGTGAACAAAACATGGTAAGGAGCATGTTAGGGTAAGAGGGTATACCAAAACATGCTTTGGTGCTTTTATTAGAAAACTTTTACTTCTCACTTTACTTTTTTATTACTCCTCTACTTAACTACCGGACTCCTAAATAATGACAAGTAAAAATTACTCTTATCTTATCTCTATGTACTCGAAAAATCACTATATTGTCTTTGGAGGCAAAGAGCCGATCTTTACTTTGGCAAAGAGTACTTTAGTATGGGATTGTGTTTGATTGTAGCTGCTCATACCTCATTCGGAGAGTGTGAAAGAACTGATTTTGGATCTCTTTAGAAGAGCAATTTAAACTTGCTCCTTTAAGTGGGCTACTCTTTGCCTCTAAAGAGCAATCCCAAACACAGCCTAAACTTTTTTATTTTTTTATTTATTTTTGATAACTTATGGTAATCCTAAGGTTATGCTTGGACTAATCCATAAGGGATGCCCTCGTTGTCACGACCCAGAATCCTAGCCGATCTCAAGGGACTAGAATTCCGTGTTATGACACCGCACGCTTGTTAAAGAGATAAGCGGACATTCATATCTTACTAGATCTTACATAAAATTGAGCTTCCAAAAATCGTGAATCAAATTTTCTTCTTATATCAAAATTTCTTTCGTTAAACTTACATTGCATTTTAAGTCCACGATACAACATGGCCATAAATAGAAGTACGATCAACCACTAAAAAAGAAGTCTTTCTAAATATTTAATATATGCTTGATGTCGTCTAACTGGTCCTCTAGGTTGTCACCCTAAAAATCCGTATCATCTTCCAACGCATCAAACCCACTGGGGTAGTGTAGTCCATATCTTACTTGCAGCTAATAGTTTTTGGTAGGGTAAGTTTACTCAGTCACGTAAACTCAGTGGGTTGCACAACCAATCCACCACAATCTACCTGGGTGATCGTGGGTGCAAACTTATAAGTGAAAATGAAGCCCTTATAATTTCATGTAAATAAAATAATAAAAATTTTCATAAATATTACATAACTATAAAGCTGAAAACTGAAAGAACGTAACATATTTCAGTACATATAATGCTTCTAATGCTTATTAATTTTCTTACTTGTCTTGTCAACTTAACTTACGTGGCATATCGAAAGTCTTATTATTATTTTATATGCCTACACAATATACTTCGTATCTTACTTATCTTGCTTAAGCGATCTATGTTAGAATCGCTGCTCGAGTCTATCACGCGAGGTCCACGTGTAGATAACTACCTAACCTCCATATCATAACATAAACTACCATCCAGTCCGATGAGGTTACACGCATAAAAATTAGTGTCCCCTTAAGTTGAGACACTGTCGTATCCTATTGTCCTTAAGGCTCATCTTGGCTGCAGACGTTAGATCTTGCGGTGGCACGCCAAACATGACATGTGTAGGAACTTAATTTCATATTCAGCTGGCCTTCACAGCGTATCTTAACATATCATAACATTATTTGATTATGGGCTTATGTCTCTGCCCCGATTTTATATTTATGTGGGCTTAACTCTCCACTTTCTTAACATCTCGTAGCTTAACATATTCATATTCTATCATTTATTAAACTAATTAGAATGAGTTACGGTGCGATAGGCTTCACTAACCACGCTTTCCAAGGAATGGGTTTCATAGTAACCTGGATGTATTTTGTGTGACAGCCCATACTCCCATAGAGGTGTTGTATCCGTACATGGATGCCTGCCTTCCAAGTTTCATATGACCGTAAAAGAAACTCCACCATAACGAAGGCTTAAAAGTCGTGTGTCGTATCTTATTCATTTTTCTTAACGTAAATATGCCCTAACGTACTTCTAAGTGATAAATGTCACACAATGTAAATGAAATATATAATAAAAGAACATCTAACCATAAAGGAAACTAATATTACTCGTAATTCGAAACTCCTCACTCATCATTAAGAGAGAAAAGAAGGCGACCTAAAAAAAAGAAGGTACGTAAGTATAAAAAATCGTATCATAAGGTGATGTTAGACTAGTCTCATTAGATAGATCTTGTCGATCTAATGAAAACGGACTGGTCGTTTGTGAAATTTGGCTAAATATTGACTCTCCTATGACTCAAACAAGTTTCAACCGTCGGATCTTTGTTGCACGATTTTTAGTGTACGTATACATTCATAGTGTGGGTAGAAGATGTACCTAAATAGTTATTCTAAGCTTAGAAGGTGAGTTGGGCCTATTCTTAAGGTTGAGCTTCAACTTCTCAGGAGTCTTTGGCTTAAATTGGGTATTTGGGCTTTTTGGGTAATTAAGGTGTCAACAATTGTTTTCACCGTTAGATGGATAGTACATCAAAGAGTAAGGAGGGTCTCCCTACTGATATTTTACCAATTAGGTCCATGGGTCTGAGATCGGGAAGGTCAAACCATGACCTTTACCCTGGTCCAAAACATGTGTTGTTGAAATGTGCAGTATTGTGCACTGCTGCGGCTGGGGGTCTTTGACCCCAGTTTCGAGGCCCATAACGGTTTATTCATCGAATCGCTTTCAAATGAAAAAATGAAGGGTACTGGGTACCCTACATCGGGGTCAGAGGGTTTAACCATCGGGTTAGCCCTTTGACTTTTATGGCCTCTTGAAGTGTGCCCAAAACCTATAAAAACCTAATTTTTAAGCTTTTTGCTAATTGAACGGGTCGATTAATATTTATAGAGGCCACAAAATAGATCAGAGTGAAATCGAAAGGAAACCCACCTTATAGGAGCTTTTGATCGGTTGGATTGACAGGATCCAACTTTAGCGTCTGACCGCGTTTGATTATTGGACACGTGTCCGGGTTGGTTTAATTGACGAAGAGTAGTGCTTCCGAGATGGTTTTAATGACTTCTTTGATAGCTAAATATGAGAGGAAAAGAAAAAATATAGAGCATTGTTGTTGATCGACTATAAGGCGAGGGACTGGTTCAATGGCTGCGGCAATGATTGGCTAGTAAAAGTGTGCCTTCGGTGGTTGCGAGATGAAGAAGATAAATAGTTGGGCTTCGTATAGGATTTAAGGGCTAATAGGGGAAATTAGAGGTGGACGGTAGAGAGAGAGAGTGACTATTAGCTGGTAGAGGAGGTTGGTGTGAGAGAGAAAGAAAAGTGACAGAAGAAGGAACGGCTGGGTTAATGGGGATAGAGATAGCATTGGCTAGGTGCTTGGGTTAATAGAGGGAGGGAGAGGGAGAGGGAGAGAGAGAAGATAAAGACTGCTAATAGGAGGGCTCAAGAGAGAGGGAGACGAAGAGATATATATTTATATACATATATAGAGAGAGAGAAAGAGACAAAGTGAGGGGGCTCTAATTAATTGCAGCAGTGAATGGCGGTTCCTATTTTAATGGGAAGAGGAGAGAGAGCTTGAGGGAAAGAGAAAGAGGGGATGGTTGGGGCTGGGGCCGCTTGGGTTAATAGAGAGAGAGAGAAAGGGAAGAGGTCCGTTGGGAAAGGGCTGCTGGGTTATATATATATATATATATATAGAGAGAGAGAGAGAGCTAGGAGCTGGGAGAGAGAAAGAGGGAGATCAAGAGGGAGGGATGGCTGGGCTTAGTAGTTTGCTGCTGCTGCTTGGGTCTTTTTGGCTGGTTGGGTTA
This sequence comes from Chloranthus sessilifolius, assembly GCA_021018995.1. Classification (NCBI taxonomy): domain Eukaryota; kingdom Viridiplantae; phylum Streptophyta; class Magnoliopsida; order Chloranthales; family Chloranthaceae; genus Chloranthus; species Chloranthus sessilifolius. The sequence goes on from CM037592.1 coordinate 96,952,508, forward strand.
GGAGATATATATATAGAGAGAGAGAGAGAGATGGTTGTTTTGAGTAAAATAGTAAGAGTCCAAAGAGACTCTAATACCTGCTAAGTAGAGAGAGAAAAAATGGGAAGGGGATTCGGTTTGAGGCAACTAGGTAAGACCCAAAAGGGCATATTGATCGGTTATTAGCAACAAGAGTCTTGTTTGGACTCTAATTGGTTGGGATAGGGTGTGGAGCTTGCACACCATTTTTGGTGGCCCAACCCATCTAAGGCTATAATATTTGGGTTTTAAAAACTCGGGTCATAACGCTCGCCCCCACTGTGTAACGAGTATTTCACGATTTACGCACCCTACGAGGCATCTTATTATTGCAGAAGTGAGACGCCAACACTCAATCCCATGACTTGTTGGTAACAAACCAAAGTCCCCTATCAGCTGCGCCAACCCCTAGTAGGTGACTTCTTGATAATTAGACACCACATGGAACACAACGTTTGGTGACCCTCTTGTCCTCATACTTTTCTCCAACCACCCAATAGTTTAAAATTCTCCAATCTTCTCTCTATGCAGATTTGATAGGAAATAGACATTAGGCCATGTTTGGTATATTTGCTTTATAAAAGCATTTAAAATATTGGGTGAAAAATACTTTTCACTCAAGAATTTAGCCAACTCTAATTAAAAGAAATACAATTTTCAGCTAGAGGTTATCAATTTCTTGGGCCTAAAGTGCTTTGCAATCAAGGACCCTGTTTGACAACACTTTTCTAGAAAGTATTTTTTCAGGGAGAAAATATTGTTTGAAAAGCAACATAATGTGTTGTTTGAGAAGCAACATTGTCTTATTCTTCTTTGAATAAATGAATATTTGAGAAGCAGTATTAGGCTGTTTCTCCAAAAAAATATTTTGAAAAGCAGCATATGTGTATTTCAGTTGAAGGTGCGTCATATTTCATACAAGTTTCTCTCATTCAAGTAAATGTCATCCTCTTATAAAAAATATTTTTCAGATGTAATTTTGCCAAACAGGGCCTAAGCCACCTCTAGACAAAAATGGAGACAAAGCCAGACATAGGTCTCTCAATGGGTTGGGCCGGCCTGGATTTTGGCCCACCCCCGACTCGAAAAAAGTAGGATATTTTATGAAGCCAACCCGACCTAATTCTCGGGCCAGGCAAAGCATGTGGTGACCCGGATTGATCCGGATCGGGCTTGGATTGTATGTTCCAACACCTTGCCCACACTCGGCCTGTTTAAAAAAATAAAATATTAAATATTTTATATATATATATATATATATATATATATATATATATATATATATATATATATATATATATATATATATATATATATATATATATATATATATATACACACGTTAAGAACATTTTAACTAATGCCCTGATATTAAACCATTGAACGGTTTAAAATCAAGGTCCTTTAAGTAAAAACTGCAATTTCCAATCGGCGTTGCCAAAGTTGCATTCCCCAATGGCCAAAATATAATTGCAAAGTTTCACCTTCTTCAAACTTTTATAAAAAAAAGTTTATGTAAAATTAATTGAGAAAAGACATCATAAAGTTTATAACATTTATTCACAAATTTTATTTAAAAATAGCCCCAAAAATAGCCCGGAAAAAGCTCAAACTGCTATGGGCCGGGCTTGGGGTAAGTACATCCCAGCCCGAAAAAAATGGGATCCCAGCTCAGATAGGACCCGAGCCGTGTCCCACCCCAGTCCGGCTCTAACCTGGTCCATTGAGAGCTCTAACCATACACATAACATTTTTAGCTAGAGATGGTCAAGCCCTTGGATGAAAAGTGCTTCTCACCCAATATATTTTTACCCTTTGCCCTTTGGAAGCACCTTGCCCAAACAGGCCATTATGGAAGTAACTTTGGCAAACAGGGCCTTAGACGACCCTCAAAGGGATGGGAATTTTATAAGGTTTCAAACCTTTAGATAACTCTGGCAAAAGAAAGAGGAAATCAGATCGAGTTTAACAACTGCACCTAAAAACAAGGGTGGCATTATTTGCACCCGTTTTTCTTGTGAAGAACACATGCTCTTCCACCATAAGAAATCGTTGATTGCCTTGAAACAAAATAGACGATGGAGATTATTTTTTGTTCCAATCTTTCGCAGAATAGATCTTGAGATCATGGCACATGCTCTTCCACCATAAGAAATCGTTGATTGTCTTGAAACAGACGATGGTTTTCATTTTTCATCCCAATCCTTCAAGAAATAGATCTTGAGAACATGGCACACCGGTTACATGTTATTTCACTTGGACCATATCCCCAAACGTGACTGTGATCATGAAAGTACCTATCAGATGGTCACTTTTAGGTATGTGTGCCTAATGGAATCAATATGTGACCGTCTGATAGGTGCACTATGATCTCAAGATCTATTTTGTGGCATAATAGGACAAAAAATGCTCTCCATCATTTGTTTCAAGGCAGCCAACGGTTTCTCATGATGGGAGAGCGTGAAACAGGTGCAAATAATGCCACCCCTAAAAAAATTAAGAGCTAAAAATTTTGCCCTCTTCATTCCTGTCACGTGATAACTTAATGCATCATGTCACTTTATTAAGTCACTTCATGAACCCTATTTGAAGCCCCAACAACAACCGCGGTAGATCCAACTTTTTTCCCTATTTGACTTAATTTTTTTTGGTCCTCCTTCTATCCCTTAATCCCTCTGTCCCATAATTGCCACCAATTCCCTTCTAACGGCAGTCCATAACTCCCTCTTAAAGCTCCCCAATCTTGTTACCTCATCTTCTCTTTATTCTTCTTTGATTTCCTAATGGACAGCGTTATATAGTAGGCATTTTTGATACACAATTTTGCAGACAGCTTATGTGGTGTAATGTGATTGGCTGCATGCACACTGGGCCCGCACATGCAATTCAGCCACTCATGTTGCACCACATAAGTTGTTTGCAAAATTTTCTATCAAAAACTTGTTAGAAGTTCCTATTTTGATAGTCGTCATTACGATCAATCCGTTGATCGGAGAATGGTGTAAGATCAATCTTAAGATGCAATAGTTGTTAATTCAATTCGGTGAATTTGAGAGAATAAGCAATTAATAATTAAGTTTTTTACTTAAGGCATGATTTTCCAATCACAATATAATTAGTAATTCATGATTGTGATTTTCAATCACAATATAATTAGTAATTTAAGATTGTGATTGTGGATTCTTTTAATGGAAAAGATTCAACATCTATACTTAGGGATGCTAGGGTCCCAACGTTTGCTCGTATAAAACAACATGATCCTCATCTTTGTTTAGCATCCCCATTGTACAAGAGGATTAGTGCCGAGAAGAACGTTGAAGATCCTAGTAGATGCTAATGGACGAAACTTTACCAATATTCTATGACCTATACACAAGGTACGATCTTTATACGATTGTTCTGTAGTACATGTGTTATAGGGGTTTTGATGAATCAACACCCAAGATTCATGCAACTTGTTCGATAATGGTGTATTGAATCTATCAGTTGATATCAGAGCATCGGATTTATTTGGTTTTGATTCCATTAAATCTATTGATTTATTTATTGGTCTAGTGCCTGTTATTATCACTCTTGTGGCCGATCAATTTTCTTTAGATCTGAAAACGGAGCATGTGTCCGTAGTCCCAATTTGCATGGAAATTGCATTATTGAAGCTGTCATAACAATCCGATTGATATCATTCTTTAAGATGTCAATTAAATCTAATGAGAAAGAATATGGTCGATTGATTTCATTCCTCAAGTTGGATCGAATTTAGGCTATGGCCAATCAAAGAGGTCTTCCATTTATTAATCAACAAGGATTATAATAGGAAAATTTGAGTGTCCGTTTATACAAATGATCCGGGTGGTATATAAGTTATACCATGCTGTATCATATCATCAACAAAGGTTGTTATGACTCCAAATTTGCCTATGGGTAGTGAGCCTTATAATAGTATATGCTTTCTTAGAGGATCAAGTCTTGTTTTGAGTTTGATTCACTACAAAAATAAGGTGTTTCAGCAGCACTTACAGTTAAGGCAATTTTTAGTATCAACAGGACTAATAGCGGCAGTGTTTTATAGCGACATGACTAATAGCAGCAGTATTTTGTTAAAAAAACTGCCGCTAATAGTCTTATTTTTTGTAGTGATTCTTGGAAAGGATATGTTTCTGAGCTTAGAATGGTTTGGACCTTATGATTGTGGGCTTATAATGGTTTGATTTTTCTTGGTCTTTTAGGCCCGTCACTAGGCTCAAATTAATATTTAGCTATTTGTTGTCATAAGCATGTTTATTGAAATCATTAAGTGGCTAATTTATTTTTTTTATTTTTATTATTTAACTACTTTTGTGACCATCTAAAATCAAATCCAAATAGAAAACATGGCTTGGAAGAATTCTTTTGTCCAACGGTGATGATATTTCCTAGTGCTGTGATTTTCATAGTGAGGTTTATTTTTTGTAAAAGACCGTGTTACGAATTTAGTGAAAGTGTGTAGTAAACGTTGACATCACAACTTAAGGGATTACCTTTGCCCAACGGTAATAAATCACTTAATGTTGTGTGATGGTTGTGTTTTATTATTCATTATTTTGTGTGTAGGTACTGCTAGTGTGTTATGACTCGACCCAACAAATGGTCATAACAATGCAATTAGTATCACAATCAATAATATATATTGAGGAAGCAACTAGTGTGTTATGACTCGATCCAACGGAGAATTATAATGATACAAATTGCTTCTCAATAAAATCACATTGGTTTTATTTTTATTATATTCCTTGACATAATTTAAATCTTACATAAAATATTATAAATATAATCTTGCGGAATGGATAGCTACTACAATTGTATGTGGATATAATAAAGCCCTTAATTATTGTGCAGCATTGAACCATCTTCTATTATTACTATGATTGGTGGAATTGAATCTTTGAGTGGCTCAAACTATGACAAATGAAAGGAACAAGTCCAAATTGTTCTAGGTTGTATGGATCTTGACTATGTTATACGATTTGATAAAGTCAATGAGCTCACTGCTGATGCCTCAACTGAGGATCTAAAAAGTGAACAATACGGATTTAGAAAAATGAGATAGATCAAATCATATGAGCCTCATGATTATAAAGAGTTCTATTACTGGTGCGATCTGATGAGGTATTCTCGACTCTCACAATGCCAAAGAATACATGCAAGCTATTCAGGAACAATTTTAGGGGAATTCTAAGGCACTTGTCATTAATCTTATTATTCAAATGGGAACCATAAAATATGCTGGTCATAGTGAAGTACGGGAATACATTATGAAAATGAATGGCATGACGACTCAATTAAAAGAAATAGACATGAGTTTTTCTGAGAGTTGTCTTGTTCACTTCATCATGACTTATCTTCCTGTGCAATTTGGCCTGTTCAACATTAATTATAACACGCATAAAGAGAAATGGAAGATAAACGAGTTAATCGCTCACTATGTACACGAAGAAGGACTTAGAGCTGAAAAACCTGAAAGTACTCATTACACCGCTCTTAGACTATCAAAAGAAAATTTTAAAAGAAATAAGAGATCATATAAAGGAAAGAACGTGAAAGTTTTTCTATCGGGAACAAAACAAGGAGAAGCTAGCGGATCTACTTCTGGCATCAAGTGTCACTTTTATAAGAAAAAATGAGACATCAAGAAGGATTGTCATAAATACAGAGATTGGCTAGTTTAGAAAGGAAATGACCTGATTTTTATGTGTTTTGAATCACTTTATGTTGATGCTCCACATAATATTTGATGGATAGATTTTGGTGTAACTATTCACATAAGTAATTCAATGCAGAGATTTCGATCTAGTAGGAAGCTAAATAAAGGCGAACGAACTATCAAACTCGAAAATGGAGTAGAAGCAGACATGGAGGCCATTAGGACTTACTGTCTTATTTTAGATAGTGATTTCATTTTGGATTTAGTTGATATTATTTACGTTTCAAGTATCACTAGAAACCTTATATTAATTTCTAAATTGAATTCATTAGGTTTTGAATTTAAATTTAGACATAATATTTTATGCTATTATTTGATTCCGATATTATAGGTGGTGACTCACTAGTGGACAATCTTTATAAATTGAACTTTGATTCATCTTACGCCTAATCTTTATTTTCTATATATGTGGATGATAAAGTTAGTAAGAAACGAAAACGAGCAATCGACAACTCCTTCATTTTATGGCATAAACGTTTAGGTCATATATCTAAAGATAGAATAAAGATGTTAATTAAAGATAATATAATCGATGAGTTCGATTTCTCTGACTTCAATACTTGTGTAGATTGCGTTAAAGGAAAACTCACGAAGACTAATACGAAATGAGCTATCAGGATCACGAGTTTGCTAGAAATAGTCCACACTGATATTTATGGGCCGTTTTCAACTCCTTATATTGGCGGTCAAAAGCATTTTATTACTTTTATTGATGATTATTCTCGTTTCGGTTATATATTTCTCATCCATGAGAAATTTGATGCCCTGGATATGTTTAAGATCTATAAAGCCGAAGTTGAGTTACAACTAAATTCGAAGATTAAAATTATGAGATCTGATAGAGGCAGAGAGTACTATAATAGATACTCTAAAAAAGGTTATAATTCAGAACCATTCGCCCTATATGTACAAGAGCATGACATTATTTCTAAATACATACTATCAGGAACACCTGGATATAATGGTATAGTTGAGCGACGTAATCGTACTCTTATGAATATGGTGAGAAACATGTGCAATTCTAAATTGCCTATGTTCTTGTAGGGAGAAGCCTTGAAAATAATAATGCATATCCTGAATCGGGTTCCTAGTAAGGTTATTCCCAAAACTCCTTATGAGTTATAAGTAGGAAGAAAATTGACTTTAGGATATTTACACATTTGGGGTTGTTTGGCTAAAGCAAAGGTGTATAATCTACAATTAGAAAAATCAAATCCTAAAACTATAAGTTGACATTTCATTAGTTACCCTGACAGGTCAAAAGGCTACAGATTTTATTGCTCCACTCATGGTACTCAGATTGTTGAGACTATATATGCGAAATTCTTTGAGGATTGTGAGAATAGTGGGAGTGTTGAGCCTAGAAAAATCACTTTTGAGGAGAATCGAGTTATAATTCATATCCCTTTTATCCAAGAAAAGGTGATACCAACACCAGTTATTTAAGAAAGTGTTGATGCACCTGAAGCTATACCTATTGAAACACCCCACATTGAGAAAGCTTTTACTCCTATGGTGACCGCAAATGATCAATCATTTCGTAGGTCAGAGGGAGCAAAGAAGCCAGCCATTTCTGCTGACTAAATTGTCTACCTCAATGAGAGTGAGTAGGACATTGGAAAGAAAACATATCTTATTTCTTTTAACCAAGTTATGATAACTGACAAATCAACTCAATGGCTCGAAGCTATGAAGGATGAATTAGAATTAATGAAACAAACTCGATCTGGGATCTTTGAGAGTTACCTGAAGGAGTCAAGCTTGTAGGCTGTAAATGGGTATATAAAACCAAGCAAGACTCTAAGGGTAATGTAGAAAGATACAAGGTCAACTTAGTCGCTAAAGGATTCACTCAAAGGGAGGGAATATACTATAAAGAGACATTTTTCTCCTATCTCTAGCAATGAATATTCAGAATAACTATGACATTGGTAGCTCATTTTGACTTAGAATTGATCAAATAGATGTAAAAAATGCTTTTCTGAATGATAACTAGTATGAAGATATTTTTATGACATGACCTGAAGGTTTTCAGGTTGAGAGGGAGAACCATTTAGTTTGTAAACTCAAAAGGTTATATATAGTTTAAAGCAGACATCTTAATAATGGTGCTTAAAATTTCATAAAGTCATTTCAAACTTTAGTTTTAAAGAAAATATTATGGATCAATGCATATATCTTAAAATCTATGGGAGCAAATTTATCATCCTTGTTTTATATATTGATGATATATTATTTGCTAGTAGTAGTTTGAACATGTTACATGAGACAAAGAGTTTTCTATCAAAGAATTTTGATATGAAAGATCTTGGTGAAACTTTTTACGTGATAGGAATTGAGATTCGTCGAGATAAAGCTCATGGCATATTGAGCTTGTTTCAAAAAATTTATATTGATAAAGTTCTCAAATGGTTTAACAAGCAGAATTGCTCCGCTATTGTTTCCCCTGAAGTTAAGGGTGATAAATTTAGTCTAATTTAGAGTCTCAAGATCGATTTCGAAAGAAAGCAGATGTAGATAATTCCCTATGCATCGACAATTGGGAGTCTCATGTATGCATAAATCTGTACTCGTCCAGACATAACGTATATAGTTGGCATGCTTAGTAGGTATTAATGTAATACTTATTTGGATAATTGGAAAGCAGCCAAGAAGGTTTTTTGCTATTTACAAGGGACAAAAGAATACATGCTCACATACAAAAGGTCGAATAACCTTCAAGTTATTGGTTATTCAGATGTCGACTATGTTGGGCATTAAGAAACCTGTAGGTCCACATCGAGTTATATTTTTATGCTTGTAGGTGGACCTATATCTTAGAAGAGCGTTAAGCAAACGCTGACTACTGTAAAGTTCACTACATGTTTTGAGGCAACATGTGAAGCATTATGATTGAAGAATTTTATCTCAGGGCTTTGAATTATTGATAGTATTTAAAGACCATTGAGAATTTTATGTTACAATTCTGCTGCGATAGTTATCTTCAATAACAACAAGACTAATGGAGGTTCCAAATATATTGATATCAAATATCTTGTTGTAAGGGGGAAAGTTCATAATCAAATTATATCTGTTGAAAAGATCAGTACGACACTCACGTTGGCTGACCCTCTCACTGAAGGCTTACCTCCCAAGCTCTTTTCGGAGCACGTTGCGCGAATGAAATTTAAAGATAGTTTTGATAGCCTTTGAGAGTGGATGTATAAGAGAATACATTTATTTAATTAATTCGAAAATAAGGATTATTTATTTGCTTTTGTATTTTTATGCAAATAAAAATTTTGGAACATATAATGTCAATAGATAGCAACAAAGTAGGACTATTAATATATTGAGTTTACATGCAATCACCATTTAGTTTGTAAACTTGCAATCTATGTGAAATCATGTTAGTTGGAATCCATGTCGGTAATGAATTCTAATGCTATAACTAATGGACAGTCATGTGTCTATGACATGATGCATTGACTATATTGATTATGTGCTAGTTTTCTCACTGGACCGGACTGATTATAAAGGCTTTGATTAAGATTGATCAGGATTTGCCATTCAAAGAAAGTTAGCTAACATTTGGTAATCGGAGTTTATTGACATTGTAACATCCCGAAAAATTTCTGAAACCATAGATCCTGATTAGGTGCCTGTCCGTTAGGAAATGCATCACCATTTGGAATTTTTCAAACGAGATCGTTTGGGGTCTGTTTGAGCCTCGTGTAAGACTTTTGGATCAAAGCTCATACACCGCGGTAGTGTATTGGCTTAACGCTGAATCTCGTGTGACCAGTGGTTCAGGTGTGTAAGATCCACACCGAACCAAAGATCTTTTGGTGTAATAAGAAACACATCGCTTAGGGGTATTAGTTCAACACCGGAACAAAACCATGTGAATAAGGCTTAACACCCAAAGGGGTGTATGTATTTCGTAGGGGAAACAACCCCTTTGTAATATAAAAAAAGTAAAGCTTCCTTTGGAAGCTATTAATCGGTTGCAAGTTTCAGGAGTTTTGGGTTTCTAGAGAAAGGAAGAGAGGAACTTGAGGAGATCGACTCGTAGATGTCCGAAACTCGGATCGGCTCCGTTAAACTTCGAGGTATTAACATCGTGCTAGTGTGTGTGCCGTGAGAAGTCGCTGAGTTTCAAAGCGACAAAGATCCGTGAAGAAACGAAGGTTTTATCCCTTCAAACCTTCTTTTGATTTGGATATTTTGAAGTTCTGAAGTCTGTGTATCTCATAAAGGTTTTGTCGCACGTTAAAAAAGGAGTTTAAACTTTGATTAAGTCCAATACAAGCGCGAAAGGTTGGGCTCTCAAACTGCTTCGAGTGAAAGAACCGACGCTCGATTTTCGCCCGAAATACACGGCGAACGCAGGATTTAAAAAGGTGAGCATTCTTTATTTTTAAAAGATTAAATTAGTATTTTAATGGTATATTAAATGTTCTAGGCTTAGATTAAAGAGTGTGTGTAAAAATTTGTATAAGACTGAGAATGTTTACAAAGATTTGGGGGAAAAATAGATCAAGAAGAAGCCCGAAGGGCTACAAAATCTGTCAAAACTGATAAATCAAATTGTGAATCGATCGATCAATTTTGATAAGATAGGGATATGTAAAAATTTATGAGGGAATCGATCGATCGATTTCCAAAATCGATCAATCAAATTTGGAATTCTGAAGGAATCGATCGATCGATTTTGGAAATTGATCGATCGAGTTTGATAAGATTGATATGCGAATTTTCTGAAGAAATTGAACGATCGATTTCCCCTATTTCTGGCTATTCCAATTTTTTCTTTGGAAAAACTCTGAGAAGATTTAAGCTATCGTTTTTCGACACTATTGATACGTAGTACAATCCTGATGCGATCTAGGTTAAGAATGGGAGACTATATATGAGGACCTTTGGATTGCTTTGAACGACTCCGAACTCGAGGTAGGGGAAACTTATTGCTCATTGCATTTTTGAATTAATTTCATAGATATCATTGTAGGGCTGAATGAAGTGATTAGAACTCTTGAAATTGATGTCTTGAATCTGATTTGACATGATATCCTTTTGAATTAAGTTGTGATCTTAGCAATGCATTTAGAACTTGTTGATCAGACTGTATTCAAATATTTGGATTGAAAAGTGATGATAGTGATTTGAAATCGAATTTGTGAGATTGACTGCATTTGAGAAATTGAATCTTGTTAAGTCTAAAACCATTTTTGTAGGAAGAAGTTGACAATCTTTGAACTGTTAACATTGAAATCTCTAAAATATTGGTTGCATTTGGATATCGAATGATTTGACGTTAACTCGGCATACATACCACTGACGAGTTTTTCTGTACATACTACATACACTGACTGGACCTGTACGATGGATTATCCATATACACTATACACTGCATGCATATTGGACTGGTACGACGGATTATTTTCGTACATACTACATACTGCATAAACTGATCGGACGCCGATCGAAAGGATCGACGTTGACCGAGTGATCGTTAACCATGAACCGCACGACGGGTTATTCTTATACACTGGAAGATATGAACACACTAAAAGATTATGAGCGCACTGAAAGAGGTGAATTTGGAATTTGAGAAATTAGAAGATATGTGGAACTTCGAACTGTTTTGATTTAAGGATACTTGAGATTATGTTCCGGCAAGGGATTGTCTTTGCATTTGTCATTGTATTTATGTTTTTGTTTCAATCATTGAATACCTACTATGTTTCCATCTTTGTTACAATATTTGAATATCTGCTCAGTTTCGCTTTTGCTTCTATCATTAAATCTATGCAATGATATGATAAGATGTCAATTGAATTTGGGATTCTTCTACGGATCTTCGACTGTTAGATCATCCCGACTATACGTCATTGGTATAGGTATTAATTGGGACCTTTGGCTTAAGGAGAATCCACGTTACCTACTAAAGGGAGAAGCTCAATTGGATTTGGCACAATGACTTTTGAGATTTGAGCTTGGTACATTATAGAGATTCAATGTTTGTACATATTTATATACCACTATTTAGGTGATAGTTATCACCAATGATTTATTTTAGTTCTTTCGTTCATGTGTCTGTATAAAAATGAGATATTTAGTTCTACTAATTATGCTATAATTGCTTTGATTTCCGTAATATGTATAAATGTACCAAGTATTCTGTATCAAATTTTGATTTACGATCTGGCGGTCCGAGTTTTCCTAGTTGGTTTAAAAAAAAAAAAAATTATTATCTCTCAAAAAATTGTGTTGGAAAACTTCAGGCTGTCACGGCATAGTGTGGTCAAGTGAGAGATTAGAACTTTTTATTTTGGCGGCCGTCACTATGGTCAATCCGTTGACCGGTGAATGGTGTAAGATCAATCTTGAGATGCAATAGTTACTAATTCAGTGAATTTGAGAAAATAAACAATTAATAATTAAGTTTTTTTATTTAACGCATGATTGTGATTTCCAATCACAATATAATTAGTAATTTAAGATTGTGATTGTGGATTCCTTTAATAGGAAGGATTCAACATCTATATATAGGGATGCTAGGGTCCCAACTTTGTTTGCTTGTGTGTAAAACAACCTTCTTATCTTTGTTTAGCATCCCCATTGTGCAAGAGGACTAGTGTCGCGAAGAGGTTGAAGATCCTAGTAGATACTAGTGGACGAAACTTCACTGATATTCTATGGCCTATACACAAGATACGATCTCTATACGGTTATTTTGTAGTACATGTGTTATAGTTGTTTTGATGAATTGACACCCAAGATGTGTATCGAATCTATCAAAATCGCCTACTGTTAATAATTTTCCTTTCCTAATTGCATTAGATTAGAATCCCTCAACACCCTTTAAAATGAACGACAACCATGTAAAGAGTGTTGACTGCATTGAATCGCACGATGGAGACATAGATCTTTAGATCACGGGCTTATCATCGAATGGAAAGACATGGTATGGTGACTCTACATCGCACCAAAAGTTACATGCTTGAAATCACCATCTCAAATGAGACACATCCCAAAAAGCGACACGCTAAAATCAATATAGAACATGAATTTTCAAAGAGGGGGCGAAGGCATCCCTTAGGGCTCGTTCGAGTGATTCTGAGCTTATCCCAGAAAAGCTCAAAATTCTATTAGCTCAAAATCCTGTTGATTTTGAGCTCACTCAGATTTCCTAGATTTTCTGAGGTGTGTTCTTGAGTTTCATCAAATTTCTGACTTTTCTGAGCTTTTCCTAGAAAAACTTAGATTCCTGTATTTTTGAGTTTTCACTTTTCTGATTCAAGGAGTATTCTGCCTATAGCTTTCTAAGTTCAGAACCTGGCAATTTGTCATGGTTTTGTTAGGAAATTACTCTTGCCTTTTTCACTCGAAAGAGATCAGAAAATAGGGGTTTGGATAAAAACTTTGAAACACAAGGAAAGCTTGAAAAGTTATCAGAAACACCACTTTCTGAGTCAACAACTCAAATTCCGAACCTTTCTAAGCTCTTAGGAATTAGTCTAAGTGTAAGCTCCCGATACCCTCGGTAAAAAATGACCATGAATCTCCTCACTCTCAAGTCACTTGATAACTAATAGATCAAGACTTTTTAAGTCACTTCATGTGCCATGTTTTAAGGCCTACTTACCTCAAAAAATTTCCTCCATTTGACTAAACTTTCTAGGCCCCGTTTCTAGGTCTAATTCGTGTACTATTTAATTGTCTGCCCGAATCCCATTCTTTGGACCCTTTACGACCTAGGCATCCAATCTCTAAAGGCTCGAGAGCTTATTTGGATGCATATACTTCTACTCATAAAATTATAATCGAGGGCAGATTTATTGATGACAAAGCCGTGATGTGATGTGACTTGTCGCACCGACCTGCATTAATTGAGTCTTACCATACTTGCAACTAATTACATCGCACCTCATCATCCGCCTACACTTTATCTGCATAAAATATATCCTCTATATAACATGGTCTGTTTCTATTCGAAAAAAAGAAGAGAGCTCATTTTTGCCACTTTTAAAAACTGCTCTTTTAAAGACACAGTGCAGAGACTTTTTGACCGAACCTCATCTTATAGTTTTGACTGGCAGGTACTAATTTATCCCCATATATCTTAGGGGAGCTTTAAACGCACCTACTGAATCTTCTTGGACACTTATGCTAAAAATCATTGATTGCTTTAATCAAACATTGGAGATGGTTTTTCGCTCTACTATTACACAAGATAGATTGTGCGATCATGACACACCTATTAGACAATTAATTTTCGATTCCACATAGCACAAATCCCCCTAAAAGAGCCCTAAAGTCACGTTTGAGGATGATGTATGTCATGTGATTTTAAGGCCATTTTTTTTACGTTTGTGCAACTTTTAATCAGAATTTTGACCGTCTGATGAGTGAGCCATGATCTGAAGATCATTTTATGGAATATTAGAGCATTTTATAGGATATTGGAGAAAAATGATTTTCGTCGTCTGATTTAAAAAAATCAATGATTTTTGTCATAGGTACCCATCAAAATTCAGTGGTTGCGTTTAAAGCTATCCTTATTGTAATTAAGGGCACTTTGGAAATAAGGGATCCTTTTTCAAAAGTTTCAGCCTCATTTACCCGCCCCAAAACTTTTGGGGTTTAGGGATTCTCACAATAATATGATCCATTATGTTTACTTTTAAATGTGATTTTACTTTTAAATGAAGAAAAATCAGTGAAGTTTATTCACGAAAATCCATTAAAATAATTTAAGAGTTTATTCAAGAGATTTTGCTTTAGTTATTATCTACCTTTCATCTTGTCAATGATCTTTATTTTTGTTGGAGCTACCTCAGATCTTAATCTAGCTATGTGTCTTTAAAACCCTCTTAGGTCCACCTTTAATGGAGGCCATCTGTTCTTGAGATGCGAGAACCTGGACCTCTATCCTTCCTCTATGCTACACTGGTATTCCATATTTAGAGTTTGATTAAGAGTTTTCATAAGATCGATTTTTCTATCATTTTAAAAAAAAAAATTTATAGATTTCTCTGGTTCTTTCCAATATTTTGGTCATCTTTGTTCAAGTCGTTCCTGCCCTTGTGGAGAGAGACGGATAAAAGAGATAGAGAGAGAGAGAGATGTAGTGGGAGATGGCGAATTTAAAGGGCACGATGGACAATTTATCTTCCCATTAAAATCGGAAAAGCAAAATCCTTGGGGCATTTGCGGATTTCATTGTCCCAGTTCTCATGTAATCTCTTTTGGTTGAAACTTTTCAAAGTGGTGTAACACTCCAAAACGTTTGTGTGGGAGTCCTTTTTCAATAAAAAAAATCCTTTAGGACCTGTTTGGATATAAGGAAAATAGAGGAATGCTTAGGTTCGGCTTATATTTTTCGTAGTTTTCTGCTATTTGGAAGCGACTTAAGAGTCGGAATATAAAATACAATTTTTTCGCTCATTTTTGAGTGAAGAGTTCGAGGGTACCTATCGCCATTTCAATTTTCCGAGACCTCGGAGAGATAAGAGAAGAAGTGGAGAACAAAAAATTAAGGTAAGACTCTTCTTACCTGTTTATTAGTCATACCACACAAATTTTCATTGACGAAAATCATTGATTGATTTAAATCGGATGATAGAGATTATTTTTTGTTCCACTCTTCCTTGTGACAAATCTTAAGATCATGACGCCCCTATCATACGGTCGGACCAGCCAAACTTTCTAAAAATTTGTTACTAAGCTTTACGGGGTCCTAATTTATATTAGTAGATCCTATCCATCCAAAATTATATTAACCACATAAAATTATCTAAAATTTTCAAATAAACTTTTTTATGGTATTTGTTTTCTTAACAAATATTTCTTCTTTGATTTTTTTAAGGAAATCCCATAATTTTGGCCTATTTTTAGGCTCCCATCTCACAAGGGGCTCCACTATGTTGTAGAGCTACATGCTCACATATATAGTATATAGGCTCTAGTATAATTAATTAAAAAAAATAAGCAATTTATTGTACATAACAATATTTGAACCTAGAATGTAACTTTCACAAAACACTAAATCAACCACTAGAGCAATTTACTAAGATATGTAAATAAAAAAAAACTTAATACATATATACTTTTTTAATCGAAATAATGCATATGTATATTTTTTAATTTTAGTTAAAAGTTTAATCACTAATAAATTTGAACTCTCATTCTCTCAACCCATCTAATTTTTTTAAAATATTTGGGAACCTTAGACTAAAACCCTAATTACCTAAAACCATTGATTAAAATGGCATACTTTATATATATATATATCCAAACATGCCCTTAGTTTACACTACAAAAAATAAGACTATTAGCGGCAACCAAAAATTGCCTCTATTAACAAAAAAACTGTTGCTAATACCTTTGCCGCTAATATTCTTATAATTGTTTTGTTAATAACAGTAATTTTTAGCTTCTAATAGTCTTATTTTTTTGTAGTGTTAATACCAAAGATTACCACTCGAAAAAGAAAACCCTACGCACGTCTTCGGCTTCATTTTCTCCCAGCAAAGAGTTTCTCTTAATCTGCTGCTATCTCTCTCTCTAATCCCTCTTTGCTGCTGCTCTCTCCCCTCCATCCCTTTAATCTCTCTCCTACCCCCCCCCCCTTCTCTCTCTCTCTCTCTCTCTCTCTCTCTCTCTCTCTCTTTGAGCCGTTAATTGACCCCTTCCCTTCCCTCGTTCTTTGATCTTTTTTTTTCCTCTCTCTCTCTCTCTCTCTCACTTAAGGGGCAACATTCTTTACAGTGATCTCACCCGCCTCCTTTTACTTAAGGGGCAGGTATACATTGATCAATCTTTGAATTAAAAGATGGAGATTATTTTTCATCCCAATCTTCCACACAATGACTGGTGAGATCATGAGAGTACCATCAAACAGCTTATTCTCTATTACATTGCTATCAAACAACAAATCCAACAAGCCAACTCTCTAAAACATCACTCTCAAAAGACCGGCGGCTCTTAGCTCCACAGAGCTAACCCAAACACAGCCTATATTCTCCTCAATCTTGCTAGTAATCTCTTTTTCTCATCACAATGGTCCATGTTCTCATTCTTTTTAAAATTTTTTTTTTTTCAATCAATTAAATTCAAAGCAGTCAATGTCCTTTAAAATGTATTGCAACCAATCTTTAGCGTATATCTTTAGATCTTCCACTGTTAAAACCGTCTTTGTAGAATTAGAGAATGGTGATTGTTTTTCTTCCCAATTTTCCACACAACAGATCCTGAGATAATGGCTCACCTCTTAGATGGTCAAATGTTAATTTTACGTGGAACACATTCCCAAAAGTGACCGAAGAGCCCTTCTTATGGTACACCCATGATCATGATCACTTTTGGAGATGTGTGTCATGTGGAATCAATGTCTGACTGTTTGATAGGTGGCCCATGATCTCAAGATTTGTTATGTGGTAGATTGGGATAAAAAATGAGCTCTCTCATATGATACTAAGGCTGTCAACAATTTTAAGGGTGTCAACTGCAAATACCGCTACCCTAAAAAGTACCCTCCCATTATAAGTTCTAACTCCAAATTAAATTTTCAAACTGGGTCTTTTACATATTTATGCCATTTTGTCCTTTTCATTTGGGACACCCTTATTTACGCCATCTACGAAAAAAAAAAAAAAAAAAGTATCTTGTCATTATGGATGTATTATAAAATGGTAAGTTTTTTATTTCCCGTGACATAAATCTAAAAAAATTGAAATCACGTGGCACACATCATTCTCACTTAATTTCAAATCACTTCTTGAGATATATGCAAGGTGAAACTAAAATTGAATATGCTTATAATGTCAAGATCCATTATGGGGGAGTGGGAGTAGGAGTAGGAGTGCAAATTTGAATCAAAAACTGAAAATCAATTGAACCAAATTGAATCGGACTAAAACCAAATCGATTCGATTTTGGTACGAAAACCGACTAAGTAGGGTGAGAAAACTGCAGAATGAAAAAAAAAAAAAAAAAACACAAAAGACATGAAGAAAAATTGAAAACTGAAATTGGATCAGTTTGGTTTTGGTTTGAGGGTTGAAAATTTCAGTTAACCAAAATCGAAATGTTTGATTTTGCAGAAACTGAACCAAAAACCAAAAGTTCGGTTTCGATTCTATGTGGGAGCGATTAAAGTTGATGGTTTTTGGGTGGACACTTTAGAAAACAATGCCTCAAAAATAAACTTTTTAGCAAAAAAAACCCAGCCTTAAACATTTTTGAAAAATTGTGTTTCACGGATTTTAAAACTTTAGAAAATTGTGAAAGCACTATTTTTTAAAAAAATTTTAAAAAAATGGTGATTTCATGGTTTTCTGAAGTTTCAAAATCCTTGAAAGCACAATTTTTCTAAAACGTTTGAGGTCGGGTCTTTTTTGATAAAAAACTTGTTTTTGAGACATGTTTCTCTACTTAACCCTTTTTTGGTATAGGTGTCCTTAAAGATTCTGTAGCTGCAAATAAAGGTACCCTTGTACTTAACCTGAAAAAGCAGATGCATATAGGGAAATTTTCACGCCTGTAGTTTCACCTTGACTCAGCCTAGCAGTTAGGTTAGCAAATGAAATTATTTCTTTAACACACAAAACAATCATCTTCTTCCTCATTTTAATCTTTAAGCGGTTTTAAAAAGTCAGATGAAGGTAGGCGTCACTCTTCAATCAAACTATAGGTATAATATTTATACCAAATAAATTTTTAGATGGATTTATGACGATTAGAATAAGGAAGAAGATGATCTATATAATTTAAAATTTTAAATAATTTTTATTTATTATTATTATTATTTTTTTTATTCGATCGAACTATTACGAAGAGTATATGTGGATGAGTCGATATTTAAATTATTTGAAGGCTATATAAAATCGATAGTTCAAAAATAGATATGAGAAAAGCGATATATCGCATTTTTCTCATATCTATCTCGAACTATTGATTTTATATCAGTTCAAATCAAATCTAGATTTGAGTTGATCCAAATAAGTAGCTCGTAATAGTTCGATCTAATAAATCTCGATTCACATCAAACATAAAAAAATAATAAAATATTTAAAATTTTAAATTATATGGCGATTATCATCTTCTTCCTTATTCTAATCTGCCATACCTCCGATTTAAAAGGTGATCTCGAGTCGATCCAAATAAATCGTATATAGTCGATATTGAGAGAAGACGTAATACCTTTTGCCACCTCGACTTTTTAAAAACCTGTTGCATTAAAATGAGGAAGAAGATGATGTTTTATGCTAAAGAAAGGGTAATTGACTTTTGCTATCCTTAGGGTCGTAGCTCGAGCCTAGATAAAGTAAACTACAGGGCCTCTAACGTAAAAGTTGTATCTGACAGGGCCGGTCAGGTAAATTTCCCATGCCTATATATATCTGACAAATGTATCCGTCTCACGAGAGATCCAAAAGAAGCTTTTTCTATATCCACAACAAACGCAGCCGACGACTACGGAAGCGAAAACCAAGAGACGGCGGCGGCGATGGCGAGCGGCGGAGCCATTTTCTCTCGACTTCAACCTCAACCAAACAACCTCCTCTTCACTCTCCACTCCAACAACAACAACTCCTCTGCTCTCTGCAACAACTTCTCTGACAAAAGACAATTATGCCCTTCCTCTCTCAAGGTATTTCCACCCAACTCCCATTTCTGTTCTTATTTCTTTGAGGAAAATGAAGGATTAGTAGAGGGGTGTCATGGGCATTTGCAGGTTTTTCAGTTTAGCTTTTAAAAGCCTGTCAAAAGTTCTTGCACGGATTTCAGGGTACCTAGAAATCCGTGAAAGTAACATTTCGAGAGGATTAGGTGGGTTCAATGGCTATTCACTAGCTTGATTTTCGACATGATCTGTTGGGTTTTATTTGTTATTTTTATTTTTATATGTTTTTTTTGAAGCTGCTTTTTCACGTTTTATGGAATGTAGATTTCATGAAAAATTGTGATTTTGGGGCTGAATCTGATCTAAGTGTTACATGTATTTGTTATATATGCACATAAATGAGATGGGTCGTAGGTACTTTTGATAGAATGGTATAATTCATGAAAATCTGTGATTTTCTGGCTGAATTTCATCTAAATGATGCCTATGTGTGTTATATATGCACAAATTGAGATGGGTCACAGGCTTCTTTGATAGAGTCAGTGTGACCAAATTTGCCTTTTTTGAAAAAGTCAGCGAATAATTCATGAATTTTTGAAAAAAAAAAACGAATAAAATCCTGAATATGACGAATTTTGCTCAACTTTTTTGAATTTTTTCCAAGCCGATTTATTGCTGAACCCTGACTTGGTCACTATGGATTGAATGGTAGAATTCATGAAAAGCTGTGATTTTGGGGCTCAATTTGATCAATATAATACTTAAGCTTGCTATATATGCACACCATTAATATGGGTCACAGGTACTTTTGATAGAATGTTAGAATTCATGAAAAGATGTGAATTTGGGGCTGAATTTGATCTAAATGATGACTATATGTGTTCTATATGCACATATTGAGATGGGCCACATGTTCTTTTGATAGAGTAGAATTATTGAAAAGCTGTGATTTTGGGGCTCAATTTGATCTAAATGATACTTAAATGTGCTATATATGCACACAGTTGAGATGGGCCACAGGCATAGTCACAAAGTCGGGAGTTGGCAATAAATCGGCAACTGTCCAAGTCGGCAAAAATAGGTAAAAGTTGGTGAAAATAAAAAATATAAATAAATAAAAATAAATATAAAAAAGATATCATTAAGTATTTGAAGTAAAAAGAAATAATTTAATGCAGAAAATAGCACAAAATACCCAAAAAATACTAAAATCCCATCAAGTAAATGGGGGATTTTCACTAATCCCCCATTTTAATGGGATTTAGTGGCTGATTTTAGAGGATAGAAACAACCATTAAAATCAGACCAAAAAGATGAAGAAACAGAGGTGTAACATCCAAAGAAAGAAGACAACAAAACAGAAAAAGAGGAGACAAAGAAGAAGTGGAAGAAGAAACGAAAAAGAAGACAAAGGAGTTGCAGGGAGAATAAGAAGAGGAAGAAGAAACTGAAAGTGCAGGAGACAAAGGAGTCACAGGGAGAAGAAGAAAAAAAAAACCCTCACCAGAAATGTTTCGCCGGAAATATCGCTGAAAGGGTCGCTGGAAGTGTCGCAGGGGAGATGATGGGGTCTTAGAGCAGGAGGCAATGGGGTCGACTTTAAGAATCGACTTAAGTAGGGAGGAAAAAAAAGCCAAAAAAATTATATCATCACAAAAGTTGCCGACTTTCGGTGATATCGACGGCTCATATGAAACATCGGCGCTCACATCGCCACACCCCCAAGTCGCCTACTTTTTGAAAAAGTTGGCCACTTTTGTGACTATGGTCGCAGGTGCCCTTGATAGAATGGTAAAATTCATGAAAACGAATTTGATCTAAATGATGTCCATATGTGTCATAAATGCACAAATTGAGATGGGTCACAGGTCCTTTTGATAGATTGGTAGAAGTCATGAAAAGCTGTGATTTTGGGGCTCAAATTTATCTAAATGATACTTAAGTTTGCTATATTTGCACACAATTGAGATGGTTCACAAGTACTTTTGATAGAATGGTAGAATTCATGAAATCATGTGAATTTTGGTGCTGAATTTGATCTAAATGATGCCTATATGTGTTATATATGTACAAATTGAGATGGGTCACAGGTTCTTTTGAGTCTGTTAGAATTCATGAAAAGCTGTAATTTGGGTCTCAATTTGATCTAATTGATACTTATATGCACACAATTGAGATGGATCATAGGTACTTTTGATAGAATGGTAGAATTCGTGAAAAACATGTGATTTGGGGGCTGCGTCTGATGTAAGTGATGCATATGTATGTAGAATTCATGAAAAGCTATGATTTTGGGGCTCAATTTGATCTAAATGATACTTTAGTGTGCTATATATGCACACAATTGAGATGGGTCAAAAGTACTTTTGATAGAAAGGTTGAATTCGTGAAAAAGATGTAAATTCGGGGCTGAATATGATCTACATGATGCTTATATGTGCTACATATATGCACAAAATTGAGATCGGTCACAAGGGTTGCACAGGCTTGCCCGCCTAATGTCAGTTCTTGATATATTTGGTGCTATTGTTCTATGGATGGAGGATGGGTCAAATCTTAGAATGGGCCGTGGCTGACAAATTACACTATTGGATGAGCATGAGCCTCTTTAAGTGTGATTTTTGTGAAGTATTGCAATTAATATTTTAGGATAACTAATGGGCACCATGTACAAATATTTTTTGTAGGATAACTAACAGTCTGCAATGTATGTGTGGAGAGAGAGAAGTAGTTCATGTTGCTCAGCATCATGGAAGATGATGACCTGGATCATCCATTTGATTGAATGTTTTTTGTATGTGTTGTAGCCTAGTAGTTGTGTTGATGGGACGATCGTCTCTCTCCTTCTGATGGACTGGATTGCCCGATAGTGCACCCGTTTCTATTTGCTGCAATTGATTGGATAACTAGCTATTTGATGAGCTAGATTGAAGAGAAACACACATGCACACATGCTTACACACACACACACACACTCACATCCCGGATGTTTATAATATATGTATTGGGTTGCAAACAGGTTTGGCCTGAGGGGGAGGGGGAGGGGGAGGGGGAGGGGGAGGATGATGCAGTGATATAGAATACATGGATCACTGAACCTGCAGGTGAAAAAATTGAATAAGGACCTGTTCAAGATGTACACCAAAGTCAACTCACCAGAGTCAAGTCTTCATCAACCCAAGGAGGATAATGCAGGGCATGAACCGAGGATTCAAGGGCTGTTACAAACTTGATACAAGTCATTATCAAGGGTTGTAACCAGCATGGATAAAAAATTTGACCGAAATCTTCAGATTTTGGCCGAAATGTTTCAGTTTTAGTCCCTACCGAAATCGAAACCGAGAACCTAAATTTTGGTTCATAAATGTACTAAGGGGAAAATTTCGGCCGAAATTCAAAATATCGGTTTCGGCCATGACCGAATCCGAAACGAAATCCGATATTTTTATCCTTGGTAATCAGCGTTACCTAGACACGTGGCACGAGTGCCAAGTATCAAGGTGTCAAATGTTTAGCATGCCAGTTTCTAAAGATTCCAATACGGCGGCACAACCTTGAGAAAAATATAATTAAAAAATAGAATATAGAAAAAGAGAATTTGAATGGAAATCTTAGAGAGCCAATTGAGATATGTAATAAAACGATACTTAATGTATGTCATGAATCTAACTAAAAGTATACTATATTTATACAAATTGTTTTCAAGGACCCAAGCTTTTTATTGTAAAAGTGACTAAACTTTACCCAATTTTTTTATATAAAACGACGGTTAATTTTATCGTGTCAAAATGAGGAAAATTTTGATGGTATTATGTAATATATTCATACATTTCTACTAAGTATCGTGCTGTATTGAGGAATGTCCCGAGTGTCGGCACGTGTCCAAGTGCCACCAAGTGTCAACACGGCAAAAATCTTAAAAGTAGTAAGTGCCTAGGTAACAGTGGCTGTAACAACAGGTTTCATTGGCTACTAAGAGAGCATGAATACTGGTTTTAATAAAGATCCAGTGTTTCATTAAAGCCCAACTAAACTGGGCTCAAAGGACATTTTAATATGAGGACCCACATGGTCACTTTTGGTGATCATGTGAACCAACATGTGATTTAACAATCATGTGATTCAATAATCATATGATCACATGAGTAAGAGAGGGTTAAATGCACGTGATCTAAGATCACGTTAATTTCAAATCCGCAACAAAACTTTTTTTATTATTTCACACCCTTAATTTAGGGAAACTTAATGAGTAAATAGGTATTTTATTAAAGAGGCTACCCTTGAAGGTAGCGTTTTCACGCTTCCTTCGAGGCCAGTAAGTTGCTCAAGGTCGATCCATGACCATCTAACAAAAAAAAAAGGATGATTTTCTAGCGTTGAAATTTGGCTCAAAAGTTGTAAATTTTCAATGCATCATATTTTGGCTGCGAGCCAAGACATTTGACGTCTGATTTGAGGGCACGAATCTTTCTTTTTTCTCTAGAAAACTAGGGAACTGTCTGAATCTGTAGATGATGTGGTGTAGCTCGCAATCACGTGCCATGTGGCATGTGATCTACTACTTGAAGGTAGATCAAATATGCTACCTTCGAGGCTACCGTTCCTTTAACTATATATATATATATATATATATATATATATATATATATATATATATAGTTAAAGGACAAAAAAGTCTTTTTGTTTCTAAAATTTAGGGAACTGGCTGAGCCCTTAGAGGATGTGGTATAACTCGCGCCCACATGCCACATGGCTCGTGATCTAGCACTTGAAGGTAGCGTGAAAATGCTATCTTAGAGGGCATCGCCCCCTTATCCATATATATATATGTATATATACATGAATATACATATATGTATATATAAACACACAAAAAAAAAGTGGAACGCTTGTGCGAAGCTTGTGAGAGAAAAAATATGCAATAATCTAAGAAAAGCATCTGAATAAATAATGGTGGGAGATTGATTCATGCACCTATTTTGGTTCAAATGGATAGTAAGTATACTAACTCTTGAAGAGATCAAATACACTTGGGAGATTTTAGGGGGGGCAGAAAAGTAGGAGAGTGTGAGAAACTGAGCGAAAAGGGAGAGAGTTTTTTTCAAAAGACTCTAATGGCCTTAGGTTTTAGCAAAAGAATTAAATACCCTTCAATTTAAAAAAAGTTTTATTTAATTTAAATGACCAAACAAAGGGTAAATTTTTCATCCCTTTTCTCATCCCATTTTTCTTTTTTATTTCATTCCACTTCCACATTGAAAAAATGAGGGAAAATTGGTCATATAAGAAAAACTAATTAATGTGATTTCGTCCGGGGGACATTTCGCCTTCTTTTATTATAATAGTGTGTGTATATATATATATATATGTCTCAAGCATGGTTTTAAATTTTGCTTGAGACGAGACGTCTCGGCATACTTCTCGTGTCTCGGGGCGTAGCAGTAGGAGAATGATGTGCATTTCGTTCTGAGACGCTGTGTAGAGAAGTCTTCTTTTTAAATGTTAGTTTATGTAGTATGTTAAGCTACTACACTAGTGGAAGTGTTCTAATTATCATCCTTGTACATGTGGCACCAAGTTTTTTCTCTGTATCAAGTCATTGTGATGTTCTCGTGAACGGCTGTCATGGTGTGTCCAAACCTGTGCCTTCTCTTACCTGCTATTATTCTTATATTTTAACGGCTAATATTGAAGATTTTTGATCGGGCAGTCTACAATTGATTTATAAGTGCGATTCTTTAACTGAGATATGTTCCAATCATAGACAACCACTTGGACTGTTCAGATTGATCACATATATTTTCCGCATGGCATAACACTGAAGTATTCTTTAATGGTGTAAGATAAATCACCTATTTTAATGGCGTAAGATTGTTTAGAAGGTAATTTTCATTTCATGCCACATCGCCCAAACGTCTAGCCGAGATGCGAGACGTCTTGGTCTCAGTACTCAGTAGTCAAGTCTATGAATGTATTGCTTACTAAAATTGTCAGGCTTGAATTAACTAGTATTCATTTGCATGCCTTTTCAGGTCCAGAATCAATTCCCCATCATTTTACCCCTCGTTCAAGTGGTTTCGAGCACCATAAGTGGAGCAACAAGATCAAGTACCATTACGTGAGTTTACGGAGAATAAAAAATTATCCTATCTTTCTTCAGTTAAACTTAATGGTGGATGAGGGATGCTAAAGTAACAACCTTTAGGGTGAGGTTAGCAATGTCCATAAAATTTGTTGATACTTAAAGCCCTTATAGATTCAAAAGGACAATTGAACTTGACTCGAAATGAGGTTGTTTCAATTAAAGCACAATTATGGTATTCGTGTAATTACCCAATAAAGCAAGGGCATTCTGTGAGTTGTTATTAATTTATAGAATGCCCTTGTTCACAACTGCTAATTACAAGAATCCCAAAAGGTTGTTTTATTGGAATACCCCATTTCAGGTCAAGTTTAACTTTGTCAAATATGTAAGACCATCTCATGTCCAATATTTTGTGGACATTGCTATCCTCACCTTAAATGCTGTGACAATAGTATTCCCCATGCATAAACTTTTGGTTTCTTTTATATGATATTGCTCTATCTCACATTCTTTTTGTCATGAGTAGAATGCAAGTTGGCATGTGAATCTCCCTTTTACGCTTAAAATTTGAAGCGTACCACACCAAGTTTGGTGTCTCTGGATTTCATCACACATACTCAAACCATAGTCACATAGTCTCCAACTTCTTAAAAAAATCAGAAAAAGTACGCGATTTGCAGTCATCCCAACTTTATCGCTGATTAATCTGCTAAGTCGCAACTCGGCCGATTAATTGGCGATGCTTGTGATGTTGTCCAATTTTTTTCCCTTTTTTTTTCGTTTTTTTTTTCACTTATACTTGGAAGGGGAAAAAAAACCTTTCGGGTTTGTACTATTTGTTTATTTTATTCATAAAATATCTTTAGGTTTTGACTATTTTGTTCATTAAAACCATTATTTTTAACTTGAAATAAAAAATTATATTATGATATATTATATATATATATTTTAAATTATTTAATTTCCCTGATTTTGATCGACTTTGACCGATTTTTGCCAACTTAGACCCTTGTCGATTTATTGCCGACTCCCGACTGACTATGCCTCAAACCACTGCCAAAGGCTCATTACCTTGGTATCAAAACTCGACCGATACCGATGTGTATCAGTTTCATTGAGAACTGATACCACCTTGATACAGGTATCCGGGTGGTGTCGGTATCAGTATCGTTATCGGATCGCTACGGGTCAGTATGGCCGATACTGACTGATACAATTACTCTCTTTTTTTTTTTAACATATAATGGCCAATACGGTATCAGCATACTGTATCCGTATCGGCCGATACATATCGGTCCAAGATGGATTGATACTGATACCAAGTTTGATATCTTGCTCGTTACAATGTATACCTGTAACTTTGACATGGAAATGTATTTCTTTGTCAATCTCAGATACCGAGTCAGGGTGTCGGACATGATGATTCAAGAGACTGATACACTACATCAGAAAAATACAAACATGACTTATGTAAAAATGCACATTGTATTCAAAATCTAGTAGCATTACCAATAAAGAAAAATTAAGAGGATATATGAATTAAGATATCATGAAAAGAAAATTGTTTCAACTATAAGAAATAGGTTTTGTGATGCTTACTGGTAGAATGGTCTTAGGATCATTCATAGTTTCAGGGATAATTTAATCATGTCCCCCCGGATGCCTGCGTATAATACATTCGCATTTGATGAATGAAATTACTGCCACACCCATTTTTGTTACTGTCACACCACTTAAACAAAGAAAATACCGTTGACTGCTTTGAATCAGACGATGTAGCTCTTTTTTGGTCCCAATTTTCCACACAAGATATCTGGAGATCATGGGCCTACCATTAGAAGGTCATATGTTGATTCCATGTGGCACACATCCCAAAAAGTGAACATGAATCATTTTATGATATGCTGTGATCGTCCACTTTTTGGGATGTGCGCCATGTGGAATCAACATGTGACTGTCTGCTGGTAGGCCCATGATCTCAAGATCTATTGTGTGGAAGATTGGGACCCATTGTACGGTATTTCTTTTATTTAAGTTGTGTGGCAGTAACAAAAATGGGTGTGGAAGTAACACTGCTCTTTTTTTTTGGCATAAATAATTGGGTTGCCGACTTGCCGTTAAATTTTTTGAAGATGGAAATGGTTTCTCCCCCTCTATTATAGCTGGATATGACATTTTATCTTACAATTTTCTGGTGAGGGTGATATACAAACCTTCTATACATAATGGGGGTGTAAATGGTGTAAATGCACTAGTTAGTTTGTCAAATACACTTAAGGACTCACACTCATGGTTCAAAAATTCGGATTAAACCGGTACGTACCAAATGATACGTACCAGTGTTTGAGGTCACCGGTACGATACCTTGAATGTTTCGTACCGGTGCTTTAAATACATATTGGTAACGTATCGGATGATACACACTAACACTGGTATGTATTGGATGATACGTACCGGAAAACCGGTATTTTAAACCAACCATGCCCACACTTTCAGTGGGTATTTTTTACACTTATTTGTTGGTTTGAAGCTGCTATTGACACATAAAAGTGAAATCCGGCAGGGAAACCTCAGAATTAGCCGATATAAATTGGGACAATCTCGGGTTTGGAATTGTACCAACTGATTATATGTATGTCACGAAATGTTATCAAGATGGAAACTTTGCCAAAGGCGAACTACAGCAGTTTGGGAACATTGAATTGAGCCCCTCAGCTGGAGTTCTAAATTATGGGCAGGTTAGTGATGCTGAACCCCTTTTTTGGTGATTAGCTTAAAGTTTTCATTGTCAACTCCCATGCTTAATATCTGATCTAAACATTCATGTGTTAACAACTTAACATTACATCAAATATCATATGCTAGATGAACAGTTTATGTATTGAGTTTCTTGTGGATGTGTTTATTTTCTTTAGCTGTTGCTGCAATACCATCTGTAACAAGTTCCAACCTCTTTTGTTGTCTTTAGGGATTATTTGAAGGCTTAAAAGCATATAGAAAAGAAGATGGTTCAATTCTACTCTTTCGTCCAGAGGAGAATGCTTTGCGGATGAGGAAGGGTGCAGAGCGAATGTGCATGCCTTCCCCAACCGTTGAACAGTTTGTTGATGCTGTAAAACTCACTGTTTTGGCAAATGAGCGCTGGGTACTATATTTTTTCATTTTTATAATTCGAAAAACTATCAATACTATGTAGGGGTGGAAGTTCGATTAACTGAACCGAAACCGAAATTTCAGTTTCGGTGTTGGTTCACCTTAAATCGAATCCGAACTGAAATATTTCAGTTTCGGTTTACTGAACTCCCACCCCCCTGAACTGAGACCAGACCGATCCGATTTCAGTTTCGGTCGGTTTGGCTTTCCTTTTTTTTAAAATTATTATTATTATTTTTTCTGTTTATTTTGTTTTTCTTGCTTTTATGGTCGTTTTTCAGTTTTCGGCACCCATAACCGAAACTGAACCGATCCAAAACCGGTTTCGGGGCCATTTTTTTTCGTATTTTTTTGTTCTATTCCTCATACTATGTAATTGTTAGATCGTCACCAACATCAGCCTCTATGTTTCCGATGCAGATTCCTCCTACAGGTAAAGGATCTCTATATATCCGACCACTGCTGATGGGAAGTGGAGCTGTTCTTGGTCTTGCACCAGCCCCCGAGTACACATTTCTAATTTATGTGTCTCCTGTTGGGAACTATTTCAAGGTAGATTGTGTTACTCTTTCCTTTACCAACTGTGTTGCCCCTTAAAAACTGGTTCAAAATTTTCCTTGATATCTGTATAGTTATCCGCAGTACTGCTTTTTTTTTTTCTTTGTTGTACTGTGGTATTTTCTAGGTGAAATTTATTTATATAATTAAATATGTGGGGCCACATTTTTATGCTTTAAATTGACCAGAAATAAGTTTGCATTTACCCCCTGAGATCTGTCTTATTTACACTCCGCCCCCCATGTTTCACCTATTTACACTGTGACCCTTTATTTTGTGTTTCCTTCACTTATTACCCCCTACAGCGACGGACTCCCCGACAAAATAACCTTTGACTGCTTTGGATCAGAGGAAGGAGATTGTTTTTTGTCCTGATCTTTGAACTGATGGATCTTGAGATCATTGGCCTCTAATCAGACGGTCAGAGTTTGATTCACACGGCACACATCTCGAAAAGTGATCCAAGAGCCATGTTTGATGTACACCCATGACATTGGTCACTTTTTGGGTGGTCTGTCATGTGGATCAAAATCTGATCGCCTGATGGTTGGCTCCTGATCTCAAGATTCATTGGGTGGAAGATTGTCGTGAAAAACTATCTTCATCATCTGATTCAAAGCAGTCAAAGTTTAGTTCTGTAACAGTCAACGGCTGATTCGTCACTGTTGGGGGTAATAAGTAAAGGAAACATAAAGGCAAGGGCGCAGTGTAAATAGGTGAAACACAAGGGTGGTGCATAAATATGGCATATCTTAGGGGGATAAATGCCAAAATCCTAAATAAGTTTGTATCATCTTATCTGAGTAGTTGGTTCACGGAGTGAGTTCTCTCTTATTTTATATTTTGGGTAGGCAGAAGAGGTTACCTTCCTACTTCAACATAGATGTATCATATCTGGCATCTTACATATTACACCAGCTATTGTGCCATCTCATTGAAAAATTTATGGTTGCATACTTTCATCCGTTATTTTTCTTAGCTCAACTAATTGTCTATTTTCCTGAAAGCTCCTGGGGTCTTATAACTGGTCTATTCAGCTGATCATTTCACCGGTTGCATATTTCAACCATGGTATCAAAACTCGGCCGATATGTATCGGTTTCGCCGGAAACCGATTCGGATACCACCCCAATACTAGTAACAGGGTCGCATCGGTATCTGTTTCCGGCAAAACCGATACGGGCCCATATCGGTCAATACGTATCGGGTATTGGCCGATAGCCCCTTGATTTGAATTTTTTACTTAAAAAAAGAAAAGAAAATTCCCCATCTGCCGATACGCATCGGTCCTTCATGGACCGATACCCGATACCGATCTCGAGTTAGATACCTTGGTTTCAACCCCTTATCCATTCCAGCTGCTGATTCAGTCTCATGGAAAGTTGATGTAATGTGCTTCCGCTTGGTTTTTAATTTGTCGAACGGGAAGGTTGTATAATATTCGAATCCCTCATTCTTTCTTGAAGGCTACCTGAAATAGAAATCCTAGAACAGCGTTATGAAAGTTCATTGAAATTTAGTTATGTCCTTTGGATCTTTTCATGGATTTGTAATACTGTGTGCTTTCTTGAATTAGGTTGAGGTGATTATGGATGTATGGTACAGCAATGGTTTGACTTGGTAATGTATAGGAGAGATGTCAGCTTCAACGGGGTTGGTTTTATCACCAAAAACCAATGGAAAAGGGAATCACTACTCTTTGATCATCACGGTCAACTGGAAAACCTTCATGGTTCTCAGGGGTTCACAAAAGCATTATGACAAAATACGGCTTTTTTAAAAAAAATATGCGTATAATACGCATTTTTTTGCCACAACAACTAAACACGTATAATACCCATATTTTTGAATAAAACACATATTTTTGTATAATACGCTTATTTCGGGTATTAAATGTGTTTTTCCCGTATTAAACATTTTTTCCGTGTTTTACCTTATTTTAAAAAAACTGTTCTTAAATTTTTTTTTAAGATATCTCATTTTTCCTCTTTTTTTTTTTCTGAATTTCTCTCACCATATTAAACCCGTTCCTGTATTTTGTCACTTTGCACAAAAGAACATACTCAAATAAAATTTTTTATTAATCATCAACTGAAATTTATAGCACTAAGAAGGCTTTATATAGCCTTTATTGAAATTCCCGGCCTTCATGTTTCTTTTTCTTATTTTGGTGGAAAAAGGGCATCGTCAGCGAATTTCTTCTGTTTCCTTTTCTTA
Organism: Chloranthus sessilifolius; assembly: GCA_021018995.1. NCBI lineage: Eukaryota > Viridiplantae > Streptophyta > Magnoliopsida > Chloranthales > Chloranthaceae > Chloranthus > Chloranthus sessilifolius. The sequence continues at coordinate 96,983,891 of CM037592.1, forward strand.
TTTTGGTGGAAAAGTTGGTATCAGCAGCAAGTTTCCTCTTTCAATTTTTATTCATCAAATTTATGTTCGACTCAACTTTTACTTGAGAGGGAAAAAGTTACCTTTTCTGATACTCATTTACAATTATTTGCAGTGCACTTTTGTAAGCTTTTTCTTCTCACATTTTTTTATGCCCCCTGTTTTTGTCCCCATTTGTTTACAATAGTCTGCTTATGAATTTTTTTCCTTTTCTATTTATGCTTTTATCTTCTTTGGGAAGGTACTCTATCTCATAATCAGTTAATATTATTTTATTTTAATTGATTTTAGGAGGGCCTGGCTCCGATAAACTTGGTGGTTGAAAATGAATTCCATCGTGCAGCTCCTGGTGGAACTGGAGGTGTAAAGACTATAGGAAACTATGCTTCGGTAAGCTATCCTATAAAATCTTGTTGCTGCTTTACGTACCAGTTTTATCAATATAGTCAGACAATAGATTCCGTTTTCATTTTTAGACTAGTAAATATGTTGTGTCTATGAGGTGTCTTTCGATCTGGGTCCCATGCATGCATGTATATGCATCTATCTATGATATCCATATATGTTATTGGGTACCTCTGTTTGCGCCTGCAGGGATACTGAAAGTGCCTACGTGACTACGTCTGAAACCCATTGTTGACTGCTTGGAATCAGACGATGGAGATTGTTTTTTACCCCAATTTTTCACGAAATGGATTTTGAGATTGAGCGTACCATCGAACAATCTATTCTTTATTCCACGTGGCACATATCCCAAGAAAGTGGCTGTAAAATCACGTGGCACACATCACGCTCAAATGTGATTTTAGGGCCATTTTTTGGGATATGTGCCATGTGGAATTAAAATTGACTGTCTGATGGTAAGATTATGGTCTCAAGATCCTTTGTGTGGAAGATTGAGGTGAAAAACTATCTCCATCATCTGAATTCAAGCAGTCAATGGGTTTCAGAGCGTTTTAGACATAGGCGCCCTCAGTAATCTGGTAGGCGCGAACAGAGGTACTCTATTTATTAGGGAGCCATTACTTGCACCCGAGAAGTTGACCCTTAAACATAGTTTGAAAGAAAAACTTGGTACTCTGGGGACCCTTGCCATGTGAAAACACCACCTAAGCCGTCTGATTTGAAGGCCATGATCTAAAGATATTATATGCAAACTATTGGCATCTAACATGATCTCTATCATATGATTCATTGCAATCAACAGTTGACTGCATAGAATCGTACGATAGAGCTCTTGTTTCGTGCTAATCTTTTTCAACCAAGTTCTTTAGATCATGACCTGCAAATCAGATGGCTTAGATGGTATTTGCACATGGAAAAGGTTCCCAAAACACCAAGTCTTTCTTTTAAACTATGTGCAAAGGTCAACTTCTTGTGTGCAAGTAATGGCTCCCTATTTATTGTCATGATAAAAAGCAAGGGCCAGCCACATATAATTCAACTCGGTAGTGCTGGTTAATCTGTTTTGTTATGAACTAGAGTGTTCAATTTTTTTCTTTTTTCAATCTATTTGTAGGTATTAAAAGCACAAGCTGCAGCTAAAGCCAAGGGCTATTCCGACGTTTTGTACCTTGATTCGGTCCACAAAAGATACCTGGAGGAGGTCTCATCTTGTAATGTTTTTGTTGTGAAGGTATATTTTGCATGAAGACAACTGTTCCTTTGGTACAAGTGACAACTATTATTAGGGTACTTCTATTGCGCCAACCGATTAACTGAAAGCGCCAATCTCCGAACCCCCTTGAAACCCATCGACTGCTTGAAATCGGATGATGAAGATCGCTTTGCACCCCGATCTTCCATAAAGAGGATCTTGAGACCATGAACGACCTTACTTGAACATGATCTGTTCTATAGGATCGTACAACCTTATCCTCAAGTTCTAAGGATCTTGAAACCATGAGCGTATCATTAGACAATCAGTTTTTATTCCACGTGGCACAGATACCCAAAAAGTGGCCCTGAAATCATATGACATTCATCACGCTCAAACGTGAATTCAGTTTTGGGATCTATGATGCGCAGCATAAAAAATTGACCGTCTGATGGTATATCATGGTCTCAAGATCCATTGTGTGGAAGATCGGAGTGAAAAACGATCTCCATCGTCTGATTTCAAGCCGTCAATGGGTTTTTAACATTGGCGCTTTTAGAAAACTTGTTGGCGCGAATAGAGGTACCCTTGTTATTATTGTGATATTGTTGGTGAAGTTCTTTTATTGTGTCATTTAACTTCATCAAATTCTAAACATGTTATTTGTGAACTGTACTTTTGATAATCTCTTTTCCCCTTAAAAAGTTAAACATTTAATTAAGGCTGGTGTTATTACAACACCACTTTATGTTACAGCCACCTCACTTAAACAAAGGAAAAACCTGTTGACTGCTTTAAATTAGACGATGGAGATCGCTTTCGTCCCAATCTTCCACACAATAGATCTTGAGATCATGGAGTACTATCAGACGGTCAGATGTTTAATCCACGTGGTACGCATCCCAAAAAGTGAATGTGAATCACGCTTGAGGGTATGCTGATAACATTCACTTATTGGGATGTGTGCCACGTGGAATCCACATCTGACCGTTTTATAGTAGGCCAATGATCTCAAGATCATTTGTGTGGAAGATAGGGATAAAAACAATCTCCATCTTCTGATTTAAAGCGCTCAACGAATTTTGTCTTTGTTTCAGTGTGATGGCTGTAACATAATGTGGTGTGGTAGTAATACCAGCCTTAATGACCTGTTTATGATCTGTGCAATTGTTGTGGAAGATTGTGGGGGATTCTGCAGCAGCCTTCCAAACACACTTCCACACCTCATCCTCCACATACTTACCCTGCAGCACATCATTGGAGGACTTAACCGAAAACACACCCTTTTTATCTAGGGTCCAAATCTATTTTACTTAATTCGCTCATTCACCTAGCAAACCGCGAATTAGGTACAGCGAACCAGTTCACAATTCAATACGGTCCAATTCAGTATAAAAAGCGAATTACTGGTTAGTGGTTACTGCTAATAATTTAGTTTTAAAACAAAATAGAGAGAAGATATGAACCTAAGACCTTGTGATTTTTAAGTTTTATAACTAACCAAATGGTCATTTACATCCCTTTTATTAAAAAATGTAAATTTATATTATAAAACTAATATAAACTTTTAAAACTCATCCTTCCTCAAGCGAATTGCGTTCACTTGTTAGTAGCAGCGAATTGCAAATTTCGAATCGGATTTTGAACCGAGCGAACTATGTAACTTTGATCCAAATCATTCTAACACCAATCTCACGGATTGGAGTCACAGTGTGAAGCCAAGCAAAGAGTGTACTAAGCTCCTCCATTTCATCTTCTCTTAGGGTCCTTCTACACCTCACATCCCACCATCAATCCTCTCTCGACAATTTAGCCACTTCCATAACTGAGACCCCTTTTGTCCAGCATCAAACCATATAATCCCCAAAACTCCTCAGCCAAAGCACAATTCTCCAACCATATATCCGCCAAAACATAATTCTCCTACCATCTTCCCACTCCAGCCTAGTGTGAGCCATAAAAGCTTCCCTCATTGAACATAACCCATGCCACCAAGCCAATCTACTCACACTAGTTCCCTGATTAATCTGCCGACTGCTCTCCCTCCCCCCATACTTTTCTAGGAGCACCTTATCAATCCCAACCCTTCACAACCACTTTTCCCAAGAGCGGCTGATTCATGCACCTGAGATCTCTAATGTCAACCCCCCTTTCTTCCTTCGGGAGTAAGCAGATTTGCTAACTGACTAAATGAAATTTGTGGCTATCACCCTTTCCCTTCCAAAGGAAGTTCCTCTGAATTTGTTCTAAATTCTCAATTACGCTATCTGACATTGGAACATGGACATAACGGACAAAGAATGTTTGGTGGAGTGGATTTCGCAGATGTCAACATCCCCCCAATGGATAATAAATTTCCTTTCCAAATGGCCAACTTTCTCTCAAATCTTTCGACAATCGGATCCCAAAGGACTCTGTTAGGAACACCAACACACAATGGCATTTAGAGTCTGGTCACTTGATACTAAGGGGATTTACATGGTTAAATCCTTTTATAAAGTTTTATGTAGACAACCTTTGACTTGACATATATGGACCAGGCTGTGGAGAGCCAATGCCCCTCTGAAAGTGAATTTTTTTTCGGTTGGTCCGTTGATGAAAAGGGATAAGAAAATACCTAATAGATGTGTTTTGTGCCTCCATGAGGAGGAATCAGCTAACTATATTTTCCTACACTGTTGGGCAGCTAGGGAGATGTGGTGTGCCTTGTCAAAGACCTTTGGGATAAGTTGGTTCTTTCCAGAGGACTGTGGGCAGTTATTGGCAGCTCAGGAAGTGATTAAATTTGATGGCAGTATTGAAGGATTGTTCCGGAAGATTTCCGGTTTTGCTATTCTATGGGTGATATGGATGGAAAGAAATGACAGGGTTTTTAGGATGATTGGAAATTGATGGCAATGATTATGAAGAATGCTTTGGTTGTGGTCATTAGTTGGGTAAGGCTGAATAAGGAAATATGGAGGTAGGGACTGTTTGGACGACTGGGAGAGCCTGCACATGAACTAGTTTTGCCTTTTGTTTTTGTATGAGCCTCCTAAGTGTGGGTTCAGGCATCCCTTTAGGTGGGAGAGTGTCTTTGTTTGTTTTTTTTCCATTGTCTCAGTTACTTGCTTTGGCTATCTTCTAGTATCTTTTCTTTTTTGTTTAATGCATTTCCTTTATTGATAAAAAAAGATCGATTTTTCCATATTGACTTTCTTTCCAGAGACCGCCAACTCTTCCAAGATGACTATTCATTTTTGTCACCTCCTTCTTAAGAATGTCCCAAAAACACGTAAAAACTCAGTAGTGAAGCCGTCCGAACCCGGAGCTTTGTCATTAGTCAACCCAAACACTGCACGTTCGATCTCATCTTCATGAAAGGCCTCCTCAATAGTAAATTCGTCTGAAGCCAGAGCTGTCTCCTTCTAAGGCTATTACAGGTCCAAAGCTGACATTTGCAGATTTCAAGAGTCAAGACCCCTAAAATCTTTTTTTTGATCGATAACAAAGAGTATATTAACAAATAAATGAGGTACAGAGGAAAGAAAAGCAAACCTGAGGGTAGAGAGGATCTACCCAAAGGGAAAACACTCACCGAAACCCAATACCCAAAACCCCTAGAGCAGAGAGAAGTACTTGCATCCATGGAGTCGTTCTCGAAAACGGGGAGCGGGTCAAGGCACGGGAGAGATGAGCAGGGAATTTGTATGGGGCGAAGGAGGTCGTGTGGTGAATCGTTCAGTAAGCAAAGGATCCCAGATTTGGGTAAGGACGTCGTGTGGTGAATCGTTCTGTAACAGCCCCCAATACTGAAGGAGATCGCGGGCAGATCTAAGAACCATGCCTCTCTGCTTTGCGACACGGTGAAAAACCCAGTTGTTTCGTTCTTTCCAGATTACATTTTACAGAATCTGCTGATAGATGAATTCGTCAATCTCGCCGCTGATGACTTTGCTGATATGGTGTCACTGCCTTAGAAGATCCCTGATATTCCTAGGGATCACCCAGGTTAAACCCAAAAATCTAATGACCACTCCCCAAAGGTAAATCGAGAATGGACAAAGGAGAAGTGTATGAGAGATGGACTCTTTCCCAGTCATGCAAATGAGGCACTGGTTGCGGATGACAATTCCTCTTATCCTTAGTTGATCGCGAGTTAGGATCCTCCCCCAACCAGCTGACCATGCCAATTTTTTAGTTTTAGGTGGGATTTTGAACTTCCAGAATTTGAGCCAACCCAATCTGTCAATTCGAGTTTGAAGACTGGTCTGAGCCTTATGAAGATAGGTGTAGAATCTTTTCACCATGAACTTGCCCTTCTCCGTTAAGTTCCATCTCTTGTTGTCTTTATGCGAGAGATTCAAAGTCACCCTGTGGAGGACCTCGAACAACCTAATGAACTCGTCAATGTCGTTGTCTTTCAGACTCTTTCTAATAGTGATGTTCCACGTCACTGTCCCATCTCTCCGATCTGTAATGTCGCTAACTGAGGCATTATATGCCACAATGTTGTAAATTCCTGGAAATTGAGACTTAAGTGCCAACTCCCCAATCCAATTGTCTTCCCAGATGCTAATGCCGTTGCCATCACCTCAGCTGTATCTGACTGCCGTATGGAATTCATGGTGTACTTTATTGACCCCTTTCCACCAACGTGTAGCTTTTCTGAAGGTGCTTCGTTGTAGGTTCCAACCTCTATGGGGTAGACTATACTCCTCCCTAACGACTTGCCACCATAGTTTATCTTTATCGTTATCTTCCCCCATTTTCTACAGCCATTTAGCAAGTAATGCCTTGTTGACTGTGGCTAGATTTCTGATGCCCAACCCTCCGTCTTCTTTCGTCTCTATTCTGATTTTTGGACTTTGTGCTTGCTTAAGGGATTTTCGGGTGTTTTGGGGGGTCACTTAAGGCTGTGTTTGGGTTAGCTCTTTCAGAGCAAAAAGCAGCTTTTTTGCTCTTTGGTTCCGGCAGGGAACTGTGATGCGAATTTTAGATTCACCTGTTTGAATCGTGGTCGGATAAAGAGGAGACGTCAAAAGAGAAAGTGGACCCACGAATGGGTTTAAAAAAAAAAGCTTGTTAAAAACCCGTTTGATCAGAAAGAAGAAAATCCAAAATTTATTAGGGTTTTCAACTTTCAATCCCGTCACTTTTATTTTGGCCTATTTTGAAGTGTCAAACGAAGTCAGATTAATACGAAATTGGTCATATTTGAAAGCTTGTCGAAGTAGCTTTCCAACGAGCCAAAATTTGAGCAATTCCGACAAGTATTGAAGAAGTTATGGTCAGTTTTCGGAAGCTGGACATAAAGTGACGAATTTCAAGAATCCTAATTGAATTAGGATTAGTATCTTTTATTATTTTATTTTAGAAAGTAAGAGTTGTTTCTTTTATTAGAAATAGGATTAGTTTCCTTATTGTTTTAGGACTTTATTGTTTTAGAAGAATTAGGATCTTTCTTTTATTTGAATTAGAAATTAGAGTTATACTAGGATTTCTAATTTTATGCATTGGTTAGCCTATTTAAAGGCTTGTAAACACTTTTATTATTAGCTTTTGGTTAATGAAAATTGCTTATGCAAATTGAGAGTTCTAAACTTTCGTGAGGGTGTGATTCTCTCAAAACGGAGAGCGATTCTTCGATTCCCGCTTGCGGTTTGGTGCGATGCCAACTCTTCTTTCATCTCTATCTTCTTTAGATCTATGGTTTGCGTAAGTAGCGTAATCCTAATTATTTTATTGATCTCATAAAAGCCCTAAATCAATATTTTGTTCATCATTAATTTTATTAGCCTTTTATTTTCGTTTGGTATCGAGAGAACCCGCTTGCGAGTTCATTCGATGCCCTAAAACTATCGGAGATCTAGCCGTTCATAAAAACCTTAGTCTTCTAGATCCGCGATAGGGAATGCACACGAAAGTAACGCTATTTTGGGCCGAAATTAAATCACCTAATTGAATTTCTAGAATTTTCGTAGTAATTTGTTATAAGAAATTATTATTTTTTAATTGATTAAATTAATTTTAATCCTAATCTCAGCCCTAGCATTTAGTAAGTTCCTGCATCAAATTGGTATCAGAGCATCAGTTTAGTTTTAGGGTTTTAGTGTTCATATAGGTTTTAGGTTTTTTTTTTTTTTTTTTAAAGTTAAAAATAAAAAAATAAAAAAAAATCAATATTTCCAATCCGTCTGGCTTTTGTTTGAAAATTTTGGTCTGCCTTTTGTCTGAAATTTTATGTCTGCCTTTTTGTCTGCAATTTCTGTCTAGATTTTGTTTGAAAATTTTTGTCTAGCTTTTGTCTGAAAATTTTCATCTAGCTTTTGTGTGGAAAATTTCGTCTAACTTTAGTCTGAAATATTTTTTTGCTAGAATTTTCGTCTAGCTTTTGTTTAAGTTTTTTTTTTTAGCTTTCGTCTAGTCTTTGTCTAATTTTATCTTGTATCACTTAGTTTCATAATTGCATGTCATTTCAATCTGATTGCATTTTATTTCATTAGTGTGCACGTCTAGTGTTTGACAAAAGTCCTCATCCATTGTTAGTTTATAGTGTGTCTTTTTTAGTATTGTGTCTGAGTTGTGTTTGTGTCAAGCATCATGTATGAGTCACTTACATGTCAACGTGACTTCCTTACCCATCATGAAAGGGTACTAGTCAAACAAGAAAATCGCTACACTCCAAATTTTTGGCAAAGTCTCAAAAATCGTGATGAAACTAGAGTTAGGGGATACCCTCATCATTGTGAACCCGAGTATGACCCAGCCGAGAAGTTTCTCAAATCTATTCGAGATGAGGTTCCAAATTTTGAGGGATGGATGAATCCCAAAACCTTCGTGGAGTGGTTGTCTAGTGGAGAGGAATATTTTAATTGGTATGGCGTACCAAATGAGTACAAAATTAGGCTAGCAAAAACAAAGTTGGAGGGTAATGCCAAAAATTTTTGGACTCGCGTAGAACATCGTATTGAATCTCTTCGAAATAAACACATCTCCACATGGGAGGACATGAAGGTGAGACTTATTGAAAAGTATGTTCCTTTAACACACCGTCACCTTCTTCGGAGTTTAAAAACCAAGACGGATAAGTGTCTGATTGCCTTAAGTGTCAAGGGTTTGGACACTTTGCATACCAATGCCCCACAAAATTTCTCACTCAGAATTTATTGACTAAAAGAGTGAGTCCTAAGGAGCCGGAGAATAGGGAAGTGAAAGAAGTGTGCGACCCTAGTACCGTGCTGAGTGAAGAGGAGATAGAAGAAGCTAATGAAAGTCTAATTTGTGTTAAAGAGACTTCTATTGTGAGTAGTGATGTTGAATCACCCACACGTGAACCAATCGAGCCACTTGCCTATGAGTCATTGGTACCCGTAGAGTTAGGCGCACACAACTTGGTGCCCATTGGGTCGAATACATGTGAGTCCATTGAACTGGGTACACAAAAATCATTATTGTCAATTGAATCGAGTACCCCAGAGTCTTTAGTTTTGGTTGAAGCGAGTACACACAAGTTAATCGAGTCGAGTGTAGATGCACGTACACCTTTTTTAGGCCCAACAACAAATCCTTTAGATCCATTCCTGAATGCCCATCCACCTGAGTCCAATCCTATCTACTCATTGATTTCCAAATACCCGCCTGAACAATATGTGAAGAGGTTAGATGGAAAATTTTTGGGAGATCCATATTTTGTTACTAAGGTAAAGACACCAAGCATATCAAGAGTATCTTCTTAAGTGGAAAGGTAAACCGAAAATTGACAACACTTGGACTGAAAGGAGAACACAATTTGAGAAACATCAGGCATACCTCATCCAGTGGAAGGGTAAGCCGAATACTAGAACACACATAGAGTTTCTCTTAATGTCCATTCATCAAAGGTCATCAGTGTCTGCATCCACTTTTGCATATCACATTCATGAGTTGCATGCTGAGATTAAGAAAAGAATTAATTTAAAGAATAAAAAATATAAGTTCTCTGCAGATTCTCATAGACGGTTCAAAGAATTCCAAGAGAGTGATTTTGTGATAGTTCGAAATAGACCCGAGCGATTCCTGCAAGGAGTTGCAAAGAAGTTACGAGCTCGTAGTGCTAGACCCTATCAGATCTTGAAGCGTGCCGGTTTTAATGCTTACATCTTAGATCTTTCGTCGGAATTGGGGATTAGCACCACTTTTAATGTGGAGGACCTTGTTCCATCCCATGGCCCTTCAACCATCCCTGCCAACCCCATCCGATGATCTAATTATTCCCCTTCCTACACCGTTACCCCCACCTACTCGACAAATCCGTGAGATCATCGAAGATGTGTTGGAAGATCAGATTTGTCCACCAACCACGGGGGACTTCAGAAGTACTAGGTCAAGTGGAAGACCAAGGCCGACACAGAAAATACTTGGATTATACAGGAGGAATTTCAACAGCTTGATCCGGATCTTTTGGACCGTTATCACAACCAGCATTCATCGAGGATGAATCCGTCTAACCCGAGGAGAGTTGATGGGGATGTCCGATTCAAGCCGTTTCCGATTGAGGTTCCCTATATATTGTCTGTGATCGCGACTGTGAAAATCCATGCCAACCAAAGTTCGAGGTCGAACTTTTTCAAAGTAGAGGGGATTCATGCGAATTTTAGATTCACATGTTTGAATCGTGGTCGGATAAAGAGGAGACGTCAAAAGAGAAAGTGGACCCACGAATGAGTTTTTAAAAAAAAAGCTCGTTAAAAACCTGTTTGATCAGAAAGAAGAAAATCCAAAATTTATTAGGGTTTTCAACTTTCAATCCCGTCACTTTTATTTTGGCCTATTTTGAAGTGTCAAACGAAGTCAGATTAATACGAAATTGGTCATATTTGAAAGCTTATCGAAGTAGCTTTCCAACGAGCCAAAATTTGAGCAATTCCGACAAGTATTGAAGAAGTTATGGTCAGTTTTTGGAAGCTGGACATAAAGTGACGAATTTCAAGAATCCTAATTGAATTAGGATTAGTATCTTTTATTATTTTATTTTAGAAAGTAAGAGTTGCTTCTTTTATTAGAAATATGATTAGTTTCCTTATTGTTTTAGGACTTTATTGTTTTAGAAGAATTAGGATCTTTCTTTTATTTGAATTAGGAATTAGAGTTATACTAGGATTTCTAATTTTATGCATTGGTTAGCCTATTTAAAGGCTTGTAAACACTTTTATTATTAGCTTTTGGTTAATGAAAATTGCTTATGCAAATTGAGAGTTCTAAACTTTCGTGAGGGTGTGATTCTCTCAAAACGGAGAGCGATTCTTCGATTCCCGCTTGCGGTTTGGTGCGAGGCCAACTCTTCTTTCATCTCTATCTTCTTTAGATCTACGGTTTGCGTAAGTAGCGTAATCCTAATTATTTTATTGATCTCATAAAAGCCCTAAATCAATATTTTGTTCATCATTAATTTTATTAGTCTTTTATTTTCGTTTGGTATCGAGAGAACCCGCTTGCGAGTTCGTTCGATGCTCTAAAACTATCGGAGATCTAGCCGTTCATAAGAACCCTAGTCTTCTAGATCCGCGATAGGGAACGTACACGAAAGTAATGCTATTTTGGGCCGAAATTAAATCACCTAATTGAATTTCTAGAATTTTCGTAGTAATTTGTTATGAGAAATTATTATTTTTTAATTGATTAAATTAATTTTAATCATAATCTCAGCCCTAGCATTGCATTTAGTAAGTTTCTGCATCAAACTGTCTTCACATTTGGTAACACAGCTCCTCCCCTCATTTTCTCTAGCGGGGAGCTATTTTAAGTGATAAAACTGTTCTTTGCCTGCTCTCTACCAGAGCAAATTTATCTACTTTGACAGAGAGCTTCTTCTGCTCTTTTAAGAGCTAACCCAAACACAGAGCAAACAAAAAATAAAAAACCGGGCGATACCCGATACATTGAAAATATCAATGTGTCGTCTGATACAAATAAGACAGTTTGCTTCGGACGATACATTCACTAGACGATGTATGGTGTATGTATCATACCAATGTGGTCTGATACCGATGCATATCATCCGATTCGTGTCGGTATCATACGATATTTTGACCCATTGAAACAATCTATACTTGACTGAAATTGGACCATGGGTCAAAATATCGGAAATCCAATACGTATCATCCAGGCCTCCTGAACGATACGTATCAGCGTATCGGCCAATACATTGAATGTTTCGGCCAGTACATTTTTTTTTTGAATGTATCACCTATAGAATGAATGTACCGCCAATACATTGAGTAACCCTTTAAATTTTTTTTGAAAAACTCGGACGATACATTGATTATTTTCATGTATCATCCGATGCAAACAATGCATTGGTTGTATCGGACGATACAGTTTTTGTATCAGACGATACATTGAAAGATACATACACCGGGTGATATATTGTGTATGTATCGTATCGCTGGGGTCCGATACCGGTCTGTATCAGGCGATATATTGTGTATGTATCATATCGCTGGGGTCCTGTATCGGATGATATACACTAATATCGTCCGATATTTTGACCCATGGATTGGACTCTGTTTGCTGTGACTGCTGCCCATATTGGTCTCTGGTGACCCCATTAATCATTACTTTTTTGGACATTTTTCCCACATATATCTCCCAATAAAAAATAGGTGATTTTTAAGTTGTAATGTAAATTTAGCATTTATAAAATAGAAGTCGAAGTATATTATCTACAAAATTTGGCACCCAGAAGCTCCATGAAATACGTGTTGTATTACGTACCATTGGCTCATTTTCTATATCGATGAAGGGCATTTCATCGATCACCTTGTAGTTGATTTTTTCTCTTTTGTTTACGATTAAAATGGGGCATCACCTGCATCAATAGATGGACTGCTTACTCGTGCACTTGTTTTTCCATGTGGCACACATCCTTGACCAATCCACTTTATCCAACGGGTACCTCTGATCGTGCCCACGTCCCAGACCCCTTTTAAATCATTGATTACTTCAAATCAGATGATGGAGATCGTGTTTCACCCCGATCTTTCACACAACGGATCTTGAGATCATGACGCACCTATTAGACGGTCAATTTTGAATTCAATGTGTCCCAAATCTCCCAAAAATGGCCCTAAAATCATGTTTGAGCGTGATGTTTGCCATATGATTGAATAGCTATTTTTTGGGGATCTGTGACACATGGAATAAAAAACTGACTGTTAGATAGGTGCGCCATGATCTCAAGATCCATTGTGTGCAAGATCGGGGTGAAACACGATCCCCATCCTCTGATCCGAAGCAATCAACGGTTTTTAAGGGATCTGGGACGTAGGTGCTTTCAGAGAACGTGTGGGCCCAAACAGAGGTACCGTTATCCAAGTTGCAAATTATCATGTGTGCTGATGTTAGGCTAAAATTGTTGCCCATCAAAAGATTCTAACCATTCGTTCTGGGCTCTTTAAGGTGGACCATTGTTCATATCTAACATAGGATCCATATTGAAGTGCATGGGTTGGATCGCACTGATCTGTTCCACCTATAGTATCTAACCATTTGTACTAAGTGGATCAGTCAAGGGCGAATGTCACGTGGCAAAACAAGTGCACAAGTCAGCATTCCATCTATTTGGACAGTCACAAAGTCAGGATACAGCAATATTTCAGGAAGGGATTAATTATGGAAAATTCGGACAAATTAGGGAAAATTCAGTAAAATTCGGGAGATATTAAAATTATAAAAATATATCATAAAATATTTCTAGTTTGACATAACATTTTCAATAAATAAAATAAGCTGTAAAGTGTTCTGTTGAAGGCACATCTATAATTACATAATCCAATAATAAATAAATAAAATAACATCTTCTTTGGATTCAGTTTGCAGGTCTTATCTCTCCTCTCAGTATATGTAAAACTTTAATTTAATTCATATCTTACCAGTGCTTTTACTTAGTCTTGAGATGATCTGTACTTCATAAAATCTAATGTATTTAACCTTTTTAATTAAGAGATGCTACTGCCACACCTACATTTACTTACTGCACACTGATTAATGAAATTACTAATCACACACCACTTAATTCTATGTGCACACAAATTAATGAAAAGAATATGCACACCAAATAATGAAATTACTGTTGGTACACCAGCTAATACTATGCACACAACTACTAAAAACTTCTTTTTAAAATGATGTGCACTTATTCAATGATGATGTGACTGTATCAGCTCTCTTTTTATTTCATCTATTGTTGTATGATAAAAAAAACATGTAGAATCAATATTCTATTATGAATAAAGAAAATGCACATTTTGGTGTTATCTGTTTTTAAAATGGCTGCAATCAACTATTTCTCATGTGTGTTTGTTGGCTGTTTTCTCATTCTAGGGTAATATTCTTTCAACTCCAGCTATAACAGGGACGATTCTCCCTGGAATTACAAGGAAAAGTATAATTGATGTTGCTCGTAGTCAAGGGTACCAGGTATTCATTTTTCTGCTAAAAAATAGCCATTGGCCAATACCGTATTGGTCGATTTTTTTTTTTGAAAAAAGAGAAAAAAAAATATAATTGTATTTTGTATAGGTCCAATACTGATACCGATACCACCCTGGTACCTATACCACCCCGATACTTGTATCAGGGCAGTATCGGTATCAGTTCTCAACGAAACCGATACGTATCACCGATAAGTATCGGTATCGGCAGCGAGTTTTAATCCCATGATTTTGTCAATTCTGACTATTTGTCTTATAAAGTACAGAGTTGAATTATAATGGATTAAAATTCTGGAAGATAGCGAGATGCATCATTTTCAATGATTTTGTATCATAGCTGGAAGATAGAAATCAATATAAGTTCTTTTTCATCATCTATCACTTTTATCAGACGATATGGTTACATACTGTCTTGCTCTCAGATCAAATGATTCGATCGAGTATTGAGATTTTAAACCATTGACATACTTATTAGGAAATAAATAATTTCAGATTTGAATCTATTCGGATGTCATGGCTTTATGTTTTCTAATTTAAGCTGGTATAGAGTAACCGACCTATTCCCAATCTAGATTGGGAAGGGGTCACTTTTTGGGACACGTGGCACTATTTCTCATCAAGTATTCCATGTGATGTGAAGAACGATCTAAAGATCTGTGGTGTCAAATATTGCAAAAATACATATCTATCGTGGATCCAAAGAAGTAAAAGGCCTTTAAAATGAACGGCTACCATGTCATCATCATCATCATCATCATATCGTAGCCTTATCCCATCTATTTGGGGCCGGCTTTGTGAGTCCTATTTCTCCACTCGTTTCTGATCAATGCTAAGCTCTCTATAACATCACAATCTTTTATGTCCTCAGTGATTCCCTCCAGGTCTTCACTGGCCTTCTTCTTCAACTAGTTCCTTGTGTTTGTAGCATCTCAACCCTCTGTGCAGGTCTGCTACTGGCCTTCGATGGACACATGATTTAAAATACCGGTTTTCTGGTACGTATCGTCCTATTGGTTCCAGATGATACATTGGTATGTATCGTCCGATACATTACCAATATATATGTAATGGACCAGTACGGTACATTCAAAGTATCATACCAATGACAATACTCTACTTGAAGTGAAATTCTGGAATCACACAATACTCCACTTGCTTTTCTTTATTTCATTCAGCTTGCAGTAATCTTATTTGAGACATCCTCTTCATATCCACCATCTGGTTGTAAAGTAGAGCCTAAATAGTTGGAATCTATGACAATGTGGCACTAGATGGTTTTCTATTTTAACTATTTAAATCTCCAAAATTAATTTAGTCATTCATTTTAAAGGTGGATATATATATATATATATATATATATATATATATATATATATATATATATTATTCAATCGTCGACTCACCAGATCTTCACTTCAAGGTGTTCGTATCACGTGGCACGCTTATGAAAAATAGTGCCACATGTCTAAAGTTAGTTCATCCAGCCTGCATTAATCCTCTTTGAAATGTCCTCTTCAAATCTACTATCTGGTTCTGAAGTATAGCCTAAGTAGTGGAATCTATATATGACAATGTGGCACTAGATGGCTTTTAAGTTTAATTCTTTAAATCTATTTAAATCTTCCAAATTAATTCTATCCATTCATTTTAATGGCGTTTGACCGTTTTAATAGCACAATGAAGATGTATTTTTTATTCAATTTCCAACCCACTACATCTTCACTTTGTGTCACATGGAACGTTCAGAAAAATAGTGCCACATGTCCAAAATCAGTCACCTGTTACCAATCTAGATTGGGACCTGGCTGTTTACACTCAACAAAATCTTCTAATTTATTCACTTCAAATCTTTGCAGATTGATGAGCGCCAGGTTTCAGTGGAGGAATTGCTTGATGCAGATGAAGTTTTTTGTACGGGAACAGCAGTGGTCGTTTCACCGGTGGGAAGTATAACTTACCTAAATAAAAGGTGAGCTTCTTATCTTGTCTTTGCAGTTTAAACTAGTTTTTATTTGTAAAGAGAAGTTATTTCGGGATTAAAAGGAGCTTTTGCCTTGAATATTATAATCCATCAAGTGGGCCTTACTGTGAAAAGGGTCTAGGGTTTAGGGTTTTAAGCAGTGCTTTATAGTCTTGAAGACCCGAATGAAAGCAGGTTATTGGATTCCCTTCTTCCGCTTGTTCCTCCACTTGAATCTGACTTGTTTCCTTGTTAGTGTTACCGAGGCACTTCTACTGTTGGGATTTTTGCCATTCTGACACTTGGTCGCACTTGGACACTCCTTAACACAGCACAATACTTCTAAATATGTTTGAAAATACACCATAATACCAATAATACCAAGTGTTCCTCGTTTGACACGATAAAATGAACCATCGTTTTATTATTAAAAAAAATTGTGTAAAGTTTAGGAACATATAAAATAAAAAGCTTGGGTCATTGAATATGACTTGTTTATATAAGTATACTTTTAGTTAGGCTCATGGCATACATTATGCATCTTTTCATTACATATCTCAATTGACTCTTTAAGATTTCCCTTCAAATTTTTTCTATATACGTTTTTTATTTATTTATTTTTTTTATTTTATTTTTCTGAAGGTTGTGAAGTTGTATTGGAATCTTTAGAAATTGGCATGCCAAACACCTATGACACCTTGAAACTTGGCACCTGTTCCAAATGTCTAAGTAACACTGTTCCTAGTGCATCTATTGCCAGCCGGAAGGGGACCTTTTATCCAATGCATTGTCACAAAATACTTTGATTTTTTTAAAAATACGGGAATAATACACTTTTTTGCCACAACGTATTAAATACGTGTAATGCTCATATTTTTGAATAAAATGCGTATTTTCGTATAATATGCGTGCCTTTCGCGTATTAAACGTTTTTTTTTCAATTATTAAACATTTTTTCCCATATTTTACCGTACTTTAAAAAACTTCTCTTAATATTATATTGGTTTTTCCCAAATTTTCACCATTTTTCCGTTTTCTTCATCTTCATAATTTACAACGTTTTTACATTTCATTTTTTCCCATATTTTGCCCCTTTTTTCCGACTTTCTCGCTCACTGTATAAAACTCGTACCCGTATTTTGTCATTTTGATCCAATGAATCCTATCAACAGATTCCAGCCTAGAATGGGCGCCTCCCTTTCGCCCTTCCTATTTGCCTCTAATCCTTGATTGAATTGGGATCGATGTCAAATTTACTTGGCTCATTCTCTCCAGTTGGTGCTTGACTTCTTTCTTGGCTTGCCATTGTAGCTTGCTGGTGGTAATGTGATTGAACACATAGATAGTCATTTAGCTATATGTTTCTTTGAACACACAGTTGCAAAGACAGACTCAAACCTAGAGGTTGAGACGGGAACAGATAGTCATTTAGCTAAATCACCTCTTGTTTTTTGATTGGTAAGCTGGGCTTGAACCCAAGACTTTGCGGTTATTTAGCCAAGTCACTTCACTTCATCATACAAGAAAGCAAGCCCGGCAATATATGGTTGGGTACTTCTGTTCGCGCTATAGGTTTACTGAAAGCACACCTAAACCCCTTGAAACTCATGGACTGCTTGGAATCAGACCATGGAGATCGTTTTTCTCTCCAATCTCCCACACAATGGAATCTTCCAACCATGAACTTACTATTAGACAGTCATTTTTTGATTCCATATGGCACAGATCCCCAGAAAGTGGCCCTAAAATCACGTTTGAGCATGATGTGTGCTACATGATTTTAGGGCCAAATTTTGGGGATATGTGCCATATGAAATAAAAACTGACTGTCCGATGGTAAGATCATGGTCTTAAGGTCCGTTGTGTGGAAGATTGAGGTGAAAAACGATCTCCATCGTCTGATTCCAAGCAGTCAATGGGGGTTTAGGATGTAGGCGCTTTTGGTAAACCTGTAAGGCGCGAACAGAGGTACCCTATATGGTCAATACTCCTATTATCTTCCAACAGTTTACCTGTGTTTGTTGACTTAGCAAGAGTTCATCAATCCCCAAGATAACGGATCAAATATGCCATCTGTTTGTATATACGATTGGGACCCAACTGGGTGTGCACGATTTCGTTATATACCACCAGGCAATTATTTTATTTTTTTCCTCACAGTTTACTACTGATCATGCATCGATAAATCACGTTTTCTTTCGGAGGAAGTTTATATGCAAATGTCATCGAGTGGCATTCTAACTACTTTAAAATCTCTCGCAGAGTGCAATATGGAAACGATGGAATCGGTATCGTGTCTCAGCAACTCTACTCCGCGCTTACGAGTCTCCAGATGGGTCTCACTGAGGACAAGTTGGGTTGGACTGTCAAGTTAAATTAGGACTGCACAGAATATTTTTAAATATCCTACGATGGAGATTAAAAGCAATTTGTTCATATCACAGTTTGAAAGTAATTCTGAGGTAATCTTGGACTATCATTTATGTTGAAGACATCAGAGTGATAAATTTAAGGTTTGTAGGAAATTTGGTGTTTATTTAGAGGGAGGAAACTCTTTTTTAACTGTTGCCACCATTGATTTGCTAGCTGTTATTATTAGGGAGCTACTACTTGCACATGGGATTTGTACGGTTGCACATAGTTTGAAGGTAAGACTTGGTATTTTTAGAGACCACTCCCAGGAGGAATTCCTTCTGATTTGAAGGCCTTGACGTAAAGATCTTTGGTTCAAAGATTAGCACGAAAGATAATAAGTGTTTTCAGATGATGACCAGAAAATATCTACATATAATAATTATAAGGACCTGACTCTCCTGACTTTTAAAGATGTGATCTGCAGCGTCAGTGATAGATAACAGATCGTAGTGCAACAGGCCTAAGAATAGTTTTTAAGGGAGATTTAAACCATCCAATCTGTGGGCTATAATTATCAAGCTGTTAGTTTTAATGGCTGATATTAAAGGTCATCAATCATATGGCTCACATCTATTTATAGGCATGTTTCTTTAGGCTGACATGTTTTAATGATAGATTGCCACTTCCACTTAGACAATTTTGATTGATCACAAATTTGCTCCACATGGCATAATGATAAATCACATTTCAATGGGGTGAGATAAGAAGTCTTAATTTTAATGGGATAAGATGATTTAAACACCATTTTGGCGTTTATATGTCGTTCAGGGTTGCGTCTTCACTTCATATTTGCTCTAATGCTCTTTATTTTTGGGATAAGCCTCCAGTGCTCTTTATTACATTAGCTTACACTTTTTGTTGGTCCAAAACATCGGTTTTGTTTTCGGTTTCGGTCATGAGGCATCCGACCCGATATTCCGTTTGAGTCGACTAAGAGGTTGGGTCCGGTTGGGAAGGGTCAACCCTATTTACATATAAAATTATGGACAACAGGGATTTTTACTAGGTCGGATCGGCCATCAGATCGCATTGGGAATATACCTCTGACCAGTCGGGTTTGGTTGGGTCGGGTGTACCATCAGTTTGGGTGGGGTCAGGCATATGCGATTTTCCTGTTGGGCAGCCAAAATTTTGGCCCAACCTGACCCGTTGGCAGCCCTATAGACTCTTTTACCGTTTCCTCACTTATACGCAGGTAATCATAAAAAAGATGCTACTTCCACTAGGCCTTACTATCTCGAACCCAACCTATACCAATTTGGCTCGCCCAGACCTGGACCCAAAATCATAAAATGGGTCTAACCGCTTTGTTTTGGACTTGAAGCAGAAACGATCCATTAAAAATGGAGCAAATATTAGCCCAAAATAAAGACCTATATGGATCGGGTCTGAATCTACCCAACCGGACCCATTGCATTCGCATACCTAGAAACTAGTTTTTTCGATGGCTTCATCGACATGAAGATGAGCTGATTAAAATAAACAGATTGGATCCAAATTAGAGCCAAACCCGACCCGAACCAGAGCTGTTTACATTGTAAAGTAAGGGTGTCAATGGGCCAGGCTAAGCTTTAAACAGGTGGGTTTTTAATCAGGCCTAAAACTGGGCGGCCTGAACCCAGCTGGGTTCTAAACAGGCCAGGCTGGACCCAACCTGGTACTAATAGGCCTAGGTCAGACTCTGGCTGGGGCCAACCTGACTTCGGTACTGTAATGTTTGTCGGGCTTAGTTGGGCGAGACTTGATGATCCAATTTTAGCCCGATCCAATTACTAATGGGCCCTATTGTTTTGGCCCAAACAGGACTGGGCTGCTCTGGGTCATTGATACCTCTATTTTAAAGTTCAGAAACAATCTCATTGCATAACACACCCAAAATTCTCCTCTAATCTCCACAGCAAACCCTAGTTCTCTGCCCAGTCCTTCCTATTTTCTTCTCCAATCTGCAGGTTGTTCAAGTTTAGAAATCCCAACTTGTCGGTTCAGGTTGAAAATCTCAACCTGCAGGATTCGGATTAGGCCTGAACCCGACCGTCTTCTAATATAAAAAGAACTGAGCATGGTTCAAAATTTTGGACAAAACTGAAACATATCGGTTTCAGAGGTCACCTACCCATACAATATTGGTAGATATTGACCATATAGAAAAATATATCATACAAACCCGATACGTTCCCGATACATATCATTTATGAAGCTGGCTAATATGTACCAGAAAGCGGAGATTTTTAACCTTGTAAACATGTCCACCTTTGCCAGACGTGTCACTTTTTCATCAAGTGTGCTACTTGATGTGAAGACCATAATACTAAGATTTATCATATCGTGCTAGAAAAAACTTCTCTATGGTGGTCTTAAGGTCAGTCAAATGCCCTTTAGAAGGAAGGGTTAAAACAGGTTTCAGAGATTTATCTATGAACCGTTCATTTTAAAATGAACGGCTCCAAGATTACCAAAGAGATGTTTTTTCTGGCACCACAAATCTAAGAATCATAATCTTTGCATCGAGTGGCACATGATAAAATATAGTGGTCGGTGACCTATACAAAATCTTCTATAGATCCCATGGAAGACACTTGTTTACACTTTACATGGGAGTCCATAAAATGGTTTCCTCTACTTACCTCCTGAAACGGTTGATTTTAAAGAAGGGTACCATTTTGGCACCCAACAAATCTTTGGGGGCACTTACGCTGAAACCAATGACAGCTTTGAATTAGACAATGGAGATTGGTTTTTATCCCAATCTTCTACACATAGATCTTGAGATCATGGCATACCATCAGACAATCAATTTTTTATTCCACTTGGCACACATCCGAAAAAATTGGCAGGAAAATTACGTGACACATTTTTTATTCGCATGATCTCAAAATTCACTTCCACAAAACGATTTCCATCAGTCTATTTCAAAGCAGTCAATGGTTTTCAGCATAGGTGCCCTCAACGAACCATAGGGTGCAAATAAAGGTACCCTTTAAGAATTTCTTCACATCCCTGAAAACAAAACTAATCCATTTTCTTTTGAAAGGCCTCTTATGCAATGTCATTTGGGCATATTCAAAAATAGGTGTCATATCCATGTCCAACCCTTCAATTTTAAGTGTAATAGCCACAAGACATACCGGGATAACTTGACTAAAGATATCATAAAATTTTTCTAATCAATCATCACACCAAAGATGGTTCTTATAGAAAACCTAGAAATTTGAACAATAAACAATCCTATATATGTACACACAGAATCAGAGCCATTTACTATTTTCCCAGTACTAATCTGATGAAAAAAGGCCACCTGAATTTTACGAAGATAGCACAAAGGATGCAAATTAACTGCTTACGTGGTTGTTGGGTTTCTTTCCTGATAGGTGATGAGCATAGACAACCAGTTTACCGCTTGACGGATTCTAGATAAACGAAGCCCACTGGGCGTAGAGGAAACATATGTTCTGAAGCCGTCACTAGACCGACTGCTCTCAGCCTCATCCCTCTTCGAAGCTTCTTTGACTTCACAAAGATAGTCTGAGCAAAGTGTCAGCTGGCAATACGCCGGTTGCAGTTGGTCGTGGATGTCTTCCATTCTCCCACATTGTTCATCTTCTCTATCCATATCAATTAGATCCTGGAGAGCGAAACAGTTCAGGTGCATTGTTCAAATATGCATGGATCAGAGCAACTAGTATAGGGTAACGATCCTTCCCAACTTAGAAAGGAATGGGTAACTAGTTAGGTACATGTGGGACTATTTTTCATCGACTGTGCCATTTGATGCGAAAGGCCTGATGTAAAAGATCTGATGGATCAAAGTTTGCAATGAAAAAAATCTCCATTTCTTGATTCAAAGCAGTCAAACACCTATTAAATGGCTAAAACGGGTTTGGAGATTTACATGGTAACCATTCATCTAACAGGCGTTTTCACAGGTTTGAATCACACTATGGAGCTTTTATTTATTTAAAATTTTATTTTATGCAATCTTGCACTCACCATATCTTTACATTGGGTCCTTTGCATTCTAGGATGAGCCGTTGGGATCGTTTAATCTATACCAGCTCTCGGGCCAAAGTATGAGCCAATGGGACGTTCAGAACCAACCTACCATTAGCACACTTTTACACAATAGTGTTCCCTCATCAGCTAATTACAATCATCTTAGGTGCTATTTTTGGCCCATGATCCATCTAAGAGGCAATGGTCCAAGTCATTGGAGACATGGTTCAAAATCTCGTTCGAAACCGGTACGTACTGGATGATACGTACCAGTTTCGGAGGTCACCAGACGATACTTTGAATGTATCGTACCAATGAATTACATGTATTTTGGTACTGTTTAGGACGATACATATCAATGTATCGTCCAATACGTACTAGTTTTGGATCAAGACGATACGTACCGGAAAACCAGTATTTTAAACCATGGTTGGAGAGTGTATAGTAATTGGATGACAAGTAGGTTTACAGAATTTATTTTGCATACCTGTGTGGAAAAGCTCTCGAATATAGGACGAAAGCGCTGCCTGCAGTATTCGTTGAAAAGGAGAGTGCATATAATTAGTGGTATGGTAAATCCTGAAGCAACCGGTGAATCCTTGATACCGAATACCCCGAGAGCTATTACTTGTGTCAGGACCAAAGAGAAGATTGTCGTGTTGTGCACAATAGGCCACATCTGCCCGCCAGATTCATATTTTGTACAATATACGTTCAGAATCTGCATCAAAATATTTGGCACAGGCATCAGAGGGGACCCTATCATCACCCGAAACATAAAATTTCTAATATGCCTGACCTCCACATCATAGCAACAGTTAGATGATCAGTCAATCACACAACAATTCTTATATACACACATATAAGTTTTCAGGTATTAGTGCTTCATAAGGTATCCTGTTTTCAGTATTGTGTGGTGTGTCACAATACTGTACACTGACAAAATAGTGTAATTTTAAGCTCTTGATAATTCTCCCACTCTCAACCTACAACACGCTTCCTGCCGCTTTTCATAACTATGGTTTGGTGTCACGTTGAGCAAGGGGGCATTACATAGATTATATTTTTTAAAAAAAGTTGAACTCTACCAACTGATTTTGTGTCAAAAATGGATGGTTGAAATAGATTAGTTATTTAATTGCTTTTCTACTTCTAGACCACACTACTACCCTCCATGAGTATAGTGCCATTCTTTGTTTCTAGCAAGACTCATTGTTGCACCGGAGTAATAAAGTTATAGTCTCTTTCTATTTGCTTTTACTTTATTTACTTCCCAATGATTTTTAAATGCTTTTTGTCAAGCTGGAAAGCAACACTTAATCAACCGTCCTTTTTCAATGCAAAAGATAAAATGGTAGAGATCAATTATTTATTTAATTTTTAGTATGTTCTATGCAATTTCCCCCTTGCTCCATGTGGCACAAAATCCATATTTCAGTGCCACATGTCAAGTTTTGGAGGATTGGGCCAAGCATACACTTGACTCCACAAACCATATAACCATTTCCAAAAATGAGAATGCGTTAGCTAATTAGTGGTTTCAGGTGTCATCTCCGGGCCAAACAAGGTTCCACATGGCACCAAAAAATGGGTTCGGTGACACGTGGAGCAAGACATTATACAGATGATATTAAAAATAATCTAATAATTGATCTATCATCTGATTGTTCACATCGAAAAATGGACGGTCGAAATATGTTTGTTGTCATCGTTGATTGTATGAGACACAATTAGATGGCAGGGATCAATGTTCCTTTTTTTAACATGATCTAAGCATGGTGGCCTTGCTCTCATGTTTCGGGTGCCACCTGTCACGTTTTGGAACCTGTTTGGAGTTCAGACCAGGCATGCCCTGAACCTATGAACCAGCTAACCGGATCTCTTACACATACACGCATATATGAAATAGTCTACGAAGGAAGTAGATAAAAAAGAGAAACTAAATCAAGGAGTGATCAACAAAATATCGGAACCTAAAGTAAAAGCATCCTTAACAAAGAAGTTGAAAAGAAAAGCATGGGATCAGATGGAATACCTATAAAAGTTAGATTAATGTTTGGAGAGAATGGACATAATTGGTTGACTAAATTATTCAATAAGAAAGAGAGCGCCTGAGGAACGGAGGAAGAGTACTGTGAACCTTTTTAAAATGAGACATCCAAAACTGCCAATTGTTGAGGCATTAAATTATTGAGTCAGAGTAGGAAATTTTGGGAGGACGACTAATTCAAGAATATGTGTATCAGAACACCAATTTGAATTTATGCTTGGAAGATCAATAACTGAAGCTATTTTCCTATTGGAAGTTCAGAGAGAAGGAAAAACTTGCATATGATTGTTATTGACTTGGAGAATCCCTATGATAGTGTCCAGACCGAAAATCTGGTGGACTTTAGTGAAGAAACACATCCCAAAATTATATGTTGAGATTATTCAAAGCGACAAGAAGATTGAGTGTATATGGCTGAGATGCGTACGCTGAGATGGATGTGTGGAGTAACAAAAAATGAAATGAGGGCATAAAAGTAAACTTGAGAGGAGCACCTACAATGAAAAAAATTATGGAATGTTGCTTGAGATGTCCATCGGAGGCTAGAAGAGGACCTTGTATGATGGACTGAGATGCTACAAGCACAAGGAACTAGGAGAAGAGGACGACTAGAAGCCCAGATTTGAGAAGGGACATGACGGATGGAAAGTCACCGAGAGTTCTGTGTTGAACAGAAAGGACTGAAGAAATTGGTCTTGAAAAGCCAAACCCAAATAGATGAGATAAGGTTGTGATGATGATGGTGATGATACAGGGAGCTGCTAAGGTGCACCTTCAACGTGCACCCAAGTTTAATGTGGAGCAAGAATCTGTTGTTTAGAAGGAAAAAAAACAAACAAACTTGATCTCCACTGTGTTTTTTAAGCCTTGAAATTTGGACCACTGATATCGGTCATTGTTTCGCTTATGTATTTCAAATATATATTTTTGGATTTTGTTTAATTGATCTATACAATGCACTTGACCTCTGACGCGGGACAACGACCCTAAACTGCGTGAATATGATTTTAATGCAGATTGTGTCGAAATTAAATAAATTAACTCAAGTTTAATCGCAAAATTATCTTTGATACCTTTAGGGTTTGCAGAATTTTGATAGCTAGATCACACGATATCCAGATAGGGTCCAGTTCGGTGCGCAAGTACGTTTAGAGTTGAGGCTAGATTGACCTAGAGATAGGACTACCTTTTCCAGGCTTGGGCGCTCGTCTTCCGTTTGTTGTAGACTCACGGATTCCAACTTTGGTTGTGGAAGGAATTTACGGATTGTAAAAGGCTTATGGATTTTGGATCGGTTTAGGGTTTTGGGAAAGGGTATTGGCTATGTTGGTTTAGGAATTCAAAAGGTTTAGGTTTTGGGATTGAAAGGAAACAATTAGGCTAAGGTTTTAGGAAGCACACAGAGATTGAGAAATAGCAAATATAATAAATCACCACAAATTGAAAGCAAAGATAACACAAGATATATGGGAATCACTCCCTTGGTCTCACACTAAACCCATTGCGGGGAAGAAGACTCTCTCTTCACAAAGCAAAAGCTCTTATTCAATAATCAATCAACTAACTAAAAAGGTGTTTACAAGCCTCTATATATAGGCCACCAATAATTAAGTTCGAAATAAAAGAGTTCTAATACTAATAAAACACAAAAAGGAAACTTTCGCATAAGATTCCGTCTGAAGTCGTCGCCGTAGCTCTCACGCGCGAGGATTATCATTGCTCGCGAGACTTTAAGTGATCGCTCGAGCGGCTGAAGTCGTCGTCGTAGCTCGCGCGCAAGGATTATCATGGCTCGTGCGAGTTCTCGCTCGAGCGACTTTAAGTGCTCGCTCGCACGAGGGTTCTCTGCGGCGTTGTTCTCCTGACGGTTTGTGTCCGTTTCTCGTTTGAGACTATGGTACTCGGGCTTCCTCGACGCTTCTTCTGACGCCGATAAAACTAATGTGGCCCAAATCCGATGTCCATGTATGTGGCATCCCCGTCAACCTCCTAAGGAACCAAATTAGTGTTTTGGGTGCCATGTGGAGCTCCATGTGGAAATTGGGTGAACTTAGGTGCACGGGGAACATGCAGCAAGGGTGCATGCTTCCCTTTTCCCCTCCTCAAACACACAGATGGAACGTTGTGTATTGTTTGAGTCCTTGGACAATGTCCCATTGCAGTGCTACATGGTGCTGCAAAGGCCACATACCACCATTCCCCCAATGGCTCACTCATCCTTAGAAGGTTTTACAAAAAGAAATATAAAATCTAACCTCGATCTAACGATGTGAAAGTGAATGGTGACTTGATTTTGCATTTCACCATTCATATTTATAGTCATTGACCACCATGGTCGGTGAGGAGTTTTTAAATTTTATTTTTACTGGAAGGTCTTAGATCAAACTCGGGCATCTGGCACCAATGGCGTTGTAACAGGGTTCACACTTGGGACGCAGCCATAGGCTCTCGCTATATATATATATATATATATATATATATATATATATATATATATATATATATATATATATATATATATATATATATGGAAAATGGGACAATGGGTTTGAACCCATACTGGGGGCGGTGGGTTCGAACCCCAGATCAAACAACACCCGTTTTGGGATCATGTGCCATGTGGGATATGAATCATATGATCTATAAAAGAGAAATAAAAAAATCTTTTCTTGGTGACCAAAGTTTGGGTACCGCCACACATCCCGGTGCATTGAATTTTCCCCCCTTTGACCACAATTTGGACGGTGAATATGCATCAGATCATGCCCAAAATTTTGGGGTGGCCTCTGATCGTCCTTGGGCAAGTTGTTGTAGAACCAGATCCCTCAGATGGATGCCACATGGACACCAACTGATTTGAATCCAACTCTCCGGGGTGGGTTTGAACCCATAGTCCCGGGCCTCTCTCTCTCTCTCTATATATATATATATACACACACACACACACACACACACACACACACACACATTGAGCGTGAAAACTCTACATGCGTGTAATCAAAAGATCCTTGTTTTCATTCCAAACTATAGTTTGCCCGTGAACCTAAAATGCTCCTTGAATGAGTTGGGTGGGTAAATATGAAATGTTAATGTAAGGGGTAAAATATTAATTTCTACCTAGGGGCAGAGAATTTCTTAAATTATTAGGGGTAAAATGGTCATTTCACCCTCTAGGACTGATGGGAATTTCCCTCTTTATTAAGGGACATATGTGAAATTTCCCTCTAGGACTGATGGGAATTTCCCTCTTTATCAAGAATGATTGGATTTGAGGGGGTAAAAGTGTAAATTTATGCCTAAGGGCAGATTTGTAAATAGTCTAAAACGTGGGGGTATTTTGGTAAAAAGCAAAACAAAATTTTAAGAATAATTAAATTTACTTAGCTGTAGCCACATCACACCCCATGCAATGATGAGGTGGAGGGGGTATGCAGTGGGAGAGTGGACCCCACCTAGGTAGGTGTCACCTCCCTAGGTGATCTGTGGCCCCCACAATCAGTGTTGTCATATGTTATCACATATGCCATCTGAGAAGGGTGTATCGCATATGCCATGATCACATATGTGATACAGTAAGTATGCCATCGCATATGTGACAGTATGCCATGGCATACTTCTCCAATATTTTTTCTTTTTTTGGGCTTTTTAGGCTTTCCCAAGCCCTATAAATAGGAAGCTTCTCTTCCTAATGCATACCACAACTCTCAAATGTACGTTTTGAGTCTCTTTCCTTCTCTTTTGTATGGTCCACTTTATTTTTGTATTATTTTGACATTTTTTTTAATGAAATTTATATTTTTCCTTTCACCTTATGGGATATACTCATTCAACAATATAGAGCACAAAATTAACAAAAATATATTGATAATTTTGGGGATTTTTTAGGATTTATTTAGTATTTTTTTGAATTTTTAGGATAAAAAATAAACAATTTTGTGCCATGGCACAATCGCATATGCGATTGGGCCATGTCATCGTATAGGGTCGCATATGCCATTTAACAACATTGCCCCCAACCGACCTCCAAAGGAGATGGGTTGGTCGGGAACCAACCTACCCACAGTAATACACCTCTCCTTTGGGACTCCATATAAAGGGAAAGGGGGTGGAAGAACATATCCCACCCCCTTGAGGGAGAGAGACCAGTGAGAGGAGGAGGAGCCAAGGCCCAACTAGGTCAGACACAGCTCCATCATGACGATGTAATAAAATAAGGAGTCGCCACCCGGAGCTTTTGGTGTCTCGGGATACCTAAATCAATATCATATGCACCGAAATGCTACATTTGACTCCGATCACCAGTCTACGCCAAAGCCTCTAGGCAAGGACTTCGGTTACCGATTAGGAAGGTGTTAGGCACCTAATCGGCCCACTTGTAAGTGGTCTCTACTATGGCCAAGATATAAAAATAAAGTGAGGAAATGGGCAGCAGTTTCCCTTGCCCGAAGGCACTCGAATCCTATGAAGCTCTCCGCACTATCCGAAATTTCGGCGGCGTAACGATTTAAATCCTAGGGTAAGGGAAAAGCAAAAGAGAAAATAAGAGAAGAGAGGAGAGCCGGAAATGAACTCCCGGGCTCTTGTAGAATCACTGCCGGAACTTCACGTTGAACCACTCCGCCAAGCTTCCGAAAGTAAAATGGGGTGAAGGGGCTCCTAACTTTGCTAAGGCTTGGAAGTATGGAACTTGAAAGTGACGGTATGAGAGAGATGAGATAGTATTCAAGGCTTGGAAGTGTGATGGTATGGGAGAGATGAGCTAGGGTTTCAAGGCATGGAAGTGTGGTGGTATGAGAAAGATAAGCTAGGGTTTCACCTTAGGAAAATTAGGGATCCTTAAAATGAGAGGTGGGGGTCTCTATTTATAGAGTGGGGAGTGATTAGTGGGCTCTTAAGGCACTAATGGGGGGTTAAAATTAGGTAATGGGCTAATATAAGGATTTGGTGATTTTGGGGGACTTGGAGAAGGTGGAAATGGATTCCAATGGTGGATGATAGAGTAGCCACTTAAATGGCACAAGGGTGGCTTCAAAGGCTTATGGAGGTATAAGGGTCATAAAGAAACTCTCCCCAAAGTCTGGGAAAGTCCACAAGTCAAAAATCCAAATAAAAAATCTGTCATCTCGGATGTGCAGGTATTTAATTCATGCGTGCATACTATGCATGCATGCTTTAAATCCCAAATTTTAAATGAGAAGTTCAAGCCCTGTACTGTAGTTGACTTCTGGAGAAGACGGAGTTTTGGTCATGCATGCATATTATGCACGCATGAGTAAATTTGATCATACGCATGGGTTAAATGTACTCATGCCATGGGTCAAAATTTCGTCCGATACCGATACGTATCGGTTTTGGACTGGGACGATACGGTACATTCAATGTACCGTATCGCCATTTTGTATGCATATACTCGGACGATACATTCAATGTATCATCCGGTATTTTACTATTCCGATACGTATCGTCCAATACGTATCGGTTTTGAGCTCGGACGATACGTATCCGATACCCGGTATTTTGACCCATGACTCATGCCCAATGGATGCATTGGCTCGAGCTACCCCAAAACGATATATTATATTAATCAATCGGACTTTTCTATCAAAAGTTATGGCCATCGGAAGTTCGCTCGCTGTCGAGGGCTGCACAACATCACGAATCCGTGAAATGCAATTTTTTGGGGGCCTCGAGCCTCCATTGGCTGACTTTGGGATCACCCAGGAATTGGGGATCTTTCTCTAAGGTTTTTCTAAGTCTTCCTAAGGGCATCTAGGGTTTCAAAGGTACGGGGGATGCTTTTGGAAGCTTGGATCATCATGAACTAGAGTGCTCAACTTCATACAATATTGAAAGGATCGGGCCAAAATTGGGTGTCTACAATCCTGATTAAGACTAATTAACCTCAATTAGCTCAGTTAAATCCTGATTATGCTTAATTAATCTCGTAGCCTAATTAATCCTGATTACTCTAGTTGATCTTAATTAAAGCTAATTAATCCTGATTAATTTAGAAAATTCTGCTTAAGGCTAATTTATCCAATTAACCTAATTAAGCATGTTTAAACCAATTAAACTGAAATTAGTAAATGAATTCAGTTTTTACCGAATGAGGATTGATGCATGATTTCATGTTTTAAATCCCTTGTTTAATTCTTGATTTCTGTATAATTTCTACAATGTCTTCATGAAGGATTTAAATAGGAATCTAAGTCTGCATATTTTAATATATATATATATATATATATATATATATATATATATATATATATTTGAGAAGGTTATTCCCGCATTATTAATAATAGCACATGAATTTCAGCAGTTATCACAAGGCAACACTTGTTTAATTTCCAAATTAATTCACTCTTCCTAATTTAATTCATGAGAAAAATTATTCCAGCATTATTAATAATAGAACATGTATTTCAGCATTTAACACAAGGCAGCACTTGTTTAATTCATAAATTATTCCTAAGTAAATTCTTAGTTTAACTTCAGAGTTATTCTGACGGGGACGCCACATACATGGACATCGGATTTGGACCACATCGGTTTTACTGGCGTTGGAAGAAGCGTAGACGAAGTCCGAAACGGATACAAACAGCGAGGAGGGCAGTTCCACAGCGTAACCTCGCGCGAGCGAGCAACTTATCTTCGCGCGAGTGAGTAACTTAAACTCGCTCGAGCGATGATAATCCTCGCGTCTTGTGAAATTCTGGCACGACTTGAGCAAGAACTTAAACTTCGCACGATTATAATACTCACAAGCAAAGCGTAACGGGATTTCATGAGAAACTTTCCTGTTTTTGTTTTATTAGTATTAGAACTCTTTTATTTCGAACTTAATTATTGGTGGCCTATATATAGAGGCTTGTAAAAACTTTTAATTAGTTGATTGAATATTTTGAATGCTTTTATGCTTGAATATTCTTCGCCTGAGATGGGTTTGGTGTGAGGCCAAGGGAGTGATTACCAAAAGCCATTGTTATCTTCTCTATTCTATTTGCTCCTTTCGATTTGTGTTTGCTTCTCTAAACCATAGCCTAATTGTTTCCTTTCAAATCCAAAACCCTAAACCTGTTTTGAAGCCTTAAACCTCCCAAAGCCAATACCCTTTCCAAAATCATAAACTGATCTAAAAGCCATAAGCCTTTTACAAACCCTAATTCCCTTTTACAATCTAATTTGGAATCCGTGAATCTACATCGGATCGCAGACGAGCGCCTAATCCTAGAAAAGCTAGAGTCCTATCTCTAGGTCGATCTTGCCTTGACTCTAAAGTACTTGCGCATCAGACTAGACCCTACCTGGATCTCGTGTGATCTATTCATCAAAATTTTACAAACCCTAAGGTATCTTAAGAAAATTTTGCGATTAAACTTGAATTACTTTATTTAATTTTGGCAAAATCTGCATAAAATCATATTCTGCATTTTAGGGTTACCATCCCGTGTCAATTTTGGTATCAGAGCCCTAGGTTTTCTAGGTTAGGGCATCTTTGCTTGTCATATTTACTTTATTGCATTGTTTTTGTGAGTCCATATTGCATTCCATATTAGAACCCTAATAGACCTTGTGATCGCCATGGACTCGAGTGCGATTCTCAATGCCCTTAACGGTATGCGAGAAGAGTTGGGTGCGATTAGTGCACGTCTGAATACCATTGAGCAAGCCCAAACATCTCTAGCAGTTGGTAATGATAGATTACGTGATCGAATCAACCAACTGGAAGTGGTGGGTGGGCTTGAAAATCAACACCAAAAGCGTGAGTGTCCACACTTTGAACGTAATGGTCGCCAAGACAATCGGAACCGTAGGGATCATCGTAGAGATGACTATGACCCCGAAGTTCAACTCCTTAAGAACGTTCGAGTTGAGATTCCGACTTTCGATGGAAGAATGGACCCTACCATCTTCTTCGATTGGCTTTCTGACATGGACCAACACTTTGATTGGTATGCCATGAATGACCACCGTTGCGTTAGACTTGCGAGAATGAAATTGGTTGGTCAAGCACGACTTTTTTGGCTCAATGTTGAGCGCATTAGGATGAATGCGGGTTGTCCTCCCATTACCCGTTGGGACGACATGAAGGAACGATTTACTGAGAAGTAGGTTTCTTTATCATACCACCAACGCCTCCTCGACCAGTGGCAAAATTTACGCCAAGGTGGTATGCCCGTGACCAATTACATTACCAAATTTGAAGAGTTCATGATGAGGGCAAAAGTATCGGAAGACCCTGAAATCACTCTCTCTAGATTCCACACTGGATTGCGACTTGATTTGCAAAAAGAGTTGATTTCTCACCCCGTAGAAACTCTTGAAAGATGCTATGCCGTTGTGCAAGATCTTGAACGGTACTTGAAAACTATGGTGGTGAAGAGAACTGAGCTACAACATAATAATCAACGATCCGGTGAGGGACGATTTAATCCTCCTCCCAAACCTACACAACCAGCCCCTACCAATTCTAGGTTTGAAAGGGGAAAAGGTGTAGTCGGAGAATCCTCAAGGGTTAATTCTCAAGTCAAGTGCTATAAATGTCATGGAATGGGACACTTTGCCGCCCAATGCCCTACGAAAGAACCCCAAACGACTCTCTTCATTGAGGGAGAGGAGGATGATGATGAGGTAGTAGTTGAAGAAGAAGTATTTGAACCGGTTAGCACACCCAGTGATGAGGAGAGTGATGCTATTGGTCATGCTTTAGTTGTGAGGGGTGCCCTTGCACAACCTCAACGGGATGAAAAGGATGACTGGCGTAAGGAGAACATCTTCCACACCTATGCCAAATTTGGTGAAAAGAATTGTAGGGTCATCGTGGATAACAGAAGTTGTACTAACGTAGTTTCAACTCATGCTGTGCGCCGCTTAGAGCTTACACTTGAAGCCCACCCGAGACCTTATAAAGTTGCATGGGTCAATTCTTCATCCATTCCCGTGTCAAAAAGGTGTCATGTACCGATTCAGTTAGGTTTTTATTCGGACACCTTATGGTGTGATGTGGTGCCGATGGATGTGGGCCATATCATTTTGGGAAGGCCGTGGCTTTACAACATGGACGTGACTCTATCTGGTCGATCAAACATATACACGTTCATGCATAAGGGCAAAAAGATCACTTTACACCCTTTGCCTCCCAAAACACCATCGACCAACATCGTTGAAAAGAAGGGCGAATCTTCTAAATCCATTAATATTGTGAGCCCTTCTGAGTTCGAGAAAGCATCGATAGAAGAGAGTGTGGTGTATGTAGTTGTCACCGTAGAGAGTGCTCCCGAGTCGGTGAGCGAGTGTCCCAAGGAGGTTGAGCCGATTTTAAAAGAGTTTACGGATGTCTTCCTTGAAGACTTACCAAACGAACTTCCTCCCCTGCGTGATATCCAACACGCAATAGACTTGGTTCCTGAATCTACCTTACCGAACCTGCCCCACTATAGGTTGAATCCGGTTGAGCACGTCGAGCTGACTCGGCAAGTCAATGAGCTCCTTCAAAAGGGGTTCATCCAAGAGAGTCTGAGCCCATGTGTTGTACCTGCCCTACTCACTCCTAAGAAAGATGGTACGTGGCGCATGTGTGTGGATAGTCGTGCAATCAATAAGATTACCATTAAGTATCGGTTTTCCATACCAAGGCTCGATGACATGCTTGACATGATGGTTGGTGCCACTATCTTTTCAAAGATAGACCTTAAAAGTGGCTACCATCAAGTCCGCATCCGCCCTGGTGAAGAGTGGAAAACCGCCTTTAAGACTAAGGATGGTCTTTATGAGTGGATGGTCATGCCTTTTGGGCTTTCTAACGCCCCGAGTACCTTCATGCGACTCATGACCCAAGTGTTAAGACCGTTTCTCGACAAATTTCTTGTTTATTTCGATGACATCCTGATTTACAGTCATGATAAGGAACAACACTTGACCCACCTTAGGCTGGTTTGTGAAACCCTCAAGGGCGAGAAGTTGTTTGCCAATCTCAAGAAATGCACCTTCATGCAATGTTCTGTTGTTTTCTTGGGATTTATTATCTCAGCCAATGGAATGGTCGTGGACCCTGAAAAGGTTAGAGCCATTGTGGAGTGGCCCGAACCTAAGAACATACACGATGTCCGTAGCTTCCATGGTTTTGCTACCTTTTATCGTCGCTTCATCAGAAGCTTGAACACCATCATGGCCCCAATCACTGATTGCATGACAAAGCGGGACTTTAAATGGGGCAAAGCGGCGACGAAAGCCTTTGTTGAGTTCAAACAACGAATGGGTAGTGCACCCGTCATGCGATTGCCGGACTTTTCTAAAGTCTTTGAAGTCGCATGCGACTCATCGGGTGTAGGCATAGGAGTGCTTAGCCAAGAGGGTCACCCTGTAGCCTATTTTAGTGAAAAACTTAATGAGGTGAAGCACAAATACTCCACCTATGACAAAGAGTTCTATGCGGTCGTCCGATCTCTTTGGTATTGGAAACATTACCTTAGACCGCATGAATTTGTGCTATTTTCTGACCATGAAGCCTTATGCTTTCTTGCTTCACAGAAGAAGTTGAACCCAAGGCACGCGAAGTGGGTTGAGTACCTTCAAGGGTTCACATTCGTGTTAAAGCATAAGGCTGGTGCTGAAAATAGGGCCGCTGATGCACTTAGTCAGCGAGTAGTGACTTTGCGCACAATGAGCATCGAGGTCGTTGGGTTCGAAAAGTTAAAGGATGAGTACCTCGAGTGCCCAGATTTTGGGGTTGAGTACACTGCTATCCTTAGCAACCCGACCAGCACACACTCTGTGTACACCATCCAGGATGGGTACTTGTTTAAAGGAAATCGCCTTTGCATCCCTCACACTTCATTGCGTGACTTTCTCATTTGGGAGTTACAAGCTGGAGGGATGGCCGGACATTTCGGGCGAAATAAAACTGTTGCGCTCGTAGAGGATAGGTTCTTTTGGCCTAGATTAATGAGAGATGTCGCTCGGGTTGTCAAACATTGTCGTACTTGCCAAGTGTTGAAACAGACCAAACAAAATACCGGCTTGTACACCCCATTACCCGTGCCACACACACCGTGGCAAGACCTCTCTATGAATTTTGTGCTTGGACTTCCTAAGACCCATAGGAAGCACGATTCCATTTATGTCGTAGTGGACCGATTTTCCAAGATGGCCCACTTCATTCCTTGTTCCAAAACCTCCGATGTATCTCATATTGCTAAACTATTTTTCGCGGAGGTAGTACGTCTTCATGGGTTGCCCAAAACCATTGTGTCTGATAGGGATGTTAAATTTATGAGTTATTTTTGGAAGACCCTTTGGCACATGATGGGCACATTGCTCCAATTCTCAACTGCTTCCCACCCTCAAATGGATGGCCAAACCGAAAGCACCAATAGGAGCCTTGGGAATCTCCTTTGTAGTCTTGTCGGTGATCATGTTAGGACCTGGGATACCATCTTACCCACAGCTGAGTTTGTATATAATAATTCTGTCAATAGGTCCATAGGCATGAGTCTTTTTGAGGTAGTGCATGGTCATAGGCCTAGGACCTCATTAGATCTGATCCCCATGTCTGCATCCCATAGAGTGTCAGAGTTTGCCGATGCATTTGCACAACATATTCATAGTTTGCATGCCGAAATTAAACAGAAAATTAATTCAAGCAACAATCAATATAAGTTATCTGCAGATGCTCATAGGCGTTCTAAAGAATTTAATGTGGGTGATTATGTGATGGTCCGAGTTAGGCCTGAGCGGTTCCCATCGGGATCCGCAAAGAAGCTCCAATCTCGAGGCACTGGTCCTTTTAGAATTTTGGCTAAGAGTGGTCCTAATGCATACGTACTTGAACTTCCTCCAGGTATGGGGGTTAGTTCAACGTTCAATGTGGAGGATTTGGTTCCTTACTTGGGTTTCACCCCACCTCCTGAAAACCCACTCCAGCCACCCGCTAATCCCAGCCCCAATCCAACCTTGCAACCTATACCTCTTCCTTCCCCACGCAGATAGGGATCAGATGAGATAGAGGATATAATCAACGATCATGCGGTCTCTACACATGCCGGGGGATTTCAGAAGTACTTGGTTAAATGAGTCGGCAAACCGGAGTTCGAAAACACTTGGGTCCACGAGAATGACGTTCGCCGCTTGAACCCCGACCTGCTAGACATCTACCATGATCGCGTTTCATCGGTGATGAAACCTTTTTGGTCCAGGGGAATTGACGGGGACGCCACATACATGGATATCGGATTTGGACCACATCGGTTTTACCAGCGTCGAAAGAAGCGTAGAGGAAGCCCAGAACGGATACAAACAGCGAGGAGAGCAGTTCCACAGCGTGACCTCGCCCGAGCGAGCAACTTATCTTCGCACGAGCGAGTAACTTAAACTCGCTCAAGCGATGATAATCCTCGTGCGCGTGAGTTACAACGACGACTTCAGTCGTACGAGCGAGAACTTAAACTCGCGCGAGCGATTATAATACTCGCGCGCGCGAGCCCGTAAGACGGGATTTCATGAGAAACTTTTATGTCTTTGTTTTATTAGTATTAGAACTCTTTTATTTCGAACTTAATTATTGGTGGCCTATATATAGAGGCTTGTAAAGACTTTTAATTAGTTGATTGAATATTTTGAATGCTTTTATGCTTGAATATTCTTCGCCTGAGATGGGTTTGGTGTGAGGCCAAGGGAGTGATTCCCAAAAGCCATTGTTATCTTCTCTATTCTATTTGCTCCTTTCGATCTGTGTTTGCTTCTCTAAACCATAACCTAATTGTTTCTTTTCAAATTCAAAACCCTAAACCTGTTTTGAAGCCCTAAACCGCCCAAAGCCAATACCCTTTCCAAAATCATAAACCGATCTAAAAGCCATAAGCCTTTTACAAACCCTAATTCCCTTTTACAATCCAATTTGGAATCCGTGAATCTACATCGGACCGCAGACGAGCGCCTAATCTTGGAAAAGCTAGAGTCCTATCTCTAGGCCGATCTTGCCTCGACTCTAAAAGTATTTGCGCATTGGACTGGACCCTACTTGGATCTCGTGTGATCTATTCATCAAAATTCTGCAAACCCTAAGGAATCTTAAGAAAATTTTGCGATTAAACTTGAATTACTTTATTTAATTTCGGCAAAATCTGCATAAAATCATATTCCGCATTTTAGGGTTACTGTCCCGCGTTATATTCCTGACTAAATATATGTTTTAGAAGCCGATCTTTAATGATTTCTTGATTTCTTTCCTGGAATACCTATACGTGGCAAGACCACGAGTGAGTGAAAATGGCTGGCCAGCAAAAGAATTATTCCTGAATCCTGAACTATTCCTGAATTGAGCATCTGTTATTCGTGCTCGTGGATACTTAGTAGCAAAGGCATATGTAATAACTCAACCACTATAAGCCCTTCGATAAATTAAGTATAGTTAGATTACCAGATTCCTGAAATTTCAAAAAGAGAAATTATTGGTTTTCAGGACCAAATCCCGGTGCAGAAATTAGATGTTTTAATATTACTCCGACTTTCATATAGTTCAGCTCTTTTTATTTTTACTGGTTTATCACTTGAGATCATCTGCATATTATCATATATTTCATGGAGTTTCATCACTGGCTCCTACCCCTACTATTCTTATTTTAGGCTACTGACTTAAGAGGTAGGACTTGCTGAGTTGTGGTTCTTTCCTCACTCATGTTTATAGTAAAAGAGAAATCCATCGATCGAAAAGGATAAGGCATTGCAGAGTAAAGGAGGAAATCAGTCAGTAACCAAAAATCCATGGATCGAAAGGGCAAAGGCAGTGCAGAGTAAAGGAGGTAACTCAGTCAGCAACCAAAGAGGTCTATGATAGAGAATGAATTAAGTCAAATGGTCAATGTAATCCATGTACGGTATGTAGTAGTCCAGCTGTATCCATGTCAGTTTCTTTTGGTTAATGTACTTGTAAACTTTTAAAAAATTATGAACTTTAATAATCCTGTATTTCTTATTATTTTCCCTGCATTTTTAAATTTTATTCTTTTCCTAGTCCCTTTTGCCAGTTCCATATGATATTTCAAAAGTCATAACCCGAGGTCTATGTATGTGGATTTCGAGGCGGGACAACCTGATTGCTAGATCATGTGCCATGTGGCACGTGATCGCGAGTTACACCACATCCTCTAAGGGTTCACCACGGCCCTAAGGGTTCACCAAGTCCGTTTTTAGAAAAAAACGGACTTTTTTGCCTTTCATTTCACAGGTAAAAGATATGGGATTTTCACCCAATTTCTTCCATTGGCTTTTTTTCTTCTAATTTGACAAAAAATCAACAATGGAAAATCACACTTTTTTATTTTTGGTCACTGATTGACCTTGAGCATGTGCACCAATCATCGGGTTGGGTGCCATGTGGCATCCAACTAGCTCTAGCGTAGCGTCCCGAGCTCCCTCTCTCTCTCTCTCTCTCTCTCTCTCTCTATATATATATATATATATATATATATATAGAGAGAGAGAGAGAGAGAGAGAGAGAGAGAGAGAGAGAGAGAGAAGGAAGGTCCTCCAATGGAGCACCTTCAATGTCCTCCAAGCTCTCTAAAAAAGGTGTCACGTGGCACCCAAAAATCTGTTTTGGTACCACATGGACTAAAGGGAGAGTGTAGAGACCAATCCCAAAAAAACAAATAATCTAATCTCCACCGTCTGCATAATACAGCTTAAAAATTGGACCGTTGATTATAGTCAATTTATTACTCTTTCCACGGAGATAGCTTTCAATTTTATTTTTTAGTTTTTCTGGCAAGTGATCTATGCAATGTCCCTTGCTCCACATAGACCCCAAAACATGTTTTGGGTGCCACGTGGAGCACCATGTAGACCTGGAGGACGATCAGCAACTTCTCTGTCTCTGTCTCTCTCTCTCTCTCTCTATATATATATATATGTATATATGTGTGTGTGTTTGTGTATAAATACATAGGGAGCCAGATCAGTC
The DNA here is from genome assembly GCA_021018995.1 of Chloranthus sessilifolius. Lineage (NCBI taxonomy): Eukaryota > Viridiplantae > Streptophyta > Magnoliopsida > Chloranthales > Chloranthaceae > Chloranthus > Chloranthus sessilifolius. The sequence goes on from CM037592.1 coordinate 97,023,332, forward strand.
CTCCATAGGAGGATGCTCAAGCTTCCTCCAAGATGTCGTGGGGCTCCACGTGGCACCCAAGCACTTTTTGGGTGCCGCGTGGAGAACAAGGGTATGGGTTAGATCAATTTTTTTAAAATAAATTTTTTTAAGGCTTCCGTCAAAATTTGACTGATTTCATTGATTCATATGTCAAGGCTTAAAAAATACATGGTGGAGATGAATTTTCAATTTTTTTTGTTTTTTTTAAATATGATCTAAGCAATGCACCTGTGCTTTGATTGTCATCAATTTGGTGTCTTGTTGCCAATTGGAGGTTTTCTCCAATCTTGGAGGACGCTTGAGAGTCCTCCAATGGAGGACGGAAGCCTTTTCCATATATATGTATATATATCATGAATATGTAAGGCAATGAATTTTTTATAACACTAGATACCAAGAAATATATGAGAACACAATCTCTAGAATAAAATGTCAACAGAGGAATGCTCACCTGATTACGGTACACAACATAACCAAGAGAGAACTACACTGGTAATGAGTTTTTTATAACACTAGATACCAAGAAATATATGAGAACACAATCTCTAGAATAAAATGTCAACAGAGGAATGCTCACCTGATTACGGTACACAACATAGCCAAGAGAGAAATACACCAGCAGAAAAGGTAATATTAGTGGTGCAAAGATGGAACAGGTGAAACCAAGTAGTCCAAACAATAGCAATTTCGGAACTTCTGTGTGGTATGGAAAAGAAGGGATCAAATCCCAATTTTCCTCACTTCTTAGTATAAACCTCTGGACCAAGGTACAAATGAGAGCATAAAGTTGCATGAGTTCAGAGGACAAACTTGCCCAACCTGATGTCAAAACATAAGTGATAAAAAACGTTGCCTGCAAACATTTAAAAACAATATAAAATTATACACCAATAACCATCCATTGAAACAAAAATAATTACTCTCATAAAAAAATGCCTGAAACTGGAGTACTATTTCATCATTAAGAATTATCACATCTTAGCAAATGGAATTTACCGACGTCATATACATATAGTATCTTATCATTCTTAAAAGTATTACACTCAAAGAAGATATGATTAAATTATATTAAGCTTACATTCAGAACCATGCCTCGTAGAGTAATTGCAACTACTAAAAAATTATCGTTGCTAATTAATGGATTAGGAAACTTCTTGCAGTGAAAGTTAAATTCAAAGGAAAAAATTTGTCAAAAAATGCTAACGTTTCCAGCCTCATGAAGAATATTTTTATGGAAAGGTAGTGATGAAGATGACAAAATACACCTCACCAATTAGGAATTTAGGATATTACATGCTGAACTAAGAAGGAAGGGGACTGGGTTTCACATAATCTGACAAATGAATACGCCATTTAATGCAGGACAGAACACTAAAATTCTAAATATAACTGCTGAAATTAAAATTCTGGTTTATGAGCAATGAAAATATTAACCAAGTGCTGAAAATTATAAAATTGTTAAAGAATTTCATTCTAATGATTATGCCTGTAAAATTAGTGTTCAATCCGACACTATGGTCCCTTCTAAACTTGAAAACTAGGGTTCTAATGGTAGAATCGATATCCCTTTAGTCTAGGTGACGGGGAATTTAGATCCGCATGTTTGCATCGTGACTGGGCCAATCGAAGCAAGCCAGCAAGGAAGAAATGAACCTATAAATGGGCTTTCAAAAGGCCCGTTAAAGACCCGTGTGCATATTGATTTAGGCAATATTTTATTTAGGTTTAGTTTCCTTTCTTATTAGGATTCTTTTAATAAGTGGCTTGTTTTAGGACTAGTTTCCTTATTTGAATTATTTAGGGGTCAGACACATATATGTGATATGTGGCTGTTAATCCCGTCACTTTCTGCGCAACTATAAAAAAAGTGGTCATAAGTCTACCAATATGCGTCGGAATTGTGTGATTCTTGTCTTGTTGGAAAGCTACTTCGATAAGCTTTCAAACAAGACCAATTTCATGTCAATCGGGCATCGTTTGACCCTTCAAAAGTGATCACGTAATAAAAAAATGGGATTAAAGGTGAAATCAATTATGACCGTTAGATTAGAAAGTTTTAATGGTTGATTAGGAGTTTTATTTTAAGTAGTATTCCTAGGGCTTCTTTTCTTTATAAATACACATTGTAATCTCTTATGAGAATGAGTATTGATGATGAATGAAAATTATGAGTTTTGCTTTGTGTGAATTCTAGAGAACTTGAGATGAGTTTTCAATCGAATGAGTGATTCTTTCAAACCTGAGGAGTGAGCAATCGTTTCTCGTACGACTTGGTGCGAAGCCGACGTACAGCCTTGGTGCGAAGCCGACAAGCCTCTCTAGAGCGAATCCGGAGATCTCCTATCTTCTTCTCCTTTTTATTTTATTTTAATCAAAGGTTTAAGACCCTAAACCCCTTCCACGCGGGATTCTGTTATTTTAGGGTTAGCTTGCGATTCCGTCCCGCGCCAGTTTTGGTATTAGAGCGGTTTGAATCCTCAAAAAATGGATCGGCGAATCATGAGTCAGGATCAAGTTCTTGAAGCCCTTTGTGATTTGAACGATTACATGGTTTCCATGAGAACGTTCGTGAAATGATGGAACATTCCTATCGTGCGTCAAAAGATGGCGATGGTGGAAAAACTTTGGTGCGAAGAGAAAGGTAGATCATCTCAGCAGCACGGTTTCATATTCCAGCATAAGGTGCTCCTTAATAGCATTTATTGCGAGTTGCTAAGGTCGCGTCGGATTGAGGTTGAATGGCGTGAGAATATCAATGCAATAATTATCAAAGATTTTATTCACAATCTGTCCGAAGACGTATTAGACGTGATTCACGCTTTGAGATCGAAGGCGAGAGATTTCGTCCCCAAAGCCGTACCGGTGAGAAAATCTCTACGAGTTGAAGTTCCTCTATTTGAACCCATGGTTGTACCTGTATCGGTGGAAGATACTGAACCTATAGTAAATCAAAGTACTTCCATGCCTATGGAAGAACCAATGGCTCTCGTTGTTCACACAGATCTAGTTATCCTCCTTTATCTTGTGCCGGAACAACGCCCGGTTGAAGAGTCCATACCAGTTGTTGAGACCGTGGCAGATCTCGAAATCGTCGAAGAGCCCAAGATCGTTGAAGTCCAAACATCCATGATAGGCTCTACCGAACCAACAATCATTGAAGCACAGGCATCTGTGATCGTCTCTACCGAGTCCAAGACCATTCAAAAGTTCGAGGTCCCTAGGGAACATGCATACTTGATAATGCTTATCGATGTCGCCCAAAGTTCGAGGTCGAACTTTTTCAAAGTCGAGGAGATTGACTGGGAATTTAGATCCGCATGTTTGCATCATGATTGGGCCAATCGAAGCAAGCCAGCAAGGAAGAAATGGACCCATAAATGGGCTTTCAAAAGGCCCGTTAAAGACCCGTGTGCATATTAATTTAGGCAATATTTTATTTAGGTTTAGTTTCCTTTCTTATTAGGATTCTTTTAATAAGTGTCTTGTTTTAGGACTAGTTTCCTTATTTGAATTATTTAGGGGTCAGGCACATATATGTGATATATGACTGTTAATCTCATCACTTTCTGCGCAACCATCGAAAAGTGGTCATAAGTCTACCAATATGTGTCGGAATTGTGTGATTCTTATCTTGTTGGAAAGCTACTTCGATAAGCTTTCAAACAAGACCAATTTCATGTCAATTGGATATCATTTGACCCTTCAAAAGTGATCACGTAATAAAAAAAGGGGATTAATGGTGAAATCAATTTTGACCGTTAGATTAGAAAGTTTTAATGGTTGATTAGGAGTTTTATTTTAAGTAGTATTCCTAGGGCTTCTTTTCTTTATAAATACACATTGTAATCTCTTATGAGAATGAGTATTGATGATGAATGAAAATTACGAGTTTTGCTTTGTGTGAATTCTAGAGAACTTGAGATGAGTTTTCGATCGAAGGAGTGATTCTTTCAAACCCAAGGAGTGAGCAATCGTTTCTCGTACGACTTGGTGGGAAGCCGACGTACAGCCTTGATGCGAATCCTTGGAAACCCGTTGGTGCGAAGCCGACAAGCCTCTCTAGAGCGAATCTGAAGATCTCCTATCTTCTTCTTTTTATTTTATTTTAATCAAAGGTTTAATACCCTAAACCCCTTCCACGCGGGATTCTGCTATTTTAGGGTTAGCTTGCGATTTCGTCCCGCATCACTAGGGTATCAAACGACAACTACTAAAGGTGTTGACGGGGACGCCACTTACATGGACATTGGATTCGGACCGCATCGTTTCTACCGGCGTAGAAAGAAGCAGCGCTATGGAAGTCAAAGCTAAGGAAAGATGGAAATTCTGGAGAAAGAATGGCGAAATTTCAATTTGAAATTTCGATCGATTGAATTGACATTTCGATAGATCGAAATTCAAATTCGATCGATCGAATGTCGACGGCGATTTTCATAGAAAAATGAAATTTCAATTGATCGATTTTCATTTCGATCGATCGGAATTTCAAATCGATCGATCGAATTCCAAATTCGATCGATCTAAATCGCGCCGAGAATTTTAGTTATTTTAGGAATTTAATTTCGAACTTTTGTTTCAAGGGTTTATTTATCTTTTATTTAATATTCGTTTTAGGGTTTTCTTTGATTGTAAGACCTCCTATATAAGGTCTTTAAACAATGTAATTAAGGGGGTTGATTGATTATTGAATGAGAGCTTATGCTTCGTGAAGAGAGTCTTCTTCCCCACAATGGGTTTGGTGTGAGACCAAGGGAGTGATTCCCATATATTTTCCTTATTGTTGTCATTGCTTTGCATGGTTTGCTTGATTATATTTGCTATCTAAATCTCTGCATGCTTCTCTAGCCATAGCCTAAATCCTTCCTTGTGATCCCCGAAACCCTAAACCCGTTTTGAAGCCTAAATCACACAAGCTCATACCCCTTCTAAACCATAAACCGATCTCAAAGTCATAAATCTTTTACAAACCCTAATTCCCTTTTACAACCCAATTTGGAATCCGTGAACCTACATCGGACTGAAAACGAGCGCCTAATCCTGGAAAAGCTAGTCCTATCTCTAGGCCGATCTTGGCAGGACTTTAAAAGTACTTGCGCATCGGACTGGGCCCTACCTGGATCTCGTGTGAGTAGTCTACCCATCAAAATTCTGCAAACCCTAAAGGCATCAAAGATAATTTTGCGATTTAACTTGAATTAATTTCATTAATTTTGGCAAAATCTGCATAAAATCATATTCCGCATTTTAGGGTCGTTGTCCCGCGTCAGGTGTCCTTTGATTCCAATCTAATATTTGAAGAACGTACGACTCAAAGGGCAGATTTAAACTCAAATTTTAGAAGTTAAAAAATCAGATTCAAAGGAAAACATTATTAGAATCCGAAATAGAGAGATTTGCACAAAGGCATTAGTGCCAATAATAAAAAACAAAATTTCAGCAACTATGTAGTAGTTTTATGCAAAGGAAATTAAAAAAATAAAATTTATGGCTGAAAATTAAGATGAAGCACAATAAACTGAAATAAGAATTACCTTGCACCAAGAAGAAGAGATTAGAGAAGAGAATTAAGAAGGATCATTGGCCTCGCACAAAAACAGATATCAGGAAAAGACAGGTGGCGGGCTGACAAGTGGTTGTGGCGGGTTGACGACCATGATGCTCTATGAGCTAGAACTGTATCGGCTAAATATGCAGAAGCAAGACAGGTATGAGATGTCAAAAGAACATGTTTGAACGCTGAGGCATCCTAGTGAAGAGGAGTGGTTGCAGGTTTGAACTCCTTCTAACAATGTTTTTGATAAAAAGTAAGCAAAGGTAACAAGATATCTTCTGGACTATTTTACAAGTGCCATAACCTAGAGGAAGCTGAAATAGTATGCTTTGCTGGACTATATGACAAGTGCTACAATCACCGTCATTAAATCCTACTTGCAATGACACGAAATGTGGACCAGGAATCAGAATGGTACTTCACAGTTAAATCTTTTTATTCCTGTCTCTTTACAAAGCCCTTGATAAAACAAGGTTGGACTAGATATGAAAGATTAAAGCTTCTCTAAAGTGTGGTTATTTACCTCGTGTGTGGCTTGGGGAAGATAAAAACTGTAGATAGTTTGATTAAGTTAAAGATCTCAATTCTCAACAAATGTGTCGTGTGCAATGGGGCTGTGGAATCTGTGGGTCATCAACTACTTTACTGCCCACTAGCGTCACAGCTGTGGGTCTACTTTCTGCAGCTATTCAATCGTGTTTGAGGCTATCCAAGGCCATGTAAAGAAATCCTATTGGAGGATACACATGATTGTAGAGATCATAGTGACAAACTACGACATATTTTAAAAATACGTCTTTTTGCCAGAACGTACTAAAACCCATATAATACCCAAATTATTGAATGATATGCATATTTTGCGTACTAAACACGTTGTTCGTGTATTAAACATTTTATTCCGGTATTTTATCGTATTGAAAAAAACTTTTTTAAAACTTTTTTTTTAAAATACAGTAAAACTTAAGCTTAAAATATATTAAGCATTCCGACTTTTTCTGGTTTCTTTCCGTTTCTGTATTTTACAATTTTTTAAGCTTTTGATTTTTTCCTGTTTTCCCATATTATGCCGATTTTTGGGACTTTTTTGCTTGCTGTATTAAACTCGTATCTGTATTTTGTCACTATCGTAGAGATGGTTCCAGGATGGCAGTAGTGAGAATGGTCTTAACCATGGCTAGTTTCTCGTCTCTATGGTTGGAAAGAAACAACATAATTTTTTAACGTAAAAGAAGTTCATATGAGGAGGTGATACGGGCGACTAGAAACCGCCCGTTTCTATAGTTGTTGATGACAAACAAATTTGCTGGACTGTCGGTTCAACAGATTGAAGAGGTATGGGCTTCAAATCAGGTGTAGTCCTTAACTGCTGAGTATCTCTATGTGTATGGTGTCCAGTATCTTATAATTTTAATGGTCCTTGCAACCTTAGTATGTCGATGCTTCTACGAATCTTCCTTTAGAAGCTTTATGAAATTTCATTTATATTAATGAAATTACTACTGATTAAAAAAGAAAACGAGTGCATACTATTGAAAAATCACTCTGAAATCTTCTTTTTCCCTCTTCTTTGTATTGCAAGTCAGAATTCTAGTAAACCCTTGTTCTCCATGCCTCAAGAGTACATACAAGTCCAAGAACCAGAGAGTTTGTGAGTTCAAGATAATTCAGCTGTAACTTACATGAGCCGCATAAATGAAGATACATATATTTGTTTCAACAATTCATTCTTATGTTGCTCTACAATAACTATATTCTTTTGCCCATGTCTCTCTGTTTATTTTGTATATCAATTATAAACAAATTTCTAGTGACACAATAACACCAAAAAATTGCTACTTCTATTTTCCGACCGTTTCACAAAGTAGAATAAAATTCAGAGTAAAGGTCACAGGACTAGTTAAAGTATAAATATTTATCTATTTCATCAGAAAACCGGGGAAATAATCACCTGCCTTGGTACAGCTTTAGCAAGCTGGGTAGGTATGCCTCTTATCGTAGAAATGGTATTCAACTGGCTAATGACAGATCCAGACAAAACATTAACCACAAATACATTCCAGATCATAAAGTACAAGACCTTGCAGCATGCACTCTTTTTCCTGCCACTACGTGATATAGATCCTTCCACTGCTGAAAATAGCATCATTGTAGGAGGAACAGTATACAGAAATAACTGCAAAATGACACTTGGTAGATAGCCTGTAACCAGCTGGCTTACAAAGGTCCTGCATAGAATTATATAAAGAGTTGTAACTAAGTGCATTCTTGTCATGAAAGTCCATAAAAAACCATTTTACAAAAATCCATAATGTAATAAGAGGCCCGGGACTATACGTCCGGACATAGCAGTGAGGGCTGCGTCCACATCAGACATGTACCATGTGGCACCCATCATGCGGATCGGGCGCCACGGCAACTTGGATAAGATTGATCAGGAACCACCCAAAAAAATTGGGCATGATCCGCTGCATAACCACCATTGAAAATGTGGTCAAAGATGCTGAAAATCATTGCACCGAGTTGGTTGAGCGTTACATTATCTTTGACACATCAAACAGAGGGCAAAAAAGTCAAATTTTTTAAATTTATTTTTAAATCAAATGTCTTATGGCTGATCAACCCAAAGTGGGTGCTGTTTTGGGTCGATCATGGCACCTAGTATGTGATTTGGCATCCAGGTATATCCCTCTAGGGTTACATGCGGATGCATTTCACCAATTCTCATGATATAATATGAAGAAAATTAAAAACATAAAGTGGACAACGCCCATACGGTAACAAACTGAATGGCCTTAGGTCTTAAAAATTTCATCAATATGAAGTAAATAGAAGTCCCTAACCATAAAGATTCCCCAAAATAGAAGTCCCTATGCAAAAAAGATTCCACAAAAATCAACCAATATCTAAAAAACAAGAGGCCAGAAATAAAAGAGTATTATAAGCACATACTTAATAATGATGCAAGGAACTTGAATATGGATAGCATTGACCCAGTGCACATTTTTATTGCCGTTGTCATGTAGCTAGTTATTTCTAATTCTTTGGTAGTTTAAAGTCTACAATATGACAAATCCTTAGATTGTTTGACTATTTCAGCGTGCAATGTTCAGTATCAACAGCTCAGATGTGATTTCCCAGACACGATAGCTGTCAGTGCATTAAAAGACTGCTGCAATTAGTCGACTGAATGTTGAACAAATCTAGGGTTTAATAACTAATAAGGGAGAGAAAGTAGAGAGAAAGAAAAGGACAAGAAGAGTGGTATCTTGGGTAACTTGGTCCATTTGAATGGGAAAATATCTTTTATAATCATAATGAATAAGTACATGACCAAAAACCCAGAATATAACACATAATACCCTACATAGCCCACAACAGGATTCTATACTACACATTCACACTAGAAATATATATACAAGTTGTACTCCCCTTCAAGTTGGGGTAAAGATATTTATCATCCCCAACCTACCAAAATACCATGAATAGGTTGACTTTCCCAAGGTTTAGCAAAGACATTCGCAAGCTGCATATTGAATTTAACAAACGGAGTATAAATCTGGCCAGTCATAACTTTCTCTCTAATAAGGTGACAATCGACTTCGAGATGATTTGTTCTCTTATGCAAATGGGATTAGATGCTATATGAATAGTAGCTCATTTATTACAAAACATCTTCAAGGGAATAGTGACCATAAAACCAAGCTTTTTCATAAATTCCTTAACCCAAACCAACCCACAAGCAGTTTGAGCCATGGACCTTTTGCTTCTTCTCTAGACCTTGCTCACCACATTTTGCTTCTTGTTTTTCCAGGTGACAAGATTTCCTCCCACAACTGTGCAGTAGCCAGTAGTAGATCTGCGATCTTTCTCGATCAAGCCCAATCACAATCTGAATACCCTTCGACTGTAAGGTGACCATCCTAAGTATAGAGGATCAGTGTTACCTAGGCAATTCTACTTTTGAGGATTTTGCTGTGCCAACACTTGGTGGCACTTGGACACGTACAAACACTTGGTGCACTTGGACACTCCTCAACACACACGATTCTTCTAGACATGTATGAAATACCATATAATACCATCAATATGTTGCTCGTTTTGACATGATAAAATGAACCGTCGTTTTATATAAAAAAAAACTTGTGTAAAGTTTAGTAACTTACAAAATAAAAGGCTTGGTTGCTTGAAAATGATTTGTATAATATAGTATACTCTTAGTTAGGTTCATGACATACATTATGCATCTTTTCATTATGTATCTCAATTGACTCTCTAAGATGACCTTCAATTTTTTTCCATATGCATTATATTTTATTTTTCTTAAGATCGTGCTGTCGTATTGGAATCTTTAGAAATTGGTGTGCAAAACATCTATGACACCTTGACATGTAAAGGATGCCTTTCCTAGGTCTTTGATGTTGAACTTCTTGCTCAAATGACACACATTCCCTATAATGATTATATCATCAACATACACCAGAAGAATAGTTATCCATACATGCTTCTCTTGACAAAGACTGGATAAACAGACATACACCTCTTAAAACCCAGTTTAATAATTGTTCTACTCATTTATTAACCCAAGCTATAGATGACTCTTTTAGACAATAAATGGATTTCTTTATAAGCAAACTTTGTTTTTCTCCCCTTTAAATGAAACAACCAAGCAGGGGTAACATACATATAAATTTCTTATTACTCACCATTGAAACACATATTAACATCAAGTGGTTGTAGATTTCACCCCATATTAGCAGCAATGGATAACAAGAGACTAACAAATTTTATTTGGCCACTGTAGCAAAAGTTGAACTCTCTTTTGTTTGAGTAAACCCCTTTGCCACCAATCTTGCTTTGTATCTCTCATTTGACTCATCCAATTTAGTACGCTCATCTACAATGAACAGGTGTGCAATCTTCAGGCAAAGTAACAACATCTCGAGTGCCATTATGGTGTAGTGAATCCATCTCCTCCTCTATTGCATTCCTCAACATAGTATCATCTAGAGGTTCTCTCATACATGAAGGGATTTTAACTGAGACTAGCATGAAATAAATGCCTTAAAAAACTTATCAGACAATGCTATATAGGGATACAATCCGCTCAATTGGATGGTTAGTATGTAGTGCCTTCCTTTGCACAATTGGAAGATCAAAATCTAAGGCATGATTGATAGGAATAGGAGTGAGGCAAGGGTTGACTGATGATGGGATTCATAAGGAATAAGATGGGGAAAAACTAGCTCTCCTTAGACCAAGCATTTATTAAGAGTCTAGGTTCTCCCTCATAGCACCTGAACTATTTTTATCAACAAGTTTATATACACCATCAATCTCTCACTCTGAGTTGCAGAACCACTAGAGTCATGAAAGGGACTTGATTCATTAAATGTGACATCTTTAAAGACAAAGCTGCGGCCTGATTCAGAATGTAGCAAATAAAACTTTTTTTAAACAACATAACCAAGGAAAATGCATCTAATAAACCTGTTATTGAGTTTAGTACGATGCAGATTTGTATTACACACAAATGCCATACATCCAAAGCCTTGTACGGGAAGGTAAAATTGTTTAATATTAGGTGCAAAAATAGAAAATGGAGTTTTCCTAGACAAGAAACGAGATGAAATATGGTTAATCAAATACCAGAAAACAAGAACAACATCAGGCCAAAAATGTTTGGGCAAACTCATACCCATTAAAAAAGACCTAGTAACTTCAAAAGGATATCCATTTTTTCCTTTCAGCTATTTGGCAATGAGACAAATTAGCCTCTAGTTTGATAAATAATGCCGTTCTTGTAAATAGGACTTCAAAATGTATGAAACATATTTTTTGTCATTATCGGATTGTAAACAATTAAAGAGTTAAGACAACCATTGAAGTGTGTGGGGATCATGGGATGAAATGAGATAAACACATTAGGAATTTCAGCTCGCTTTCGAAGCAAATAAACCAGACTCACACAAGGGAAATCATCGAAATCGTAACAAAATACTTAACACCGTTTCTTGTTAGTGTGTGTTATTATCATTGTTCGTATGTACTAGTTAGTTGATATTATGTTGGTAGTCTGTAGTGTGGGTATTATTGTACCTTTTATTCTGATCATAGTCACAAAATACTCCGAATTATTAAAAAAGAAAAAAAAAATCGGAGAATCAAGGATTATGTCGAATGATTCGGTGAATATCTGGCTAATTTGTCTCATTGCCGAATATTTGCCAAATTTTGGGATGATAATTTTTTTATTTCCATTTTTTTTCTCTTTAAGTTATATACTTATCAATCTCTTTCTTTCTCAATTATGTTATGTAAGCTTTGGATGTGCCTTTTATTGAAAGCTTTATATGGTTACACTATTTACATTGTGTTCAAAATTCATGAATGAATGATCATGCATATTAATGAATCATGCTAATTTTGCACTTTTTGTTCATTAAAAACATTATTTCTAACTTGCAACATATTATGAAATATTTTCTTATATATTGGAGGATCGGAACTATGCACCTAGATGTAATCTTGAGGGCTGCACCCAAATCATTTGGGCACCACGTGGCACCGATCACGAGCCACGGCAACTTGGATAACATCGATCAGGTATCATCCAAAAATGTTGGATTCTATCTGAGGCATATCCACCATTCAAAATGTGGTCAAAGGTCAAAAAAATCAATGCACCAAATTTATGGGGTGTTACCTTATCTTTGACCTATCAAATGGAGGTAAAAAAAGTTAAAAAGAAAATAAATAAAAATTAAATCACATGTCGCATGGTTGATCAACCTAAAACAGGTTTTATTTTGGGTTGATCATGCCACGTGGCATGTGATTTGGCATCCGAGTGTAGCCCTCCAAGGTTGCATCCGGATGCATTTCCCCATTTCTCATATATATTATGTTGCAGAATTTGACCCTTGCCGAATTATTGTCGTATCTCGACTTTGCACATTGCTGTAACTATGCCATTTACCCATCTCTCTTTTCTCCTCCTTTACACAACTCTATATTCCATGTTGGTATCAGAGCCTAGGCCAATCCACACCTTAGCCCTTGGTTCCATGGAACTACCCGCTCAGCTTAACAGCATGCCCGACGGGTCCAAAAGATAACCTCCCCATGAGATACCCTGGAGATGCCACGTGTCCCGTATGTCATGTGGCTCAACCAATGAAAATACCTCCCACTCTCTCCTTACGAGGTGTCAATAGTCAAACCCCTCATAGAGCCCCTCCCTCCTTCCAAAACTCTGCGAAATACGTGTCAATCCCCCACCGCATTGCACCCCTCGAGATCCCTGCCATCTTCTCCCCTTTCGGATATAAACCCTAAACTCCTTTTTGCTATCTGCGATATGTTTCCTTAAGAACACACCGACAGCAGCTTTGGTCGCCATTGGATCCCAGGTACGTACACTGACATCCTCTCGTACCGCCGGCATCCTTGACAACTCACCAACCTCCATCGTTTGCAGGTCTCCAGCAGGGACTTTTCCGTATGCTTCACTCTTGGCCGAAGGATCTGTTGCCGGCACAATCTCCTTGTCGGTGTGCGCAACTCCTTCCAACGACGAGATCATCGCCTGAATCGTGGGCTGGACTGACAGTCCCCTCTCGACACATTGTTCCTGCCGGCCGTCGGAAGCCTTCCCCCGAGAGGCGAAAGGAAATCAGACTCCCCGACTATCTCACTTTCCTCATGGTCCGAGAATATATTCTGCGACCCCCCTTCGGACCCCGCCGACCAGAGACTCCTCATCGGCGCGGCCGTCCACCACTGTGGCCCCAGACGGAACGTAGAGTTCGCAGTCGAGCCATTCTCTGAGCGACTCGCACCCACCCCGCGAGTGTTTCCTACCCAGCCCCTGACTGGCTTGGCGACCGCCTCACCTTCTTTTTGTGGGGCAGCAAACAATGTCTACACCGGGAAGCCGGGGCCCCTCGGTTTCTATACACGCTTGACGCGACACGAGCATCCTCTCCAAGACCGCCAATTCTATGAAGATCCGAGATACTTGGCCACCGATGCAGATTTCACAACATCGAGGAATGCTCTCTACCCTGTCGCCCGCGACGAGGATTTGAGCGGCATCAGTGTCCTAGAGGTCATTAGTTCTTCGGTCAACAAGAATGAAACTGCTGCAATGGTCTCTGATCGCTTTAAAGACTTCCTAGGACCAGGCATGGATCGACAGGCCGCGCATCGGGACCCATAGACCTCCCCTCTCCATGTGTTCCCGTAGTGTTCCGACAGCCGAGCCCCAAGCCCCACACTCCACCGGTATGCCATCAATGTACAAAGTTTTTTAGAGGCATAACTGACTGGCCTCATGCTCCGATTGGAAGCGAAGGAGAAACTTAGAATCTGAGATAGCAGACAAAGAAGCCTTTTCGAAATCTCCCAAGTATTTTGTATCCAACAATGTAATTGAAGTGAAGACAATGTATCTTTAATAGCAAAAATGACAACCCAGAAGTGTCTTAAATTGATTGCAAAAGAGAGGAATTGAGGAGATTCCATCTTAAGCATCTGATAATATTCCGGTCCCTCCCGATCGGAACCAGTCCCACTGGCCTGAGCTCCAGGACCTCCCTCTTCTCTCCTAGCAATCTCGGCAAACGAAACCCCAAGACGCCGAAACACCGCTGGATTGGCCAATATCTGGTTGCGTCTATTTCTCGCAATAAACCAACCCTGACGGATATCACAAGCTTGGGCTTCACTAACCACCGGCTGAGGTTTGCTTCTCAATCGGGCTGCCAATCCCCCACCTTCACCGGTACACCCTCAGACCGGGAAGATGTGCACCCATACCGGTGACACCAACTCCGGCGTCGAAAATTGACATTGCGGCGTCAGGCACAAGTTCAATCACCATCCCTAAGCACCAAGGCATGAGCCATCAATTCGTGTTGACCCGGTGAATATGATTGAGATAGGACCTAGGGATGGGTTGAAACAATGAAGCTTGGACCCGGTAACTAAGGGGCTTTGCATAACCAAGGATCTTCTTCAACAATCAGAGGGCAACTCACATTTCTCGTCTGAAGACTTTTCGGCGAGCACTAGGAGGAATGGGGAGGAGGAAGTATGTTATGCCACCGATATCGGCGTCAGGCACAAATTCAATCACCGTCCCTAAGCACCAAGGCATGAGCCATCAATTCGTGTTGACCCAGTGAATATGATTGAGATAGGACCTAGGGATGGGTTGAAACGATGAAGCTTGGACCCGGTAACTAAGGGGCTTTGCATAACCAAGGATCTTCTTCAACAATCAGAGGGCAACTCACATTTCTCGTCTGAAGACTTTTCGGCGAGCACTAGGAGGAATGGGGAGGAGGAAGTATGTTATGCCACCGATATCAGCGTCAGGCACAAATTCAATCACCGTCCCTAAGCACCAAGGCATGAGCCATCAATTCATGTTGACCCGGTGAATATGATTGAGATAGGACCTAGGGATGGGTTGAAACGATGAAGCTTGGACCCGGTAACTAAGGGGCTTTGCATAACCAAGGATCTTCTTCAACAATCAGAGGGCAACTCACATTTCTCGTCTGAAGACTTTTCGGCGAGCACTAGGAGGAATGGGGAGGAGCAAGTATGTTATGCCACCGATATCGAGCGACTAATCCAAGTCAGGCACGACCTCGGGATGTCTTTCAGGGGATCCGAGGAGGCGCTTCGGAAGGTGTTACGATCTGTTCTAGTCAGTGGCAACAGATCCAAGTCGAGGCATAGGGGTGGGGCACGAGAGCTGGCAAGATTGCAGTGGGGAATGTCGGATGGGAGGGACCGAAGGGGGGTTTAAATTCTAGTGGTTTCGTCTAGGGCAAGGGTCACTGTTTGATTATGAAGATGCTATCATGGAATGTGCGGGGCATTTTCTATGAGAGGAAATGGACCGGAGTTTAACGGATCATCGCCTCTATCAAACCTGACATAGTTACCTTACAGGAAGCGAAATGGGCAGCTGTGATGGCCGGAAAGTGGCCTCAGTGATTGGTGGTAAGCATTGGGAGTGGCTGGGGGTGGACTCTGATGCTGTGGGTGGTAGTTTGGTGGCCCGGAACAGTCGGTTATTTGACAAAATGGATGAGGAGTTGGGCATCTACTTGGTATCTGTGGTGCTCCGGAGTAAGGAATCTGGAAAAACATGGATGTTTGCGGGTATTTACGGCCCGACTGCTGAGAGGGAGCGGGAAGATTTCTGGTCAAAGTTAGCTGCTCTGGCTGCTAGATGGGACTGTCCTTTATGCCTGGGAGGGGACTTCAATGCAATATGGTGGTGTACCGAGAAAAAGGGGGGGCTGGCGGACTCAAGGGTTATGCGGGACTTCAACACCTTCATTGGCGAGTGGGAGTTGATGGATGTGCCATTGACCGGGGCCCTCTTTGCATGGTCGAATCTCCAAGCTAATCCGTCGATGAGTAGGCTCGATAGATTTTTATGCACCACTGAGTGGATGGATATCTTCCCAGGGGCAAGGCTGAAATGTTTACCGTGGGCTGTGTCGGACCACCGTTCATTGATTCTAACTTGTGAGGCGCGTGGGAGTGGGCCAACCCCGTTCCGTTTCGAGAACATGTGGCTGTTGGACAAAGATTTTCATAAATTGGTTCCGGCTTGGTGGATGGAATCGGTACCTCAAGGGACGGCGGAGTGCAGATTTATGTCTAAGTTAAGACAGGTTAAACATAACTGTAAATAGTGGAACAAGGAGGTTTTCGAAATGGTTCAAGACAAGCAGGATGCCTTGTTGCAGCGGCTTAAACCGTTAGACGAGTTAGAGGAGTTGCGGAATTTGACGGACGAGGAAAAAGAGGAACGATATAGGAGGAAAATGGAGTTTAATACTGCGTGCCTAGCTAAGGAGATCAAATGGAGACAAAAGGCTAAGGTTCGATGGCTCAAAGAGGGGGATGCTAACACCAAGTTTTTCCATGCGGTCGCTAATGTGCGAAATAAAACGAATTACATGAGCAAGGTTGTCATTGAGGGGGTGACCTACTCGGAGAATGAACAAATTCAGCATCACATTGTTCAGTTCTACATGAATATGTACAAAGATGAGGGATGGCATCGACCTCAATTTGAAGGGATTCAGTTCCGCTCTATCGCGGAGGAGGATCGGCTGAGCATGGAAAATCAGTTCTGTGCGGAAGAGGTGTGGATGGTGATTCATGTGGGGGCCAAAAACAAAGCTCCCGGACCGGATGGCTTTACCATGGAATTCTTTAGATTTTTTTGGGCGACCATTAAGGCGGATCTAATGCAAGTTATGCACGAGTTTCACGACTCCGGCTGCATAGAGAGTCTGAATTCTACGTTCATCAAGCTCATTCCGAAGAGGGAGGGGGCTGTTGACATAGCGGATTTCAGACCTATTTGCCTCACCAAGTGCTTATACAAGATTATAGCTAAGGTCCTAGCTAATAGACTCAAACCGCTCATGGGTCAGATTATTTCAGACAACCAGGGAGCTTTCGTAGCGAGAAGAAAGCTTGTGGATTTAGTTATGGTGGCATAGGAGACCATCCATTCGGCGCATTATGATCGCCGGTTGGCTGCCCTATGGAAAGTTGATATGGAGAAAGCTTATGACCGGATCAGTTGGGATTGTCTTGATTACATGCTCACTTGGCACTAGGTGGAGGAACTGAACCAAGGGCTGCTACTCATCGGCATGGTTCTCGGTTTTGATCAATGGTACACCGGCGGGCTATTTTAAAAGTTCGAGACGTATCTGGCAGGGAGATCCGCTCTCACCTTTCCTTTTCAATATGGTGGGTGAAGCTTTATCCGGCCTTTTGTAGCAAGAGCGCGAGCTCAACTTGATATTAGGCATTAAGGTGGGAACTCATGGTCGATCTATTATGCATCTACAATTTGCGGATGATACAATTATTTTCGGGAAGACGGTCATATCAGAATTCAGGTCTTTGGTGGATATTTTATCCATTTATGAGGCAGTATCGGGGCAGCGTATCAATCTCTCCAAGTCGACGATCATGGGTATTGGCACATATGATTGGCTGATGGATGAGTTGGCGCAGGTGGTGGATTGTGAGATCAAAAAATTTCCAATCAAATATTTACCCTCTACCAAGCAACTGCTAGAGATCGATTGAACGGTTCCAACCAAGGATCAAAATGCCGGATTTCAAGACGTATCGTCGGTCAAAACCCAGACGTCGACGATGATCGTACGACACGCATCGGAATAGTATAATACCGGACGATACATTGAATGTATCGTCCGGTATTAGCCTTATAAATGGGCGATACGGTACATTTAATGTACCGTATCGCCCACCTCCGATACCGATACGTATCGTCCGATACGTATCGGTATCGGACGATATTTTGATCCATGGTTCCAACAACGTTTGTCCACATGGAAAGGGAAATTGTTGAGTAGTGGGGGAAGGCTCATGCTGGTCAAATCGGTCTTATCGTCGATGCCCATTTTCTACATGTCTATGTTTGTTTAATTGCCCGAAAGGAGTCATTAATCGCCTAGAACAAATTCAGAGGAACTTCTTGTGGGAGGGGGCAGCTACGGACAAATGGTATCACCTTGTTAATTGGGAGACTTGCCAATTACCCTTATGCGATGGGGGCCTTGGTGTTTGCAGTTTGCTATGGACCAATATTGCTTTACTGGGGAAGTGGTTTTGGCGGGTGGGGAAGGTGGAGGAGAGGGAGAGCCTTTAGCGGCTGGTGCTGGTCGAGAAGTATGGACAGACCCTTGGAGAGTGGGGCATCAATCATGATGTACATAGAGGAACCTCTCCTTGGTGGAAGGGCATCTGCAGAACGTGGGAAGCATATGTTCGTGGGGTCCGTTTTAGGTAGGGATGTGGTAACCGCGTTCGCTTCTGGGAGGATTGGTGGTTGAAGTGTGGGCCACTTGTAGCTTCTTTCCCGGATATTCATGCCATTGCCGTGAACCCCCGGGGCAGGATTATGGAGTTTGTCTCGGACTCGGAGGGGGGTACTTTATGCAAGGTGATCACGAGAAGGCGCCTAAGAGAGGAGGAGGTGGTTTCTTACTCTAATCTTTTGGCTACGCTATATGAGGCTAGAAGGCATCATAGCGGGCAGGATCAAAGGGTGTGGGCCCCGAAAAATGACAGGATTTTCACAGTTAAGTCCTATTATAGATGCTCATGAGACACCCGTTGACTAGATTTCAAGGGGTAGATCTGTGGAAGAAAGCCGTTCCTCTCAAAGTTAAGTTCTTTGTGTGGACGTTATTCAAAGGCAGAATTCTAACGTTGGACCAGCTGATTCGGAGGGGGAAGGAGATCCAAAACTGCTGCGTTATGTGCAACAAGGGGGAGGAGACTGCCCCTCATCTGCTAATTCACTGTAACGTGGCACAGGAAATTTAGAGCATTGTTCTAAAGTTGTTCGGTATGAGTTGGGTGATGTCGGAGACGCCGTATGCTCTGTACTTGAGCTGGGGGGATACTAATATGGAGGGCCATCTTAAGGAGTATTGGGATGCTGCCACGTTCGTGGTCTTTTGGGGTTTATGGCGTGAGAGGAACGTCCGCATTTTCAAGCAGAAATGCCAACTGGTGGTGATGGTCATGAAATCCATAAGAGATCTGCTGTGGAGCTGGGTTTCGGTTGGTGGGTATGGTAATCAAGAGGGGCCTTTCCTTTGGGACCCAGGATAAGTTGAGTAGTGTAGGTTTGGCATTCGTGCTTCTTCATGTTGCTGCTGCCCTCTGGTGGCTGCTCTTTTGTTCTCGTTTTTTCTGTTTTTGGTCGTTTTTTTGTATTGGTTTTTCAGCATCTTGCTGCACATCAATATAATTCCTTTACTAATAAAAAAAAATGTTGGTATCAGAGCCAGCCAAGCTGAACCCATCAGTCCACGTCTATCCTACTGACGTCAACATGTTCAAACCTGTTGACCTCAGATTGCCTCGGAATCTGCACCATTGGAACCGGTTTTTTTTATCTTCAACTTTCCCTCTTGGATCAAGATGATTTGAAGACTTTATCAAGGGTTTTCAAACTGATCTTTGGTTCTACATCAAAACCCTTGAAGCTCGGTTCTCTGGCTCCCAGATTTTCGTGTCAGCCTGATTAATTGCCGGATCACTTGGAAATGAATCATTTTTTGTCTATGGATCTTTTGCATATAGTCTCGTGAGATTTCATTCATAAAGTATCGAGAGAGATCTGATCTTGGTTGTGGCTTCTTACCTCACAGTTTGTCCTTTCTCCTTTTTTTCAACATAACCTATATAGATCTCTGCAAGTATTGTGTTGTATGGTGGTTGTTTGATCAAATGAGCAATATATAAAATTAGTTGAGATTGTAGTTGGATCAAATGAAATTTTTTTTTTTGAAGATTTGGTTGCATTATGATACTTCTGAGATTTTTGCAAGGTCATTTTTTATATGCTCGGGTGTGGCACCAGATTGGTGTTGATTTGGCTGCTCCGTGAGATTGCTGAGTGTTTCAACAAACTTACTTATAGGCATTCTTGCTTGTCTGTGTCGGGGTTTTTACTCTCTAAGGGATATTTTTTTTGCAATGGTCAAATTTGAAATGATGCTTTGGAATTAGAAGTGGATAATTTTTTTTAAACGTGTGTCCTGATCATGGATTCCTGCCATCAATACCAGAATTATTGCATTGGATACGATCATCTTTCTAGCTCAAATGAGTACCAGAAAGCTTTAAGGAACAGTCATCTGCTCACACTACCACTACACCTACCTCATGCTGGGTTATTGATTCGAGTGCTACTGACCATATGACAAGAGACTCTTTGGGCTATTATCTGTGTTCCCCTCCATCCACCTCTGCACAGATCCCATTGGCACAGTTCTTCAACTTCAAACCACTCTCTCATTGTCTGATGTATTACATGTTCCTCACTTATTCACCAATCTTCTTTTTCTAGTGAACTTGTTAAACAATTGTATTGTGTTGTCTTGTATTAACCCTCTAATTGTGTTTTTCAGCATCTCACCACAAACAGGATCGCTGGTAAAGGTAGTAAAGGGGTGGACTACACTATTTGGTTTAAATTCGGAGAGCCCTATTGCTGTTACTGTACCTTCATTTGACAACCCTTCCAGTTATTTCTTTCCCATTAATGCTAGTCATGATACTCTTTCATTATGACATGCCAAGTTGGCACATGTGGGTTTTCATACTTTGTGTAGCCTGATTCGATTACAAACGTTTGTAACAATGTGAAGTTTCAGTGTGAAAATTGTTCTCTTTTGAAACAAGTGTGAACTGTTTATCCTTCCTGTACGCATAGGAGCAGTGCTCCTCTTGTGTTAGTCCAGTCTGATGTCTGGTGTCCTTCCCCTATTACTTCCCTTGAAGGATTTAATTACTATGTTAGTTTCGTTGATGATTACAGTCGTGCTACATAGTCCATCTCATGAAATAGAAAGATAAAGGGTTCTCTAAATTTCAAGAATTCCATTCTGTGGTTCATACACAACATGGTGTTTCCATTAAAACTCTACTCGTTTTGATAATGGTAGCTAGTACACTTCTCATATCTTTACCCATTACCTTCTAGAGCATGGCATTGTCCCTCAGTTTTAATATCCTTATAATCTCCACCTCAATGGTGTTGCGGAGCGTAACCATTGTGAGGGATGCATATGCCTAATACCTACTAGTGCATGGCTCTTCTTACTACAATTTTCTGGATTAACTGCACTCCTCGAATTCTAGGCGGCAACACTAATCCTTTTCTCATACTGCGCCCTTCCAATTCCATGTTTCCTATTGAACCACATGTTTTTGGGTGCACTTGCTTTGTTCAAAATCTTCATCCTAGCCGTGACAAATTAGATGAGCGCTCTGTTAAGTGTGTTTTCATTGGTTACTCAGAAATCTAAGCGCTACAGATGTCGTCATCCCAAGTCTCATTGGTACTTTACTTCTATGGATGTCACCTGTTTTGAGCATATTCCTTATTTCGCTCCTAAGTCTAGTTTTATCCCATCTCCAGTACCTCTTATTCCTCTTACTCCTTTACCCCTTCCTTTGGCTCCATCAGTTCCGTCAGCTTCATCCCCATCTCCTCCATTTCAGTCCCTACTCATCTCGTGCCTGTGACTCCCCATCTCCTCCATTCGCTTCAGTCCATGGCTCTGGTACTGCATTTTTCCTAATTACCTGCACTCCTCAAATTTTAGGCAGCATTAATCCTTTTCTCATACTGTGCCCTTCCAATTCCAAGCCGCGACAAATTTGATGACCACTCCATTAAGTGTGTTTTCATTGGTTACTCAAGTAAGTCTAAGGGCTACAATGTCAATGATCCTCAGTCTCATCAGTACTTTACTTCTGTAGACGTCACCTATTTTAAGCATATTCCTTATTTCGCTCCTAAGTATAGTTTTATCCCATCTCCTGTACACCCTTTTCCTCTTACTCCTTTATCCCTTCCTGTGGCTCCATCAGTTCCATCAGCTCCATCAGCTTCATCCCCATCCCCCCCTTCGTTTCAGTCCCTACTCATCTCATTCCTGTGACTCACCCCTCACAAGCTTGCCCCTTGCAGCAGCAACAAAATCTACGCTTTTATGCCTGCAGACATCAGCATATAGTCCCCTCGGTTGTACCGCAACCTCTGTCTTCTGTGCCTGTTCATCTTGTAGATAATCCTATCCCCTTGCACTCTAGCCCAATTCCTGGATCTTCTACTCATATCCCTACATCTGATCTTGATTTACCCATGGCTCTTTACAAGGGGGTTTGTCCATGTACTACTCTTCACCCTCGTATAAAGTTTGTGTGCCACCAGGCAGTCTCTCCTGTTAGAAAATATTAGGAACAGAAATCCGAAAATGATGAAATGGGCAAGAGAAATTGGACTTGAGGCACGCAATCACTATCTTTAAAACGCTATTCGCTCCCTCCTCGAGTTTGCAAAAGGGTTCTAGCGAGACATTTCCAGGATACAACGAACCCAATCTCTTGGATGTGATCCATTACTTTGCAACAATAGAGGATCACCCCAGAAAACTCAATCTGATGAAGTACCAACAAAAGGCGAAAGCAAGAGGAATTCTCAAGTTGTATGCAAGGATTTCAATGGATTTTCAGAGTATCTGAAATTCTGTTTAGAGATCTCCTTATAGAGATCTCAAGTGCATGTTCAATATGATTGTTGGACCTACAGTCATATTTTAGACGGCTCAGATCTCTCAGAGATCTCAACTGCTTCATTCAACGGTTGTATGAAAGGTTGCACCTTTTCGAATTCAAATTCGAACAGTTGCACACCTTTATAAGCGGTTATGAAACGGTTAGGTCCAACGGTCAAAATTTTGACCAATCCGTTTGGCCCAATAGAATTGAATTGACCCATTGATTAGTGGGCCCCACCCGACCCATGAATAATCTGACCGTTAGATCTACATGGTCAAAAGGTCAAACCTCTCATTGCGACGATGCGCACGTGCAAAGTGTGTGCACCTAAAGCGCCAATGCGCCTAAACGTCAATCGCCACGCACACCCGCGCGTGTGGGTGAACGCGGCGGCTCGCCGTTAGGCACACTCTTCTCTTCTTATTGTCAAACAATAATAGAAAGTGCAAGGTACTATATATAGCATAGACACTTTTTACATTTACCAATGTGGGACTATTAATTTGTATACAGAACTTGAGAACATCTATTGCCTAAAACCCAACCCACAAAACTAAGAAATCAAAATAAAGTTTTATTTTCTTTAAATTTATTAAAATATTTATTATATTAGTAATAAATATAACAATCTCGCACAAATTTAAAATAAAATAAAGACACCGGTATCGAAAATATGTGCATACCATGAAAGGTACCTTTTGGGTTTGAACCTTCACTTAGTGCAAACTTATCAAAGTCTTAATAGGGTGCACAGAGACCATAGTCTTGAACTGAGGATCCTATGTGACAAGACCGGATAAATAGCACACACATAATTTCTTAAGATCGAGTTTTCTATAAAGCTAGCACTATTATGGCCTTATGCTTATATCCTAGTTTCATGAATGCTTTTTGAGAAAAATCATAATCTCATAGGAAGCGGCCACACCTCCGCATTCACATAGGTGGGTCTGTCAAATGTGTTTCTGTAATCAAACATATTAACATAAAATGTTACAAATTTATTAAGAGTAAATATTCAACCTTCTCTTTACCATTACAGATTTCAAGCACTTTACACCTATCTTGGGATGAACATTTTAACTAAATTAAAGTGCTTCTAATCATCACTCTCATGTCATACTCTTCTATTGAACTTAAGGATTTGTTGTAGAAATATTAAGTTGGATTTCTGACATAGGTGATCCACTATATGGTTTTAGTCATATCCCGATATATGTTTTCTTTACTAATTCTCTAAAAAGTCCTTTGGTAAACGGATCAGCCAAATTATTATTGGTCCGAATGCAGTCTATCCTAATTACTCCATCCTTGAGTAATTCTTTAACATAACGGTGTCGTAGACCAATATGTCTATTCATTCTATTATAAACTTTATTGTAGGTTTTTGCTCTTGCAGCCTCACTATCACAATTTATTGTAATAGGTGACATAGGCTTTGGCCACAAGAATTTCCAAGAGTAAATTCCGAAGTCATTTTGCCTCTTTTCCACATGTCGTCAAGGCAATAAACTCAGATTCCATTGTGGAATGAGTAATACATGTTTGCTTTTTAGATCCCCACGACATCGCAGCACCACCGAGAGTGAATGCCCATCCACTCGTTGCCTTAGATTCATCTGAATCTGAATTCCAACTTGCATCATTGTATCCTTCTAAAATATTAGGAAAACCAGAGTAATTTTAACCATAATTTACAGTTCCTTTTAAATATCTAAATACACAAGATATAACATTCTAATGATCATGACATGGATTATTTTTTTTTGAACGGTAATAAGCAATTTATATTGATACGCAGCAAGACGCTGACGAAAGAGCAATACAAAAGGACACGACCAAAAAACAAGAAAAACAAAAACTTCAAACACCTACCTCCAGACATAACCCCCCCCCCCCCAAACTTAACCTGGATCCCACACGAAAACATCCCCCCCTACCCCCCATCCCCTTTAGCAGCCCAGAACCACATTAGGTCACGAACCTGCTTCATGATCATCCCAACCGGTTGACTTTGTTGTTCAAAAATCTTGCGGTTTCTTTCCCCCCACAAGGTCCAGAACACAGCGTAAGGTGCAAGCCTCCAATAAACAGATGTAAGACCTTCAACATGAGTGGCTTCCCACATCAAGAATTGACAAAGGGGTGTCACCGGCTTAACCCACGACATACCGAAGGACTCAACGATAATACCCCAAATTTCATGAGCCACCATACAATGCAGCATAATATGAGCAGCAGACTCCTCCTCCTTGTTACACATAACGCAGCAATTCTGAATGTCTTTCCCCCGACGAATGAGCTGATCCAAGGTTAGAATCCGTTCTTTGAACATGGTCCACATAAAAAACTTGATTTTAGCTGGAATGGGCTCCTTCCACAGCCTGGCCCCTTCAAACCTGATCAAGGGTCTAGATGATAACAACTTATAGTAGGACTTAACCGAGAACAAGCCCTCTCTACTTGGGCACCACCTTCACTAATCACATCCAGCAAGGTTGCGTTGGGAACCATAAATCAGCAACATTAGGTTAGAAAAAGATGTCACCTCCTCATCCCTCAACATCCTTCTACTTTTCACTCAGCACCACTCGCCATTATCCGATTGCATTGCCGTACTTTTCACTCAGCACCACTCGCCATAATCTGTTCACTTACTCTTCCCTCCCCACCCGCCAAAACCACTTACCAAGTAGCGCTATATTAGTCGACTTCAAACTCCGGATACCCAGGCCTCCGTATCGAACTGGTAAGACAACGGTGTCCCAATTGACAAGATGGTACCATCTATGAGTCGTCCCCGAGCCCTCCCATATAAAGTATTTTTGGATTTGTTCAAGGCGCTTGATGATTTTCTTCGGGCATTTAAAAAGAGACATGTAAAAGATAGGCAATGACGACAAGACCGACTTGAGCAGTGCAAGACACCCCCCAATGTTAAGCAACCTTCCTTTCCACGTTGGCAATCTTTGCTCAAACCGCTGCACATCCGGCTCCCAGTCCCTAGCTTTGGGGTATCTCAGACCAAGGGGCATACCCAGATAACGAATAGGGAAGTACTTCCAACACAATTCACCGAGCGAGCCAAATCTGCTAATAGAGCATCATTAATGCCAATACCCGATATTGCAGATTCAGAGAAATTGATCCTTTAATCCGATACCGCTTCGTAAATGGAAAGCACATCAGTCAAGGACTTAAATTCCTGAACATCAGCTTGCCTAAAGATTAAAGTGTCATCCGCAAACTGGAGGTGCGTCATGATTCTGCCTTGCGCTCCCACCTTGATACCCATTATGAGGTTAGATAACCTGGCTCTAGTGATCAGCCCAAATAGAGCTTTTCCCACCATGTTAAAAAGGAACGGAGATAGCAGATCCCCTTGGCGAAGTCCACGTGAACTCTTAAAATAACCGACAGGTGTACCATTTACAAGGATCGAGAACTAGGCCGAGGAATAATAGCCCCTCATCCATTTTCTCCAGGTCTCCCCAAAACCAAACCTGCGCATCATATAATCGAGGCAATCCCAGCTCACCCGATCGTAGGCCTTTTCCATGTCCACCTTCCAAAGGGCAGCCGGTTTGTGGTGAAAAAGGGTCGAATGGATGGTCTCCTGAGCCAACACAACCTGATCAAGTAACTGGCGCCCCGCAGCAAAAGCCCCTTGAGTAGCAGAGGTAATGGTACCCATGACAGGCTTAAGACGGTTAGCCAATACCTTAGCGATGATTTTATATAGACAATTAGTGAGACTTAGAGGTCGGAAATCAGCAATATCCTCAGCCCCCTCCACCTTGGGGATGAGGGTGATGAACGTAGAATTAAGACTGCGCCCTATAAAACCAGATTTGTGGAATTCCTTCAGCACCTCCATTAGGTCCTCAATATTCTGCCAAAAACACCTGAAAAACTCCATTCCATATGCTAAGTCAGGTCTAGTACAGTGCATTGCATACATCAAACTACCGATTACTCTAGCATATTATAACTGATTTACAGATCTACCTTTATTATAAAACAGTTTGATGCTAGGATCATATAGTGTAGATGCAAGTTTACCATCTAAATAATTATATTTCTTGAGAATTTTCTCTATGTAATGAGACTGAGTTAAAGTAAGCTCATTATCATTTCTCATTATTTTGATTCCTAAGATGACATCGGCATTACCCATATCTTTCATATCAAAATTGGAAGAGAGAAAAGATTTAGCATCCATTATACTATCTAAATCAGTACCAAATAGAAATATATCATCTACATATAAACATATGATAACTCTCTTATTTGCAGAAAATTTACTATAAACACATTTATCAGATTCATTAATTTTGAAATCGTTAGAAACAATAACACTTTCAAATTTTTCATGCCATTGTTTAGGAGCTTGTTTTAAACCATAAAGAGATTTAATTAATTTACAAACTTTATGCTCCTGTCCGGTCATTACAAAACCTTCAGGTTGTTTCATATAAACTTCTTCCACTTCACCATTTAATAATGCGATTTTTACATCCATTGATGAATTTGTAAATGATAAATAGAAGAAAATGCTATTAAGATCCTAATAGTCGAAATTCTGGCTACTGGCGCATAAGTATAAAAAAAGTTAATACCTTCTTTTTGTTTAAATCCTTTTGCCACTAATCGGGCCTTAAACTTATCTATAGTTCCACCAGCTTTTAGTTTTCGTTTGAAAATCTATTTACAACCTATAGGTTTAGATCCTCCAGGAAGATCAACTAGTTTTCACATTTTACTATCCATTATAGATTCTATTTAATTATTTATTGCTTCCTTCCAAAAGGCAGCATCTTGCGATTTCGTAACCTCATCAAATGTTAAAGGATTATTTTCGATATGAAAAGAAAACATGATTTCCTTTACTTGTTCTGTTCTTGTTCTCTCTAGTATAAACATATAAAAATCTGAACCAAAATATTTTTCTTTTCGCACTCTTTTACTTCTTCTGAGATCCGTGTTTTCTATATTTTCAGAATTTATAATTAATTTTTCTTTATCAGAATTTTCATTAATTTTAGGAATAGAAGAAAAATAATGTTCATAAAATTCAGCATCTCTAGATTTAATTATATTGTTTTGATCAAGTACACCCTTAGATTCAGTTACCAAAAATCTGTAGGCTTTACTGGTTAATGAGTATCCAAGAAATACGCATTCAACGGCTCTATTACCTAATTTGGGTCTTTTAAGATCTGGTAATCTAACCAGTGCTCGACTCCTCACACTTTGAGGTATTTAAGATTTGGTTTTCTTTTCTTCCATAACCCATAGGAAGTTATACTAGAACTCTTTTGGGGTACTCTATTTAAAAGATGACTAGTGAGAAGTGCTTCACCCCATAAATTTTAATTTAAATTTAAATCAGAATTTAAAAGCATAGTATTTACCATTTCTATTGAAGTTCGATTTTTCCTTTCTGTTGTACCATTTTATTAAGTGTATGGGGCAGTCATAAGATGTACGACCCCCATATTTTCACAAAATTCACTAAAATCATTTGAAGTGTATTATCCTCTTCTATCAGATTTTAAAGTTTTAATTTTAAAATTTAACTGATTCTAAACTTCTTCTTTATAAGCTTTAAATTTTTCTAAAGCTTTATCTTTATGTTTTAGCAAATAAACATAAGTATATTTAGAATAGTCATCAATAAATGTTATAAAATATATTTTTCCTCCTCTAGTTAAAATACTATTTAAATCCCAAATATCAGTATGAATGAGTTCTAAAATCTGAGATTTTCTTTCTACTTTATTAAAAGGTTTTCTAGTGATTTTAGTTTGAACACAAATTCTACATTTTTCATGATTATTTTTCTCGCATCTAGGAATTAATCCTAATTCTATAATAGAATTTACACGATTAACATTCACATACTCTAATCTATCATGTCATAATGAAAGAGAATCAACAATATAAACAGAAGGCATTTCATTGATTACATTCAATTTAAACATCCCATTACAGACATATCCTTTCCCCACGAATACACCACCCTTAGTAATTACAACTTTATCTGATTCAAACACTAACTTGAAACCATGTTTATTGAGTAAACTGATTGAAATAAGATTCTTACGAATCTCAGGAACATACAGTACATCAATCAAAGTAAGGGTCTTATCAGAGGTCAATTTGAGATTGATTTTCCCTGAACCCTTGACCTTTGTAGTTGAAGCGTTCCCCATGAAGAGCTCTTGTCCGTTCGTGTCCTCCACATAATTGGCAAAAAAAGATCTGCAGTTAGAAACATGCCTAATGGTACCAGAATCAATCCACCAATCTCTTTCAACCATATTGATTTCGGAAATCATGGCTACAAACTTTTCTTCAGTCACATTCGCTTGAGATTCTTTCTCCCTTTTCAGAAGTCTGCAATCCTTTTGAAGTGATCGAGTTTACCACAGTGATAACAACAACCCTTTTTCTTCTGGCTCTGATGACCTTGGCTCTTATTTTTCTTGTTAGCCTTATCATAATTGAAGTTGCTTTCCGCTTTCCATGTGATTTGGGCATGACAACTTCCATCATATGAGCCTTTGAAATTAATTGAGATTGCTAGTCTTTCTTGTCGCGAACACGAAGTTCGTTTTCGACTCGAAGATGGTGGCACAACTCTACAACAGAAAGTTCTTTCTTTTTATGTTTGAGAGTGTTTCTGAAGTCCTTCCATGAGGCAAGCAATTTGTGGATAATTGCATGATTGTAAAAGATGGGATCCATTTTTTAGCCCTCTTGATTAATTTGGCCGATAATATACTGAATCTCATGAACTTGATTGTAATCTAAATACTGACTTACAATGAAGCTTTTTGTACTGGCATCTTCTGTTTTGTACTTTGTCTCCAGCTCCTTTCAAAGTTCCATTGTAGGCGGCATGCTCTGGTACACATCGAAAAGTGAATTTGCTAGCATATTGAGAATGTGCCCTTTACAAATATAATCATCTTGCGCTCCCATTTCTGACGATTACGGACATTGGCAAGAGATTCTCCATCATAATCTTCAAGCTCCGCGGGTTTTGGAGTGGTTAGGACATAAGCAACTTTCAAAGTCGTCAGTATGAAATGTATCTTTTGTTGCCATCTTCTAAAGTTGTTGCCATTGAATCGCTCCAATTTGAAGAAGTCGTGAGTGATCACTTTCAGATTTGAAGCCATGATAATATAGAATAGCATTTTAAAATTGTTAGAAAATATTAGGAATAGAAATCTGAAAATGATGAAATGGGTAAGAGAAATTGGACTTGAGGCACGTAATCGCTATCTTTAAAACACTATTCGCTCCCTACTCGAGTAAATCCTCGAGTTTGCAAAAGGGTTCCAGCGAGATGTTTCCAGGATATAATGAGCCCAATCTCTTGGTTGCGATGTGATCTACCACTCGAATGCACAAACACCACCGCACATTCGAATGTATAAGCCCATTGCTTTTATATATATATATACACACACACACACACGAAAAAAATAAAAACATGTACTATTACTAAGCCATATACCTAGGTGGTTGGAATTTCAAGTAGTATCTGAATACCAATGTTTATGTCTCTGCTTTCTAGGGCAGGAAATTGGTATGAACATGCAATGGATGTGATAGTGGGATGCTGGCTTATGAATGCCCTGCAGAGAATTATATGAGAACTTGATACCAAGTTCAATCCTGTCATGAGAGTTCATGAAGTAACATTTTTTAGGAAATTGATAATGCAATAACACGAAGAAATTTAAAGACGAACTAGACATTCGATACAGTAACAACCTAGATGTGCTTGTTATGCCTTACACTTGGTACCAACTTATAGGCTTCTCTTGTCGGATGTTGTTCATGAGTGTGTGCCATAAATTTTAGGTTGGTAGCTAATTCCAGGTCATGATCATATAAAAAAGTGTCCATGAAAAAAAAAAAAATGAGTATCTAACAATACCAAATTTAAGTGTTGTTTCTTCACCGACAAATTTTGACGGGGAACGTCACGAAAAAAAAAAAAAAATTACTGTTCATGTGAACAGTGATGGACGTCCGTGATGAACAGTGACGGACGTCCGTGAAACACTGACGGACGTCCGTGATTTTGCCCCTTCATCGTCGTGGGTCACGGACGTCGTAGAACCTTGAGACGTCCGTGAAATTTGAGTTTTTTTAGCGGCTTTTTGTGTTTTATTTCTATTAGAACTCTTTATTTCGAATTTTAATTATTGGTGGCCTATATATAGAGGCTTGTAAAGACTTTTTAATTAGTTATTGAATATTTTGAATGCTTTTATGCTTGAATATTCTTTGCCTGAGATGGGTTTGGTGTGAGGCCAAGGGAGTGATTCCTAAAAGCCATTGTTATCTTCTCTATTATATTGGTTATCTCTCGATCTGTTTGCTTCCCTACACGTAGCCTAATTGTTTCCTTCGATCCCAAAACCCTAAGCCTATTTGAAACCCTAAATCAAACATAGCCAACACCTTTTTCAAAACCATAAACCTGTTACAAAACCAAAACCTATTACAGACCCATAACCTAATTCCGCCACCCTGGTTCGAACCGTGAATCTACATCGGATCGAAGACGAGCGCCTAAGCCTGGAAAAGCTAGAGTTCTATCTCTAGGCCGATCTTGCCTCAAATCTACTCACAGATTTGGACCCTAACTGGATCTCGTGTGATCTACCAACCTGAATTCTCTGAACCCTAAGGTATTTAAGATAGTTTTGAGATTACGCTTGATTAAATTCTAATTAATTTCGGCAAATCGCATTAAAATCATATTCCGCATTTTAGGGTTATCGTCCCGCGTCAGTTTTGGTATCAGAGCCCTAGGTTTTCTAGGTTAGGGCATTTTATTTGTCATATTTATTTTATTGCATTATTTTTTTTCGTTTGTGAGTCCATATTGCATGCCATATTAGAACCCTAATAGACCTTGTGATCACCATGGCTTCGGATGAGGTTCTTAGTACTCTTAGAGCTATGCGAGAAGAATTGGGTGCAATTAGTGCACGTTTGAATATCATTGAGCAAGCCCAAACATCCCTAGGAGTTGGTAATGATAGATTACGTGATCGAATCAACCAACTGGAAGCGATGGATGGGCTGGAAAATCAGCACCAAGAGCGTGAATGTCCCCACTTGGAACGTAATGGTCGCCAAGACAATCGGAATCAGAGGGATCATCGTAGAGATGACTATGACCCCGAAGTTCAACTCCTTAAGAATGTCCGAGTTGAGATTCCGACTTTCGATGGAAGAATGGACCCTACCGTCATCCTCGATTGGCTTTCTGACATGGACAAACACTTTGATTGGTATGCCATGAATGACGACCGTTGCGTTAGACTCGCAAAAATGAAGTTGGTTGGCCAAGCTCGGCTTTTCTGGCTCAATGTTGAGCGCATTAGGGTGAACGCGGGTTGTCCTCCCATTACCCGTTGGGACGACATGAAGGAACGACTTTCATCGAGAAGTATGTTCCTTTATCATACCACCAACGCCTCCTCGACCGATTAAGGCAAACTTACGCCAAGGTGGTATGCCCGTGACCGAGTACATTGCCAAATTCGAAGAATTCATGATGAGGGCAAAAGTATCGGAAGACCCTGAAATCACTCTCTAGATTCCGCACTGGATTGCGACTTGATTTGCAGAAAGAGTTGATTTCTCACCCTGTAGAAACTCTTGAAAGATGCTATGCCGTTGTGCAAGATCTCGAACGGTATCTGAAAACTACGGTGGTGAAGAGGACCGAGTCCCAATATAGTAGCCAAGCGATCCAAAGGAGGGCGATTCAATCCTCCTCCCAAACCTACACAACCCGCCTACCAATTCTAGGTTTGAAAAGGGAAAAGGCGGAGAATCCTCAAGGGTTAATTCTCAAGTAAAATGCTATAAATGTCATGGGATGGGCCCAATGCCCTCTGAAAGAACCCCAAAGGACTCTCTTCATTGGGGGAGAGGAGGATGATAATGGGCTAGTGGCTGAAGAGGAAGTATTTGAGCCGGTCAGCACGTCCGGTGATGAGGAGGGTGATGCTGGTGGTCATCCTTCAGTTGTGAGGTGTGCTCTTGCTGACCTCAGCAGGATGAAAAGGATGATGGCGTGGGAGAACATCTTCCACACCTATGCGATTCGGTGAAAAGAATTGTAGGGTCATCGTGGATAGCGGTAGTTGCACTAATGTTATATCAACTCATGCCGTACGCCGCTTAGGGCTTACACCTGAAGCCCACCCGAGACCTTATAAAGTCGCATGGGTCAATTCTTCATCCATTCCCGTGTCGAAAAGGTGTCGTGTACCGATTCAGTTAGGTTCTTATTCGGACACCTTATGGTGCGATGTGGTGCCGATGGATGTGGGCCATATTATTTTGGGAAGGCCGTGGCTCTACGACATGGACGTGACTCTTTCTGGTCGAACAAACATCTGCACGTTCATGCATAAGGGCAAAAAGATCACTTTACACCCTTTGCCTCCCAAAACACCATCGACCAACACCGTTGAAAAGAAGGGCGAGTCTTCTAAATCCATTAATATTGTGAGCCCTTCTGAGTTCGAGAAAGCATCGAAAGATGAGAGTGTGGTGTATGTAGTTGTCACCGTAGAGAGTGCTCTCGAGTCGGTGAGCGAGTGTCCCCAGGAGGTTGAGCCGATTTTAAAAGAGTTTACGGATGTCTTCCCTGAAGACTTACCAAACGAACTCCCTCCTCTGCGTGATATCCAACACGCAATAGATTTGGTTCCCGGATCTACCTTACCGAACCTGCCCCACTATAGGTTGAATCCGGTTGAGCACGCCGAGTTAACTCGGCAAGTCAATGAGCTCCTTCAGAAGGGGTTCATCCAAGAGAGTTTGAGCCCGTGTGCCTGCCCTACTCACTCCTAAGAAAGATGGTACGTGGCGCATGTGTGTGGATAGTCCGCAATCAATAAGATTATCAAGTATATCGGTTTCCCATACCAAGGCTCGATGATATGCTCGACATGATGGTTGGTGCCACTATCTTTTCAAAGATAGACCTTAAAAGTGGCTACCATCAAGTCCGCATCCGCCCCGGTGATAAGTGGAAAACCACCTTTAAGACTAAGGATGGTCTTTACGAGTGGATGGTCATGCCTTTTGGGCTTTCTAATGCCCCGAGTACTTTCATGCGACTCATGACCCAAGTGTTGAGGCCGTTTCTAGGCAAATTCCTTGTTGTTTATTTCGATGACATCTTGATCTATAGTCACGACAAGGATCAACACTTGACCCACCTTAGGCTGGTTTGTGAAACCCTCAAGGGCGAGAAGTTGTTTGCCAATTTCAAGAAGTGCACTTTCATGCAGCATTCCATTGTCTTCTTGGGATTCATTATCTCGGCCAATGGAATGGTCGCGGACCCTGAAAAGGTGAAAGCCATTGTGGAGTGGCCCGAACCAAAGAACATACACGATGTCCGCAGCTTCCATGGCTTGGCTACTTTCTATCGTCGCTTCATCAGAAGCTTTAGCACCATTATGGCCCCAATTACAGATTGCATGAAAAAAGGGGATTTTAAATGGGGCAAAGCGGCGACAAAAGCCTTTGCCGAGATCAAACAACGAATGAGTAGCGCACCCGTCATGCGATTGCCGGACTTTTCCAAAGTCTTTGAAGTTGCATGTGATGCATCGGGTGTAGGCATAGGAGGAGTGCTTAGCCAAGAAGGTCACCCTGTGGCCTATTTTAGCGAAAAACTTAACGAGGCGAAGCAAAAATACTCCACCTATGACAAGGAATTCTATGCGGTCGTTCGATCTCTTTGGTATTGGAAACATTACCTTAGACCGCAGGAATTTGTGTTCTCTGACCATGAAGCCTTACGCTTTCTTGCTTCACAGAAGAAGTTGAACCCAAGGCACGCGAAGTGGGTGGAGTACCTTCAAGGGTTCACATTCGTGTTACAGCATAACGCCGGTGCTGAAAATAGGACCGATGCACTTAGTCGGCGAGTGGTGACTTTGCGCACAATGAGCACCGAGGTCGTCGGGTTCGAAAAGTTAAAGGATGAGTACCCCGAGTGCCCAGATTTTGGGGTTGAGTACACTGCTCTCCTTAGTAACCCGATCAGCACACACTCTGTGTACACCATCCAGGATGGGTACTTGTTTAAAGGCAATCGCCTTTGCATCCCTCGCACTTCATTGCGTGACTTTCTCATTTGGGAGTTACATGCTGGAGGGATGGCCGGACATTTCGGGCGTAATAAAACTGTTGCGCTCGTAGAGGATAGGTTCTTTTGGCCTAGCCTGATGAGAGATGTCGCTCGGGTTGTCAAACATTGTCGTACTTGCCAAGTGTCAAAACAGACCAAACAAAATACCGGCTTGTACACTCCTTTACCCGTGCCACACACACCGTGGCAAGACCTCTCTATGGATTTCGTGCTTGGACTTCCTAAGACCCCTAGGAAGCACGACTCCATCTATGTCGTAGTGGACCGATTTTCCAAAATGGCCCACTTCATTCCTTGTTCCAAAACCTCTGATGCATCCCATATTGCTAAACTGTTTTTCACGGAGGTAGTACGTCTTCATGGGTTGCCCAAAACCATTGTGTCTGATAGGGATGTTAAATTCACTAGTTATTTTTGGAAGACCCTTTGGCACATGATGGGCACATTGCTCCAATTCTCAACAGCTTACCACCCTCAAACGGATGGCCAAACCGAAAGCACCAATAGGAGCCTTGGGAATCTCCTTCGTAGTCTTGTCGGTGATCATGTTAGGACCTGGGATACCATCTTACCCACAGCTGAGTTTGCATATAATAATTCTGTCAATAGGTCCATAGGCATGAGTCCTTTTGAGGTAGTGCATGGTCATAGGCCTAGGACCCCATTAGATTTGATCCCCATGTCTGCATCCCATAGAGTGTCAGAGTCCGTCGATGCATTTGCACAACACATTCATAGCTTGCATGCCGAAATTAAACAAAAAATTAATTCAAGCAACAGTCAATATAAATTATCTACAGATGCTCACGGTGTCTAAAGAATTTAACGTGGGTGATTATGTGATGGTCCGGGTTAGGCTTCGGTTTCCTGGATCGCAAAGAAGCTCAATCTCGGTATTTGGGCCTTTTAGAATTTTGGCTAAGAGTGGTCCCTAATGCATCGTGCTCGAGCTTCCTCCGAATGCACGGGGTTAGTACAACGTTCAATGTGGAGGACCTGGTTCCTTACTTGGGTTTCACCCCACCTCCTGAAAACCCACTCCAGCCACCCCCTAGTCCCAGCCCTAATCCAACCTTGCAACCTATACCTCTTCCTTCCCCACGCAGGCAGAGATCAGATGAGATAGAAGATATAATTAACGATCATGCCGTCTCTACACAGGACGGGGGATTCCAGAAATACTTGGTTAAATGGGTCGGCAAACCGGAGTCCGAAAACACTTGGGTCCAAGAAAATGAAGTTCGCCGCTTGAAGCCCAATTCGCTAGATATCTACCACGAGCGTGTTTCGCCGGTGATGAAACCTTTTTGGTCGAGGAATTGATGGGGCGCCACATACATGGACATTGGATTCGGACCACATCGTTTCTACCGGCGTCGAAAGAAGAGGAGAGGGAGCCCGAATCCGAGTACCACATGCGTGTTTCATCGGTGATGAAACATTTTGAGTGGAGGAGAATGACGGGGAACGTCACGAAAAAAAAAATTACTGTTCATGTGAACAGTGACGGACGTCCGTGAACAGTGACGGACGTCCGTGATAAAGATGTGTGTGACGGACGTCGTGATTTTGCCCTTCATCATCGTAGGTCACGCGGACGTCGTGAACTCTGGGACGTCCGTGGACGTCGTGACGGGCTTCCGAAATTTGAGTTTTTTTTAGCGAAAACTTGCCTTTTTGTGTTTTATTTCTATTAGAACTCTTTATTTCGAATTTTAATTATTGGTGGCCTATATATAGAGGCTTGTAAAGACTTTTTAATTAGTTATTGAATATTTTGAATGCTTTTATGCTTGAATATTCTTTGCCTGAGATGGGTTTGGTGTGAGGCCAAGGGAGTGATTCCTAAAAGCCATTGTTATCTTCTCTATTATATTGGTTATCTCTCGATCTGTGTTTGCTTCCCCTACACAGTAGCCTAATTGTTTCCTTTCGATCCCAAAACCCTAAGCCTATTTGAAACCCTAAATCAAACATAGCCAACACCTTTTTCAAAACCATAAACCTGTTACAAAACCAAAACCTATTACAGACCCATAACCTAATTCCGCCACCCTGGTTCGAACCGTGAATCTACATCGGATCGAAGACGAGCGCCTAAGCCTGGAAAAGCTAGAGTTCTATCTCTAGGCCGATCTTGCCTCAAATCTACTCGCGCATCGGACTGGACCCTAACTGGATCTCGTGTGATCTACCAACCTGAATTCTCTGAACCCTAAGGTATTTAAGATAGTTTTGAGATTACGCTTGATTAAATTCTAATTAATTTCGGCAAATCGCATTAAAATCATATTCCGCATTTTAGGGTTATCGTCCCGCGTCAAATTTTCTACCAAAAAAGTATAGAATCTGAGTAATAAAAGGAGCTTCCTGAGTACATATAGATGACAACCTATGTACTACCATAGATACAAAGCCGCAGTATCATCAACCCCGCTTATTATGACAAAAAGAAGGGAAAAAAAAAACAAAAGAAGACTGATAACCATAAGCATGTCGAGACTATATATAATATTTAATCATACAAAAGGACAGTTGATAATAAATGAGAGAAATGGAACTTACTTCTTTAGAATTCTTTTCAGAAATGGGAGCGTCTCCTGTAACTGGTCTAGTTGAGATAGACCTTGTACAAATGTTACAGGAATAAGAAACAAAAACATAAATACAATTGAAGCAATAAGAGTTCCTATTCGACGGATCCAAAGCTGTCTGTAAGGAATCCATAGGTTGGACCAATATACATCATGTGGTTCTGGGGCCAGATCAGTGACCCATAACATGGGATTCGATGATTGAAGAACTTGTGAAGCAATGAATGCAGCATACCGAGTCTTGAAGAAAACAAAAGCAGCAGCACATACCTGCATGAAATATCAAATAATTTAGAATAGGTTAACACTTTGTCACTGCAATCGCTGGAAACTATTGACTGTGCAGATATTTAAACTTTATCTTTTAATTCAAACTAACCTAAAAAGAAAAATATTCAAACATAATTAACATAGCTTTATATAGTGGCATCCATGCTCCCTAAAGGCAATCTGCTAATCACTTCGCTGGTTATTATTTATTTCTTTCTCCACAATACTGGCTTATTATTTATTTATTTCCTTTGTTTGGGCAATTAATACTACATCATTCAAAAATAATATATATGGAATCTCTTCTTGTATGTCTATGATTAATACATCCATGACCAAGGCAAACAAGTAAGTTGCCAAGGCAGATCCTTGATGTAGCTCAAGTTCGACAGGGAACTCACTTGTCCCTTCATGTGTGTACTTCTTTCACTAGTTTTCTCCCTCTCATACATGTCTTGGATAATCTAAGATTCCAAATAAATAAGTTCGAGACCAATTTCTCCCTTAGTGTCCAGCAGATTATTTGTCTCGGCACTCTATCATAACCCTTCTCCAAATCAATAAAGACATGAGACACACCAACACTCCCCCTGGATTTGGTGCATAGATATCTATCATGCCCAACTTGGAGGTAAGTTCATGCAGTCAATTTCCTCCAACAACCTTTGTAAGTATGTTGGCAAACTAACCTTCAAATCTTACTTGAGGTGTACAAAACTCATTTGATTCATCCTTCTTGCGAATAAAATTGTAGTCGACTTCAATATGCTCGGTTCTTTCTTGACAATACCAAATTTTCAACAACATGAGTGCTGCTTCATTGTCTTAATAAAGAGTCATGGAATTTTTTACGTCTATTCCAAGATTAGTCAAGATAAATCTCAGCCACATCCCTTCGCAAGCACCTTGGGATATGGCTTTGTATTCTCTTTCAGCACTGGAGTTGGGAGACTACATGCTTCTTCTTACTTTTCCACATGACTAGGCTCTCCCTAGGAATGTTTAATAACCTAAAATAGACCTGTCACACAAAGAACCAGCCTAACAGCATCAATAAAAGCCATAGCATCTAGATGCCCATGATTGTAGAGAAGGCCCCATCCTCAGTTGCCTTTCAATTACCTCAAAATCCTATACACATCATCCAAATAAATGGTCCTCGATGTATGCATATGCTGCATTAAACTCTCACAACATAAGCAATGTCCGTAGTTGGATAGATGAGTTTTCTACAAGTCGTTGATACATACACGCATCCTTGTTCACCATCACCTCTATTAAGTTATTGGTTTTGCTCATTAGGAGTAACAACGGTTTTATACCCAACATCCCGGTTTGCTTCAATACATCGAGGGTGTATTCCCTTGGGATAGAGCTATCCCCCTTTTTACATATGGCCACCTCAATTCCCAAGAAGTATTTAAGTGGGTGTGTACACAAACAAATTTGTATATGACTAAATTCATTTACAAATGGATTGCATCAAATTTTCCCTCACTAGGAGAGGGTTTTATTAACTTGGTGGATTTATACACTTCAGGGTATCGCCTTCAATGCCCCATGAATTACATAAAAAATTGAATTCCTCTGATTAAAAGCTACGAAAGGAACAAAAAATGCATCTCTAAAAATAATTAAACCTCTAGACTCTAGCTCTTTATTAGCATTGTCATCATGGTCTTTGTCTTCAACGTCGAAACCTCCGAAAGTGTATCCTTAGCATGCTCCATCCGTCTGAAATCTGCCTGATATGAAATAAGGCATATGGATGTATGCGCCTTCGCGCAATAAATCATATCCATCCTTTGGATATTTTGACAAGATTATGGATATACTCTCAGGCAACATAAGTTCATGGAAGAACCTTAATATCTCGTCATGATGCCAAGTTTCAAACGTAAGATTGAACACAGTCCATAGCTGATCATCGAAATCACAACATTTTTATCATTAGGAAGTCTTAACCTTAATCAAAATCACCGAATTCCTTGGAATTCGGATTTTGCTTACATGATGAACCTTGATCTCGGCCTTAGCCTTTTACAAGTTCATCATAAATCAAACCTAGGTTCAAATATCCCCTATGGTATGTTGGTCTTATTTCAGAATGATTGATCATAATTTAGAAGTTAGATCTCATTATTTGGGTGATTTGGGCTATTTTCCCAATATGGCCCCATTAACGCTTTGTATATGTTTAACCTTCGTCGTTTGCGATGGGACATTGCGCATGGTTGATTGCATATTTTCGAATCGAACCTGCCCTCGTTTTAAAAGGAATTTCCTATCTTGAGGTTAAGGTCTGAATCCTTAATTTAAGAGATCGATGGCCCAAACCGTGAGGGAAACTCCAACAATGAGAGGGTTGATTGCGATCACGTAGGATGATGTCCCTCTTGTAATCGTATTTTCACATTTGAACCCTTCGAAAGGGGAACTAAGTTTCATAGTGGTCTCATAACCTGGGCGACACCCGTGATCATTGCTAGGGGAATTACCTAGCTCAGGGTTACGTTTGAACCCTTAATTTAAGGGATCGATGGAGCGAAGCATGAGGGAAACTCCTTAAGATCACAGAGTCATGGTCCTCCCATAAGAGGATTAATTACATTATTGGGTTACACCCCTCCCGTGAGAGAGGAAAAACAGTAAAAACTTAGGCCCATTCTCTCCGAATTCGTAAGTGCAACCTGAGCATACATGGGTTTAGGTGTCAATACCTGAATTAGTCATTCCAATTCGTGATTGCAACCCCAAATATACAAGGGCATAGATCCATATTTGTAATTGCAGCCCGAATATATAAGGGTTTAGGTATCGGTGTCATGACCCACATAGCCTAAATGCAACCCTCAAATATTTAAAACTTAAACATGAGCCTTAAGTAGCACTATCAATTGGCCCGGTCAGCCACAACCCGGCGCGAAAAAACCAGACTATTTTAGTGAACACGGCCCGTATATATGGCCGGGCTTAGATAATGGAGGCCCAGAAAAAACTGGGCCGAGTTGGGGCCCAACAATGTGAAGCCCGCTTAAGTTGGCCTGGGGTACCCATTATATATATATATATATATATATATATATATTGAGGCCCGGGGATATGGGTTGGAAGGCATGGTGGATCCATGCATTCCAATCAAGTGGGGTCCATGTGGGAACTATCAAGAGAATCGGTGAGACGGAAACTTGTCCATGCATGATCAGAGGTCAAACGCAATCTCACGTCAAATTTTGAATACCAACAATCAGTGTGATAGAATTCTCGTTGTGCAAGACCACGGCCGAAGGTCTTATCCCCTTCGCCGCCCTCCCGCTCAAAGTCAGAATCGACTCCTGCGCCAACGGCATCCGATAGGGGATGCATATCCACCATCCAAAATGTGGTCAAAGGGGGAAAAATTCAATGGACCAGAATATGTGGGGCGGTGCCCAAACTTTGACCACGATTTTGACCACTATAAAAAAAAATAATTTTTTTCCAGATCACATGCCAGATGACACATGATCCAAAAACATGTGTTGTTTTGGGATCACCTACCACGTGGCACATGATCCGGGATTGGAATGCACGGATTCATCCATGCACTCCAACCCATATCCCCCTTTCCCATATATATTAGTTATAATAATAGGATTATTAAAATACCATCATAGCTTATATCAAAATTATATTTATAATGAACTTTTTTCAAAAAACAAAATATTAAAAAAAAAAAGAGAGTCCACGAATAAATAAAATAAATATGTATTAAAAAATTCAAAAAAGAAAAATGGCCCGCAACCCAGCCCGGCCAGGCCCGGCCTGCCTTAGGACCGGGCTTGGGTTGAGTACTTGTTGGCCCGCCCTAGGGCCGGAGTAGGGCTGACCCCTTGGCGGCTAGGCTAAGGCCGGTCTAGGGCTAAGCATGGCCCGGCCCATTGACAGCCCTAGCCTTAAGACCCACATAATCTAAGTGTGACCCAAGTATAAAAGGGCCTTCGGAATGGACATTAAGGCCCACTTAACCTAAGTGCAACCCAAATTTTCAGACTTAGACATGAGTGTCGAGACCCGCATAATCTAAGTGCCACTTAGGAGATACCTTAAAAAGAGATATATGCGGAATCTTCGAACACAAGAAAACGACAGAGCTTTCGAGTAGGGACTTCAGATAATTTTTGGGATCCTTGAAATGATTCGAGACTTGCTATTTATAGAGTTACCGTGGTGGTTACTTGAAGTTACCATTTGACAGTCTCGGTGTCTCAAGGTGAGATCTACGGTGAAAAAGAGCTTGCATATGTCGCAAGTCTCGCGTATCGATAAGATGTGATGGTTGCGTAGGTGGTGAAAAATAGCCACCTACGTAAACTCACGTGAAGGGACCTTGTGTGGGTCTTAAGAAGATTCGAGAAGAGAGGAAGTGGGTGTGGGACCCACAGAGGGTCACCTGAGGGGGTCTCAATTGAAGAGAGGGAAAGAAGGAAGAAAGAAAGAAAGGTGATGAGAGAGAAAAATATAAAGGGAGAGAGTGAGGGACACACTCAGGGACCCTGCGTGGGTCATGAGAAAGTAGGAAAGAGAGAGAGATGAAAATATGGGACCCATGCAGGTGACCCTGCGTGGGTCTTAATGGAGAGAAAGATGGAAAAAGAAAGAGAGAAATTGAGAGTGGGACCCACGCAGGGGTGACTTGCATGGGTCTCGCTTAGGGAGAGAAAAAGAAGGAAAAGAAGAGAGAAAGTAGGGAGAGAGAGAGAGAGAAATTGAGAGTGGGACCCACGTACGGGTGATCTATGTGGGTCTCACTTAGGGAAGAAAAAGAAGGGAGAGAAAGTAGGGAGAGAGAAAAAAAGAAGAGAGAAAGTGAGAGTGGGTCTCACTTTGTGTCTATAGGGTGCCCTATAGACACAAAAATATAATCTTCAGTTCATCAACATACACAACAAGGCAGTGATGTGAGTGCCTATATTTACAACAGGATGATAGTGGTGGCTCCTTTTGTATCTAAGCTTCATTATGATAAAATTAGAGTAAATTTAAAATATAAATATCCAATTTAGCTTAATTATTTTTGTAAGATAACTCTATTATGTGTTCCGAGCTGCATAGCCTAATTCTATTCAGATTCAGAGTTTAGTGATCGGAGCGGGATGAGAAAGAATGCAGTAGAAGTAGATTCAATTCCACAAGTAGTGGATTCAGTAGAAGTAGATTCATCATTGAAATCATTGGTCCTATATTAGTTGTAAATTTGTTAGTTCCATATGATGGTTGATGCTTATGTCCATAACAATGTGTAACATATCAATTTTTAGTACATAGTTTAGTTTAGAAGTTTTAATATATGGTATTTATATTTTTTTAGATATTTACATAATTAAGGGGTTTAATCATTGAAATCATGGGACCGATATTAGTGTAGATTTTTTTTGTTCCATATTCTGGTTGATGCTTATGTTTGTAACAAAGTATATTAGTTTTAATATATCAGCTTTTAGTACAAACATTCGTTTAGAAGTTCATAAATCGATATCCATTGAATATTTAGAAAAAAATTGGGAATAGAACAACACTCAGTTTCTAACACATTGGGAAGGGGCGGACCACAATAGGCGGTACCACCTTGTAAATTGGGATACGTGCCAGCTGCCATTGGCCTATGGGGGGCTGGGTATTCGTAGTATCCGGCAATCCAACTTGGCCTTGCTCGGGAAGTGGATTTGGAGAGCGGGTAAGGAGGAGG
This sequence comes from Chloranthus sessilifolius, assembly GCA_021018995.1. Classification (NCBI taxonomy): domain Eukaryota; kingdom Viridiplantae; phylum Streptophyta; class Magnoliopsida; order Chloranthales; family Chloranthaceae; genus Chloranthus; species Chloranthus sessilifolius. The sequence goes on from CM037592.1 coordinate 97,066,864, forward strand.
AGAGAGGCAGTTTGTGGTGGCTGGTCTTGCGGGATAAATATGGCTTGTCATCGGACGGATGGGGGATTCGGTTGGTGACCCAGAGGTCGACTTCGCCGTGGTGGAGAGCCATAGCTCGCACTTGGGAGGGTATGGCTAAAGGGATCAGGTTCAGCTGGGGATGCAGATCTCGTATCCGGTTTTGGCAAGATCCGTGGCTGGATAAGGGTCTGCTCCGGGATCTGTTCCCGCAGATCTACGCCCTCTCCCCCAACCAGGGGGGGAGGATTGACCAGTTTTTTTCCCTCACCAGCAATGGGATTGTTTGGGAGGTTGTGGTCAGACGTCGACTCAGGGAAAGTGAGGTGGATAGCTACGTCGGCTTACTGAATGAGCTCCAGTCGGTGCAGAGAAATAGTAATCGTACAGATCTTCGGTTTTGGAACTCCAATCGCAAGGGGGAGTTCAGTGTCAAGGACCTGTACCGTTGGTACTCGCGTCGACCGCTCATCAGGTTCGAGGGGAGATGGTTGTGGAAGGAACCTATCCCGTTAAAGATAAGATTCTTTGTGTGGACGGTCTGCAAGGAGAAAATTCTTACCAGGGATCAGTTATGTCGAAGGGGGAAGGATATATCTTTGGGCTGCGTTATGTGCTCCGAGGAGGAGGAGTCGGCCGCTCACCTGCTTCTTCATTGCCGTGTCGCTCATGAGGTGTGGGGAGGCATTCTTAAAGCCTTTGGCGTGGCATGGACGATGCCGCCGTCTCCCCACATGCTCTTAATCAGTTGGGAGGAAGCTGTGCCGACACATGGGGAGAGGGTTGCGTGGAGGGCCACTCTCTTCGCTGTTATGTGGTGCCTATGGCGTGAGCGGAATAGTAGAACTTTTGAAGGAAAATCTAAATCTGCTCCTATGATTCTTAGGGCGGTTTCGGATCTGGTCACGCTTTGGGGCTCGAGTGGAGGACCTGGGGTCAACGGAACCCACGTCTGGTGGGACCTGGGGTAACGATGGTTCCATGGGGGGACTTCTCCGGACTTTTTGAGTGCACCTCGCTGACCACGCTGTTTATGTTGTCGGTGTGCGCTTTTTTTTTGTTTTATTTTCGATCTTTATGATTGTATACGGCTTCAGCGTCTTGCTGGTTTATTTATATAATCCTTTTACTGATCAAAAAAAAAAAACACATAGGAAACTCATTTCACACACAGGAAACTCTTTTCACACACATAATAACCATTTCCAAACTGTGTCCCAAACCAATGCCCTTTTCAATGTCAGACATGAGATATGCTTTTGTCAACCTACTCAGAGCCGGAAAGGATTTAGCTAAGAGTACCATTATTTCCACCCACCAAATCTTTGAGTTCACCCACGTAGACACGTGCGAAGGAAAAAAGAGGCAATTTGTGGGTGCCCTCAAAGATTTCGGTTGGTGGTGAGTGAATCTTGAATTTCATCAGCTTATTTGGGTGTTATTTTTCATTTTCATCTTCTTCCTCTTCCTCCATCGTTTCGGTGAGTCGTTCACCCCATGAAACCCCCTTGAAACTCGCTTCTTCTTCTCCATACGTTCTGGCAAGTCCTTTAGTCCGGTGAGTCGTATACCCCCATAAAACCTATTGAAACCCACTTCTTCCCCTTTCATTCCCACGAGTCCTCCGTTCTAGCGAGTGAGACATCCTTGTAAAACACTCTTGAAACACACTTCTTCATCTTCTCCTTCCCCTTTAAACTTATAAAAATCCCTTGGAAACCCTCAAAAGAAAGAGAAACATAACAAGAATAAAAAGAAAAAAAAAACTTTTATGTGTGACAATGGGTACCCACTGTCAGTTTTAAATATGACAGTGGGTACCCACCATTAGCTTCAAACAACAATGGGTACCCATTGACGAAGGCTACCCACCGTCACACACGCAAACACTTTTTTTTCTTCTTACATTTCTCCTTTTCAGAGATTTTTCAAGAGTACATGAGTTTTGAAGTTTTCTTTCTCTTTTCCTTCATGTCCTTTTTTTAAGTTTAAGAGAGTTTCATGGTTGCTTCTTAGAGTTTCAAAAGGGTTTTCATGGCTTCTTCTTCTGAGGGTTTCAAGAGGTTTGTGGGCTTATTCTTCCTCGGCATCGCCATTTTAGGCATTGATATCACAGAATAGGCATCGCCGTCATCGAGCTAGGAAGAAGATGTGAGTGTGCCGAAAGAATTCACGTGGGTGAATCCTTTACAAAATATTCACCCGAATAAGTGGTTGAACTTAAAGATTTGGTTTTTAAAGTTGTACACCCACATAAGTGGATGAACTCAAAGATTTGGTGGGTGGAAATAAAGGTACTCTTTAGCTAATCATCCAAATATTACACTCTTAGTCAATACCATTTGGTGTCACCATGGTTCAAAATCTCATCTGAAACCGGTATGTAACGGATGATACATATCGGTTTCGGAAGTCACCGGTACGATACTTTACATATATATTGGTAATGTATCGTCCGGAACCGGTACGTATCGGACGATACGTACCGGTTTTGGAGATGGTATTTTAAACCATGGCTGTCACAGTTGCCAGTTCAGTTAGTAACATCATACTTGTGGCAATGATTAATGTACATACAGTTTTAAAAGTGAACTTAAATTCTTGATCATACAACAATTTTTATCAAAGACTGGTTTACTTCTAATTAAACAATGAGCAAGCAAACATCTTAAGGTAGATAATGCAGGAAATGCAACAGGACCCACAAAAAACCAACTCAACAAATTCAATAGTCATTAAAAAAGGAAGGTATAAACACTACACAAGAAAGACTGAGGACAAAACGAACAACATTCACCCAACTCGTGAAAATAATACCTTTTCCTTTAAAATTGAATCTGAATGGTCAACCCTAGTTTTCTTCTCAACGGATTCAAGTTCATTATACATCTTGAGAGAACCTGCTGTTCCTCCACAAAGACCACATTTCATCAATGCGGGTCCACATGCCTGGTCAAGGGAAGTGACCTTCAAGTGTGCAATCTTCTTACAAATCTTCTCTGCATCATTCTGAAAAGAGGGCATTCCAAAAATCATTAATAAAAAAGAAAATATAATTTTTAAATATTTAATTTTTCTACGCTGGATTTACTACGAGAAGGAACTCAAAATAAGCAAACAAGATCGGAATAATAAAATGATAGGAATATATCAGACTTATCTTTTTCCTTTTTCTCTTTATAAATAGTTCTCGTAAATTGTGAATTTTTGGCACTAAAAGTAGAAAACTGAAACACAACAAAACAACGACAAGTGTACTATGTTTGTAGAACATAACAATGTTATGTCCCTCATATTCAAAGTTGTATGAGGAAGACCAATAAAGGCCTAAAAGTAATGAGAAATGACATGAACGATTGTGGAGTGACAAAGAATTTATGGGACAACTCAACTTAACCGGCCCATTACTCAACCCAACCCGACTCGTTTCAACCCATGAGCACACACACACACACTCTCTTGCATATGCTGTACACACTAACCTTCCCCTTGCAACTTAAATCCAAATCCCTGTTTCTCTTTCTTCTTCTTCAATTCAGTAACGCCTTTATTACTCGCTGATTTATTTCAAATCTGAACGGTCACCCCATTGAGCGTAAATATAGAGCTCTCTTCCTCCTCTCTTTCACAGCAAGTTCTTCTTCAAACTCCTCTTTTTCTCTAAGGCATGTTTTCTATTTAGTATTTTATCTTTTTATTTTTCTCTCTTCTATGGTCACCGGATTTTCCCCGGTAGACACCGGTCATCACTAGTGTTCTCTCCTTTCTATTCTAATTATATATATATTATTTGTTTTGATGAACTTTCTAATTATATATATTTATTTTTTGTGAACCCTAATTTAGAAATTATCATATAAACTAGAGAAGTATCTTATAATATCAGGTTTCGAAATTTAGGAACTTCAAAACTGATTTTTCCTATTAAATCAGACTTTTTTAAATCTATCTTTTATATATTAGATCAGACTTTTTAAAACCAAATGTTTTAGGATTTTTTCATTAAACCAGAAATTTAAAATTATTTTATATTGGCGCAGAATTTGCATTTAATCAAAGAAGGCATTAAACCAAGAGTTTCTGAATTTTTATTTTAATTATTATAAAACAGATTTGTTTTAATTTTTGTTAACCGGGTGTCTTCTAAAATAGGGATTTGAAATAACCATAGACCCTAATCTTCAATGACCATGTTCTCTCTTTTTCGCAACTTTGAAGATATCCTTATTGACCACTTTTCCCCTTGTGCCAGGTGACCATTAGAACTGTGAAACTTGTGCACGCCACATGAAACCCTTGGATCTAACGATTGAGGCAAGTGACCTTACCCATACCATTTTAGTTTAATAAAAAAGCATGATGGTCATAGCATAGGGATATAATAACTATTGCATACTTGTTACTCGTATAGTTTTTCAATGTTGAAATATATTGATGATTAACATGTTCTTGAATGTTAATGAGCTTTCAAAATGACGAAAATCAGAAGTTGGCGAAATGATATCTAACATGAAAAGGAATTGCATATATATATATATATATATATATATATATATATATATATATATATATATATATATGGAAACCTCCTTTGTGACTGGTATCCAAGATGAATGGCTATATGAATACAACTGCACTTGGATCGGTGCTATTATCTCAACAATTGTACGATATACGTAGTACAATTGTAGACTAAGTTATTTTTCTCTTCTTCTCCATATTGAACTCTTGAATTTTATGTAATGATATAGATGCTAGTATTTCTCTTATGACAATTGGTATCTTGTATTTTCCTTTTGAAACGATAGAACTGTATTCATAAAAGCTGTAGGAATTGTATTACTTATTTTAGGGGTTACTTGTTGAGTTTTATCTCACCTTTGTTGCTGTTTAAATTTCAGAGATCGAACCTCATGACTCAAGAGCTGCTTTTCAGGAAGAGACCCTAGAGGACTTGTTGAATTATCTTTGGTTAGGAGTTGTTTTAAATTTGGGAATGAAATGAATGTAACTTTGAATTCTAGTTAATGAGAGTAGGCAGTTGTGTTTCTTTTATTTGAATTTTGATTATTGAATGCGTTCATGTGCCGAAATGGCTCATGTATCCAAGGATCAAAATTTCGGGTATCATTTCGGTTTCGGAGGGGACCGAAACTGAAATTTTGGCCGAAATTTCGCCTAAATTTTGGGTCCCATACAAAAATGACAGAAATTTCGGTCCAAATTATCTATTCGGCCAAAAATTTGATCCTTGCATGTATCAGATTTCGGGGTGTGGCAATTTAGCTCTGAACAGAATGGAGTGGGAAATAAGACTACAAAACCAACCACAAATAGATGGGATAACAGGCAAGGCAATGTCGATGATATTCACAGTTATGCATGTCTGTCTACCATAATATACAAAGCCAAAAAAGGACTCATAAGGCATAACAGGTGGAACCTTATCCAAAAATTAAGAATATACAAGGAAAATGTTTATTTCTAGATAATAATACAAAAAAAATGTTTGAAGATGACATAAATTATAATGGCAAGGAGTCAAATAAGTAACATTTAAACTAGAGAAACCAATTTGAACATAGATACATAATCATCATCAGAAGCAATTACCTACCGTTCCTCCATTATAAATAAATGATCATTGACCTTCACCATCATCATAGGGAAGAGATGTGCTATTCGAGAAAAAAAAGACTTCATTATTGAAATTAGTTTTACAGTGTGATAGATTGTTGATATAGAAGAAGAAAAAGAAGAAAGGAATTAGGGTTATGACGAAGGTTGTTTCTCACATACTTTGTACTTGATATATATAACCATTACAAATAATAGGATCCCATGTAAAGCACAAACGCGCACACACACAACCACTCACATAAACAATCTGGATTACACAATGCTCATCTTGGAGGTGATGTCATACATTGGATTCTTTCCGACGAATTTAGTGCATACGTTTACAAGACTACAAGTTGATCTTCAGTGCTGGTACATAGAACTCCTTATATTCGACCTTCTCTCTTATCAAATGACAGTCTACTTTGATGTGTTTGGTCCACTCAAGCTACACAGGATTTTCAGCTATGTGCAGTGCGACTTCATTTTCTCCATAAAGTGTCATAGGCAATTTCACATTAACTCCAAGGTCAGCCAAAATGAAATGAAGCCACATCCCCTCATGAGATCCGTGGGACATGACCTATATTCCCCTTTGGCACTTGAATTTGAGACTACATTTTGCTTCTCACTTTTCTAGGCAACCAAGTATACTCCCGTAAAAATGCAATAGCCTGAAGTGGATCTTCTCTCACTCAAAGAACCAGTCCCATCTGTGTTAGTGAATATCTCAACATATAATGTTCACAGTTGCTATAAAGTAGCCCTCTTCCTGCCTCTTCAAATACATCAGGACTCTGTATGGGGCGTCAAAGTATGCAGCCTTAGGTGCATGCATATACTGGCTCGACACACTCACCGCATAAGTAATATTAGGGGTGATCCATGGTGAGATAAATAAGTTTTTCCACAAGCTATTGGTAGGTTCTGATATCTTTTAGAAGCTCCTCTTCTTCTCCATTAATCCTATAATTCTGTTTCATAGGAGTTATAACAGGCCTACATCCAAACATACCAGTCTATTTCAGACCATCAAGGATATACGTTTTCTACTATATCCCTATCTTAAACTCAACCACCTCAATCCACAAAAAGTACTTGAGTGAACGTAAGTCTGTAATGGAAAACACTCTGCCTGAGTAACCTTTTAGCCTTGAGTATCTCTTCATTGTCATCTCCGGTAACAATGATGTCATCCACATACACAACTAGGGCCATGAGATGAACCTTTCTCTTTACAAATTGAGTGTGGTCATAATGACTCCTTTGATATATGAACCTCCTCATAACATCACTAAACTTTTTGAACCATGCCTGGAGGATTGCTTCAGCTTTTAGTTAGACTTTTCCAATCTACATACGTTACCCTTCTCGCCTTGAAGAGAAATTTTGAGGAGGAGCCATTTACACCTCTTTTTTCAAGTCCACATGTAAAAAGGCATTTTTTTTTCAAATAATCGGTACAGTAGCCAATCTTTGTACCTAATAAGTGAAAGAAAAACTCTAATGGTGTTCGACTTTATTATATGTGTGAATGTCTCCTAATAACCAACACCCTGAGTTTGTGTAAAACCCTTGGAACAAGTCTGTCCCATTTGCATCCAAGTTCCTTTTAGGTAGTTCCACAACTTTCCAAGTGTCATTTTTCTCCAGTGCTTTCATTTCCTGTGTCATAGCCTCCTTCTATTGTGGTTGAGATAGGGCATCAGAAACCCAAGTAGAGACAGTAGTAGAAACTACTGAAGAAATGAAAGATAAATGTGACTCTAAGAGAGCATGGTATGTCACAACCCTACTTATAAGGTGACAAGTACTGAGAGACACGGAAGCGCAGGTAACTCCAGTTGGCAAAGTGGCATTAAGCATCCCTAGCGGTACGAAAAGAGAGGCCGTGATGATATCATCTATGTCTGTACCGCTCCTCGTGGAGTAGATCCCGCATACAAGAACTAGAGGCTCTACGCAAAATAAAAGTGAATTCGATGATGAGGCGTCTAGGGTTTGAGGAGATTAGGCTTAGGGAGAGAGAGAGATAGAGAAGAGAGAAGAAAATTATTGGGAATTAAGGTTGTGATTTGTGCTACTCAACACCCCTTTTCATTATTATATATATCACTTAAAGTAATACTAACTACACACCCAACACTCATCCCTACACACTGAACCATCTAATACATGGAAAAATAAAAATTATCATCTCCAGCACATAGATAATAAACACAACAACACTCCCCTGTCAAGTTGGGGCATAGATGTCGATCATGCCTAACTTGGAGGTGATGTCGTACAATTAGCTCTTTACTATTACCTTTGTGATAACATCAGCGAGTTGATCTTCTGTGCTAACTTGATGTATAATAAACCCCTTTGATTCAACCTTCTCCCTTATGAAATGACAATCTACTTTGATATGTTTAGTGTAACTTCATTGTCTCAAGATTGTGCCATGGGGAGCTTCACATTAACTCCAAGATCAACGAGAATAAAAAGTAGCCAAATTTCCTCACAGGCCCCTTGAGACATGGCCCTATACTCTCCTTCAACACTAAAATTTGAGACGACATGTTGCTTTACTTTTGTAGGTAACTCAAGTTTTCTCCCATAAAAGTTGAATAACTGGATGCATACTTCTATCATGAAGATAGTCAGTCCAGTCTGAACCAGTTACGTCAACATCAAGATGACCACGGTTGCTATATAGTAGACCTCTTCTAGGACTTCCCTTTAAATACCTCGGATTTGGTACACAACATCCAAATGTGTAATCATCAATTCATGCATATATTGGCTCACCCATACTTACAACATAAGCAAAATCCGGGCATGTCATACTGAGATAGATGAGTTTCCCCACAAGCCGTTGGTAGGTTCTACTATCTTTTAAAGGTTTTCTTTCTTCTCCGTTAGTCCTATGATTTTGTTCCATAGGAGTTACGGTAGGCCTACATCCCAACCTACCGGTCTGTTTAGAACATCACGGTATACTTACTCTATGATTTGACTATCCCTCTCTTGGACTTGACCACTTCTATCCCTATAGATTACTTGAGTGGACCCGTCTGTGACGTCAAATACTTTGCTCAAGTAGCTATTTAGCTTATGTATCTGACGGGGAACGTCAAGATTGAAAGTATTGAAGTTGAACCGCAATAGAATTTCAACTTCAGAAAAAAAAAAAAAAAAAAAAAAAGTTACTGTTCATGTGAACAGTGACGGACGTCCGTGAACAGTGACGGACGTCCGTGATGAACAGTGACGGACGTCCGTGAAACACTGACGGACGTCCGTGATTTTGCCCCTTCACTGTCCGTAGGTCACGGACGTCCGTGGGGCACTACGGACGTCCGTGGACGTCGTGACGGGCTTCCGAAATTTGAGTTTTTTTTAGCGAAAACTTGCCTTTTTGTGTTTTATTTCTATTAGAACTCTTTATTTCGAATTTTAATTATTGGTGGCCTATATATAGAGGCTTGTAAAGACTTTTAATTAGTTATTGAATATTTTGAATGCTTTTATGCTTGAATATTCTTTGCCTGAGATGGGTTTGGTGTGAGGCCAAGGGAGTGATTCCTAAAAGCCATTGTTATCTTCTCTATTATATTGGTTATCTCTCGATCTGTGTTTGCTTCCCCTACACCGTAGCCTAATTGTTTCCTTTCGATCCCAAAACCCTAAGCCTATTTGAAACCCTAAATCAAACATAGCCAACACCTTTTTCTAAACCATAAACCGATCCGAAAACCATAAACCTGTTACAAAACCAAAACCTATTACAGACCCATAACCTATTTCCGCCACCGGTTCGAAGTGAATCTACATCGGATCGAGCGGCGCTAAGCTTTCGGAAAAGCTAGAGTTCTATCTCTAGGCCGATCTTGCCTCAAATCTAATAGTACTCGCGCATCGGACTGGACCCTAACTGGATCTCGTGTGATCTACCAACCTGAATTCTCTGAACCCTAAGGTATTTAAGATAGTTTTGAGATTACGCTTGATTAAATTCTAATTAATTTCGGCAAATCGCATTAAAATCATATTCCGCATTTTAGGGTTATCGTCCCGCGTCAGTTTTGGTATCAGAGCCCTAGGTTTTCTAGGTTAGGGCATATTGTGTCACTTTAATTTTCATTGCATCTTCTTTCAGTTTTTATGTGTGCACGTCATGTGTTTGACAAAATTACTCATCCATTGTGGTTCATGTTTGCATGGCATTTAGCACCTGTGTTAATAAGTCGTGTTCACCATGAGCATGAGCGAGATTGTCGATGCCCTTAGGGACATCAAAGCCCAAATGTGTGCAATAAATAATAGGAGCCGTTGCACACCAAATTCTTGGCAAAGTCTCAACAGTCGCGATGAGACTAGAGTTAGGGAATACCCTCATCAGCGTGAACCGATGCGATCCCTTGAAAAGTTTCTAAAATCTATTCGGGATGAAGTTCCATGTTTTGATGGAGAGTTAAACCCCAAAACCTGTGGAGTGGTTGTCGAGTGTAGAAGAGTATTTTGATTGGTATGACGTACCGAATGAGTATAAAGTTAGGTTAGTGAAAACAAAGTTGGAGGGTAATGCCAAATTTTTTTGGACTCGCTTAGAATGTCGCACTGAGTCTCTTCGGAATAAAGTCATCTCCACATGGGAGGACATGAAGGTGGAACTTATCGAACAATATGTTCCTTTCACGCACCGTCACCTTCTCTGAGTTTGAGAACTAAGACAAATAAGTGTCTGATTGTCTTAAGTGTCAAGGGTTTGGACACTTTGCATACCAATGCCCCACAAAATTTCCCACTTGATTTATTGCCCAAAGAGTGAATCCTAAGGAGCACGAGAATAGGGAAGTGGAAGAAGTGTCGACCCTCGTATCGTAATGAGTGAAGAGGAGATGGAAAAAGTTGATGAAAGTCTAGTTTGTGTTGAAACAACCTCTATTTCCCTTGTGAGTAGTAATATTGAGTCTCCCATACGTGAGTCAACCGAGTCACCCACACAAGAATCTCTTGTCGCATATGCATGATGTGTTGGTGCCCGTAGAACCCGGTGTGCACGAGTCCTTGTCGGTGGTCGAGTCGCATGCACATGAGAGTATCGAATCCATAGATACACTCACACATCATAGTCTCGAGTTGCATTCCGCTTCACATTCCGAGTCTTGTTGTGAGTCAAGTTTTGAGTTTCATTTTGCATTGCATGCCGAAATTAAATACAAGATTAATTCAAGCAACAATCACTACAAATTATCTGTTGATACTTCGCCTACCGAGAGTACATGGACCAATGATGAAAGAGCTTGCCATTTGAGTTCTCGTCATCCCAACCGATATCGCGATCACATTTCATCGGGGATGAATTCCTTCAGGTTCGGGAGAGTTGATGAGAAGCTTCAAAAATATTTGTTATAGTGGGTTGGCAAGCCGGGTTATTTGGTTCATCAAGGAGAAGATTACCATGTGCGTCCCGCCACAATCAACCAAGATGCGGATCATACGTCAGCAGGAGCTGAGATTGTTTGGGCTAGTTGCAAGGAGTTCTCCCGTGCGAGTTCTGATACACTTGATCAGTACCATGTGCGTGTTTCATCGGTGATGAAACATTTTGAGCGGAAGAGGATGACGGGGAACGCCAAGTTCAGGAGCCTTGGATTTGGGGCCATAACAGATTATCGGCGTCGAAAGGAGAGGAGCGAGTCAGTATTACCACATGCGTGTTTCATCGGTGATGAAACATTTTGAGTGGAGAAGAATGACGGGGAACGTCAAGATTGTAAGTATTGAAGTTGAACCGCAATAGAATTTCAACTTCAGAAAAAAAAAAAAAAAAAAAAAAAAAAAAAAAAAAAGTTACTGTTCATGTGAACAGTGACGGACGTCCGTGATTTTGCCCTTCATCGTCTGTGAGGTCACGGGACGTCTGTATACTACGGACGTCCGTGGACGCCGTGACATTAGCCCCAAATTTGAGTTTTTTTTAGCGAAAACTTGCCTTTTTTGTGTTTTATTTCTATTAGAACTCTTTATTTCGAATTTTAATTATTGGTGGCCTATATATAGAGGCTTGTAAAGACTTTTAATTAGTTATTGAATATTTTGAATGCTTTTATGCTTGAATATTCTTTGCCTGAGATGGGTTTGGTGTGAGGCCAAGGGAGTGATTCCTAAAAGCCATTGTTATCTTCTCTATTATATTGGTTATCTCTCGATCTGTGTTTGCTTCCCCTACACATAGCTAATTGTTTCCTTTCGATCCCAAAACCCTAAGCCTATTTGAAACCCTAAATCAAACATAGCCAACACCTTTTCTAAACCATAAACCGATCCGAAAACCATAAACTCATATAAAACCAAAACCTATTATGCATCATAACCTATTTCCCGCCAGATTTGAACCATGAATCTACATCGGATCGAAGACGAGCGCCTAAGCCTGGAAAAGCTAGAGTTCTATCTCTAGGCCGATCTTGCCTCAAATCTAATAGTACTCGCGCATCGGACTGGACCCTAACTAGATCTCGTGTGATCTACCAACCTGAATTCTCTAAACCCTAAGGTATTTAAGATAGTTTTGAGATTACGCTTGATTAAATTCTAATTAATTTCGGCAAATCGCATTAAAATCATATTCCGCATTTTAGGGTTATCGTCCCGCGTCAGTATCTCTTCATTGTCATCTCCGTTAACAATGATAACCCTCTTTTACAAATAGGGTGTGGTCATAATGACTCCTCTGATATCTTAATTTAATCACTAAATTTCTTAAACCATCCCCTGAGGAATTGCTTCAACCCATAGATAGCCTTTTACAGCCTACATACCTTACTCTTCTCCCCTAAAGAGCAAAAATTGAAGGAAGAATCATGTACACTTCTTCTTTCAAGTCCCCATGAAAAAAGGTATTTTTACATCCAACTGATACAAGGGCCAATGCTTGTGGTGCCAATGAGAGAAATACCCTGATGGTATTTGATTTGGCTATTGGTGCAAATGTATTCTGATAGTCCACATCTTCATTCTGGGTGAACCGCTTTGCAACTAACCTTGCCGTACATTTCCCAATCGAACCGTCTGGCCTATATTTGACTGTCTAGATCCATTTACATCGAACTACCTTTTTTATTTCTGGACATTCCACAACTTCCCAAGTGTCATTCTACTCCAACGCTTTCATCTCACGTATCATAGCATCCTTCCATTGTGATTGAGTCTGGTGCATCAACAACACATGTAGAGACAGATGTAAAATATAGAGAAGTAATAAAGATAAATGTAACAAGGAAAGAGCATGGTAAGAAACAAACTTACTAATGGGATGGCAAGTACAAGACATGGAAACTTTATGCAAAGCAATGGGAAAGTAAGATCAGCAACTTGTGGGCCTGCCTCTAGAGATGGATCTTGATCAGTGGTTTGAGAAGACAATTCTTGAGAAGGCCTTGGCTCTTGTTGCTTTCTTCTTACAAAATTCTTCCCTTTCCTAAACTTATCGAAGATATTATATTTTCTATGGGCATTTCCTTCTCCTTCTCTTTTGGTTTTATCTCTTCTTAACATACATCTCTTTGTTGCAGGATTTCTTATTCTCCTTCTTCCTCAAACTTACAATCACCATCACTGTTTCTAGTGTAGGGTAAAACAATAGTCCTCTCATTTTGTCTATAGCTCTTCCCCTGGAGAGGGCACTAGAGAGTAGAGTAAAATGGTGTGGACTCAACTTTACATCAATGGTGACAAACATTCGCCTAGACATCGAACAGTAACACTTAGTACCCCTTTTGAGTTGGTGGGAAACCACCAAAAACACACCCAGTGACTTTTGGATCCAACTTACTACATTGAACAACAGGAATACGAGAAAGGGCAAAGCAGAGAGATCTAAACACATGAGGGGGGGCAGAGAACAAACGAATTGTCAAACAACAATTGATAAGGGAACTTGCCCTCCATAATAGGTGTAGGTGTATGGTTTATAAAAAAACTAGATGTAAGTACCACTTCACCCCACAAGTGTTTTGGAACACTCATCTTGAAAAGAAGAGAAGGGGCAACCTCAAGGAGGTAACGGTTTCAAGAAGAGAAGGGGCAACCTCAAGGAGGTAACGGTTTTTCCTTTATGCCACCCCATTTTGTTGTGGAGTGTATGGACATGTGAGCTGCCACTCAATTCCATGAGTGTGAAGGTACGATTGAATTTGGGTGGAAGAATATTCTCCACCATTATTAGATCGTAGTACTATAACATCTGCATGAAATTGAGTTCGAACCAGCTTGTGGAAGATGTAAAAAACCGTGGTAACCTCAGACTTTATCAGGAACAACATGGTAAATCTAGTATAATCATCAATAAGCATGATAAAGTAATGATAACCATGCAGTGAGATAATAGAAGGACCCCATACATCGGAATGAACAAGCTGGAACGGGGTACGAGTTTTACTTGAACTAATTGGATACGAATTTTTTCGGTGTTTTGAGAGTTGATAGACTTCACACTTGAAATTAGAACCATCAAAGAAATTAAAATTTTCTTAAACATAATACACAATTGTGATATGGGTAGATGGCCAGAACGTGCATGCCATAAATGTGCCTCATCCGATGAGATAGTCGCATAAGCAATTGGCTTGAAAATATATTGTAGTTCAAAAAAGTAGAGGCCACTGTCACGGGGGGCGCAGCCCGACACCAGCCATCACACCCGTGCGGTGCCTCGATGCAGCATGCAACAAGGCCAGCCTAACCCTGATCAGCTCTGATACCACCCACCTAGAGGACGGGCATGGTTACCTTCTTCCAAGGCCTACCATACCATCACATCGTGTCCCTTTGCGGCACGCATGCCAGCACGTCCGTGCTTGGCCTGCTCAAGCTTCACCCTCACGCCAGGCATTAGTACCTCACTTCGTAACAGTAGCATGCATCTCCTCATGTCGTCCCATTCCAACATGTCTCGCCGACATACTAAACCAAGCCCACCATCATGTGTGGCCCTCGTAGCCAACACACATCTGTATCCGACCCACATGCACTACAGTGTCCCACGCAGACCTCGAGTGCCTCCCTCTTGTCGACCCAAGTGCACCACGACGCATAGTCCGGGCCCACATGGCAACCTCACCTTGGGTGACATACGGCATTGCCGAAGCAACGTCCTAGGCCCACCCCTTCAGGCCTAGGAGACCTCTGCGAACCCTTTAGTGACGTAAGAACCCCGTGTGTATGGAGGTAGCTCCACAGCTCCCCTCCTCCATATATGGGCTAAACACCACCTCAAGCCAAATAGCAAGTGAACCTCAAACGTATTGGTTTGACATACTGCCTATGGCACACGAACCCGGTCCATGGCACACGACCCATGCAACACCAACCACGCCTCCAAGTCAACACTCCATGCCCACGCGCGTCTCGTCCTCACAGTAGCACACCATCTAGCTCGAGTAGCCATCTATGCCATACATAGAGGGAGCACGCCGCAATGCAAGGCCCCAACACCTTTGCGCTTGCGCGTCACACACCTAGCTCCAAGGCCCCCACGCCTTCCTGCTACTACCCAGAATATTGGTCCCGTCACATCCTCCACTCCATAATGTCAACGCCCTCATTGACACAATACTCACAGTGGAATGATCATGCCACCTCCTCCCAACCTGTTAACATCAACACACCCCCATGTTAACACCCAATATCTAGCCTCGAGGTCTGACACCCCCCCCCCCCCCGCTAGCTCAAACTTGGTCCCATCCGCATTTCACTCGTCATGAAGCCAGCTCCTCATACAAACAAGAAACACACTGATTCTTCACGTTGTCCCATATCAGCACTATCCATCACCATATCATGCACCAAGCACACTGCTCGCTCTAGTACTTCAACACAAAGTGTCTTCACCTAAGAGTTCTCCCACCAAATTCAGCTTTTGCAACACCTCGGTACCTCGACCTTGCCTTCACCCCTCTATTTCTCAAGCTCTCTTTTGGCTAAATCTAGCTCCAAGGCCCCCCACCTTCCTGCTAGCTCACCCAGCATCACCCCATTTGGATCAATCTGGCCTTCTAGTCCCAAGGTCCCTCTACCTTCCCACTAGTTGTCCAGCGTTACCCCTTTCCAGATCGATCTGGCTTTAATACCAACCATCACGGAGTCACTCCTTTCGACGTGCACTCGTGTGCGGCACCTAACTTCCCATGCTAGGCCAGCCTGTCTCTGATACCATCTGTCACAGGGGCGCAGCCTGACATCGGCTATCACACCAGTGCGGCGCCTCGATGTCGCATGCAACGAGGCCAGCCTAACCCTGATCAACTCCGATACCACCCACCTAGAGGGCGGGAACTCCCGTTCATGGTTACCTTCTTCCAAGGCCTACCATACCATCGCATCGTGTCCCTTCGCAACATGCATGCTAGCACCTCCGTGCCTTGCTTAGCCTGCTCAAGCTTCACCCTCGCGCCATGCATTAGTACCTCGCTTCCCAATAGTAGCATGCAGCTCATCATGTCATCCCATTCCAACATGTCTCGCTGACATACTGAACCAAGCCCATCATCGTGTGTGGCCCTTGTAACCAACACACATCTGTATCTGGCCCTCAAGTGTACTACAGTGTCCCACGCAGCCCTCGAATGCCTCCCTCTTAGCCAATCCAAGTGCACCGCGACGCATAGTCTAGGGCCACATGGAAACCTCACCTTGGGTGACACACGGCATTGCCGAAGCAATGTCCTAGGCCCACCCCTTCAAACCTAGGAGACCTCTGTGCACCCTCTAGCGACGCAAGGCCCCCATGTGTAGGGAAGTAACTCTGCAGCTTCCCTCCCCCATATATGGGTT
Source organism: Chloranthus sessilifolius (assembly GCA_021018995.1). Classification (NCBI taxonomy): domain Eukaryota; kingdom Viridiplantae; phylum Streptophyta; class Magnoliopsida; order Chloranthales; family Chloranthaceae; genus Chloranthus; species Chloranthus sessilifolius. Next base: position 97,083,325 of record CM037592.1, read on the forward strand.
AAACACCACCTCAAGCCAAATAGCAGGAGAACCTCAAACGTATTGGTTTGACATACTGCCCATGGCACACGAACCCGGTCCATGGCACACAACCCATGCAACACCAATCACGCCTCTGAGTCGGCACTCCACGCCCACGCGCGTCTAGTCGCCACACTAGCACACCACCTAGCTCGAGTAGCCATCTATACCATACATAGAGGGAGCACGCCGCAACACAAGGCCCCACATGCCTCTGCGCTCGTGCGACACACACCTAGCTCCAAGGCCCACGCACCTTCCTGCTAGCCAACCAACCAGCTCCAAGGCCTGCGCGCCTTCCTGCTAGCCAACCAACCAGCTCCAAGGCCCCACTCCTTTCTGTTGCTACCCAGAGTATTGGCCCCGTCACACCACGCTCCTCGAGACCATGATCAAGGACCCTCCCCATATTCGAGTCTTAAAAAATACAATGAGAAGGATAAAAGGTCACACTGCAATTAAGAGACTTAATGATTTGACTAACATATAACAAGTTCATAAGAATTTTAGAACTAGCAGTGTTGAATCCAAAGATAGACTACCAAATTTAACTGTCCCTTTATTTTTTATGGGACAAGTCACCCATAAGCAATGCAAATATTAAAAGGATTGGAAATTGGAGACATGGAGTGGAAGAGCTTGGGCATACCAGAGATCTGGTCAATCATCCCAGAATCAATGATCCAGGGGAACTATGAAGAAGAGGATGTATAGGCATACCTTGAGATACCCAACTCAGCTGCTTATGAAGAGGAAGCCCAAGCTCTGAAAGCACGTTTTATGACAAAAATAGAAGGATAACTGGCTTCTTCCATATTCCTTTGCATTAGGTCCTTCAACACCATTTCTATTAGGAACTTTTACTTCTTCCATCCCCTAGAAAAACTCTCACATGTACCAACAAAGAGGAATCGCAACAGAATCCGATCCAACAACTTTCCAATGGTATAAGGAACCACGGTACTCAACCACAAACAAAGGCTATACAGCCCCAAGGGTTCAGAACAAGCGTCATGTTTAAGTAACAAGTACCTCCACTGATTATAACTAGTTGTAACTAACAGCACTACCACAGCGGCTACAACCAAACAGGAGACGGACAATCTACTTAATCCTTCAGGTGTTTCTGCCAACAAGAATGGTACACAAGAACCAGATACACACTCCTTCACGGAAGAGGATTTACAATATGGAAACAGTACTGATCCACACATACACACTCCTTCACGGAAGAGGATTTACAATATGGAAACAGTACTGATCCACACACACATTCAGCAACACTATTGATCAGGGATAAAGATCACTTGAACAATTCCCTTGCACCAGTTTCAGCAAGATTTGTAGCCAAAAAAATTACACGGTATCTTCGAGCATGAAAAACATCGCAACACTCTCGATACTCGATGGATTGAAATGAAACCGCTTCCATGTGATCACTGGAAAGGAACCTAACTATAACCATCGGATCTTCAGCGCTTTTCTGCAACATAGATCTCTACAGCCCAAAATATCATGATTCGAATGTGATGACAAGGTATTCAAAGAAATCAACAAATGGCACATCAGACTGCCAGAAAAGTGGCGATGTATCACATAGGTGAGGTCCTCATCCAAATTCGATCAGAACCCAAGCAGGCACGACCCCCTTTTCGACCACAATGAGGTCTCAGTGCTCGGAAAACCGTGAACTAGGGTTTCTTCAAGAAATCTTCAAAACAGTTTCAAGCTCAAACCAAGTTGAACCAAGAAAAATTGTTCATCTAACATTTTCAATCCAAACCGTTTCAAGGTCAACAGGTTGACCAGTGATGCCATGTTGACATCAGCACTTGCTGGTTGATGTCATGGGAGGTGTCTAGGGTTTGAAGAGTAGGCTAGGAAGAGAGAAGGGGAGAAGAAAAGAAGATGGAATTAGGGTTGAGTTGTATTACTCAACACCCCTTTCAATTATTATTTATATCACTTATAGTAATACTGTAATACCAACTAACACACCCAACACTCATCCCTACAGACCACACCATCTAATACATGGACACACACCCACATGCTCACATAAAATCATCTCCAACATGTAGATAACGGACACACCAGCAAGCAATAGGAACATTGACGTCAGAAACATGGGAGTTGCCTCTGGGGAGATGGATCTTGATCAGTAGTCTGAGAAAGAGGCTCTTGATCTGGTAGAGTACTGCATATTTTCTTTCTTATAAATTTTTTCCTTTGTCAAACCTGACAAATGTGTTAAAACTAAGTATTTAAAATAATGATGAATTAACTAAAGATGGGAATACCTAATTAGGTTTATGAGAGAGAGATGGAGAAGGGAGAGGAGAGAGAGCAATAACCACAAAGGACGACATTGTTACTAACTGAGATATCCAAGTTACAATAGAAGGGTCATTTCTAGAGAGGGCTTACAAGACTCAACTTATATTCCTAACCAATGCGGGACTAAACTTATACTTGCAACACAATTAGACTTACTTACTACCCACATAAACACATTATCTCCAACAAAGCCTAGTCCTGGAAGAGGGCGTACAACAGCCATGGTCATTTTAATGTGGAATTCTACACTGATGCTGACGGGGTTGGATTTCTTACTGATAGGATATCCACCACAGGTTACTATGCCTTCATTGGGGGGGAATTTGGATACTGGGGGAAGCAAAAAATGGCACGTGGTGACAAGTCAAACTCGAGTGCACAGGCTAAACAGAGGATTATGTCTCAAGGAGCCCAGGAAGGAATGTGAATCAAGTTTATAGGTGCTGATCTACAGATTGATGTACAACTCCCGATGAATCTCTTTGGCGGCAATGAAGTCACTTAACACATTGCAGAAAACCTGGCTTACCATGAAAGAATAAAGCATATCGAGGTTGACTGCCATTTTATTCTGGAAAAGTTGAAGCCAGTTTTGTCTTCATTAAGTCAGCTCTCATGAACAAATAGTTGATGTTCTCACTAGCGTTCTCGGAAAATCAAGACAACATGAACTTATATCCAAGTTAAGCATGACAGATATCTAAGCACCAACTTGAGGACGAGTGTTGGTGTGTATATAGATACAATGTGGTGTGCATGTAACACTCTCTAGATAAGTATAAAAAATAGTAATGACTTAGGACCCCATTTTCTCTAAACCTCTTTTCTTCGCTTATCTCTTCTCTTTCACCTCCTCTAACCCCAACATAATCTAACTCTAACAACATTAACCTTTTATCTCACGTTCGAACTAGAAATACCAATGATAAAATGGTATTAGCGTATCTAACTCATAATTTTCTCCATCTCTCTACTTCTACACCTCTATCTAACCCTAATTCATATACCCAAACCTCTAAGGTGTTGTTAGCATGGACTAGGATTTACAATGCTCTGTTCGTGCAAGATAGACCATACCTGAACTAAAAAAGATAGCTTGAAAAAAGAAAGGAACGTTGATACTAGTAGAGGCTTGCTGACTTTGGATTAGTCTGCCACAGTTGTCACAAGATAATGTGAGCGTAACATGATCGCCTAATATACTTTGTGGTTCGATCAACAGATCGTGTATCATAACTACCATCTGTATAAACTGATTAGCCCAGGCTGGTTGCCATGACATTCCCAGTAACTGCCAGTAGTATGATCTGAAAGACTAGGTCAATGACCTCCACCTACTTCAGCCTTGCCCTAAATTTAACAGATGTAGAAAGACAATATCAACCGGCATTGCCAATGCGTGTACATTAACAATAGAGGCAAGCTAAAGATGAACACAAACCTTGGTAACCGAAGAAATAGTGTGACCCTCTGGACTATGTGCTCGATCTGGCTTTGGAGAGGTGAGAAAATGATCCTTTGATTTGGCCTTTAGGAGCCCATGAATAGATTTTGCCAAGCGGAAGTAATTTACGCAATTTAATTTCACATAGGTAATCGAGCCATTCAAGGAATTAAGTGAAGATGATATGTCCAACTACGAATCCATCATATGTGAAGAAAAAAATTCTTAAACAAGGGTCTGGGCCTAGAGAAAAATGGAAGGTTGACAATATTGCAATCTCAAAGCCGCAGGTTCGAGCCCAGCTTATCCGTAAGAGAAAGTTCTTAAAAAGGAATAGAATCACCTCCTAATGAGTTATATGATTGATGAGGTCACAGTGGCTGGCCAATCACACAGACACTGTTTTAAACACCATATGCTCTACAATGATGGTATGGTTCCTTAAAAAAATACGCACAAACATTACTCTAGACATATCGGGTCACCACCATAAGCATTCAACAAGAGTGTCTAGACCCGATATGTCTAGACACTCTAGACATATCGGGTCACCACACATGAAATCACCCTTTGAATTTATTGTAAAAAAGAGTGCTAAGTACCAATATGGACACGATGAGCACAAAACTGTAATTCAAGAGCTCTGATACCAAGCGATGCTGTATAGTTCGCGTCCATGAAATAGAATAAATAGAATACCAAACAAGAGAGAGGGAAAAGGGCAGAGAAGCAAAAAATTGAAGACAATAGAGCATGCTCTCTCCCTCTCTCATATTATTAACTTCAAATAATTACATTTGTGCCACTAATTAGAAATAGGAAAACAGAAGTACCCATCATGCCCCTATCTTTTCTTTATCAGATAAGGTGACTTTTAAATAAGGAAAAAAATGTCCATCAAGGATCAAACATAAGTGAGGAGCTTAAGAGATCCACAAGGACCCAAGAAAAGGAAGAGAGAGAAGACAAAAAACAACAACAAAAAGAGCCCTCAAAACCGGGCCAATAATCACAATGCAACATACAAAACATTAGCAACACAAAAAGACCCAAAACCATCTACCCCCTGGTTCCATCACAACCCCTCCTACGATTTGGAACAACTTAGGATCTCCACAATCATCCCTTGAATGGTTACAACCTTGAAAAATCTTGTGATTCCTCCCACACCAAATAACCCAGAAAATGGCAATGGGAAGAAACCTGGGAAAGATAAAGGTTCCCTACGTAAAAACCTTGATAAAATCTTTGTCCAAAAGCTCCTTAAGTTACACTCCCTGGGGAGACAACCCAGCAGCCCAAGCCAAGCTCTGAAGAAATTCCAAATATCGGTGGTCGCCTGATGCAGGACCAAATACTAAAACCCTAAATGAAATTGCTGAAATTAAGTTAAGATTTAAGAGCAACGAAAAATATGAAATTAAGGACTGACATAATATAATTATTAGGAAATTTCATTCGGATAATTATGCTTAATTCTAATTAGTGTGCAATCTGGCCGTACGGACCCTTCGAAAATTGGAAACTAGGGCTCTAATGATAGAACTCGGTTTCCCTCTAGTCTAGGGAATCAAACGACAATCAATAGATGCCTTTGATTCAAATCTAGGGTTTGAAGGACAGAATGGCTCAAAAGGGGTTGATAAACCCTAATTTCAGCAACTAGAATTCAGACTTAAAGGAGACAAGGATTTAAGATTGCTAAATTAGAAATTAAGATTCAAAACAATATGGATTTTCATAATATAGTACAGCCCCATGATTAAAAAAAGAATCCCAGAAACTATGTATACATTTTATGCAAAAATATTAGGGAAAATTCCTCTAGGGCTTAAGAGTTAGAATCAAAAAAATTGAAATCAAGATTTATCTTGCACCAAGAAGAAGAAAATTAGAAAAGAAAACAAAGTTGTTCATTCGCCTCGTACCAAACCCATCACGGGAAAAGAAGAAGAAAAACTCTAGCTTCAACCCAATAAAAGTTCCTCCATTCAATAATCAATAACTCCAATAGTAAAATTTCATTACAGTTTATACTGATCAAAAGAACTAACTTAACCTAAACTTTTAAGGATTAAAATACCATTTAAGAAACTAAAAGAAAAAGGAAACTCCAAAACATAACTTAAGTCCCGAGTCTAATTCGCGTGACCGACTTAATTATATCTACTATCGGTCGTGATGGAGGTGACGTCCACCGTACATGAGATAAGGGTCATCCGTTATGCAGATGAAGGACGTCCGTGAAAATCGCATGGTCGACCAGAAAGTGAAACTTCTCTGTTTGTTCTCAGACAACAGAAACTTTACCTCGCACGGTCGGCCATGCAACAGGGATGGTCTACCGTGTACATAACTTCAAGATCAGCTCACAAATCCGACTTCTAACCAACCAATGTGTGCATCTTCCCAAAGTTGGGTCTTCTAGGGTGTCACACATGTGCACATGGGGTTTTCAATAATCTATCCAAAGTACCACATGAGGCCTAGGTGCTCCCAATCTCTTTTTGTGCCTCTGATACACTTTGTATAGTACAATATCTGCCTCACTGTCAGGCAGTGAATAAGCACATGGGTTGCAGATTCGCCATCCTTGAGGCATAGAACACATTTGTTGGGTAATGTCAGGCCCCTTCAACCACAGTCTCAATGATTTTAATCCTATTCCAAGCAGCACACCAAGAGGAAAAAAAAGCGCCTGAGGAGGAGCTTTTATGTGCCATATCCAGTTCAACCTTGATGAATGAGAGGTCTCCTTGATAAATGCCTATAGAGAGATTTATCAAAGAAGCCGGAACTCGGATTCCCAGTCTAGATCCTTTTTTCATTGACGTTGTCGCTCCATAGAGCATAAGAGAGTAGCCCCCAGCAGCATAGAAATATCAGCAAATTCCACCTCATGCACATTTTTCCTTAATCTGATATCCCACACCGCACAACTAGTGGAAAAGTCCACCAGCTTTGCAACCACAGCTACTCTATTAGAACTAAGGCTAAAATGATCTAAAGAATCTGTCCTTCAGAGGGATCTCCCCCAAACAAGAATCAGACTAGAACTTAATCACATCATCTATACCCACCTTAAATGAGACACAAAAAGGCTCCAACATAAATAGAACCCTTTCCACCAGCCCAAAGCCCTTTGCATACCGCTCGTCTTAATATTCCATACAGATATAGAGACTTTATACTTATCGGGAACAAGATTTGCCCCTGCGCATTTATATCCGCATCCAATCTCTGTAACCATTTTCCCAGCAAAGCTTTGTTCATCAGAGACTTTTCGGATTCTGAGTCCCCCTTGCACTTTGGGGAGACAGATGGCATCCCAATAGACAAGATGAATTTTATTTCTTTCCTCATCTCCTCACCAAAAGAACTGCTTCACAATGCTCTCCAATTTGGTACAAACAGTAACAAGAGACTGACACATAGAGATAATAAACAGGAAGACTGACTACCGCCGCTTTAATTAAGGTCAATCTGCCCCTAATGAATGTAACCTTCCAAAATGCCAACTTACACTCCACTCTTTCAATGACGGATAGGGTCTCAAAGGGACACCTTAGGCCCCCAATGCATAAAGGAAAGCCAAATATTTAGATGGCAAGATTCCAGACTCACAAAGAAGGCAGCCAGCTTTTCGAGATGCCTATCACCAACTCACATCCCCATGATGGTGGACTTTTCCATGTTCACCTTCTGGCCAGAGAAGGCATCGTAACACCGAATGATTAATTTGAGTTAAAAACAGATTTCCCATGTTGGCATTGCAAAAATAGAATAGAGTCATCCACAAACTGGAGATGTGAGACACGCTCCAAGCGATTAGCGACCTTGAAACCCTCTATGTCCTCGACAAGAGCTCCACGGCTGATAAGTCTACTAAAGCATTCTCCCACCACATTTAACAAAAAGGGAGAGGGTCCCCCAAATGAAGGTCCCTCGCACTATCGAAAACACAATTAGGCACCCACTCCTCTACACTGCGAATGGCGATTTGGTCCAATTCGGACAGAGTGAGCGAATTGGGCGTATTTTAGATGTATATAAATATCCTTTTATAAAAGGAGCAACAATGGGGAGAATTGAACCCATGACCTCCCCCTACTACATCCAAGTGCCTAACCAACTAAGCTGACGACCCTTTTTAGTATAAGATGTGAACTTAAATTTATACATTTTTATTTATTGTTAGGTTACCAAGAAAATAATAATAAATAATTGAAAACCCATCCTACCCCTAGGAAATCGGGTTCACAAGAAAGTAGTGAATTGCGAATTACGTACTCGAAAAAGAGGACAAGAAAGTAATGAATCAAGCGAATTGCAAATTAAGTAACAGAGATTAGAACCAAAAAAGAGGACAAGAAATGCAGGCCCTTGCTGATCTCTCCATTTACATCCAAAGCCCATCCTGATAAGCATGCAGTCAACAAATCACCAACTCAAACTATCATAAACTCTTTCCTTATCGAACTTGCAAACAGTACCCGGCTTGTTCTCCTCATGCCTTGAGTGAATACACTCATGCGCTATGACTGCCCCATCTACAATTGCCCTTCCCTATCAAGCCCTTTGGTTAGGACTGATGATCTTCTCCATGAGTGACTTGAGACGATTCACCAACACTTTGGCAAGGATTTTATACAGACTGCTCACAAGACTAATAGGTCTATAATTTTAAATAGTTCAATGCAGTCAGTCCCCCATCTTCTTCAGATTCAGACCAAATTCATTGCCCCAGCCCTCTTTCCTATTTGATGCTTCCTTTGGAAAGGAACGTGATAAGAAATCTAACGGGCCTAACTCAACCTCACAAAACCGACTTGTAAGGTGGCGTTTGCTCAAGATATGAAGACTCCAAGAAGGGCCAGCCCACAGACGCTGTGGGACAAATCCAACACGCCCCCGCACGTGTTGGCGAGATTGAATCAAATCATGTGGACAAGAAATGGGTGACATGGGGAGACAGAGCGGCTTTGATACCATGATAAGAAATCCAACAGGCCTAACTCAACCTCACAAAACTGGCTTGTAAGGTAAGGTTTGCCCAAGATATAAAGAGCCCAAGAAGGGCCAGCCGATGTGGGATAAATCCAATAGAGTGCCCCCTATCTAACAAAAGTAATGGTTAAACATAAGTGCAGAACAAAAAGAAAAAACATAACTATCTCTCTCATATTATTAAACTTCGAATAGTTACATTCCTTGCCCCTAATTAGTGATAAAAAGCAAAAATTACCCATTATGCCCCTATCTAACAAAAGTAATGGGTAAACATAAGTGCAAAACAGAAGGCAATAACAGAAATGCTAGCAGATATTCATAAGAAACATAAACCTCGTATGCAATTAAAAGATATAACACAAATGAAGAATAATGTGTGCTGATAGAAAAAATATTTCAATTCCAATAACAGTGCAAAAATTAAACATGTATTTAAATCTCTGTACAAGATTTTTTCTTGGTACATATGGAATCCCAACCCCCTTTTTGAGGAAAGGACTAATCCCAAGGATGCATGATATTTTCTGAAGAAGATATGAGAAAAGAATCCATAAATAGTTACGTACCATCAGTTTCTGGACTTTTCCAACCCGATAAATCATCTGGTGGGATAAGTAACTTGATGCATGATATTTCGTGAAGAATTGCTTTACTGAATCACTGAATGTTTCTTCTTCAGACCATGGAATGGAACGAACAAGAACTGAAAAATGACTTGGGTTTGGCGAAGATCCGATAATATAATCTAGCCTCATTTTAGTAATGCTTTTGTATTCCTAAAAGAGTAATAAAAAAAATTATAATAATAACAAATAGATAGATAAAAAAATAAAAAAATATGTCAAATAGAAGCTTCTTTAGAAACTTCAGTTGAACAGTGAAATCAAACAAGAATAAAATTGTCGGTGCGAACTGCATTCTTACAAAGTAAAGAAGAATGCAAGCTGAACAAGATATGATGTACAATACAAGACAGTGGACCCAAAGCCTGCAATAAAATTTTAAACATAATTAACCATATCGATTAAAACAAAACTTTATTAATAACAAGGGAGAAAATTTGTTAAAAAATTCAATCAATCAACCCAAATGAACAAAAGGTGGTGCCATTTCTTGCCGGCATTATAAATTGGAAGTTGCAGGAGGTACTATAAAAGAATTGCATGACTAAGATGGCATGGGAATGGTTCTAAGGCTCCAATTCCAATAATATGATGATGTAATAATTCAATCACTTCTAATTCCAAATATAAAAAGCCAAGGGCATGTGATATCTCCACAAATAAAATCAGAGATGTTGCATTTTGACTAGAACCACAGTGATGCACATACATGTAATTGACTATTAGACACACATAAGGTCCTAGTCAAATATGCAGTGCACAAATGTACCAGAATGACAACACACTTGTCCATGTCAAGAACTCAAATGTCTCCTAAATCATTCTTAGTTACATTACAATATCAAACAAGCTAGATATGCAGAAGCATAGATAGTATGAACCACATATTACTTAAAAAATAATTATGTTTTGACATTATAAGTAAAACATAAACCACCTTCAGCTAAAATACCCAGATATATTTACATGGGTGTCATTCGCCTAGGTTCTTTAATTTTACATTGATCAATGAACAGTAAATGTTTGATTTCATAATAGTTTCCTTTTGTACTATCACCAATGTGTGTTGACCGAATCCCAATGCACTTATATATGCTTGATTCCGAGTGTTGTGATTACACACAGAAATAGATAGTGTTAGTCAATTTACATTACACTCCATTTGTTCCTTCAAAGGAAAGTAGTTATGGTGAGCATCCATTGCATAAAAAAAAATATTTAAGGTCATCCATCAACCTTTATTTCTTTTATATCAATTCTACATTTGAAGAACAAGGTTCTTTAATATTTTCTACTCTAACGAATTCAATTTCGTAATCTATTCGTGAATTTTCCAGGCAACAGATAATATATAAGATTCATCAGATGGATCCCATTTGTGTTTTTACTTCTTACTAAAATATCTTCTCCTTAAGGATATTTAGCAGTGATGGGTAGCAGTGTCTGATGTGTTTCATACTTCAATGCCAATCTATGGTAAGTGATGAATCAAAGTTTGTGTTCCAGAATTAGTAATGAAATCTGGCATCCCTATACTATAAATTTGTAAGTTATTATGTTATGACAATGGCTATAATGTCAAACAGCTTCGAAACTCTAGCTAATTTGCTTGGCTTTCTTTGCGGTTACTTGGACCATTTGGCTAGAGAGAAATGGCCGGACCTTCAACAATAAATGTCGCCCGGTGGGGTTGATTATCAAGTCTGTCAGGGACTTCATGTGGTTTTGGGTCGCTAGAAGTAGTGATGGAGGTGGGGCCCCCTGGGATCCAGGGTAGAAGTGGGGCTAATTGCGGTTGCCAAGGGTTGTTTCCATCTTCTTGTATTTCTTGTTTCTGTTTTTGCTTTTTGCGCACTCTTCCTTTGGTCGAGTCCTTGTATTTGTCCTTTCAGCGCCTTGCTGGTTTTCAATATATTGCTCATTACCGATCAAAAAAAAAATTTTGCTTATTTGGGCAACAAGTAAACATTCTTCGCTCTAGTCATTTGGAGTCTCTTTTGAATCTAGCTTATGAATAACAATGATCTATTTAAAAATAAATAAAAATTCTGGTCTTTCATTAAGATAATGGAAAATACAGCAAAGGCTCGCAGCGGCGCTAAGAGAGGGACTTAGGCAACTGGAGAGCGGAACCCCAAGGATCTTACCACATAATAGCAAAAGGAACTGATTAAAATAACAAATCTCAATGTCTTTTCTGTAGGCAAGCTGGGATTAAACTTGCAACCTTAAGGTTTCATTACAGTGCACCTTCTAATTGAGCTATAAGCCTGACCCTCTAATTCACAATTTTTTAGGAGATCTAGAGTACATGGAACAAAAAGAACTTTATACGCGCTCTAGTCATCTAGTGTATTCCTCCTGACATCGCCACTATCTTTCCGGAAGTTCTGGTAGAAGTAGTGAGAAGATGTTTGAGTTCTGTCTTGCACCTCTAGTATTTCTCCAATTACTTGGAAAAGATTCCATGAACTTGTTGACCATCCAGCCATTTCTCTAGGAAAGAACTATTTGGAATGTTCTCCAAAACAATATGTAAAGATTAACATAATCAGTACTGATTATGCAAACGAAACCATTATTTAGATCACATTGAGGGAATTATACCAGACCTATTGAAATGTGATCCGGGACACAACTGATACCAATCTGACTATGAAGATATAATTTGGCCCTAAACCAGCATATCTACAAGAAGAAAGGAAAAAGGTCTTCTTGTAATATATTAGGTATAGCGTGTTAGTAGTAAATGTGGTGTTAGTGATATCAGAGTCCAGTTGAGTTAGTGGGCTTAGTCCCACATTAATTGTCAATCGGTTATGCATGTAAGTAGCCCTCTATATAAAAAGGCCATCTCATGTACCACTACTTCTTTCTCGTCCTCAATTGGGGTTTTTGTCGCCTAACACTACTTCTTTCTCGTCCCAGCGTGGGACCAGCATTGGCATAATTAATCAAGGGACAACGGAAAAAACTGTGCAATGTGTGTGTGTTGGGGGTGGGCTATCAATCAACCCTTCGTAGGGCCCTTCAGGAAATAAACAGTCAAATCCTTCTATCAGATTATCATAGGGCTATTGAAGTACCAACTACAGGGATATCACCAAGACAGCCACAATACTCCAAAAGTTACCAGCCAAAATCCGACCAATGGGCTATCAAGTGACGTGGGTCAATAAAACAACTATCGAGGGAAATTTTCTGGTCATCCGCATCATTATTTTATTAATAAGGATCGCTAACTAGATGACTACAAGGCATTTTGATACCATGAGGGTCATGTAAGAAGGATCCCTTTGCAAATTTTAGATTATCCTAGCTTCCCCATGTTCTTTTTTTTTTCAATGGTAAATGTGCTATTTTGACAGCCTGATTTCTTCATTGTATGCTTCCATCATACAGGAACAAAATCCATTTTAAGTTATACTTTATACCCATTTCATGGAGATTTGGAGGCATCTCATCATTTTTACTGTAGCAAACTTTGTTCATGTGAATAATGAAAGAGTATCATTTTGGAGGATTTTCAACAGCACTCTAATTTGGGTATAATAGCTTATCATTAATCTCGATTTATTATTATTTGGGATTTTTTTTTTTGAAAATTCAAGTGAATTATAACAAGATCTTTTTCCGAAAAACCTGTAGACATAAATAACCTAAAAACTAAAAAGAGGAGAATACTCATTTAGGGTTTATTAGGGAGAGAAGAGAAGAGGAGAGAGAAAAATACAGAGAGCACAATAACACTAATGGACTACATTACTTTTATTCAAGATAATCAAGTTACATGAGATGGCCCTTTATATAGAGGCAAACAAGACACTAATTCCATTCCTAACCAATGTGGGATTAATATATTGCCTACAACTCTAACACACACCATACTTAAATATATTATCTCCAACACTCCCCCTCAAGTTGAGCATCAATGAGAATGATGTTCAAGTTGCCAATTACAAGGACACTAAACCATCTCCCTCTAATATTAATAAGGCAAATATAAGATCATAAGGTCGATAAAAAAAAGCTAGATATCACAGTAGCGACAAAGGTCATAAGGCCAATAAAAGGCTGCATAGCAGCAAAGGCTTCATCATCAAATACTAGGAGGGACAGCAGGCCTAAAAAACTGTTACATCATCACACACATACAAATATAAATTGGAAAATAAAAGAAATGGGGTGGGAGAGACACGGATCTTAGAGAAATGAGCAACATCTAATCGCATGAGTGTATATCAAGAGCTGTAGACATGAATTTTGAGGCAATAAATACAGAATTAAAGGCAGCAATATCATGAATCTTCAGCTTGAATCTTGAGGCTTCAGCTTCATGGGGTAGGCAGCATCACAGAATTTGATGCATCATCAACAATGATCTTCACGTAGCTTAAAGTAGCACAAGTCACAAAGCACAATAATATGGAACTTAAGGTAGCAACAGAAACATTACACAGCAACAAGTCTCTAGGTAGCACCTTCACAAATTTCAAGGAAGCATGGATTTCAAGGTGTTATGCATTGGCTCCCTGATCTCAAGGTAGAATCATCAATTAGAGTAGGAGTAGCAGCAAGAATAAAAGGAGATGAAAGACAATAGTAAGATAGATTCGAAGCAAACTGAAGTAGTAAGCTTGGTAATACCGCTACTCACCCAACAAGAACCAACAAACAAAGGCCCCAAATATAAGTGCACATCCAATCCAAGGGATTCGTGTCAGCCAAAAGATACATCCATATGCAAAGGCTTGCAGAGCAAGGAACTTGCTTTAAGCTGAAAAGACGTCTTTGTCTTCTTTAGGCCTGGTATATCTCTTACAAGCCAACTTTCTCTCATCAATCAGACCTTGAGTGAGTTTTCACCCAATATAGAAATGTTGACAGAGCAGATATGAAGTCATGAAATGCTTTTAATCTACGTGGATGGTGAGCAACATGTTGAGGATGCAATCAAGGATTTGATAAGGCAGAAACCTTTTGCAAACTCATCTTCTAGTCTCTCTCTCTCTATCTCTCTATTTTATTTTAAATATAGAATAAAGGAGGAAGCTTAAGGCTTATATGAAAATAAGGTGTACAGAACCTGTTTGATGAAATGACTGAGAAAAAATAAACACTGTTTAGAGGGATTTGATGGTTTGACCAGGAAGAACAAGATGCAGCGGATGTAATCAAAGCAAAGCTAAGAAAATGAGAGATAAAATGCAGTTGTTGTTGCTAGTAAACAGGACACAGAGATTCTGTTGAGAAACAATGTTGAAAAACAAGATGTTGAGATGAAACTGTCATTGCTAGGATGAAGATTACAACCACAAAAACCGAAAAATTGTTGAGAACTCACATGTCTTTAAACACAATCGACCTGGACATGTGAAAGAACAAAGGTAAAATAATGATGTTGTCGTAACAGGATTCACGTGACTGCTCCAGAAAATATACATCGAGATGCTGAAACACATTAAATCAATGGATACTCCAGCAGAACAAACAACTACAAAATGAAAATAGCAATGATGCAGGAAACAAGAAAAGTAAAACTAACAATAATAACCTAATGCCCTAAGAGATACAAATATAGCAAAAAAACTAGTCTAGGGAAGGCTTTGATACCATGTAGACATAAATAACCTAAAAACTAAAGAGGAAATACCCATTAAGGGTTTATTAGGGAGAGAAGAGAAGAGGAAGAGAGAGAGCACAATAACACTAATGGACTACATTGCTTCTATTCAAGATAATCAACTTGCATGTGATGACCCTTTATATAGAGGCAAACAAGACACTATTTCCACTCCTAACCAATGTGGGATTAATATATTGCCTACAACTCTAATACACACCATACTTAATATATTATCTCCAACAAAACCAAAACCCCATTTTCAGCTTTTCATATAGTGCATCTTATTGTTGTTTGATCCGACCAAACCTCTGAACATTACAATAGATTTTTTTGAACTGCAATCATCAAAATTGATTCTGAGATTAGAAATAGGGTTTCGGATTTAAAAACCATCTTTGTGGTTTGTATAATAAAAAGAATTCGACTGTCCTATGATCTTTTGCATAAGACTACTTAATCATGGATTTTTGTATCCAATATATTTCATAATGAGATGAGCTTCACCTTAGTATTTTGATGCCCTTATTTGATGCCACTATCGCAAAAAATCTAAGACACATGGAGATCTCATTTCATTAGACGATAAAATCACTGGCCTTGTAACTGATATTTGCCCATCTACTTCAACCATGCATTTTGAATTCATTGCGACAAACATAATAACATATAGCATTTTATAAAAAAAACGAGTATAGTACACGTTATTTGCCACAACATACTAAACAGGTATGATACCCACATTTTTTTTAATGTGTATTTTCAAAGAATACGCGTATTTCAAGTATTATATGCATTTTTTGCGTATTAAACATTTTTTCCCGTATTTTACCGTATTTTTAAAAAACGGTTTTATTTTATTTTTTTTTGAAAAATTAATATTATCTCATTTTTTTCCATATTTTTCCCGAGCTTCTCGTTTTTTTTGTCTTCCATATTTTACACTTTTTTTACCTTTCGATTTTTTTCCCGTCTTTTGCCGATTTTTTCCGACTTTCTCACTCACCATATTGAACCCATACCTGTATTTTGTCATTTTGGTTTTGATTTTTTTGGGTCATTTGTTTCTAGCATGCCTACTGCCTCATGTGCATCCTCCACCACTTCGTTATTTGATTCTAATCTCTCAACACAGACGAGTCTACTCTAGTACAAAGCTCCCCTATGCAATCTCCCTTTTCTGTTCACATTGTCAATGGCACTCCATTACTTGTTACTCAGGTTGGTTCATCTAAATATACTTCTAATACATCAAGTAGGGTGTGTGGATTTTATCATGTACCTAAATTTGTCCACTAGTGTGCATTTAATTAGCTTTCTAATCTGGGTTACGATGCTTTATTGGCCACCTCTAATTATTATGGGTAACATTGATGTTCAAGGAGGATTATGACAGGCAATAGAGACAGTGGACTTCATTTTCTAGATCAACTTGGTGATCCTTGTATTGGAGCTTTCATAGTTGTTTCTAGTAATTATGACACTTCCTTCTAGCTTTGTCGTCATTTTAGGTCATGTGTTGGGTTCGTGTCCTCAATTTGTAGTTTCCATAAGGTACTCTGGAAAATAATCATTGATGATGTTTCCCCGTATGTGGCGCCGTTAGGTGAACATGTTGACCTTCCCATTCACTACTAGTAACATTGCCTCTCAAATCATCATTCGATCTTTCAGCTCATCAAAATGATACAAAATAAGACTTTAGACATCAAAGAAGACTTCCTACTGTTAAATGTGGGTTACAATGGGCTACAATGCTCGTATGTGTTTGTCTGACTGTGTGAGGTGTCTCTCTGCACGTGCAAGCAAGCATATGTGCATGCATGAGTACATGCATGGTGGTAACTGCATACAGGTAAGTGTAACTGTATATAGAATTCTAAAAAGATCAAACTATTTGCTATGTTCCTAATTGGTAATTAGAATTTATAAAGAACAAAAAATAAAACTGATCTCTTCGAGGGGATCTTCCTCCCAACACACTTAGTATTGGTAGAAACGAATGCTTTATTCCATGTCCCCATATGAATTAAATAATACATAGAGGATAACCAATTAGCCAGTTGTCCTTATCCATACAATTCAAACTAAATAACTAATTAACCACTTGTTAATAGTTACATAACTACTACTACATATGATTTTGCGTGTCGACCTTGCAAGGTGATGATATGTTGTAAAGCTTGAACATGATATGAAGAAATTGGTGTGATTCTGGCCCTAGGATCATTGCACTGTTTCTTTACTTCATTGATAGAATGATTAGAATCAACAAAAATATTCAGGGCATACCATTTTGATCCTTGCTCGACATTACCAATTGTAAAGACATCCAGTGACTCTGAAGGAATTTGTTTATGATGCATCTGTTGTCCATAGTAATTCAATGGGAGCACTGTAAACATGCAAATGACGGCAGAAATGGAGAAGATTCGAATGCTGTAAAGGTTATATACGCCCAAGGTAAGTAAAACGGAGCCTTACAACAAAATTGTGAGTTGATGGTAACGAAAAAAGTGGTGTAAACCAGCGAAGGATGCAAATTTGCATATAGATTAATAATGAATAAAAAACAACAATTCAAAAAGATCTATTAAGTGACACCTACATAAATTTCATGAAAGATTAATAAGCATCATGTATTATGGAGCTTGAATGAAATTGTTTTAAGAAAAAAGAAGTATTAAATAAGTAGCTGAAATCCAAGGTCAGTAAAGCAGAGACTTATAACAAAATTGTAAAATGATCATGCCAACTATATATATGATGTTACAAGCCCATGAAGAAAGAATGGAAAAAATTGCATAAGGATTTGGGACAAACATATAACCATTCAGAAAATATGTATATATATATATATATATATATATATATATATATATATATCCCACCTACATATAAAAGAGAAAGGAATTCAAAATTTGGTACTCATTTGCTTCCTTTCTATTGAAAGGATATTCTTTTATTTTATCACATAGGACAATAAAGGTTAGGTGCAAGTTAGCAAAACTCATGCTTATTGTAGCAAAATCTCAAACTATTCAAAATTCATTAATGCGCAACAGAACGTGGTTATCAAAATCCCAAACGATAAAGACTTCATTTTGGTTGGGGTACCTCTGTTTTGGCCAACTCATTCTTTGAAAGTGCCCACGTCCTAGACCCCTTCAAAACCGTTGATTTCTTTGGATCAGATGATGGAGATCGTGTTTCAGCTCGATATTCCACACAATAGATCCGGAGATCATGGCTCACCTATCAGACGGTTATTTTTTTACTATATATGTCACAGATCTCAAAACAAATGACCCTTGAATCACATGGCACACATCACGCTCAAACGTGAATTTAGAGCCATTGTTTGGGGATCTGTGACACATGGAATCAAACAATGACCGTCTGCAAATGAGCCATGATCTCAAGATATATTTTGTGTTATATCAGGGTGAAACATGACGTCCACCATCTGATCCGACGCAATCAATGGTTTTCAAAGGGTCTAGGACGTGGGTAATTTCAGAGAATGAGTGGGCACAAACAGAGGTACCCATCAGTTTATGATAAAAATAGAATCATATTAACATATAATAATATCAATAATAAATAAAAATAATAAGAATAAAACTAAGGGAGGGTTATATATAAAGAGATGGTGACAGGGACGCCAACATCGTGGACATAGGCTATGGACCATATCGCGTGTACCAGAGTTAGAAGAAACGGGACGGAAACCAGAACTGGGCATAAAGTCAACCAGAACCGAGCATAAAGGAGCATACAAAGGAATGCACAGTCAATCGATCGATCCCATGCTGCGATCAATCGATTGTGATCAGTGGGAATCTCAATTTTGGCGACGTTCTATTTCTCAATCAATAGATCAAAGGTAAGTTTCGATCGATTGAATGTGAGCGAGAATTATTGTGATTTATATATATATATATATATATATATATATATATATATATATATATATAAATCGATCGATCGAGCACCATTTTCGATCGATTGATTTGCGACCCGAGACTTATATATATATATATATATACTCGATCGATCGAAGCTTCGCATCGATCAATCAACTTTTCGCGTAAGGGGCTCCGCCAAAAGATGGAAATTGTAGTTTCGGGGCAAATTTATCTTTTTTGGTTTAATTGTTTTAGGGTTTTCTTTTGTTTTAAGGCCTCCTATATAAGGTCATTATGAAAAAAATGTAATCAATCATTGATTAATGAATAAAAAAGGCTTATGCTTTCTGCTTGAGATGAGCGACTACAAAGAGTGAATCTTCTTCTCCTGTAAAGGGTTTGGTGTGAAGCTAAGGGTGCGGAGCCCACAATTTTATCTTTTATCTTTATCTTTTGCTTACAAAAAGAGTTAATATCTCACCTTGTTCAAACTCTTCAACAGTATTATACTGTCGTTCAGGACCTTGAACGATATTTGAAAATGATGGTGGTGAGGCGATCTGAATCCCAAACCGGTTAACACCGTACCTGAGAGGTGAGGCTTAGTGTCGGAAACCCACCTCCCAAACCCACACAAACCACTTCTACAAATGTGTGGTTTGACAAGGGAAAGGGTGTGGTAGGAAAATCCTCGAGGAGCAGTTCTCAAGTCAATTGTTATAAATGTCAAGGGTTGGGAGACTTTACCGCCCAATTCCCTATGAGAGACCCCCAAAGGAATCTCTTCATTGAGGGAGAGGGTGATGAGGATGATGGACTTTTTAAGGAAGAAGTGTTTGAGCCAGATGTCACACCTAGCGATGAAAAAGGTGATGACAGTGGTCATGCTCTAGTTGTGAGGTGTGCCCTTGCACAACCTCAATGGGATGAAAAAAAGGATTGGAGGAAGAACATCTTCCACACCTTCGCCACATGTGGAACAAAAAGTTGTAGGGTTATCGTGAATAGTCGGAATTGCACCAACGTGGTGTCAACACACACCATCACCCGCTTAGGGCTTATACCCGAAGGTCACCCGAGACCATACAAAGTTGCATGGGTTGACTCTTCATCCATTCCTGTGTTGTAAAGGTGTCGCGTGTCGATTCAATTGGGCTCGTATTCCGACAGCTTGTGGTGCGATGTGGTGCCGATGGAGGTGGGCCATATCATTTTGGGATGGTCGTGGCTCTATGACTTGGACATGACCATTTGGGTCGATCTAACATATGCACGTTCACATATAAGGGCAAGAAAATCACTTTAAACCCCTTGCCTCCCAAAGCACCATTGACCAATAGAACAGAGAAGAAGGGAGGTCAATCAAAGATCATTATTGGACCCTTCTAGTTTGAGCGAAGAGCATCAAGTAGATGAGAGTTGCAGGTATGTTGTCGCCACCGCTGAGTGTACTCGAGTCACCAGGAGTACCCCAAGGAGGTTGAGCCGATTTTGAAAGAATTTGTGGATGTCTTCCCGGAAGACTTACCTAATGAGCTCCCTCCCATGTGTGACATTCGACAAGCCATAGACTTGGTTCCCGGATCTACCCTCCCGAACCTGCCCCATTACAGGTTTAATCCGGATGAACACGCCGAGTTAACTCGGCAAATCGATGAGCTCCTTCGGAAGGGGTTCATCCAAGAGAGTCTGAGCCCTTATGTTTTACCTGCACTACTCCCACCTAAGAAAGATGGTACTTGGCGCATGTTTGTGGATAGCCGGGCAATCAATAAGATTACGGTTAAGTATCGGTTTTCCATACCGAGGCTCGATGACATGTTGGATATGATGGCTGGTGCCACTATTTTCTCCAAGATAAACCTTAAGAGTGGCTACCATCAAGTCCGTATCCGCCGCAGTGATGAGTGGAAAACCGCCTTCAAGACCAAAGATGGTCTTTAAGAGTGGACGGTCATGCCTTTAGGGCTATCTAATGCCCCGAGCACCTTCATGAGGCTCATGACCCAAGTGTTGAGGTCGTTCCTAGGCAAATTCCTTGTCATGTTTTTTTACTATATCTTAATTTACAGTCATGACAAGGAGCAACACTTGATCCACCTTAGGTTGGTTTGCGAGACCTTGAGGGGAGAGATTAAATGCGAATTTCAAGAAGCACATTCATGCAATGATCCGTTGTCTTCTTGAGATTCATTGTCTCGGCCAAGGGGATGGTTGCAGACCCCGAGAAGGTTAAGGCTATTGTGGAGTGGTCCAAACCTAGAAATATTCACGAAGTCCGTAGCTTCCATGGCTTGGCCACATTCTATCTTCGCTTCATTCGAAGTTTTAGCACCATTATGGCTGCCATCACCGATTGCAAGAAAAAGGGAGTTTCAATGGAGCAAGCCGCGACGAAGGCCTTTGCAGACATCAAGGAGAAAATGACGAGTGCACCCGTCATGCGTCTACCAAACTTTTCTAAAGTCTTTAAAGAAGCATGTGACGCGTCAAGTGTAGGTATAGGCGAAGTGCTTAGCCAAGAGGGCCACCTTGTGGCCTACTTTAGCGAAAAGCTTAACGAGGCGAAGCAAAAATACTCCACCTACGATAAGGAGTTTTATGATGTCGTCTGATCTCTTTGGTATTGGAAACATTACCTTCGACCGCAGGAATTTGTGTTGTTTTCTGATCATGAAGCCTTACGCTTCCTTGCTACACAAAAGAAGTTGAACCCGAGGCACACGACATGGGTCGAGTACCTTCAAGGGTTCACATTCGTATTGAAGCACAAGGCCGGTGTTGAGAACAAGGCGGCTGATGCACTTAGTCGTCGAGTGGTGACTTTGCACACTATGAGCACCGAGGTCGTCAGATTTGAACAATTGAAATAAGAGTATCCTGAGTGCCCAGATTTCGGGGTGGAATACACTGCTCTCCTTGATAATCCGACCAACACTAACTCCAAGTATACCTTGCAAGATGGGTATCTGCTCAAAGGAAATCGCCTATGCATCCCTCACACTTCATTGCGTGATTTGCTCATTTAGGAGTTACATGCAGGAGGGATTGTCGAGCATTTCAGGCGTAACAAGACCATTATGCTCATTGAGGATAGGTTTTACTGGCCTAACCTTATGAGAGATGTTTCTCGGGTTGTGAAACAATGTCGTACATGCCAAGTGGCCAAGCAGAGTAGACAAAATACTGGCCTATACAACCCGTTATCCGTGCCAAGACATCCCAATGGATTTCGTGCTCGATCTCCCCAAGACTCCGCAAAAACATGATTCTATTTTTGTGGTAGTGGACCGCTTTTCTAAGATGGCCCACTTCATACCTTACTCTAAAACCTCTGATGCGGTTCATATCACAAAATTATTTTACAAGGAAGTTGTGCGTCTCCATGAGTTACCCAAAACCATCGTGTCAGATAAGGAAGTAAAGTTCACTAGTTATTTATGGAAAACCTGGTGGCACATGATGGGTACCATGCTTCAATTCTCATCAGCCTATCACCCTCAAACCGATGGCCAAACGAAAGTCACCAATAAAAGCTTAAATAATCTCCTTCGTTGTCTTGTTGGTGATAACATTAAGACTTGGGATTCTACATTGCCAATGACGGAGTTTGCGTACAACAATTCAGTCAATAGGTCCATAGGCATGAGTCCGTTTGAGGTCGTACATGGTCATAGGCCTAGAGCACCCCTTGATTTAATGCTCATGTCTGCATCGCATTGAGTGTTCGAGTCCGCAGATGCATTCGCACAGCATATTTAGAGTTTGTATGCCGAAATTAGACAGAAAATTAATTCAAGCAATGAACAATACAAAATATCTGCGGATGCGCATAAGTGTTTCAAGGAATTCCAAATCGATGATCATGTCATAGTTCGGATTAGGCCGGAACGATTCCCATTGGGAGTCGCCAAAAGCTCCAAGCCTGCGACGTTGGGCCTTTTAGAATTGTGGCAAGGAGTGGTTCTAATACTTACATTCTTGAGTTTCCTCTGGATACAGGGATCAGCTCAACATTCAATGTGGAGGACCTAGTCCCTTCTTTGGCACCTCCATGCAACCCTTTCCAAACAACCCCTATCCACAAACCCACCGCACCCTTGCAGCCACTACCCCTTCCTTCCCCAAGCAGGCAGAGGAAAGATATCATTGAAGGGATATTGGATGATCTTGTGGTATCCACCCATGGTGGCGGATTTTAGAAGCATTCGGTCAAGTTTCGCCGCCTAGAACCCGACATGCTCAATCAATATCACGACTCCGCTTCATTGGTGATGAAGCCTTTTCGCTCTGGGAGAGTTGACGGGGATGTCGACATCGTGGACATAGGCTTATGGACCATATCGCGTGTACCAGCATCGGAATAAATGGGACGAAATTCAGAACCGGGCATAAAGACAGCCAAAACCGAGCATAAAGGAGCATACAAAGGAATGCACAGTTGATCAATCGATCCCATGCTTCGATCGATCGATTGTGGCCAATGGGAATCTCAATTTTGGCGACGTTCTATTTCTCAGTTGATCGATCAAAGGTAACTTTAGATCGATCGAATGTGAGCGAGAATCACTGCGATTTATATATATATAAATTGATTGATCGATTTGCGACCCGAGACTTCTATATAATATATATATATACTCGGTTGATCGAAGCTTCGCATCGATCGATCAATTTTTCGCATAAGGGGCTCCGCCAAAAGACGAAAATTGAAATTTCATGGCAAACTCGTCTTTTTTGGTTTATTTGCTTTAGGGTTTTCTTTTTTTTTAGGGCCTCTTATATAGGGTTATTATGAAAACAATGTAATTAATTATTGATTAATGAAAAAAGGCTTATGATTTCTGCTAGAGATGAGCGACTACAAAGAGTGAATCTTCTTCTCCCGCGAAGGGTTTGGTGTGAAGCCAAGGGTGTGAAGCACACAATTTTATCTCTTATCTTTATCTTTTGCTTATCTATTCTCTACTTTTATTTTGTTCCCATAAACCCTAAATTCAGCCATTACTCATTCAAATACCCTGAAATCATAAACCCTAGCTTTCATTTGAACAGTTGAATACCCAATTCAATAACCCTAGATCTCACCTGAGTCATTAACCATTCCGCATCAAAATACCCTAAGAAAACCAGTGATCCCATTTTGATCGAAGAGCGACGCCCTAATCTGGAAGCGATTAGAATTCTATCTCTAGGATCTTCCTTACACGAGGCTAACGAATCTAGCGCACAGACTGGCCCTACCTGATTCAACACAATCATCAAAGCGGAAAACCATGGAACCCTAAGGTACCGCGATTATTTTAATATTTGTTGCTTAATTAATTTAGTTTAATTTCGGCAAATATTCATTTCATTATCATTCAAGTAATCTAGGGTCACCGTTCTGTGTCAGATGGCTACTTAAATTTCATGAAATATTCTACACATCTTATGGATACCTAGACAGGAATTACAAAAAACTCATTGGGGCAACTAAAAATGTACACCATCAACTGGAAGGTTGACAATATTGCAGCATTGACGTCGCAGCCTCGTGGGTTTAATCCTAGTTATCTCACGTATATGACCAAAAAAAAGGTCAATAATCAAAGCCTAATGCAGAGAAAACAAATCCAAAAATATATTGATGGGGACATCCGATTCAAGCAACCACCCGTAACTTATCAGAGGCGAAAGAAGACTGTGAAAGTGGCCTAGAAGAACTCTACAAATTTGAGGGACTAATCTGTGTTTTAGTCGATCGATCGATCCCTGACAATCGATCGATCGATTGTGGACAGAGCCTTCGAGCGAACTTATTTTTATTCAATCAATCGATCGATCAATCGCGTGAAACAAGACCGCCAAAAGATGAAAATTTGCTTTTCTTTGGCAAAACTTGCCATTTAAGTGTTTTATTGTTTTAAGACTCTTTTATTTTGAGTTAGGGTTTGCTTTGCCTATTTAAAGGCTTATATAAACAATTCTATTATTAATAGTTAATGAAAATTTGCTTTGTAAAGTTTGAGAGTTTTTGTGATTAAACTTTTTGTCAAGGAGTGATTCTCTCAACCAAAGAGCAATTCTTTTTCCCGCGTGCGAGTTTGGTGCAAGGCCAACTTTTCTCTCCTCTCTATCTTCTCTGATCTACGAGTTGCGTAATTATCTTAACCCTAACCTATCCATATTAGTATTAAAGCCATTATTTATCTTTGTTTTCGCACGAATTTGAAAGAACCCACTTATGAGTTCATTTTAAACCCTAAAACTGTCGGAGATCTAGCCGTTCGTCAAGAACCTAATCTTCTAGATCCGATAGGGAACGTACGCAAAAGTAACACTACTTTGGGCTAGAATTAAATTGTTTAATTGAATCTATTGATATTTTTTGTGGTAATTTGTTAAGAAAAATTGTCTTTCTAATTGTTTAAATTAATTTTCTATTTAATCTCAACCTAGCATTGCACTGCGTTAGTTTTTGCATCATATATCCAAAATTCCAGTCTGGAATAGCATGACTAACATTGATATTAGAAAGCTCATCCACCCTAGAATTGCCTTTCCTATGAATATTGTAAACTCTCTAATGCAGGAAAAAAGCACGTTAACCCTAAAATAGCGTAAATCCCGCACGATAGGGGTTAGGGTTCACAATTTTCAATTAAAATAAAAAAATAAAGGAAGAATAAGATAGAAGATCGTTGGATTCCCTCCAAAGAGGTTTGTCAGCTTCGCACCAATGCTAGCTTTGAAGAACCACCATGGATCAAAATATCGAAAATCCGATACGTATGATCCAGGTCTCTGGACGATATGTACCAGTGTATCGGACGATACATTCAATGTATCGCCGATACATTCAATGTATCGGTCTGGTACAAATTTATTTTTTTTAATTTTCGCGGACGTCCGTTCTACAGTCACAGACGTCCGTCACATAAGACTCTATCACAAGCCGTTTGAAAGCCCATTCGCTGGTCCACTTTCTCTTTGATCTCCTCTACTAAGTTAGTAGATATAGGTTACAAACCCAAAAAATTGGTGAAAAACCCAAACCCGTGCTTGCAAGTGACTGGGACCCACGTAAATTGTATTTGAAAGTATCGTCCAATACAGGCGATACGGACGATATAATGCCAGTATCGAACGATAAATTGCCTGCTTTTTGGGGTGCTCGACAGATACTGTATTTATCGTCTCTAGCACCCCTGAAACCGATACATATCAAACGAGACATATCGGTTTCGTCCGATATTTTGACCTATGAGAATCGCTCCTCAAAGGAAAAAACTCATCGCAAGTTTTCTACGAAAGATTCACTCTTTCACAAGATGCACAAAAGCAACCTTAATTTTTATTCATCATAAACTATTTTAAATTGTGTTTACAATGCCTTTATATAGGCTAAGAAACCCTAATTACGCAATGAATTCAAATAAGGAAGTCCTAAAATAAATAAAACTCTAAATGGCATGTTTTTGCCTAAAATTCGTGTAAACCGCCCTTTCACGGACGACTTTCGTGGAAGTCCGTCATGTGACCACGAAGGTCCGTCCTTTGACATTCCTGCACAAGACGAGAATTGGTTTATATCACGGAGGTCCTTGATTTTATCACAAAAGTCTTTGCGATACATTCTAGAAAGGCTTATGTTTACATACTTCTCTTCCAAGGGCCATTTAAAAAGTCCATATATGGGTCCACTTCTTCCTTGTTGACTTTCTTCATTTGACCCGGCCACGATCCAAGGATGCAGTTAATTCCGCATCACTCTCACATTCTCAAACTACCCCAATAGATGTGACACTTCCCAAATTTAGGCTCATGCCCCTATGGTGGAACAGATTCCTTAACCATCTAATAGTGTTTAGAGATTCCCCGTCAATCCAAAGCTTTGTAGCACGAGAACAAGACATAGAAGGAACATCTCAGTCCAAAGCCCCTTAATCAGAATTAGCTTAAATTTGCTTAACGTGATTAATCATGATTAAGGCCTTAAACATGCTTAATTAGGTTAATGATGGTTAGCTATTCAATTATAGTTACTTAACACTAATCGAGATTACTTAAGATAATTGGGATTAATTAATTCTAACTAGGGTTAGCAGGACTGATCGAGGTTAACTAACTTTCACCGGGATACAGGGCTACTCAAGATTAACTATCCCAATTGCCCTAAGCTTAAATGACTAGCCCTAACCTTGCTTAACTACCTCTAATTCTACTTATAAACTAAGATTAAGGAATAGGACTTGCCTAGATTGTCGAAGCTAGACCAGGCTAGGCTGGACCCGACCTGGCTGAAACCCAAGTTGCCTCCCTCTGCTCCTCCATTCTTCTCATTCTTCTTATTCTCTCCTCTCCTCTCTCTTCCTCTTTCCTCTCTAAGAGGAGGTACTAGGATGGGAGCGTAAGCTCTCCCATGCCCCCTATTTATAGACCCACAATAGAGAGGCACCTCCCATCTAAACCAATCACGTGCAAACACGTGCCATGCATGCATGCGTATACATGTCATGCATGCATGCCTACACAAGCCACACATGCATGCACGCACGTGTCAGACATGGATGTACACACATGTCCCACATTCATCCACACACATCACATCCATGCATGTGCATGCATGCTTACAAGTGGCTCCATATGGAAGAAATATGTAAAATTTAATTTTAAATTCTTTGTTTAAGGAAATTACCAAAATCCCCTTAGATGTTCACAAAATTACTAAATTGCCGTTAAGCCTGAAATTTACACTTTTATCCCTAGTTTATCATAATTTCTCCCTCGGTCCTTTATGATAAAATTACCATCGAATCCCTAAACATTTAGGAATATCCCCAAATTACTCGAAGATCATATGACCATTTTCCCCTTCACTTTTAGTGAAATTCCAAATCTATCACTGGGATGAAACTAGGTGTTTTTATCCCAAAAATTTAGATTCATGTCATCCTTACTTTGCATTGAAGATTTAGATTAGGAGTGAAACTAAAAGATTTTGTCCATAAAAATTTATGGGTTATTACATAGGGTTTCTCCTCTCATATGTTTCATCTACATCTCAGCCCCCTTGGATCATTAATTCAGGAGCGATTGACCACATGAAGGGTATGTCCAACCTCTTCCATTCCATGTCTCTGATAACTCTGTGCATCCAACTCAAAACCAATTGGCAATGAGTGGAGGGGCCCATGATATTATAAGGGGAGAGACAAGGTTATGATTTACCCAATGTGAGACTAAACTTCAACACACCCCCACACGTGTTGGTGGGACTAAGCCATATCACGTGAACAATTGAATTGGGTGACGTGGAGTGGAGAAGGGTCTACTCTGATACCATGATAATTCTATGCATCCAACTCAAAACCAATTGGCAATGAGTGGAGGGGCTTAGGATATTATAAGGGGAGAGAAGGCTATGATTTACCCGAAGTGGGACTAAACTTCAACAGTCTCCCATTTCGAATCCTTGCCATATTAGAGTTGCGGACAAATCTCTTGTCCCTATAAAGGGAAAGGGATGGTCAAACTTAGTAGTTTATCTCTTAATCCCACTTGTTCCAAAAATGCCTATGAACTTGTTATCCATTAACCAAATTACTAAATCTCCTAATTACGTATGTCTTCCCAAAAGACTTACCTGATGAACTCCCTCTGATGCGTTATATTCAACACGCAATAGACTTAATTCCTAGATCCACTCTACCAAACTTACCACATTATAGGATGAATCCGATTGAACATGCTGAGTTAACGCGCCAAGTTGATGAGCTCCTTCGGAAGGGGTTTATCCAAGAGAGTTTGAGCCCTTCTGTCGCACACGCACTACTCACACCTAAGAAAGATGAATCTTGGAGGATGTGCGTGGATAGTCGGGCGATCAATAAAATTATAGTCAAGTATCAGTTTCCCATACCGAGACTCAATGATATGTTGGATATGATGGTTGGTGCCACTATCTTTTCTAAGATAGCTCTTAAGAGTGGCTACAATCAATTCCGAACTCACCCTAGTGATAAGTGGAAAACCGCCTTCAAGACCAAAGATGGTCTTTATGAGTCGATGGTCATGTCATTTGGGCTTTCTAATGCCCCGAGCACCTTCATGAGGCTCAAGACCCAACTGTTGCGGCAATTTTTAGGGAAGTTTCTTGTTGCGTATTTTGACGACGTCTTGATCTATAGCCACAACAAGGAGTACATGATCCACCTAAGGTTGGTTCGTGAAACCTTAAGGGGAGAAAAATTATATACGAACTTCAAGAAGTGCAAATTCTTCCAACACTTTGTTATCTTCTTGGGGTTCATTGTCTCGGCGGACGAGATGGTTGCGGACTTGGACAAGGTTAAGGCCATTGTGGAATGGAGCGAGCCTAAAAATATTCATGATGTCTGTAGCTTCCATGGATTAGCCATATTTTACCATCGCTTTATCTGCGTCTTTAGCACCATCATGGTTCCCATTACCGATTGTATGAGAAAAGGTGAGTTTCAATGGAGCAAAGTTGTGATGTCTCGAAAAATTGACTTTTGAACAAGTCCATCTAGGTGTGCGTGGCCGACCGGTCACGCACTTGACAATATAAAAATATTAAAGTAAGTTGAAGAGGTAGAATAAGTCTTGAGTGAAAGGGAATGAGTTTGTGGTGATATCGACCATTAAATGTAATATCGTACACTGAGGTACGGTGTAACGACTTAAAACTCGAAGAATAAGCTTTTAAGCATAAAAGCTAACTTTGAAGGAGGAATTCATTTCCTTTGGTTTTGGTTGTTGAGAATTTATTGAGAAGAGAGAGAGAGAGGAGAGCTCTAAACTAAGGGTGTGTGTGTGTGTAAGATTGGAGCTGTGCTTAAAGTTCAGGGATTGAGGATCGAAGAGAATCCCAAAATTCCGACTGTGAAACCCTAGCTTGAGCGTGAGCTCGTGGATCGAGGAATCGATCACTTAAAGGTAAGAAGAATTATGTTAAGTTGTGATTTGTATATATGTTAGTCTTTAGTTAGGATGTGGGTAGAAAGTTAGAAGAAAAAGAGTTAAAATGAGAGAATGAGTTTGGGAAGTTGAAACCCATGTTTATGAGAAATCTGACAAACCTGATCGATCGAAATAAATATCCGATCGATCGATTTTGTCATAGCAAAAATATGAAGGTTTCTAGAGAAACCGATTGATCGAAATGAAATTCGATCGATCGATTTGAGAAACCGATCGATTGGTTTGAGAAACCGATCGATCGGTTTGAGAAACCGATCGATCGGTTTGAACACTGATCAATCGATTTGTGAAAACAGTGAGCGTGTTAGAAGGTCTCTAAAGAAACCGATCAATCGAAATTAAATTTGATCGATCGATTTCAAATTTGATCGATCGATTTGGGAACCGATCGATCGGATTATGGCACCAGAAGTGTGGTTTTCTGAAGAAACCGATCGATCGAAATGAAATTCGATCAATCGATTTGAAATTTGATCGATCGATTTGGGAATCGATTGATCGGATTATGGCACCAGAAGTGTGTGGTTTTCTGAAGAAACCGATCGATCGAAATGAAATTCGATCAATCGATTCGAAATTTGATCGATCGATTTGGGAACCGATCAATCGGATTGTAACATAAGTACTGTGTTGGCTTTCTGATGAAACTGACCAATCGAAATGTATTTCGATCGATTGATTTTGGAAACCGACCGATCAATTTGGGAATCGATCGATGGATTTGGACAAATTCAGAGATTTTTCAGTTTATTGTAAGGAGAACTGTGTGAGACTTTTAGTCTTCCTGTTTCTTGTCATTTATGACTTACGGGAAGTGAATTTGTGTGTTTTAGGTGTGAGCATGAGTATGTGCTAGGAGAGCTAGCTTAGAATAAGAAGCCTTCGTTTTGGCTTTGCATTGGGGTAGGGTAAACTTTGTAACATGTGCATTCGATTACAACTATCATGGATTTTGTGATGTGATGAAAGTGTGTGATTTACGAACTTTGCCATTTATTAAACATGAGTTTCATTTATGGTTTCAAATATGAAATGTGTGTGTGCACACAGAGAGAATTATGTGTGTGTGTGAAATCGGATATGTGTGTGTGAAATTAGCAAGATTCTCCTAGGTGTGTGTGTGAGCTTTGATATTTAATACTTCAAATCTAGTATAAATTATCACAATTCACGGTGATAAACTATAAGTTAAATTTCGCACTTTGATTTAAGAATTCATGCGGAACGAACCTTTATGCTCCGGTACGGCGGGATATCAGTTCTTTGATTACCATTCTGCGGTAATACTTCGTTCGGCACAAGTCACCTCATTCGAAGGGGCTTGGGTATTATGTAAATAGGTCATTGAACGACGATGGCTGGGGTTCTCATCGGTATATGTGTGGCTCTCGATGCTATATATGCTCAGGATTCTATTTAATTAATTGATTTAAGTTTCTTTGTTATAAGAGCAAGTTTTAGAGACCATGATTAGTGTGCTTTGAAATATGCATCAAATATCCATTTTGTGTCAATTTAAATACTTTTAAATTGAGAATCTTAGTAAGAAAAGCATGTTTTGGATTATGTCATGAGATATATGTGTGATGTGAAGATCTGCATGTTATTTATGTTTCCCAATTGAGCTTAGACATTAGCTCACCCCTAGACTATACGTCACAGGTACAGCTGTAGATGCGGGTATTGAGGACATAGATCCTGAGGACCCAGAGTATGTACCAGAGGAGGAGACTGAGCCCCCTCTGGACGAGTTCTTCTAGTGGGTTACGCTGCGAGAGTTAGTTTTGAGATTTGATTGTAAGGCTTGGTACGTCCAGCCAGTTTTTGTTAGAATTTATGTAAATATGTCATGCGTTATTACTTTGTGAACCATGTTTGGGTGACGGTCAGTCATCACTAGTGGTTCGGTTCGGTTCTATTGTCCATGGTTTTTTTTTGCATAGAATTACAACCGTCTTTTGTTGTAATTTGGATGTTGTCATTATATAGAATTGGCGATTTAATTCCTTATGATGACTCTATTTGCTTAGTTAGAATATGTGCTTTGTTTGTGGATGTACTAAGTGTTCAGTTCGTTTGGTGATCACCTTATAGGTGATCTGACGACACGGGTTTTCGGGTGCGGAAATTCTGGCTGTCCCAAAAGCCGCGACGATGGCCTTTGCCGAGATAAATGAGAAAATGACTAGTGCACCCGTCATGCGCCTACCGAACTTCTCTAAAGTTTTTGAGGTTGCATGTGATGCATCGGGTGTAGGTATAAAAGGAGTGCTTAGCCAAGAAGGCCACCAGTGGCCTATTTTAGTAAGAAATTAAATGAGGCAAAACAAAAACACTCCACCTATGATAAGGAGTTTTATGCGGTAGTCCAATCCCTTTGGTATTGGAAACACTACCTTAGACCACACGAGTTTGCCCTCTTTTTCGAGCATGAAGCTTTATAATTCCTTTCTTCCAAGGATCAAAATTTCGGTCATATTTTGTATGGGATTGAAATTATCGGCCGAAATTTCGGCCAAATTTTTTATTTCGGTCATGCCCGAAATCGAAATTTTGGTAGATATTTTGATCCTTGCTTTCTTCCCAAAAGAAATTGAGCCTAAGGCATGCGACATGGGTCGAATATCTCCAAGGGTTCACATTTGTGTTGAAGCACAAGGCCAGTGTTGAGAACAAGGCCGCAGATGCGCTTAGTCGTCGGGTGGCGATTTTGCAATCCATGAGTACGCAAGTGGCTGGGTTTGAGTAGTTAAAGGAAGAGTATCCCAAGTACCCAGATTTTGGGAAAGATTACACCACACTCCTTGGTGATCCGACGAGCACTAGCCACATATACCCTACAGGGCGGATATTTGTTTAAGGATAATCGTCTTTTCACCCCCTACACTTCATTGCGTGATTTTCTCATTTGGGAATTACATGCATGAGGGTTTGCTAGTCACTTCGGGTGCAACAAGACCATTGCGCTCATGGAGGACTGATTTTATTGGTAGAACATCACGAGAGATGTCGCTCGGATTGAGAGGCAATGCCATACTTCCCAGGGGTCCAAGCAAAGTAAGCAAAACACGGGCTTATACACTCCTTTGTCGGTGCCTCACACACCGTGGTAAGACTTCTCAATGAACTTTGTGCTTGGGCTTCCCATAACGATGAGAAAGGATGACTCCATTTTTGTGGCAGTGGACCGCTTCTCTAAGATGGCCCACTTCATACCGTTCTCTAAGACCTCCGACATAACCCATGTTGCGAAGTTAGTTTTCGGAGAGGTAGTACGTCTCCACGGGTTACCCAAGACCATTGTGTCAGATAAGGATGTGAAGTTCGCTAGTTACTTTTCTAAGACCCTATGGCACATGATGGGTACCATGCTCTTATTCTCATCAGCATATCATCCTCAAACCGGTGGCCAAACTGAAGCTACCAATAGGAGTTTACGCAATCTCCTTTGATGTCTTGTCGGTGATCACATTAGGACTTGGGATACTATCTTACCCATGGCCGAGTTTGCATATAGCAATTTCGTTAATAGGTCCATAGGTATGAGTCCATTTGAAGTGGTGCACGGTCATAAGCCTAGAACACCCCTAGATTTGATCACTATGTCTGCATTACAACCCACATCCAAGTCCGCATATGCATTTGCACATCATATTCATAATTTGCATGTCGAAATTAGACGTAAAATTAATTTGGGTAATGATAACTACAAATTATCGACGGATTCGCATAGGTGTTTCAAAGAATTCCAAATCAGTGATCATGTGATGATTCGGGATAGGCCTAAATGATTCCCATCGGGAATCGCGAAGAAGCTCTAAGCTCAGGTGTCGGACCTTTTAGGATTGTTGCAAGGAGTGGCCTTAATTCATATGTTCTCGAGCTACCTCAAGCTATGAGGTCAGTTCAACATTCAATGTGGAAGATCTAGTTCCTTATCTAGGCTCAACCCCACCTCCTAGCAATCCTTTTCAAATGTCTACTCTTCATTATCCTACCCTAACCCCGCAACCTATACCACTTCCTCCTCCAAGCAAGCCGAAAAGAGAGCTAATCGAGAAGATCTTGGATGATCTTGTGGTTTCCACCCATGGTGGAGGGTTTCAAAAATATTTGATTAAGTGGGTTGGCAAACTGAATTCCGAAAACACTTGGGTAAATGAAGAGGAAGTGTGCCGCTTAGATCCCGACGTGATTTACCAATACCATGAGCATACTTAATCAGTGATGAACCCTTTTTGGTCCGAGGGAAATGGCAAGGACGCCGACATTATGGATACCGGATTCGAGCCACATTGGGTTTATCGACGAAAGAAAAGGCGTAGAAGACATGGAACACCGACCAAGGGAAGGATTTGAGTAGTTAAAGAACCACAGAAGAGAGCCAAGGAGGGCCAAAGTCTAACTCCAGTCACCCAAGCGACCAGTTTCAAGTCCCAAGGCACTTGCTGGTAGCCCAAGCGACCAGCCCCTTTATAATTTCAAGTTGGGTTCTCGCCTGGGGGAGAATCCATCTCGCCCACGCAAGAATTTAAGTCACTTTAAGTGACTTAACATCACGAGTTTTGTCCCTTCTATCCTTTAGACTCTCTTTCTTCTTTTGGGATTATTCCTTTAGATATGTAATTTCCATTTTAGGTATTGTGGTACTTAGCCATTTTAGGGTTTTTCTCCTTTTGGGACTTACTACATAAGCTCCTTATATAATCCAAATTGGGTATTTCTTATGAATGAATGAAAATGTCTTGCATTGAGCTTGAGATGAGCTTGTGAAGAGTGATTCTTCTTTCCCTATATGGGTTTGGTGAGAGGCCAAGGGTGTGATGCCCATGTTTATCTTTGATCTTCTCCTTACTTCTTTTTCCTTATCTTGCTTGCTATTTTCTTGCTTTTATTTTCATCTATTTGAATGTCTAAAACTCCAAAATCTTAAATCTTGAGCTATCTTCATGTCCATCCTTGTGGATTGATTCTCTTCGATACCCATCGATCCACAACAGTTGTTGGGCTCGAGATCGCTCCAATTGTGCCGATTAACCGTTCCCTTCAAAGCCCCGGCAAGGAGCTACGAGAGTCCACATCAATCAACGAGCAAATGCACCAATCTAGAGGATGTTAGTGTTCTATCTCTAGGATCACACCTTCAACAAATCTAGACAGACCTCGCGCGCCGGATTGGACCATAGCCGAACCAAGCATGGTCACTTAAGCGGAAATTCACGAAACCCTAAGGTATCATTTTAATTTGTGATTAATTGTTCAATTAATTAGTTTAATTTCGGCAATTATCATCTCATATTCATTTTAAGGTCGTTGTCCCACGTCAAAAACCTTTAGGTTTTGTACTATGTTGTTCAGTTTGTTCATAAAAACACCCTTTAGATTTTTCCTATTTTGCTCATTAAAATAATTATTTTTAATTTGAATTATTTTATATTTTTTGAATTTTTTTTATTTTCCCCAATTCTTTGACTTAGACCTACTTCGACCAATTTTTGCCGATTTATTCCAACTGAGACCCTTGCCGACTCCCGACTGTTTGTGACTATGGGTCAAACTACAAGGCAATAGATTTTGCCAACTTTTGGATAAACAACATATGATTCTCAGCAGTAAGCTATATGTTGTGACAGAAATTATCAGCATATTTGTTATATAATGTATATATATATATATATATATATATATATATATATATATATATATATACACGCGCGCGCGCGCACACACACACACACATATCGTGAAAAAATATTTCTTCTCTTTTCTAACATCCATTTACAAACATGAAGAACATCCAGTTAGGACGAGCAAAAATAATGAAGATGCAAATATGCGAAAGATTTTGGAAGTAAAATTTTTATCACCTGAAAACAACTATTCTGAGGAAAACAACAGCATCCAAACCAGCAACTGTCAAGATATCAACTTCCGATGATTCCCATGCCCGCACTATCCAGCTGGGAGAAGGTACTAGTCTCTCTAAGCTGGAACATTCTTGGTGTGGAAAGTGCTCTTGAGCAAGCCTCCGGCCAAAATACACATTGACAGTGCTTGGTTGTTTTCTTAAGATGGAATACAATGACAAGAAAAGCGCACATAAGCCTATATTGATGCCTGCAGATGTCAGGAGAGCAGAGATTTTCATCTCTATCTGCTACCAATAAAAACAATAGGTATCATTTCACCCGACCCGAGAGAAACCAGGGCACATTGAAAGGCTCACTGTTGGAATGATAGCAACTTCATAGAAATTACACACTAATCCAGATGCTGCAAAAGCGGCAACCAAAACATCATGAAAGCTCTGTCAAAATACATTATAATTTTGTAGAAGATGGGTAATAAGATACTAAACTGCATGAAAGCAATTATGTCTTCTTAAAATTTTATAGAAGATGGATAATAAGAAACTAAACTGCATGAAAGCAATTATGTCTAAGAACATTGTTCAAAAGCGAGTTTCAAAAGAAGAGAACTGAACAAGTGGGACACCACCCATAGAGCATAGTTACCAAAATCGGTGTGTTTTGAAAAATCCTCATTTAAAACACATTTTCTTCAAAAAAAAACGTTGGAAACACATTTAAAACGTGTCTTTTTCAAAAATACTTACTTTTAAATAAAAAAATTAAGTTTTGAAACATGTTTTCTACGAAATTTTTTCCCAAAATTTTCCTCATTTTGTCAAAAAAGTATGTTTTTTAAAATATTTCCATTACTTTTTTCAAATGCATCCTGATTTTCTGCTGAATTTTGCCAATTTTTTCACTTTTTTTTTGGTTTTTTGCCTTGCCAATTTTTTACCGAATTCCGACTCTGCCAAGGGAATGATAAAGCAAGACATGAATTCCACTAAAGCAGTTCATCATCGATGCAAGTTCTCATTCATGAAATTTTAATAAGTCATAAACAAGGACAACTGTTCCAGACTGTTCTCTGTGAGCAAGCAGTTTGTTCTCCAATAGTACTGCTTTAAAGGAAATAATAAAGGCAAACACAGCATCAAGCCAGAGACCATGGAAGAAGTGAATTTATAACAGAAAACAAGAACCCAATGCAGAAATAGAGTAAAAAATTTGCTGTGAAATTTCATAAACAGTAGAAAATAAGAATTTATCACACCCAACAATTGGATATGTGAAGCAAAATTTAGATGGCGTACCACATTAGGTATTACAAAAAGATTCTTAATGACGACAGAAAAAAGGCTGTTATTGCATGAAATTATGTCAAATTGTGCAAACTGCAAACATAGATTAAGTTCAAAATTGTGGACTAGGGATCTTACTTCACCTACAAGTTAATCAATAAAGAGGCACCCCTTCAACCCTATCAACTAGAGAGGAAAACAGCTCACATCCTCAAAAAATTTTATGAAATTCAAAATCCCTCATCAAGAATTATGATTCTTCACTCTGTTTTTTCCTTTTTTTGTCTTCTTACTATTGCATAAATTTTATCCAATAGCATAAAAAAAAATGGATGATGGAATTATCCGTAACTGGAGAAATAGATAGACCACAGGTCACTCAGCAAAGAACAGCCATAAATTGACAGAAAATGAAAATGCGTCGAGTTACTGACATAGTCACAAAGTCACCATTTTTTGCACATTTAATGGAAAAAACAGCGCTTTACATTATGCCCCAATCAAAACGCCGACGAAACGCATGAATCATACGATTCGGTGATTTTGATGATTAATCATAAAAATCGGATATAAGGGATTTTTTCGACCTTTCGTTTGACGTCTCTTTCAGTTTCTCTCGCATAAAGACTAATCCTAAATCCCTAACCCATCCAGCGAGTCGGCGACCTTCTCCAATCCCTTTGGGGACCTCCACAGGTATGTTATTTTTTATTTTTTTTAAACCCTAAATCTTGGTTTTGCTAAGTCGTAGATCCCTAATCTCCATTCTCCCCTTTTCCTGTATTTCTCAATTGGCATGGAGTGATCTTCTTCAGGTACCTCTTTTTTTCTTAAATAATCAAAATTGGTAGTTGATATTTCTTTCAGTTTAGCATAATTTATGTGAACTAATTGTAACTGAGGATTGACACTGATAGTGTTGTAAACTGCTGCGTGCTAGGTGATTGAGATCGAATTGATTTGAAAATTAGGGTTTATTGATGTCGCCACTCACCAGAGGTAAACAACAGCCATCCACCATGAAATTCGTAACTTCACTCAGTTGTTTTGATGATTTTCATGTAAGTAATTAGAGTTCAAGCCTAATCTAGTACTATTTGCTTTCAAAATTTAAAGCAAAAACTACATAAAACCAAATGAACTTGCAAAAAACTACTCCCGAAATTTCCTCGAATTTATCCGAATTGAACCGACCTCACCCCTTGCCGAATTATCGCCATATTCCGACTTTATTACTGATCCTCGCCAAATTATGGAACCGTATACATTCTAATGGAAATAATCATTTGACTCTACTATCAACAAGGTTGAAAATCTCAGATCAATCAATCGAAAAGTAAACTAGCAGAATACAAATCAATTTTGCTTCGCAAAACAAAGAACTTAGTTGTTCCTCGATTTCGCGGTGCAATATCAAATAAAATGAAATCAAATGAATAAAAGATTACCTTCATATTAAGAACAGCAATCCTCCATCATTTCAGATCCAAACATGAGATCTTAAACGCCCAATTATCAGTAACGTCAAGCAAAATCCAATCGAAAGCTTTGAACCAATCTTCGAAGACAAGAAATTTGGAAATGTGGAAATTTGCCTCTCATTTTTTTGTATGGAACTTTGTAGAGAAACATAAACCCTAAAAGTGCGATCTTTTCGGGAGGTCGAGGTGCTCACGCAAGCACGAGAAGTTTCGTGAGAACGAAACGTGGCGAGTTTCAATTGGCCTAAAAGGAAAAAGGGCGGTTGGTGGGAATGACACGTGGAAGAAATTAAAATTGCCGAGTGCATATCACCAACTACCTAACGGTTTCTCCAGTGATGAATAGATATATAGATTGGTGGCGTTATTTGCACCTTTTTGTTTTTGTGAAGAACACGCACATTTCTATTATAAAAAAGTGTTGCTGATTTAAATCAGACGATTGACATCGTTGCTCATCCCAATCTTTAAAATAACAGATCTTGGGATCATGGCACACTGATCAAGCAATCAGATCATAATTCTACGTAGCATACATCTCCAAAAGTGGCACTTGAGAGCACTCCTTTCTCATTATACCGAATCAGCCAAATCGACCGAATTTTCCGTTCGATTTCGGTTTTAGGACATATCGGTTTCGATTTCAAAAAATAGAAACAGATAGTTATCGGGTCGATTTCGATTTTACGTTAAAAAATCAAAACCGAATCGATAAAAAACTTATAGTAGTGTACATATAGATTATAGTATGTCTGTGTTTGAGTTTGATGGTGTGTGAGGCTTATTGTAGAAAGCCAACAACTATTGCTGCTTTAGTTTGTTAATCACCAAAACTCTTAAAATCGGTTTAATCATAGGAGTTTACAAATACAGTTTGTATAAATCGGTTCGGTTTGTATAAATTTTGAAAACTCAAGGCAAAATTGAAAAAGTCCATTCGATTCGGTTAAATACTACAAATAAAAAAAAGTTTAAAAAATGCGGTTTAGAAATCGAAAATCAACCAAACCGGTTCGGTTTCAGTTTCATAAAATAGAAACTGATAGTTATCAGTTCGGTTTCGATTTTGCATGAAAACCGATCCGATAACGCCCCAAATGGTCACAGTCACTTTTGGGGATGTGTGCCACATGGAATGATCGTCTGATAGGTACTCGTGATCTCAAGATCTATTTTGTAAAGATTGGGAGGAAAAATGATCTCCATAGTCAAATTTAAGGCCGTCAACGATTTCTTATGGTGAAAATGTGTGCATTCTTTACAAGAAAAAACGAGTGCAAATAACGCCATCCCATTAGTTTGGAGCATACCGTTATTTGCATCCAAGGTTTCCCACCTTGAGATCCGTTAACTGCTTTGAGTCGGAGGATGAAAAATGTTTAACATCTAAATATTTCACATGATAGATCAGGGCCAGCCAATCAAACGTCATAAATTGATTCTGCATGGCATACATGTCCATAATGAACGTGTGATCATAGGAATGTCACAAGAAGAGCTATCGAATCAGTTTTAGGGCCATTTTTATGGGATTTGTAATACGTAAAATCAGAACTTATTATCTGGTAGTAAGATCATGGTCTTAAAATAATTTGTTGTGGAAGATCCGGTTGAAAAAGGGTCTCCATCGTCTGATTTTAAGCCGTCGATGAGTTATGAGGGGTTGCACGCATTGTGCTTGAGTAAAAAAGTTGGGGGTGAATAGAGGGCATGGTGACAAATTTTGCTGAATTTCAGTGAAATTTCGCGAAATGGGGTCAAATGAAAATTTTGATTTTCAATATTTTCAGTAAATTTTGGTATTTTTTTGTAAATTTTGGTAATTTTTTTTTAAATATTTAAAATATATATTAAATATATTTTATTTATTTTATTTATTTTATTTATTTTATTTATTTTATTTATTTTATTTATTTTTTGATATTCGTAGGTGTTCAAGTCAGCTTGTACGCACCTCAACTAATCCCACGGGGCCCTAGAACTAACGACTGGATAATACTCCAGTGGCTTTGAGGGGACTCGAACGGGTGATAGATTTTTTTTTTTATATATTTTTTTTTAATCCCCAAAATTTCTCCGAAAGGTTTTTGAAAGGTATTGAAATTAATCGGAAATGTACCGAAAGGCCCCCACCAAAAATTCCCGAAAAGTAATTTTCGAATGCACATGGCACAGAAACCATCAGACGATCAATTTTCGAATACACATGGCACATATCCCAAAAAGTGGCCCTAAAATCATGTTTGAGGGTGATCCAAGATTCTTCCTTGTCAACTCGGGATTCATGTGCTTAAATTGTTGATTGCTTTGAACCAGACAATGGAGATTATTCTTTAACCAACTCTTTCATAAAATAGATCTTAAGATCACAGTCTTACCATCAGACACAGATTTTGACTCCATGTAGCACACATCTTTAAAAGTGATCCAAGAAAAATATTTGATCTACAGCCATGATCATGTATTTGGAATGTGTGTCATGTGGATTCAAAATCCGACCGTCTGATGGTAAGCCAATAATCTCAAGATCTATTGTGTGAAAGGTTGGGATGAAAAACATTCTCCACCATCTAATTCAATGAAGTCAACAATTTAAGCCTGAATTAGGGTTGAGAAGGAAGAATTTAGGTTATAAATATACGTACCCAAAACAGAATTGATGAAAAAAAGTGTGTCACGTGACCTGATCCACAGTATCTATTGCTTTATCCGGTTAATTAGGTCAATCGACATGGCAAGACATGTGCAAACTCATCAAGGATCAAAATTTCAGCTAAAATGACCAAAATTTCAGTCGAAATTATTGGTTTCGGTCCCCGCCGAAACGATAATTTGGACCGAAATTTCGGTTCAAATTTTCGGTTTCAGTCAAGCCCGAAATCAAAATTTTGATCTTTGGAACTCATTGTTACTTAGTTTGCTGATTTGCTTGATTTGAATTTAGGTTCCTAAGTTGTTATTTTCAAATGAATCCAATTTGATCAGGTGCGATGAGTTTTAAAATTATTTATCAGTTTACATAAAATCTTAAGTTCAAATCATCTCTTTCTACTTTTAAAGCTTTAAATGAATGATTAATTTGACAATTTGCTTGTTATGCCTAATTCGATTTGCTGGGTGCGTGAGCGCCAAATCGAATTAACCCAGCTCTCTTTTGTATTCTTAGTAGAGTCCATAATCATTCCTTTTTCTACGAAGAATCCATCTCACATAAGGACTCTTCCTAAAACAGTTCCTTCTTTCTTTTTGATGATTTCAAATGGGTACGGCTATTCTCACCAATTTTTGTAGTACGTACCACAGAGTTTTTCATGGACGGAAACCATTGATTGATTTGAAATAGATGATAGAGATTTTTTTTGTTCCAATCTTCCCTAGGATAGATCTTAAGATCATGGCGTGCATATTAGACGGCCAAATGTTGATTGCACATTGCACACATCCCCAAAAGTGATTTGAATCATGGGCAAAAGAGTTTACCTTCACTGATAGGGATGTGGAATCAACTTCTGACCGTATGATAGGTGCCCCATGATCTTAAGATCTATCTTGGAGAAGATTTGAACAAAAAACAATCTCCATCGTCTATTTTAAGTCAGTCAATGGTTTTTAGTTTGTGAAAATTTGTGTGATACTTAATCCGAAAATGAGTGAGAATAGCTGTTGCACACTTTCAAATTTTAAAATTTTCTTTTCTAATTTAAGGGCTAAAGGTGTTTCTCGATTCTTCTTTTCTAATTTCTTTTTTCTACGTGGAATGATACGAAAATTCTGGCTACGTCCCTGCTGATCAACCTCACCGAGTTAGATTGAGCCTGGCTAATAAGGTATATAATATATACACATGGCAAAACTTATACATGCAGTTTTCAGCCATCCACATATCTTGATCCAACTTCACCACACTGATTGTAGGATCCCAAAATCTTAGCCATCTGATACTTTAGATCTTCTAATTAATGGATTTTTGGTTGTAACTAATCGAAGGTGGATCGGAATATTTGGATGATAAAGATCAGCGACCTGATAGGCTGATACAAAACAAAATTTATTATTAATATTTTTTTATTAATTGGTATGCAGATAGCAAAAGTTGGTGTGGGTTCTAAGAAAAAAAAGAGTGACATGGGGATAGCTGGCCTCTTGTTATAATGGAAAACTTTAGATTCGTCCTGTGGGATAGCATATTTATTTTTTTTTCTAGTTAGTTGATAGATTAAAAAATGAAAATACAAAAATACAACTAGCAGGGTTATGAGGACCTAAGGTAGCACACATCTCGCTTTTCTAGCCTAATAATACTTTTAACAGACCGATGCACATCAACTAAATGGGGAAAAGTAATGCTACGAGAATTGATGATCGTCATTTTCGCAAAATCGTCGGCAGCACCGTTCACCTTGCTTACACGATATTTCTATGACAACCCAAACCCACATGTCATAATATTATACGGTTCTGGGCTTAGGTTCCTGCCCCGATTTTGTTTTTGGCATGGGCTTAAGTCCTCATCCAAAACGCGTCATGACATGTAGGTCATGTTCAGGTATTTCCTCAATTATCTCATAAAAGCTCAAATTCCTGACAATACTATTTCCTGCAGATTCCTGGCTTTCCCCAGGTGTGTTCTTTTAAGCCTCAGAGAAGCTCAGATTCCTGACAAACTCAGATTCCTGTGTTCTTTTAATTAATCCAGAAAATCACAAAATCGGTCTACTTTAGGGACATCGTATGACCGTAAGAATAACGGTAGAGCATCCGATACCGTACCGTATATATTTGAAGGTCATTTTTGGCTGATGCGCGATCTATGAGAAGTTGAACACTTCCGTCGGTGCAATTGTACAAAAAAAATTTCTACAGCTATACTACCCGATCGCCTATCATACTAACTCTACATCCAGGTTGGATTCATGCAAAAATGATTCCTACAAGCCCTACCGGATATTACATCCGGACCGGATTCGTGCCTAATTTTTAAGGTAAAAGCAATCGGGCCAATGAAATTTAAGCCCGAACCCTCCCAGCCAAACTCGATTATATTAAGGGAAAGGGTCGGGCTTGTTTGAATCCAGTCGTACGCGATTCAAGTCAGATCTGGGATTTTTAAAAAAAAGTTCGACCCCAGATCCCAAATTTATAATTGGGCAGAATTCGAGCCGTATTTGTACAATGAAATTGAAGTCAACTAAATTGATCGGTCCAAAGTATCGCCAACTAAACTTTTCAGTACTCATTCAAATATTAATCGTTGAAATTAAAACCTATCACTCACATGCCCCTCTCTCTCTCTCTGGAATCCCGATCTCTACAGATATTGGGTGCCTTAAAAGTTCGGGCAACTCAACTCTTTATATAACCAAATTGATGAACGATCGGTGCACCCAACTACTCACATCATCTATTAGGATATGGGTACCACATCAAACATACATCAAACATGATTCTTCTTGGATCACTTTTTAGGAAGTGTGCCACATGTAAAAAAACTTTGACCCTCTGATGGTCTGACCATGATCTCAAACACTATTGCGTTGAAGATTAGAATGAAAAATGATCTCCACATCTAATACAAAGCACTCAATTATTTAACTATGTGAAAACATGGGTTGGGAAAGATGAACTTTGAGTTATAAATAAAGGTACCTTCTTTTCATCTTTCACAAAAAAAACCCTAACTTAACAGCCATTACTTACAACTCAAAAACCCTATCTTCAAACCACGGAAAGATTCTTAAAACCCAACTCTAAAATCAAACTCACAACCGATTCTTCAAACACAACACAAAACCCA
Source organism: Chloranthus sessilifolius (assembly GCA_021018995.1). Taxonomy (NCBI): domain Eukaryota; kingdom Viridiplantae; phylum Streptophyta; class Magnoliopsida; order Chloranthales; family Chloranthaceae; genus Chloranthus; species Chloranthus sessilifolius. The sequence goes on from CM037592.1 coordinate 97,127,705, forward strand.
AAAGCCCAAACAGAGAACTACCCACAAAAGCTTCTTAAACACAAAACCAAATCAGTATCATCAAGAACCACAAAACCCCTGAACCCAAAATTCCAACCCAAATTAACCATAGATTCTTGAAACCCACAAAACCCCTAAACTCAAAACTCAAAAACCCAATTAACCACATATTCTTGAAACCTAAAACCCAAAAAATTCATAAAAACTCACTTTGGCCACAAAAGAACAAGATAAAGCAACAAACACAACTCGGTTGGGCTCTTCACATTTGGAGCTGTGTTTTTCGGTAGTGCCCTTCAAGCACCTGATATAGAATGATCACCAAGAAAGAGCAAGATTTTTTATATTTTCGTTGGATAGAAGCCAAGAGAGACATCACGTGTGGCTAGTTATCTAATGGTTGTCGAAGGGAGACTATACTCCTCCAAACTCGGTTTCTGAGTCTTTCGGAGCAAAAAGCTCATAAATGAGAAATGGTACGAAACTCGGTTTCGCTCAGAGAGAGCCTGGGACCCACCATGATAGCCGAACAGCCAAATTGCTCAGAAACTTACGGAAATGGTTACTTTCCAAGCTGTGCGCAGTTTCCTCTCTGAGAAACCCTATTCGAACATGGTCGTAGTGTCCGCAATCACATACAGCCCATGGTCAAGATTTTTCTCTATCCAATGTGGCACTATTACAGCCTCCCGCCTTATAGAAGAGCCATCATCTACTCTGATACCATTCAGTAACGACCCAGACCCACATGCCATAATATTGTTCGGTTCTGGGCTTAAGTCCGTACCCCGATTTTGTTTCTAGCATGAGTTTAAGTCTCCACCCAAAACGCGTCATGACATATAGTGTCTGCAATCAAATATAGCTCAGGGTCAAGACTTTTCTCTATCCAATGTGGGACTATTATAGTTTTGTTTCCCATTCCAAGCCAAAATTTCAGACAGATTTCAAGGGGCGTGCCCACCATTAAGACCCCTTATAAGAAGAAAGGAATCGCTTTCAATAATCAATCTCTTATCAAGAAATTTAGCTAGACGGATACCATCCAAAATAGCAAAAGTTGTTGCTTCATTGTTCGATCTACGATCATAGAAATTGTTAAAAGCGATGATAAAATCTCCATTATCATCTTTAATAATCCCGCCACCACCTGTTTGGCTAGGGTTATTAGACGAAGCTCCATCAGTATTAAACTTGATATAATTCTTAGAAGGATGAAACCAAAACACCTTAAGCATCACCAATGGCTTATTCCTCTTAGGAATAATGCCCAACCCTTCCAAAATATGGTTTCGGACTGAGTAATATTCACTTTCGAAAGAATCAGGGGAGCAAGCTCTCTCAACAAATTACAGACCTTGTTAAAGATAGTATCGATCAAACAGATCGTAGCATCGAATCTTGTTGAATTTCTGGCTAACCATAATCCCCTCCAAAGCACTAAAGGAGCCAACATACACACCAAACTGAAATGAGGCTGATGCTTCTTGTTCCAACACTAAAATCTATCATTGACAGATTGAAGATTTTGATAAAGAATATGAAATATACTCGATAGCCTTCTCCAAATGATAGTAGAGAATTCGCACGAGATAAAGAGATGATGGGACGATTTCATAGCCTTATTGCATAGCTCACACCTAGAGACTATCGAGATCTTCAACCTTGAGATATGATCATCGGTGGCCACACAGTATTATAAAATCTTCAATGCGAATGCCTTTATTTTTATAGGACCTTTAGACTTCTGTAATTTCTTCCAAAGCGAAGACGATTCATAGTGAATTCTAATCGTTTCCCAAACAGATTTGAAAAAGAAATTTTCATTGCTCTTTTATTTCCAAACTATTTTGTCCAACTTATTATATCCCAATGAACTCTCTAAAATCCGCTTCTTAACTTCGAAAGGAAAAAACTCAAAAACCTGGATCTTCCAGCTCATTTCCCCCCAAGCTTCACCAATAGTGCAATCAAAAGTAGAAGTCAGACAAAGATCTCCCAGAGGCGTAAGACCGCACCAAGGAACCTTAGTGATGGAAAAAGTGGAATTAGGACCAACACGTCATTTATAATGGCCCATTGTTTCCTTATTGTTACACCTGACCTATTTTCAAATATAGGAATCACCATTCTGCGGCATGGTAAACTAGAAATATTTACCTTTGATATACCTAGTCTCGCGTATTTAGCCTATAGAGAATCTCCTTTAATGACTTTCTAAGTTGATCTTATCATACCAACATCATTAACATCCCTTAACTTTCTGATTCTAAGTCCGCATTCGAAACAAGGAATGTAGACATCGGCCCATTTTTTCCAATAATGCTTCAATTTACTATCCGGCAGACCCCAAAAAAAGTTGGAGAAATACTTCTCCAACTCGTCAACAATGCCACGAGGGATACGAATAATAAACAAAAGGTAAATAGGAATCAAGCTGAGCACATGTTTGATAAGAACAAGCTTACCCCCATCTGATAGGAAATGAGATTTCCAACGCTCCAAACGTTAAAAAAATTTAGAGACGACCCCAACATAATCAGCCTTCTTAAGCCGGCCTTTAAACAGTGGCATGCCCAAGTAATTAGAATGGAGGAAAGCATGATTAAATCCGATATGATCCTTGATCATATTGGTTTTTGCATTGGTGGCATTTTTGGGACAAAGTAGCAACTTTTCTCAACATTGAGCAATTGACCTGATTCCCCTTCATAAGTGTTGATTAATAACTTAAGGTTTCTCAGATTTCTTAGTCCCTTTCGAAAAAACAATACGGTCATCGGCGAACGTAAGATGGGAAATAGAATTGCCACTTCGCTTAGGATTGAACTTATCGATCTTCCCCAGATTCACCCATTGATTAATGACCCGACTGAGGACATCTTGCATTACAATAAATAGTGTTGGAGACAATGGATCTTCTTGCCTAAGGCCTATTTTTCCTTCGAAGTAATAAAAAACATCTCCATTAATCATAATAGAGTACCAACATCGAAGACAACCTGAGACCAACTTAAAAAATTTGTCAGAAAAACCAAATGCAAGAAGAACCTTCTCCAAGAATTCTCAGCTGACTCTATCATAAGCCTTAGACATATCCAATTTGAGAGCCAAGTTACCACCAGCTGAATTATTATCAATGTCATTAATCAAATCGTGGGCAAGCAAGATATTATCGAAAATGTTTGCACCCTGCTCATTTGAGGCGATAAAATGAATGAGGGAAGCTAATTGGTTCGCAAGGATTTTGGAGAAAATTTTATAAACAAAATTACATAAACTGATAGGACGAAAGTGGGACAACAAACAAGGATTTTCACTTATAGGTATAAGAGTAACAAAAGAAAAATTCACAACTTTAGGGATAATACTTTCTCTAAAGAAACTAAGGACAGCGAAGATGATAATCAGACCAACACTGTCCCAACAGGCAACAAAGAAGCACCTTGGAAATCCAGCAGGCCCAGGCGTACTATCACCATCCATTTGTTTTACCGTATCAAAAATTTCAAACTCATTCAGTAGCATTGTAAGCATGGAATTATGCAGATCATCGATAATCCGATGAATATGTTGAACTAGACTATGCTCTCCACTCAAGTAAGAAGAACCCAAAACATTTTGAAATTCTTCCACTATTAGGCTCCCAATATTCACTTCACCTTCAACCCATTACCATCAATGTTTTAATCTTGGCAATACGATTTTGACCATATCTGACCTTAGTCGAAGCATGAAAGAACTTAGTATTCTTATCTCCATCAACCAACCATTTATCATGAGATTTCTGCAATGAGAACGATTCATCTTTGAGGAGGTTTTGATAGGTAGCCACCTCTTAATTAATTTCCTCTTGAATCACTTTCGACCAGCCGTTTTCTTCCACAAATTCTAGGTTCTTTGTGCGATATTCAGAAACTAATTTATTCGCAAGAATATCCCCCAACTGGTTCTTATTCCATTCTTTTAAAGTCATCTTTAGTCTTTTAAGCTTAGGAAAGACCTTAAAAAAAGGGAGTCTCATCAATCAAGGAATCTCAGCATTCCTTAACAATAATGGACCTTAGATATCAAAGAAGAAGAAAAAAAATATCGATCAAGTATCTCCCACATGCGACAAACCCCTCAACGATTATTACACCAGGTGAAAGAATTACCATGAAATCCATCATCCACTAGGCCCAAATGAGCAATAAAATCATGAAATTCCTCCATGGATACGAAATTAGCAGGGTCTCCTCCCAATTTCTCATTAGGATTAGAGATACAATTGAAATCCCCACCTATCGCTACTACATCGGATGGAAAAATTAGACTCGAGAGATTTTCCCAGAGAATACGGTGACCAAAGATTGAACACGCACCCCTGACCACGCCAAATTTTACCACAATACCCTTAAGAGACATTTCAAACAAAAGGAGTTGAGAGTGTGACTCGATAAGCTTAATATTGTTATGATTGCCAAACCATAAAAACCATATAGATCCAAAAGAGGAATTAGAAGAATTTGAAAAGGCACAAGAAGGTTTAAAATGGCGAATAATACGAGAAAAATTGGAAGGATTGCGGGACATTGGTCCAAGAATAGAAACAAAAAAGAGATTATTAGAACTTTGAATCAATTGTTTAAGTCAACGCTAAGTCAGGCGGTTCATCAGGCTCCAACAATTTCAAATTAAGGAAGTAGATATTAAAACCAGTAGTGGTTTGCAACCCATTTGGATTGGATCGAGCATTGTGTCTAGTCTTGATAGGGCTACAAAAAAAACTCCAGCTTTTTCTTCTTTTATGTTTCCTCTAGATAATAGGGATGAACTGGCTACTCAATGGAATCTAACCATCAGATTTAATCGAGAGAGAATCTGAATCCTCTCCTCCATCGAAGCTATCTTCAACACAGGAAATATTTTCAAGTAAATCATCATTATTCTCAGCAATCGCAAACAGGTCATGGGCCTCATGACCCTTAGACCCAACCAAATCCGCACTTGTCAAGCCCACTGAACCCGAGGGAACTTCGAAGCCTGGAAGAATAGTTAGACCTAAGAAACCAGAATTCAAAACAGGAGTCACAGGATTTATAAATCAAACGAAATCTTAAAATTTGAGCTAGAAAACTGAATTTTAGGAGATTTAAGAATATTCGAGAAAGGCACAGAATTCAAAATATGGACGTAATTAAGTGCAAAGGATAAGATATCACCCGAATTTGAATGACTAAGAGTACTGCAACAAACAAGTTGGTCAAATTTGGCTTTTAGAAGGTGCAAAGGATAAGATATCACTCGAGTTTTCGCAAACATTCGATGGTTATTCTGGGTGTCAAACTCTCTTATTTATAGAATCATAAGGAGTCGATTACAATAATTCAGGACTCTAAATAAAATAAAAGTCTAAAACTTAAAGTTTCCTAAAATTCTAAACTTCCTAATTACAATCATTCTTTCTTCAGCTACTCGAGGCGTGTAGGATTCTTCTCCTATTTTTCAACAGCAGTGATTCTTGCCAATTTTCTCAGATCCGTAGAGTGCTAAACTTCTATCTTTAGAGTTTATAATTCTGTGCAAGTCATCACATCTCTCATGTGACTTTCAGCAATGTTCATAAGCTTTATAGTACAAAATCGAGAATACGATTTTGCTTCTTTCTCTATTAAATCTTCAGACAATTCTAGCTCTCGATCGCTCGTAAGTCACCTAGCTCTCTCTCTCAGTCACGATTTTCTTCAGTCAAATCATAAATTACGATTTCTTCTTTTCTTTTGTTCTGACTTTCGATTTCTCTTCTGACTGACTTCTGAGCTTCACAATTTCTTCTCGAGAACTGGTGGTTTCACTACGATTCTTTTGCGATCTTCTTCTTTAATGCTTTTTGAGTTCACTTTGGCATTTATTAACACTTTTGCTCTTTTTTGCTTACTGTTCTAAATATCCGCACATTAACATATCATTAGTAGCAAATTATGGGCTAACATTACTCAATTAAGGGCATCAAAATGATAAATTATATGACTGATCATACCCTTAAACTTACGTTTTGCTAGTCTCTAGCAAAGAAGGAAAGATAACTAAACTAACTAATCTAGCAAAGAAGGAAAGATAACTAAACTAACTAAAAATTAAATGTCACTTTCGTAGGGAGCACGATTGCATTTAGTAGATGCAATAAGCCTTTAAACCCCTAAGTGATCCCTAGTGGAGGAGTTGTGTCTCCTAAAGGTTTTCAGTGAAACTACCTACAAACTTCAAATATTTTTTTAGCTTATTCAAAAATTTTCAAAAACAAACTTTTAAAATACTAAACTAACTACTAGTACATTAATTAATCATCGCATAGTTGTTACAATTCTCAAAATTAAGATTTCATCCAACCAATACTTCTCATCCTATCAGTTATCCTTGATCAGATACTCAATAATTTCAATTCATATACAGCGTGAAGCGTGTGTGTACCAATGACAGAATTCATTTATTATAAAAAAAATTTAAACTATAGATTTAGAAAACATTTTCATCCAAACTCTCACTGTGGCATACTCTCAAAAAGAAATACTGAAATTTGTTGGGTTTCTCACAATGAATTTATATACATGAATTTCAAGGACTTATGACAAAAAGATAAATCTCATAGAAAAGAAATTTTATTTTACTATCATGCTATCAGATTTTCATAGTATTTATCACAAACATCTCTACTAGACTCTGACTTTTTACAAATCGTGGATTTAAAAGGTCTTTATTTGGCTTGTAATGGGGCTTTAGATTAAAAAGGTTTCAAAGAACGGTAAAAGGATTCAAAGTTCTGAGAATTTAGTTTATCTCTCATATTTTTTTTCTTATCTTTTTCAGATAAATCCCTTTTTCTTCTTTTCAGAATTTTCTCTCGATTTTTCTTCACAATTTGGAAGCTTCTTTGATTCTCTTTTCATTTCTTTTTCTCTCCCATATTTTTAACATTCAGAAAAATTTCTTATCACGCGTACCCTCTTTAGCTTTTCCCTATTCTATTTTTGCATACTCCTTTCACTCTCCTATTTCTTCCTTTATTCTAAATTCTCAGACGTACAAAAGTTAAAGACCGAAAGTTTTAGGCAGTACATATGGTTAGGGTTTATAAAATTGTCATACAAAGAAATTCAGTTTCAGACTACTAATATAGGTTCAAGTGGTAATATTATTAGAGATTTTGACTTTTTAGCTCAAACGTATAAAAAGGAGGCCTATTCTCATTTCCAGATTTACTAGTAAGAATGTCATATTGCTTCAATATTTGTAACAAACAATTCTAAAAATACAGACAACAAAATCGTAGAAATCGATTCAAAATAAACAACCATGAGATTTCCATTAAAAATAGTCAAGAAGTTCAACGAAAATTTGGAATATATACAGGCAAAGCAGTCTCTCTCGAAGAAAGGAAAAGTTCCAAAAGCTCACTGGGTATAATATTCTGAAACTATAATCTAAATTATGTAATTTAAAGCAATGTATAGTTTCAAAATTTCAGTTATGATACAGGTGTGCAAATGGGCTAAACATCAATATTAACTGCTTCCTATCATTTATTTCAAACTTCTATTAAGATGATAGTAATGTCTTTGGAATCAAAATTTATCTAATCGTTACTTATATGTGATGGTTAACTATCAAACAAAAAATTTAAACTACACCTAGAATTCGAAAAAAAAAAAGGAAAACCTAAAAAAATCAAATCTAAAAATAGTCCTAAAAACCGAAATAATATGTTAAAACTAAACTTTACAGAAAAAAATATTTTATATATATATATAATTGTTTTTTAGACTGTAACATACATAGCAGTGTACCCCCCTCCCCCCAAAAAGAAAAAGAAAAAAAACTTAAACTGGACAATGTCCTCATTGGAAACAAAATAGGGGTACCCAAAAATATAATGGTGTCAAAAGTATCGGGCAGAATAAGCGTAAACATCAAATCCCTCCCCCAAACTTGTAGGAGATTGCCCCTGGCAACATCTGTAAGGAAACAACACCAAAGAAAAATAAAAAATAAGATAACAAAAAGAAACTTTCCATTAATAAGCAAAAGAAATAGTTGTAGGGATTGTGCAAGAAAAAAATATTATATAAAAGGAAAACCTAAGAAAAATCTAGACACGGACAGACACAGACGTCAGCAGCAGCCACCGAGACGCTAAAGTTTGTGATGGAAATCGGTCTCGAAGTCTTCAAAATTATCCCGCCAAAAAGATAGTCACCCTCCTAACTCCGAGATGTCCTCAACTTGTTGCTGGAAGAGGAGCTGCAAAGGGAAGGTTTAAGAAGATGGTGGGGGTGGGAGGTGGAGATGGCGAAGGTGTAGGTGGGTGGAGATGATGTGGAAGTAGACGACTGTTTCATCTTTTTAGTTTTCTTGGCTTTATTCTTCTTCTTTGCCTCCTTAGCCAATACTCGTTGGGCTTCCTCGTACTCGTCCCACAGGAACTGCAAAGGATTTGGTGATTGTTCCAATTGTGGGTCCTCTCAGGTTTGAAATTTGATTGGCAACTCAGTGGGTTGGTCATCTGCCATAGCGGTAGGAATGTTGGACGAGGTAGGGCTATGGGAATCTGTGAGCGAAAAGAGAGGTTTATCATGAAATGTAAAGCACAAATACAATGGAATATGAAGCAACGTGTTTAATTCAAATAGAACCGCCATAATGATATTCAATGAGGGTAGTTGGCAATAAATCAAACGTCGGCTGGGTTAAAGCGAGGTAGTCATACTAATTATTGCGAGTACAACGTTATCATACGCTTACGACCTTCAACCAAGCCTTCTCTGTGAAGGGTTATCGACCGTCCAATCTCCGGATCACACGTAAAAAGATTTAAAGATTTGGATCGAGTGTGATGCATACACTAGAAATATTAATAATTTTTTTTTTTTTTATTTGAATTTTACTTTAGAAGGTATGTTGAGAGAAGACAAATCTGGGCCTGGAGCTTCCTTTGTCAGAAGAAGTTTTGAAACTTTGATCTGCTGCTCCGAATAAGACCTGCAAAAGATTAAGTAGTGAGAAAAGAAAAATAGAAAGACAAATATTAGCTTTTCAGATATTTCCTTCCTCGGCAGCGGTGCCAAAAACTTGGATGCTCTATGAAATTACATTGTCTTAACGTATTGAAAGTGCACAATGGAGATTATAGCGCTAGTATAGGATCGTTCCCACGAGTAAATTTATAATCTATATAACTTTCTATTTGCCTTTAAAGAATAAAGAATAAAGAATAGAGAATGTTTGATTAAACTAGAATGCGGAAAATAAATCTATTCTATGAATTTAAAAATCAGTATACTATATCTCAAGCCTCTCAGTTTTTGGGCGTCAATCAAAATCTGGTAAACTCTCGAAATCCTAAGTTTGCATAAAACAAAATTGCTGGAAAAATAAATTTTGCAGAAAAATAAATTAATCCACAGCCTTCCAGATTTTGGTCGTCAAGCACAATCCTTTAATCCTCGGATATTTACATGCAGGAAAATAAATTGCTAAAATTAAATTAATAGTAAATTGCAGTTACAATGCTCTTCAGAAAATCTCTCTTAAGCGTCAATTAAGATTGAAAATCCTTAGAAACACACTATTCTAATTTGCAAAAAATAAAAATCTGAACTAGAAAGCAAAATAAAATCTATCCTAGGGTTGATCTTCCAGTTCTCAATCCTAATTGTCAATTGTTATCGAGAAACCTTTGATGGTTATTCTAGGTGTCGAACTCTCTTTTTTATAAAATCAAAATGAGTTGATTACAATAATTCAGGACTCTAAATAAAGTCAAATTCTAAAACTTAAAGTTTCCTAAAATTCTAAACTTCCTAATTACAATCCTTCTTTCTTCAGCTACTAGAGGCGTGTAGGATTCTTCTCCTATTTTCAGTAGCAGTGATTCTCGTCAATCTTCTCAGATCCGTAAAGTACTAAACTTCTATCTTTAGAGTTTATGATTCTGTGCAAGTCTTCACATCTCTCACGTGACTTTTAACAGTGTTCATAAGCTTTATAGTACAAAATCGAGAATACAATTTTGCTTCTTTCTCTATTAAATCTTCAAACAATTCTAGCTCTCGATCGCTCGTAAGTCACCTAGCTCTCTCAGTCACAGTCTTCTTTAGCCAAATCGTAAATTACGATATCTTCTTTTCTTTTGTTTTGACTCTTGATTTCTCTTCTGACTGACTTCTGAGCTTCACAATTTCTTCTCGACAGCTCGAAAACTAGTGGTTTCACTACGATTCTTTTGCGGTTTTCTTCCTTACTGTTTTTTGAGTTCACTTTGGCAGGTATTAACACTTTTACTCTTCTCTACTTACTGTTTTAAATATCTACGCATTAACACATCATTAGTAGCAAACTGTGGGCTAACATCGCTCAGTTAAGGGCATCAAAATGGTAAATTATATGACTGATCGCACCCTCAAACTTACGTTTTGCTAGTCTTTAGCAAAGAAGGAAATATAACTAAACTAACTAAAAATTAAATGTCACTTTCGTATGGAACACAATTGCATTTAACAAATTCAACGAGCCTTTAAACCCCTAGGTGATCCCTAGCGGAGGAATTGTGTCTCCTGAAAGTTTTCAGTGACGCTACCTACAAACTTCAAATATTTTTTTAGCTTGTTCATAATTTTTGAAAAACAAACTTTTAAAATACTAAACTAACTACGGGTACACTAATTAATCATCACCATACATTAAGAAATATTAAAAGTTATGGTTTACTGAAAAAATCTTGAATTATTTGTGAATTCTTCACAAAATTCACAATTTTTTTAAAAATACATGAATAATTCATGATTAATTCATAGAACCTTAAATTCTCAAATTATTCGTAATTTTTCCAATTATTAGGAGAATTTGGTGACTATGCATCTAGTCTGGACTTAGGGATTTAGTCATTATTAGGAGATCTTATTTAGTACCCTTTTACTTTAGCAAATTATCGTTTGTACCCCTATAGTTTGCATATGGAAACCATCATCTTCGTCGGCAGGCAGAGCTATAGCAAAAAAAATTGAGCCATTACTTGCACACGCTTTTAAGTGATTGCACCGAGGTTAAAGAAAGACTTTATATTTTAGGGACATGTGACATATGAAAACACAATCTAGGCCGTCTGATTTAAAGTTTATGATCTATAGATCCTTAGTCGATAAGATTGGAGCAAAACACGATATTTATCATATACTCTATTGTTGTCGAACTGTTGAATCAAATAATAGCCTTTGACTATATTTAATCACATGATGAAAATCATATTTCATATCAATCTTATCCACTAAGAATCTTTATATCATGAACTTTAAATCAAACGGCCTAAATTGGGTTTTCACATGTCCCTAAAATAGAAAGTTTTTTTTTTGACCTCGGTGCAATTACTTAAAAAGCAAGTGCAAGTAATGGCTCACATCAAAAAATTAGTGACTATTTTTTTGTCGAAATGGATAAAAAAAAAATTTGGAGAAAAAAAGAACTCGGGTACACTTTTTTTTTCATTTAAAATCTTTCTACGTTTACTTCGTGTAAATCTTGCTTTGAATGAGCAAAGGTTTAAGTAAACATATTTTAACAATTTTAGATATTAACACACATTTTTTTAATTCTTTATATATTTTTTAAAGGAATTTTTGTCTTTTTGCTTTCTCTTTTTCTCCAAAATTTTCCATTGCCATATTTTTCCCAACTACGATTATTCCCCTTTTTCCAAGCTTTTTGTTTTCTTTCATCTGAAAATTTTCCCCTTTTTCCATGCTTTATGTTTTCTATGTTTTGTCTGAAAATTTTCCCTTGCTATTTTATTCACATACTCCGTCTTAGTAATTATGGCTGTGTATGACATAGCTCTCTACTAGCCTCTGCCATAGCAGAGTTCACTTACTTTAATTGGTTCCCATTCTCTTTTCTAACTCACTGCAAAGGAGGATTTAACTGCTCTAGCAGCAACTCCCTGCTCTCTACTAAGGCTGCGTATGACATAGCTCTCTGCTAGCTCTTGTCATAGCAGAGTTCACCTGCTTTAGCAAGTCCCCATCCTTTTTGCTAACATCCTGCTACCTGCTACCTGCTTTTCCAGGTACCCCTTCTCCTCGATAACTCCTTGCATAGCAAGATTTTATGCAAGAGTTACCTATTCAGAAGTTCTACCCTCCTCTCTACTTAGTCCTTGCCAGAGCAAATTTTATTTGCTTTGATAGCGAGTTAGTAGAGAGCAAGGAGGTTGCTGCTAGAGCAGTTATATCTTCCTTTGCAGGAAGTTAGAAAAGAAAAAGGGAACCAACTAAAGCAGGTGAATTCTGTTATGGTAGGGACTAGCTGAGAGTTATGCCATATGTAGCCTAACTCTCTACCCAAAACAAATAAAATGTGTTATGACAAGGAGTGAGTAGAGAGAAAGATAGAACTGCTGAACAAGTACATCTTGCATAAAATGACGGGGGCTCATGGGAGGCATGGGTTATATATGACATAGCTCTCTGTTAGCCCCAGTCATAGCAAGTGAACTGCTATGATGGGAGCTAACAGAGAATTATGTCATACATAGCCTATGAGCCTCACACAACCAGCTAGCCATTCTACGGCAAGCCCCCAAGCCCAATCCAGCCTACCTTTGGACCCCTTACGATTGGAGACAAAGTTCAAACATGGACCACCAATGGGAAACTATGAAAAATATAAAAATATTGGAAAAGTTGGAATTGGCAAATCCCTTAACCGTTTTAACCACCTCAACTGTCACCAAAAGACCTTAATACCTCTTTCTTTTGCCCCATTGCTAGACAATTAGCATGTTTCTTTTATAAGTACTAGACAATTAGCTTTGTCAAATCTTTTCATCCACTATAGGGAGAAAATGACGAATATGCCCATGGAGCTAGGAAAAAGGGAACCCGTTTGGTACCGGGTCAATAGCCGCGCAAAAATCAGTTACCAAATAGGATAACAATTCTTACCAGATTGGTAATCACATCGTAACTTTGTGGTAACCGGGTAGTAACCGTGCGGTTGCTATATGGTAATCGTGATTTTTTATTTTTATTTTTACAATAAGATAGGTGATCTTTCAATTATTACTAAATTTTACTGTCATAAGTGACTCACTCCTATAATTTTGTTCCATGGCTTGAGAAAAAATTGGAAAAATAAATCCATGCTTATTATATCTTATTAAGTTTAACATAAGCATAGATTTTATTTTTTTTTCCTATTTTCGTTCAAACCACCGTACCCGCTTGCAAACTGTATGATAATCATGGGTTAGCCAATCTTTAACCACGCGATTAACTATTTGGCTAACTAAATAGCCGTATGATTAACTTTCAATGTCTAGCTAACTTTGGTCAATGAAAAATTAAACAGCCAAAAGAAAATGAACTATTAATGTCATTGGGTAAGGGTTCTTGCCAATACTCAAACTAGGTGAGAGATCTTGCCAATTCAAGACCTATGGTAAGGCATCTTACAAAAATCTCTATTAGGAATAGGTCGTATTACCAAAAAGTCACAAATTTTAGAATCATGACTTCCACAGTTTCCATTTTCATAGGATGACATGTAGTCAAGAATCTCATCTATCCAATGGTAGTAAAACTGGTTGAACATGAAATCAGGTGGCAAATTTTTTACAAAAAAACTAGTTTAAAACGCTTTTTTATACAAAGTCATACACACGTTTAAAGCGCATCTTTTTCAAAAATACCCATATTTATAAATAAAAAAAATCGGGATTTTTACATTTTAAATGCGTTTTTTACAAAAAAATCTCTTATTTTGTCAAAAAATACTTATTGTATACAAATAAATAAAAATACTACAGGCACCTTTGATTAAGAGTAACTCCGATGACAAGTTTTAATTATCATCTTTGCATGTAACGGCGGGGGCACAGCTAAACAAAACGCGTCCTTAATGGAAATCAAGCATGGCCCAATATACAACAATTGGGTGCACCACAATAAATGGGAAGATCCTATATGGACCATTGATGAAAGAGTTGGTACACCTGTTCCAGCCACACGGAATGAGTGAGTTTTTTGAGATGTGTGTCGGAATGGGCGACTTTTTGAGATGTGTGTCATGTTTAGTCATGATGACTATTTGATGGTACAGCCATGATCTAAAGATCTATGATGCTGAAGATTGGGATGAAAAACAAAAAATCTTTATTTAAAGAAAGACCTGATATTTTTGGGACTTGTGCCACCTGGAAACACCATCTAAACCGTATGATTGGAAGGCCATGATGTAAACATCTTTGGTGCAAAAGATTGGCACGAAATATGATATGATTCAACACAGATGAAGCCCATCACTTGATTTAGCAGTTGCCTGGATGAGTGTGAATTGATGCGTGCACGTACTCGTAAACAAAGAAAATAGTAAACCCTAGCCCAATCAATAGCATGCATATGGAAATTAAACAATAAATGGGCAAGTGTACATAACATGCAAATGTGCATTGATCTGACGATCCATATTGTCAGGTCAATGAGCGGTCCAGCCTATGATCAAGTGTGTCGCATGTGCAATATAGCCAATGTATCATCTCTGATGGAGTCAAAGTACACTCTCTGACTAAAGAGTAAATTGGGTAACCCCAAATTCAGGGATGTATGAAAACCAGTTTTTATACAGTAGTAGTTTCTCAATGAAAAAAAAACTAACAATGGAACAGAAATTAAGTGCACAGACATAAGAGAATACCTGAGAGCCGATATCATCCATCAAATCTAATAACCTAGTGGGATGCGGTTCACAGATGAGCGAATCGACGAAGCTCTTCCTAGCTTGTTGATTGTACAGCAAGGAAAAACATCCAAGAGACTTTTAGAAGACCATCAGTGGTAGCTCTTAAGATGAAAAACTTGGCAGCTCGGCTTGTAAGGCCTCTTGGCAGTGGCCTGCTCGAATTTCTTGGCCGCAGACTCATTCTCTTCTAAGCCGGTCTGAACAAAATACCTTATCCACCAAGAAGAGCTTCGCAATTTCGCCTTCAAGAAAAGATATGCGGGTCAGAAAAGGCCATTCCACTAAACTTAAGCATAATTACAAAAAGACAAGTGAAGATCAATCTGATTTGGCTCTGAAAAAAGGCCAGGTTCATCAGGAGTATTTTAGTATTGTAAAATATCCTAGTACTTAAAAGATGATTGTCAAGTGCCCTAGTATTTTAAAAAAATATTCATAACCTGGGTGTCCAGGCCTCTTTGCGCATCTAACTAATCCCACGGCCACTTGCACGCCCCGAAGTTAGCACATGCCGTGTCAGCAAGAGATAAATCCCTAAAGTGACCTCAAGGGGGATTTGAACTCAGGTCTCCCGCTTCATGAGGTGGGTACCTGGCCATCACACCAAGTTCCCTAGTATTTAAAGATAATTAGTACAATATTTCGCGAAGGTCCCAATAATCCTCCAAGTTGTACCCCTGTTGGCCTCTCACGGGTATTTATCCCTACTGACTGGTATGTGTGATGTGTGGGTGTTACACATACCCAGGGACTTAGTTGGGTGCTCTAAGAGGACGGATACCCAGTTATCAAAATAAAAATCCTCCAAGTTGTAGATTCTTGGTGCAGAGAAATCTAAAATGCCAAAAAGCACGCAGTGAAAACATGAAAAGAACCACGCAAATGGAGAGAATAAATGAGGACCAAATTCAATAATAAGGACGAGAAAAATCTCATGTGACCCTCGTGCCTACTCCTTCATTCATTTTCTAGTTCTCATCTCTCTGCATACCTGCTACTGAACATGACAGTTCACCACCTTTACATAATCTACTCCCAGTCACGGCAGTGGTTTGCTTCCTAAACAACCTAAAACACTCAAAAAGCAGAGCCTAAAAATACAAACAACCTCATCCCTCGCATCAAGATGCATTAACGGCCTGCCCTCTCCTCAACACGAAATCTCTCTCCCTACATCGAGATATGCCATGCTAACATATTAGTATCATTTATCCAAATTACAAATGTCCTGATGTGCCCGAATGCAAACAGCAGAGCCTCAGTGATCATCTCAGTTCCTCGATATCCTAACCTGCATCTTTTAAACTGAGCATACTTCAAATCCTTAAAACTTGCTTCATTCTTCACCATGTGAATTGCCACTGTAGCACCTTGGCATACATCCAAATTCCCAGTCAGGGACTATCCCTAGTCCCTCATGATGTTTTAGATGCTCCCAACCTATAGGCTCTTATGCTCAAGTACCCTATACGGTCAACAATTTCACCTTAAGTCAACCAATTTACTAGGTTCTTAAATAAGTGAGAAAAGGGCCAACAAACCCAACAAGAGTATGTTGGATCCAGGGACCAACACCAGTCTCAAAAGGGTGTGTTGAATCCAAGTGCCGACATTAGTCTCATAAGGGTGTGTTATACTAATCAGACGAACACAAATCTTCAAGGAGGTGATGAATACGGTGACCAACAGCGATCCAGATGGAGTGCGTGCACTAAGAGAGTGAACATCAGTCCCAGTCCCAAAAGGTGTGTTGGAAGCTAATGCAAGGTCTAAAGAGAAAAAATGGATGAACTTTTATATAACAAATGGAGGATATACTCCTAGGTGTAACATGGAATATGGATAACATTCAAAGGTCATGTGCATACATAAATCTAAAGGTTACGACATCAAATCATATGTCATGGACTGAATGAGTCATCCTTTGCTACAAAGATCAGATATTTCACTAAATAAATATCTTACTCGACTATATGAATAAATTGAAATTCCACAGGTTGCAGCACTTACCGGTCTTCCAAATTTGGATAGCTCTGCAATTTTTGCTCTTTGCTGACCAGGATAACCTACGCAAAGAAAATGGAAAACCAATGAACGCTCAGGAATATTAATCTATCTTTTATATAGAATAAATTTACAGAAGAAAATCTTGGTTGCATTAACACTTATATGAGAAAGTTATCCTCGTAGGCATAAACCCCCAAACAAGTCAAGTAAATCTTCCAGCAGATTAGTTTATTATGCCATATGTTTCAGAAAATTACTTTGGTATGTCCAGGCATGGATGAGAACCGAACAAAAATTCTTACAGGAAGAACCAAAACTTATATACAGTCAATTATTAGACTTCATCTAACATAAACAGAATTTAAGCTACATGCATAAAGGGAAACAGAGAGCATTGCAGTCCCCCAAGATAATATTTGCTATTTCACTGGTTCAAGGTAGGAATCTAATGGTTTTAATGATTAAATAACAGTAATAAATAATTCAATAGTTCCAATTTCCCTATTAAATACCAAATGTCAAAATGGTAAAATCAATAAATAGAGTAAAACATTACCATGGCTAATGCGGTTTATGGCTTTACACATTCTAATCATAAAGTTTTACTACTATAATGTGAAAACCATGTTAGCCAAGCTCATGTCATGTGTAGTTGATTATTTCCACGATTTAGGATAATAATAATTTATTACTACCATTTGTTGTGAAACTGTCTCCAGCCTAAGATTTTTTTCTGTTTTTTTTTCATAACAACCTATTTTACTGGAAAAAGAAAAAGAAGCCAAACTCGATGGAATGGGCTCCTCATTTACCATCCACCTGATAATGTGGACGCCAGTTAAAAGAAAGCGAATTTTGGAAGAGTCATCTCGCTGTATTTCCTAATAATAATTGCCTACACTCTTTCTTAACAAAATGAACTCCACTCTTCCCACTCTCTCGCCAAAAAAAGAGTAACCTCCCTCCATGCCTAATCTTTCCGTTTTAGAATCTCTCACAAAATAACGTTGCTCTCTCCCAAAAAAAGAAAGCCCTCCCTCAAACACATAAATACAATAGACACATTTGATTTGAAAAAAAATTCTTTGGGACACCACAAACAGCTACACTTTTTACAAGAACACTTGAAAGAATCTCAACACAGTTGCATTGGTATTCATTCCTCTTTTTATCTCATTTTTTTGTGTCTCATTCTTTTTCTGTTATAGTTTTCTTTATTTAAGATTAGCTATTAATGATGCATTTAAAATTAATGTTTATTATTATGTAAATTTGAATATAATATTCCCATAATTATTTCTACCACCTCTTTATGTTATGGAGTGCCATCTAAAGCCATAAGAACACATTCTTGTCATAAAAATAGCAATTTGGGTACAAATGGTCTTGACAACCTGAAGAGCCACCTGTCTGAGGCTCTGAGCGCAATGTCATCGAGCAGGTATAAGCCTGATTTCCAAACCCAACTATCAAGAGGGTTAAGGTTGCGCTTATACTTTAGGCTTAACAAACTTTTCAATGAAAGTTACTATTAAATTTATAAAATTTAAAATTAAAACAATAATAATAATAAGTAGACCGTAAAAAATTAGTCTAAATTTTTTTTTTTCCCATATTTTCAAATAAATTACTGAGAATTAAGATCTTTAAATTAACAAACAAAAGTATAATAAAACATAAGCACATTGATGACAGTCCAGGCCTCCAACACAACACCCAATACCAACTCCCCTCAAACTATAAAAACATTTTCTTTGCCATTTGGGCCTGGATTTTAGGCTTAATAGGCATTTTAATGAACAATGATTACAGACTTTATTGGTTTTTATAATAAAAATTTATAAAAAATGTTTTATATAATTTTAAGGACTATTGTTAATCATTTTAATTTGTGTTAAATATTTTACATGAATTATCAGGTTTATAAAACTTAAAACATTTTTTGACTTGAAATACCTCAAGGGCATGTTAGACAACATTTCAATACTTGAGACAAAAGACAAAAAAGGGCATACTGACACATTTTTAAAATAAACCTTGACCCTACATACTGACCTCCACCACTCCGATATTTAACTTTCTACACGACCTATCTCCAACTTTAAGCTCTAAAATACATATTTAATTTGCAACACTGTATCCTAAATGAGTTACCTTCCCTTCCTATAATCCAAAGACATTTCCCACAAAGCTATGTTGTTTGATCTCTTTCCATTAGTGAATTCCCACTACTACTTAGGGAATGTCACCAATCCCATCAGTCAGAAATTCCCACAAACCTCTTTATCACATGAGGTTAGAATTTATAATGCCTTGTGGTAGTTCATTACTCTGCCAACAAACCTCTTAGTGCACAGTAGTTCATACTCTGCAAAGAAACCTCTTTACTGCACCGGGTTAAAGATTTAGAATGCATTGTGTCAGTTAATTACTCTGCCTCCCACAGGTACACCTTCTCAGTTGTTAATAGTTACAAGTTAGAGCCATCTTTAAACTACCTCATTTTAGTAAGCTGGTTCAAGGAGATTCAGATGGTAAAGTAAACAAACACTTCCTGCTGCACATCTGGGGAAGACAAATGGAAGGACCATCAACCCTTTGAAAGAAACCCAAGTATGTACCTCTTCCTAAACATGGCTACCAGGACTAAATGATTCAATGATGCACCTTTTCAGGTCATTCTTTAGAACCTTTTTCCCAATTCAAAGTGTCTTCAAGAACCAGACCAGTTCTGGTATCTGACAAAATCCCCATAGCTAAGTTTATCATTAACAACTTTTCCTGATCAAGCTTCAGGTACAGTTCTTTTCGAGACACTCTTCCTAGCACTTGGCCCTCTATGCACTTTGCAGATTTGCAGTCTCTTCACATCAGAGATAGGACCCCATTAATTGATAATATGTTTCAAGCATCCCATTAGAAGTTAATGTCTTATGAACAATATGTTTACATCCACAAATAAATATACACAAGCAACTCTGTATATAATCTTCAAAATTAAATGATAAGATGTCGATGGCATGCATGTACCAGCTTCTAACTGCAATTGCAAGAACACGGTATATTTCATTAATATCACAGTAAACCCTGTAGACATCATATATATCAAGAGTAATTTGCAAAAGAATCAAATAGCATTTTTCCAATGAACCAGATAAGCTTAAGTGGTTTTCAAATAGGCGACTATAGAAAGCTGCAAAAGTGCAAATCCTGAAGGCAAAAGAAGTGATGTGACATTTGAACTTCAGTTAGCTTTATTAACACCCATGAAATCTTGGAGGGCACCGACACCTACACCAAAAACAATCGATTGCTTTGAATTAGACGATGGAGATCATTTTTTGCCCCAATCTTCCACACAGAATCTGGAGATCATCAGATGGTCAGTTTTTTATTCCACAAGTCACAGATCCAAAAAAATGGTCCTTAAATCACATTTGAGCATGATGTGTGCCTTGTGATTTTAGGGCCATTTTTTGGGATCTGTTCCACGTAGAAAAAAAAACTGATCGTCTGATGACACGCACGTGGTCTCCAGATCCCTTGTGTGGAAGCTTGGGGCGAAAAACGATCTCCGTCGTCTGATTCAAAGCAATCAATGGTTTTTAGCGTAAGATCCCTCTAAGATTCTGTGGGTGTTAATAAAGCTACTCTTGAACTTTCAACTACCAGTTCATGTGATCTCTGCATTTAACGGAAAAGGTGTGAATATGCATTGCAAAGTTTGCTTGAATAGGCAACAACACATTCTGTTCAAAAATTACCAGCAAAAAGAATAAGACCATCTGTGGATACTCTTGCCAAGTCTGGGAGAGTTTTGTTAAGGTACTTTGGGGACAAGTAATCCAATGCATCCGACACAATAACAAGAGAAAAAGACTTTGGCTTGTAAGGAAGAGGAAATTTGATATCTGCCACACGCACAATGCCCTTGCGAATCAAACTCTTGCAATTGCCATCAGCATCCTCCATGTCATATGGTTCGACACCCCAGGCTTCTGTATCCTCTTCTTTTAACAATTTGGCGACCACGGTACAAGTTTCAGGGCCTACATGCAAAATTTTGTGCATGCTGTCCCCATATACTTTCTTTAGTGTAGGAATTGCTCCTTGAAGTTCTAAGGTGCATGATAGATCACCTGCATATATGGACATTGCAATCTTAGAAATGAGGATTAACATTCAACATATTTTCAAATAAAGTTTGAATGATTAACACGGCACCAAATAGTTTGTATCCCATATATAACCAAAGTATGTAATGATGCTTTCTATCCATGCATTGATAGAAGAATACCATCACAGGTTGTCAAAATTTGAGTAGTTGCAAGAATAATATTATCACCGTTAAAGTTATTAATTTGTTAGCTTTTAAATTGTCAAATACCCACAATAGAATAAACAAAGGAATAAACTACACTAGCCTACCATTATACCACCTACACATTTGGTCATGATCGCTGAAAGCAAACACCCCATAATAATGAGAAAATTACTATGTATACCTTCAACCTTACTAACAGCCTCTTTATCACTGCCAAATCCACCTGATCATGCCAACACGTAAAGAGTTCAGTTGATGTATGGCAGTTAAAACATAACAATTCTGCTGAATCATAAAGAATTGTCCTTAAACTTGACACCTAACCACACAACTAGAAATAATAATAACCAGTAGTAATATCAGACCTAGAAAAAATAATAACAGCAATGAAATCCTATTGGCTACCAATAGCAGCAAGAAGAAACTTTCCGATCATGAGTAGCTAAAATAAATTATGTTATAAACCGTCCTTAATCTTAAAATGAATGTAAGGGGACTCAATACAAACCTCCACTGTAAGAATATCCAATAAGAAGGAATGCACCCTGAAAATTTCAAAAACGAACTTAATCATGGCAATATAAATAACCTGCATATATTTAGCCATTATACCATGCAAATAGACAAGAATTTTGATTTCAGGAATCGGGAACAAAGAAACTACCAAGAGAACCAGCCCAATTGATAATAGCGGAGAAGATCGTGATTTCTGATGTAATGAGCTTGCAAATGGAACAGTCCCACTGTCCACAAAGCGTCTAATGGGATTTACTTGCCTCCTTGACATGGCTACTGGTCAAAATGTGGGACTACCAGTCTTTATGCTGATGAAACAAAAATTAAAAGAGAACTATGGTTAGTGCTGCTCCTCTAGGGCAGCAACCCCACAGACACAGCCCCAGGAATATATAAATTTGGCTATTGTCCTTCCTCAACAGTCTACCAATATGATCCTAATTGAACAGAAAACAGTTCATAAAAGTCTGGTTCTTGGACCGAGAATCAGCTGGGTATCCATTTTTTTACCAACTTTTGACATCCTCAGCCAAATCAACTCATAAATATAATCAAGTGGTTTTGGAAATTCAAGTTTTTTGTGCTTAGAAAAGAATCAGCAGAGTAAATATTAATCTAGATGGAATACAGCAATGATAATGATGATGATGATGATGATATGAGAAATTCATCTAGAGTTGGTACAGGGTAACCGACCTGTTCACATTCAAGTGTGAATGGGTCAATCTCCTTATGCTAAAATGAATGTACAAGTTTGAAATTTTAGCATGAGTAGATCAACCTGTTCACACTTGAGAATGAACTGGTCAGTGACCTTATACCAATTCATTCAACTAAAAATCATGAATTAGGAAATTGATCAGTAGGTTACTGAGTCAACTCGTATGATTTTCTAAAAATGCAGTAACAAACAGACCCCAAAAATCAATTTTTAGCTATTTCTTTGGGCCAAACCATTTTAAGTTCCAAATACATAAAACAAATACAATCCAATGGCCACATGTCAGTGAAGTAACCACTCCGCCATAATACGAGGTAGGAATCGATACTGACTTCAAAAAATATATCTCCAAGCTAGAAATCAATATTGATAGTCCCAAAAATATATATTCACCACTTTGGGACCAAGGTTCAAAAAATAAAAATGGCAAAAGAATGTCTGAACTTTCATTTTAAATGGTTTAAAACTTGGGAAAGTACATTGCGAAACTGCAAAAAGAATAATGATTAAAAATCTATTCTTGAGGAGAATAACAGTATCTAATGAAAATTTTCAGAGTTAATATTCCTATTTTTTAACCATTGGGGATTTTTCCTTTTTTTTTCTTTCTAAATATTTAGGCTAAAATGCAGGAAAATTGAATAAAATGCATAAAAAGTTGCTTCAAATGTCATTATAAACATTTTGAAATGCTATCCGGAACATTCTTTAGAAATCTATTAATCGAGTCGATTTAAAAAACTCATACTTCAAAATAAATCCATTATTTGGTCGATTATTAACTAGATTTCTAGATTTTAAGCTTTGACTATAACTTATAGTACTTAAGTGGGTACAATTCAATTGCCACAGGTCCATAAACAAGTAAAAGGAGTCAGTTTTCGAGCTAGAATCCCAGACATTAACTTCAAAATACATATAAATCCATCACAATTAGGATAAATCCATCTGACTCGACTCAGCAGAATCCGTGAAAGAAAACAACCAACACATCAAATAGAGAATGATTTCTTATGAAAGAGATCCACAAATAAGTAAACTATGAACCACTTCTCAAGCTAAAATTCCAGAAATTGATTTCAAAATAAATAAAAATCCATCACAGTTGGGATAAATCCATCAAACGAGTCATCGACAACTCAGCAGAATCCAATAAAGAGAACAACCAATACATAAAAAATGATGATGATTTATTAAGAAATTTACACTATATTTCTCCAAAAAGATCCATAAATGTTCATATGCATTACTTTGGGAAAAAAAAAATCGATTCCGACAAATTATAAGAGAAAAAATATGAAAAGAAGAAGAAATCGATGATTTTGAATGCATTGATGAGGAGAAAATACCTGAAACGGAATTGATAAAACTGGAACTGAGATCTGTATCTGTTTTCTACTCTCTACTCTCAAGCTCACGCGAGAGCGATAGAGAGAAAGGAGAGAGAGCGAAAGAGGAGAGAGAACAAAAGATGAGAGAGAGTCCTACTGTAATCGGCCACTTGCAAATAAATTCTCTTTATTGTTGAATATTCTTTGTTGCTTACAAATATGGTTGATCAGTCTTTGTGCATCTAATATCGTAAAACCTATAAGGCGATTTTGGATTAGAATACCATTTAATCCACCAACCAACACATTGATTGTATTGAATCAGAAGATGGAGATTATTTATCCTCCCAATCTTTCACATGGATCTTGAGATCATGGATATATCATCATGACGGTCAGTATTTTATTTCACATGGCACACATTTTAAAAAAGTGACCTTAACATCACATGGAAGCTCAAAATTAATTTTAAGGTCACTTTTTTGGGTGTGTACCACATGAAATAAGAAAATGATCGATTGATGTTATACCCATGATCTTAAGATCCTTCATGTGAAAGATTGGAATGATAAAGAATTTTAGTTGCCTGATTCAATGCAATCAATGCGTTTCAACCTGAGTGAACTCAAAGATTTGGTGGGTGGATTTAAAGGTACTCTTTGGATTACTCTTATAGCAAACCCAGCCTTTAAAAGTAGTTCCTTTGTCCTAAAAATTTGGTGTGAGCAAGTGGGCTAGGTTTGAATTAGAACTCGAGCAGCTCAGCCCAGCCCAGCCCAGCCCATCCTGGCTTCTATATGGATGAGGTCAGGACATCAAGTAGCGTTTTGGAGCTATTCATAAACCACTTGAGCCCCAAGTGGAACCCAATCCAAATATCGAGCGCGATGACCACTTTGCTCAAGCTCGATTAGGTATCATATTATCTAGCCTATATGGATAGCGCTTGTAAACTATTATCGAGCACTGCAGTCTATTCGTGCTGTCGTGTTCAACGGAGTCTCACGCAGCCCTCGTGCTAGCGTACTCTACTGAGTCCCACGCAGCGCTCATGTTTTCGCAAGGTTATCCAGTCGTATGCACCGCGACGCGTAGTCCGGGGTCATATATCAACCTCACCGTGGGTACCATACGGCATCGCTGCGTCGACATCCTATACCCACCCTTCAAGCCTATGAAATACTTGCGTCCCCTCTGGCAACGCAAGGACCCATGTGGGTAGAAAACAACTCTCCAGCTCCTCTCTCACATAGAAGAGTAAAACAGTCATTCGGTCAGAATGACAGGAAAACTTCAAACCCCTTAATTTGACATACTGTAACGCCTTGAGTACTCACTCATTCTAAGCCATGAGACACATATTTGACCAATCCAAGTAATCAAAGTCCAAGCTCACATTATAAGTTAATGTGGACTGAAAATTCACTATTGAGAATCGTTCAATATCTGATTGGTCAAAAATGTGCCTTATAGTTATGCAAATTTTTTAAATAGTTGATACTAAAGTGAATAGATCAGTTGGTTTCACTCCTGTCATAAGTGTTAATTGTGGTTGAGGCATGTGTTGGTAATAATGATAAAAAAATGGATTTCGAAATTTTGAATTTCAGCCGAAATCTTCCCCACAAAATAAAAAAATTAGAACTTTCATGTTTTCATTTCGGTTTTGGTGGGGGCCAAAATCGAAACATTTTAAGATTTCAGCCGAAACTTTGAACCATGGTTGATAATGGATTGCTAGTTTGATTACTTAGATTGATCGAAGATGTTCAGATTTCGGCCGAAATTTTGAACAATGATTGGTAATGGGTTGCTAGTTTGACCACTTAGATTGATCAAAAAAGTTCGGATTTCGGCTGAAATTTTGAATCATAATTAGTAATAAGTTGTTTGATTGACTATTTAAATTGGTCAAAGATGTGTGCTATGTGGTATAAAATTAGTCTTTAATGGCCCTATATGTGTACAATTGGTCAATAGAGTCATCTCTTACTTAACTCACCTATCTTCTCTTTTCTCTTGCCAAATCAGGCCCTTGTAAGAAGTTTCTATTTTGGTGGCCATCACTATGGTCAAACCCGTTGACCAGTGAATGGTATAAGATCAACCTTAAGATGTACAATTGCTATTCTGGTGAGTTTGAAGAGAATAGGCAACTGTTTGTTGAGTCTTTCAGTTAAAGTATGATTGTGATTTCTAATCACACTATAATTAGCAATTTCAGTCCTTAATGGGATAGGACTCTTTGGCTATAAATATAAGGGGTGCCTGGTCCCAACGATAGCTCGACGTAATTCAATCCTCCCTATTGGCGATGGCATCCCCATTGTGCTAGGAGGCATTGAACGCGAGAACATCGTTGAAGATCGGCAACCATCAATGGCTAACGCTCAAGGTGCGCATATTTATAGTTTGTTGGTTTTTGATTGATCGTGCGCCTAGATCTTTAGGCTTAATTTTGGATGGTCGGATCATCAGATCCATTTAGATTCCATCAATTGGTATCAGAGCCATGATTTGCGTTATGATCGGTCAAAACTTTAAAATGAGCTTTTATTATTATTATTATTATTTATTTTTTTTATTTTTTTTATGGCTGTTTTATAAAAAAAAAAAAAAAGGAGGGGGGTTGGGCTGATGGAGCAACAGCTCGTTGTCCTTCCACCGTTGAAACCGGGAGGTTATCGCTGCTCTGTGAAGCCAGCCTAACGCTGTGCCCTCCACTTTAAGATGCAAGAGACCCAAACCTTTGTATGAACCCCGCATGCATCAGGCTATCAACTTGGACTGGGCAACCCATGGATTAGCCCACACCAACCCAGCCGGTTAAGGCCGAACCAACAATTACAAAAAAAAAAAATATATATATATATATATATATATTTGGGTTTTTGTGGTAAATGATCCGGCCGATGGGACTTTTACCTTTGGGCCACGTCGCGTCAAGACGTCGGGTCTGCCGGGACCGTCGGCGCAGGTCACTAGATGGGCGGGAAGCTTAGAAAATTTGTCTGTAACAACAAAAAAAAAAAAAAAAAAAATTTTTGTTGACTTTGGTTAGGTCCGTTAGGAAAATCTTGTCGGCGTGACAGAATGGCATTGCCGACACTGAGAATAGCCAATCGACCACCACGGACCGTCGGCACGGTGAGCGGTGGGGAAGTGAGCGGGTGAGCTCGATCGTGTTCGTATAAAAAAAAAAACCAAGGAAGAAGAAGAAGACAAGGGTTTTGGGTGGTCAGTTTCGACCTTTGCCCCCCCAGCCCTTGTGGCTGCCGACCATTTTGGCACCCGTCTGGGCCTTTTGGCCCACCCAACCATTTGGGCCTCTTGACCCAAACCGACCCGTTTGGCCCGTCTGGGCCTATTTGGCCCTCTAAAGGCCCAACCTGTGGGCCTCTTGACCCACCGACCCGTTTTGGCCTGGCCCGTCTGGCCTATTTTGGCATATGGCTGAGCACTGTATGGACCCGTCTGGCCCTTTGGACCATGGACCGACCATATAGCATTGGCCCGACCCACTGGGCCCTAGGCCCATTCGGCTCTTGGCCTGTTGGCCCGAGTCCGCCGACCCACTGGGCCCTTGGCCCACTCGGTCACTAAGGCCCATGGCCCGGTTTGTACCGGCCCAATATAACCACCCTATTTTCTAATCTTCTCGGGCCTTTTGGGCTATTTGCGAGTCGATTTTGGACATTATATATGCATTTTGACTATCTCGGACATTCCGGATCCGTTTTTTAGGTCTATTTTTTATAATAAGCTCTCTATTATGATATTTTCATGACCTGATGTTATTTTTTCCATTTTTTAATTGTGTAATCAATTTTCGCTCAAGTATCATTCATTAGAATTGGGTAGTTGGCCGACATTTGGTATGGTACTTACACTTTATAATGCTCGTTTGTTGTCTTTTTTTGACACCTCCTCATAACACGTTTTGTGATCATCTAAATTATTATCAAGCCTAATTTGAAAACATGGCTTTGGAAAGATTCTTCTGCCCAACGGTGATGATCTTTCCTAGTCGTGGGTTTTCATAGTGAGTTTAATTTTGTTCAAAAGCGTGTTACAAATCGATGTAAATGTGTAGTGAGCGTTGGCGTTACAACATAAGGATTCTTACAGCGGTGATGAATCACTTAATGTTATATGATGGTTTGTGTTTCACTATTCATTATTTTGTGTGTAGTCTTTGCTCGCGTGTTGTGACTCAACCCAGCGGAGGGTCATAGCAATTAGTACCACCATCATTAATATAGATTGAGGAAGCGGCTAGTGTGTTATATTTCGACCCAACGGAGGCTCATAATGACACAAATTGTTTCTCAATAAAATCACATTGGTTTTAATTTTTATATTCCTTGACATATTTTAACTTTCGCGTCACATACTATAATTATAACCTTGTGGAATTGATAGTTACTTCGATTGTATGTGGACATAATAAAACCCTTAATTATTGTGCAGCATTGAACCCGTCTATCATAACCAGTATGATTGGTGGAATTGAACTTTTGAGTGGATCAAATTATAAGAAATGAAAGGAACAAGTTGCAATTGTTCTAGGCTGCATGGATCTTGACTATGTTATACGATCTGATAAACCCAAGGAGCTCACTGCTGATGCCTCGGCTGAGGATCTGGCAGTGAACCATACGGATTTAGAAAAATGGGATAGATCAAATCGTATGAGCCTCATGATCATAAAGAGTTCCAATTCGGGAGGTATTCTGACTGCTACACGCAAAGAATACATGCAAGCCATTAAGGAACAATTTCAAGGGACTTCTAAAGCCCTTGCCGTAGTCTAATTGTTAAAATGGGAACCATGAAATATGATGGTCATAGCGTCCGGAGCACATTATGAAAATGAGTGGCATGGCCACTCAATTGAAAGAACTGGACATGGGTTTTTCGAGGGTTATCTTGTTCACTTCATTATGACTTCTCTTCTGCAAATTTGGCCCGTTCAAGATCAATTATAACACGCAGAAGAGAAGTGGAAGATGAAACGAGTTAATCGCTCACTTGTGTCCAAGAAGAAGAACGACTTGGTGAAAAACACGAAAGTGCCCATTCGCCGCTCTTGGCCCATCGAAACGAAATTTCAAGCGGCAGGACAATATAAAGGAAAGAGCGTGAAAGCTCCTCCAACGGAAACCAAACAAGGAGAGGCTAGCACATCTACTTACGACATCAAGTGTCACTTCAGAAGAAGAAGGACACATTAAGAATTGTCGAAATCTGAGATTGGCTAGTTAAGAAAGGTAATGACCTTACTTTTGTGTGTTTTGAATCACTTTATGTTGATGCTCCAATACTTGGTGGATAGATTCGGTGCAACTATTCACATAAGTAATTCAATGGGGATTTCAATCCGAGGAAGCTAAGTAAAGTGACGTGCCATCAAACTCGGGAATGGAGTAGAAGCAGACGTGGAGGCCATTGGGACTCTCCGTCTCATTTTAGATAGTGGTTTCATTTTGGATTTAGTTGATACTATTTATGTTCCCAGTATCACTAGAAACCTTATCTCAATTTCTAAATTGGATTCATTAGGTTTTGAATTTAAATTTGGACATAATATGTTTACTCTATTATTCAATTCCGATATTGTGGGTGGTGGCTCATTAATGGGCAATCTTTATCAGTTGAACTTGGATTCATCTTACGTCCAATCTTTAGTTTCTATGCATGTGAATGATAAAATAAGTAAGAAACGAAAACAAGCGCTCGATAACTCCTCCATTTTATGGCATAAACGTTTAGGCCATATCTCTAAGGATAGAATGGAGAGGTTAATTAAAGATGATATAATCGATGCGCTCGATTTCTCTGATTTCAATACTTGTGTTGATTGCGTTAAAGGAAAACTCACAAAGACTAATAAGAAAGGGGCTCTCAGAAGCACGAGTTTGCTGGAAATAGTCCACACTGATATTTGTGGACCGTTTCCAACTCCCGCTATTGGTGGTAAAAAATATTTTATTACCTTCACTGATGATTATTCTCGTTTTGGTTATATATTTCTCATTCACGAAAATGAGGCCTGGATATGTTTAAAATCTATAAAGCAAGTTGAGTTACAACTCAATTCAAGATTAAAATTGTGAGATCTGATAGAGGCGGAGAGTACTATGATAGATACTCTGAAGCAGGTCGCAATCCAGGACCCTTCGCCCTGTATCTACAAGAGCATTGCATTGTCGCTCAATACACCATGCCGGGAACACACAGAGCGAGCAGTGTGAGCGAAATCGTACTCTTATGGATATGGTGAGAAGCATGTTATGCAACTCTCGTTGCCTACGTTCTTGTGGGGAGAAGCCTTGAAAAGCAATGGTGCATATCCTAAATCGAGTTCCTAGTAAGGCGTTCCCAAGACTCCTTATGAGCTATGGGTAGGAAGAAAACCGACTTTAGGATATTTACATTTTTTCTTTGAAGCAAAGGTGTACAACCCACAATTAGGCAAATTGGACCCTAAAACTATAAGTTGTTATTTCATTGGTTACCCTGATAGATCAAAAGGCTACGGATTTTATTGCCCCACTCATAGTACCCAGATTGTTGAGACTAGACATGCAAAATTCTTTGAGGATCGTGAGATCAGTGGGAGTATAGAGCTTAGGAAAATCACTTTTGAGGAGAATCGAGTTATAATTCCTATCCCTTTTATCCTAGAAAAAGTGGCACCAACACCAGTTATTCAAGCGGTGTTGATGCACCGTGGCTATACCTATTGACACACCCACATTGAGGAGGCTCTTGCTCCCATGGCGACTGCCACTGATCTACCATTGCGTAGATCAGAGAGCAAACAAGCCTGCCATTTCTGATGACTATATAGTTTACCTAAATGAGAGTGAATTTGATTTTGGAAAGGAATCAGATCCTGTTTCCTTTAGCCAAGCCATGAAGAGCGACAAATCCACTCAATGGCTCGAAGCCATGAAAGATGAGTTGGAATCAATGAAACATAACTCGGTCTGGGATCTTTGTGAGTTACCTAATGGAGTCAAGCCTGTAGGCTGTAAATGGGTATTTAAAACCAAGCAAGACTCCAAAGGTAATATAGAAAGCTTACAAGGCCAAAGTTAGTCGCTAAAGGTTTCACTCAAAAGAAGGAATAGACTATAAAGAGACATTCTCTCTGTCTCTGAAAGGAATCCTTCGGATAGTCATGGCATTAGTAACTCATTTTGACTTAGAATTGCATCAAATGGATGTTAAAGCTGCTTTTCTGAATGGCGACTTGCATGAAGATGTCTTTATGACACAACCTGAAGGTTTTCGAGGTTGAGGGAATCATTTAGTTTGTAGACTCAAAAGGTCTCTATATGGTTTAAAGGCATCTCGACAATGGTACTTAAAATTTCACAAGTCATTTCAAATTTTGGTTTTCAAGAAAATCGTGGATCAATGCATATATCTTAAAATCGGTGGGAGTAAGTTTATCATCCTTGTTTTATCGTTGATGATATCTTACAGTAGCAATTTGGGCATGTTATATGAGACAAAGAACTTTTTATCAAAGAGTTTTGATATGAAAGATCTTGGTGAAGCTTCCTACGTGATAGGAATTGAGATTCATCGAGATAGAGCCTGTGGCATATTGGGATTGTCTCAAAGAGCTTATATTGATAAAATTCTTAAAAGATTTAACATGCACAATTGTTCTGCCATCGCTGTCTGGCCATTATGGGTGATAAATTTAGTCTACTTCAGAGTTCCAGGATCGATCTGGAGAGAAAACAGATGGAGACAATTCCCTATGCATCGGCAGGTGGGAGTCTCATGTATGCACTAGTCTGTCATTCGGCCCGTATATAGCGATATAGTTGGCATGCTTAAGGTGTACCAAATGTAATCCTGTTTTGGATCATTGGAAAGCGCCTAAGAAGGTTTTTCGCTATTTACAAGGGACTAAAGGACACATGCTCACATACAAAAGGTCGAATAACCTTGAAGTTATTGGTTATTCAGATGTCGATTATGCCGTGTCAAGACACCAGAGGGTCCACATCGCAAGATATTTTATGCTTGCGGTGGACCTATATCTTGGAAGAGCGTTAAACAAAGCGCCGACTACTTCGCCCATGGAAGCGTAATTAGCCTGTTTTGAGGCAACATGTGAGGCGATATGGTTGAGGAATTTTATCTCAGGGCTTCGAGTTGTTGATACTATTTCAAAGCCACTGAGAATCTTTTGTGACAATTCCGCTGCGATTGCTATCTCCAATAACAACAAGATTAGTGGGGGTTCCAAATATATTGATATAAAATGTCTTGTTGTCAGGGAAAAAGTTTAGAATCAAATTGTATCTGTTGAAAAGATAAGTACGACACTCATGTTGGCTGACCCTCTCACGAAAGGTTTACCTCCCAAGCTCTTTTTGGAGCATGTTGCGCGCATGGGGTTAACGGATAATTTTGATAGCCTTTGAGAGTGGGTATATGCGAGTGAATACATTTGTTTAATTGATTCAGAAATAAAATTTATTTATTTGCTTTTCCTTTTTTATGCAAATAACTTCTTGGAACATATGGTGCCAGTAGATGGCAATAAAGGAGGACCAATATTAGATTGCGTTTATATGTAATCACCATTCAGTTATGTAAACTTACAATCTATGTGAAATCATACTAGTTGGAATCCATGTCGGTGATGACTTTGTCTGATGGCGATGGCGGTCATATATCGATGATATGATATATTGACTACATTGATTCTGTGTTGCAATTCTCACTGGACCGGACTGATAATAAAGACTTTGATTGAGATTGATTGTGACTTACCATTCAAAGAAAGTTAGCTAATATTGGGTAATCGGAGTTTATTGACATAGTTTGGCCAAGTGGGAGGCATGAAGTTTCTATTTTGGTGGCCATCACTATGGTCAAACCCGTTGACGATGAATGGTATAAGATCAACCTTAAGATGTACAATTGCTATTACGGTGAGTTTGAAGAGAATAGGCAGCGCTTGTTGAGTCTTTCAGTTAAAGTATGATTGTGATTTCTAATCACACTATAATTAGCAATTTCAGTCCTTAATGGGATAGGACTCTTTGGCTATAAATATAAGGGGTGCCTGGTCCCAACGATAGCTCGACGTAATTCAATCCTCCCTATTGGCGATGGCATCCCATTGTGCTAGGAGGCATTGAACGCGAGAACATCGTTGAAGATCGGCAACCATCAATGGCTAACGCTCAAGGTGCGCATATTTATAGTTTGTTGGTTTTTGATTGATCGTGCGCCTAGATCTTTAGGCTTAATTTTGGATGGTCGGATCATCAGATCCATTTAGATTCCATTAGCCCTGACTTATCATAACCATTTAAACAAATGGTTTAATATTTCTCTTGAAAAATTGCATAGACAAATTTTAAGCATTAACTTTAAGAGTACCTTTATTGGCACCTATCGAATCTTCGTGGGTGCCTACACTGAAAATTATTGACTGCTTTGAATTAAATGATAGAGATCATTTTTTGCCCCAATCTTACAGACAATGGATCTTGAGATCATGAGTATATTATCAGGTAATCAATTTCTTTATCCCATGAAATACATCCTATAAGAGTGATCTAAAAATTATGTGACATACATCACGCTCAAATGTGTTTTCGATTACTTTTTGGGGTGTGTCCCACGTGAAATTAAAAAGTGATCGTTTCATAGCAAGATTATGATGAAAATTAATCTTTATCCTCTGATTCAAAGTAGTCAAATGATTTTTCAATGTAGGTGCCAATAAAATAATCTCTATCGTTCGACTCAAAGTAGTCAAACAGTTTTTCAATGTAGTTGCCCTAAATGATTCGGTAGGTGCCAACAAAACAATCTCCATTGTCTGATTTAAAGCAGCCAATCAGTATTTCAATGTAGGTGCTCTAAAAGATTCAGCAGGTGCCAATAGAGAATAGATGGTTGCTTGGGCAACCTTTACTCTTCAACTTTGAATCTTGAACCCAAGGATAAAAATGTCTGTTTCGTTTTAGGTTTTGGGATGGGTCGAAACTGAAATTTTGACCAAAATTTTATAGTTTGACCAAATTTTCGGTGGAAATTTTGCCATCCAGATATTATTAAGCCCGAATTTTCAGTCTTAAATTTTATTTCGGTACTGACTGAAACCAATATATTTGCGCCAATAATTTGAATTATCGGCTGAAATTTCGATCCATGCTTGAACCACTGATAATATGATCCCGTATTTATGATCACTTGTTCAAAATGGTAGGGCAAATATTGGTTTAATAATGATAATATTTCTCGTGTCTCAGATCAAATCATTGTATTAAAATTTGTATTTATGTCATTTTTCTGTTTCTTCCCCATTTTAGCCAACAATATTTTGACCTATTCGCCATAATCTATGCTTTGGTTAATTCTTATAAGAGCAAAAGAAACTCTTTGCTCACTCTCAATCAAAGCAGATAAAATCTGCTCCGGCAGAAAGTAGACAGAGAGCTGTTTTATTACTTAAAATAGCTCCCCGTTAGAACAAATGAGAGCGAAAGAACTGCTCTGCACTCGGAAAGAGCTAACCCAAACGCAGCCTTAAATATCTTTACTCTTTCCATGATGAAATCTATGATCTCTATTAAAGATCAATTGGCAGCGATTGAATCTCACATAAAGTAAGATTGCAAAACTTTTGGACATCAACAAAAGAAGTGATTCGCAATATCCCATGGTGTAGAGGCCATCTAGATACAGTGAACAGCAAACAAATGAAGAGAGCAATGACGGACCAAGGATCAAAATATCAGTTTCATTTTCGATTTTGGGTATGACCAAAACCAAAAATTTGACCGAAATTTTCAGCCAAAATTTACCCTTCCATACATTATTTGACTGAAATTTCAGGTCAAATTTTTGTTTCGGTGTGGACCGAACTGATAAAACTCAGTCGATAACTTGAACCATGCGATGTACGCTAACGAACCACCTATACCATAACAACTAAAATTTAATTGGGCATATTTCATCTTCACTTAATAGCCGAAGTTTCGATTTTCTTCTTTTGAGGTTATACCTTTTGAATCATAATCAATTCGCCTGTCATAAAAGGGTACTTTCATGTAAGGATAAAAATTTCGGATTCTTAGTCACAAAAAAAAAAAATTCAGATTTCATTTTGGTTTTGGGCTGGACCAAAATCAAAATTTTGAACCGAAATTTCGGCCGAAATTCAAAATTTTGACCGAAATTTCAGCCAAAAACTTCTAAACCATACATTCTGAACCGATAATTGAAGTTTTCAGTTTTGTTTCGGTCTGGACCGAAACCGATGCGTTTTGGTTATTAGCTGAAATTTTGTTCCATGCTTTCATGCATATAGCGGAGTAGAAAAGCAGTCCTGTTACAACCCGAACTTTTACTCTCTTTTTTAGGACATAGAATGCTGTATTATGACCTGCACGCATCTCAATGCACACAAGCTCTTAATTATCAATACTAATCTTAGCATAAACGTGAGATCTCAAAATTTTCAATGTGGACCCCTTGAGTCAAAAATTTTGCGCTATGTGGCCTAAAAAGTGATTATATTCATTATTTGAACCACAATATGAGCTCCCATTAATCCTTTACTAAATGCACTTAGTTTATTAAATACACTCACAAAATCTTGGAAGAAATGTCAACTTCCCTCTAACAATGGGTAATTGTATATGATTTGATCCTGCAATGCAGAATGCCAATAGATAATAAATAATTATAAATCATTTTATTTAAATAACAGACACAGGGCATAATTAGATAATTATTCATGTCCCTCCATATACTTCTTTTCGACGAAAAATCTGTGGAAAACATAGCGAAATCCAGCAGCATTGATCCTCTTTTACCGTAAGCTGACTGTTAAATTTGGCACTTCCATCATGGTCACTGAACTGTCTGACTCCCACGAACTGATCCAGGCAAACAAATTAGTTGACTTCGGCTCATTTAGGTACGCCGCGAGCGTAGTGGAGTTTGAACTCGGTAAATGGTGAACGGTCAACGAACCTGGTAACAATAATATGAGCAGTGCCTTCATTGTCAATCCACTAGCTTCAAAAAAGCGCGGAAGCTCCCTGTCAAAAAATAACAGACCTGTTATACTTGATGAATTGGGTAACAAATTATTAAAGTGTACCTTTAAATTCACCCACTGAAACCCACTGACTACTTTGAATTAGATGACAGGAGATCTTTCTCGTCCCAATCTTTCACACGATGGACCTTGAGATCATTGTAAGCGTACCATCAGACGGTCAGTTTTTCATTTCATGTGGCACAAATTCCAGAAAGTGACCTTAAGATCACATGGAGCTCATCACGCTCAAACCTGATTTTAAGGCCATTTTTTTGGGATGTGTGCCACGGGACATAAAAAACTGACAGTCTGATTGTACGCCCATGATCTCGAGATCCATCGTGAAATATTGGAACGAAAAATGATCTCAATCATCCAATTCAAAGAGTCAAATAGGTTTCTGTGTGGGTGAACTCCAAAGAAACTAATATTTGTCGTTTCGGTATTAGCAATACCGTACCGGTATCGGCTGATATGTTTCGATCCAAAGATTGGACCAATACCCGAAACTGACACTGAGTTAGATACCTTGTACCAAACATTACACATTTACACCAAACAGAGCTTGCTAACATTCCCATCAATCACCTACTTTTGAAGGTAAAAAACTAATGGCAATGTCCACAAAACTATCCATCAACTGGAGAATTTTGATTCATCCAATGGGTGTGATTTGGGCTATGAAAAATCCAAGAGATGGCACATCAAATGTACAGTACTCTAGACTGATGATCATGCATACCAGTGGAGTGAAGCATAGAGTATAACAAAGTGGATCATTACACATACAGGGTGAAGTATAGTCAGTAATCAAATACATCTAGTTACGAGTTGGTATAAGCAAGGATCAAAATATCGGTTTCAGTATCGTTTTCGGGCATGACTGAAATTTCGGAATTTCGGCTAAAATTTTCAGGGCTGGGCCGAAATTTCAGTGCTAAATTTTTTTATTTTTTATTTTTCAAAAGACTCTAAAAATGGTCTTGAAATTGTCGGCCGATAATTTCAAATTATCGGCCAATAATTTGAACTTTCAATATTTTGGTCCAACCGAAACGATAATCATTTCAGTGCCAACCGAAACTGATATAATTCGGCTGATTATTTGAATTATCAGCCGAAATTTTGAACCATGGGTATAACCCAAGTGTCAATCGCCCGCTGACAACCTTGGGGAATGAGCAGATATTATTGAGGTGCCAAATCAGTGAAACGTCAAAAGTGTACTTTTACTGATTTGTGTGCTCATAAATAGCTGGGCACTTCCGGAAGCTTGACCATTTGATAAGAAGGAGATCGACCAGAGTGCCATGGCTGGCACTTGGGTTGGATACCTTATACCAAGTGTTCCTTCAAACCCATACGAAAAATTGGCTTTAACTATGCTGTAGCATACCTAGTACTCCACTGCAGTGCCACTATCTGCAATAGGGGGCCTCCATTTACGGTCAAAACTCAGTTTTCCTGGCGGTTCCTGTGTATTTAGCTTCTCATCAATAAGATAGAGCAACTGTTGTAAGCCAACTCCCACCGTAGCCGATAC
The DNA here is from genome assembly GCA_021018995.1 of Chloranthus sessilifolius. NCBI lineage: Eukaryota > Viridiplantae > Streptophyta > Magnoliopsida > Chloranthales > Chloranthaceae > Chloranthus > Chloranthus sessilifolius. Next base: position 97,165,010 of record CM037592.1, read on the forward strand.
TTTGACATGTTGACCATCTGGAGGTTGACAGTGTGCATCTTTATCGATCATATTTGTATCCTTTAAGGAGTTGCCTTTCTGGTCATCAAGGGTTCCTCCAGGCAACAAATCAGACGCCATCGAACCATTAATAGGCACTCCATGTAACCAATCAGATGTGATGTGATCCTGACCATTAATAGTATCTCCAAGTGGCATCTCTGATGCCACGTCATCCTCATCAATAGGCTCTCCAGATGGCTGCTCAAATGATACATCGTCATCTTCGACATCGGAGACACTCCTGCTCTCATTGTCTTCTTGGCTTTGATCTAGAGAATAGTCAATTCCAGTTTCCTTTTCGAGAAGATCGATCTGAGCACATAACATGATTAATCTGATATTTTTTGAAAAAATTAACAAACGAAAACATATCTGCAATTTCACGAGATAATAAAATGAGAAGAATATTACTTTATTCCAAACTTCTATCATATTTAGGAGCTTCTCCTCAGAGACCCCTATCTGCCGCAGTACTTGTAGTACGGAAAACCGCTGCTCATCAACATTTGGTGCACTACAGTCTAGCACATGCTGCACCCATCAAAAATAAAAGTTCAGTTTTTCTTTTTCTTTTTAATAATATGGGAAGAAAACCATTGTATGAAAAAAGGATGAAGGATAAGAAGACAAACAAAAATATGCGAAAGAGAAATATAATTCAAAGCTTTCTTAATGCTTACCACTTACTATGTTTTCCAATTGTTAAAGGGAGCCATTACTTGCACTCGGAATGTTGGCCCTTGCACCGAATTAAAAAGAAAGACTTGCAAGTTTGACGAATCTCTGCTAGGTGAAAACACCATCTAAACCGTTTGATTTGAAGGTCATGATTTAAAGATATTAAGTGCATAAGATTAGCACGAAATATAATCTTCATCGTGTGATTAAATGTAGTCAAAGGTTATTATTTGATTCAACAATTGACTAGATTAGACCATACGATAAATACTGTGTTTTGCTCCAATCTTGCGCATTGAAGATCTATAGATCATGAACTTAAAATCAGACGGCCCAGATTGCGCTTTCACATGTCACATTTGCCTAAAATATCAAGTCTCTGTTTAAATTCGGTGCAAGGGCCACCATTCCAAGTGCAAGTAACGGCTCCCTTTTGGCTTCTTTTTTCGGATAAATACTGGTCCTTTTATTAAGGTATTTAAAAAATAAAATTAAACTAGAACCAGAAAGAGGGCAGAGCAAATGAAAAGCGAAAACAATTACGATAAGTCTTGTAAATCAGAACGTAATGAAACATGAGTAACCCATCCTTAGCTAACTTAGATGCCCTATTGTAGGCCAATCGAGAAACCTTAAGGAAGCTGACTGATGCTCCCCCTATCAAATATCTGATTTGGCCCCTTAGTTCCAGCAGCTTCCATGGTATCAGGATCATGGTTCAAAATCCCATCCGAAACCGGTACGTCCGGACAATACGTACCGGTTTCGGAGGTCACCGGTATGATAATGTAAATGTATCATACCGGTGCATTACATATATATTGTATATGTTGGTAATGTATCGGACGATATGTACCGGAAAATCGGTATTTAAAACCATGATCGGGATGTCCTTTGTCATCCAGGAAGTGATGCATTGGGAGTCCCCTTCTATATCCAAGCAGGCAAGTAACACTCTCATTAAATTGGTTCCTGTTAGGACCACTCTCAGTTCTGCTTTGTTGCTCTCGCAGCAGCAACAGTCCTAAAAATTCCATTAATACCGCACCTGAATGGTTCCTCAATACATCTCCACCGCCTCCATATCCAAGCTTGCCCAATGCACTGCCATCATAGTTTAGTTTCAGCATCACCTAGTTGGCTTGCATGTGTAACATTTGTTATGTTTATTTGTTTTTTGACATAGTTATACATTACACTTTATGTCTACTTTTCTACTAAAACAGTTTTTTATTACCCAATAGCCATAGGTTAAATTCTTACTCATACCCTCTGCAACATAGTATTGCAGTCCAACCCAATGGTTACGCATAGTGGTAGATAAAAAGTTGCATGCATTTTATTGATGAAAAAGTATTAAACCAAGCATACTATGCTAAGAAATCGGTACTCAAAAAGGGAAACATATTAGAAAACAAATGTTATAATTCCACACTATATGTGAATAATTCCTACCACAAGAAGATCTGCTTCTACCACTTCTTCCAATGTTGCATGGAAAGCTTCTACTAACTGCAAAACACGTTAGATGGAAACCTCAGTGACAGGAATCAACAACAATACTTTACACGATGAATAGAGGAATGCAATTAATAGTAGTGCCCAATTACCTGAACAGGTAAATCTGAGATAAACCCTACTGTATCGCTAACTAGCACTTTCTTCCTGCAGGATCAACACTCATTCAGACTGCCAATAAATACACCAATTCAATTCAGCAAACATTTCATTACCGGCATTTGCTTTAAACAGAAGGCATACAATATTACTGAACAAAGAACAAAACAAACAAGAGATAAAATATACTAAGGGTACCTCTGTTCGCATCTTCGCAATCTCTGTTCGCGCCTACGTTCGAAACCTACTCAAACCCATTGACTGATTGAGAACAGACGATGCAGATCGTTCGTCACCCCAATCTTCCACACAATGGATCTCGAGATCATGATCTTACCATTATACGGTAATTTTTTTATTCCACATGGAACAGATCCAAAAAAATGGCCCTATAATCATGTTTCAGTGTGATGTACGCCATGTGATCTTAGGGTCACGTTTTTGGAATCTGTGACACGTGGAATCATCTACTGTCTGTCTGATAGCACACTCATGATCCATTGTGTGAAAGATTGGTGTGAAAAAAGATCTCCATCATCCGATCTCAATCATTCAATGAGTTTCAGTGGGTTTCAGACATAGGAACAAACAGAGATCGCACAGGCACAGACAGAGGTACCCATATACAAAACACCAGGCATATAGTTGTAAGCTTCCAAAGAAATACAAATAATGAAAAAATACCCGGAAGGAAGAATTACACTTCTCAAACGAGGATCTACTGTTGCAAATAACCTGCAAAAAATTTGAAAAGCACATTATTGTGCAACAATTAGCAAATATTAAACCTGGCCAAACTACAAAATTAAGTTTGAACGATGAAACAAATTGATAATGCAATAAGGTTAGAACTCAACAGGAAAATATAAGGAGGTCATGGTATTGGAAACAAATTTTACCGGTCATCACTGTATAGATCAGTATCTGAAAGCGCACCAACTAAAGTAGACTTCCCCTGCAGAACAACACCAATTTCAAAATCAATTACAACAATCAATGACTGCATAGATTCAATAATGAGCCCTGCCTTTGAGTACTTGGTATAAGGTATCTGACCCAAGCACCAGCAGCGGTGCTCAGGTCAATCTCAAACCGCCAACCTTGGAAAATGCGCTGATATTTTCAAGCACCAATTCTATAGGAATACGGGTTTCCCCTCCTGAAAAGATTGTGATTATGACAGTCATTTCAGGTAGCACCAGCGGCGGCGCTCAGGTCAATCTCAAACCGCCAACCTTGTATTTTCAAGCGCCAATTCAATAGGAATACGGGTTTCCCCTCCTGAAAAGGTTGTGTGATTACGTCGGTCATTTCAGGTTTCCCCAAACGTATTTCACTTGGGTGTCTTATCTTTTTTTTCCCAAGCTTGGTACCTTCATCTTCAGAAGCACTACTTTCCTATTTCTAGGATCAGCAGTAGGGTTTGGTTCTGTGTTCGGCCGGTCAGTTGGTCGGTTCTTCATCGTTGGTTTCGCCTATTTGCCATATGAGTCCTGGCCCCATACGATCCCGACAAGTGTAATACTTTGTTGATGCCTTCATCCAAGGTGGGATCGTACTTTTTATCAAGGGAGATGGATTGGTCATCTCTCAAAACTCATTAGCAGCGAAATCATTGAAAAGGTCAAAAGCATACTTTCACTGATTTGCACATGCTCATAAATAGCAGTGCGACTCTCAAGGCTTGACCATTTGGTCATTGCCCCAAGCGCCATCGCTGGTGCTCAGGTAGGGTGCTCTTCATAGAAAGCTAGAAGCTCCTAAGCTGCAGAGTTCTTGCAGCTGATAAAAAAAATATAAGTAGAATTCCCATTATGAGAACTAGCAGTTAGGAACAAAGTAAAAAGGGCAAGCATCAAAGATCATGATAAAGAATTAAGCATATGAGTAGCTCAGCATTCATTTAGAAACTACAAAGAACCATAATAAGAAAATTTCAAGTAAATTTAGACACACATACGGCATTTGTATACCCAACAACAGCAACAGTAGCTAGGCCTTGACCTTTTGAACCTCCACGCCTTTTGCGGGCAGAACGTTGCAAAGCCCGAGTACGGCGGACCTCTTCAATTTGAGCTTTTAAATGACTCCGCCGTTCAAGAACTCTGAAAGTTCAAATGTAGAGTAGCATTATGGTGCTAGTTAAGGCAAAAATTCAGTGTTATGGATAGAAAGGTAGCATCTATTTCGTCCACAGCGAAGAAATTTTTCTTAATGACATAAAAGTATTATTGATTTGGAAGTTTCAGAGTTCAAATAACAAACCACAGACACAGATAAAGTCATACAGAGACAGAGAACGTACATGTATGCAAACACGCGCGCAGGGCACACACACATAGGGCTATCAATGCGTCAGGTCAGCCCCATACCCAACCCGATAACATACCAGCTTGGGTACATAAACTTGACCTGCCGGGTCGGGCACGAGACATCCAACCATCGGGTCGGGTCAACCAAAAGGTTTTGTCAGGTCAGGTATTTGCCGGGGTCAGGTCTGCCCAACCCGATATTTTATATGTAAAGAGTACAAAAAATAGGGGTACTTGGGCAGATCAGGTTCTCAGGCATTGGGTGCTGTAGGATTTTCGGGTCGGGTCAGGCCGGCTTTACAGCACCATCTGGTCGGGTTGGGTCAGCACTGGGTCGGATCGGGTCGGGCATTTGCGAGTTTCTTATTGGGCAGCCAAAATTTTGACCTGACCCGTTGACAACCCTACACACAGACACACAAAAACACGCATTCCGCATGCATGCATTCACATGTACACGTGCCCCACGGGCGTGTGCACACACGCACACACACACACATATACAAAAGCACGCCTGCGTTCCCACATGCATACACACAAAATCAACGGTGAGAAAACTAATTTTCCAAATCATTGAATGAAGCATCTCTCCATGCTACAATCAAGGAAAATTTCTCCCAGTTCGATGGTTTTTCTTCTATGCCTCCAAAGTATATGTGGATGGCGAGTCAATAAGCATGACTCATCCAAGTCATATGCCTTGGAAGCACGACTATACAGAGTTTTACCATGAGTTGGCCAAGCTACCAGAGAGTTGAGTCACAACAATCTTGGCTGAGACAGATCTGATACCGAGTTTTGAAAGCTTGGCACAACATCTAGTCTCAAAATATTTTGAGGAAGAACCATAGTGCCAAATTTTGTTTTCAGTAATATTCAGTAGGGGTCATTTCTGTTAATTTCGGGGAAAATTCGAAAGAGTTTCAGGAAAATTGCAGGGAGTAGAAAAAAAAAAAAAAAAAAAAAAAAAATATATATATATATATATATATATATATATATATATATATATATATATATATTATATTTAATATCCATAAAAATCTATGAAAATTTAAAAAGAAAAAATTATTAATGTCGGCGAAATTTTATACTTCTGCCGAATCTTTTGTCGAAATTTTCGTCCAACCATTGTTTCAGCAAATTTCGGAGAACAAATACTACTTTGTCTGATACACCAGACAAACTCCTTCATAGTTATTATAATATTAATATTTATATTGAAACAGTGCTTTGATTGACCAAACGAATAGATGAAGCTTCAACATTTAACTGTTGAGATATATGTATGGGAGCACACCTCCGACGTTGAAGCTGGAGTTCAGTTTCTCCAGCGCCACCAATAAAACCGCGTCCACCAGTTCCTCTCCTACAAAGATTATCAACCGCATCAGAATTCTTGTGATAAATTATAACGAACTAGAAAATAAATAAAATAAAACAAAAACTATAAATCAACATGCCAATAAAGCAAAGATACATCAATGCCGCACAAAATGTAAAATCCAGAATAATTCGTACATAAATAATATCGGAGCATTAGTTTTCGAATAAATTGACCCACGTAAATGAAATGATAGGCTGAAATATGACCAACGAACAGAACATAAAAATGCAAGGACCTCAAACAGGAATAGGAAAATGGCTGAAAATTTATGTCAGAAGAGGTATTTTGAGGCACTAAATAGGAAATCTGTTTCCCAATGACTCAATATAGTTACAACATAAAGCAAAGATCCATAGATGGCACTGATTACTAAAATTTTCACTGTGCTAGGTACAAGTAAGATTAGGTATGAGACAGTTGGCGAAGTGTTGGCACATCTCTAAATGATAGAATGATAAATCCAATTTAATTTGCGCGATGAAAACAACATAATACCGCATGAGATGTAAAGCACATCATAATTCAGACATGCATAATATCAGTGCATTAGTTTTCAAATGAATTGACCCACATAAATGAAAGGGCTAATGGCTCCTGACCGACATTAAACACCAAAATGGTGTTTAAATGATCCTATACCACTAAAATTAAACTTTCTATGTCACACCAGTGAAGTAGGATTTATCGTTATGCCATATGGCACACATCTGTGACCAATCTAAATTGCCCAAGTGGGAATCTATTATTGGAATGTCTAAGCCCAATGAAACATACCGATAAGTGGATGTGAACCATCCGATTGACGAACTTTAATATCAGCCATTAAAACTAAAAACAATGCTTGATATTATAGTCCACAGATTGGATGGTTTAAATCTCCCTAAAACACCATTTTTGTGTTTGTTGCACTTAAATCCATGATCTATCACTTTGATGGTTCGGATCATCCACATCTGAAACCATTGATGGTGTAAGATAATTTAAACACCATTTTGGCATTTAAATGACAGTCAAGAGAGTCTGTCTAAATGAAATGAAAAGCTGAAATAAGAGACTAATGAACAGAACAAAAAAACTTCTCACAGAAGTAGGAAAATGGCTGAAAATTTATGTTAGAAGAGGTATTTGAGGCACTAAATAGAAAATCTGTTCACCAATTCTACAATGCATTTAAAATATAAAGCAAAGAAGACTCCTGCCATAGATGGGATGGCACTATAATTTGCACCACGTACGGTACAAGCAAAAGGTAGGTATGAGACTAGAGGCAAAGTGGGTGCACATCTCAATCTCAAAAAAGAAAGAAAATGGCACATCTGACTATTAGCTTGTAGTGTCAACCAAAGTGACAAATACGGGTACGGGTTTAATACGGTCAGCAAGAAAGTCGGAAAAAAGGGAAAAATACAGGAAAAAGATGGAAAAAAATCGAAGGGTGAAAAAATTGTTACGGAAGACGAAAGAAACAGAAAAATCAGGAAATTTTGGGGAAAAATTGGTGGAAACGAGATAATGAAAAAAAATTTTAAAGTTTTAAAATAGTTTTTTAAAATATAGTAAAATACGGGAAAAAACATTTAATACGCATATTATACAAAAATACGAGTTTTATAAAAATACGGATATTATACATTTTTAGTATGTTGCAGAAAAAAAAAATATTCTACGCGTATTTAAAAAAAAAGGCCGTATTTTGTCACAATGGTGTCAACTATATGCAAGAAATCACCCAGAAGTTATATGGAAGCCCTCAAAGATTAGGTATATTAGAGATATTGTACTTCGACAATTGCCAAGAATGTATTCATGGGTACACACGTGAGAAGATTTACTAGTGCAACATAAACTCTAACAAATTGAAACATGGTCATTGGCACTCGGTCGCAATCTCTCAGAATGTAGAGCACATTAAATGAGTCTCTTTGGCAGCTTCAACAGTATTATTCTTTGAAGATAGTTTATCATTCCTTAAAATAACAATTTGGGGGTGCCCATCTAAAATCAACATGCTATATTATGCATTTTAGCAAACTTTTGAATTCTCAATGATTTCCTCACATGAAATGTAGAAGCAAGTAGCGAGATGGAAGGTTGTCGAACTGTGTACGTTAGGTCATCGTTGCATGTAGAGAACAAAGTTTTGATATCCTAAGAACTAAGCAACCCATTTGATAAAAATAGAAGCCTGCTCACACTTCGACAACAAAACATAGACCACCAAAGTCTCCAAAATAAGTCCTTATTAACAACTTTGGAGAAGATCTTTTTTATCAGCTAGAACTTCTGTAACAGTAGGGAAGAGGGAGACAAACAACCACGTGCTTGTGGAAAATCCATGATTCTTGCGAAATTCAAGAGGTAGAAGATCGTACTCTTCGGGAATCTATCAAGGATGGTCATATAATTGCATGACAATTAGCTTAATCACTATCCTCTCAGGTATGATCAAAATTTCGGAAACCCGATAAGTGTCGTCCAGGCCTCCTGGACCATATGTATCGGTATACCGGTCAATACATTGAATGTCCAGTTATTTTTAAAATCTAGAACGATACTTGAATGTCAGTCCGAGTTTTTCAAAAAATCAAAATCTCAGATGATACAAACGATACCATCACTGTACCATCCGAGATTTTGGGCGATACACTGTCACTTAAGTGGCACCCACTGTTCAAAATCTCAGACGATACAATGAATATATCGTCCGAGATTTTGAAAAAAAAAAAATCTCAAACGATACAAACTGAGTCCAAGTTTGTATCGTCCGAGATTTTGTACGATACACATTGGGTACGGTAAAGTACCGTTGCTTTCTGATACCGGTGTTGAAGTTTAGTTCCACATTGGGTAAATTATAGCCTTGTCTCTCCCCTTATAATATCTTGAACCCCTCCACTCATTGCCAATTGATTTTGAGTTGGATGCACAGATTTATCATGGTATCAGAGCAGGCCTTTCTCCACTCCACGCCACCCAGTTCATTGTCTACATGATTTGGCTCAGTCCCGCCAACACGTACGGGGGCATGTTGAAGTTTAGTCCCACATTGGGTAAATTATAGCCTTTTCTCTCCCCTTATAATATCTTGGGCCTGGCCCCTCCACTCATTGCCAATTGGTTTTTTGTTTTTTTTGAAAGATTACAAAGGAGGTCATACCTTGACAGGTAGCAAGCAACTACCCAGAAGGAAAGGTGAAAAAAAGAAGAAAAACCTCATAGATCCCTAAGAAACAGTGAGCATCCCAAGACACAGAGAGGGAGAAAGAAACTCAAGTGACACCCCATTAACCCACGAGGTTAAGACTCGCCCAATTTTGAGCCTCAGAGAGACCAGTGTCGATGCGATCAAAACCTCTGCCCATTAGCCAAAAGAGGATGAAGTCGGTAGCGGATCTGATTACCATGAAATCAGGTTTGCCAATCTTTCTGAAAACCCTTGCATTCCTTTCCAGCCAAATAGCCCACAAACTGCATAGGCCGTGATGTCCCAAATGTCTTTTTCCACTCCCTCCATGAGAATATTACCCCATTGGAAGAGAAACAGTTCCACAAAGCTTGGGAAAACCACCCTCCATGAGAATCTTACCCCATTGGAAGAGAAACTGTTCCACAAAGCTTGGGAAAACCAGAGAAACGTTAAAGGCCGTCAAGAAAGTCCACCACATTCTAGAGACAAAAGGACAAGGGAGCAAAACATGATTCACAGATTCTTGGCTTCTCATGCAAAGCAGACATTTATTAGGGATACTGACTCCCCTACGAATCAGCTGGTCACGGGTCAGACATCTTCCCCAAACAGCAAACCAGGTGAAGAATTTGATTTTGGGTGGAATATTAACTCTCCAAAATTTGTTCCAAGGGGGGCGACAGCACGGAACCAGCTCCAGACTTAACAAATAGTTATAGAAGGATTTGACCTAAAAAACCCCTTTAGCATTCTACTTCCAAACTCTACAGTCCCTACCCGCAGCATTAGGAGTAGCCTGCTGAATTATCCGGAGGACCGAGACGTACTCATTGATTTCTGAATCTTTGAGCATACGCCTGGTGCTAATATTCCAAAGAAAGGAGTCATTGTGACGTTCCACAAGGTCTTCTATGAAGGCACTACGAGCAATAGCAATTCTAAAGATGTTGGGAATGAGAGTAGCATCAGTAACCCAATTGTCTTCCCAGAATTGGATCTTGCTACTGTCACCCTATTGACCCAAAATTTTCAAATTTGTGGAAAGCAGGAAACTCTTCTTCTATCTCCTTCTAAATTTTAAAGCTCGGATGAAGTAAATTAATGAAAGGAATTAACAAAGGGAGCTTTATTTTTACGTTTTATTTATTTATTATTATTTGAAATCTACACTAATTGGGACTTAAAGTCCAACTAAGTCAAAGATAATTGAGACTCACACATGGACCTACTTGCGTGGGCCCTCTTTGGACTCCTGATTAATGGCCCATGCATGCCATCTCTTTCTCTCATTTAATGGCCCACGCAGGCCATACCCTTTGTTCTCTCTCATTGATGGCCTATGCAGGCCATCCCCTTTTCTCTCTCATTGACGGCCCACGCAAGCCATCGCTCTCTCCAATGACCCACGCAGGTCACCTGAGTGGGCCATCCTTCTTTTTCTTTTTCTTTGTTTCCTTCTTTCTTTCTATCTCTAACTATAGCCCGCACAGGGTCACCTGCGTGGGCCATCCCTCAACTCTTTTATCTTCTTCACATTTTTCTCTCTCTTATTCTCTTTTTTGCTCCTTTTTTTTTCCTCACTTAAGCACATAATCACCTGCGTGGGCTATCTTACTTCTTACACTCTCTTTCTTCTCCTCTTTTGTCTCCTCATTTCTCTCTCTATGTATTACATGAGAAACTGTAGGATTATAACTTATCGTAACCGCTACCATAAAATCTATAAATAGCAAATCCCTTCTCCTGCTCAGGGGATTCGAAAATTCTTACGCGAGAACTCTGCAGAAGACTTCTCCAACTTAAATTCTTTTGCCAAGATACTTTAAGGTATCGCCGAGATTTTTTTCGTTCCTTCTTCTCCCCTTTTACTTCTATTTAGAGTGTACGGGAGAGATAAATTCAGATTAAATTCTAAATTCGGATTGTCACCGATACAGGTGCATCTAGGATAAGAGTTATGACCCTTACCTAAATGAGGTGGACTTAGGATAAAAGTTACTACTCTTACCTAAGTATGATTTAAGATTGCAATTTGGGATTACGTGTTACGGCACGTACCCAATTCCTTGTGTACTTTGAGATAATTAAGCTATGTGGGTACAACCCCTCGCTTAACACTTAACGCTCAGATTGCAACCACAAATCTAATAACTAGTATAGGTTGCAATCACAAATTTAAAGAATGATTCCGGACTTCAACACCTGAAATACTCATCTACAACGACTCATAACCATCAGATGTACCAGCTCTAAATCATGCCTCAAAATTAGAGTTTCTCTTACGATTCAGGTCATCACTCCCTCAAATATAGGGTTTGGATCTCAACATCGAGATCGGAAATTCGTTTATGATGTTGGTAAAATCTAATTTCTTAATATACAAATAATTGGGCCATCCCTACTTCGGCCGTCCCTGCGTAGGCAGTCCCTACCTAGGCCGTCCCTGCTTAGGTCATAGCTTATACAGCCCTCACGTGGGTTAAATATTTTAACGACGGATTCGTTTGACTTTTAATCAAAATCATAATGAGACCCTATGATGGATTTATTACATGTTGACCAATTCTTGCAATTCTGGTCAAATCTAACAGTGAACTCGTTGGCTTTTAGTCAAACGATCATAATATGAAATCGTAACGAGATTCAACGGTAGATTTGTTACATGTTGACTAAATCTTATTATTGTGACCAAATCCAACGTTGGAGTAGTTGACTTTTGGTCAAATAATCATAATACAAGATCGCAAAGAGATCCTACAGTGAATTTATTACAAGTTGACCAAATCTAGTAATTTTGGTCAAATTCAATGATGAACTCGTTGGCTTTTGGTCAAACAATCATAATATGAAATCGTAACGAGATTCAACAGTGGATTTGTTACATGTTGACTAAATCTTAGGGTTTTGGTCAAATCCAATAGTGGACTTATTGACGTTTGGTCAAAACGATCATAATACGATATCGTAATGAAATCCTACAATGGATTTATTACATGTTGACCAAATCTCACAATTTTCGTCAAATCCAGCGGTAAACTCTTTAACTTTTGGTCAAACGATCATAATATGAAATTGTAACGAGATCCAACGGTGAATTTGTTACATGTTGACCAAATCTTATGATTTTGGTCAAATCTAACGGTGGACTCATTGAATTTTAGCCAAATGGTCATAATACGAGACCATAATAAGATCCAACAATGGATTTATCACGTATTAATCAAATCTCATGGTTTTGATCAAATCCAACGGTGGATTCATTAATTTCACGTTAAATGATCGTATTACAATATCATTACATGATCTAATGGTGAATTCGTCACAAAATAATCTATGATGATCAAATCCTAAGGAATTTGATGATATCCGACCCGTGATTAGATACCCATAACCAAAAGTGTTATTTCTTTGGATGACCAAACATCAGAAAATGGACCCAATGTTTGAATTCGTCTTCCAAACAAGTGAGTATGAATTCATTATGAGACTAATCCACGAACTCCTCATGCCCATATTTGACCATGTCCATCGATCGGATGAGTCTAACTTCCAGAGAAGGGGTTCTCTCATCCGACGTCCTTTATTTCACATCGCTTGAATCTCTAACGAAGAAAGCATACTGCGTGTCCATCCCGTACCAAGTCTCTGACGAAGAAAGCATACTGCACGTCCATCTCGTACCGAGTCTCTGACGAAAAAAACATACTACACATCCATCTGAGAGATGTAACTACTTTTCTTTTAATCAGAGGTATTCAATTTTGATGTAATTAACAGGAAATCAATTGCGATACCCGGAAGTGTAAAGTTCTTCATTTTCAATAACACTCTCTCCTAGCGAGGGAAAATTTTTTATGATTGATTTGTGTTGGATTTATATTCTACGCAAATTTGTTGTTTACACACCCCAGCTGAGATTAATGCCATGATTGAACTCTGAAAGGACCTAGTTAATAGCAGCCCACCAAACCGAGTATTGAGAGCCGTTGAAGTACCAATTCCAATTATTGGTAACAACACTATATTTCTCGACTACCACCTTCCACCATAACTTATCTCTCTCTCTCTCTCTCTCTCTCTCTCTCTCTCTCTCTCTCTCATCCCCAATTTTCGAAATCCATTTCCCCAACAGCGCCATGTTGACAAGGACCAGTCTTCTAATTTCCAAACCACCCCCATCTTTCTCCAAGCAAGCAAGAATTACAATTGACCAGGTGAAGCTTTTTGTTGTCCCCTGCCCCTTCCCACAAGAAGTCTCTGACAATTTTTTCAAGCGTAGCAATCACCAAGGCCGGTGCCATAAACATGGATAAATAGAATATGGGAATGGAGGTGAAAGTGGACTTAATGAGGGTTAGCCAGCCACCATTGCTAAGCATCTTCATTGCCAAATGGTTTTGAGTTGGATGCACAGATTTATCAACCGGTATGTGATATGTATCGGTGTTGTCGGAGATTTTAACCCATGCTCTCAGGTGATACCCTGGTGTATGTCATGTCGCCAGGCTTAAACAGACACCAAGGAATGCACATTGTATTGAGTGATCCATGCAGATACTAGGTCCAGCTACTGTTCATGAATGCAATTGGCATAAAAACTTCATGCAAATAAGAAGCTTTTAAAATATTTTAGACCACTTTTACATGCCTCGCTGCTGCGAACATATTATAGTCATACATGTCATCTATTTCAATTATATGAAGAACTGTGCATTTGTGGGGTTTTTTCTTGTAATTGTGTTGGTTGGAACTTGGAACTATAGACTGCTAAAAGAAAAAGATATAACATTCCACTTATCTAGTCTATTATAACCGTGGTTTGAAAACCAGGAAACTCAACTCGAAAGTCAGTTGGGTCGAGTTAACGAGTACTTGGGCTAAACTCGACTCGCTCTAACTCAATAATTTAGTAAAAATTTTAAATATATGTACTTTATAAAAAGAAAAGAAATAGTTTTACAAGGAAAAAGATGGAAAGAATGAAAGATATGTTAGTAAAATGAGTAATATAATACTCTTTAAAAAAAAGGATTTCTAAAACCTTATCCCATGAAAAATTTTTACATAACGGTAACTTATAAAACCTGGTTGCATCATCCTAGTGAAGTCTCAACTCAACTCGTACTGAACTTGACATCCCGCCGAGTCGAGTAACTCAGCTGAGTCACTCGATAACTCGCTGAGTTTTAGAACTACAATAAGTGTACAGCACAAACTCAATCATGGGTAAAAATTTACTATGGTAAACTCACCCACGGGCACTAACAACCTCAGCTTCGCCAGCTGCTCCAAATGTGAGACGTCCATCAGAGCCACGTACACGGACTAGCCGAGTTCTCCTGTACATTAGAGCTGCTAATTCCGACTGTTTAAATGAAAAGGAATCCCAAAAGTTACTGATGCTTGAAACAAAATGAAAGCATATGGATATAAAAAATAAGGGTCTCTATTCGCGCCTACCAGTTTACTAGTGGGTGCCTATGCTGAGAACCATTGACTGCGTTGAATCAGACGATGTATACCATTTTTCATCGCAATCTTCCATAGTATGGATCTTGACACCATGGGCATACCATCAGACGGACAGGTGTTGTTAAAACATGTCACAGATCCCTAAAAGTGACCCTAAAATTACAAGGCACTCATCACGCTCAAACGTGCTTTAGAAGCACTTTTAAGGGGTTTGTGCCATGTGGAAACAAAAAATGGACCGTCTGATGGTACGGTCATGGTGTCCGATCCATTCTGTGGAAGATTGCGATGAAAAACGATACCCATCATTTGATTCAATGTAGTCAGTGGTTCTCAGCGTAGGCGCCCACCAATAAACTGGTAGGGGCGAATAGAGGTACCCTAAAAATAAAAAGGGGTCGCAAAAGATGGATCCCAAGTTATAAAGAATTCATAATCAAAGAAACCATTTCAAATATCAAATAGAAGAATAGAACACTGTCAATATGGATAAAATTATAATTTAAATCCCTCCATTAAAGAAAATAATACCTGTAGCTTTGCTTCTTTTGTTTGGGCATGAGCATTGAATATCTCTATTATAAGTCCCACACGATCCAAAACTGGTCTACCCCAGGCCCGCTGCCACATTGAGATATAGGAAAATATCGTGATCAGTTCCCTTCAGCAGAGATGCAGGAGTATATATAAAAAGAAAGTTAAATGTTGATTAATATCAGATACTTTGCTACTAAAAGAAAATTTATGTCAAGTGGACATGCCTCCAAGTTGCGCTGCTGAATCCCAGAAAGTGTTGTATTTACAAAAACTGCATCCAAGCCATCCTGTTAATGCTAATAAGGCTGGTCATCAATAGAAGCAAACAGCAATAGTTGTGCATATTCCAGTTAAATATGACTTTATTTTTAAAGAGCACTGCTACTGCCACACCCATATTTGTTATTGCCACTCACTTAATCAAAGGAAAATCTTTGACTATTTTGAATTAGACGATGGAGATCGTTTTGGTCCTAATCTTCAACAAAATAGATATTGAGATCATGGGCCTACCATCAGACGGTCACATGTTGATTCCATGTGGCACACATCCAATAAAGCGAACATGAATCATTTTTATGGTCAGTTGTGATCGTCCACATTTTGGGATGTGTGCCACATGGAATCAATGTGAGACCGTCTGATGCTAGGCACATGATCTCAAGCTCTATTGTGTGGAAGATTGGGATAAAAACAATCCCCATCATTTGATTCAAAGCAATCAACAGATTTTCCATTGTTTAAGTGGTGTGGCAGTAACATTGCTCTTTTTAAATTACAGAGACACCTTCTATATAATTGAAATGCTGTTTAAATACAAACTAATTTTTATGTGAATAGAGGGAGATAATATCTGTTTCTTTCTAGAGAAAGAGATGGAATAACTAAGGAGACTTTCACTGGTCAAAATACATATCCTACGAATGACGAAGATAATGTGCCCCAGAAAAATGATGCACATTGAAAAAAAAAATCCAAGAAAAATTAAAAACATGAACAATTATAAGTAAGAAATCTAAATGAAATAAAAAAGCAGGTCCTTGCCTGTGATTCCGCAGCGTTGAGATGACATTTCACATTTTCCACAGTTCCCGGTCCAAAATATGTGTCTACCACAAATAACAAACAGAAGCCATCCGATCATTATTTAAATAATCCCAATTGCCTGAAATCGAACGACAAAAAATTCACTGGAACTAAATTCATCAACAATCCATTTTGGATTCCAACTAAAAGATGATGACCCCCAAACACAAGTCATTAAAAAAGTGTTGAAATGAATATATCCAACTTGACTAAAAAAAAAATTAACTATATTAGAAGTTAATCCGAAACACTCCTTCAATGTGATACTGCATATGGATTGGCTATCAAATGAAACCAAATCCATAGAAAGCACACTTTAAATTTTCAACTGACAAGATGATGAGTTGACAAATTATGGTTGAAACTTGAAACTGCTTCATAATTAAGGGAGGTAATTGACCAAGCTGAGACTTATTTAGCCCAACGGTAAAATAGCTGGTCAAGGGACATTGATTTCTTTTGAAATCGTTGTCAGCTTTGAAATTCTTACATTGATATCCCCGGCCAGCAGTTATTACAACGAGAAACTGGATTTGTAACAGATGCGGAAATGTAAACGTCAAGAATTGTGAGGTTTGTCCCAGAATTGGATGCACAGGGCCGAGAAGTGAAAGGGGAGATCGTGAAAAAAGCAAAAGATCAGATGGCAATGCTAGGCAGGGCCCGGAGGTTCTCACTAAACAGCAAGAAAAGGATGTCGGATGGAAAAATATCGGGGAGAAGTTTTCGGAATATTGACATTTCATAGCTAAAGGATGGAATGGAGGGAAAAATTAGCCAGGTACCTCCAGGAGATCTCACGGAACTCCTCGGCGTCAAAGTAACTTAGGCAACGGTAGTGGGGCATTACTTCAATGATGCAGTTAAAGAGGCTCCTGCAAGGGAGAAAGTTGTGGATGCAGCAGAAAAGTATTATATAGAGTTGCAGGAGGGGAGATACATGCGGTGTCCGAACGACCTCAATTATTGGTGATGTTAGGGTTGAGTCTAGTGGTGATGGGGTCGAGTAGGATCTCAGAGATTGATCTTTCACCTGTTGGATCAACAGCAGAATCCTACGGTGGAGAGAGACCTACAGAGGGATGGTACGGTTCCCACTCGAATTTGAATTTCAAACTTAGTGCTGACTGGGACAGGATAGGATATTTTGGGCTCAATCTTATGGAGGTGTGAATGGATCGTCTAAAGGACCTTACAGTGCATTAGCAGACAGGAGGTTTTCTGCTTTGCACGTGGTGTTATGGAAGTCCTTATGGTTGAGTCTAGCAATTTGGCCCAAAACGGCAGCGAGTTAATTCAAATTGTTGGTATTGTTGAGGTGACATGTGGATGTGCCGGGGATTTTCTTGCGAATGAGACGTCGGGGACGGAACATGGCACACTTGCTCAATATTAACAATACCCAGGATCCTGTGGACAAGATAGTGAGGGCAATTCCCGTCTCTGACTGTAACATATGGGAGGTCTGGATCTAGTGGATACTAATTGAGAATTGGGGCCCACGGCCAAATCTCCTTTGAAAGCCCAAAGGTATAGCAAAACCTCGTTCTGAGTTGGGCCCAACGTGCTGTCAGGTGGCTGCGGAGACGGGATCCATAGGGGGGGTTGGAAGACTTTCAATAGGGTCTTAGAGTCCCAAATGGAGAGCTCGTTACATGGCGAACCCTATGGTGGCTTTCTCGTTGTGCCCCCTCGGGTGTAGGGAGCTGTTAGGAAGTATTATATTTAGTGTATGGGTGTGCTTAGATATATTGGGTGAGTGAGTAGTGTCCTAGCCACTTAAGCATTTACACATATAAATGTACTACAGATACGTGAGATTGGATGCATTACAATAAATACTACTGATAGTAAGGGTTGTTGAGGAATAACAACCAAAACCCTACTTCTTTCCAATCTCTTTCTTTCTTCGTCGTCTTCTTCCTCACCTAACCAAACCTTAACCCTAAATCTATCTTGGTATCAGAGCAAGGTTATGTAAGATCAAACCCATTGAATTCCACTAGTCTGCTGACATCAGCAGGTCAACAGTTGACCTCAGAATCACGATATGAGGGTCCAGATGTGGTCAGTTTTTATTCTGGACATTTTTCCCTCCTGCAGCTTGGTGATTTGATCAAGGGAAATAGGGTGTTTCTGGGGACTCGTGTGTGTCATCTTCCCCATTGAACCAGCAGCTCTGGATTTCGCAGGCACCACTCCAGCTCGCACCACTCCAGCTCTTCATCCTCACTCCTCTCTTGCTAGAGAACTCTAGTCTTACTACAAGACTACTGTATGTAAGTCTTTTTTCAGTTTGTACTTCGTAGCATGATTTTTTTGTGAACATTAGTGTGTGCATGTGCCGGATTCTCGTCATACCCTCACCGGAAATCCATCGGAATACCCTCATACATTGTCTTCTACACTTTGAAGTGTATTTTCTGGGTATTTACAATCTGCTGTGATATATTATGATTATTTTTCCTGCTGCTATTGATGAATTTGTGAGTCGCTTCCCATTGTATGGGCTTTCGGAGATGTAGCTTATGGGTTGTAGGATGTTTTCGGGACCTATTGAGAGAGATCAGCACTTGTGGTGATTGTGCTTGTCATCATATGACCTGCTGTGGTGGTATTGTGCTGTTGTGGCTGTGTTTAAGGATCGTGTGACCTTGTGTCGGTCTTCATAGGGATTGTAATACCTCAATTGACAGTGTGAGCTGCATAGAAAAGCCTTTGTTTCCTTGTAGGTTGATCGGTTCAGGGCCTGATTTCTCGTGTAAGAAGGATGAGCACAGGGCTCATGTAGGTGGTGGTCGCAACGGGTCTCAGTCTCCCCAGGTTACTACAATTACCTTACATGGTCTCGATTTGCGGAATTATTTTTGTGTGCCAGGCGAAAGGTTGGGCATGTTGATGGGTCCATTCCCGGCCTGACCCTTTCGGATGAAAAGGATGCGGATTGGAGATGCGAGACTACCCAAGTGATGACGTGGTTGCTACACTCGATCCAACCTCATATCAGCAGTTGCCTTATGTATGCTACTTCAGCCAGGGAATTGTGGTTGGCCATCAGTGAGACGTATTCTCAAAAGTATGATTATGCAAAGGTGTTCAGTCTTACAGAGAAGATCTGTCAGCTGCGTCAAGGGGAGAAGTCTATTGGTGAGCTTGAACACTTTCAGCGAAGTGGAAAGTGCACTGATTGTAGTATGAAGCCCCCATGTGTCCATTGTCAGTGTTTGCAGCTTATGCAAATTCCAGAGGCTTGGACATCTACCCCTTCGTCGTTATATATGTTATTTCCTTCTATGTTAGATGCATCTATTTAAAAAAAAAAATCAGTGTGAAAATGTCAGTTGTCGAAACATCATTGTACTGTATATCCAATCTCCAATAGTAAATGTGATGTTCCCTTTCAACTTGTTCATTCGGATGTTTGGGGACCCTTCCCTGTAGTTGCTCATGGTGGTTATAGTTATTTTGTTTCTTTCATTGATGATTGTACTCGTTATACCACTTTGTTTTTTATGAAGACCAAAGGAAACGTTGTTGCGATCTTTCGCCTTTATCCCAAATGGATTGAAACTCAATTCAATGGTAAGATTAAGACCGATCGATCGGGCAATGGGGGAGAGTACTCCTCTAATTATTTGCAGTCTTATCTGAGGATGCATGGTATTGAGTGGCAATCCACTTGTCCCTACCCTCCACAACAAAATGGAGTGGCTGAGTGCAAGAATCATCATCTCCTTGAGGTTACTAGACCATTACTTTTGTGTATGCATGTTCCGAAACAGTTATGGGGTGACACGGTGCTCACCTCCAATTATCTTATAAACCGCATGGCCACCCCTGTCCTTGGGGGTAAGGCCACTTACCAAGTTCTATGCCCGACTGGTAAACTCTTTCTTGTGCCTCCTAGGACCTTTGGTTGTCTATGTTATGCTCACAATTCACATACCCTCTACCAAACGCGATAAACTCTCTAAGGCACCAAATGTGTGTTTATTGGTTACCCTGCTACGTCTAAGGGATACAAGTGTTTTGATCCTTCTACTGGCATCATCACTGTTGCTATGGATGTCACCTTCATTGAGTCTACTCCTCTTTATACTCCTACTTCGTGCCCTCTTCGGGGGGAGAATTGTCTAAGTAGTGAAGAGCACCCTGAAGAACAACCTCTTCCCTTTCCATGTTTGGGGGAGGAGGATGTTGAAGAAAAATTTCAGGAGATAGCTAGTACAAGTGATCCCAAAGTTTCACAATGTGATAAATTTAGGAAAGGCAAGGTGTTTGTAAGAAGGAAGACAGGAGGATAAAGTGTAATCTCTCTTGCTCACAACATGGATCAAAGCTCTGCACCCAATGCAGGTTTTCATCCTTCGGATCTTGACCTTCCCATTGCTCTTCGTAAAGGTACAAGACATCCCATCAGTAAGTTTGTTTCCTATCATGCTCTATCGTCGTGCCAATCCAGCTTTATTCCTTCTTTAGATTCCACGTCTATTCCATCCTCTATCTAAAGCTCCGTTGCAGCCAAAATGGAAGGATGTTATGGAACAAAAGATGAGGGCCCTTGAGCAGAATAATACTTGGGAGGTAACCGAGTTGCCTGTTGGAAAAAAGGCAGTTGGGTGCAAATGGGTATATACTGTGAAGCATCGACCATATGGGACCAGAGAAAGGTACAAGGCAAGGCTAGTTGCAAAGGGGTACACTCAAACTCCTGGTATAGACGTCCAAGAAAAGTTTGCTCCAATGGCCAAGCTTAACTCTATTCGTGTTCTTCTCTCCTTGGCGGCTCATAAAGATTGGCCTCTCTATCAGCTTGATGTCATAAATGATAAATGCCTTCCTACATGGAGATCTCAAAGAGGAAGTATATATGACTTTGCCACCTGGGTTTCTCCTTCAGGGGAGAAAGTATGCAAATTACAAAAGGCCATATATGGCCTCAAGCAGTCTCTGAAGGCATGGTTTAAGAAGTTCAGTGATGTTGTGATGAAATTTGGATACCAAAGGAGTCATTAGGATCACACACTCTTTGTGAAGAGGGGAGCTCGTACTGTTGCCTTACTTGTGTATGTGGATGGCATTATCGTTACAGGAGATGATAATGACGAGATTTTAAAGTTGAAGTGCTATCACAGTAAAGTATTCGATATCAAGGACTTGGGACTCCTACAATATTTTCTTGGGATTGAGGTGGACAGATCAGGCAAAGGCATTGTGTTATCTCAAAGAAAATATGCTCTTGATGTGTTGAAGTAAGCCGGTATGCTAGGGTGCAGGCCCATAGATACGCCTATGGATCCGAATCACGGGACAAATTCTAAAAGTGGCGAACTTCTGAAGGACATCACCAGGTATCAGCAGTTGGTAGGCAAATTAGTGTATCTCACTTTTACCATGCTTGATATTGCCTATGCAGTCAATGTGGTTTGTCAGCATATGCATGCCCAGCGCACTCCTCACCTTGATGCAGTGTATCAGATTCTGAGGTATGTGAAGTCCAATCCAGGGAAAGGACTTTTCTATGGTAATCATGGGCATTTGGATGTCAAAGTATATACTGAGGTCGATCATGCTGAATCGGTGAGTGATAGAAAATCTACTACTGGCTATGTCACATTTCTTGGAGGTAACTTAGTCACTTGGAGAAGTAAAAAGCAACATGTTGTTGCCAACTCCAGTGCAAAGGCAGACTACAGAGCTATGTCCCAAGGTGCAAGAGAAGCGATGTCGTTAAAGTTTATACTAAATGACTTGGGCATCAAAGTGAAGCTGCCTATGGCTCTTTATGGTGACTATGAGGCGGCAAAACATATAGCTGAAAATTCATTCTTTCATGAATGGACTAAACATATAGAGGTTGATTGCCGCTTCATGAGAGAAAAGGTTGAGTCACAAGAGTTTTGAATACCGCGTGTTGCTTCCGGAGATCAACTAGCAGGCATTCTTACCAAAGCAGTTGGGAGAGGAAGATTAAAAGATAGAGCATCCAAGTTGGCCATGATTGACATCTATGCGCCAACTTGAGGGGGGAGTTAGGAAGTTTTATATTTAGTGTATGGGTGTGCTTAGATGTGTTGAGTGTGTGAATAGTGTCCTAGCCACAAAGTATTTACACACATATAAATGTACTTGAGATACGTGAGATTGAATTCATTACTATAAATACTAATGATAGTAAGGTTGAGGAATAACAACTAAAACCCTACTTCTTTCCAATTTCTTTCTTTCTTCTTCTTCCCCATCTAACCACCCCCTAACCCTAAATCTATCTCTCACAATGGTTAACTTTTTCCTTTTCTTGTGCCTTAGGGTCGCAGGTTTTTGTTTCGATTTTTGGATTTAGAAAGTGTCTTAGCTAATCCCTTAGGTTTACTCGTTTTTAGTAGTGGGGTGTTTGGGCTAGTTAGTGTGTTTCTTGGTTTCTCTCTCCCACTTTTGGAAATGTATTTAGCAAGGAACATCAACATGGGCAAATTGGTCTGAACTTGGAATCCACAGGGACGGTGAAATTGGACCAGGCAGTGTTTTCAAAGAAATGGATGGGCTGATTGGTATGAGGAGGGCTCAGATGGTAGTGGTTCCAAGCATGGATCAAAATCTCGGTTTCAGTTTCGGTCACCACCCGAACCGTAATTTGGTCAAATTTTTTGTAATATGCTCTGAACTTTGTCGAACTCTTTCACAAAACTTTTAGGGCCACTGTTTTGGAATATGCGTCATGTGGAATCAAAAACTAATCATCTGATAGGTGTGCCATAATCTCAAGATCCCTTGGGTGGAAGATTGGAGCGAAAAATGATCTTCATCGTCTGATTTAAAGCAATGAGAGGTATTTTAAAACCTGCGGGACCCACAGACTTATGTCCAATGCAAAAGAGGGATTTTAAGACTATGCACCACTTTATATGCAAAAGGGTTTAATATTAAAAACCTTTTAGTTTAGAGGGTTTTTGCATTAAAGCCCTTGAAAGATTTTTAATGTTAAAACCCACTTCACCGACTTACTTAGCCTTATTAAAGAGGGTATTGGTTTAAAAAACCAGGGTATTCATTTAAAAACCCACCTTTTGTTATGAGAAGGGTATATAAATTAAAACCCATCGAAATCCTTCTTTTATAGATTTTCGTTCTCACTTCTCTCCTTGTGTCCACAGAGCATACTGAGAGAGAGAGAAAGCTTGCAACCACTTTAAGAAGGAAAAGAAAAAAATAGCTGATTTCGGGGCAAGGGCGCAATAGCTAAGTCCAATCCTTCTACTTCTTCTTCCTCTTCTTCCCTCTATTTTTTTCCCCTCCCTTTTGCAACCCCTAAAAAGGCAACCCTAAAAAATATGGGTTAAAATCACGTTTTTTTTTAATAATTGAAATTAACTTAAAGGGTCATTCCAAAATTTCGACGGAAATTTGAAATTTTCGGATTATCGGCCAATAATTTTAAATTTCCATTGATAATCCCAAATTTTCGTCAATATGCCGAAATCCACCTGTTTTTCGTTTTGGGTATGCCCAGAATTGAGACGTTTCCGCCTAAATTTTGAAATTCCGGCCGATATTTTGATCCATGGTCCCAAGAGGGGAACTTCTGGGGCTGACGGCAGAAACCGAGAGCAATAGCTATGAGAGTGGAACAATTTTGACTGCTACAGAAAAAGAAAAATCATCAGAAGTGGTGAACTATAGTGAGGACAGTAACAAAGAGGAAGATGTCGCGAACGGTGATGCATCGTTCTATCGTTGAGGTCATTGGAGTGCCTGATGATGGGAATTGGAAGGAACTGGAATTTGAATGCAGTGATGAGACCAATCGGACGGCAGGTTGTAGCCTCAATCATGGATCAAAATTTCGGCCAAAATGTTTCGGTCTCGGTGGACCGAAACTGAAACGAACCCAAATTTTCAGATTTTTTGTTTGGGCATGAAGATTTCGGCTGAAATTTCGGTCCAAAATTTTGGAATTTTGACCATTGGCCTCAATTGGGATTCCATTGAGAGAATTATGGCTTAGGGAGGGGGAGGAGGGGTATGTCCTATAAGAGAGCGATAGGCAGAAGACCATACAGGGGATGTGTTCCATGTGGAGTCACCATGTCATCGGTTTGATGGCATCCATGATCAAAAGATCTATGGTGTTGAAGATTTGGTCGGTTACCCTCTACCAATTCCATCTCAAAAACCAACTATATATCTACAAAGACCAATAAAGAATCAATCTTTTTCAACAATGAAAAACTGTAATGAATCACAAAAGGCCAATACAGCCTTGTCAATCAATATATCCACAAATATGAAATTCCAATCCTTCTAAACAACTCATTTCGTAATCCAACACAAACATCCAACAAATCCCCAAGTTTCCTTAAGAGAAGATCACAAAAAACTCAATTTAAAAATAATAAAAAATCCCCAATTTGCCCTTGTACCGTTCATGGATCTCTATTTGTACAGTTTTTTATTTTCTTTTTCTCCTGGCTTAGCATCTCTCTACGTCTCTCTGATCCTCTATCACAAAATTCTCTGAATTAATGAAATTTTCAGCAAAATTTTTTGAATAGGTGGTCTGCTTAACTTTTTTCTGAATATTCCGTAATTCTCCGAATTTTGAGCAAGATATTTCAAACTCCTGCAAATTTTACTAACTTCTTCTAATTTTTATGATTGTCGTATGTGCTTCGATCATGCTTTGTATTTTTTTTTTATCGTGAATTGTTCATGAATGGACTAGGTGATGCACCTATTTTATAGATTAAAAATATCATTTTTAATTTTAAATAGGTTAATATATTTTTTAATTAATAACTCATGTTATTTTCTTAAAAATTATAATCCCAGAGATTTTCCCCAATCTTTCCCGGACTTATCCGAATTCACCTAAATTGACCCCCACCGACTTATTTCCGAATCTTAACTTTGTTACTATGCTTTGGTCTTCTGTATTTTTGTTTTTGGTAGTGAAAATGCAGCTATATTCGATCACAAATCAAAAAACCTCAAATCAAACACAAAACAACAAACCTGCATGTGCTTTAACCGATCGAGCAGCCGGATTCTGAACAATGAGATGAGGAGGCACCTTCTTTTCCTCAATTTCTTCTCCGAATTCTTCATCTCGCTGTTCTTCGAGAGAATTCGCAAGGTTCAACGCTTCAGAGAGTTTCGACTGCAAAAGTGTATCGGGACGGAGCCGCGGTTGGATCACAAAGAGCTTCGGCGGGCCCTTTGGATCTCTGTTGGATTCTAACTCTTCGTCATCGTCGTCGTCTTCGCTGGATGATGAATGCGAAAAAGATGCAAAAATGGTTGGGTTTGTTAGAGATGGTGGGTTTATAGGGGTTGAGTTTGGGGATGAAAGAAGAGGAGAGAGAGAGAGAAGAGGAGAGAGAGAGACGATGGGTAGAGAGAGAGATTTTAATGGAGTTTGTAAGAGAGAGGTTAGGACTCTCAACATTGTTGCTTCTCTTTCTTCAATCTCTTCGACAGGAAAGGAGTTTTATGGGTTAATGTTCCTTTAAATGCAGTAACCGAATCTTTGACGGCGCCCACGCCAAAACCCTTATTAACAATCATAATAACAAATATCTCCGAAATTCTCTGAAATTTTTTGGAAATTTATGGAAACAAGGGTTGAGCGAAACTTTCAGTGAAATTTTGATGATTTCTTCGAAATCACTGAAATTTCATTAATTTCGGCGAAATTAACGAAATTTTATTGGAATTATTAAATCTTTTCTAATTTTTATCATTTTTTAAATAATAAATAAAAATTTTATAAAGTTTAAATATAATTTATATTTAATATTTTTCGTACTCTCCAAAAAAATTTTGAAACTTTTCGAATTTTTCTTAAAATTTTTCCGAAATGATGCCCTACCGAAATATTATCAAAAACGAAATTTGTCAGTATGTTAACAATCTATTACACAGCTTTGAAAAGTTTCGGCATAGAGGGGCTGACACGAAAACCAAGGTTATCAAAATATGGTAGTCACAAAGCATCTACCGAATTCAGGATTACTTGGTAATGTGAAATGACTGTGGTGCCCATCTCTGCTCGCCTCGTTGTTGATCATCTTCTCTATATTTTTCTATCTCGCCCGATCGGTACTAAGTTGTGTCGGTTTAGATTGTAGATTAGGTATATGAAGCAATTGTCATATTTTATTGTAGTCTCGTAGCAACCAACGAAAAGAGCGCCTTTTGCACGTCTGATTTGAGGGTAAGTTTATTTTGTTGTCATATGTTATTTACTACGAAAGCAATCGATAATCCACATGATATGCTTGCGAGTTTTCGGATTTGGTAATCAACGCCATCTGATTGTGGTTAAAAGATTAACATTATTTTAGTTATTGGTAATCTATTTATCAATATCATTAAATTGTCAGAATGATCGGAGTAATTGTCGATCGGAATCGAAATGTGTCACCAATAAAGAAGAATAGAGAGGTTAGGGATGAGGTATTTTCACCTTTCTTTTTTTTTCCTTATAATAATATGTAATTGAAGAGCAGATATGGTGGTACCTACTAGCAACCATTCGGTGGGTGACAAAAGATTGGCAAATGAAATGGCCTTTATGGGCTATTTAATTTGAGAAAATCAATTAGTGTGTATTGGTCTAATTATCTATTTTCCGAAAATAGTGTCTTACGAGAATCAGGTGGTCGATTGGTTAATTTTCAATGGTTCTTACTATATTGGGCTATAGATTTGCCATGTAGAGTTTTAAGTTATAAATAATAAGAATTACGAGTTAGGTTTGACATATAAGTTGTTTGTAGATGTCTTTAGTGGTTCCGTCTTTCGTGTACGGTTTTATGAAAGAGAAGTGAATGATATAATGTCGGCTGTTTTTCACAAGAAGCACCCAGTTTAGCTTTTGAGGCAGTAATGTTGAGCAAGGCAAGTCACGAATGTCGAAGCTTATGATATTAGCAGCATGCAATGCATGGTGTAATATTTTTCAATAATTAAGAGTAGCATGTAGGCGATGAATTAATAAATGAGACTCAATTATAGACGACCTTCTTGTTTCCATTTAAATCTTAGCATTTGTAGTGATATCAGTGAAATTGGTAATAGGTGTAATGCGAATTTGATAAAGAAAATATTAGATTATGATTTAGGTTTATCCATATATGTTGGAGCCATAAACCCGCCCTATATTGTTGTATCTCAGCTCTTATCGACAATAACATGTAATATGTAGGTACATTGGATGATGAGTGATTTTATGGTGTCATTGCAATGTTGCTATTACAAAACACTAATTGGCAATCATAATGGTGTTATATTACGGTGGTAAACGGAAAAGAAGACAATAAGAAAGGACATTTCATATAATAAATTTATAAACGTGATGTGTGGTATAAACAACTGGAAAAGTGAGGAGTCTGTCCTAACCTTCAAATATTCAAACAATAATTTGTCAAGCCACAATTCTAGTATGGATCTAGAGAATGTAGAAAACCTTTGCGAGATGATCCATGGATGTCCACAAGAAGTACAATTTATTATAGTCTATATACTTAAACCCTCAACGGACTCAAAATATGTGATGGTGTAGGAATGTCAAGATCAAAGTTCAAGCGTCAAATAATGGAGACATCATCTTCCAATGATACATACGTCCTCATGTGACTTTGTTTATCCTAGTTATGCACTCATAATATGTGTTAGCTCTCACAAGTAGTTGTATCCAAAATATAGGAGACGATTTATTAGTTGGTTTAGGTCTGACTCTACTGAAGATAGCATCGAAGAATCTGAACGCCATGTGAGAGATCAACAAAGGGAAAAAAATAAAGTCGTTAGGTGAGTTGAACCTGACGATGATTATCTTCACATATTCATTATATTTGGAACATGATAAATGAATTATGAGCATTGTAGGAATGATATGGATGAACATATGCGTGCATATTGTGTTAGATTTAGAACACTCCATATCGAAGAAAGTACTGATAGCTTTGGATGTGATGAAACAACTCTCATGTCAAATGGCCATGTTGATAGGTCTTTCTAAAACCTCATATTCAATTTGGCATAAATATCGTAATTGAGATTAGAATGATAACACATATACATTTTTATGTAGGGACGTAAGAGATGTTGGTGTATCAATGACAAACAATAGAACGAAAGAACCCACTGGCGGAAGTTGTATTGGCACAAGAGGAAAATATGTTCCGATCACAGAATCTAACGACATGATGGAAGATGACTATCAAATCGGGAGAACTTTGCCCATGTATCAATCAGATTATATGACAAAGGATGGTCGAAGTGAATTTTTGTTCATAACAGCCATATTCAGATGAAGTAGGCAACGAGGGGTATAGAGAAGGAGAATTTAGAACGGATAAGGCGGAAATTGTGGATAATTCTCATTGGGTTAATGGAAGGAATTTTCCGTCCACTGACAACTTGAATGAGGCGCTGAGAAAGAAAGATTTTGTGTCAAGAGATAACCCGAAGAAGCGTAGTTGATAATGACCCGGATTTTGGATAGTTTCAGAAGAGGAGGCTGATAATCTCTCTCTTACAGTTAGGAAGATCTATCCTTCCAAAGAAACATTCCATAATGCTCTACGGGAGTCAGCAATTAGAGGAAATTCTGTGTTGCAATCTATCAAGACCCTGGCATATACAAGCATCACATCAATCGGGAATTCTTACATTTCAAATTAAGACTTTTCGTTCCCAACATACATGTGTGTCATCAGATGTTGGTGCAGCCCATTAATAAGCAACTAGCAGATGGATCGCTGGTGAAGTTAAGGAACGCATTGAGAGGAAGCCAAACTTAACCCCTGACGACATTGTATTTGAAACTAAAAAATAAATTTGGCGTCGAAGTGAGCTACTATAAAGCATGAAAAGGAAAAGATATAACATTCAATGATGTTTTTAGTGGTTGGGAGAGATCATATAAGTTGATCCCAACATATGTAATAGAGTTACAACGGGTAGATCGGGGAGAAATGGTTGATCTTGTTTGTTATGATCATGCATTCCTCCATTTTTTTTGGCCTTCGGACCATCAATTCGTAGCTATTGTAAGACTTTACAACTGATCATCTCACTTGACGGGACACACTTGAGAGAAAAATACATAGGTAAAATTCTAATAGCTACTACTAGTGATGGTAATAACGAAATTTTCCCCTTAACATTTCCAGTAGTCGAGTCAAAAACAAAGGAAGCTTGGGCATGATTTTTAACCATTCTTAAGGAACGTGTGATAGCCAATGACGAAACTCCACTTGTGCTAATTAGTGATCGTGTAATGGGCTTAATGAAAGTATTGCCGGTAATTTTCCCACATGCATTTCATAGCTACTGCTTTGTGCATTTATGCCACAACTTCATGAAGGAATGTAAGAATGAGTTTGTGTATACATGATTTTGAAAAATTGCTAGAAAATATATAATTCCCAAATTTAAGAAATAAATGAACGATTTAAAAAGTAGTAGTTTGGATTGTTGGCAATGATTGACTCTAAGGGATCCTCGTTGTTGGTCAAGAGCATATTTTCCAGGGTGGCGATATAATCTATTAACGACATGTATCTCTAAACGTCTCAATTATGTGCTTAAATTTGATAGGGCCCTCCCTATTATTGCCTTGATTGAGAAGACCCGTGTAAACATAATGGAGTACTTCTATGAAAGAAGAAATTCAGGAGCAGTCATGGGGCCCGATTTGATAAAATACGCTCGAGAGCATTTGGCTATTCAAGGGAAATTTGCTAGCCATATATGGGCGCTTGCATCTAGTTTGGACGAGTTTATGGTAACTACGTCTACTAGGAAATTCACCGTTAATCCAGAGAGGCGGACTTGTTCATGTCGGCGCTTCGATATATTGGGTCTCTCATGCTCCCATATTTTGGCAGCTATTAAGTTAAGGGAGGTGTCAGTGTATGCTATTGTGAGGATTAGTTTTCCTCAGATCGTTATCGTCATACTTACTATGAGGCCGTGCACCCAACTGGTGATGAAAGTGATTGGTCTATTTTGTGCATGGATGTGAAAGTGTTACCACCACATCTAAGAGTCCTGAGCGAGCACCCCATAAAGAATAGGTATCAATCCTCCTATGAACAAAATAAGAAAGTAAAATATGGTATTTGTGGCATTAAGGGCCACAATCGTAAGACTTGCAAGAAGGGGAAAGAAGGGAAATTTGCTAATGCAGACAAGTAACTGATAAAGGTAATATACTTTATATCAAAATAAATAAGTAACCCAATGTATACTTGTAGCATCCATGCTTCATTAGTTTGAATGAGGGTCAAATGTTGACCACATGCAGGCTTTATTTTTTGCATGAGGTATATGATGCATTTAGGTAGGAAAAGGAAATGACGACTTGCCCCTGTGTAAGCTCGTTCCTCATGTCTTGATTTTCCCTTTTAATCTCTTACTTATTCATTAAAAAAAATAAAAAAATCTCCTTTATTAAAAGGAACTCCTACCTTTAATAGTAGTACTTAACAATATCTTAAAATAAGATTAACCAAATCTAGTCACAAATTCATAATGGTATGCACTAATAAGATAACAACCCATTAAAGAAGGGTTGTGGTAACGCCCAAAGTTAGCTTGGGACCTTAGCAATGCCCATATACCTTTTTCCAGCTGGAGTGCCCCCAAATACCTTGGCTAATCCTAGTCTTTAACATTTTTTTTATTTTTGGATTAAATTATTTGGGTTAACTATTCCATATGATGCACATACATGATAGTTAAAGTGTTAGTGCATCTAATTTTCTTGAATTTAAGGGTCTATGTTTGACCTAAAATCTTGATCATCACCGGGATGATCATCAAAATCTAAACCATTGATGATGATCTCCACATTATCACCAAGGCTCGGTCCTAATTCAGTCTAATTCTAGGGGTCAAGGTCAATCAATAGCAATTTCAGTCTTCTCATGTGATATGAGATGTGGTAGGTCTTCTCATGTGATATGAGATGTGGTATGTATTTTACTTAATTACTAACATACCCAATTGAATAAAAGACGTTATTCTTTTGCCCATTATTGACTTCAACTGGGGGCCAAGGGCGACTAGCCTCATGGACCCCCTCTTTTTTGCTTCTTTTTTTTTTAAAATTTCAGGCGTCTTCGACCTCCAGCTTAACGCATATATGGCCCTACATCTCCTCAAAATATGTATTGGCATGTTAAAATTTCCAGTTTATAATCCTCATCGACTATGTTATGTTTGCCTTTTGGAAGCCGCAAACAGTTCCTCTCAGTACAACTCAAAGTTGTTATTTTTTTTCTTAATGTCTGTAAAGAGTTTGATGATATATACCGAGCCAGCTCCATTCCCTTCTAATGAATATATGATGGGATTTTTTTTGTAGTGGATGATGTTTCTGCATATCATAGTCAACTTGTTCATATTCTAATTGGTTATATTAAAGAGGATGGTGTGTCACCCCTACCTGCCATTACAAAATGACACTTAATCTCATAACTTTGAAGCGTGTACCTGACCATTGTGCCATGTGACAGACCTCTATGCCATTGCTACCACCCCAAGTGCTAATCCAATCATCCTCATAAATATTAGTCATGTGTCAATTAAGAAGATGACTTGATATTAGAGTGCATAGATCAGATGGTTCGAATCACTGATCTCAATGGTGAGGATGGTTATCCATATATACTACTTAGATGGTATGAATATATGACCAACTCGACTAATAGATGCCTTATTTGCCTGACACGAAAAGCGCTACTAAATGCTACCGGAAGCGGCACACCGTAACAACTTCTTTTCATGTCAAAAATACATGTGCAGTCAAAGTCGTGTGCACGACTATGAAGTTAACATGAATTCGAGCAAAATTACTATGTGGCACAGGAGAAGTCACATATGCGACTTCCCAAGTTGTGCACACAACTGTGGCTTTTGGGAAAGCAAAAATTAAAGCTTTAAGTGACGTTGAATCTATTCTTTCATGGATCTTGGAGGCATGACTATAAATAGGCATCCCAAATTAGGGCAAAGGGGATATCCTTTCATTCGGAAGTTTTAGTTTTTACCATTTGAGGAAAAGCGGAACGTTATGAGAGGTGCTCCGGTGTCGGAACGGTCGCGAAGCTTGTCGAAGAAAAAGAAGAAGAAGATGACCACTCCTCTTCCGATGTCGTTGTCGATCATGACCGACTAATTCTTTGGTTCTGAGGCTTCGATAAAGCCTTGACAAGAGTAGATAATTAGAGTTTCATTCATTTTATCATTTGTACCTAATGTTTAGAGTTAAAGACTTGATTCTCTCATATATTTGGATTTCCATTTTAATTATTATATTGTTTTTCATTCCTATTCTTGTTATATGAGCTTATTTTCTTATTTTATTATTTCTAGAATTGACCATAGGATAAAGATAATGAGATTTAAGGATTTGCTAGGGAAATCTCTTGTGTTTGACCATAACGAAGTGAATGCTCGATTAAGATACCCGCGATATCCGTCTACAATTGACCAAATGGAGACAAAGATTGCAAGGTGTGTAGCTTATGCTTGACCATGGATAGGTTATTGCTTGCAATCCCATGAGTTGGACCAAGACCTTGGGATAGTGTCTCATTTTGTGAGGAATCAATGTTATATGAGCTTGTTTTCTTATTTTGTTATTTCTAGAATTGACCATAGAATAGAGATAGTGATATTTGAGGACTTGCTAGGGAAATCTCTTGTGTTTGACGACCATAACTAAGTGATTGCCCAATTGAAATACCCGCAATGTCCATCTACGATTGACCAAACGAAGATGGAGATTGCGAGGCGCATAGCCTATGCTTGACAATGGCTAGGTTATTGCTTGCAATCCCTTGAGTTGGACAAAGACCTTGGGATACTATCTTATTTGTAAGGAATTAATATTGTTTAGCCCTAATTCTTTCATGTGTGCTTATCAAAACCCCAATTAATGCTTTTGCCAAGTGTGGATTCGTTGCCATGAAATCCCTCTTTATCGAGTTTTCTTTACCCTTCGCAATTTATTTTCATAGTATAATTACATTTTAAATCCAATCATAATCCGTTTAACTAAGTAAGTATAGGCTCAAATTAGGAATTCTCGCTTAATTCCTATGGATACGATACTCACAATACAATCCCATACTACAATCGATGTGTATGCTTGCGAGTTAACCGCCCGTGATCCGGGTACATATTTGCATCAATTTTAGTACCGGGAACAAGGCGAACAAGTTAATGGCGTTGCTGCTAAAACACAATTGGTGGTCACTTACACCGGCAAACAGTGTCTCGATCTAATTTATCTATACATTTTGTACAATCAAAACCATTTACCCTTTTAAGACGAATTTTTAAAAAATGGAAATTTTTTGAATCTATATGGTATCAGATACAACCTGATATAATCAATTTTGTCTTGATAATTTTATCTATAAATTGCCCCGCATCTGCCTATTTGCCTAGACCTGTGTCGTACCTACATTTATATAAGTAGATACATATAATTCTGAAAATTTGATATATATCTACCTATATACATATATAGGTATTAATATACATATATAGTTGCATATATACATATACACTTTATATGGGATAACGGAACGCTACATGAGCGGTATAGCATTCTACTCTACCTTAGCGTCGAGAGCATGCCAAGGGGCGGGGCATACAAAGATAGGCCACGGAGGCAACATGCACAATGGTTCATCCAGTCCATCTTCAAAAAACTAAAATAAGAAATAGATCACACCCACCAATCTCAATGGTGTTTCAATGCACTAGTTTAATGAGTTGGAGGCCCGAACATCCATTGAGTGTTTAACGAACCCCTGTTTTTGGGCACTAAGTTTCCTCTATGTTGATTTTCCATATATTGATACGATCATCCCACTTTCTACGGCAGCCGACCAATGCCTCATTTTTCTTGTTGCACTACATGACCTCGTATGCCAAGTACTATAGTATTAGCCGCTCATTTTTTTCCCATTTCATGGTAGTGACGGTCTCTTCACTCGATGCTCCTTTTTTTTGGATCAAGGGATGGAAAAAGTATTACGTGGTGTTTGTCGGTTGGCACCGGGGAATATACGAGGAGGGGCATGAGTTGACGGTTTCCCTAGAAATGATTGCAAGGGATACTCTTCTCTAGAAGAGGCCTTACAGGTGTACGAGAAGTTTACACAAGAAGTGGAGTCAAAATCGGTGGATGAAAAGGCTTTGCAAAGAAGGATGCAGCCACTTGCTGACATAGTAAGGGTTCCGCTCAGAGAGAAGACAGTGCAACAATATGCTCCTTCGACTAATTGCATTTTGTTGCTTGCTTTGGTTACCATTTTACTATTGCTCATACTAGTTATAGTCATTTTCCTAGTTAATGCTAATGCCTACAACCCCCAAAAGAAAAAGTTTCCTCTAAATAGGTGGGCCTCCTATTGAGAATAGAAATTTCCCCTACTAAAGCTTGTTGTAACTATTATTGGTTCACATATTTGTGAAAGGCGTATCAATGTCTCTAAGTTGGACATTATAATAAGTTCCTTCAGAAGTACTGCCATGTGACAGTTGATATGTTCCTTCAGAAGCACTTGCCACCTGGAAGGAAAGAAATAGTAGCATATTTAAAATCAACCCATAGCCGTTATATACACTAATCTTCATGAAAAATCCAGTCTATCATGTACTAACTCAACTAAAATTTGGACTTACTGAAGTTAGGCCTCACGATGGTCATCTAGTTGAAGTGCTTTCAAAAGAATTTCCAACTGAATTGTTTCTTGCTTCCAAAATAGTGTTGTTTCGTTGACACTGATTGTTGTAGCTGAGCATAACCGACCACTTCGGCTCAATTGAGTTATGGTTGAACTAGTTCTAAGACAGGCATCATCGATGAGGTAGAGAGAGGTTTCTTTTTGAATAGTCGACACCCCAAACAGGACAGACTATGGGCAACTTCTTGAACTCGATCAAGAAGTCAATTAGTGACTTGGAGAGATTAATTCGCACATGTGCTCGACCGCACCAAAGAGAATGTATTTGAAATAACACCTAAAAATAGAAATAAGTATTAGTGATTTTTCACCTCGGGATTCCCATTTATAAAAAGATCATCATGTTTGGCATTGGCAAATGGAACAATCAAAAGTAGGTAGCAAATGAAGGATTTAAATTTTCCCCACCCATATCCAAATAAGAACAATCAGTAAAAGTTCCCGAACGTAACGTTAATGCTATTTATATGATAACTATGATATGTTTGACAGTACTTTCTTTATATGTATCTACAGAGAACTACTAACCAAGAGATTGTAAAAGCATTAGTTATTGTTGAATATGGAAAGGACTCCACTTCTACTGCCCCAAAGCCACACACCTCTTTCATTACTCAGTCAAACTTCAGTAGGCAAAGTCACTTGAAAAACAACATTTACAAAAGTTGTAAGACTTATCACCTACTAGCCCATAACAAGGTGACTTGAACAGCGCTGTTTTTCCCATTAAACGAACCTAATAAGTGATGAGTATATATGAGTGAACTCTGTTGTCCATACCATAATAAAAAAAGGATTGGAACGACTAACATACATGGTACCGGGGAGAAGAAGCATCCTTGCTTGGTGATTCGCACACTTTTGTAAAAACTCTGAAGCAATCTTCATCTGAACGTAATTAATGTCGCCATGTTAACAAAACCCGCCGAATAATTGTTCATGAAACCAAGATGTGTCATTATTGTAGCCTTAGAGAAGTGAAAAAATAATGAATACATAAGGGATTAATCATACATTAGTGAAGTCAAAATTTAGGTTATGAGCAGTCGACATATTTTATGACAAAAATGCCACAATTGCCTCCATTTTCTTGTTTTGGAATATCTTCACAGGGAATAAAGGGCAAAGATGGCATGTCATACAACCCATTACCAAAACGTGCTAGCACTCTAGGGAAAAACTTCTTCTGCAAAGGTAGAAAACTTTGTCTGATAAGTTGTCTAAATGAAATAAAATACTTTTTTCCATCCTGACCAAAATTAACCTAGGGAGATGTCCACTCACCACAATTTCTATTTCCTTACAGTACTTGTTTGTACAATCGCTATAGTATTGGTCCAATACCTCAATCTTTTGTTGTTTCATATAAATAATAAAGAGCGCCCAACACTCATGCAAAATTTGGAAAAATACCTATAACAAAATGCTGTTAATAAAGTCGTACACATATAATGGTAATAGTTCTGAATTTACCTGATCACAATTGTGGATCTTGTACCCTACGCGTCCACGGTCATAGTGATTGATAAGGTCACTGTTTGAGCGAATAGGAAACTACATTGGTAGGTGGCTATTTGGGGCATCCAATTTTTTATGACTTTTTCGTCATGTACTGTAGTCATCCGATAAATGTACCAACAAATCCAACATTTCACCGATAAAGCAAAGAAAAAGAAAAAGAATTAAATTCTTCATTGATAACACATGAAAAAGAAATTAGGGTGTCCTCACAAGATAATATATTGGGAGGAAATGACAATGTCACGCCCCTCGCACCCGGCCTCGCGATCCGTCGGCGAGCCCGATGTGAGGGGGCATCGGCACACACCGTTCATATTTCCTTCTATAACTATATTTACATCCTTATCTTTTTCCACGTAATTTGCCATTTTTTTTTTGTAGAAATACATTTAAATTTGCGGAAACGATTAGGTTACAATTATTAAAGTATGCCCGAAAACTATAATTAAATGTTATCGGTTTAATTTCCCAATTTCGTTAACCTGACGTACAGCTCCAGGGTTACGACTTAATCGTAAATAGTTTTCAAGGAGTAAAACAATATCATGAAGGTAGCTTTTAAAACCTTTTTTCCATCAAATAAAACCCTAAAAATAAAACTGTTTATACAAGCCCAATTATAAAATTTTAACCTGAGTTTCAAAAGTAATGAACTTAAACAAAAGCCAAAATAAGAAGGAAAGATCCTTTCAAAATTATGTGTAAGTGCTAGTAGCTCTACTAGGCAAAAGGAGCTTTAAACTATCAGCTCGGTTGTCACTCTTGAATCCTTCTGCATCCTCTTTCTCTAATCCCGGTTGGGTGGCTACTGACTGGCCTTTGGAATTTTTGGGTAATAAAATGACCGTAAGCGATAAAGCTCAATAAAGTCTTAGTTAGAGTTGTTCTATGTTTTTAGTGCAAGTAGTATAGAAATAATTTCACAGGTGCAAATACAAGTGAGTTTTTCAGTAATTGTGACAATATAACTAGTTACAATTAAAAATGATTAGACTAACATTTATTTGCAGTTCTAAGTACAACAATACTAAGCATATCTAATCCAATTTAAGTGAACATCTATGAAGAGCAGCAAGTGACAACTAAACGATAATTAATAAAATTCCTTCGAGAGCATGACAATATTATCCTACAAGGTATTGCTACATTGTCATTCGGAAAGAGCTACAAAGGTAACTTTAATTAGTGAAACTTCTACATATTTCTAGAAATGAAGAGATAATTAAGTATGATTTTCGGTTATTATGATTAGATATGTGATATTCTTGTTACAATTATCCCTTAATTATTAGTGTCTTTTTAATTTATTGGTGTCGATATTAGAACACCACCCATGGGTCAAGATTCAAGATTCAAGATGCCAATTTGAATCAGACAAAGGCCGACACTTTCCGTCTTTTAGTCGATCAAGACAAGGATCAGTGACCCTGTTGGTCTAACTAGTCTCGATCCTCAGCTGACATTTCAGGATCCCTTTCAAATACAAGGTGCTCATACGAGCCTGTTCGTGAGAACAACGATAAACTATGTGAGGCTTTCAAGTCCAAGATAGTATCTCTTCTCACTTTCAAGATTTCAAGTTTCATTACCAAATAATTAATATGCAAAGTTCATTATGTTCAAGATTTTTCATATTCAAGTTCAAGTATTCAAGTATTCGAATTCAAGTTCAAGTGCTTCTTCTTAGAAGTTTCAAATTCAAGTATTCAAGGATTCAAGTTTAAGTTCAAGTACCCTTTCTATAAGTTTCAAGTTCAACTATTCAAAGTTCAAGTTCAAGTTTGAATTTAAGTTTAAGATTAAGTTCGAGTACAATTTCAATTGCTAGTCTATGTCAAGTAGAAATTCAAGTACAAGGTCTAGTTGAAATACAAATTCAATTGCAACAAGTTCTAGTTTAGATACATGATTCGAGTACAAGTTCTACTCCAAATTACAAGTTCAAGTACATGTCCCAAAATCATGTTCTAAGGCAAGTTCTAATTCTCAAGATGTCGAGTTCAAGTACGTTACTAGCATTTCTTTCAATTATAACACTTATTTCTAGTACAATCGTGTCATTATCTTAAGTACTACAGGGTTCAAGTTTTGTGACTTGATCATAAGGGAGGATCTCGTCGGCTTACAGTTACCTCAAGTGTTACCCCAGTTAAAGTCCACTAGGGGACTTATATTTATCATTGTTGATAAGATGAAACTCGGTTGCCTTCTAATAATAGTTGAGGCATAGAGATGCCTATTTTATAATTTCTAGTTATTCGATTTGACTCTACAGTCTAGTATCCAAGTTCTACTTATCCTATTACTCCAGTATGGCTCATTGGATTCAACAGGGTCATAGACCCAGAGAGGTCCAATTTTATTATTCTGAATGGTCAAAATGAATTATGGGCTCAAAGGGGTTAAATGGTCTATAAGTCCAAAGAAGGGATCCGACGAGTTCAATTCGATATAGATCTGATAGATTTAGGATCCAAAGGGTCTTAGGTTCAGTTCAATATGGTTCCAACGTGTTTTATACCATAATTCGGGCCTTTACTAGATTTAAAACTAAGGTTGGGGGCCTTTTCTAGGGTCCGACCTATAGGCCTCTTGTCCTCATGGGTCTTGATTCATGCATTTTGGGCCTGACTCATATCTTGAGGAATGGTTCAGATACATCGAGTCATGGGCCGGGTCCTTTTTGACCTCTTGGAAATCCTATAAATCCTATTTACTTTGAAGTTTAGGATTTATAGGTCTTATTGGGCCATCAAAAGTTTGACCAGATTCTTTGACTCAATAGACCAATTTTACATGGGTTTACTATATGTTAGCATAATGGAACCATGTGTTAGGGTCTACCCGATTAGTCATGGATCAAGGTCCGAATATTAAGCCTTTACCCTAAAATTTCTAATTTTTCCGAAGGAATGTCGGATAACCCACGATAAATCGGTCGTCATTTTCGGCTCTGATCAAACTTTTATATGCTTCCAAAACTGAGAAAAATATGACTGATGAGGGCATCTTTCCCAAGTGGTGGCATAAAAAAAATCGATCCGGTTTGATCGCAAGAGACAAATCTCTGAGATCTATCCTATTTATTCAGGGCTTCAAGCCAGAATTATTGGGCCTTGGTATCGGGTCTATAACTTTTAATTCCGACACCGAAATCGGGTGTTTAGCAGCTCTATAGAAAGATTCGAGAGTCATCCAACTTTTTTATTTATACTATTCAAGTTGAAAGTCAACCTATCAGGAAAGAATCGGGTCCATCCGATCGAAAGTCAGGTCTGGTTTCTGGATTGGGCCATTTTTATATATTCCTGCTGTAATTTGCTAAATTTCTTGTGAACGATTCTAATCGAATTGAGGCATGAAATTCTTTTACCAGGCCTTAAATATATCCTAAGGTATTGGTTCATTTATTTCAGATTTTTTTTTTCGTTGATATTTTTGGCATGGGAACTGGAAATCATTTCAACCATATTTTTGAGTGCAACAAGACAAATTCATCACATCGCACTCTGGTTGCCATAAATATCGGGTTTGAAATTTTAATCGGACATCGGGAGTTAATTCAGGTGTATCTCAGAATTTTTGTGAAATTTTTTAATATTTATTTATATTTATTTGGTTCACTGTTCCGGGACTATTTTTCTGTGGGTTGCAAGGTCTACAATTTTGAGCTTTTTATGGGGTCCACTTAGTGGTCCATCTCATGCTATATTTTTCGATTATCGGTCCGGAACATTCTCAGGTTATTCCTAGGGTTATCGGGGCATATGTCAGATTCATTTCATTTATTATAACAATACCAATCGCTTGCCGACAATTTGCTTGTTACCAATGGAAATTTATTTAATAATGTCGAATTGAGCTTTTAAGTCATTCGACCTGGCCTAATTTATCGACACGATTATATTTTTCGTAAGTAACACCTAAGTTCTGACTGGTTCAACCATATTTTATTAGTGGTTCATTCCTAGGGTCAAGATCACACAAGGAACTAAACATTTTACCGATAAATTCGAACAAATCAAACAGATGCAAGTTGGCCAATCATGACCATCCGATTGGTCTACTATCAAGACCAAACTTTTGAACTTTTTTTTTTTTTTTTTTTTTGAGATGTGCTTGCTTAAAATCCATCACATTCCATTCATCAAATGTGCCAAACAATTTAAATCTAACATTTATGGCAACAATAAAATCTAAAACTATTCCACATATAGAATGTTTAAAATGTTTAGCAATCTCGAGCCACACAAATTCAATCGTGATCCATCAAAACCTAAAGGCCGAAGTTATGAGATTTCTATACAATAATCTTATCAAATCAATCATAATTCATAAATCATGATTTCTATGATTTTTATGCAAGAAACTAGAATTTAATCTACACTATACCACGTGCTAAAGCAAAAATTGCATCTAAAACCATAGATTTACCTAGAATTCTGTGAGACCAAGATAAAATATAGAGATCACAGCTTCATATTAACGATCTATAGTGTCTATATTAATCATCTATAAGAATTATTTGACCTAAAATTCATGGAATAATCAAGAAAAATCTAAGAATATCAAATTTTCTACACAATAGTGTATATTAGTTAAGGTTGACCTTATCATGACCATTGGATGGCCTTGCATGATCATGTAAATCTCATGCTTGGCATCCCAGGTCACTGATCTATCATGC
This sequence comes from Chloranthus sessilifolius, assembly GCA_021018995.1. Lineage (NCBI taxonomy): Eukaryota > Viridiplantae > Streptophyta > Magnoliopsida > Chloranthales > Chloranthaceae > Chloranthus > Chloranthus sessilifolius. The sequence goes on from CM037592.1 coordinate 97,206,309, forward strand.
ATGCAAAAATTTCACAAAACTTCAAAGGATAAATTCATTTAAGTCCTCAAATTTTCAAGAAAAATCAAGTTTTGGCACATAAGTCTAGTCTTTGACATTTTGACCAAGTGTGGACCATTGGATATCCTTGCATGATCACACTTATCACCAGCATGACATCTCAAGTCACTGGTTCATCTTTCTTGGTCAAAACTCTTAAAATTTTTAAAACAAAAAAAACTATTTTTATTGATGAAAACCCAAGAGAATACAAAGAAATATAAATCTCTCTAAGATTTGACCTCTTTGGTCATCCAGGCCATTGGATGGCCTTGCATGGTCATATTGATCACATGCAGGTCATCCAACGACACAGGTCAACATTTAATCCCAAAAATTTCAATGTCTATATAACAAAATCCTATTTTTATTTCACAAAATACAAGAAAACTAGGCTAAAATGCTAAAATAGTAAATTTTTGAACTTAAGGGCCATTCTAGACCATCGAATGGCCTTGGCCTTGCATGGTCATGTTGATCGCATGCAGGGCATCCAACACTTCAGGTCTAAAGTCTATCCTAGATCAAACAGAAGCTAAAGCAAAATAATTCAGATTTAGGCCATGGAAATTCAAGAAAACTACAAATTTCTTATACTAGGGTAGCCTAGGCGCCCATGGCCATCATAGACCATTAGATAGCCTTGCTTGATCACAAGGATCACATGCATGACTTCTAATGTCCTGGTTTCATATGACAACATGATCATTTCATAACTTTCCACAAAGAAATTAATAGAAAAGCCCATGATCTATGGCAACATTTCTATAAGAAAAGACTAAAAGAACTAGACAACAACAACCAAGACTTTACCTTGGCTCAAGCTCTCCTTCCTTACTAATTTGCTACTGGTCTGGTGGTTGGAATAGCTGGGATAAAGCTCAAAATGATCTATGTGAGATTAGGGAGTGTGTGGAGTTGAATGGTGGTGGTGGGTTAAAAGTTTAAAGGCTGGGATGTATGGGCAGATTTTTGTTTCAAAAGGGGTTTAATGGAGTTTCAAAGAAGTTTAGAGGGAGCAAGAAGAAGAAGCTACTATGCAAATGGGAACCCCGATAGGGAATTCGAAACATGCAAGGGGTTTGGGGGACAAGAGGCTGCAAATGCTTGCCACATGGCACCCCCCCTCTTCCCTAGCTCTTATTCTTCCAAGTCCTTAAGATTTCCATCATTAAACTCCCTCCTTCTCACACCTCCAAGGTCAAAAACGCCCAAGACCCTTGACCCATTTTGACCCTTCCACACCACACATCAAATCATGTTTTGTCCTCTAGTGGTTTTCAAGGCCCTTAAAATGTGTGAATTTTTAAAGTCTCCTAATCTAATGGTGCATGCATCTAAGTGCATATTATACCTTAGATTTCCCCAAAGTGAAATCTATGGTATAAGATCGGTCAAACTTTTGTCCAACCATTCAATGGTTAGGATTTGCTAGAGATTTGTAAATTTAAATTTCTAATTTTCTAAAATTATTTATTTAATGTACTAATGCCCTTGGACTTTAAGCCTATTTACAAGGGTTGCCACTCTTCTATGTAAACCACAAATTCCTAGCTCTAAGTGTTAACCCATCTCAAAGCTTCTAGTGAATGGGTTGATGTTTGACTCGATCATCGAAAGAAACTGGTGATAAACTCTAGAATCTCATTCGTTGGTGTTAATCCTTTCATCATCCTTAAGGTTCGGGTCTTATCCGGGTCAAGCTTCGGGTCAAGATTTTTCTATTAAAGTGACTCGGGCTAAATCTATGGCACAAGATATAGTGTGGGCTTTATCCATTTCTTAGCAAGCCCATTTAATCAAATGGGGTGCCCCCTGGGTGCCTTTATCAATAAGTGAACTTTCTATAATTTCTGGGTGGGTGCCAGTAGGAATAGTTGAATTCTTATTTACTTATGGTGGATGCTTCGAGAATTTTAGTGGACCTAGCCTCAGGCAGTCACCTGGCTCAGACAGGTCACACCAGTGTCCAGTCAACCTTTGACCAACACAGATCTTTAGAGACAAATGTTACAGACAAATCGAATACTTAGCCGGATGACAGTCTTCATGTCTCTTTAGTTGTTGAAATTAGGTATTATTGCCTAAATGAAAGGAGGTTGAATAAAAAAGTCAAAGATCGGCCATATACTTAAATTGGAAATATACAAGGTAATAAGGCGAACAAGGTGGATTACCACGCCAACAACATGTGCGGAAAACTATAGTGACTTTAGGAATTCAACATTGAAGAAACTAACTCCTTCAACATCAATGACTTTCATGTTACACATAAACGTTGACATTCATATCTGTATAAAGCTACAAGATATAAATAAGAAAGAACGTTGAGAAACTATTCTTACTCATCATCCGGGCCATTCTAATAAGATAGAAAATTCATTGCATCCTCAACAGAAAGTGTCTTTTTCGGCTTATGAAAATCATCATGCCCACTCTACTAAAATGAATGGAAAGCACGTAATACCAAATAAGAATGATCATACTCACAAAAATAATGAAAACCCCAGAAATATTAAGTTGGTCATAATCTTTGCTATTACCCCATCCTCTCCTGTATTATCCATTCTTGACTTCTTTGCAGATGATGACCCACCTTTATACTCGATAAAACTCTAGTACACTTTGGTCTACTTATTGATTCGGATTGCTAGACACAGCAAATGATGGTTACTATGAATGCAGGTTCAAAAATTGATTACTTCAACAGTTGTACTGTATGATAACTTACTTCTTCCACAGACGCAGGTACATGCACAAACTCTCTTCTATTCCCTTCAACATCCTCTTTATCTAGTACTCTCTTCAAATCTTTCTCAATAGATATGATTTCTTCCTCTATAATTATAGTTGGAGGTGTCGACAACTCATTCATTGTAGAGGACTCTCCCTTGCTCAAAAACTTCTTCGAAATATTTTCAAATTTGTACTCCTCTACAATAGGATCTAAGTGCGAAAAGGGCTTGGAGAAGGATTTTGATGGAATGGGTGGCTTACGTGGAGATGGAACCATCCACCATCGCGATTCTTTGGAACAACATTCTATATGAAAAGGAAGAAGGAATGCAATTAATGGATAATTATAAAATTAGCACACCATGTGTAATTTTATTAACAAATACTCTTACTAGTAGTTTAGCAACACGACCCTCTAATACTTTAATTCGATTGCTAAGCACCACAGTGTCACGGGGTTACTCTTTCAGCAGTGTCAGCCTGTGCGGAACCTAACGCTCGATGCACTAAGTCAGCCTATCTTTGATACCAACTGTCCTGGGGGCGTCCTTCGATGCATCATCATCCCGCGTGATGCCTCGCTACCACATGCAACAAAGCCAACCAATATCTTCATCAGCTTTGATACCACCCGCCTAGAGGACCGGAACTCCCCCTTATGATTACCTCTATTTCGCGGTCTACCATCCCATATATCGTACCTCTTACGACACGCTCGATTGTACCAATGTGCCTCGTTCTACTGCGCTCAATCGAGTCCCACTCAGCCTGCCTCCGTGTGTGCTCTAAATTACTAGCACATGTGCATACTTGGCCCACATACTGTCATGCTCAACTGAGTCTCACGCAGCTCTCGTGAAGTTGCCTAGTCGTATGCACCGCGATGCGTAGCTCGGATCATACTTCAACCTCACCTTGGGTGCTACACGACTTCACTGCATTGACGTTTTAGGCCCACCCTTTCAGGCCTAGGAGACACTTGTACCGCCTCTGACAACGCAAGGCCCCGTGTGTAGGGAAATAACTCTCGAGCTCCCTTCCCCCATATAAGGGTAAAACAATAATTCAGTTAGAATGATAGGAGAACCTCAAACCCCTTAGTTTGACATACTTTACTATTCACACCGCAACGCCCCACATCGCTATCCCAGCTGGCCATGTCGCGGTGGTGTCACTCCCAAGCCTTACCCTGCAACTGTGTCGCCACTACCGCAGCACGACCACGTCGCAGGGCCCTCCTAACCTCAAGTTGCGTGCCCTGGGCACGAAGTCACCACTGCCTCTACGTGGAGTACAAATGGCTCGAGTGGCACTACGGATGGCCCGGGTAGCCACTTTGCGTACCTCCGTCACAACAGGTTCATCAGCTTCTCTTTCTCTTGACTTTCCTAATTGTTGTATGCGGTTTTTGTGACCCTTGTAGGCCTTACCTTGTAGACGCAAACTTTCTTCAACAACATTTCCCTTCATGCCGGCTTCACGAATTATATATTCAATATCTTTATCACCCTTAAAAGAGATTTTCACAATAACTTGCAAAAATACTATGGGTTAAGCATCAAAATTACGCACAAGTAAATGAAACATAATGAACCATAATAATGGTTTAACATTTTAATACCTTCAATTTTTTTATGGCGATATCCTAGAAGGCCCGCTTCCATTTTATTATTTTCGGATACTGAAGGTACTTGAATGAATCATGCCAGTCCAAGGTTGAGCTAGGCTAGAAAAGTGCTCAAACACCCAAATTCGCTATGATAATAGAGACCAATCATACACCAAATGCAATCATAAATAAATTTATCTATATCCTTATTGAAAGTATTTATTGGAGAGGGATTTAATAATGGAGTTGGAATTAGGTAAGCGAAATGAGCAACATAAAAATGATAAAACAAGTTTCTGCTGGGATTGTTATTGAATAATATTTTGTCTTCTTTCTTAGTTGGAAAATGACATTTTTATTTCCCTTTTGTAGGGAAAGAAAACTGATTTTCTGTTGGAAAAATTATGAAATGTTGATCCGAAATAATACAGGGAACCAGTCCGAGGCATGAGAAATATTATTGTATTTAAACCAATATTTGCCCCACCACTTCGACAAAGTGGTCACCAACAGGTTTACTGACAAACTGGTTCTAGGATACAACGAACCGACTATGTATTTTGTGAAGGATTTGGTGAATCCATTCACGCTATTCGAACACTAAATATTGTAAGAACACTCTGATCAAAACCTTTAAAGACAGAACCAAAGATAAGGAAGAGACTCCAATGATTTTAGATTCCTTAAATAAAAAATTATATTAATGCACCCTTTTCCTATGAAAAGGTGCTACAGGCATTCCTTCTAAAAAAATACCACTTTGGAAAGACACTTCTTTTGAAAAGACACTCCTCTTTGGAAAAGGCAAGCTTCAAAAACTTTTAAATATTCAACAATTCCTCACTATTTAAAAGTTATAGATCAGAGCAAAGCGAGAAATATGTGCATAAATAAAAATGTCTTATAGACTTGAATTTTACTTTAGTGGAAATAACTCAAAATTTGCCAAGGTCTTTAGTGAAACTAAGTCCTAAACTAAGGATCTTATACGACAAATCGGAACTACTCCACACACATATTTCATATATTTAGTATTAAATAAATAGGTTAACACATTTAGGCCCTATGCTAGTACCCTGATTTTCATAAACGTTTATGAGATAAAGTCATATCTCATTGAAGGCGGCTCCATCCTCACACTTATATAGGTAGACCTACAAGAGATGCCCCTGTAACTTTAACATCTCGACATATAGTGTTATAACGTACATTAAGAGCAATGCTCAACCTCCCCTTATCCATTATAAGTAAAACACTATCCTTTCTGAGATGTTTATGAGAATTTAATTCTCATCAATGTAGTGCCCCTTTATCCGCCATAGATTTATGACTTATTATTTCTTTTGGGCCTAAATATTACCAAATAAATATTAGGTAGGGTTCCCATCGTAAGTGACTATTTATGTAAATGAGTTTAAACTCATCCCGATTCTTCTTTTAGACTAATACTTTTCAATAATACTTATAATTATAATTATCAACACATAAAGTATTTTTTCAGGCATTTTTGCCTGAAATCACATATAATTTGTTTTCTTATTCATTGACAAGGAAAATACTCCATAGAGAATTTAGAAGTTTTGACATAATCTTTATTGGTATGTCTACCAATAGACTCTTAAATCACTTTATTTTTCTACATATTTCAATGCAAACAACAAACTCAATGAGATTCATAATTGCTTCTTAACATCTCTTGCAAGACCGTACAAACAATACACACAATGAGATTTATAGTTGCTTCTAACATCTTTTGTGAGATCATGACTCCCTTGATTAGAGGAAAATCATCTTATTTAGATTTTTAAATCTAAATTTATTATTTTTCTAAGATAATTCAACTTGAATCATTTGATCATCTTGAAATGGTCTTATCAATCTTTTTATGGCAATTGGCAATTCGATGTTGCCAAAAGTGTATGGTTAAATCATTGATAATGACTTCAAGCCATGCCTACTCGATGATCAAGGACACTACACGCCTATATGATTGAGGCCTGATCAACCGATCAATTATAGGACATATATCTATGTCCACTAAATTGAACCCATTTTATTGCTACTTGATTATCAAACAATTGTGTTTAAGGACTATTAATCATTGCAATAAAGTTTCACAAGCATTGACCAAATAAATATTAGGTAGGGTTCCCATCGTAAGTGACTGTTTAGGTAAATGACTTTAAACTCATCCCGATTCTTCTTTTAGACTAATACTTTTCAATAATACTTATAATTATAATTATCAACACATAAAGTATTTTTTCAGGCATTATTGCCTGAAACCACATATAATTTGTTTTCTTATTCATTGACAAGGAAAACGCTCCATAGAGAATTTAGAAGTTTTGACATAATCTTTATTGGTACGTCTACCAATAGACTCTTAAATCATTTTATTTCTCTACATATTTCAATGCAAACAATAAACTCAATGAGATTCATAATTACTTCTTAACATCTCTTGCGAGACCGTACAAACAATACACACAATGGGATTTACAGTTGCTTCGAACATCTTTTGTGAGATCATGACTCTCTTGATTAGATGAAAATCATCTGATTTAGATTTTCAAATCTAAATTCGTTATCTTTCTAAGATAATTCAGCTTGAATCATTTGACCATCTTGAAATGGTCCTATCAATCTTTTCATGGCAATTCGATGTTGCCAAAAGTGTATGGTTAAATCATTGATAATGACTTCAAGCCATGCCTACTCGATGATCAAGGGCACTACACACCTATATGATTGAGGCCTGATCAACTGATAAATCATAGGACATATATCTATGTCCACTAAATCGAGCCCATTTTGTTGCTACTTGATTATCAAACAATTGTGTTTAAGGACTATTAATCATTGCAATAAAGTTCCACAAACATAATGACATCTAATGCATGGGTGTCAAAGTTCATCTTGGCAAAATAAAATTATGTCACTTTAAAAAAAAATAAAAATTTCAATGAATTGACTCCTCAATGAAACAGCCCCACATGAATAGTAACGATAAACTAAAAGTATTCCATAAATCATGATCATGTGAACTTAGCCCACTTGATTATATTCCCAGTCACTTGAATTGTCAATCTCCACCATTGAAATGACACACCTTTTATAACAAGCATGTACAAGTGCACAATTATGCACACACGCACCATACAAAAATGATAATAATAAAGTATCTCTTATACGTGACTTCTATCATGTGCACAAGTTTGTGTGATGTGCCCACGCACACCTAACACATGTACGTGTGGATGTGTGTTGTATACACTACACATTCATACATTGTCCATCCCCATAAAAGGGTTAGAGCAACATTAGCCATTAGTGGAATAGATAAATAAAGAAGAAACAAGGCGCCCAAATCAATTCAAAACCCTTGGATTGAAGAGACACTTGTACCTGAATTAAGAAGTTACAACAAAAATTGGCTGTCTCTTTTATATAGTCAAACAAAATGATTTGGAAGCACTGTATCATGTTCCCCATGTCGATTCAACTGGTGAAATTGTCTCATTGAAATAGATGACATTCCCCCTAGAAACAGTCTTAAACCAAAGTGAATCGTCTCTTTCATGGTGAAGGCACCCATAAAAATTAAAACATGATTTCATACTCTCGCAAACACATAATGCAAACATCATATAAAAACTGGTGGTCGGTAGAGATTATGGCATCGTTTAGTCCCATCGCCATTGTGATGATCCAATTAGCCATTCTAACGGCTAGCCATCAAACAATGCCGATAATATGCTGACAAGTGTCATTAAATCAACCCCAAAATCAAAATTTCAAAGGATATTAAAAGTAAGCATACCTCTTTGAATTCGAGGAGTGCCTTGGATTCCCTTCACAACATCATTTCCAAAATTGTCTTTAGCCGTTTCTCCAAAATTCAAGTTCTCAATGACTAATTCAATCTGGATGCATTGATTGAACTTTCGCAATAAACGCGGAGCCCCTCGAGTCATTGCATTAGCCACAATTGCTTGCTAATACAAATATTAGTTTAAATTATTGAAAAAATTGTGAAATGTTGATCCGAAATAATACAGGGAGCCAGTCCGAGGCGCAAGAAATATCATTGTCTTTAAACCAATATTTCCCGCACCACTTCGACAAAGTGGTCACCAACAAGTTACCGACAAACTGGTTCTAGGATACAACTAGCCGACTATGTATTCTTGTGAATGATTTGGTGAATCCGTTCACGCTATCTGAACACTAAATATTGTAAGAACACTCTGATTAAAACCTTTAAAGTCAGAATCAGAGAGAAATGAGAGACTCCAATGTAGTAAGAAAATAATGATTTTAGATTTCTTAAATAAAAAATTATATGTTAATGCCACTACAAAAAATAAGACTATTAGCGGCAGTTTTTTATTATAAAAAACTGCCGCTATTAGTTCTGTCACTACAAAAAACTGCCGCTACAAAAATACTAACGGCAGTTTTTTGTAGCGACATGACTAATAGTGGCAGTTTTTTATTAAAAAAAATTGCCGCTAATAGTCTTATTTTTTGTAGTGTGCACCATTTTCCTATGAAAATGTATTATAGGCATGAAAAAAAATTTATTTTCAAAAACACTTCTTTTAAAAAGATACACTACTTTGGAAAGACATTTATTTTGAAAAAATACATAACTTTAAAAAGACAGATGTCTTTAAAAACGACAAGTTCCAAAAACTTCTAAATATTCAACATTTTCCTTTTCCTAAGTTAAGAACTTATCAAACGTCTCTTAAAACGGACAATATTTGAGACAATTTGATTTCGACAAATAGATAAAAAGTTATTATTGAATTATGTTCATATATATTTGTTTTAGACTAAGTTAAATAAGTTAAATAGAGATTTAGCATTGTACTGCTTCGAAAAGCCCTTCATACTAAAATCTAACATTTTTACAATTTTAACTGTGATCTGTATGGATAACTCATGCCTGAATTATTCAAATTGAGAAGCCAATTTAGTGACTCATCCCAATCTAGAGTAGAATAGGTGACTCATCCCAATGTGAGGCCTGTGGACAAATTATGAATTTTATTGTAACTTAGAGATCGTGTTAGGTGTACACCCAAAATCTGTAAATAGGGACTCCTCCCATGTCATTTTACTAAAGCCAAAGATAATATTATTATTATTAGCTTTTCTATTTAGCATTTACTTTTGTTTATAGACGTATGCCCTTTCTCTTTTTAGTTATTGAAAAACAAATCAACAAGATATTCAATCAAACCAAAAAATGTAGAAAATTCTAGTAGCTTTCTAGCAGGTATGGGTGTATTTGGTTTGGTTTGGTCTCTTTTGGACTAAAATCACAAACTAAATCAGTCTTAATTGGTTTTTAAATTTTCAAACCAAATCAAACCGTCCAACTCTTCAACCAACCCAATCCAGTTAGATTCAGTTCGATTTGGTGCGATCGATTTCGATTTTCCTATAAGTTCTACTTGCACATCAAAATTTTCTCAACTTCTCAACCGATTTTTTAATAAGTTTTACTTTAGCGCTTTAGGCTTTAGAAATAAGCTAAAGACAAGGATAAGACCTTATATAAAAATATATATTTTACTTAACCGCCCTTTAAAATTAATTAAAACCCCTGCTTCTCTCTCTCTCTCTCTCTCTCTCTATATATATATATATATATATATATATATATATATATGTACTTAACAAACTACATTCGGCTCTGTTATGTCGATTTCGACTTTGGGAGGCTTGGAACTGAAACCAAACCAAACTTTTCGATTTTCTTTTTTTCCAAACCAAACCTAAACCGAACCAAACCGGACGGTTCGGTTCTGTTCGATCGGTTTGGTCAGTTCGGTCCAAAAAATGCATAGTCCTACTAGCAAGTTATTAATCTTTGACACTTAGCACCATGGTTCAAAACTTAGGTCGAGATATGAAGATTTCGACCGAAATGTTTCGACTTCAGTCCCCACCAAAATGATAACTCATAATTTCGATTTTTTTGTATTGGGTTGAAGATTTCGGCCGAACTTTAAAATTTCAGTTTCGATCGAACCCCACCGAAACTGAAACGAAATCTAAATTTTTGATCCTTGCTTAGCACTAGTTTTTATAATATGTGCCACTTTACATGAAAGATCTGATGTGAAGTTGTGGTGCGTCTAAGATTACATCGAAACCTCACCGTTATGGGATTCGATGCAGTCAAACTCTAAATTTAGAGATTTATATGATAATTGTTCATTTATAAAGGTGTATGGCCATTGTGAATCAACATAATAGATATATTTTTTCAATGCAATATTTGTTTTAATAGTTTTACATGACAAGTCCTCTACATCACATGGCATTCATTTTAAAAAATAGAGTTAGATGTCTAAGATCACCAACCCATTACCATGTATCATATGCGAGCTTTTGTTAGTATTAGGAGATTTTTTTAGGGCACCTACGCTCAAAACTATTAATTGTACCCACAAAATCTTTAATTGTACTCACGAAATCTTTTAGGGCACCTACACTCAAAACTATTAATTGCTTCAAATTAGATTATGAAGATTGTGTTTCACTTCAATCTTTCACACAGGGGATCTTGAGATCATGACACCTATTAGACGGTCAATTTTTAATTCCACATTGCATAGATCCCAAAAAATGTAACCCTAAAGTCACGTTTGAGTATGATGTGTGCCATATGATTTTACGACTACTTTTTTCAAATATGTGCCATGTGGAATCTAAAACTGACCGTCTGTTAGGTGCGTCATAGTCTCAAGATCCCTTGTGTGAAAGATGGGGTGAAATACGATCTTGATCATCTGATCCGAAGCAATTAATGATTTTTTTGTTTATGTACAGACGCTGCCAATATACGATCTTCAGTTGACTCAGACGCTGCCGATATAACTGAGCTTTGACACGTGTACGGTTCAAATCATGCGGTGACAACACAGTAAGGCCTGTATCTGGTCTTTGTATTGAAACACGGAATCCTTAACTCTATCCATGTCATCTAACTAAGCTTTGACACGTGTACGGTTCAAATCAACTTACACATAACCGCCTGAAACCACCCTCTAAAAAAAACAGTAGACACTGGTCATCATTTAACTGAATTCCGGCCGAGTTACGCCGGAAAACTCATACATTTCCGTCCAATTGCCGGAAAAACTAATCTTTCTCCGTTAGTTTCGCCGGAAAACCATTCACCTTCCGTTACCGTTACATAAAGCTCCGTTAGCTTCCCTAGTGACGTCACTCGTCTTCTCCATTAAAAACCCTAACTGTGAACTCATTTCTGTGTCTTCTTCTTTTTTTGAATTTTTATACAGTGGCGTTCGCTTCCACCGAGCTGCGGTGGTTCTCTTCTTCGTGTTTCAAGGGTTTATCAGTAGGGTTTTTGAATGGCGGTGGAGTCTAGGTGTTGTGAAACTGAGTTCTTTGTTCGTATTCTGATAATCGTGTTACTGGTGCTGTTTGCGGGGATGATGTCGGGGCTCACGTTGGGGTTGATGTCGATGAGCGTCGTCGATCTCGAAGTTCTCGCTAAATCCGGCACGCCGGAGGATCGGAAGCACGCTGGTACGTGTTCGATTGCTAGTTTGTTTGATTCGGACATCGGCATTTTGTATATATTTAGTTTTTAGAGATGGATATGATCTGATGGAATCTGTGGCTATGGATTCGTTGTGTATCTATCTAAATCAGATGCTGTTTGCGAGAAATCTGTTGCTCATTCTAATGGTTAGCTTGGTTCTCTCTTTTTTTTTTTTTTTGGGATTTTTGCATTTACCCCGTGTTATTCGGAAAATTTTCTCAGCCCCCGGGGTTATACCTATTTGTATTCCGCCCCTTCAAATACTGTTTCATGTGCAAAATGGCCCTTACTGTGACGAACCGTTAGTAAATACATGATGCTGTTAACGTTAGTCACTTAAGGGGCGTTCTTTTTTCACAAGTAACATCTATACCCTTCCTCTATATCTCTGATGACCATTATCAAATAGACATAGAAGAGGGCTTCCATTCCCGTTCAAGAGAAGCGAAGACCAGTAGGTTTTATGGCTTAGGAAGGTAAGATAAAAGGTTTTCTTTATATGATTTTTGTCTATTATTTCACTAAATTTTTTCTCTATATGCATGCATGCATCCAATTACCTTGAAGAACAGATTTTTTGGGAAACGAATGGGGCTTCTCTGGCTAACTCCTTGCTTCTGGAACTCAAACGTCTTATCCTTTCAAGGTGAGACAATGGTTTCCTCTTTGTTTTTTCAATTTACAAATCTGGGTTTGTTGTTTTCTTTCCAAACGAGATGTAAAAACCCTATTTTAGTTTTTTTTCAGCTAAAACCATAGTTTTAGAAGGATAAAACCATAGTTTCAGAGGGATAAACCCCTAGTTTTTTTGGGATAAAACCCTAGTTTCTGAGATGTCCTTCCATATACCTTGATTCATAGTTAAACAGTTTTATCCTATTTTATAATTATATCATATAGTTACTATAGTAGGTGCATTTTTAAACCATGGTTAGCTGCTTTATCTGTCTAGATGTATACATAGATGCATTGTATAACTTTGCTTCTTAGTGGTTGTTTACTGTATACTTGTATATAGTGGTTGTTTGTATTGTGTAAGTGTATATAATGGAGTTTTTCTTTGTTTAACTGTATATAGTGATTGTTTTGTGTGTAACTATATGAGGTTGTTTACTGTGTACTGGTGCGACAGTTTACAGTGTATCTATGTAGAACTATGAACCGACAAAATTTGTTCGAAGATTACATGAAATTGATGGTTCATTGGGAATTACATGAATTGCAACATTCCTCCAATTCATGCACCGATTATCAAGTACAGGCACTTGAGTGTAGGAGGGCGAGATGAAGTGGTCTCTATCGTAAGTGACTCCGATTTGATGATGATGTTTGAGAGATATCATCAGATGAAGGCATTCGATATATATGTGGTGGTTGAGCTGAACCCGGTGCCTTTAAACATTGAAGTAGATCCTCCTTGCACAACACCGAACCATGAAAAAAGGGGGAGGGATGCAAGTTATGAGGAAGAAGACAGTGACAGTTCTTTTGATATGAATTTTGAGGAAATAGATTCAACGGGTGAATGCTCTGATGAGGATAAGGAGTTCTCAAATGACGTAAGAGGAGAGACTAAAGGGCAGTTGGAAAACGTAAGAGGGGAGATTAAAGAGCAGTCGGAAAACATAAGAGGGGAGACTAAAGAGCAGCTGGAAAAAAATTAGTGCCGACCATTTATCCGATTACAAAGAACCGAATGGTTACGAATCATTTGGTAGTTCAGATAGTGGAGATGAAATTTCGGATGATGACGCTGAGATAGGGTTCCGGCATGAATTTGTGAACGAAGGGGATTAGCCTATTTTTTCCGTAGGGATGGTGTATGAGTCTGTCTATGACTTCAGAGATGCATTGGTGCATTTCCCAGTTCTTCATGGTATTCAGTTGTTCTATGTGAAGAATGAGAAGACAAGGGTGACAACAAAGTGTGTATAAACCAAATGTCCGTGGCGCATTCATGCGTCAGTATATGAGGGTAATACCACGTTTCGTGTCAAAACCATGGATCAAAATCTCGGGTTCGGTTTCGGTTTCGTTCACCAACCGAACCATACATTGGTCAAATTTCGGTCAAATTTTCGATAACTTTTGAAAATATGCTCTGAACTTTGCTGAACTTTTTTATTTTAATTTTTTTTAACTCTTTCACATTATAGTCCACAAATTAGATGGCTTAAAACTGCCTACAATGCATTTTTTGGCCATTTATGATGGCTTAAATCTCCCCACAATGTCATTTTTATCTCACACCATTGAAGTTTGATTTATCAGCCATCAATCTAAATTGTCCAAGTAGCAATTTATCATTGAAATGGCAATCTCAACCCAATGAAATAAAACTGCCTACAATGCATTTTTTTGGCCATTTATGATGGCTTAAATCTCCCCACAATGCCATTTTATCTCACACCATTGAAGTTTGACTTATCAGCCATCAATCTAAATTGTCCAAGTAACAATCTATCATTAGAATGACAATCTCAACCCAATTAAATATGCAGATAAGTGGACGTCAACTATCCGATTGACGAACTTTAATATCAGCCATTAAAACTAAAAGCAATGGGTGATATTATAGTCAATGGATCGGATGATTTAGATCTCCTTAAAATACTCTTTTTAGACATGTTGCACTTCAATATATGATCTGTTACTTTGATGGTTCAGATCACCCACATCTTAAACCATTGATGGTGTAAGATCATTTAAACACCAATGACAGTCAGGAGAGTCGGTCCTTTAAAAATTATGGGTTTCAATTTTTAAAAGCACAACCCATCTTAAACCAATTTTAAAATTTGTACCTTTAGGGCCCATCTTAAACCATTGATTAATGGTCTTTAATATCAGCCATTAAATTGAAAACACCGGTTGATATTAACTCCACAAATCAGATGGCTTGAATCTCCCTAAAAAAATATTATTGCGCTTATTATGACTGAAATCAGATGGCTTAAATCTCCCTAACTTTACAGATCACCCACATCTTAAACCATTGATGGTTTATGATCATTTGAACACCATTTTGTGTGTAAATGACTTTCACAGGAGTCAAGCCCCTTAAAAGCAAATAGATTTAAAATCCCATACCCATCGTAGGAAAATAAAAAAATAGAGGAGGAGAAGAAGAAGAAGACAGAAAGGAAGGAAAAAAACAACTTGATTTTGGGGGGCTATAGAAGTCCTTCGGGGGTTTGGGCGCAACAGCCAGGTAGGTCCTTTTTTTTTTTCCTTTCTTCTCCTCCAATTTTTAATTTTCTGGGATTAAAGAAGCAAGCAGGGGGGAAAAAACTGGAGAAGAGAAGAAGAAAGAAAGGAAAAAATTATAGCATTAAAAAAAATTTGAAAAAAAAAGAAGCAAATTATTGCTGGAAACTTCAAATTATCGACCGACAATTTCAATGTTTCGGGGGGGGGGGGGGGGGGGCACCAATAATTTCCAATTTTTCGTCCCTGGTATGGCCGAAAATTTGAAATTTTGGCCTAGATTTTGATCCATGGTCAAAACCTACAACAAAAAGCATATATGTTCAAGGTGTAATCGAGATTGAAACAAGATGGCCACTACCAGATGGATTTTTGAACGCGTGGAGGAACAAATTAAACTTGATTGTGAAATTGCAATTAACAAGTTAGCGAGGATATTATCCAAGGAGTACGGTGTTAGGATTTCATACCATCGTGTATGGCGAGACGAAGAATTAGCATTGGATCGTGTTTATGTCTTGTGCCTTCGTTTTGTTTATCAATGTTACAGACTAATCCGGATAGCATCGCGAAGCATAAGCTTGAAGAGGACGGGGCTTTTCAAAGAGTGTTCATCTGTTTAACATGTCATATGAGTTTTTTGGCTGGATGTCGACCGTTCTTAGGCCTTGATGGATGTCACTTGAAAGGAAAATACTAGTGCAACCTTCTTGTCGCCACGACGTTGGATGGGAACCGGGGGTTATTTCCTCTGGTGTATGCGGTGGAAGAGCAAGAAAATGAAAAGAGTTGAACTTGGTTTACCAAGCAGTTGCAGCTAGCCATAGGGTATCCAAACAATCTAGTCTTCATGTCTGACAAAGAGAAGGGCCTAGTAAATGCTGTGCACAATATATATCCCACAAACGAACATAAATTACTGTTTTTCTTTCCTGTGTAATTAATCTGAGTATACATGACTGATAACTGATATCATTTTATAGAGGGCCAAATGTTTTCAGTGATACCTACTATCATTGAGTGGTAACTGATATCGGTGCATGTTTATAATCCTTATAGGTAATTGGTATCAGTGTATGGTTGTTTGTAATCCAATTGATTCAGTGATTCGGTGCAACATTGTAATCCAAATGAGTGGTAACTGATATCAGTATATGGTTGTAATTCATATGATATCAGTGATTCAGTAATACATTATTATCCAAATGTTTCAATGATTCAATGTATGGTATCCATATAGGTAACTGATATCAGTGTATGGTTGTATCATAGGTTTCAGTGTGTTGCTACAACTAAAAGAATCACAATGTCTTCATATGGATAGGTTTTGTGTCCGTCATCTTTACAAGAATTTCAAGGGCTCGTTCATGGGGAAATCATATGAGAAGCTATTTTGGGGGGCAGCCCGTGCATTTGTAAACATGAGCTCGATAAAATTTTGGATGATATTAAAGAAAAATCCACTTAGGCACGTCAATGGACCTTTGAAGTTGATGGAAAGTGGGCTAGACCAGAATTTGATGAGGGGTCGAAATGTGATGTGATTGCAAACCTCCTCTCCGATCCTTCGACAATGCGGTGTCTGAGTCTTGGTTTATGCCAATAACTGACATAGTCGATAGCATCAGATCAATGATTATGACTCGTATGCAACAAAGACGATTGGAGGCAGCAAAATGGACATCAGTTGTGTCATTTGTTGTCACGAAACTCGAGAAGTTACGGGAAATGACAATGAATTGTTAGGCACATAATGTAGATGACTACGAATATGAGGTGAACCACGTAAATGCCTGACATACAATACACATTGACAGAAAGACTTGCACTTACCGCAAATGACAATTATTGGGATTGCCCTGTCTTCATGCTATGGCATGTATTTGCCATGAACTCTTAAACCCAGAAGAGTTTTGTTCCCACTATTACCGAGTTGATGTATACCCGTGTACGTACAAAGAGGTGTGCCACTTGATACCCGATCAGAGTTTCTTGCCAGCCACTGAAATTAAATGCAATCCGCCGCATGCTCGTTGACCTCCAGGGTGACACAAGAAAGATAGGGTGTAGGCAGATGACGAAGGTCCAAAGTCTCAAGGACGGGTGGAGTCTTCGAAGAGATGTGACAATGTAGTAAGTATGGACATAATCGGCGTAGTTGTAAGACCCAAAGCCTACGAGCGAAGCTGCTACACCTAGGCCCCTTGTACCTGCATCAACAAGTGGACGCATGATGTGGGACAAGACCCTAAACTACGTGAATGCTTATGAGATGAAGATTTGCCGAAATGAAACTAAATTAATTAAACAATAAACCTGAAAAAAGGCGAATACCTTAGGGCTTCGTATTTTTCTATTCGGATGATCGGTCGGGTTCAGGAAGGGTCCAATCTGTGCGCTAGATCCGTTAGATTCGCGGTGTAGATCGGTCTAGAGGTATAACTCTAGCTTTTCCAGATTAGGGCGCCGCTCGTGATTCAATGATGGAATCGTGAGTGTTCTAAGGGTTCTGATTCGGGTTGGTTTAACGGCTCGGATGAAATCTAGGCTTGAATCAGATCGATTTAGGGATTCAGATGGGATTTAGGGTTTATAAACTTCGGGGTATTTGAAGGTTGGATGGCTGGATTTAGGATTTATGAGATAGTTTTGATTCAATGGCTCTGATGAATGCTAGGGTTTACGATTTTTTGATTGAATCTAGGCCGTTGATGATTGATACGCAAGCAAAAGGTAAAATCAAAGAAAGAGATATAAAGAAGATAGATTGTGGGCTTCACACCTTTAACTTTCACACCAAACCCTTCGTGGGAAGCGAAGATTCACTTTTCGAAGAAACTCATCTTAAGTTCCAAAAGCAAAAATTCTTTCATTTAATAATAAAAAACTGATTACATTGTTTATTAAAAGACCTTATATAGGAGGCCTCTAAAACAAAAGAAAATCCTAAAACAAACACTAAAAAAAGACAAGTATGCCCTTAAAACTGAAATTCCTTCAAAATTCGCATTGTAGCTCGATCGATCGAGTTACTATAGCACTGTAGCTCGATCAATCAAATGGGCATTGCTCTCGCACACTAATTTTGCTCCTTTAAGCTTGGTTCTGATTCCCTTTTCATATCTTTTTGCGTTGGAATTCTGTTGCGGCCCAATCCAAGGCTCTCGATCTTGGCGTTCCCCGTCATTTTCCCCAACTGAAAATGTTTCATCACCAATGAAATACGAATGTAGTACATATCAAGTGTATGGGGGCCCGAACGATAGAACTCCTCGCAACTAACCCAAACAATCTCGGCATCTGGTAACGTCTAAGTATCATCTCAGTCGATTGTATTGGAGTGGACATTGTAAATATCTCCACGACGAACCAAATAACTCTGCTTGCCAATCCACTCTACCAAATATTTTTGAAGCTTCTCATCAACACTCCCGAGCCCGAAAGTCTTCATCACCGATGATATGTGTTTGTGATATCGGTCAGAAATACCGAAACTCAAGCGACAAACTCTCTCATGACTTGCCCATGCACTCTCGATAGTCGACTCACCAACCCTTTGCATCTCATAAACCAGAAACTCTTTGCTGCAGGTGAATGTCACAAGACCATCTAAAATTCTCTCAATTACTTCATTTCTCTTCCTGCTTGGGGATGGAAGGGGTATTGGCTGCAAAGTTGGGATGGGATTGTAAATAAGGGTTGTTTGGAACGGGTTGCAAGGGAGTGGGGTTGAGCTCAAAGAAGGAACTAGGTCCTCCACATTGAACTTAGAGTTGACCCTGATATCTGGAAGAAGTTTGAGAACGTACGCATTAGGTCTGCTCCTTGCCACAATTTTAAAGGGCTCAATGCCGCGGGCTTGCAACTTCTTTGCGACTCCCGAGGGGAATCGTTCAGGCCCAATCCGAACCATAGTCTGATCATTTGATTGGAATTTCATAAAAGCCTTAGGTAACTGCATCGATACTTTGAGAGTTTCATTGCATAAATTAATTTTAAGCTTAATTTCGACATGGAATGCAAAATAAGACTCAAAACTTGACTCACAATAAGAATCGGAATGTGAGGCAGTATGCAACTCGAGACTATGATGTGTATGTATATCCATGTACTCGATACTTGCATGTGCATGCGACGCTAACGACTCACATGTAGTGGGCTCTCTCGACGCTAGTGACTTATGTGTAGTGGACTCTACCAACACTAGTGACTCATGTGTGATCGAATCAAGTGACAAGAATGGCTCATGTGGACTCGACTCAACAAATTCCAATGACTCATGGGCAAGTGACTTGATTGGCTCGTGGGTAGTCGGTTCGACTGTCTTCAAAGACTCAAGTGCACTCGACTCTACCACCAACAATGACTCGGGCACAACTGGCTCTACAAGCACCAACAAATTGTGTGTACGTGATTCGATCGAAACACACGTGGGTGACTCAATATCACTACTCACAAGGGAAATAGAAGTCTGACACAAATTAGACTCTCATCAGCTTCTTTCATCCCCTCTTCACTCATCACGGTATGAGGGTCATACACTTCTGTCACTTTCCTATTCTCCGGCTTTATAGGACTCTCTCTTTTAGTCAATAAATTTAGAGGAGGAAGTTTTATGGAGCATTGGTAAGCAAAGTGTATGAACCCTTGACATTTAAGACAATCAGGACACTTATTTGTTTTGGTTCTCAAACTCCGTAGAAGGTGACGGTGTGTCAAAGGAACATACTTTTCTATAAGTGTCACCTTCATATCCTCCCATATGGAGATGAGTTTAATCCGACGAAACTCAATACGAAGTTCTATATGAATCCAAAAAATTTCGGCATTACCCTTAAACTTTGTTGTTACTAGCCTAATTTTGTACTCATCTAGTACGCCATACCAATCAAAGTACTCCCCTACATTAGACAACCACTCCACGAAAGTTCTAGTGTCTGTCGTACCCTCAAAATCTGGGACCTCATTCCAAATAGATTTTAGAAACTTCTCGGCAGGGTCGTACTCAGGTTCACGATGATGAAGATATCTCCGAACTCTAATCTCATCACGACTTTTGGGACTTTGCCAAGAATGTGGAGTGTAGTGGTTTCTTCGTTCGACTAGCACCCTTTCATGACGGGTAAGGAATTCATGGTGACGTATAAGTGACTCATACATAATTTTTGACACAAACACAACTTAGACACAATTCTATAGACCACACAACAATTGAGGAATTTTAACAAACACATCACATGCACACAAATGTAGACACAAATGCCATAAAATTAAATGACTTCGAAATGACATACACATGTGACTCAAAATGAGCAAGGACTTTTGTCAAACGCTAGACGTGCACACTCGATGAACATAAAATGAAATGAAAATTAAAATGTCACACAAATATGCCCTAACCTAGGACCTATGACTTTGATACCAAAACTGATGCGGGACAAGACCCTAAACTATGTGAATGTTTATGAGATGAAGATTTGCCGAAATTAAACCAAATTAATTAAACAATAAACCTGAAAATAAGACGAATACCTTAAAGCTTCGTAGTTTTCCATTCGAATGATCGGTTGGGTTCAGGAAGGGTCCAATTCGTGCACTATATCCGTTAGATTCGCGGTGTAGATCGGTCTAGAGGTAGAACTCTAGCTTTTTCAGATTAGGGCGCCGCTTGTGATTCAATGATGGAATCGCGAGTATTCTAAGGGTTCTGATTCGGGTTGGTTTAATGGCTCGGATGAAATCTGGGCTTGAATCAGATCGATTCAGGGACTTAGATGGGATCTAGGGTTTATAAACTTCGGGGTATTTGAAGGTTGGATGGCTGGATTTAGGATTTATGAGATAGTTTTGATTTAATGGCTCTGATGAATGCTAGGGTTTATGGTTTTCTGGCTGAATCTAGGCTGTTGATGATTGATACGCAAGAAAAAGATAAAATCAAAGAAAATGATAGAAAGAAGATAGATTTTGGGCTTCACACTCTTGGCTTCACACCAAACCCTTCTCGGGAAGCAAAGATTCACTCTTCGAAAAAACTCATCTCAAGTTTTAAAAGCAAAAGCTCTTTCATTCAATAATCAGAAATTGATTGCATTGTTTATTAAAACTCTTTATATAGGAGGCCTCTAAAACAAAAGAAAACCCTAAAACAAATACTAAAAAAGACAAGTATGCCCTTAAAACTTAAATTCATTCAAAATTTGCACTGTAGCTCGATCAATCGAGTTATTGTAGCACTGTCAATTTATCCTAACTTGAACTAGAATGGTTGATCTATCGACTGGGCATTGCTCCCGCACACTAATTCTGGTCCTTTAAGCTTAGTTCTGATTCTCTTTTCATTTCTTCTTGCGCTGGAAATCTGTTGCGGCCCAAATCCAAGGCTCTCGTTCTTGGCGTTCCCCGTCAACGCAGGTCTCCATTAACAAGTGGACATGGGGGATGTAGAGCTCCAAGGGGCAGGGGACACTGGTCTGCATAAACAATGAAAACTACGTGCATATATTTTGGCTGTTTCTGTATTTATATATGTTGTTTTGGGTTTCTTTAAACGGGGAGCAAACATGGATTAAACAATTTTTTTGGGTTTCTTTAAACAGGGAGCAAACGATATTTTTTGGGTGGGGTAAAAAAGGTATCAGTGATATAACTCTTTTGAACATCTAGTGAATGGTCCGACTGGGTATGAGACCAAACAATATTTTTTGGGGATTCTGGTGATTGTATGTTTGTGCTTTTGTTTACAATCTATGTGGGTTCAAACAATCATGTGGGTATAATCTATGTTCAACTATTTTGGTTGTTTCTATGTTTGCATATGTTGTTGTACTTGCTCTATTTTGGCTATTTCTGTTGTTTCTTTGTTTACAATCTATGTGCAGCTATTTTAGCTATTTTGGATGTTTCTATGTTTATAAATGTTATTGTACTTGCTCTATTTTGGCTATTTTGGCCGTTTTTATGTTTATATATCTTTGTTGTTTCTATTTTGACTGTATCTTACTCATCTTGTTGTTGTACTTGCTTAAAGAGCTTGTTGTAATTGCTGAAATAACATCATGGACGTTTGCTTCGGATATAAACAATCGGGTCATTGGGTAAGGGACTGCCCGAATTGGAAAATGACTGAATTTGGTCCACCTTGTCATTTGTGGTAAGCCATCCAAAATTTTCATTTCTCAGTCGGCGAAGAACCCAAGTAGAAAATATTTCAGGTGCTTTACGTATGACTTTTTTAGATGGATCGCTTAGACGGCGAAGAACCCAAGTAGAAAATATTTCAGATGCTTTACGTATGGCTTTTTTAGATGGATCGATACTGGAGTGGAAGATGCAAAAGATGTAATAGATGTCAACACAGGTGCCACAAGAGGCACAAACAACATATCTATGAAGGCTGCTATTAATTCAAGGGAACTTAGGTTGAAGGATACCGTCGAAGTTGAAGAGCTTTCCACGAAATTGGAGGTGACTGCGACACTCGGTAAAGGTGAAGGAAAATCGGTGTTACGATATTTTTCTTGATCGTTTTTAGTAAATGTTGAATATGGATTGTCTATTTAGTTCATAACTATTTTACTTTGATGGCTGGCTGAGTTGTTATCTTGATGTGGATTGTTATAGCCTGATCTTAGGGTTGCAAATATGGGCTGCTTTAGCCTGATGGCACAGTTGTAAGTATGGGCTGCTATAGCCTGATCGCATGGTTGTAAAAATGGGCTGCTATAGCCTGATGCCAAGGTTGTAAATATGGGCTGATATAGCCTGATGACAACCCTTGTAAATATGTAATGCTACCAAGGGTAATGAGATAATAGCTTTGGCGCCAACAAACACCTCACAGAGGGTTAATTAGCTATGTACTACGTCGGAGGCCATACCCTGTAAATTTCTTGGGTTAGGCATGGCTAAAAGGTCATTATGCCCTCCCGTTAGTATCCGTCTCACAAAAATTGTTAGTCAACGACGGTTGACTAACCCCAAGGGCCATTTTGCACGCGAAAATGTATTCGAAGGGGTGGAATACAAATAGGTATAACCCGGTGGGCGGAATGCAATTTCAGAATAACTTAGGGGGGGTAAATGCAAAATTCCTTTTTTTTAATCATGTGCTTGTTAATTTGATTTATTTATTTACATGGGCCTATGATTTTGTAAATATAGGGAAATTTTTAAAAAATACTTGAACTTTCACCCTGATATCACTAACACAATAAATTATTTGATATAGGACAAACGCTAAAACCCCATTAATGCGATTTTGGGGACTAATTTTAGATTTAATTGAATAGCGGAAATATTCAAATTACCTAACCACATAAAATAATTTAAGAAATTTAATTAAGGCAATTGATGTAAATCAATTTTAGCACTTACATGCATTAAGTTTCCCGATCTAGAAAAACGGCTCTGATGAGGGAACATGAATTTCGATCTAGTCTAGGGCACCAAACGACAATTGCGTGATCGTCTCTTGACTCCTCTAGGGTTTGAAGAAATTAAAGGCACGTCGAGATCAAAGAATATAGTAGTAATAATGTGCGAGAAAAGTCCCCAACAACTAAACAAATAGGAATTTTAGTATTTTGAATTTTTATCAAAGAAATAAAAGGGAAATCATTCACCTGACAATAATTAAGAAGGTAAAAGGAAAAGATAGGGTTCTAAAGCTTCATGCTAAGGATGCATGTACGATAAAACGAAGATTTGCCCCTCGAGTTTTGAAAAATTCACTCTTTTGGTTGAAAACTCTTCACAAGTTCTCTGATGTTTGCACAAAAGCAAACTCTAAATTTCATTAATCAATCAACTAAATTAAGTAGTCTCCACATGCCTTTATATAGGGTAAAAAACCCTAAAAAAATAAAATTCCAAATTCTAATCTAACGGTCATAATTAATTTCACAACTAATCCCGTTTTTCTGTTACGCAACCACTATTGAAAGGTCAAACGATGTCCGATTGATGCAAAATTAGTCTTGTTTGAAAGCTTATCGAAGCACTTTTCCAATAAGACAAAAATTGCAAAATTCGAACATGTATTAACCACTTTTCCAATAGCTGCACTGAAAGTGACGAAATTAATGGTCAAATGTCACATATATGTGCTTGACCCTAAATAATTTAAATAAGGAAACTATACCTAAAGCAAATTAATAAAAACCCAATCTAACTAAAGTATCGACTCGAAATTTGCTTGGGCGACTTTGGATTTTCCCATCACTATTGATATTGTCAAATTAGCACCCGAAGAAATCATAACTTCATCAACTTGACCATTGTCGTCAACTCCCGTAAATCAGAAGGATTTTGGCAAGCGCAGCCTCTTCTTCTAAATCAGCTTTACCGAAGAAGATCGTGTCGTCCGCATATTGAAGGAGTGCTGCGTGGCTATTAGTACCCACTGAAATTCCTGCAATCCTATTAATAGCATGCGACTTGTTGATGATAGCCCCCAGAGCCTCCCCCACCAAGTTGAACAGAAGAGGAGATAAGGGATCTCCCTGTCTCAACCCTCGCGAACTTTTGAAATACCCGACTGGCGTACCATTGATGATGGCCAAGAACCAGGGCGAAGAAGCACATGCTCTCATCCACTTTCTCCAGCAAACTCCAAAACCGAACCGCTTCAACATATAATCAAGGTTGTCCCAATTGACCCTATCGTACGCCTTCTCCATGTCGATTTTCCAAACAAATCCGTGAGACCGAGCGGAGTAAGCAGAGTGCACAACCTCATGGGCGATGTCAGCCATATCCAAGAGCTAGCGACCCTGCACAAAAGCCCCTTGAGTCTCCGATATGATAGGTGGTTAGCAAACACCTTTGCGAGAATTTTGTAGAGGCAATTAATTAGACTACTGGGCCGAAAGTCTCGAATATCGGAGGCGCCCTCTTTCGTTGAGATCAAAGTGATGAACGTCGAGTTTAGACTTCTCCCAATGGCAGCCAAGGAATGGAATTCCTTAAAAAATTCAAGGAATTCGAGCTTGAGACAAGGCCAGAAGCAAACATAAAATTCCATGTTGAAACCGTCAGGGTCTGAGGATTTATTCTTCCCACTCCGCTTAATGGCATCCCAGATTTCATCTTCCGAAAAGGGTTTCTCCAAACCGTCGTGATCGTCCGGGCCGAGAGAGGGGAAGGATAGCCCATCAAGCTGAGGCCTGTCCCAGCCATCATCTTGGAACAACGTGCGATAAAAGTCCGAAATCTGCACCTTGATCTGATCCGGTTTCGAATATTCCACCCTGTTCACCAAAACTCTAGTGAGGAGCTTCTTTTTAGATCTGGCATTCGCAATCATATGAAAATATTTGGTGTTGTTGTCGCCCACCTTTAGCCAGTGCATCTTGGATTTTTGTTTCCAACGCATCTCCTCTTGAAGGCTCCTCTCGCTAAACCTCATCTTGAGGTTAAGTCTTTCGGCGTTTTCAATGTCCGACAGCGCCATATTCTCTTCAATGAGATCCAGCTCCTTAAGACGATCCAGGATGATCGAAATCCATTCATGCGACATCCTATAAACCTCTCGGTTCCAGTTCTTGATCCGACCCTTTAGGTGTCCCAGCTTGGAGATGAAACGGAAAGCAGCCGACCCGATGGGGTTAGTTTCCTTCCACCATAGAGGGACCAATCTTTTGAATTCATCGTTAAGTAACCACTGATTTTCGAATCTAAAGGGGGTAGGACCTCTACCCATAGCTCCACAGTCGAGCAGCAAAGGGCGGTGATCAGAGCCCAATCGTTGATGAAAGAGTTAAGATTGGCCATATCTCTACAATTTGGGACACCCCCAGACACTTTGTGGGGGTATCTTAGAGCGTTAAAGTCTCCACGCACACTCCAAGGAACATCCCATCTAGCTGCCAAAGCAGCCATTTCGAGCAAAAACCAAAAATCCTCTTTTTCGTCTGCATTGGTCGGCCCATAGAGCCGCTGAAGACCCAACTCTTACCATTGTCCCTATTAATCAGCTTGATTGAGGCGGAGAAGCGGCTGATTTCCTCGTCAGCCTTTTGGAATAGAAGCGAGTTCCAGGCCAGTAAGATCCCCCCTGACGCCCCAACTGAGTCCACTCCAACCCACTCCCATCTGTTGCCACCCAGTACAGAAGCAACCTTAGGCTTATGACTTATCGCATGCCCCCCATTTCGTCTCTTGCAAGGTGATGATCGCCGGATTCAAGGAAAAAATGATTTGCTTCACCCCCGATCTTTTCATCTGATTGCAAATGCCCCTAACATTCCATGACAAAATCTTCATAAAGACAAGGAGAGAACCTGACCACAAGGAAAAGACTCACGAAGGCCTTGACCCCCTCCTGTCCGACATACCCCACTCGAGTCTTGCCAATTCCCTTGATTTCGATTTTTTCTTTTTTGGAGTTACCGAAGAATTATAACGTCCCTTTGAAATGGATGTAAAGATCTTTCGAAGTGCTTCATCAGATCCTGTAAACGACATCCCATGATCCTTCCCAAAGGTGATTATCTCATCGATGGTCTCTTGTTCAAAGCTGATCCGGTATCGGGGGCAGGGGCCCTACGGTTGAGCAGAATAGGAGGGTCCACACCTGACACGTAGTCCACCCAACTACCCTTCTCGTTATAGTATAACGATCGGAGCGGGAGCACCTTGCCATAGGAGGAATCAGACGATTCCGCAGATGAGGACATGGAGGAAACCGATAGAGCCCAATCGGAAGAAGAGACTGAGGAGGAAGTTAATGAAGAGGCGTCGCCATGAAGAAGGGGAAGAATGGGAGAGTAGGTAGGCATACTCAAATGCCAGATGCTGGAGGACCAGGGAGACCTAAGAAGGAGGCTTGCGTGTCCTACCCTGGTTCCCCCAAGGGCGTATCTTGAGCGGCTGACTGAATAACCCTCCCCTGCAATTAAAGGCCCAGGATGGTAGTATAGGTCCAAGGAGATAGACAGCCCGACCAATCCATTTGGTGATCCAGTTCCATAAAAAAGAAGCCCCAGAAGGCCCGTGGGGCGACATACCTGCTCCGGTCCAAACTAGCCCATCCCTGACCCAAACATTAATTGATATTCATTGGGCTCGCAACCCAACAAATTATCGTCCATACCTAATTTGAAAACCACATTCTGGTTTTTGAAAACCACAAAACCCGACAAAAAAGTGAGTCACATTCTCGTTGCTTCCAGAAGCCTCGACAGGGGAAAAGACCAAGTTGTCCCTGGCCCAAGCGACGCTGTCTGACAACGTAACTCCACGTGTCGACTCGACAGTCATAGGGTCCCAATCCCTAAAACCATCATCGAGCTTCAAATCCAGCAAGTTAACCAGCTTGTCATCCACCTCATCCCCACTGCAGGAACTTGTACCTGAGCATAGCGGATCAATCTCCACCATTAGATCGAAAGAGCGAGGACCATCGGTCATCTTCGAGGGCTGCGGCGGCGTAGGGCGATTGTTGAAACTTGCAGGCGTACAATTTGAGGGCCAAATCTTCATCACCGCCGACCTACAATCCACTTCTCCTTCCTCCAAATCCTTCTCAACAATATCGGAACCACTATGGCATCTCTCGGTACTAACACCTCGACTGGACGACCCTGTCGCCGGGGATAGCCTCCGATGGAGAAGCGCATACGAGGTCGAGCCCCCCTCTGAGGCTTGAACCGGCAGCCCTATGGTCCCTTCTTTCCGTCCCCGACTGGGTGGATCTTCGGCGAGATTTTTTTTGTGGAACTACAAAATACGTCTTTGTCAGAAACCCCGGTCTGCTCTGCTTTGTGGTATGCTTGTTGCGGGAGGACCATCCTCTCCACGAGCTCCACTTCTACGAAGACTCGGATTTTTTGATTGTTGAGGCTGACGTCGTACGATCTGGGATTCCTTCCCAGTCGTCGGAAGCCACCAAAATCCGAGCATACCAAGTTTCCCACAAGTCATTGGTACTTTGGTCTATGAGGGTGCACCCACCACACCACGAGTCAATCCCGTGGAGGACCTCATGGGTCCAGGCGTGGAGAGGGAGACCGAAGATGCAAATCCAGATTCCGTTCTCCCACCGGTGAAGCTGTAGTTCGTTGGCCGTCTCAGCCGAGGGGCATCGAAGAAGAAACTTAGAGTTAGTAATGGTCGAAACGGCCAGTCTGTCATGTAAATTCCAATATTTCTGTAGCCATTGGTATATGTGAATAGGCATTATAGTATCTTTAAATGTATGTAAGATTAGCCAATAATCTTGTAGGTTTTGCTCCAGGGAAGAAAAAGAACGGCTCGTAAACCCTAGCGGCTGACACGATGGCCCACTCTTTGTAGATGTGAGGCCCACCAAATTGTCAACCCTGAAACCACTCCACATGGTATCTCGGGGGAGCCGTCATCTGAGACAAGGGTTTTACGAGGGCCACCAGAAGCAGCGTCAGCAAAGGAAACCCCCTAACGTCGGTGAGAAGGGGGCACAGCCAGCTCGACTTTCCGGCTACCGGAATCGCAAACTACATGACCTCTATTACCCACAATGGATCAGCCTTGTGCTAAATCCTGCATCTGAGATCCATTCAAAATAACTTGATGCTTAGGACCGGCCCTAAAGATTGTTCCTCATCCCTCTTGACCACCGTTCCCGAAGATCTTAGCGAGGAGCATCCATATTGATGGCAAATGACTCTCCGTTTAAAGTTAACATTTCGGTAGCTTGAGCAGATCCAGTCGCCGGTCCTTAGCACCAGGGCGTCGGCTCCCATAACTTTTTGCTTGTCCCGACCCACCTTTACTTTAGAGAGAGAATGCCAGGCCCACCATAGCATCCTCTTTACTCAGATATCCATAATCTTCACCTTGTTTTTTAATTGTAGTTTTCCACACTATTCCATTAGATTGTTGAAGGCTTCATGATTTACAAATTTAGTTCTTGGACCAAAAACTGGGTTGAACACCCACTTTTTGTATGGGCTAAACGCTTTTTTTGTAAGGGACAAAGTTGTAACTTATGCCAATTTTTGAATAACTGCCTGAATCACCAAAGTTTTTTAGTTGGGATAAGGCCCACTTATTATCTCATACTATTTAGCAACTTTCACCAACTTTGTGGACTATGGGATTAAGCACAGAACCAAACTGCCCAACATCTGGCCACCTCTTAGATGACCTTTACTTAAAGATTGTATTGATTGGAAGTTCCTGAGCATCTGATCAATATCATACATTTGGATAATCAACATTTGATCATTCATTTTTGAGCTATGGCTCACTCATCCATTAAATGGTGAAAATACTTCATGGTTTGAAATGATCAGCTTGTGTACCAAGAGGGGACTAAAAGAGGATTGCCATTGACTAAATGATCATCCACAGTGAGCAGCGTTCCTCTCATTGAAAAATTACCCATGCCAGCTCAAAAAATTCCTGAGCCAATTTCAGAGGCAATTTCAACTTTTTAACTAGGAACTGCTTCTATTAACCCAGTTGATTTTGGGGTTGTCAACAGGTTGGGCTGGTCCGTTACCTACCCGCATGATCCGTTTTTTCAACCGGATTGGGCACATGAACTTGT
Organism: Chloranthus sessilifolius; assembly: GCA_021018995.1. Classification (NCBI taxonomy): domain Eukaryota; kingdom Viridiplantae; phylum Streptophyta; class Magnoliopsida; order Chloranthales; family Chloranthaceae; genus Chloranthus; species Chloranthus sessilifolius. The sequence continues at coordinate 97,236,021 of CM037592.1, forward strand.
ACTGTCTGGTCGGGTCATGTGGTGGGGCCCGAGATATATGTGTGTAAATATCTTTCTTAATAAGTATATATTATATGTTATAGAAATATGGTATATTATATATTAAGTCGGGATTAGTTCACATTCTTTGGTCCGTCGGATCAGGTTGAGTGGGTCGGATGCACAAAATTGGCCGGGTCGGGTCAGGTTCGATGCCCAAAAGGTCGGCTTGACCTAGATTTTGGCTCAAACCCCTACCTGTTGACAGCCTCTGTTTATTTGTAGTTTTCTTCATATTCATTAACAGCTGGACTGCATTCGTAACAATTGTAGAAGGTTTTAGTCCAACGTTGTGTGTCAGACATCTTGGTTGGAAAGAACCTGAAATGTTGATTTCAGGACCCAATCAATTTAGACTTTACCGATGATCGGAGGATAAATGCCAAATTTAGTTGATTATTTGCTCAACTAACATGTAAATTGACATGTTGAATCACTATTGATTTCACTTGGAGTATGTATATATGAAAATTGTTGGTCCTTTTTGTAATGGTGACTTGGTCTAAAGGCCACACCCTGAATCTCAATGTTGTCAGAAATGCGTCCCAACTTGGCAAAGTAATTCACTCTTCTCGACATAAAACATATTTTACTACACATAGGAATGATAGTGTGGTTTTCTGCTGTACTAGAGGTTGTGTACCACTTAGAAAATAGTTCAAAATTGATATGGTGACATGGTGTGGAGTGTGGACCCTTCCTAGTGACACATTGCATCCTACGGTGGCCAGATGGTGTCACCATACTATCATTCCTCTGTTGCTTAAACGAAAACCTAACCAAAGAGATGCTGCCTGGAAATAGGTGTGCAAATTAAGTTAACGAACTGAACCTGACTGAACTAAATTGCGGTTTTGGTGTCGGTTCACCTAAAACCGTACCAACCGAAAAGTTTCTGTTAACCGAACTTCCCATCCCTCTGAACCGAAACTGAACTGATCCTATTTCGGTTTCGGTCGGTTCAGTTCAGTTTTCAGTTTTTTCCATATATTTTTTTTCTTCTTTTTTTAAATAGAAATTTTTAGGTTTTTCTTATTTTTCGTTTTTAGAGTCGGTTTTCTCACCCTACCCGGCCGGTTTTCGGCTTTCAGCTACCAAAACCGAACCGGGCCAAACCAGTTTGGTTCAGTGTCGGTTTCGGTTTTAATTTTCACCTGTACCTGGAAGAGGTTTTGACTGTGGACCTTGAAAGCTGTTTATTGTTTTCCAATTATCCTCCCTTACTCAGTAAACTAGTATATCTGTTCATTTGTCGTTGCATGATTTTTTCCGAGCTTCTTAGTCTGCGTGCATTTTATATTAATAGCCTGGTAATTGTTTTTTCAGCAAAAATATTGCCAGTTGTCAAAAAACAACATTTGCTGCTTTGCACCCTTCTTATTTGCAATGCTGCTGCCATGGAGGTAAACATTCTTCACTCAAATTTGTACAAGTTATCTTGTAAAATATTTTTGAAAGAAGTATAATTGAAATCTGAAAAAACACTCAAATTTGTACAAGTTATCTTGTAAAGTATTTTTGAAAGAAGTATAATTGAAATCTGAAAAAAATCTGTTCTCATTTTCTTCAGGCGCTACCAATTTTCCTTGATAGCCTTCTTACAGCATGGGGTGCTATATTGCTTTCAGTTACATTGATACTTCTGTTTGGTGAGGTGAGGTGTCCCATATCTGGGTACAACTATATTGGCACTAAGGTGGTTTTGAATCATGGTCAAGGATTTAAGTATTAGCCGATACCGATAATAATATCTGTATGTGTTACGTCAGTTTTGGCTGATAGCCTACCATATCAGTTGATACGTTACGGTGTCGGCCGATACTGTATCTATGATGACCCAGGCCCACACACCACAATATTTTCCGGTTCTGGGCTTAAGTTCCCTCCCCAATTTTATTCCTGGCATGGGGGGCTTAAGTCCCCCCCAAAAACACGTCGTGACATGTAAGGTCCGCATACACCTTATAGCCTAGGCTCTGGACATTTCCCTATCTGATATTGGACTATTACAGTCCCCCCACCTTATAGAAGAGCCGTCCTCGGCTCTGACCCCATTCTGCAACGACTCAGACCCACATACAACGATATTGTCCGATTATGGGCGTAAGTCCCCTCCCCTGTTTTGTTCCTGGCATGTTCTTAAGTCCCCACCCCAAAACGCGTCGTAATATGTAAGGTTCACATACACTTCACCTCATAGCCCATCCTCTGGAAATTTCCCTATCTGATGTGGGACTATTACAATCCCCTCACCTTATAGAAGATTCGTTCTCGCCTTTGATACCATTTTGTGACAACCCAGACCCACACACCATGATATTGTCCGGTTCTGGGCTTAAATTCCCTCCCCGGTTTGTTCCTGGCATGGGCTTAAGTCCCCACCCAAATCACATCGTAACATGTAAGGTGGTCTGCATACACCTTATAGCCCAGGCTCTGGACATTTCCTTCTCCGATGTGGGACTATTACAGTATTTTGGTCTGAAGACTGACCAATACAACCACTGATTCCAAGTTTTGGAACCTTGATCATTGTTTAAATATCTTTTGAAACTATAAATCTCGGATGAGACATCATTTCTCCTGGACTGTACATGACACATATAATCTTATGTTTGGGTGTACATTCAATGTAGCCTTATTTTGCACTCACATTGTCTAATATAAGTTTGTGTGACGATATATGGGGTTTCTTAAGGTACCGGGCATGAACAGTACTCGTTGGAAAACCAAAATCTTTAACCATGTCCTGAATCACTTTAAAGTTCACACCACTTTCATGTACATTAATTGGCTTTATTTACTCACACAGATTATACCCCAATCTGTCTGTTCAAGATATGGTTTAGCTATCGGGGCAACGGTGGCTCCAATTGTCCGTGTACTTGTTTGGATATGCTATCCTGTTGCATATCCAATAAGCAAGGTGTTTTTCTAGATCTCTTTGGACATTTTATTGTAATACTCCTGTACTATAGATATAATTTCTGTAATATATTTGTAGTGTTCTTGACCATTCATGTTTTCTGCAAATTTTCAGTTATTGGACTATATGTTGGGGCATGGACGTGTAGCTCTTTTCCGTAGAGCTGAGTTGAAAACTCTTGTTAATTTCCATGGGAATGAGGTTGGTTTCCTCTATCTATCAAATGTTAAAAATTCGAATAAAGTAAAACTTATTGATAAAGAAAAAGACAAAAACTAAAATTAAAATTTATCATCACATCCTTACTCCTCTATGTAGATATAATTACTGAAAACGTGTATAGATTAGTGGTTGGGATAATTATTTTATCGGCTATTATAAGCATTTTTTCTTTTTGTATATCATTTGACTTATGCTCTTTAGTATTCTTCATTATGTCAAATTACACTCCTTCCTCATTGTTGAATCCATCTTTTATATTTGTCATGTCTCAAATAATTTCTGAATTTCTAGATGAGGTCATCTGAGATCACTGTTCAAAATCCTGGATTCTGGCAATGTTCCGTTTAGTCTCCGAAATGGAAAATTCCAAAATTTCCGAGTGGAATTTTGAAAGTTCCGACGAAAAAAGACTAATTTAAAAAAAAATAAAATTCAATTTTTTTTAACGATGGTGACTGCTAATTTAGCTAAGGTCTAGGCTTTTATACTATATTAACATTTGTATTTTATTAATTATTTTCATACATTGGCATAAATAGTCATAAATACAATGCATAAAATACTAAAGTTAAACAAGGCGAATGATTGTTCCACTCATTTACAGCCACAGAATTCCTGGCTGGTTCTTCATCTTCATTATCGTCGTCCGATCGGTGAAAATTAGGGTAAAAATTAGTTAGATCTACGATAGATCTGCCGTCCATGGGTAGATAGATCTACTTTATTTATCTTAAATAAATGAGAAAAGAAAAGAGAGGTAGAAATTTACCGTACAACGATTTCTGGTGGATTTACGTTGATTATCCGCTAATATCTAATTGAATGAGACTAGATTTAAGGAGGTAAAGTCCCAAGTACAAAGACTGAGGTAGAGAGGAGAGAGGACGAAGAGAGAAGAGAAAATAGAGAATGAGTTTTTTGGGCATTTATATGGTGCCACTTTAAGTGGAACCTTTTTTCTGAAAAAATTTGTAAATTACGGGGCGAAATTTTCACAACTCTGTCCGGAATTCAGGAATTTTGAAATTAGCGGGTGGTAAATATCTGGAAATTGTGGGGGGGAGGAGGGTCAGTATTTAGGTTATTACCGTTCCGGTCCAGGCTGGAACCGGAACGTTCCGGCTGGAAACTTCAAAATTCCAGCAGAATTTTGAGTCATGGATGAGATGATGTATGACAATGTTGTCAAGATTCTTGCTTATTTTTGTTCTGTTCTTTTATACGATCTTTATGAATGTGTATCCCGTTCGTGATTTGTAAACAGGCCGGAAAAGGTGGGGAACTGACCCATGATGAGACAACAATCATAGCTGGAGCACTTGAACTCACAGAAAAAATAGCTAGAGATGCCATGACTCCTATATCTGAGACGTTCACAATTGATATTAATATAAAACTGGACCGGTATGATACTTCTGTTAGTTCTATATAAACATTATAAGTTGATTTGATTATTGTTTATGACTTTTTGTAATGAAATGCATTTGGTGTTTGTTATAACTCAGGGATGTGATGAAGTTAATTCTGGAGAGAGGACATAGCAGAGTGCCAGTTTATTATGAAAATCCTAGAAATATAATTGGGCTTATTCTGGTAATTGTTTATCATGTTTATTTTGTTTCCAAGATGTTAAAGTGGTCTTTCCTTTTCTTCTAAATTAAGTGCCAAAATACGGGTATGGGCTTAATACGGTGAGCGAGAAAGTCAGAAAAAAAGGCAAAATACTGGGAGAAAATTGAAAGGTAAAAAAACTGTAAAATACAGAAGACGAAAAAAGGAAAATTCGGGAAAAAATGAGATATTATAAAAAAAGTTTATTTTTTTAAAATATAGGGGAAAAAAGCGTTTAGTGTGAAATGCGCGTGTTATTCGAAAATACACATCTTATTAAAAATATGGGTATTATACGTGTTTAGTACGTTGTGGCAAAGAAAGTGTATTTTTCAAAAAATGCCGTATTGTGTCACAATGGTTCTGACAATCCCTTTTAATATGTTTAATTCATGAATCTGTTCAGGTAAGCTCTCTTTTCTATAATTAGTAAATTAAATACTGGGCTTATCTATCAACTTCACGGACCATATTATTGGGCTTCTGTGTGTGGAGTACTTTCTTTTAATTAAATTTGTCGAGATGAAACTGACATGTACAACTTTACAAAACATTAACAAAATGCGCATTCAACTTGCAACTATGTTATATTACAGCCATTAGTTTTACTGTTGATTTTATGGATGACTGAAAATTGGCTTTAAGGAACTAGAGTAAGTTTCAAATCTGTGAATATGATGCTTTAAACAAAAAAATGAAATTAGAAACTAAAGTAGTTTAGGTAGGTCACTGTGCAAACAAAAGAAAAGTGGGAAAAGGTGGGTCAACTAAAAGAGGATATTTTGATTCTTTTCTGTTGAGTGATTTTGCCATTGGTTTAAGCTGCTCAGTGCAGAAGCTTCCGAGGTTTTCAGTCATTAACCGCCTCTTACCCACTAATTTCTAAATCTATTATTGACTGTTTTGTGCTGACTCCAAGTAGATGCGATGTCAATGATGATTATTTGACAGTTATATTAGCCATGGTTTAAAGACTCGACCGAATCACTCGAAACTTGGCCGAGTCAACTCGACTCGACTGTGTTTCGAGTAGACTCGTATAAAACCCCGAAATTTCGAGTTAAACGAGTAACTCGGTCGAGTTTTGGGTGACTCGACCGAGTTAACTCGGTATAACTCGTTTTTGATAAAAAAGAGGACATATGGGCAAATTCTTATTTGTTAAAAGTGCAAACTTTCCCTTTTCACAAATAGGACATAAAACTTAGTCTTACGAAACCCTAGTTACTTCTCGCCTCTTCCTCTCTTAACTCTTCACAAACCCTAGCCCTGTACTCGATCATCAACGGCCTAATTTTGAAGAAGAAGAAGAAGAAGAGGAGGAAGAGGAAGACCAGCTCTCACAGTCCCCCTTGTACAGGAACATTTTTATTTTTCGCTTTAAAATAAGGGAGTTCAGCCGTTACTGTCTCCTTGGTGCTATCGCTCCAGATGATGATGGTAATTTTTGTTTTTTTTTCATTTAAATGCCCAACAAGAAAATAAAGAAGATATTAAAAAAAAAATCTGTGTGCCATGTAATTCGGACGACAGGCTCACCATCAGATTGGGTTTACTTTAATTTTTTAACATGCACTATCTCTGTTACAAATCAAAGTTCTGTTAGTATTAAACTTAGGCTAATATATAAAATTATAAAGTTATAATTGTTTAACTCAATTAATTATATAGCTTGTTCAGCTATTGCATGAACCTCTGAACCTACAGAAAATGAATGTTCTTCAACTCAAATGTTGAATGTACTTACAAATCTGAAGGCTGAAATTTTTTTTCGCTCCACCGGGGAATCCTTAAAAATCAAATTTTCAATGTTGAACTAAATTAGTTTATTTTTCTGTTTGAGATCTATGTTTAGTTGTTCTGCCACCTAATCAGGTCATATCCCTTTTGTAAGATTAATAATAATATAATATTAGAGAATTTATAGTGATTGATTTAATTAATTTAATTTTCTCAATTATTATTATTATATTTAAATAATATATATTTATCTATCGAGTCAGACCGAGTCGAGTTTTTTTCAAGTCTTCGAGGATACTTGACCCGACTAACTTTCGAGTCGAGTTTTCAGGTTTTTGAACCATGGTATGAGCCTTCATTTTCTGCACTTTGAACAAGGCAAATGTTTTATGCTTTAAATTTCATCATCTTCATGTGGCAACTGTACATTGAAATTGACCCTGTAGAGATGAAAAATGAAATTAGAAGAGCACTAGAGTGTACAAGTGAAGAAAATAACAGAGCATCGTTCGATGCTTATGGAGGATAACTGAATTTCTTCCAACAGTAATATAATAGATGAGGTTTCTAATGGGATTGGCAGAGTTAGGCAGGTTTTCTGGTGAAATGATATGTATCCTCAAATCTAACACTATCCAGTTTAGGGATTGGATGGTCTTAGATCTATTAACTTTATTTAATCATTTAAGATAGAGGGATGGCATAAAATTAAAATTATTTCACCAACACCATCCAATCCAAATGGATTGTGCTAGAGTCTAGAATACCCTCATTCTCAAGTGTATCAGCTCTCTGCAGTAAGAGTTCCCCGAAAGGGGGTCTTAGAGGGCGGCTCTCCCTCCTCATAGCTCGCTCAACCCGTACTCCAAAAACGGAGGGCGATCGAGCATATGAGAGAGGGAGACCTTCCTTAAAGTTCACTTGTAAAACACGTTTTCAGGAACTTATATGCAACCATTATAACCACCAATTCTAGTGGTTCAGAGAAGCTGGGATGAACATGGTAACATACATTTTTCGGTTTCTGTGACCTAGAAGATGTGGCCAATGACTGAAATCTTGGTTTGCATGTCAAATCCTAGTTGAGAAACCAACTTGTATTGTCCGATAGAAACTTGTGTTTGTGAGAATAGCATCGGATACGTTTCAGCCTGACCAGCTGATATTCAAGCACCTTTTTATTATTTTTTTTTAAATAGTAAAAAAATATATAATTTTTTTTTCCAAAAAGGGCAATTTTGGCATTTTTTCTGAGTCATATCTGATACATATCGGCCGATATGACGCGATATAGGCTGATATGGTCAGGTATTTGACCAGTTTGACCTGATATTACCTCCTATAAAATCAGGGTGCATATCCGTATTGGATACATATCTATCAATACGTATCGGGTAAGGCTGCTATTTATAACCATGCACCTGATACGAGTTTATTGGAAATGGTGTATGAAAGGGATAGGCTCTTTACGCTAGAGTTGATTTGAATGTCCATAGATGTGAGTCTCATGAATGGATCCATGATTTTATGACACTAATGAGCATGGTATGTGGCCATACATTTCAAGGCTCTACATATAGGTCAGCTCAATCTCCTTCGAAAGCTGGTTGTGTCCATTGAATTAGTGGGGAATTGGTGTGGTATTTATTCGGGGTGTCTGGTTTATTAGAGGGATAAATTATTATTCTGAATTGCTCATGTTCTAGCAGATATTTCATTTAGAGTTTAGGATGCTGCTTCTATAGCTAATCTTTATTAATCAATGTTTAATAAAGATTTGAGAACCTGCCATCTTTCCAAGATGACAACCCAACAATTGTGGGGAATCCATATCAGAGGAGATGACTGTAATTCCTAATCTAACATTTAATTTAGTGCCACTAGCATCAAGGCTGGTCACTATCAGTTTTAAGTGGTATATAAGATTAAGAGTAGGCACACAATTGAAGTATAGATTTTTTGATTCTCTTAGTGCGGCAGCTTTTAATGCGTCCGTATGAGTAGTTTGTTTTTGGAATCTATCATATGCATATATATATATATATATATATTTGAAAAAATCATATGCATAGTTCTTTTTCCTAACACTGAACCTTTTTTTTTTTTTTTTGTCATTACCATGGTATCAAAACTCGGCCGACACCGATACGGCGATACATATCAGTTTTGTCAAAAACTGATACCGATACCACCCCGATACAGGTATTGGGGTGGTATCAGTATCAGTATTGTTATCGGGCCGATACGAGTCAATATCGGCCGATAATGTCTAGGTATCGGCCGATACTGACCGATACTGTTTTTTTTTCAAAAAATTAAAAATAAATGACCGATTTGTTATCGGCAATCCTGTGTCCGTATCAGTCGATACATATTGGTCCAAGATGGATCGATACCTGATATTGATACCGATACCTTGGTCATTATTTTGTATGTGCTACACAGACTTTATATAGAATAGACTGCTACAGTCTTATTGCTATGGTTCTTTCATATTTTCAATCTGTAGTTTCATTATAGTTTGCCATATACTTCTCTGAGTTCCTTTACTTAAAATTGTAGGTGAAGAATTTGTTATCCATACATCCTGGGGATGAGACACCTGTTAAAAATGTCACTATTCGTAAGATTCCGAGGTATGCTTTATATTCTAGATCAAAGTAAAACTAATACATGTTGCAATGCGATGATAATTTGGCCCTATGGTTGCTTCATTTATAATGGTAGGAAAACCTCATTTTCAACCTAAGATGTTATATTTACACATTATCGAATCTGGCTTAAATTTCTTTTTCTACTATTCGTTTTTATTCTCTTTGTTTTATCTTGCGTTGTTCATTGTGTTGAATTTCATACTCTACTCATCATAACATGGATTATTCTCAGTGTTTTTAGATTTTGAAGTCATGCAAGTGCAACAATTTTTTTTACTACATCTGTTTATAATATACTCATGAATGTGTTAACCATAGGCATACAAGAAGAGGTTCATGGTGCATGCTATTTGCTGATGTGGTACTTATTGCACAAATAAGGAAACAAATAAATGATAAGCTGAAGTTATTGAGAATGGCCTTAACGTCGAGAGGTTTGACAATTAGCAGAACAAAGATGGAATATATAGTGTGCAAATTTAGTGAACATGATAACCTGGAGGAGGATTTGATCAAAATAGAAAATCATCTAGTGCCACATTGTCATAGATTTCGTTCTTCAGGCTCTACTTTACAATCTGATGGTGAGTTTGAGGAGTATGTTTCAAATGGGATTAATGCAGGTTGGATGAGATGGAGACGAGCACGTGGAGTATTATGCGACCCAAGACCACTTCGATTGAAGGAACATTTTTGTAAGATCGGTAAGACGTGCCATACTATATAGTGTAATATGTTGGATTACAAAAAAGCTACAAGAAGATAAGAGTGCATTGGGCTGAGATGTGTATGTTAAGATGGATGTGTGGAGTAAGAAGAAATGATCAAATTAGAAATGAATATAGAAGAGAAAATTTTAGAGTGACACCTATGAATGAAAAAAATTATGGAATGCCGCTGAGGTGGTTTGGACATGTCTTTCAGAGGCCAGAAGCAAACCCTGCACAAAGGATTGAGATGTTTCAGGCACAAGGAAGTACAAGAAGAGCAAGACTAGCGACCAAGGTATCAAACTCGGGATCGGTATTGGGTATCGGTCTATGAGGGACTGATGCGGAAACGGTATCGCTGATACAATATCGGCCAATATTTTTGTTTTTGAAAAAAAAAAAGTAAGAAAAAAACGAAAGATTTGTATCGATCATTATCGGCCGATACCGAGATCGTATCGACTGATATTGATACCGATACCACCCCGATACCTGTATAAGAGTGGTATTGGTATCGGTTCTCGATGAAACCGATACGTATCAGTATCGGCCGAGTCTTAATACCATGCCAGTGATGACCTAGAGGGAAGCAGTGATAGGGGACACAGGATTGCATAGTTACAAAGAGCTTAGCACTGAACATAAATGAGAGAAGAAATGGGACCCGCAAAATTGACCCCAAATGATGATGATGATGGTGATTGGATGCAGGTTAGAATTGTTTTTTTTTTTTAATCGGTAAAAGATTTAAGCTTTTATTAACCACCAGTGAGATGCTGTAAAGAAACACAAGCCACAAGAACACCGACACAAAAAGGGCGCCAAAACGACAAAAAGAGAATCCACAAAAAAAGGAAAAAAGAACAACATAAACAAAAGGGCACCAGGCCCAAAAAGGCCGAAAAACCCGGCAGAAGTGCAAAAAAAATGGAGAGGGGGGTGGTGGTGGAGGGAAGAGGGACGCCTAGCCAGGGTCCCAAAGTCGTCGAATCAACATCATTCCCTTCTTTATCTAAGACCACCCAGTGGCACATAAGATCTTTGGCATCCTTCAAGATCAGACCCATAGGGCGCCGCTTCCGACAGAAAATCCGGACATTCCTTTCGAGCCATATAGACCAAATCATCGCATATAACCCAACCCTCAAGAATGCCCCCAATTTACCTTCCAGGCTGACGCCAGACCAGGCTAAATAGAGCTAGGAAAAGTTGCATGGTGCCGCCCAACTCATATCAAAGGACCTGAGAATGACCCTCCAAATTTTAGTGGCTACCCACCAGTGTAGAAATAGATGAGAAGCCGATTCTTCTGCTTGCAGGCACATAGCGCAAACATTTGGAAGATTTTTCCCCTTGTGGATTAATTGGTCGATAGTGAGGATCCTTCCTCGGATTAGGGTCCACGTGAAAAATTTGATTTTTGGACACATCCGCCCAACCCCACCTGCTTAAAGGCCTACTTGATGAGGCCCGATATTACAATTTGACACTAAAATTGCCGTTGAGCGTGGGCAACCAAATCCGCTTGTCGCTACGGCTCAAATTTCTCTGTGCTCTGTAGAGCACAACCAGCAAGGCAAGGAGAGGGACTCCTCCTTAAGAAGTCTATGGGTGAGTAAGTTCCACGCAGTCCCTCCCTCCCCCTCCGAGACAAAAGAGGACACCGAGCCACTCGGTTGAGCTGCGATGCGATGAATAACTGAGAAAGTATCCTTAAGCGGCCTGAAGTCCGCCCAAGAGTCATCCCAGAACTTAATATGGAGCCCATCCCCCCCCCCCCCCCCAGCTAAACTGCACCTAGTGGGAGTACGCCGGCCAAGTCCCGCAACTCGCTTTCCACCAAGTTGAGACAAAGTTGATGCCGACATTAACCCCCCAATTCCGCCCAACCGATTGTATTTTTCCGCCAAGATTGCTGACATCCACAAGCTCTCTCTTTCACTGACCAAACCTGCGCGCCAAAACCAATTATCCAGCACGGCGATATTGACCAAGTGCAAACTCCAGATGCCTAACCCTCCGCACTGAAGAAGCTGACAAATATCCCAGCTGATGAGGTGGAACCTTTTATCAACACTCGATACTTCCCACAGAAAATTCCTTTGGATTTGTTCAAGTCTATGGATAACTGCCATAGGGCATTTGAAAAGAGACATGAAGAAAACGGGGAGGCTAGAGAGGACCGATTTCACCAGGAGAAGCCTTTCTCCAATACTAAGAAGCTTGCCTTTCCAAGAGGCTAAGTGCATCTGGAACCTCCGAATGACGGGTTCCCAAGCCCCAATGTTGGGCTGATGAATGCCGAGAGGAAGACCCAAGTACGGGATAGGGAGATTGGCGATCTCCCCGTCAACCGCCTCAGCCAATTGGTTCAACACACTGTCGGCTATGTCGATGCCCGAAACTGTAGACTTTTGCAAATTCACCCGCTGCCCCGAGGCCGCCTCATAGATAGTGAGTACCTCCGCCAACCTCTAAATCTCACCTCCCTCCGCCTTGCAAAAGGATAAAGTATCGTTCGCATATTGGACGTGAGAGATCCGGCGACCAACCGAGCCCGCCTAAACCCCGAGATGAAGTTAAGGAGCAACGCGTGGGAGGTTATTCGGTCAAGAGCTTCCCTGACCACGTTAAAGGAAAGGGGATAGGGGATCTCCTTAACGTATACCTCTAGAACTTTGGAAATATCTAGTCGGGGTCCCATTAATCATGACCGAAAATCACGTACAGTAGTAGGCCTTCATCCATTTCCACCGTTTGACCCCAAAGCCCAACCTGCTTAACATGTAGTCTAAACAGCCCCAGTTTACCCGGTCGTAGGGTTTCTCCATATCCACCTTCCACAGGACGGCGGCTCGTCCGCTCCTATGGGCCGAATGCACCACTTCTTGAGCCACGACCACCATATCGACCAGCTGTCTTCCTTGCACAAAAGCTCTTTGGCTAGCAGAGATGATGATACCCATAAGCGGTTTGAGCTGATTTGCTAAAACCTTCGCTAAAATTTTGTACAAACAGTTCAGCAGGCAAATGGGTCGGAAATCTTTCAAATCCTTCACTCCCTCGTTCTTTGGAATGACTGCTATGAAGGTAGAGTTTAGGCTCCACCCTATGTAACCGCCCCTATGAAATTCACCTGCCACTGCCATCAGGTCGACTCTGATCAGCTGCTAGAAGCTCTGATAGAACTCCATGGTGAAGCCATCAGGGCCCCGGAGCTTTGATTTTCGCGCTGCTCTTGATGGCCTGCCATTCCTCAGCCTCCTCAAAAGGCCTTTCTACAACAGCTTGGTCCTCCGAAGAAATGGATCGGAAAGACAACCCATCCAATTGAGGTCGAAACCATCCCTCATCCGTATATAACCCAGTGTAATATCTGACAATTCAATCGAGATCTGGCCCAGAATCTTTGTTTTGCCTCACGCATTGGCCACAAAGTGGAAGTATTTGATATTATTATCGCCCACCCTGAGCCAATGGACCTCCAACAGATCTCCTCCGCCAAACACCCGTCATTGAAGTCCATCTTAATCTTGAGCCTGTTGTTAGAATTGACCCAAAGTAGATTTCCGTTTGATTACAATATGTTTATATGCAATGGCTCATTAGGAATTAGTTGACCAACTGTAGCTTAACTCATGGTTTTTGACTTGATCATGGCGTGGTTGTAAATTCCAATAGTTCAGATAGCTTTATCCTTACTTTCACATTTAGATTTACAGTATCTCGAGTTACAGATGTGCTGCTTAAGTTGAGGCTACTCCATGTTGGAGGATGAATAAGTAACAGTACTCACACAACCTCTTGGACAGATGGTTTAAAACCTCCAAAAATACCGAAAATGTTGGTTGGTATGAAGTTAAAAAGAGCCAGTTTATACTTTATAATGGTACCCGACCAAGCCAGGATGGTACATACCCGTATGGTATACAGCCCTATATTATTCAAGTCTCCTTTGTATCGTGTAAGATTTTACAGTATAAATGAGATATAACATTAAATATTGGTTAACCAGAGATTTTATACACTTAAATGAAATTTGAATTTTTTATTATACAATATAGTTTGTATGGTATTTTGTATAAATGAGTTGTAAACAATTTAGTTTAGAATATTTTTATCTCATCTTGAATTATTGAATGTCTGTAAAAATAACTATAAATTACTACAACATGTATTTATTTAATTAGTATCAATAAATTACGATAATATTTGTAAAGAATAGTTTATAACTTATTTTGTATATTGTATAAAATAGTTTAATAGTAGCAATATAAAATAGACTTTGCTTATAAGTTTTGGACTTTTTTTCCTTTAAAAAAATGAGATTACCGGTAGATTCCGGAATGATAATGACCAGTATTTCCGGTATCTACCGATTATCGGTTCTGGTGCTGAATCTGTGATTTGAGAGCTTGTTTGGACCCCAATGCTTATGATTTTCAGAAGCTGTATGTGCCTGGCATGCCCGAAATCCGGTCCCTAGACGATCTCGCTGCGTGAACAGGTCCATCTATCAATTGGTAATTAACAACATAATAATTTGAAAAAATAAAAGTAATAACAGTTGGATCTTCATTGAAAGTCGCAATAAAAGATATAAACACACACACACACATATATATAGGTAATGATCACCTGACTCGGGTCACACTCGAGTCATGCGTGACTCGAATGGGTGACCGTCAGATTGCGGTCAAATGTTGACCATGACGTGATCTAACAGTCACTCGCTCGAGTCATGCATGACTCGAGTCCGGTGATCATTACCTATATATATATATATATATGCAAATCTACATTGCCAGTTTTATATATACAAGGTTTGGTTTTAAATGATTCAGAAGAATATGGTGCAGTAATTCTTTTATCATTGGGTGAGTCTATTTTATCTCTCTCTCCCCCTCTCTCTCTCCTGTTATATTATGTTTTTGTGCTAAGCGCACGCTTACACTAAAGTTTTAATTCCCTGCAATTACCATCATGCAGTTGAGTAGTTACCATCGTGATTGCCATAAAAAGACATTTCTGTTGTATTCTTGAGTACACAACAACTTGCCTCTATATGCATGTGTAAATATCTTAATATAATTATTATTATCAAAATAGATGTCATATTTTTATTACAAGATTTTTTTTTTTAGTATTCGTTATTGATTTCTTTTTCTGTTTTTTTTTCCCCATACTTTCTTGTTATTATTTTTTTATTTTTTCAATTTAAATCTCAGTTTCAATTATCCAATTCTCCTCATATGATCTAATGTATCAGAAATGTATATTTTTTTTTCTTTCAATTTTAGTCTTACTTCACTGATTTCTGTTCGAAGATGAACTCTCTCTCTCTTTCTAAACCTATTCTCATCATATCATCTAATATGTATGATGTATCAGACATCTATTATTTTGATTTTTTTCAGTTTCCGTCTTACTTTCCCACTGATTTGTGTTTGAAGCTGAACTCTGTCCTCGAGGACAACACGTTAACTAAGTGAAGGAGTCTTCAATCTCAATAGTTGGGTGGATTATTCCATCCCTTCCTAGAGAATCAAACATAGATTTGATCTGATGGTGGACATGAGAAAACAAAATTTATCTGTCAAAACAAATATTTTTAGCTTTATCCAGCTATCTGTCGAACCACCATGGATGAGCGACTTTTCCATCTAGTCTATGATGTCCAAAGAGTTCTCTTCCTCAATCCTCTGGTTCAAATAGTGATCTCACAGAATTCTAATGTCGTTGAAGACTGCCCATAATTCTTAAAAATCGCATTCACCTAGGACCTATGATCTAGATATTCAGCAAGGTGTCAATATCAATATTGGTATCAGCCGATATGGATAAGGTATCGCCGATACCGTATCGGTTAATCTTTTCATTTTTTTTTGAAAAAAAGTAAAAAAAATATATAAAGAACTGGTTGTATCGGTCTGCATCGGCCAATACTGAGCAGTACAGGCCTGACACTGATACAGATGCCGATACCACCCTGATACCTGTATCGGGTGGTATTGGTATGGGTTCTCGACGAAACCAATACGTATTGGTATCGACCGAGTTTTGTTAGCATGGTTCATGGCCCCCAGTTACTCTATCGATCTCAGTGATATCTTATATAAGTTGAGTCAGGTTAGTGAGTTTTAACCCAATATAACAAGCTATTGTCATAGGATACAGGTAAAACACTAGAAGGCTGAGGTGAAAAATCAGACACACAGATCCTAGGTTATCACGGCTGAATGGCTGGGAAAACGGACCATCCACATTATAGTCATCAATTGACACAAGATTTGTCAAGATGTGGTAAGCATAGTGACCAAGTCTAGGTATGAGAATAAAACGGCTCCGGAAATATACCGGAAAAAGGTAAATTTCAGAAGAATTTTTTTTTCAAAAATTTCAAAAGTTAAAAAATATAAATAATAATAATAATAATATATATATATATGTTGTGACCAAATGCTTGTTTTAAATGGAGAAAAACATTTTTTCCATTTATATGTGTTTATTTGATAAGGATTCAGAAAAAATGGAAAATTTTCGAAAAAACCATTTATCTCCTTCAAAAAAATGTATTTTTGGTCACTATGGTGGTACGGATCTCCACTAGCTCAAGGTTCTGCAAGAACAACAACCTGTTGTTAGTAGCTACAAGGGTCACAAGAACCTGCCGGCATTGTAAAAAGGGACACATTATCTTCTCTAATGAGAGAGAGCATTAAACCCACTCTGTTGTCTAAGTCCCCCATCCAACACACACATACAAAGTAGTCCACTTCAAAGTTATTGCACACTACTCTTCATTTACCTGCGCATCACTAAATTATATCGAACTGTGCAACCTCATGCACCCATGCATTATTCCATTGCTTCCTCTCATTCTGATGGTCTGATTAATATTTAGGCTGAATTACTATTACCACTTTATCTACTTGGCATCCATTTTGTTTTCAAAAATTTCATGAGGTGTTGAGGTTGTATACCGTACTGATTTTTCAGATCATCTTGTATTGTAGGGTTCCAGAAACCATGCCTTTATATGACATATTGAACGAGTTTCAGAAAGGACACAGCCACATGGCCGTTGTTATAAAGCATAACAACCCTTTGGATCAGTCAATGGGCAATAAGCTGGGTGATGGTAAGGTTCAAATTACACCCTTAAAATTCACCCATGTACATTCATCATTGTCGCCTTGTCCTATCTGCGAGTCTTATTTCACCACTCATTTTGTTCGAAGGTGAACTCTCTATTTCTCTGCAATCCATCATGCTGTTTGTTACTACATTTTTCCAAGTTTTTATTGGTCTTCCCCTTCCACTTTTAATCCTTAGTGTGTATCTTTTGAGTTGAGATTCGAGTATAACTTGGACTTGCTGCCATTTTTTTTTGTATTTATTTTCTGTTTATTCGTTGTTTTGTGTTTTATACTTTGGGCAAAGGATCTAGTTGTACACTTGTGCCTCCATTGATCCGCTGCAAGTTCGTTTTATTAGTAAAATTATAACCTCAATTGATCAAAATTTTAATCCTCCGTATGGGGGCTATTTCAGGTCAATGGTGGATATGCCCAAACGATCTGAAACGGCATTTTTAATCTTCTCTTTTATTGGGGGGAACCCTAAAGTTTTTCTTATTTTCTTGTTCCTTTTTTATCCTCTCTTATTACTTCATGCATCCACCTTAGCATGCACATCACATGTAGTGATCTACATATGTTCCATTTTCTTCTTGCGTCTCTGTGGCCCGATACTTTATCCTATACACTAATGCAGGTCTTAACCTTGGTTTTATAAAAACATCCATTCAGTAGACGTGATACTCCCTGATTGCAGAACACGCCACTCGCCTATCTCCACTTCACCCACCCTGCGTTGATCCCATTTAAGATGTCCTCGCCCATCTACTTTGAGAGAAATTTGTTATTGGTACCAGTATTTGCAGCCCTTGAAAAGGCAGGCACACCCACTGGTGTGACACCCCATAAGTTGGGCAGTAATTAGGAGTTGCACCCCGTAAGTTTTAGCCTTTTTTCCATTGGCACCCCACTTTGTAAAGGAGGTATGGCTCCTCTCGTCCATTGCCAGCATCACCACCCTCGCCGGCCACCACCACCTCCTTTACGAGCAACCATCAGCAATACCTTCTCAACGACCATCTGATCACCACCTCCTTTACTTGCCACCATCAGCAATACCTTCTCAACGACCATCCGATCACCACCATCACTTTCAACGCACTACCCCGATTACAGCCCCTGTTCATTCCGTACCCCTCCCCATATAACCACTTCCACCACCTTATAACTCTTCCCTCACCTTCCTGGGTGAGGGAAGGTGAGGGAAGAGTTATAAGGCGAGCCAACAACAACATCTATTACCTTTTAGTCTGTGGCAACCCACCGACACCTGTGAAGTGTCTACCAACTTAGCGGGGTGTGCACCAAATCAGAAAAATGGAAAATTTGTTTTAATACACATGCAAACGGGGGTGCACCTACCTGTTCAAGGGGTGCAATACCCATACCCATGTGTTGTTTGTCCTTTAAAGTCGCTTCCTTGGCCACAGATTCTGCGAAAGATGTAAGGTTGGACATGGATGGCGAGAAAGACCCTCAAGAGAAAAGTATCAAAAGTAAAAGACCACTCCAGAAGTGGAAGAGTTTTCCCTCCAACACGCAGAACTCAAATGGGGGGGGAACTCCAAGAAGCAAAAAATGGGCGAGAGACATCTTTGCAGACGTTCTACAGATTGATGAGAGCCCACTTCCGAAGCTCACAGAAGAAGAGGAAGCTGTTGGAATTATAACAATGGAAGATGTCATCGAAGAACTATTGCAGGTACTGAACAAATCTTTATTTATTTATTTTTTAATACCGTGGTATCCGGCATCTTAGAGCATCCGACTAAGTATGTGCAACACTCACAAATCATACATAACAGTCAGTAGGGATAAATCCCTACGAGTGTCCAATTCGAATTCTGGACCTCTGCTTCTTGAGGTGTGGTCTTAGCGACTGCGCCAACCCCCCCTTGGTTAACTTCATTCGTAGGTGAATGATAGCCTGCATGTTCTCCATCTCACTACACTGCATGTTCTGGTCCATCGAAGGGCCTCATTGATTTACATGCTTATTGAACAATAGATCCTCGAGCCGTCTTGGTTGCTGTGGCCCATAACTGGCACTAGCTGGGCATTCCCAATTGTCTGATCTTACTTTTGGATGAGCTAGTATAGAGCGACTGACCTGATCATCAATGCTGGTGACCAGGTCATCAATTTTGTTCACGTGGCTCACAGTGCAGATATTGTTGATGCAATCTCAGGCTGAACTACATGGCACCACATGGTACCTAAATGTTGCCACCTTTACAGAATAGACTACCTGGTCACCAATGTTGGTGACCAGGTCAGTCGTTCTATAGTAGCTCCTTTTGAACAGTGGACAAAGTTATGAGCTATGGTAATCAGAAGGGGTCCCTTAGTCACAGGGTTGGGTTCTCCTTCAATCCATATTATTTTTATGCTCTCTGTTAAATAAACTATTCAACGGTCTAGGATCAATGCTCGCGTCTTGTATGTGCCGAAGCATTAGTATAGTAATACAGGCAGCACCGCAGCATGCCACCTAAAGGTTCACTGATGGTTGGCTGATTATCCAGTCTTTTTCGGGGGCGTGCTAATGTCCAGCTACTATAGTTGGGCGATTGATTGAACTGTCCGGATCGTATGACACAAACATGGTTATGGATAGATTGAAGCACCATGATTTATAGTGTTGTTGATTATGTATTAATTAACTTTTGCAGGAGGAGATCTATGACGAAACGGATTACCATGAAGATTTGTGATCGGTTTCTTTTTCTATCATGGAATTTAATTTCTTGAATTTGTTTTTCTTTGACAAAACTTGAGATACAAATTGATCTGTTACATTGCAATTTCATGTGTAAATATGGGTTAATGGGTTTTGTAATTGCAAGCAAAAGAAAAGAAAACAATACGACATGATTTCTTGTTTTTTGGTTAGTGGATGCTGGGCAGGTACTTTGGAACAGGGTTATTTACGGTGCGTTTGGACAAGCTATAAAACAGCTCCCTGCCAATGTAAATGGGATGTGGAGCTGGTTTACCAAACACACTCTGGGCCTAAGAGCGCCACATTGGAGACGAGTTTTCCCGTTGGCAGCCGTGTCTCATCTTATCTCCTCAAAATAGACCACTCACCCCTATCGGTAGCGGATGTAATAAAAAATGATGCATGGAGAAGCGATCCAAAAAGGTTTTGGAGGCCATATGGGCTCAGGAAGAGGAGTGTGGAAATATTATCAGAAACAACTGGAACAATTCTTTAACAATATTTAGGACCGAGAATTTACGTGAAAAAATATCGATGGTGTCAAAAGGGTTAAAAGGGTGGAGTAAGATCAGTTTCGCCCAAATTCATGTGAGGATCTCCAAGTTGCAATAACAAATCAAGTTGGGAATGAACCAAAATCAAACGGCGAGCAATCAGTCGATTGAAAAGAATTTAAAGAGAGAAATCGATGATCTCTTTATAAAAAGGAGATGATGTGGAAGCAACATTTCAAGGATTTGTGGCTTAAAGGTGATAAAAACACCAAATTTTTTCATTCGGCTGCATTCCAAAGAAGGAAAACTAACTGGATTGTGGGTCTAAATGATGATAATAGAAGATGGTATGCAGCCAGGTCGGATATTGAGAGAATAGTATCTGATCATTTCTCAAGATTGTTCTCTTCTCATCCGTGCTGAATTGATGAAGCTATCCTCAACCTTGATGCAAAAGTGATTGGGGAACAAAATTGGTGGTTGGATCGTGAATTCTCAGTCAAGGAGGTTTGTGATGCTCTCTTTCAAATGCCACCACTCAAATCTCTGGGGCTTGATGATATGCCTCCTCTCTTTTTCCAAAAGTAATGGGATATTGTGGGTCATTTGTTAACTAATTTTGCCCTCCAATACTTAAATCGTAATTTAGATTTATCTAGTGTCCAAAGTTAAAATCCTAAATGTCTTTCTCAATTTCGTCTAATTAGTTTGTGCAACGTGGTTTATAAAATTGTAGCAAAAGTACTTGCTAATCGCTTGAAAATTACTCTTCCCACCATTATTTCGGAAAATCAGAGTGCTTTTTTTCATGACCGGCTTATTACTGATAACTTCCTCTTAGCCTATGAAATAGCTCACTTTTTAAAAAATAAAAGAAAAGACAAGAAGGGATGGTGTGCTCTGAAACTTGATATGAGCAAGGCCTATAATCAAGTCGAGTAGTCTTTTCTTGAAAAGCCCTCCTAAAATTAGGACTCAGTTCTAGATGGGTCTCTCTTATCATGGGGTGTATCAAAATGATGTCTTTAGAGTTTCTTATAAATTGCCAAACTCTTAGTAAGGTGCGTCCTTCTAGGGGTCTTAGACAAGGTGACCCTATTTCTGCGTACCTATTCTTCGTGTGTGTTGAAGTTTTCTCTAATATTCTTTCTAATAGTGTCCAAAATAAAAATATTTTGGATATTCACGTGTGTAGAGGGGCACCTATCATATTCCACTTATTCTTTGTTAATGATATAGGCTGCGTATGACATTGCTTTTTGGTAGCCCCTACTATAGCAGAGCTCACCTGCTTTAGTAGGTTACCATCCTCTTTGTTAACATCCCGGTACCTACTTTAGAAGATACCCCTTCTCCTTGATAACTCGTTGCATAACAAGAATTTATGCATTATTTACCTGCACTAGCAGTTTTACCCTCCTCTCTGCTAACTCCCTATCAGAGCAAATAGAATTAGCTCTGACAAGGAGTGAGTAGAGAGGAGGGTAGAACTGCTAAACAGGTAAATCATACATAAAATTTTGCTATGTAAGGAGTTATCAAGGAAAAGGGGTACCTGTTAAAGCAGGTAGCATGATGTTAACAAAGAATATGGTAACTTGCTAAAGCAGGTGAGCTCTGCTATGACAAGGGCTACCAAAGAGTAATGCCATACGCAGCCATATAATCTACCACATAACAAAGGAAAAAAAATGTGGGAAAATTGTGAACATATTAAAGCTTTATGAGGAGGCTTCAGGTCAAATTATCAATTTTGACAAATCAAAGATCTCCTTTAGTTATAATGTCTAAAATGATGCTGGGCAAAAAATCATGGATATTTTTCAAGTCAAAACGGCGGGCTCTCATGAGAAATACTTGGGCCTACCTATGTGTGTGGGGAGATCTAAAGGAAGTGTGTTTGAATGAATAAAGGAAAGGGTTTAGAAAATAATTATGGGGTGGAAAAGTAAACTTTTATCCAATGCGGGAAAAAAAATATTGATCAACACAGTTGCTCAAGCTATTCCCACTTAAGTAATGAGTTGCTTTAAATTACCCTCCTCTTTAATCAATGAAATGACATCGATACTTGCTAAATTTTGGTCGAACCATGGTGGCATGGACTAGTATCATGTCAGCTAGGAAACTAATTGACAAGGGCGCAATTTGGAGGGTGGATAATGGTAAATCAATATGGGCTTGGAAAGATAGGTGGATTCCACGAGAATCTACCTTCAAAGTGATTTCACCATGTGTCAGAAATGAGGATAAGAAAGTGGAGGAGTTCATATTATAAAATCCAAGGCGGTGGGATGAAGAGAAAATTAAGGATCATTTTGCTGATGTATCTGTAAAGGAGATTCTACAAATTCCTCTTTCATATGCTGATTTTGAAGATAAGATGGCGTAGGCCTATGATAGGAAGGGTATATCTTTTCGGTTCGTAGTACTTACCATGTTTCTCATGCGTTCGGATCAGATTCGAGAAACCTTGCTTCATCCAATAACCAAACAATTAATGTCTTTCAGAGAGACTTATGGGCATCTCGCATCCCTAATAAAGTGAAAATTTTTGTTTGGCGCGCTTGTTCGAACTCTCTTATGATCAAATCTCTATTACATATAAAGATCCAATCTATTCCACCTATTTGTGATGTTTGTGAAAATGTTGAATCTATAGAACATGCTCTTAGGGACTGCCATAAAGCCGTGATGTGTTGATTTTCATCCCCCCTTTGTGCTTATTCATTTCTATCACGACACCTCACCTTTCTGGATTGGGCATTGGACCTTCATGCTTCTAACGATAAAAAAGCACTGGATGGTTTTTTTATTATCACTTGGGCGATTTGGAACGAAAGGAATTAGGTTGTCCATGCGGAGAAGGCTAAAGATCCCATAACTATTGTTGCTTCAACGTTTCATTATCTTGTCGACTTTCAAGCATCAGTTTCGAAAGGTTCTAATGGTATCCTGTTCTCTTGGACTGACTCGCTCAGTGTATGGGCTCCTCCATCTTCTAATATTTATAAAGTTAATTTTGATGGGGCGTGGAGAGCCGATGATGGAGTTGCGGGTATTGGTATTGTCATTCACAATAGCTCGGGCTTGGTTATGGGTTCTATGGCTAAAAACTGCTCAAACGTCTCCTTGGCGGATCAATGTGAAGCCTTAGCTTGTTTGGAGGTTGTTCTTTTTGCCTCTCAAATGGGCTTCGCTAGGACTATTTTTGAAGGTGATTCAACGCGAGTGATTAATGCGGCATCAAGTCCGGTATCTGAAGACTCGGAGCTTTCTTGTTTGAAGATATAAAGCCTGCCACTAGCATTTTTCTTTCACTATCTTGGTCACTTGTATGTAGATTTGCAAATAGTGTCATAGATAGCTTAGCAAAGATTGGTTGTTATCATGGTTATAATGAGGTTTGGGTAGAGGATGCCCCTTCCCCAATGCCATGATTGTTGATTTTTCAAGTAGTTAAAAAAAAAAACAATATTCTACTAACCGATTGAGTGTGAGGCTTGAGGTCGTGGGTTTTAAACTTGTTCGCTTCCTTCCTCATATTAATAAGGTGATGATTGTTCAGTGGGGATTTATTCCCCTATGTATCACTCAATGTGAGTGCTTTGTTGTGTAGGGATTTATTGCCCTAGTTGTTGCTCAATGTGAGTGCTTTATTGTGTGAGATTTATTTCTCAAGTGTTGCTTCTGAATTATCATACTTTTTACGATATGAAAGGCACATTCAGGTTATCTATGCCGTATAGCGTAAAGAAAAATAAACAATATTCTATTAACTAAGACTATTTTAATACCCATCCTACCCCTAGTGAATAAGGTTCATTGGACATTGGCGAATCAGAGAACAAGGTTACATTGCTTTGAAATTTGGATACATCGGAGTTACCCTAAAAGCAACAAGCAGCTCAACTTAGTGCAATGGTAAAAGGTTTGTAGTGTCAAGCGTGAAGACTAGCTAGTTCGAGTTCGGAGAGCAATCACTTTTTTTACTTAAAGAAATCAAAGGTTAGGTCTTTATCCCATCCACCCCTCTCAGCCGGTGTGTACGGCCTGACATTGGGGTAATGCATTAATATTTTAAGAATAAATCTGTATAAGATATTATATTAGTAAACAATCACTAATGCTATAGTGTGCAAGTAGTTGCTCCCATCGAGTCGAGCTCATAGTGACAAATTTCGCCGAAATTCGGCAAAATTTCACGAAATGGGGGTCAAACAAAATTTTCGGAAAATTTCGGTACTTTTCGGTAATTTCGGTAAATTTTGGTAAATTTTTTTTTATATATTTAAATTTTTATTTTTATTTTTTATATTTTAAATATGTTAGTAATTTAGTGATTTTTTTTAAAAATATTAAAAATATTTTTATCCTTGAAACTTTTCCGAAGGGTATCAAAATTAATCCAAAATTAACCAAGCCCACCGAAAAATTCCCGAAAACGAAATTTATCACTATGGTTGAGCTTACCTATAATAAAAAAGAAAATGGGGTACCTCTGTTAGCACCTATAGGATTCTTGAGGGCGCTATGTTTATTGTGGCTTGAAATTAGATGATGGAGGTCGTTTCTGACCCAATCTCAAATGACCGGTTTTTGACCCAATCTTTCACTTTCCTTTATATCTGTGCCACGTGGAATAAAATACTAAGCGTACCATTCACAAGATCCATTATGTGGAAGATTGGGGTAAAGACGATCTTTATCCTTCGATTCCAACCAATAAATGGTTTTAAAACATAAGCGCCCTCAGTAATCCTTTGGGCACGAACAAGGTACCCTTTTCAAATAAGACCTTTTTAAAAAAGAAAACTCTTGTCACGAATCACCATCTAAGCCATCCAATTTAAAGGCCATGATGTAAACATCTTTGGTGCCAAAGATCAGCACAAAAAAATGATCTCTATCACCTGATTGAACACAGTCCACCAATGAATCAGCTTATGGCTTTTTGATTGTCTTGAATAAGATAATATAGACCGTGTTTCCTACCAATCTCCGAAACTGACTATCTTTACATCATGACCTTTAAATCAGATGGCTTAGATGATGTTTCACATAGCAAGAATCTCAGAAATAGCAAGTCTTTCTTTTAAACTATGTGCAACGACACAAATTTGGTGTGCAAGTAGTTGCTTCATGCTCAAATCAGTTCAACTTTTTGTCAGAGCTCAGACAAAACTTTTACGGAAAACAAATGAGATCAACTCTCCAAACCTTAGTCCTAACATAAAACACATAACCTTCTCACTTTTAAGCCATACTAGTAAAAATGCACGTGTATTTGCATGTGGACACGCTAAATAAATTTGATTTTGTTAATTTTTATTTATTTGTTGTCACTTTATTAGATATCTTAAATTTTCTTCATACCATTATTTTATTAAAAAAAATAGACATTTAATGTCTTAGAGTAATTTAAATAAAAATTTAATTATACTTATAAAAAACTAATGATCGACTATTATATTAACAGGATTTGACACTAAAAGAAAATAAATAAATAAATAGGGTAATAATCATCCCACTTTAGACACTGTGTAACATGAGTCGTTCAATCAAACTAACATAAGAGAATTTAATTCTCTAGTTGAATGAAATATTATAAGCGTTCTTGAAGGGAAATTTTCATTATAATCATGCTCTTAATTCTGTATATGTAGGTATTCTAATATTTGATACTCTGAAATATGTTTAATCACGCCCTATGCCTCTAGCTTTTGGGGTTAATTTAACAGATATGATAGCTTGTAAACATGTGGCATTATATGATAATCAAAGTGTTATTTGTGTATCAATAATCTTTATTATTTACTAATATATAAATAAAGGACGGTGTTACTACCACCCCACTTTATGTTACAATCACTTCACGTAAACAAAGAAAAATTAGTTAATTACTTTAAAGAAGACAATGGAGGTTGTTCCAATATTTCAACAAAATAGATATTGAGATCATTAGCCTACTATTAGATGGTCTGATGTTGATTCCATGTGACACACATCTCAAAAAGTGATTGTGACCAGGTTTGATGGTACTTTTGTGATTGCTTTCAATTTTTCGGATGTATGACATGTGGAATTAACATCCTGCAGTCTGTTGTTATGCCTACGATCTCAAGATTGATTGTTTTGAGAATTGGGACAGAAAATTATCTATATTTTTGTTTGAAAACAGTTAATATATTTATCCTTTGTTTAAGTGATATGGTTATAACATAAAGTAGTATGATAGTAAATAGTAACATCAACCAAAATAAAATTAATATAATGTGTTGACAATATATAGGACTAAGAATTTGCTTCTATTTCTACTAACTTATCATTCAAAGAACACAACTAAACATTGTTTTTCAAATTGCACCTTCATGTTTCCATTTATCTTGTTTATTCTCTAACTGCATATATAGCTCTCTTGACCCTTCATCTCCCCTTGCTTGTTGCAACGCATATAACTTCTGTTAAGGGACTTACAGAATATTATGCATTCTTATAGCAACATGGTGATTCTATTTTTATGTTGTTTGACTTTGATTTATTGTCATGTATCTTGATGATGCATATAATCATCATCATCTTTGAGTACATGGAAGTAAATGTTATAATCAAAATCGTTGGTAAAAAATTGAAGTAGCAGGCAACCTATTAGTAATAACATCTATTCTAAAAACTTCTAAAGGTATTTTTTGAATATCGATATCCATTGTGTGAAAGATTAAGAAAAAAATCGATCTTCATCACCCGATTTAAAGCAGTGAATGGGCTTTCATCGGGGGTGAGCTCAAAGATTCCGTGGGTGAATTTAAAGGTACTCTTTTAATATATATATATATATATATATATATATATATATATATATATATATATATATATATATATATATATATATATATATATTTATTTATTTATTTTCCTTTATCAGTAAAGTGTGCACGTTTTTTTTTGTCAGTAAAATATATATTTTTCTTTTGATGAAAAAAAATTATTATTGAAAAAAATAAAAAAAGTAATTTTTAAAATTACTTGGTCTAGTACATAATATCATGTTTTATTTATTAAGTTCTATGCCATTTGAACATAGAATCTAGCTCTATGTACGGGTGTTAATAGGCTAGGTTGACCAGGCCTGCCATCTGACTTGCTTGATTTGGGCTGGAGATATGGAGTAATAGGCATAATTTGAAATTAGTCTTAGATCCAACTTAACTCATTATTAGTTGGGCTGAATTTGGATTAGGCAGTGGGCTTTAAAAATCTAAACCATTCAAAGTCCAAAAGTCGGCTATCCCAATCAGGAAATTGAGAATAAGCGGGAATGTGCAACTGCAAAAATGGACTTGATAATAAACCCACTTAGAGATTAGACCAAGGGTACCTCTTTTTATGGGCATGCATTCTCTGAAAGCGCCTACATCTCAGACGCCTTGAAAATCATTGACTACTTCAGATCATTTGGTGGAGATCGTCTTTCACCCCGATCTTCCATAAATTGGATAGGGAGATCATGGCGCACCTATCAGACGGTCAGTTTTTGTTTCATGTGTTACAAATCCTCAAAAAATGGCCCTTACGCCCTAAATCTAGTGAAACCCATTGACAGATTGAGATCGGACGATGCAGATTATTTTTCACACCAATCTTTCACACAATCAATCTTGATATCAATGGTGTACCATCATATCAGCTTTGAATGTGTTGAATCAGATTATAGAGATCATGTTTTGTGGTAATTTTTGGCATCAAAGATTTTTATACCATGGCCTTTAGATTGCTTAGATGGCGTTCAACGTGTTACAAGTCTCAAAAATACCATCTTTCTTTCTAAACTATTTGTTAAAATTATAAAATAAAGAAGAAAAGAAGAAGATGAACGATAGAAAGAAGAAGACATATTGCCACAATCGATTACATTGTTTACGGCTTGTTACGTATTCTCACACAAGAAAGTGTATAAATAAGATTACAAATATAACCGTCAGCGGTTATCTAGAAGTGGGTATGAACATGGGTAAGTGGATAGTTATCTAATAAGGTATATTCTAATACTCCCCCTCAAGTTAGAATTTGAACATGAGAATATCCAACTTGAAAGATAAATAGTTATGCAATTACGTAACAACCACAAATATTCATGATATATCTCTCAAACTCAATCTTGCTTGTTGGTGGTCACCGCTTGTCTATGAAGTCCATCACTGTTGCATCCCGCTCATCTTAGAGTCTGTTGGAGCCGGTGGCTAGATCAAGTCTGTCATGATCTCTCCCAACTACCAATCATATGACAAGTCTCTTTAAAGAGATCTTGAAAAAATAAAGATCCTGAAAAAATAAAGATCCAAAGAAAATGGGGGAAAAGACATCCACATAGATACAGAAGGCCAGAGAAAATATGAGAAAAGACATTTACGTAGAATATAGAAGGCTAGAGAAGATATAGGAAAAGACATCCACATAGAGTATAGAAGGCAAAGAGAAACTATGATAGTAGAAGCAATGTAAGGATCATGGCTCTGATACCATGTTAAAATTATAAAATAAAGAAGAAAAGAAGAAGATGAACAATAGAAAGAAGAAGACATATTGCCACAATCGATTACATTGTTTACGGCTTGTTACTGTATTCTCACACAAGAAAGTGTATAAATAAGATTACAAATATAACCGTCAGCGGTTATCTAGAAGTGGGTATGAACATGGGTAAGTGGATAGTTATCTAATAAGGTATATTCTAATACTATTAGTCACGACACTAATCTCACTAATCTCCTGTGTAAGTTGTAACCCCTCAATATAAATTTGTGTTGGATAGCCATGTTCACGCCTACCCAATTACTGTGGGTGCCTACATAAAAAACCCATTGACTCTGTTGAATCAGATGATGGAGATCAATTTTCATCCAAATCTTCCACCCGCTTGATCGTGCCATTAGACCATCAGCTTTCCATTTCATGTGACACAAATCCCAAAAAGTGAATATAAAATCAGGTTTGAGCGCGATGAGTCCCACATGATTTTTGAGTCACTTTTTGGGATCCGTGTTGAGTGGAATAAAAAATTGATCATTTTTATGGTATGCCCATGATCTCTCAATCTTATGAAAAATTGGGATGAAAATTGATCTCCATCGTCCAATTCAACTGAACCAATGAGTTTTTTGTGTAGGCGAGAACCTTGTTTAATGTCACCCATGATCATGATCTTGTGTGCATTGGCGTGCCATCAAACCGTCAGTTTTCAATTCATTTCATCTGGCACAAATCCAAAAAGTGAATCTAAAATCACTTTTGAGCGTGATGTGTTCCACTCCTTTGAATTAGATGGAGATCGTTTTCCGTCCTAATCTTTCACACAAGGGATCTTGAGATCATGGGTGTACAACAATTAGTTTTTTTTTCATCTTGCAGGCATCCCAAAAAAGTAATAAAAAAATCATGTTTTTGGGATGTGTGCCACGTGAATAAAAAATGACCGTCCAATGGTACTTGAAAATCTTTGGCTGTCAAGATTGAAAAAATGTCTAAAATATGATTTTCGGGCCACTTTTTGGAATGCGTGTAACGAAGAATAAGAAACTTACCATCTGATGCTAAGCCTATGGCCTCAAGATCCCTTATGTAAAATATTGGGGTGAAAAAAGGTCGCTATCATATGATTGAAACCAACCAAATGAGTTTAGCATATATAACTCGAGAAATTGGGTACATCATTAAAATGATCCCCATGGTCTGATATAAAGAAGCCTATGGTTTTTAGGTGTAGTTGAAGAGGGAGGGAGTTAGTAGCATCCCCTTTTTTAGTCTTCCAAACGCTTTAACCCCGCTACTCAATCTAACCCTTAAGTACATCCGTCATGGGCTCATGACTGATGTACTATTTTTATGTACTGAAGTGACCTTCAAATCTTATTACGAAGAGGCTAGATCAATCCTATTTTAATTGGAGAAAATAGGGATTTGACAGAAATCATTAATAAGGAGTTGTTTAGTTAGATTAGATTTCGAATCATGCTAATTAGAAGTCTAGTTAGATTTGTAACCATCTTAACCTAACCTAACCTAACCTACCATGGCTTGAACCACCCGAGTTGGGTTGAGACCCAAGGCCTGAACCATCTCAAACTAACTTTATCATGGCTGAACTATTTGTGTTGAGATGAGCCCTAAGTCCGGATTTTTTCAATAATATCTCACCTTTGGCTCAAGCCAAACTATTTCTAACTTCTCAATCGTCTGAACCATCTATGTTGGGTCACACCTTGTTTCGTACTAAGCCAATCTTAACTTTTGGATGGTACGAATCCTCCATGCCGTGCCATACCCTCGGTTCAGATTATCCCAACTTCTCAATGGTCTGAGCCATCCATATCGGGTCACACCCCTGATTCGAAAGAAACTAACCTAATTTCTTAATAGTTTGAGCCCTCTATGTCAGGTCACACTCCTGATTTTAACCAAACAAACCTTAACTACTCAATAGTTTGAACTCTCCATGTCGAGTCACACTGGTTTGAACCAAACTAACTTTAAACCCTCCATGTCGGGTCACACTGGTTTGAACCAAACTAACTTTAACTTCTCAATGGTATCAACCATTTATGTTTAGTCCTACCCTTGGTTGGAACCAAATTAACCTTAACTCAAACCATTTTAATCATAACTACATATGAGCCAAGGTCCTACCTAATGCTAACTCTAACTCTAAGAGGTCACAATTACATGAGCTAAGACTATCCCTAAAGCTATTTGGGTCCTTTCAGATATGAACTTTTTTAATATCAGTAATAATTTTTCAGACATGAACTACATTAGAAGGTAATAACTGAACAATAACACTTAATCTTGACGACAACAGTAATTGTTGAAAGAAGTTCATCACCAGTAGTACGAAGTTAGAGATATCAAATCATCAAGTAAATAAATCTTTGAAAATTGAAAAAATAACCACAAATCAATTTCAAAAGACTGTAAAATATCAATAGTTCCAAGGATAAAAATGCCCGAGAACCAGCCAACACCAGACTTAGTAGTCTTGGTCCACAGGGTCAAAGTAAAGACTCTTGAAACCCAATATGCTGCTCAAAAGAAAATCATAAGAAATTTTATTTTATATATATATATGAAAATAAAAATTAGAAGATTCCTGTTGTAGTTAGGAATCCTAATAGGCTTGGACTCCAAATAATATTAGATAAAGGAAGTTTCCTTTAACTTAGTCTCTCATTTCTAGGACTTAATTCGTTTAATTAGCTTGAAGAGTCTAAGTTTAATTAGAAGTGTAGTTATAGAAAATTATATAATATAGAGATACATAAAGAAGAACATAAGGGTAGATAGCGCAACTTACGGGTATTTTGTTAATAAATTATGAAAACACTAAAATTGACAGAAACAGAAGGACATTCGTGCTTTTATATAGTAGTAAGGATGTAGTTACATTGTACATAATTTTTATCAATCCAAGCTATCCAAGTGGCAGAGCATCTTATTACTGTCGTGCAGTTCATAAATCATGTCATCGAAATCCAAATTTTAGATTTCGGTTGAA
Source organism: Chloranthus sessilifolius (assembly GCA_021018995.1). Lineage (NCBI taxonomy): Eukaryota > Viridiplantae > Streptophyta > Magnoliopsida > Chloranthales > Chloranthaceae > Chloranthus > Chloranthus sessilifolius. The sequence continues at coordinate 97,267,826 of CM037592.1, forward strand.
ATCATAAAATTTTGGCTGAAATTTCAAATTTTCGATCGAAATCCAAATTATCGGTAATTAATGTATGGGGGAAAATTTTTGGTCGAAATTCAAAATTTTAGATTTCGGTTTTAGTTTCGAACATGCCCGAAACCGAAATTCAACCTGAAATTTTGATCATTGATCTGTATCATTGAATCTAAGCATTTCAATACAATCCTGTATAAGAAATGAAGAAGCTTACATTAGACATGAATGGTCCATGTTAGATTTCAAAGATTTAATAGTTTGAATTCTCAAATGAGGATTTTTTTTTGGCGGAATCATGATCTTATGATATTTAGCCACTTGGGCAATTTAGATTGGCCAATAAAAAAGGGCCACGTGGCCCAAAAAGTGGCGCAATTAGGCTTCCATCTTAAGCTTGAGGTTAGCTCACACTAACCAAACAAACTGAGCTAGAGAAGGTGATTATGATGATTTAAGAACTTGCCAATTGCTACTATTTTATAGGGTCACCGGCTTAATTAGATTATCAAGCTGAGGAAAAGTTTTTGTATCCAGTAAAGTCTATGGTACGCTGAATTCCACAGTTTTGAGAACCCACGAGTCTCTGTGCCAGTCATCTATTGTAAAGATTAAGTACTCATCAGTTTTTATAATCTTCTAACGTCGGTGAGCAGAGTCTGATCCAATATTTCTTATTCTTCTTTTCTCTTTCTCTCTCTCTCTCTCTCTCTCTCTCTCTCTCTCTCTCTTCGTTTTCGGATTTCGGATTTCGGATTTCGGATTTCGGATTTGGAGTTGAAAAGATGAGCGACGACGAGAAGAAGAACCCATGGCGGAGAAAACAACCCATCCAAGAAGACGACGATGAAATTAGGGTTTGGAGAATTCTCGTCTTCGGCTTGATTGGCGCCACCGCAACCACCTTCATGGTCTCATTTTTTTCCTTTTCCTATTGGCTTTGTTTAGTTGTGAAGAATCAACAGATCTTCTAATTTGATTGATTGCTTACATGTCAATTTGCGGCGTGAGCTTGTTTTACGTATGATTCGTTATAAATTCAGCTTTAGCGAGTTTCTAAACTTTGGGAATTAGAAGTTGCAGTCTTTCAATTACCTGCGAGGTAACTTGATTTAGAGTAGGAGATTGCAATTTTGTTGAAAAATTAGGGTTAGAGTTGTTTACATTGGAATTTTTCATAATTATTTTGAAGATTGAAATTTTTTTGGTTTGATTTAGCTTAGCGAGTTACTGAAGTTTAAGTATTAGAAGTTACAGTCTTTCAATTACATGCGAGATAACTTGATTTAGTGTCGGAGATTGCAATTTCGTAGTAAAATTAGGGTTAGGGTTGTTTACATTGGAGTTTTTCGTAATTATTTTGAAGGTTGAAGTTTTTGGTTAGATTTCTGTGTATAGTATATACCTGATTTTTTATACAAATCTGATATATAAATTTGTATTGGAATTTGCAATGTGAAAATGGACCCATGTCGGTTTCAATAATACACAAATATAAACGAAACTCGCCCTAGAGCCTCCATTTCTTGGCTGAGTCTCGTGTATTAGCTCGGTTGAGACATGCATATCAGCTGAGTTGCATGTACATTGTGGTGTAGCGATTTAGACGAGTCAGGCAACACTTACTTCGGTTGCCAAGTCTGAGTCAGACAACTCTTTGACAGTGCCATGCCCTTTGTTAACTTTATATATAATTTTTTGAATATTTTTTTAGTTTATTACAATTCTTTTTTGTATGGACATGTCTGGGAGTTCAGCTTGTATCAGCTTGCCAGATTAGACTCATCGACATCATCAGATTCTGACATTTAATTTCATCTCCATGTAACATTAGAACTTGACTTCGTTTTGGTGGTGACTGAGTACTAAACTAGAACCATGTTTTGAAACATTTGATATAACTGGATCACGCTTTATAATGTTGTGATCTGATATTGAGGTGCATTTGACAGTACTTTTGATGTCATCTTAGTGCGCCTGAGTGGGTGAGGGTGTGTTATGTGTGGCTACGTCCTATGTGGTTGCATAGGTGTAGTGCATGTTGGGTTTACAACAATGCTACTAGTTAATGAAGTCAAGGAAGGATTTATATATATTTTTTTTGAGAATGTAAGGAAGGATTTATCATACCAATTGAATCATATATTACTGTAAAATAAGTTAAAACTTCATGAGATATTTATAGTTGTATACATTTTGGGACAAAATGGAATATTTCTGTAACAATCTAAAAAATGTTATTGAAGTACATTCAAGATTGATAGGATTACTTTAATCGTATCTGATGGTTTGGGTGATCTGGCAGGTTGGACGGTTTCGCAGAACTTATGACTGGCTCAACACTCAGGTACACGCCTATCCAACAAATTTAAGGCATATTGCTACTTGGTATCTTAGATGCTCTTAATTCTGAAGTTCGCACTCATGTGTCTAATTGAGGGTCAAGTAAAAAGTAGCATCGAATGTTTTATTTATTTATTTAAGCCGCATAATTTATCGATTAAGAAAACATAACAGAAAATACTCCAGAGATTTAAATGTAAACTAGTAACGGAAATTAAGTGGATAATTAGGTGTTTCTCATCAGAACATATTTTTATTGGGACAATAACATGTGCTACAAAGGCCTGAGGAATGGATGAAGAGCATTGTGTTCCCTTTTATAAGAACAAAGGAGACATTCAGAATTGTTCCAAGTAATTATTGAGGCATTAAACTGATGAGAGAGAATAGTAGAAGAACGACTATGGCAAGAATCAAATGTATCAGAGAACCAGTTTAGATTTAATGCCGGAAGATTAGCAACGGTTTCCTATGGAGGCAACTTATGAAGAAGTTTAGAGAGAGAAGGAAAAAGCTACATATTGTCTTTATTGATTTCGAGGAGGCTCATGTTAGAGTGCTGAGACAGATAATCTGGTGGACTCTGAGGAAGAAATGCATTCCGAACTTATATATTGAGATTATCCAAGACATGTATAAGAGGGTGGCAACTAGTATAAGAACGCCGTGGGGATAGGAGTTAGTTCCTTGTCGGAGTTGTGCCGCATCAAGGATCTGCCTTAAGCCATATTTGTTTGCCCTGGTCATGGATGCTTAACTATAGACATACATGAAGAGATCCCATGGTGCATGTTATTTATGGATGGCGTTTTATTAATTGCTCAAAAAAGGAAAGAAATGATGATAAGATGGAATTATGGAGAAAAGCTTTGGAGTCTAGGGGTTGAAAAACTAGCAGAACAAAGATGGAATACATTGAGTGCAAATTTAGTAAACATGATAGCCTGGATTTGGTTAAAATAGAAAATCATTTAGTGCCACATTGCCATATATTTTCCTATTTAGACTCTACTTTACAATCAGATGGTGGATTTGAAGAGGACGACTAAAATAGGATTCATGTAGGTTGAATGAAATGGAGGCAAGCAAGTGAAGTATTGTGCGGTCCAAGAGTCCTACTTAGATTGAAGAGACATTTTTATAAGACGGCTGTTAGACCTTCCATGTTATATGGTGCAGAATGTTGGGCTACGAAAAACTTGCAAGAAGATAGAGTACATGTGACCAAGATGTGATATTGAGATGGATATGTGGAGTAACAAGAACGGATAAAATTAAGAACGAGTATGAATAGAAAATTTGAGAGTCTCACCTATAAAGGAAAAAATTAAGGAATGTCGTGATTTGGACATGTTAATCGGAGGCACAAAGCAGTCCTTGTAAGGAAGGTTGAGACACCACAAGCACAAGGAAGTAGAAGAAGAGGAAGACCAGTGATGACCTGGAGGGTAGCCGTGAGAAGGGATATGAAGGATTGCAAAGTTACAAAGAGCTTAGCGGTGATCAGAAATGAGTCAACACCGAACCCATATAGATGTGATAAGGCTATGGTGATGATGATGATGACGACAAAGGCATTTTTCTACTGCTTGCCGGTGGCTACCTATAGTAGACTCATACTGAAGGGTAGTGAAATAAAGTGAGTTATTTCCTAGTTGAGTTGATGAATGACTTGCAATGATGATTTTCTCATATGTCTCAGATCTATTGTGAATACTGTATATTCTGTGAATGGGAGATTATTCTTTCTATTGACTGCTGAGACACAAGTTGATATACTCTATAAGTAAGTGGCTCAGTATATGGTTGACATGAGCTACTGGCCAGGTAGAAAAGTCCAAAAAGCCAAAAGCGAGTAGGAAACCATGACCCCATAGGTTCTAATTTTGTTTATGAAATTTCCGATGTGAGACACGAGATTAAAGTGCCTCAAATAAGAATTAAAACATAGATTTTGTGTTACCATGGAGATATGTTAAAAGAATTTATGTTTCTCTTAAAAAAATCTGAAGAACAAGTATCATCCTGTTGAGAAGTCATCAATGAATGTGAAATTGTTCAAGTCCAGTATTTTAATATTAATTAATGCTACTTCCCTTGTCATTATAAAATCTATTCTAATATCAAATTGTTTTCGTACTTTTGTAGCCTCAGTTTTTTATTGAATTTGACATTCGAATAAAAAAATTATTCATGGTTGATTGAATATGTTTAGGATTTCAATCACGTATTGGTTGTCAATGTTGTAGTATTCTTTAATTTGAAATTGCAAACGAAGAGTTCACATTATAATGAAAGCAGAATACTATGAATCTTTTAGTCCATAAATTGGATAAGCTTGGATCTTGAAAAATTACCCATGTACATCTATTTCTTTTTCATGGTATTTTAATGTTGCCAGATGTGGGTAATAAACTGTCAAATTGTTGGCTTGGCTCCAATTCCTAGTGTTCCAATTTAGAATAAACTACTAATTTATTACTACACTGTGATTTATACATATAAATTGCAGATATAAGAGGGGTTCTATTTTTGGATGGTGAAGACTTTTTTTGCAACTTCTTTTTGGTTCATGTTCTGGTTTTTGACCTATGTTTGAATAACTTTCTGACAACAACTGCATCTCACAGACATTCCACAATCACTAAATAGAACAAAGAGATGAAATATCCTTTTTGAAAAAACGAGAAAATAAAGGAGATCACAAGTATCTAAATCTGGAGTTATTTTCCTTCAACTATAAAAAATAAGACTATAAGAGTCATCTACTGGGCACATCCCCTTTGTTGTATATTTACAACAGTTTCAAATAATACCATAATAGTAGATTGTTCTAGTTTATACTCCATAGTTTATCCGAACCTTGAATAAAACTTGAGATTCTAAAAAAGTCCTAAATTACGTAAAGCACCTGCCCGTGTGTCCATACTCATGTGATCTAGGGATGGTTTGCCATGTGAGGTCTGTTTTACAGCTCTCTCGATTCTCTGTCTTTTTTTTTTTTTCTTTTATTTCTTTGGATACTTCGTATGGAGCTGGGCTGCATCATTTTCTAGAAGTATCAAATGAGTAAACTGTACTTGATGAATAACACCTGTTTAGCCATCTTATTTTGGCTTGTTTGGTTTCATTTGTTGGGTAATTGAATGAAGACATGTTCGAGTAGGAAACACTTGATATGGTCTTCTTTTTGAAGCCATGGCATCCTAATCACTCGATTATTCATAAACAAGAAAGAATAATACTTGCCTACTTGTTACCATATTATATAAAGTAGAAACAAAATGCATCACTCTGATAACTTGCAAATGAAGAGCTTTTATCACATTATTACTTGATAATCATAATATTACGTGATAATCTTTATAATTTGTATTCGAAAATTACTACATTTCCTTTCTAATGTTAAACTGTTCATTTTTTGTTCCTTTTCAATCATGAAAGCTGAACAGGTCACAGTATTGGAGTGCAACCAGCAGTTCAAATCGATCAAGTTTCAGGGAAGAAGCATGGAAGAGATATAATCGTCGAATGCAAGAAGAGCATGAGGAAGAAATGGAGAGAGTGGTCAGATTAATTTCCTTTCTGATTTTATTTATTTGTTTTAATGCTTTCCTTTTATGACTACTTGTTGATTGCTGGATTTGGTTAACACAGCTGCCGAACTGAGAAAGATCAGAAAAAAATGAATTTAGGCTGTTGATATTTCCACTCCCACTTGATGATGTATCCACGTAATTTTGCTGTTCAGTAAACTTTAGGAACAAAATAACCTGGTGCTTTTAAAAGCAGTGAGCTTTCAGTCTCAAACGATCATGTGGGGCATTTTTACCAAAGTTAGCTAAAAAGCTAAAAGGGTGATACATAAAAAAGCAGGAGCAGAAAAATCAACAGCCTTAATTGAACAGCTTATCTATTACTGTTCATTTTTTGAGAGAAATTATAATTAAACATGCCTGCTCTCTACAAAACAATAAAAAACCAGTAACTTAATGAAGTAAATGCTGCATAATGTTAAAACCTTTATTTATTTAGGCTAAGGGAGCATTCCCTGTTCCTAATTCATCTATTTGTGGCACAGTTTACTTTGTAGGGGATGGTTCATGAAGCATTTATTGCTCACATTTGTAAAACTAAACATTATGTTCTCTAATGCTGTAATATCTAAAAAGCACCCTTATTTATTCAGCTCACCTATTGTCAATACCTAGCCGTCTCAAGAGAGACCCTGCTGGAGCTTTGTACTAGGGTAAACCTATTGATGTATAATCTTGATTTGTGGCAATTCTGATTCCAAGCATCTTTTGTTTCCCACTTCCATCTGCTGCCGACTGCTCACTCTTTGTTCTTCTTGCTTTGGGTCTACAATCTTGGGCTTTGGTTTTGTTGATCCGCTATAATTTCTCTTCGCTCACTTTTTGTGTGAGAGCTAAATCATTAATATATATATATATATATATATATATATATATATATATATATATGTAGTGTTTCTATTCCATTTTGAATTTTGGGTGGTAGATTGTACATAAGATAAGATACATAAACAGATTTGATTCGGCTAGATTTGATAGGCGGGGGGCTGTGGTACCCGGATTCGGTTCTAGGAGGATGCTTGGGTGGAGGGTGATTGATGCAGGATGGCACCGTAAACTACGTGAATGCGATGATTAACTGCTTGCCGAAACTAAATCGAATTAATTAAGCAATAAATCTGAAAATATAATAGATACCTTAGGCGTTCGTAGTCCTCCATGTGAAGAAATCACGTTGGTTCGAATAGGGTTCAGCCTTTGTGCTAGATCCGTTAGGTTGCAGCGTGGATCTATCATAGAGATAGAACTCTAGATTTTCCCAGATTAGGGCACTCACGATTCAAGGATGAAATCTCTGGTCCTTCTATGGTTTACGGAGTCGGGTCGAATCAATGGAGTAGGGGAAAGCTAGGGTTTTGGAAGTCGGGTATTTGGATGGGAGATGGCAGATTTGGGTTGTTTGAATTAAAGCTAGGAAGATGGGTTAACAGGATAAAGTAAAACAAGGATAGATTGTGGGCTTCACACCCTTGGCTTCACACCAAACCCTTCTCGGGAAGAAGAATCACTCTTCGAAGAAACTCATCTCAAGTTCCAAAAGCAAACGCTCATTCATTCAATAATCAGTAATTAATTACATTGTTTTTCTTAAGGACTTTATATAGGAGTCCTTTCAAACAAAAATAAAACCCTAAAACAAATACCAAAAGGACAAGTTTGCCTCTCAAAATTAAGTTCGAAATTAAAATACCAAAATAAAAAGAAACTGCGCGATTTGGATCGATCGAAAGTGAAGTTCGATCGATCTAAATTGAAATTCGATCGATCGAAAGTGAAACTCGATCGATCGAAAAAAAAAACATATATCAAAATTCGTCGCAGAAATTCGATTGATCAAAATTAAAACTCGATCGATCGAATGGAAATTCGATCGATCGAGTATATAATTCGATTTTCATTCGATCGATCGAATTATATACTCCAGAACGTGTGTTTTTCCTCTCGCTGTTGTTTGATCGATCGAAACAAGAACTCGATCGATCGAAATTTCAATTAGATCGATTGAATTTGCTGTGTTCCTCCACTTTCTCCAGAATTTCATCTTTCGCCTAGTTCTGATTTCCATTCCGCTTCTTCCGACATCGGTATACACGAAACGGTCCACATCCAACGTCTACGATGTCGGCGTCCCTGTCAGTGATCTGCTCAAAGTGTCATTCCTGGAGATTTTCGCAATATCAACTAATCAGCAGGGAATGATTTCTGAGTTTCTTTCGGCCCATAGTGGGGAAAGGGCGTGGGATGTCACCACGCGCAGACTCCTGAGAAGCAACGAGATGACCTCCTTCACTAGGCTACTCTTCATGATCTACGGGCTGCTCCCAAATCGGCAAGGTCAAGATCAGAGGCTATGGGCTACCAGTAAAGATGACATATTCAGCATCAAGTCTTACTTCCGGGTTCTTACGTGCCATCCGCTCATCATATTCCAAGGCGCAAGGTTGTGGAAGGCGACCTTTGAAACTTTGTAGAAAAAGAAGACGAAGAAGAGGAAGAAGAAGAATGTCACAACCAAACTCAAAGGGGTTGTAATGGCGCTGGTGCTTAGAGCGGGGGATTGGATTTGCGCGGCTTGTCGAAACCTCAATTTCTAGCGTAGGAAGGTCTGCCACCGTATAGGTTGTGGCTCAACCAGGGAAACGGGAGTGATCGTTAAGTCTGTCGATGAATCGATTCCCTGGAGGAGTAACCATCAACAATTGGTGTTCAAAGCTAGTCAGGTCAAGGACCTTAAGGATGGATGGTCTATTGCTGGTACGAGTTTCAAATGAGCTTTAGCCTCATTCACCGGGGGTACTAGCAACCACCACCGCGGGACATCCTTTGCTGATGTGGTTGGGAATGATGGTCAGAATTGGAGAGTGGAGGAGGTCGCTACCGGCATTGCTGCCATCTACGGTTCTGCACCATCTCACACCAGCGATGTGGGAATTAATAGAGCCAGGCTGGAATTTCATTCCTCCCAGTTTGGCTCTCTTGCGAAGAATCTACAACAGTATTGGGTGGTTTTATACAACATCAAGGATACACTATCGCTATTCCATTTACATCGATGGATACAAAGTTCATGGCAGTACTCAAAACGACCAACATTATCGACAATCACCAATACAAAGTTTCTACTACGATTCCCATCAGAGGAGGGAGCACTGGATCTCCGTTGCAAAAAGGCCTTCCGGATTGACGGAGCCTCGGTAGAATGCGGTGTTTGGGAACCATCAGTGGGTGATTTTCAGTTACAGTGGTGGGAGGGAGGAGTTTGGATCAGAGTTATCGAACTTCCAATCCATGCTTGGACCATCGAGGTCCTGAAGGGAACCGGGGATGCACGTGGTTGGTTCATCCTCGCGGACCGAAGCTCCGCCAACCTTTGGGATACTAGCGTGGTACATATCCTGGTAGCCGTAGGCTCATGGCAGCACATCCCCAAGTCGTGCGAGATTCGCCTCGGCGGCCAGAAACTCAAGGTCTTCATAGAAATGATGCTCATGGAGCGGGTGCTCGTTCCTTAGCAGCCGTGTGACGAAACCGCGAGGACTCGAAACGCCAAGGTAGACATACTAGGTGGTGCCGCTGAAGAAATCTCGCCGGTGATCGAACCAATCGGGGATGGGGTAGAACGGCCTGTCCCCGATTGGAGGTGTATCGAGGTGCTCGGAGGAATGCCTGCCCGCGAATTCGTCGTGCGGCGATATACATAGGTGGTCTTCCACGACGACGAGGGGCATTGCTCCCTCGAGGGTTGCCCGTAATTCTCATTGCTCAAGAGAGGATTTATAAGAGGGGGAGATTGCAGATGAAATCCAGGATCTAAATGATGGCTTACCTTTGTCCAAGGCTGGTGAAGGTGACTACGGGGACGAGAATTGAGCACCGGACCAGCTGAACCACAATAAACGGCTGGAGTTGACGCTGCAACACAAACGTCAAAGCGGCGTCGAGAAGGATCTCTCACTGTCGATGTTACTTTACAGTTGGGATCGAAGCATACTCCTTACAAGGAAAAGGACATCTGCAATCGAAGGAGGTTGGCGAGACGTTGTGGATGCCGGCGATGAGGGATGATGTCAATTGCCGTACCTGGGACCCGATGGAGACAGAAGCTTTAGGATGCCATGTATGGAAGAAATTTGCAGGCAGCAAAAAGGGCTTTAGGGTTTATCAACGAAGAGGAAGGATATATAAGAGGTCACGAGGGGGGAATCTCACTGGGGTTACGACACGCCATAATCCAAAGGAGGCTTCTGGAAGTCTGGCATCGGACCTGCGCAGAGTTGACTTTGGGCAACTCAAAAGGATAGTGGTAGGGGGTCTTTACGCTGGCACTGCACGTGACGCCCAAGACATGTGGCAGATAAGGGGTGCTTGCGCTCCCAAGTGGGAGCCAGCTGGCGGGTACTACCTCGCAAGGATCAAATATCGGCCGAAAACCGATAATTTGGACCGAAATTTCAGTCGAAATTTTGATCCTTGCTACCTCGTGGGTCATTTATAGCTCCGACCCGTGGGTTTTCATTTTGCAAATGGGTAAGGGTCCATTGGGACAACAGTCTGAGTCTCAGTTGGGTCGAATCTGTTGGGCCTAAGACCTCGGGCCTATGGGGAAACAGTGGAACAGAACTGGTTTGGGAGAGAGGGGGGAGTGACTTGGCGAGTTAAGGGCTCATTGAAACTCGACCTAGCACATTCATCGACTCCAACAGTTCAAGGGGTTGTCGATATTTTGAATTTGATTGGCGAGGTGTCGAATCAGATTGTTGACATCCATTTGCCGGTATGACTGACGGGGAGATCGATCGAGTATACTGAGATGGAGGAGGGACCCCTCTGTGGCTGCGGTTTACCGGACTCCACCACCAACGACAATCAGCTGAGGCTCTTGGGAGAGGGGACTGATGTTGAGATGGGTATGGCAAACGACATCGATCACCTCATTCGTGTTGGATGTGACCTTGGGATGTCTTTCAAGGGATCCGATGAGGCCCTCCAGAATGTGTTCCGGTCCATCTTGGTTAGTCTCAAGGAGAACAAGAAGAAGCAGCGGGGTGGGGCTCGGGAACTTGCAAGGTTACAATGGGGGATGTCGGATGGGTAAGGAGCAGGGGGTGCGAACCCACATCTCCTCTGATATGGGTAGGACATCTGCTAGCTGTTTATGAAGATGCTATCTTGGAACGTGAGGGGTATCTGCGATGGGAGCAAACGGGCCGAGGTTAAACAGGTGATCGATGCCCTCAAACCGGCCGTTATTACACTGCAAGAAACCAAGTGGGGCAGTTGCGACATGAGGAAAGTGGCGTCGGTGCTTGGAGGAAATCAATGGCAGTGGATGGGCGTTGATTCCGATGGCGCATCGGGTGGCATTCTGGTGGCATGGAATACACAGATAGTTGAAAAACTGGATGAGGAAGTGGGGATATATTCAACATCGGTGGTGCTTCAGAACAGGGACTCAGGGAAAGCGTGGATGTTTGCAGGTATCTATGGGCCGATTGTTGACAGAAACCGACCCGACTTCTGGATGGAGTTAGGTGCCCTCGCAGCTAGATGGGACCTCCCCTTTTGCCTAGGAAGGAACTTTAATGCGATAAGATGGGGTTTCGAGAAACAAGGTGGGCCGCTGGATATTGATGTAATGCGTGATTTCAACTCTTTCATTTCAGATTGGGAGTTGATGGATGTTCCGCTAACTGAAGCGCGTTTCACATGGTCGAATCTCCAAGAGAACCCTTCTCTGAGTAGGCTGGATAGATTCCTTTGCAATCTGGATTGGCTAGACATATTCCCGGGTGCAAGACTAGAATGCTTAGCCAGGGCTGTTTCTGATCACCGGCCACTACTTCTTACGTGCGAATCGTGTGAGAAAGGGTCGATTTCGTTCCGTTCCGATTCGAAAACATGTGGCTGATGGATGGGGAGTTTCAGGCGTCGATACCGGTTTGGTGGAGCGAACCGATATCTTCGGGGACGACTGCTTACAGATTCATTTCCAAACTACATCGTGTTAAAGCAAAAAGTAAACTGTGGAATAAAGAAGTGCACGGTATGGTCAGGTCAAGAAAGAGGCTCTGCTATTCGGCTGAAGGAATTGGACGATTTGGAGGAACTAAGAAACCTTACGGCGGATGAGCGCGAGGAAAGATACCATTAAAAAATGGAGTTCAATAGTGCGTGCATGCCGAAGAGGTAAGCTGGAAGCAAAAAGCCAAGGTAAGATGACTCAAAGAGGGAGATGCCAAGACCAAGTACTTCCATGCGGTCGCCAACGCGCGGAACAAAGCGAACTACTTGGGCAACATTGTAGTTGGTGAGGTGACTTATTCGGAGGAGGATGAGATCCGGGAGAACATAGTTGCGTTCTATAAGAAAATGTACAAGGATGTTGGTTTGCCTCGGCCTGAATTGGATGAGATATCATTTCGTTCTATCGCAGAGGAGGATCGGCTGAGTATGGAACAACAGTTCAGTGAAGAAGTGTGGAGAGTAGTCAGGTTTGGGGACAAAAACAAAGCACCAGGATCCGACGGTTTCACTATGGAATTCTTCAGATTTTTTTGGGCAATCATAAAGGCAGACCTGATGGAGTTTATGCACGAGTTCCACGCATCCGGCTTCATTGGGTGGAGTCTAAATTCTACATTCATCACCCTCATTCCCAAGAGAGATGGGGCTGATGACATTTCCGACTTCCGGCCGATATGCCTCACAACTTGTCTCTACAAGATTATAGCCAAGGTCCTAGCCAATAGACTCAAACCGGTTATGAGCATGATAATTTCGAACAATCAGGGAGCTTTCGTGAGGGGCAAACAACTGGTGGATCTGTTGCGGTGGCTCAAGAGACCATCCACTCGGCGCATCACAATCGCCGACTTGCTGCCCTATGGAAAATAGATATGGAGAAAGCGTACGATCAGATCAGTTGGGACTCCTTAGATGGATGAGGGGGTGATCAATGGCACTCCAGCAGGGTACTTTAAGAGTTTCAGAGGTCTCCGCCAGGGGGATCCACTATCTCCTTTCCTATTTAATATGGTGGGCGAAGCGTTATCGGAGATTGTATCGTGAGCCAGGCAAAAGAACCTCATAACTGGTATTAAGGTGAGAGCTCAAGGGAGACACATCTCGCACCTCCAATTTGCGGATGACACCAATATATTGGGGAAGGCAGAGGTTCCGGAGTTTAGGTCCTTGGATGATGTACTGTTAGTATATGAGGCTGTCTTGGGACAACATATCAATTTCTCCAAGTCGGTTATCACGGGTATTGGTACAAATGATTTAGGGATGGATTTTTACAAATATCGAGTGGCTGGGGGATTTAATAGGGATATTTGGGTCATTTGACTAAAATGCCCCAAGTATTAACTGAGTCAATATTTTAATCTCAGGGCATTTTAGTAAAATGACTTAAAGGCTAAGTATCCTATGTTTTTCTATATACATATATATATATATATATATATATATATATATTATTTTTCTTGAAAAGCAACAACTTAAGGAAATAATCGGCTTAGAAGCTTTTGCATTGCATCACCCCTTAAACCAACCTTTCCCAAAAGTCAAGAAAATCTGAACTTTAAATATGTGGTTGATCTAGTGAAAACTAGATCTACCCACTAGATTTACATTTTGGGAGTTTATTTATTTAAGATCTATCCTTAAATATGGTAGATCCTTAATTTTTAAGCCCAAATTAGGGGGTTTTGTGTTAAACCACCCTAATTTGAGCCTATAATGGGTCAAATATTGGGGTTTATGTGGGTCAATTTTGGGGTTTTTTTTAGCGAATATGTGGGTAAATTTTGGGGGTGGTTTTTTAATTAATGATAATAAGTTATTTATAAAAATAAATATAAAAACTTAATTTATTTATTAAATAAAAACTTAATTTATTTATTTTATAAAATTATTTATAAATACTTTATAAATAATATATGTTAGTAATACATGTGTGACATGCGTCACGTGTCATGGGGTATGTGACATGTGGCACATCAATTACATGTATGACACATCAATTACACATGTGTCACATACCCCATGACATATGTAATGGATGTGTCACATACTCACACGTGTCACACATGTCACACATACCCCATGATGCATGTGAAACATCAATTACAAATGTGACACATCAATTACACATGTGTCACATATGTAATCTAATATTTTAAAAATTAGAATAATATCAAATAAATTTTTAAATATAATCTAAACTTTTAAAAATTAGAATAATATCAAATAAATTTGATTTTCAAATGTATTCTAATATTTTAAAAATTAGAATAATATGAAATAAATATGGTAAAATGAAATCTAATATTTTAAAAATTAGAATAATATCAAATAAATTGCAAAAGTAATCTAAAATTTTAAAAATTAGAATAATATCAAATAAATTTGATTTTCAAATGTAATCTAATATTTTAAAAATTAGAAAAATTAGAATAATATGAAATAAAAATAGTAAAATGTAATCTAATATTTTAAAAATTAGAATAATATCAAATAAATTTGATTTTCAAATTTAAGCTAATATTTTAAAAATTAGAAAAATTAGAATAATATGAGTCAACATGCAATCAACATGCAATGATGTGTCACATCTAATATTAATACAATCGTTTGCTCATTCATACAGGTGAAATAAATAAATATGGTACATGAACAAGATCAACCTGACAGTACGACACAACAATTGATGGTGATAGACTCCGAATCAAATGCAAGCTTTATGGGAAGAAATTGCTGGGAGGAGGTATAACACGATTGAAGAAGCATTTGGCTTGCGTTAAGAGAGAGATAAAATGATGTCCCAATGTACCCAGAGAGGTGAAAGAAACTATCAGAGCCAGCATGCAGGCAACTAAGGGAAAGGAAAAAGCAGAAGCCGATCGGGATAGAAATGCATGAGAGAATAAGGAGGGGAGATCCAGAGTTTCTTGCACCTGGACCTGAGAATGATGAGGATGAGGATGTGGATGTGGTGACGACGAGTGTCATGAGGGAGAGTGCTAGAGAAGCACGATAGCGATGAGATCCGGAAGAAGTCGATTATCAATTTCGGTCCAACTTGAGGGGCCCATCCATGCCTGCTGTTGCTGGTGAATCTAGTCATAGGCCACATGTTGTTGATGATGAAGACATTCAGGAGACTGTCGGGTTGCATCGGTCAGCATTCGTGAGGGAGACCGGGCCGTCTACTGCAGGTCCCATGGATCCATTCATGTATCGGATAGAAAGCTCTAAACTAATTAAATTGAGTGCAACCTCACTGAAAAAATGAGGGAAGAGGCTTGGAAAATACAATCACATTCCGAGTTAGGCTGTGGAGTCGTCGTACTTTAAAAGTATGATTGATTCAAGTGCAGAAGCTGGTCCAGGAGTTAAAAAGCCTTCTGCATACGAGGTATCTGGGCCCTTACTAAATGATGAGTACGAGGAGATAGGAGCTTATGTGAAGAGTTTTGAGGAAGTATATGATGAGGGAGGTTGCACAATAATATGCGATGGATGGACCAGTCCTACAAGGAAGAGTTTGATCAACTTCTTAGTCTACAGCGATGCCGAGACAGTATTTCTGAAATCAGCTGATGCTTCTAAACACGCGAAGACGACTGATTACCTCTTTCAACTAATGGATAAGGTAGTTGAAGAGGTTGGAGAGAAGCTGGTTATGCAAGTGGTAACAAACAATGCTGCCAATTATAAAGCCACAGGAAGGTAGTTAATGTTGAAGAGACCTCACTTGTGCTGGACTCCGTATGCCTCTCATTGCGTGGACTTCATTCTTGAGGATTTGAGAAAGAGAAGCAAGGCACAGGCTATCATTCAGAAGAGAAGAACAATTACTTCTTACCTGTACAATAGTGACAAGTTGGTGAATTTAATGAGAGTTCACTAACAATGAGCTACTCCGGCCAGCGATTATACGGTTTGCGACACAATTTCTAGCTCAACTAAGCTTGGCTAGATATAGGCGTCAACTGAAAAGCATGGTGTCTTTCGAAGCATGGAGAAAATATGAATTAGAACTCCCACGATCAAATAGACCTGCTTGCAATGAAGTTGCCAACCTGATCCACAACCCCCAATTTTTGACAGATGTTGACCACCTGATCGCCGACACTACCCCGTTGGTGCAAGTGTTGAGACTGATAGATGGTGATGAGAAACCAACGATGGGGTATGTTTATGAGTCAATGGACAAGGCAAAATTGGTTACTAAACCAAATGCCCTACAAAATATAAACAATATTGGGCGATTATCGACAAGAGGTGGGATGCACAATTCCACCAGTACTTGCATGCCGCAGGTATAACATGTTAAACTGCTTATATAGTGATTTCTATTTATTTATTATTTTTCATATTATTCACTGTTTTCATATATTGATGAGATTGCTCATATTTTATGTATAGTACACTACTTGAATCTGGCCTTCCAGTATACGCGACGCTTCGAGTTGAGTAAGGCCGATGAAGTGTACAGTGATTTACTCAATGTGATCTAACGAATGCTTCCTGAGTTGGCGGACCAAGGTCAAGACATAAGAGATGTGAGTAATCATACCTTATAACTAATAAGTCAAATGTCATATGATTTGTTTATTGATATGTGGGCTATTATATTCCATCTTTGTAGATTGACATGCTCGGCAAGAAATATGAGACATTTGAGATGAGGTTAGCACAATCCCAAATCCAGCACGATAAACCCGCTGATTGATGGTAGCACTATGGACATGATGGTTCGATATTGAGATGGATTGCAATGTGCGTTTTATTGCAAACATGTTCCTCGTCCAACTGTGAGCAGAATTAGAGTACCTTCTCTCTCATTCACACGAAGACAAGTATTAATTAACTATGAAACAATTGGAAAAGTTAGTGTACTGCCACTACAACATGCGATTGAGGGTCAGGAATATGCAGATGATCAACCGTGGTAAGCAATTATATGAAGTCTTAGTTCATATAATTTTTATTTGATGTAATTGACGAGGCATATACTAATTCATCTATCATACAGATAGTGAATATTTTAATCCCATCGAGTTGGATTATATATTCACGGAGGATGACCCTTTGAATTAGTGGATCGAAGAGAGAGAAGAGCCAGTGTTGGATAGTGAGAGAACTGCATGGCTGGACAATGTTGCAAGAATAGCGGAGTAGACTTCCCAACGATCTAGGCGAAAAAGAAGATTAAATCGCCATTCAGTGGTTGAATCTTGTGTCGAAATGCAACCCAATAGTGATAAGAGGGATGATGACGATGATAATGACGATGATGGGGGTGTTGAGGGTGATGGTGGAGGCGATGAAACCCACGTTGGCACTAATGGTGGAAGGGATGATGTTGGTCCCTTTTATTCTTATGGGGATATTGCCGCATGGGATGATGAACCTGTAACAATGTTTGACACTCCTACATTTAGAGGTGGAGTGGTTGAAAGAAGAGGCGTCAGAATCTTCCCAAACACCACCACCACCACCACAAGATGATTTGGGTTATATGACTTCTAGCTTCGGGGGATTTAGTTTGCAAAACACCGAAGATTTAGCAACCAGTAACTCATACCGGCCTCAACTAACCTACCCCGTGCCATATGACTTCGTTGGCTAAATTTTTAGAGGACCGACCTTTACCTATTACACTGAGCCATATTCGTCGCTACTGCCTCAGTTTCAAGGGGGCACATATGATCATGGGTATCAATATGACCAATACTATAGGGAAAGCTTGCACACCGATGATGATAATCACGAGGGCCAAGAACTACCACGAAATTCAATGTGGCTTTTAAGTAAGCTTTTCATGTACAATGTACCTTTTAATTTTGATCATGAGTTATGTACAATGTAATTTAGGTTTTGCATTGATAAAATTCCGAAATATGCATCAAATAAGCCTTAAATAAATTTAAAACAAGTTGAAATAAATAGAAAATCATTAAATATAATTTTTATGATTTTTTTGGTATTTTTGGGGATTTTTTGAATAAATAAATAAATATGTATCAAACCGATACATTGAATGTATTGCTGATACATTGAATGTATTGGACGATACCCGATACGTATCGTCCTGGAGGTTTGGACGATACGTATCGGTTTTCCAGTATTTTGATCCATGCACACCAGTTTCCTTTTAAGAGGATATAGAAATGTATAGCTATTATAGCCATCCATAAAAATAACGCAATATACTCATATCCATAACGTATCCATATCTGGGATTTCAGAAGATGCTAAGGTGTGTCCTGGCTTTGATGGTGCATAGTTTCCATTGCATACTTGTTAGGTAGTAAATGCAATTATTTGTTTGAATTTATTGTGGTTCATTCTGAAAGTTTGAGATGATGCTATTATTTACTAGTTGACTCCGTCTGTACTTAGAAGCCTCTCTTAATGTTATTGAGGGGCAATTTATTTCACTTAATCATGTTAGATTCTCATCTTCTTCGTCTCCTTCTTGTCCGTATTTGATAGTCTACTTTATTGGAAGTCCTAAGAATAAAAGAGTACTTCTTCTGTAGGTGCATGGCATGCACTCTGATATAATGTAAGATTTCATCGATGCCTTTAATACTGCTAGCCATGCTGATGACATGCTCTCTGTGGACTAGAATTTTAGCCCTGAGTTCATACTTACTGATGACTCACTTAATGCTTCTAGCAACTGTATTTGTCTTACCTTCATTCGAGCATTATTTTATGTTGACTCATTAATTTGTCCCATTCTAGGAGCGTATAAGGCGTATGCAAAGTGTATTTAATAGAGAGAGAAATAAATATAAGAAGAACACTGAGAGCTGGGGAGATAATGGTGCTGGTGCATATCAGCATTTCCAGCGAGATGATTGGTATTGGAAGGCTGATCCATCTTACAAAGATTGGAGAGCTAACTCCCGAGCAACCCCTAGAGAAAATAGAACTTACCCACTGTCACACCACTACTCAGTTTTGGGCCTGGACAGGTACTTATGTATATGGAACTTTTCTGCTAAGCTGTGCACCATCTATTATTGTCAAATTTTTTGCATTGTATATATCTTGGTGATCTTCTGTTATTATATTCCCTTGGACGAGTTCTTCAAATTATTTATATGGATCTACTTTATATTGTATATATTACATTTTTCACCCATTCACTGGGAAATTCATTTCCCCTCCCGCACAAATCCTGCATTTCTACTTCCTGTTTGTCGTTTTTTTTTCCATGCATTTCCCAGACTCATTTCTCAATCCGGAAAATATGGTTGCACCTATAATATATTTATATGAGAGGTCACGTCTGTTTTGACTTATTTCTTCATTTTCACCATCATCAATACATTGTCCCGTTTATTTGGGGTCGGCTTTGTGAGTCTTATTCTCCACCCAATTCTGTTTAGTGCTAAACTCTTCGTTACTCCACTGTCCTTCATGTTGTTTTACAAAACTTCTTTCCAAGTTCTTATTGTCTGTCTCTTCCCTTTCTTCCTTGTGCTTCAATTGTTTCAATCCTTCATGCATGGGTTGTCTTAGGTCTCCATTGTACATGCCTAAACCATCTATTGCTTGCATATTTTTTCCTTGTGCGTGTATTCCTTGATTAGAAATGCCTGATAGTGTTAGACCTGTTAGCAGAAGTGAGGTACAAATTCAGGGTAAATAGGACATGATGATTCCATCTTGAAATAACACCAAAGGTAAATATTTGACCCATTATCCAATATATGTAATGTTCAAATGAAAATTTTGAAGGTACAATTTTTTATTATCAAGTTCTTATGGAAGTAATAGAAATGC
The DNA here is from genome assembly GCA_021018995.1 of Chloranthus sessilifolius. Classification (NCBI taxonomy): domain Eukaryota; kingdom Viridiplantae; phylum Streptophyta; class Magnoliopsida; order Chloranthales; family Chloranthaceae; genus Chloranthus; species Chloranthus sessilifolius. The sequence goes on from CM037592.1 coordinate 97,287,577, forward strand.
GACATGGGATCGATTCTGAAGGGGAGGAAGAGGAATGTAACACGAATAGATCTGTTTATTATGAAATTAACATTATTCTAAGTGACTTTTTTTGTTGGTTTATGGAATGTGAGAGTTTTCTCAATTTTAGTAACGCTAAAGTTGCTTGTCTCTCTCTCTCTCTCTCATTTGCTTTGTTGTTCATGATATAAATTTGTTTGAAGTGGAATAGAATAAATACTTTCTTTGGTTCCTCCGCGACTAAACTTCTATCTTCAGACCTACAACAATTATGCTAAGTGGGCATGGGTCAACGAATTGCTTCTGACACAGATAAATGTTCTAGGTTTCGTTGTCGTAGTGATGGGTGGGGAGAGGGGAAAGTGATTTAGGATGTTGTCTCTAAGAAGATTCTATGCGACCTTGATGCATAATTTTAAAACAACAACTAGATCAATTCATGCATCCGAACACAACATTGAAAATATATTGGACAGATAATCTAGAGTTTTTCGGAAACCCACTTTGCCATTGTACTACAAAGGATTAAGCGGATGAAAGAAACTTCAATTTGTCCCTTGCTCTATATGGAGAAAGATGTTATGATTAACTGTTCTTCTCTTCATCATCAAGAGCACCATCCTCAAGGTCCCTAGCTGCATTCCTTTCTTCACTAGTGAGACTTTCATTGAGAGAGGGTTACCCTGAATTTTAATCTGCATATCCCGGAGGTCGGCCTCGGCCTTTTTGGTTTTCTCTCCTGGAACTGCCCGAAATTGTTGGACGTCCACCCCTTAATGCATATCTTAGCTTTCTTAAGCTTCATCTGAACCTTGCTCATTGGGTTGCCATATGAAGTTCCATGCTTTATCAATCATCCCTCTGAATCTTCTCTCCCAAACAGGAAAATATTCAAAAGACACTTGCCCCGAATTAGTGGTCTGCAACATTCTCACTACCATTGCCGATTGATCAGAAAGCTCTGACAAGCAATATTCAACATATCTAATTTGGTTACAATTAATCCAGGTTGCATTAACTAGTATCCACTCCAATCTACAATGCATGCGTCTTGTGGGAGACTGGGAGCTCTATTATTCCAAGATAACATATTCCAACCACTATTTGATCAGTGAGAATATCTATCGATGGCTTCATTGAACTTTGCCAAAATTCTTGATGGAATCGGATTTCCACCAATCTTCTCGTTATGGAATCGGACTGTGTTAAAGTCACCTCCACAAATCCATGGTCCAGCAGTTGAAGGTGCTAGGTTGCTCCACTAACTTCACCATGGATGAATTGAGACGATTAGATAATTTACAAACTACATAGGAGTTTGGATTCCAGAGAATCCACCTTTCCTAGCGTAGGCGTATTCTAATTATTCATTGCATTCCAATTTCTGTTGATGGTTATACAAAAACTCTGGAATTTATTTTCACGCACTCTGGTTTCCAGAAGGGCAACTGCACCCAGATTATTAGTTCTTATTAACTTCCTAACCTCTGCTTCTAGCAGGTTTATTCAGATCCTGAAAGTTCCAAATTCCTATATTGTGCACATCATTATTTACCGAAGAGTTCAGATCACACCGATCGTTTCTTTTCATGCTTTTGATCTGGTGGTCCTTGAGATCTGCACAGATTTCTTAGGCTATCCACCTGTTGCTTTCGAAGAAGTTCCTTTCTTTCCATATACCCCTTAACTTTTTGTTTGGTCAACCTCTGACAAGGCAACACGACATCTATTCTACCCTTCCTGAATTTGCACTTACCTATATATAAAATTTATAAAACTCTTCTCACGTCCAATATTTGTATTAACCTCAAGGGGTCAGGCGAGCTGGCCAGGTACCTGCCTCCAAAAGCAGGAGACCTGAGTTCGAGTCCCTTCCCCCCCTTGAGGCCACCCTAGGGATTTATATCCCGTGCTGATGCGGCATGTGCTAACTTGGGGTGTCGGGTGCTCTAAGAGGCTCGGATACCCAGGTTATGAAAACAAATTGTGCTTTCTCTCTTCCGGCCGAATCATCCAAGCCTCTAGAATCCGTTACTGAATTTTCAGACACTGAATTTCACAAATTTCTACCTTCCAAAGATAGCGGTGAGAACTTATTCAAATTAGGTCTATTCGAATTCAAACTCCTTCATAGTTTGTCGATAAGATAAACCACAACCTCTAATTTCCGGATGGTCCGCTGCATTCAAATTTTGTTCTTTCGAATTATTGGTGCCCTCGAGATCCGTGTCGATACTGACGGTGGTAGATCCATCTCTATCCTTATGCTCAGGAGCCTCAGGCGCAACAGGATTCTCCTTATGTATGATGATGTTAGTATTTTTTTTCCTGTGCAGTTTCACCTTTTGTCGAAGCCATGAGTCAAAATCTCGAAAATCCGGTACGTATCGGTCTGCCCCCAAACCAATATTTATTGTTTGTATCATCCGATACATTGAATGAATCGGCCGATACATTGTTCAATGTATCAAAGGATCGATATATTTTTTTTAAAACCGAAATTTCAAAACAATTTCAAATTATCATCCGATACAGACAATAAATTCAAATTATCGTTCGATAAGAATTATAATTTCACTGTACCGACTGATAGTTTGGCCGGTACGTTATGGGGTCAATACATTGCACTGTATCGACCTAGTGTCTTCCGAAACCGATACATATCAGACGATGGATCGGTTTCGTCCCAAAATTTGAATGAGGGTCGAATCCCCATTCTCCCACATGGCATCCTTATCACCATCCTTATTCACTACTCTCTACTCCATCAAAGGGCGTTTTCCGCTCATCGGACACTGGTCAGATTTGTGTTGAAAGGTAGAACAGATCTTCTGATTAAAACTCTCCCGATTTTCTTTTTCAATCTAGCTGGCGAAATTTAAATGCTGCAGATACTTCAATACAAACTCCTGGACAAGTAATGCGAGTCCTTTGTGATGTAGGGACATCTGAATGTAAAGGAGTCCCTATAATACCAGCTGATACTGGTACGTGCCGGTATCGGTGGCCAGCGGTACACAATACGTACCGTTGTGCCGCTGGCCTGTAGGCAATATTTTTTTCAATTTATCGGTGATACCGGTACGTATCGGAATGGTTTTGAGGGTGGGCGATACATATTGGGAAAATGAGATTTTGACCCATGGTTAGGGCTGTCAGGTTGGGTCAAAATTTTGGCTGCCCGACAAGAAATCTGCATATGCCTGACCTGACCTGATCCAATGGTGCAACGCCCCGATCCGACCTGACCCGATAGTGCACTAAAGCCAACCTGACCCAAAAACCCGACCCATGGTTAGGGCTGTCAACGGGTCGGGTCGGGTCAAAATTTTGGCTGCCCGACAAGAAATCTGCATATGCCTGACCCGACCTGATCCAATGGTGCAACTGACCCAATCCAACCTGACCCGATAGTGCACTAAAGCCAACGCAACCCAAGAACTTGACCTGACCCGAAAACCCTGGCCCAGTAAAAACCTCTATTTTTATAATTGTTTAATTATAGAATATCGGGTCGGGTCGACCCGGCACATACCCGACCTGACCTGACCCGACGAAACTTCTTGGTCGACAGACCTGACCCGATCCAAAGGGCAGGTTGGATGTCTCATGCCCACTGTCCCCCGACCCGACAAGCCAATTTTATGTACCCTCCCCGGTAAAATATCAGGTCGGGTCGTGTTGGGTATCGGGTCGACCCGACCCGTTGACAGCCCTACCTATAGTGCTCCCAATTCTACTTGGAGTTTTAGCTGACCAACAGTGCAGAGGCAGGCTAGGGAGTCTAACCCAGATCTATGCCGATGAATTCTCTTTTCGGCTTGTGTTCCGGTACCCATTTACGCAGAATCAATGGCGTTCTCCTATCGACTATACACCAGCTACCATAACCTTTATTATATCATCCTCATTGATAAGCTTCAACAGAAAAATACCATCATTTATGGAAGCAATCTAGAGACCCCTCAAGCTTCCACATACACGTGATCGCAGTTCCCAAACCATTGTAGTATGGTCGAATACCAAGCACATAACCAACCAGCGCGTTGGCCCACCTTCGAGATTCTAGGTGAATCTCCTCATTAGAACACATCGGACAACACTCCCCCCATCAGGTTCAATAAATTCTAAGCGATCAAAGAGAGCAGTAATCTTACAATTGGCAAACAATTTTGCCCAGTTACCAACAGGCACAGAAACCCTTGATGGATCCTTCAAATGATGATCCATATGAACCAAGAGCAATGAATGGCCCTTAAAGTCCATGTTACTCTTTCCCTAGTAGAGTTAGGGGCACAATCCCCCAAGGACTTTGTAGCCTGATTCATCCACTCCGGATATCTCATGGTTTAGGAAGAAGAAATGCTCACACGAAAATTGGAGACTCAGAGGAAATCCTCTTTAATTACTTTTTTAATGGTTCAAACTCTAATAACTTCCCAACCTGATTTCTAACAACCGTGCCCATTAAATCCAAAAATTGCAGCCAAGACTCAAACTTCTTCTAGTGCAAATGTTCCATACCTCAACATTTCCAATGTAACTATACATATCAACCACCCAAGCTTTCTCGTAATAGCTATACGAAAGATGGGCCTGTATCTCAGCCGCAGAGCTTGATCCCTAATTCAAATATCTTCACAAAAAAATATTCTAGGACGCCGAAAGAGAGGAGAGAATGAGGATGAAAATTGAAGTCAACGATAAGTGCCTTGCCGAGGAAGTGTGCTGGAGGCAAAAGGCAAAGGTGCTGTGGCTTAGAGTAGGGGACAACAACACCAACTTCTTTCATGCAGTCGCCAACACAAGGAATAAAGTCAACTTTTTGGGGCAGATTTCAGTTGAGGGTGAAACTTTTTCGAATTTGGAATAGATAAGGAACCTGTACACCGATGAAGGGCTTGACCGGAACTGGATGGGTTGCAGTTTCACACCATTTCGGCGGATGACAAAGCTGATGTGGAACTGCCATTTAGAGAGGATGAGGTATGGCGCGTCATCAAACACGGTGGCAAAAACAAAGCCCTGGGGCTCGACGGTTTTATGTTGGAATTTTACCGTCACTTTTGGCCTATTATTAAAGTTGGATCTCATGGAGGTTCTTCACGAGTTCCATGACAACAATTTCATTGGAAGAAGCCTAAATTCCACCTTTATTACGCTCATCCCTAAGAAAGATGGTGCTAAGGAGCTCTCGGATTTCCGCCCGATCTGCTTGCTCAACTATCTATACAAGATTATTTCGAAGGTGCTCGCCAACCGAATCAAACTATTAGTGGGCAAAATTATTTCGGCTCACCAAGGGGCTTTTGTGTAAGGGAGGCAGTTGCTGGACTTGGTGGTAGTGGCACAAGAAGTGGTGCACTCAGCACACTGCGCGCGCCACCCCGCTGCCATTTGGAAGGTGGATATGGAGAAGGCTTATGACCGGGTGGACTTGAATTGTTTAGACTACATGCTCGGCAAACTTGGGCTTGGGACTAGGTGGATGGTGTGGATGCGTTCCTGTTACTCCTCGACATGGTTTTCGGTCTTAATTAATGGGTCCCCTATGGGATACTTCGGAAGTTCTAGAGGAATTCGATAGGGTGACCCCCGCTCCCCCTTTTTGTTCAGTATGGTCTGTGAGGCCTTAGCGAGCCTCATTTCGCACACGAGACAACTACATCTCATCTCGGGTACCCAAGTGGGCTCGCAGGGTTGTTATATCTCGCACCTTCAATATGAGGTTGTGTTAGGACAACGAATCAATTTACACAAGTTAGCGATAACTGAGATCAGGATTGGGGATCAATTGCTAGCAGAATTAGCTGAGACAGTGAACTGCGGGGTGGAGAATCTTCCGAGTGTGTACTTGGGCCTCCCTCTTGGTCTAAGACTATCCTCCGCAAGGGCCTGGGATCCGGTCATTCGAAAATTTGAGCAAAAGATGTCCTCATGGAAAGGTAAACTTCTCAACAGTGGGGGTCGGCTCCTTTTGGTGAAATTGGTTCTATCTAGTCTACCAATCTTTTATATGTCTATGTTCAAATGTCCTATGGGTGTGATCCATAGACTCGAACAAATTCAAAGGAACTTCTTGTGGGGGGGATCGGGGCTGCATGAACGGTATCATCTTGTGAATTGGAACATTTGCTAGCTCCCGACTAGTTGTGGTGGTCTTGGTATTCGAAATCTGCGGTGGGTTAACATAGCGCTATTGGCAAAAAGGTTCTGGCGGGCTGGTTTGGACGGCGAAAGGGAGAGCCTATGGCGGGCTGTGTTGGCGGAAAAGTATGGTCAAGTTGGCGGTAGCTGGGGGATCAACGTCGCTGTTAGTCACGACTGCTCAACGTGGTGGAAAGGTGTCTGCGGAACATGGGATTATTACTCCAGATGGGTTCGATTCAGTTGGGGCAACGGGACGCGGATTCGGTTCTGGGAAGACTCATGGGAGGAGAGCGGTCCCCTAAAAGATTGATTTCCGGCTATTTTCAATATTTCGAGAAACCCCCACGGAGTGGTAGCTAGCTTTTTCTTTGAATCCGAGGGGGGGGGGTTGTTGGACATGGTCACTCGTAGACTCCTTAGGGATGAGGAGATTTCCCCTTTCTCGCGATTGCTGGCCCTGCTATATGGGATGAGAAGAAATCCACATAGAGGGGATTCTTGGATTTGGACCCCTAGCAAGGACGAGAATTTCAGCGTCAGATCGTACTTTCGGATGCTAGCTAACTGCCTTTTAGTCAGATTCGAAGGGGTGGAGCTGTGGAAGGCAGGCAATCCCCCAAGGTCAAATTTTTTGTGTAGACACTATTCAAAGAAACAATTATCACGATCGACTAGTTGATTCGGAGGGGGAAAGATCTGCCTAACCGTTGCGCTATGTGCCTCCAAGAGAAAGAGTCAGCTGCTCACCTTTTCCTTCACTGCTGGGTCGCCCATAAGATTTGGGGGGGCCATCCTTAAATCCTTTGATATGCACTGGGTTGCCCCCACTTCGCCCTACCAGCAGTTCTTGGCGTGGTCAACCGTCAAGTTGGAGGGTCAGCCTAGGGAGTTCTGGAAGGTCAGCTTCTTCGCGGTCATTTGGAGCATTTGGATTGAGAGGAATGCGCGCATTTTCGAAAGAAAATGCCAGCCGGTGGGGATGATTCTGAAGTCCGTCAAAGATCTCATGTGTTTCTCGTTGGTGTAAAGAAATGAGAGGGGAAGCTCCTCTGTGGGATCCGGGATAGGTTGGGTGCAGCTGGTTAGCTGCTTTGTTTTTTTTTTCATTTCCTGTTGCTTTTTTCTCTTTTCTCTCTTTGGTTGATGTACTTGTGTTCTGTTCTTGTCAGCTTCTCGCTGCTCATCAATATATTATGCCTTTACCGATAAAAATAAAATAAAATTCTAGCACCTAAACCCGAACTATGTCTGATAGATTACTATCCTTTTCTTCATCTTTGTGAAGGCTGTTTTCCCTTAAAAAGTTATGAAACACTAAAATTGCCTCCTATCTCGTACTTTTTTGTGCTTCAGAGGTTTGTTTGAAATTTATATTTTTGCTTGGTTGATCTGGTGGTTTTGCATCATTATATCTAATAAGGACCAACACTAAAGAGAGTATCCATAATATAAGAGTTGTTTGACATAATAATTTCTGAAATGTTCAAGATTTAATTCATAGGTTGAAGAGAACTTCAGCTATTGCTGAATTGTGCATTTCCTTTTAAATCTTCTACTTTGTGGCTTAAGAACCACATGTTGAATTGGCTTGTAGCTTGTTGATTTTTGTAGGAATTGTTCTTTGATTGGGTTCCTTGCTCTCAGTTGTGTTTGAGCTTATGAGTATTTGACTGCAGCTATTGTTTTTATAGTCATCTTGAATTTAGTTTCTAACATATTTTCTTACTACATTTCATGAAAAAAACTGCAACAATAAGGTTTGATCTAAGCTTTTGAACTTTTATACCTACCTACAATATTTATGGCTATTGCACTATTTGATATGCTATTTTATCCATCTGTTGTAGGTCTAGAGTGAGACCATATTCAGAGGCTGAAATTAAGGTGCTCCCTTTTATTATTTATGTCTTCATTAGCTTTTGAATTTTACGTTTTCTTTCTTTTTCTTTTATTTATCTAAATTGGCGTATTTCTATTTTGTGGTAACTAGCAGCAATTCAGTAAAAAGGGATGGAAAATACAAAATGCTAAGCAAAAAGGAATACAATCGTCTACATAAAAAAATACTTATTTTTAATAATTGAAGGCAGTTGATAAATCAACCTCTGTGAAATGATGATTCTACCCCTCTTTTACTGATTTTAGGACAAAAATAGTCCCACACGCATTTAAATAAGAGAATTCTCCTCAGGTGCATATGAAGATTATTGTAGTTATGAAGGGTTTAGCTGTCGTTCCTGTCAAAAGTTGATTTACACGAATTTTGTGGCTACTGAAAATCTGAAGCAGTCAACTTTTGGAACAATTACAGTTATGGAGTGCCTTAAACTTTAGATCCAAATGTTGATTTACACAAATTTCAAGGCATTTGGAATTTTCAATAGTCAGCTGTTACAGTTATGAGTGCCTTTGGCCATAGATGTCATCAAAGGCTTATTTCCGCATGCTAAGGCCTTTGGAGTCTGTAACAGACACATTTTGATAGGATTTATGGCTATGAGCGCCTTTAGCTACAGATTCCGTCAAAAGCTTATTTGCACAATTTCAACTCCCCTGATATCTGCAGCATTTTAAGATTATTACTGTTATGAAGAGCCTTTTAGCCATAGGTCTTGTGCTTGTCACCCTTGAAATTTGAAAGGCCAGCTTTTCACTGAGTTTGTCGTGTTGAAGGACCTTATTCCTTAGCTCACTTAAGTTAGCATTACCAATATCATCTATTTGAACCATTTCACCCTGCATGTCTGGAAAGAAATCAGATCTTGCCTCATATTTTTGCGAAGTTCAATCTTTGTAGGTTTCCAGGGCAAGGACTGCATTGCATTTCTAATTGGGTAGCATTATTTACACCCGTTAAACCTGTGAAGGACACACACATTTCCACCATAAAAAACCGTGACTGCCTGGAATCAGACGATGGAGGTCTTTTTTGTCCCAATCTTCCACACAATAGATCTTGAGATCGTGGCCGACTATAAGACGGTCAGATCTTGATTCCATATGGCCCACGCCCCCCCCCCCCCCCCCCCCCCCTGCCCCCCCAAAAAAGTGACCTTGATCTACCTATCAGACGGTCACTTTTGGGGATGTGTGCCTCGTGAAATCAACATGTGGCTGGCTGATAGGTGCATGCTGATTTCAAGAACTATTTTGTGGAAGATTGGGACGAAAAACGATCTCCAACGTGTGATTTAAGGCAGTCCACAGTTTTTTATGGTGTAAATGCGTGTGTTCTTCACAGGCTCAATGGGTATAAATAACGCTGCCCTTCCTAATTTTAATTATTAGTAGTGTTTTATATGCATGTGCTTGTTGATACATTTTTTTCTTATTAGCTTTTCTATTTCTTAGAGAGACTGGATACATGTATATACGTTGATCCAGTCTGTGAATGAATTCAAAATTAAAGTGCCACATTCATCTCATTGTCGTTTCTGGGGATATTTAGCTAGATAGTTCTGTTTACTTTTTCAAATGTGAAAAGTTTATACAAGTATAAAAACATCATGTTTATGGCATTTCAAATAATACTTCCAATGTAGAACAAATGGAAAATTATAGTTTTTTAGCTGCAGCCTGTTTGATTTAGAATAAGCCCATCCCACCTTGTTTACCCCACTTAAACATGATTTATTTCTCATTTGTCAACTATATTTTATGTTAGAATTATTTATGAATCATAAGAAAATGGTAGGCCCCGTACCTAGTGAGATTAGTGAGGGGCCAAATCCCCATGAACCCCCCCCCCCTCTCCAAAAAAAAAACTCTCAAATTCAAAACCCTAGTTGAGGACCAAACGAACTCGCTTGTGGTGCATTACCTGAGTGCAGCATCAGTATATGGCATGGGTACAAAATGATACGGCTTTTGTATCCACGTGTGTGATATGGGCGTGCCAATGAATTTGAATAACTTATGATGTTATGCTTCAAGAACCATGGTTTAAAATACCAGTTTTTCGGTACGTATCGTCCAGCTCCAAAACTGGTACATATCGGAAGATACATTGGTATTGTATCATGCAATACGTTACCAATATATATGTAATGCACCGGTACGATACGATTTTGAACCATGACAGGAACTATCTTGCCATAGTACAGTATTTAGAACTATTTAATTTTTGCATTACTTAGCATTTTATCGACATGAATTGTACAGCAATATCTGAGAAACCATCTTTCATTTTAATTTCTGCAGACAGCTTTCAGAACAAAAGCAAAGGAGTACCACCCAGATCAAAACCAAAATAATAAAGGTGAGTACTATTTATTCTGTGCTCATGAAATGTGCAACAAAATTGGATTTGCTCAAAATTTTCTTCGAACACGTTATACTTTTTCTATTTGGCCCTCATTTATTCATTCAGTATAAACTAAGCCCGTGCTGTGTGTTTTGTTGCAGAGGCTGCTGAGGCAAAGTTCAAAGAGGTGATGGTGTCCTATGAGGCCATAAAGTTAGAAAGGAACGGTAAATCCTGCTCCAATTAAGTACACAGAAGCCCAGATGTTGTATATATGGAGATCGTTGAAAAGTGGATTAATTTATCCGGAGCCTGGTTATTCCTTGACGGTAACTGACTTTCCAAAATTTTGTTGTTTGTGATAATATTCTTTGGAATGCCGTGTTAATGAAGATGTTGTCAAAGTCAATAATCTGTATTGAGAGGGCTGGTTTTCTCACTGTAAGTTAATTAATGCTCACTGGTCCCTGTAAAATAGAGTTGACCACATTGCAGTAATATATGGAGGTCATTGGGTACTTTTTTTATCAGTACTGTCGGACCATATAATATTACTACTAAATAGTATTAGAAATTCAAACAGCTAAGCCAGATGCTCGTCAAATGCCGAAGGAAACCAAAAAAACCCCGCAAGACACCCCCCCCCCTCCCCCCAAAACCAAGAAAATAAATGAGAACAAAAAAGCAAACTTATCCTCCCAGAACAAACTAACAATGCTGCAGCCCATGACACTAGATTGATCATCCCACACGAATAGGACCTACCTATTGATGCTCCACCATGAGGTCTCACTCTCCATCAGATCGAACCCTGAGGATAGCTTATCCATACCTGCTCATAGCAAATGTTTTCTGTAACATACTTTACCGTCATATCAATCGGCCTCCTCACCCATCTGAATATTCTGTTATTACGTTTCAGCCATATTGCCCACATAACTGCTGCTGGGACAGCTCTCCGGTTCACCATTTACCTGACTTTGGCAGCACTCGTACTCGGGAGGAGTGTACTCACCCCCTGTCAGCTTCCCATCCGCTCCCCGCCCCACTCTGGCCAAGCAGGAGTTTTAAGCCCATCCTCAACGCCCCACAGCTCCCTGTCAGCTCCTCCCTGCCTATTTACCAAATGTGCTTCTAGATCACATCTGCATCCAGCCGCAGCTAAAAGCTTGGCACATGTTCTAGGGAGGCAGCAGCTCATATGAAAGGACAATAGAACTCTACCCCGTATCTTATTGGCTGCCGTACAATAGAACAACAGAACTGATTCCGGATCTTCATGCCCTGCTTTAAGATTGTTATTAAGAATTTTACCCCAAGCAACCATTTACTCAAAGAAGGTGAGTATAGGCAGAGCAATACCTGTCCAAATTGAAGTTCCATGATGAGCCACTAGGGGTCAATTGCATGGTAACTCTTAGAAGGATTTCACATTGATACATCCTTCAACATGTTGCTAGGGAGGCCATGGCTGCATGATGTAGGGGCCATTGCGTCCACATTTCATCAATGTCTGAAATTCGTATGGTCAAGTCATCACAATTACCTCAGAATGTTCTACCCAAGCTGGTGTGAAACTATAGTTTTTGTCTAACAGCCATATCTTCTATCTACTTCCGGAAATCCTTCAAGCAGCATAAGACATTCCGAGAGCATGACCACCTCACCATCCCTTAAGACCTATTACGAGCACAATCAGAAACGAGGGGAGAAATAGGGCTCGCAAAGCAGACTCCAAATAAATGGGGATATGGCTACCCACAACCAATTTATAAAGCTGATAGAAACTACCACATAATGGGCTGTTACCCACCCACATATCTTCCCAAAACCCAATCTTGTCATGAACACCTCATTCAAAATTGATATCACTATTAAAAAGAAGTTTAACTGGGCAAACTCCTCTCCACCAAGCCGAGCCCCTTTTGTTTTTGGTCGAGTTTATTTTCCACCAATTCTATGACGAACCATATTTAGCAGCAATATTATGAACCCAAGAAGCCTCCCTTTCTTCCCCAACAAAGTGTGATTATCTCCTCAAGCCTATAAATCCCAAAATTTCTTGTAGATTTCCATAGTGAACCCATCTGGCCCTAGCACTTTATTGCCACTTGATATGGAGATTGCCTTTTTGAATTCCATAATCATTTCTACTGTGATTCCGTCCATAGTGGGTCTCACCCACCCCTCATCTGAGCAGAGGTGAGCATAATTTTTTTCCAATTCAATGCCAATCTCTTCATCATCTACCCCTCCTACCATTCACACCGATATGTTGTATGGTATTAATCTTTTCTCTCATATTTGCCATGGTATGAAAATATTCGGTGTCTCGGTCTCCCACCTTCAGCCACTACATTCTTGATTTTTTACTTCCAGGATATTACTTCTTTCAAACTTTGATTTTATTTATGTCATTGAATTGCTCCTATAACGTAGTTCCCTTTTTTATCTTCTCCCTGGAGAAAGACGTTTCTCTTCTAAGTCAATCCATGCATCGAACTTATGCAAGAATAAAAGCCCAAACATGTCAGCATCTCATTTATCTCCTCTGAGTCTTTTCAATTTAATGCACAGCCGCCCATGAATTTCAGCATCTCTACATGAGGCTCAAGATAGGTTAATTCTGTAGCCATCATCATCATCATCATCATCATCATCTTCATCATCATCACAGCGTTACTTCATCAATTTGGGGTGAGCTTAATAGCTCTCATCATAGGATTTGACGGGATTTTATAGCTGGCTGTCAATTATACTCCTTTCTCATTCGGGCTTGGGATCGTCGACACTGCTGGAATTCTTTTGCATCTGGCTGTCAAACTCATTTTTGGGTTAATTCTGTAGCCACATGTTAAGGGTGGTAAATGGATTATCCCTCTTTACCACAAAACTCCAAAATAGATTACGATCCTCCCCCTTGAGAATCGTGGTAAAACGTGGTATGGTAAAATGTGGGCGGCCGATTCATCTCTCTCTCTCTCTCTCTCTCTCATCATTTTTTGTAAAGCCCAAAATTTTTTTGACTCCATTTTACTTAGGCTGTCTACGGGTCGGGTCGACTTGATACCTGACACCCGACACAACCGGACCTGATATTTTTTCGGGTTGGGAACCTAAAATTGGCTTGTTAGGTTGAGTCAAGCATTAGATTTCTTACCCGACCTTCAGGTCGGGTCGGGTATTTACCAAGTCGGGTCAACCCGACCCAACCATGGATCAAAATATCGTCCGATACGTATCGGTATCAGACTTGGACGATACGGTACATTCAATGTACCGTATCGCCATTTTGTATGTAGATGCCCGGACGATACATTCAATGTATCATCCGGTATTTTACTATTCCGATACGTATCGGTTTTGAGCTCGGACAATATGTATCCGATACCCGAAATTTTAACCCATGGACCCAACCCAATATATTATACTTAAAAAAATATAAAATAGGGGCTTCTTATCAGGTCGGTCGGATGCTGGGTCGGGTCAAGTTCTTGGGTCAGGTCGGGTATGCTTGTGTGCATTATCGTGTGGGTTCGGGTATATGCAATTTTTTTGTCGGGCAGCCAAAACTTTGACCCGACCCGATCGGTTGACATCCCTAATTTGTGTCTTCCAAAACTTGCATCCAAACACTAGATTTTGAATATTCTTTCATTTCTCACACAAACAAATTCCTATCCAAACAGTGATAAGTGTGGTAAACCGTAGGATTCATGCATATTACCGCATATTCCTGCAAATTAGGTATAGGTGGCAAAATGGAGTAAAAGTTGAACACTTAATTTTACTAGGTTCTATCCAAGCAGCTCCGTATTGAAAAGGTCTAGACTTGGCTTAATTGTGACATTATCGACTTTTTTATTTTTACTTTTTATTAATGCTGTTTTTGAAGAAGTCGCTTTTAGAAAGTGTTTTTGTCATTTTACAAATGAGAGGTGCTTTATTTGACTTTTTTCAAAATGACAGCAGAATTTGGCAACTCTGGTTCTTGTTGCCCTCATGCTCTGCTAGAGAAGATCTTCATTCACAACAGGAGATATAGGGCCATGGAAAGGATAGGATGCTACAGTGAATACAAGTCAGCTAAATGCTAAAGTGATAGTTACTCAAACCTAAATAGCATGCCCATCAGAAGACTTTAACCGTTCGTCCTGCTCACTTTAATATGGACCGTTGACTATCAAACCTAAGGTCGGTATTGAAGTGCTCAAATTGGATGGCGTGGATCAAGGATCAAAATTCCGGTTTTGGTTTTGGTCCACCGAAACTGAAATTTCGGCCGAAATCTTCATCCTCATACAGAATAACCGAAATTTTGGGTTGTCGTTTCGGTTTCGGTGGGGACCAAAGCCAAAATTTTGGACCAAAATTTCGGTCAAGTCGGCTGAAATTTTGATCCTTGACATGGATTGTCCCATGGAGCATTTTTTTTGTTTTTGTTTTGGGTTAAGTGAACTTCATATGATGGTCTGCCAATTGGATGACTTGATTTGAAAACAATTGCACAACAGGTGGCAGCACTGGGTTAAAAGTGGCATGATTAGTATACGGGAGCTATTACTTGCACACGTTTTTCAAGTGATTGCACCGTATTTTGACTTGGTATTTTAGAGACGTGTGATATGTAAAAATGTAATATGGACAGTCTGATTTGAAGTTTATGATCAATAGATCTCTAGTACATAAAATTGAAGCAAACCACGATACTTATCATATGATCTATTGTAGTCAACTGTTGAATTATATAATAGCCTTTGACTCTATTTAATCAAATGATGAAGATTATATTTTTTTCTAATATTTTGTAATTGATATCTTTAAATCATGGCTTTCAAATCAAACGGCTTAGATGGTGTTTTCACATAGTAGAGGTCGCCAAACTTGTTAGTCTTTCTGTTAAATTCGGTGCAATCCGGTGCAATCACTTGAAAAGTGTGTAAGTAATGGCTCCTTCAGTATACATGTATAGGATTGCCAGTTCAATATATTTTGGTATAAATGGAATTTACTTGTATTTTCGGAGAAAATGAAAAGAACACCGGAAAATGAAAGCCGATATCTCCGGTGTAGCTATACACTGGAGCCAAGATTTTCGGAGTTAGTAATACGTAAGCGGTGGTACTAAGGCTACTTTTTGTGATGTGATATCATCATAAGTGCTTTCTGACTGGTGCGCCATGATCTAAAGATCTGTTGTACAAAATATCGAGAAGAAAAACAATAACCATTTTTTCAATCTAATATTAATGGCTACCATTTAAATTCAACATGTCTTTAATTTTAAAGGGCCTTTGACCGCTTTGATTTAAATCCACCAAATCTTTTGATCTTGAGGTTATGAGCACTATATCACACGGAACACATGACATCCACTCAATCGTTTTTTGAGTTTATTGAGCAACCAATTGATATTCTAATTGCCAAAAGCCAGAGCCAAAAGTTAGCAATGGGACGGGTTTGGGCTGGGCTAGAGTATTCCCTAATCCGGTCCCGCAGATTTAAACTTGGCCCAAATTAGGGCTGAGCCCATGAAGAGCCTATGATCCTATGCCCAAGCCTGGCCATGATAAGCTTTGAGAGCTTAAGCCTGTTTCTTCATAAATTACTTATTGATTTATTAAAAAAATTCATAAGAATAAAAATATGATATAATAAGTTAATGTCTATTTCCAAGAAGGTTAGAGTTTAATTTCTAAAAGATATTATTTGGAAATTAATTAGAATTCGAGTATCTAAAGACCAATGGAAATAAATTAGAATTCGAGTATCTAAAGACCAATGGAAATAAAAAAAATCCTAGTGACTAAAGAACACATTATGACATTTTCAGGAATCAAAAATTTGTCCAGAAATGTTAGAAATCTGTGTGAGTAAGATTCCCAATAATTCTCAGAACTGTTAGGAAACATTGGAACAAGGCTAAAAGGTTTTTTTATTTTTTTATTTTTATTTCTAAATATTACAAATGAAACTCAATATACCTATCATATATGGGAGCCTAACAAGTTTAAGGGCTTAAGGCAAGCCCAAGCCGTTTGAATTTTGGAATTAAAGTGCTAGCCAAGACCCAACCCATGATTTTTTAATAATCAATTGGGCCATGTCCGACAAAGTTGCATCGAAAAAATATTTTTCAAGGAAAACATCTACTTGAGTGAAGGAAACTTGCTTAAAATATGACACACCTCTATCTTAAATATTTGTCTAATGCGTCCCAAAATGGTGTTTTGTGAGAAGTAGCCTCATGCTGGTTCTCAAATATGTGATTATTAAAAAAAGAAAAATTAATCTTGCTTCTCAAATATGTGATTATTAAAAAGAGAAAAAATAATCCTACTTCTCAAATATGTGATTATTAAAAAGGAAAAGCCCATGAGAGAATCCCCCTTTCACCGCTTGACAAATTTCGAAAGAGTTGTCTATCTTTGCCTTGTCACATCTATTTAGAGTTTGATTATGAGTTTATTGAAATTAAGTCTA
This sequence comes from Chloranthus sessilifolius, assembly GCA_021018995.1. NCBI lineage: Eukaryota > Viridiplantae > Streptophyta > Magnoliopsida > Chloranthales > Chloranthaceae > Chloranthus > Chloranthus sessilifolius. The sequence continues at coordinate 97,304,453 of CM037592.1, forward strand.
TGTGAAAAGAGAGGAACATCAGGTAGATAGCTAACTGTAAAAATATCATCAAATCTATGCATTTTAAAGTTTTATGTAAAGTATAATGCCCTAAAAATATCCTGCCCCCCTGATTCATTGAGAATCTTTGATGCCAATTGATAACCCAAGCCTTATACCATGACACCAAGCAATGGTCCCTAAGGTTGAATAAGGATATATAGAATAACTTCAGTGAAGAGTTGGTATAGATTGACGGACCCGTTCACTATATAGAATAACTTCAGTGAATGGGTCAATCTTTTTATGCTACATTGGTCAAACTTTGGGAGGTGCACATCAATCTATAAGTATCTAAGTCGAGGAAAGTATATGTTTGACCATTTTAGTTCAAGGAAATTGACCTTGAGAGTGAATAGGTCGGTTGCCCTTAGAGCTGTCAAGGGGTTGGGGCAGTCCCGTTATCCAACTCGCCCGACCAGGGTTTTTAGACGTGTTAGGCACATAAACTTGACCCGTCAGGTTGGACATATTTTGACCTGATCCGACCTAACCCGATATTTGACATAAATATAAAAAGTTTTTGAAGTTTAAGGAATTCTGAACTGGTTCAGCTCAATCTAACCAGTTCTTTCCGGGTCAGGTCGGGTCAAGTCAACTAGAGTGTCAAAAGGTCGTAAATTTTGGTCCGAACCGACCCCTACATAGCCCTGGTTATGGTGCTCAGAATCATGGTGCTCTTTTTTTCATAATAATATGAAGTAACTAAGAATCATGGTGCTCTTTTTTCATAGAGAACTTAAATGAAATAGGCAAAAATGAAAATTATGGGAACAATGAAGTAAAACCCCTACAGCTAGTGAGAAAGATAATCTCTTTACGAATGCAAACAACAACTCACCATGGGGCCGAATTGGTCGACCGCAAACAACTCACCAGGGGGCCGAACTCCTCGACTGAATCGCGTCCTGGTACATCATAAATATCAAAAGGAGTCATAAATCATTGCCTTGTTCCATCTATGCTTTACAAGTCCTATACAAGCCCTAACTACGAATGAAAAATGAGGGATTCGGCTTCTAGTTCAACTGAAAGGTGCCAATTGCAACTTCCCCCGTTCAAGAAAGAGAGTTAATGTTAGGTAGACAGTTGGAAGTGAATCTTGTCAAATCCCTGCTTTGCGATTTTATCGTCATCAATCATCATCACCATCATCATCATAGCCTTATCTCATCTATTTCGAGTTGGGTTTGTGACTCTTATTTCTTCATTTGTTTTTGTTTAGTGCTAAGCTTTCTTTAACTCCATAATCTTTCATGTCACTTCTCACTGCTTCCCTCCAATCCTTAGATTGAGCTTTTTCTCGAGACTTCAATCCCATAATAACACTCTTGTCCCTCATCCATTAAAAACCTTTATGCCAATTGGACCAGAGAATGCCACTTCGACTTCACCTGTCATTTCTAGTAAATCACAAATGCCAAAAGCCACTAAAGTTGCCTACAGAGTACCATCGAAATCCAATCGGCATACCCACCATTGTCCATCTTTGGAAACTTTCCGATATCCTCACTTTCATTCATTGCAACCTTTGAAATGCTAAGTTGTGATTGCATTGAAAAGTACATTCTACAAACGTTATCATGCATGTCATGAAATCTAAGGATGTTAGATTCAATGCCAAAAGCGCTCATAATGATGAAAGTTTGGCCCGAGAACCCCATCGGCGTTTTCGAGCCCTCCTCTTCCTTCCACCATCCTTCTTTACTTTCTCTTTCTCCTTCAAATCTCTAACACCTCGTCGTTTATACATCTTAAAGGTTGTATTTCTTTCAGCAGCCATCTGCCTTACCTTTTCCGTAATTTCCGCCGCTATCTGTCTATTATACAGTTTCTTCAAACCTCTCATCAGCTTGGCAAATGTATCCGGCTGCGGCATTAATCCACTATCCATCATATCCAAACAGTAAGAGCACGCTTCCTTAACATGCTGACACGAAAACAATGCGTGAATCCAAATCGTCCATGCGTAAACATTCAGCTCAGCTCCCGAACTCACAATAGTACCCCAAACATCTTTAGCCAATTCAAGTTTCTCGGCTCTCAACAACGAATTCAAGAGCTCTTTCAGTGTGCCATATTGTGGTGCAGAAAGGAGACCTCTTCCCACCATCTCCTTTAAAGATTCACAGGCTTCGATGAACGCCCCTTGCGAGAGAAACCCATGAATCATAACAGTGAAACTGTCGACACCCGGGCTAAAGCCGTTCGCTTCCATGGCGTTCCACGCCTTAACGGCTTCCTCAATTTCACCCAATTTACATGCCAACCGAATCACCGTATTATAAATACTAAGATCGGGAATGCAACCAGCTTTCGACATTTTTGCTACGAGTTCTAAACACTCTTCCAGTTGTTCCTTCCTCTCGTGTGCTGCCAAGATATAAAAATATGTGGTCGGATTCGGAGAACACCTTCGCTCAATCATGCTGTTAAGAAGATCGTAAGCTCTTTCGATCTTCCCCCATTTACATAATCCACTGATCAGAGTAGTATAAGTCACGACATCCGCTACACAACCTTTCCTCTCCATGTCCACAAACACCTGCATCGCCAATTCGGTTCGCTCGCACGAGCAAAGCCCTTGGATCAAGATGGTGTATGAAGTCACATTCGGATTACACCCCTTTCGCTCCATCTCGGTCATCAGAAAGAAAGCATCCCCAAAATTCCCCGCCACAACATACCCACTCAGTAGATTGTTATAGACAATGATATCCGGATCAAAACCCGCTTCCCTCATCTGAACAAGAACAAATTTCGCCTCCATCAGCTTCCCCATCTTACACCAACCGTACAACAACGACGTAAAATGCTTCAAATTGGGCGTAAACCTGACCCTCATGTCCTCAAACAACAATGCAGCTTCCTTCACATTCCCATTCTTACACAAAGCATCCAGCAAACACCCGAAAACGTACTCATCAGGTTCACAACCATACTTGGGCATTTGGTCGAGCACCTCGATTGCCTTCCTAACCATTCGAATCGACGCAAATCTCCTCATCAAAACCACAAACACATCATGGGTAATCAAATGCGGACACTCTCGTCGCATCTCTTCGATCAGAGCCCAAACCGCGCCGAATTGCCTCATCTTCCCCAAGATCTTGATCATTGATTTATATGTATCGTACCCATGACTGTAACCAGGTTGCTTGGCTGCCCACATGAAGAACCTAAACCCTAGATTTCCGGCGTCGCCGCAGCGATTCAAAACCCTCTCGACTAAGCAGGAACTAATTGAGATGTTGGATTCGTGTAAGGCTAGTTCTAGTTTTGGAACCCTAGAATGGAATTTTTTCAAGATTCTGTAGATCTTTTCTGCATCTAAAGAGTACTCATCTGGGTTGTTGTTTAGGAATCCTAGTTCTCTGATCTTTCTGCCCATTGAGCTCTGTTCTTGGTCTGGTTTTTTGGTAGTTTTGTTGGTGATTTGGGTCATTTTGGAGAAACCCATTTGGTGAGAGTAGTAATTAGAGGGTATGGCCATGGATTCTTGTCTGTGAATGGAATTAGGGTTTGGATTTGATGAGGAGATGGCTCTGTAGGTTTTGCACAGAAGGTTTGCTGTTGGAGAAGATCTCTGCATTTTTTTTTTTTGGGGTGCGTTTTATTTTCGTCAGGTGGGCGAGGTTTTCACTTCTAGAGGAAGTGATGCTACGCGCACACCAATTTCTTCTTCTTACAATCGTGGCATTTAGTGGTGTGCAGATAGAAAAAATTGGTGTGCTCTTAGAAAAGTAATCTTGAGATCATGAGCGCACCATCAGATGGTCGGATTTTGATTTAAAGTAGAGGAGAAGTGATCTGGGAACCACGTTTGATGTATATTTTGATCATATTTATTTTTTAGATGTGTGCAAGGTAGAATCAAAATTTGAATGTTTGATAGTAGACTCTTGATCTCAATATCCATTTTGTGGAGGGGGCAGCCCCTTTTCTGTGTTACAAGATGTTATTAGGTGGTATTGCTTGAGCACTGATGATAATGTTGGTGTCATCTGAGGAGGACTCTAGCCGTCTGATCGAAGAACTTTTGACATTGGCTGTTGCAGATAAATGTGGAGACTATTGATCGGATGGATCAATTTATTCGATGCTGTGGTTTCTATCCTGCCACATGGACCATTAGAATTTCAGATTGATGATCACATGTGCCTCATGTACAATGGTGAAGCTGCTTGAAGCCTTTTGATCGGATGGTTAGGATTATTCTAGCCTGCCTTCACATAGCAGTTTCAATGGATCGGGCTGGGCCTTAATGAGTTTAATATAATCAGGCCACTGGAACTAGCTCATATTCGACCCGATTACCAATCAGGTTAGTTTGGGCAAGCCCGTTTATTAATCAGGCTTACTTATCTTAGCCCGTACTCTGTCCATGGTGGACCAATTGGGCAGAGCCGGAAGCTGGCCTGAAAATTACGCATGAATAGCCTCAAATGATTGGGTTGGGCCTTAAACGGGCATGTATGGTCGGTCTCTTGGAACCCATACCCGACACGCTTACTGAATGGCCCATGCCAGCCCGTTTATTAATCGAGTGTATCAGTACAGAAATGCTTTGAAAACCACTTAATATGCTATGAAATGCTTTGATACCACTTGATGCAGTACAAAAAATCAAATAAAAAAGAGATCTTTGATAATAATTGATCAAAGACCATTTAAGGTGGGGGAATCACTTAGACCAAGTAGAATCACTCACTCACCTAGATTAGGGAATCACTCACCTAATCAGAGGACTAAGTCTATATATGGAGGCTTCTAGGCTTCTAGCTCAATTCTTCTTCCTTCCTGTTTTTTCATACAATCAATAGATAAATGGACTTAATCATTATTACATAATTAAACCTAATCTATTCTTTATGTAATTGATGAATTCTCTGGGGGTGTGTTTGAATATGGGAAAAATGATAGAATCTAAAGGGGCAGATTTATAAATCCATCATTTTTCATTGTTTGATTTGTAATATGGGTAGGAAAAAATAATCCCAACTTTTCAAATCTTCCAAAAACATTACCAAGAGTTTTCCGACCATTGAACAAATAGTAGGAGCTCCATTTTTTTGGGAGCATGGGTTTTTGCAACTGCATATTCGGTCTCTGCAATTGATATTTTTACAGTCGTAGATTTGGCCTCTGCAATTGGTATGGGAATTAACACGTGGAATAAAAAAATTGACGGTTTGATGGTACATTCATAGTCTCGAAATCTTTAGTGTGGAAGATTGTGGTGAAAAACAATCTAATTCGTCTGATTCAAAGCAATCAACAGGTTTAGAACATAGGCGCCCTCAAAGATTGCGTGGTGCGACCAGAGGTAGCCCATTTAGATATCTATTGCCTAATTAACGAAGCACCTCTAATACGGAAGGATTATCTAAGTATATGAAGAGCCTTTTAGCCCATCATTCCTATCAAAACATGTGCCATCAACTAATCAATAGTGACATAGGAGAGGGAGAAGGGCCTCTTTTGATAAGTGATTCAAGGTTGAAAAATAATTTTTACTGTTCTTGCATGATCTGACAGAGAGAGCACTTGGGTTCTCCAACAACGAAAAAGTGTATCATGCCTGAATCTCACTAGGTACCCTTTGTCAAAGGAGCACTTGGGTTCTCCAACATCGAAAAACTGTATCATGCGTGAATCTAACTAGGTTCTCTTTGTTGAAGGAACTGAAGGGAGAAAAGGGGCTTTTTAGCTGTAAGAAATCTAATGATCTATTTTCTCAGATAAAATGTTGATCAAACAGGAATCACGAATGCAAAAGAACCATGACATCAACTAACACAACGACTGTGCTGCCTCCACATCAAAATCTGTTTTACTTGGTTTCAGATAGTGCATTCTATTACCTTATTTCACGAGGAGTTTTAGATACATAGAGTTGATCAAGATGGCATTCTTCGACTCTTTTCTGCCTCCTACAATAATCCAGTTCCATCAGAGACCGCGGCAGATGGCACATTAAAATTGCCTCTCACTACAACTAGTTTTGTGAAACCCCAATGTTAGGGTTTAGGGTCTTGAGCTTCTCTGTCGCTGCCACTAGTTCTGCTGCTATTCCTGGTTCGTTTGCCGAGTGGCCTGCATCCTGGATTACCTGTTTTAGTCATGATAGCATGTGTTAGTAACCAATTGAATCAAACGTGAATTTGAAAATGTTTCCTATTGAAACCAATAGACTTACTGTCAGGGAAAATATGATCTAATGTTAAAAAAGAAGAGGCATTCTCTGATCACCCAAATCATTATGTAGCACCCTCGCCACCGTACTTCTAGATATATGGTGTCACATGAAACACTTTACTTTTCTACTAATCCAATTCGTCCAAGTGGCAAGATATCATATAACCCAGCTTAAAATAATGCACATCAGAGCTTTTCGACAGTCTAATTAGAACGCTAGAACACTTAAATATGAACTGCCATTTAAGATGAACTGTTCACATTAGAGTGCCGATATCAAATGGTTCACATATTCTAAAGGGGATATCTTTTAGGCTGCCATGAAGTCGAATAATGTTTTACTACTTGGATGACATATATATATATATATATATATATATATATGATTTTTCTATGGCATAATGGCTCCTGACCGACATTTAAACACTAAATTGTGTTTAAATGATCTTACACCACTAAAATGTCACTTTTTATCTCACACCATTGAAGTGTGATTTATCATTGTGCCATGTGGCACACATCTATGAACAATCTAAATTTCCCAAGTGGCAATCCATCGTTGGAACATGTCCCAGACAAAGGATCCTGCTTCTAAGTGGATGTGAACCATCCGATCAGTGAACTTTAATATCAGTCATCAAAATTAAGAATAGTCTTTGGTATTAGAGTACACAAATGGGATGGTTCAAATCTCCCAAAAAATGTGATTTTTGGACCCATAGCCCTTCAATTGATGATATATCACGTTGACAATATGGGCTTCCAAGATCATAAGCCAATAAATGGTGTAAGATCATTTAAACACCATTTGGTGTTTAAATGACGGTCAGGAAGTCGGTCCCTTTTTCTATATGACAGGAAGACAATATATGCAAGCAGTTCAGGCATTATGAACTGATTCCCCAAAGCAGATATCTTCCTTTAATATATACAGGCCCTCAGTTGATTTTCTGTAGCGCTCAGTTCATGTCAACAAGTGTCCAGGCATTTTAAAACTACAGCACATTAACCTATTATTTCGCATCAGATTAACCCTACCAGATAACCAGCGGTGGTTGGGTCAATCATAGCTATTTACATTTATTAAAAAAAAAACTGTGCAGTTCCCAGGGCTTGACTCTATTGGCAGGAGATTGACTTGGGCACTGCCGGCGGTGCACAGGTTGTGTACCCAATACCAACTCCACTCCAAAATGGTTGCTAGAAGGATTTATTTTATAGTCTTACTGATTAATGGGAGCTCACTATTGGGTTGAGATTATATGCTCAGTTGCTCACCATCCCACTTACAAGACCATGTAGAGCAAGTATTTTACCAATCGAAATTAGTCTAAATGGAAGGCTATTAGTTGAACTAAACTCAGCCCAAGACTTAGGACCATCTGTGGATTCAAGCCATTTGATCACACCACTTCAATATGGACTCTGGTTTATATCTATCATAGGGTCCATAACTCCATATCAAAGTGCTACAATCGGATGGCTTGAATCCTCTGATGGTCACAGTTTTTGGCTGAGTGAGGTTCAAATGATCGATTGCCATTTAAACAATTTGGATTGGTCAGAAATGTATGCCACATGGCATCACATGGCCTAAAGTGAGAAAGTGAGGCAAATCTCAACCGGACGATGTGGGGAGTCAATCTTATATTTTACACTTAAATCAAAATGGAGTAGATTCTGTTCATCTTACTATTTTTATCTAGACCGACTCTACTGCATGTACACAGATTAGACCATGACAGCTCACGTTTATGTCCTGTGGCGCACAAGTAGTCCAAATATCAGCTCATCATTGGCATGTCTCAGCCAAAAAAGCCTGTGAGAGCTTTGGGACCATGCGATTGGTGCACTTTATTATCGACCATTAAAAAAAAAGTAAACTATCAATATTAGAATACATAGATCGGAGACTTCAAATCCTGATGAGTGATCTTTGGGCTATGGTGACTTCTAAAATGAGCTACCACTTCAATGAATATATTGTTAAAAAGATATAGCACTTGGCCTAAAAATGGGGCAGTCACGCCCCAATGTGTAATGGGGCAGTCACGCCCCAATGTGTAATGGGGCAGTCACGCCCCAATTTGTAATGGGGCACTCATGCCCCATTTTTCCTACGTGAATCGATTGCAGATCTATGAACATCAAAGTGGTAGCTCATTCCAAAATGAGCTACCACTTTGATAAATAGGATATGCGACTCGGCCTAAAATTGGGGCGGTCATGCCCCATTTGTCTTGAGTTAATCGATTGCAGATCTATGAACATAAGTTTGGATGGGGTCAAAATATATCCCAAGCCAGGGACTGTGCAAGAAAAAAGAAAGAACAGAAAACAAAGGCCATATATATGTGCCTAGTTTCAGTTAGTATTATTCCACATGCATATATTAGACGACTTGGTATTAGGTACCCAACCTGAGTGCCAATGGTGGCACTCGGGTCAATCTCCCAACGCCAACATTTGGGAATGTGCAGATATGTTTGAACGCCAAATCAGTGAAACATCAGAAGCTTATTTTCACTGATTTGTGTGCTCATATATAACTGGGCACTTCCCAAGACCTGACCATATGGTAAGAAGGAAATTGACCAAAGGCTGCTGCTAGCAATCAGGTCAGGTACCTAATACAAACTCTATATTGGATGTTGCACCAGTAGAGGTGTGCAACACACCTCATTATTATTTTATTTAACTTTTTTCTTCCAGAAGAAATTGATGAGTGCCATGTAGCACTATTTCTGCAACCCGTGGAAAAAATAATAATATAAATGATCATTTACCAACTATAATGCTGCCTGACCTTAAACTCTGCCTCCGGCCATGCTTTATGAAGATCCCATGCTGACATCATTGGGCAGCAAACATCGTATCTTCCCTGCGAAATTATTCAAGATATCAAAATGAGCTGCAATTAAGCACAGTGCTTGAATTTTCAGTCTACAGTGTTCATATCATTCTACAACATAGAGTATCATGGCTCAAAATCTCAGTTTTCCGAAACGTATTGTCCATCATCATACCGATACGTATCGACAATACATATCGGTGTCGTCCGAGATTTTGATTCATGTAGAGTATTGCATGACTTTGAGGCAGTGCTTGAAATTTTTCAAGAGGCATGCTTCTTAGTTCTTCCTACTAAGGCCGTAATGTAGTATTGTATGACTTTGAGGGCCAGTTGTAATAAATATCTTTAATATGATTATTTGATTACTTAAAAAAGTATTTTATGACTCGAGATTTTTAGGAAAATAGTAAAAATTTCATCATACAATAAATTATCATCAGCCTCATAGGTCATCATGGTGGATAAGGGCCTGTTTCAACATTGTGGATGATATATAACATGGATGGCATTATATATATTTGTTAAAAGTAGCTTTCACTAGAAATGGTGGAATGTACGTTTTAAGGTAAAAATGTGAATGGCACCCTCCTTATATCCATGCTTTGTGCTTGGAATGTGTATGGTGCCATTTAAAAAACGGGCACAATCCATGTTTTATGGCCCCACCCAACAGTTTGGTGGAATATGTATTCAAAACCTTCTCAAAAGAATCATATGAACGAAAAAAAAAATAGGACACTAATAATATTTATCAAGGAATAATGGGATATATGAAAAGCATCCATAGATATTTCCCATGAGAAGCACCTAGTTAGGTCTTATGGCATAAACTTTGTCATTTTAAGTGTTCCATGTGGATGGCCATCACTTGTACTGCACTCAACCTAAAAATCACGCATAGCAGAGCATTGGAACCATCCGATTAGAGTAATTTAATATTAACAACTGCTCATATCCAAGTACTATGATATTATGGTTCCAATGCTTTGATATGCGTGATTTTTGGGCCTAGTCTGGTACTGGCGATGGTCATTCACGTGAAACACTTAAATGCTATAAAAAAAAAACAAACAAAAAAAACATATGCCACATGGCCTGAATGGGAGCTTCTCATGATAATATCCATGCAACCTGGTCATAGGAGTCAATCTTTATTATCAATGATTGAGAGATGCAAGCCTGCAAATTCTACCTTCTCAAGGTTAGGTGTCGATTTCACCATTTTGAGTGCTTGTAGATATCTACTAGAGCATAGCTATGTTTCTATAGAGGTTAGTTTCATAAAGTTAAGAAGTATTCAACTCTTTTTTAGGGTTCATTTTAATAGCAGGACTGAAGGCAGTTAAGTGAATTTTAATTTTTGATAGGTATGTCTAACATAAGTTCCAAATTATGAATTTTTTATTTTTCGATTTTGGTGTTTTATTGGAGAAATTTGTATCTTGTCGCTAGAAATCCTACTATATATATATATATATTTTTTTTTTTTTTTTTGTTTAGGTATGTCTAGGTAAGTTCCAAATTATGAATTTTTTTTTCTTCAGATTTTGGCGTTTTCTTGGAGAAGCCATTGTAGGAGGCTTGTAAGTTGTTGCTAGAAATTTTACTAAGTTTGGTTTCAAAGCTAGGTTTGACATGTCATTGCTTCACTTTCCGTAAATAAGAGGAGAACTGAACGGTTGCTGTGCCATGCCAGATTAGATTGTTGTGTCTCTACTGTTGATCTGATCCAAAATTGAGGCGTTCAAATTTTCCTCCCAGAAAACCTTCATGAGGAAAATATAAATCCTAAGGTCTCTTTTATGCTATTTTCATATCGAGATCTATAAGATTCAATCAACCACCAAATTCATAGCTTTCGCCTGCATTAATTGGTATCCCTTGCGAAAAATTCAGAGTTGAAGCATCTTGATTATTTGTGACAAATGGCAGAACTTTTATTTTACAGCTGAGTGCCTACGAGCACCAGGAAAGCAACAAAAAAGAAGTTAAGCTGAGCAAAGTGCGAAGTTAAGCAAACAGAAACAAAAAACCTTAGGTACACCCCTTCTTTTGCCAACTTATCAGCCTCTCCATTGTCCCATCTAGGAATGTTTAGGAACTACACCATTTTCCCCTCGATGTGATCCCTGATTTGGTCCCACACTCCAGTTTCCATGGAATGACTCTATTGGCGGCCGGCCATGTGGTGACACATAAGGACCCTCTTCCATTTCAAAAGGATTAAAGATTCCCTCCACAAATTTTAGCCCACTGAGCACTGCCCTAAGTTCAGCTTCATTTCTCTAGCAACAACCCAATGGTCCAGAGAATGCCACTAGTTTACTACCTAGATGGTCCCAATCAAGTTTCATTAGAACGAGTGTTTCTATTTTCTGGCCATTTAGGACAGTGTGTTCCAAATGAGGTATAACTTTGCTGCACCAGTGAAGTCCATGATTGAGGCCATTTGGGTCAGTGTGTTCTTTTGGGTTTTGGGTTCTAAACAATTTGCTAGGTGCACCCCAACTGCCATCAGAGATAGTTGAGGTCAGTTCTTTATTGGAAGGAGATAAGTGTTTCTTGCTGTTCTATGTATTTTCATTGTAGCTGTTTTTGGTTTCTTGATGTGGGGACCTTTGGACTTCTTTGAACTTTGTAGAGGGTTCTATATTTGCCTATAGTTTTTGTTTTAATAAAAAGGCCCCACTACTCATTTGGAAAAAAAGAACACTTTGCATATGTGCATCCTTTTTTGTCATTAATGTGTGTTATCATATATCTAATAAAGCATAGCTATATCTTAATAAAGTTAGTTTTATAAAATTCAATTGTTATAAACTCCTTGTAGGGTTTATTTCTGGGACAGAACAAAAGGTAGTTTTTTAATTATCAGATTATATCAGATCTTTTTCTGATAATAATTAGTTTCCTAACTCTGTAAAGACAAAATTTTGGGTTCTTATCCATTGAGTTGGTATATGGTAACCATGGATCAAAATATCATCCGATACCGATACGTATCAGTATCGGACGTGAATGATACGGTACATTAAATGTACCGTATCGTTAAAATATATGGTATGTATCAAACGATACATTTAATGTATCGTTCGATACAGACCGGTACCGATACGAATCGTTCGATACGTACCGGTTTTCCGGCATTTTGATCCTTGATGGTAACCGACCAATTTTCTTTTTCAGAAGAAAACGGGTCACAAAACCAGACACATGACACTATTTTCATCAAGTGTGCCACTTGATGAGAAGATCACAAACTGTTCATTTTACAGGAGTTTAGCTGCTTCAAATTAGATGCTAGAGATGTTTAATTTTTTATATTCAAACTTTGACTCACCAGATCTCATAATCGTGATCTTCGCATCAAGCGGCACACTTGATGAATAGTGCCATGTGCCTGGTTTTGGTGAAAAGAAAACAGGTTGGTTACCACACAGAACTCTTAAACTTTTATTGATGACGTCGAGTACGTGGACATCAATTTTGGACCACATTGCTTCTACTGGCGTCGAAAGAAGCGAAGAGGGAGCTCGGATAACCCGAGTACATCATCAGGAGGAAGGAGGCAAAGGACAGCATCAGGCGCGTTAGGCAACGAACGTTTGTAGATTCAGCACGTACGTCCGAATTTTGTGTACCTCACTGTTTTTGGGTGCACGGACGTCCGTAGTGCCCCACGGATGTCCGTGGTTTTGAGTCCATAGGTCACGAACGTCCATGACCTCCAAGACGGACACTTGTGGACGTCGTGCCGCCAGCGACGGAAGTTTCCTGTTTTTGCGAAAATTACCTTTTTTAGTGTTTTTTTTATTATTAGGACTCTTTATTTCGAATTTTAATTATTGGTAGCCTATATAAGGAGGCTTGTAAAGTCAATTTAGTTGATTATTGAATATTTTGAATGCTTTATGCTTGAATATTCTTCTTTTTTGGATGGGTTAAGTGTGAGGCCAAGGGAGTGATTCCCAAAGCTATCTTTTTATCTTTTCTATTATCTATCTCTGTATTATTTTAATCTTTCACCTTATTGATCTAAGATTTCTAAATCCCAATCTATTAGTTTCTTGATCCTAGAACCTAAACCTTTCTAGAGCCCTAAATCAAACAGAGCCAAAAACATTTTCCAAACCATAACCTTGATTCAAACCTTAAACCCAATTCTACAACCCTAGTTTGAACTCGTGAACCTACATCGGATCGAAGACGAATGCCCAAGCCTGAAAAAGCTAGAATTCTATCTCTAGGGCCGATCTCGCATCAAATCTAACAGTACTTGCGCATCGGACTGGACCATAGCCGGATCTCGCGTGATCTACCCATAAACTTTTTTCAAACCCTAAGGTATTTAAGATAATTTTGCGATTAAACTTAAATTAATTTATTTAATTTCGGCAAAATTGCATCAAAATCATATTCACGCATTTTAGGGTTACCGTCCTGCGTCAGTTTGGTGTCAAAGCCCTAGGTTTCTAGGTTAGGGCATCTTTGCTTGTCATATTTATTTTATTGCATTGTTTTTCTTTTCAAGTCCATATTTCATTCCATATTAGAAACCTAATGGACCTTTGTGATCACCATGGTTTCGAATGAGGTTCTCGATACTCTTAGAGCTATGCAAGAAGAGTTGGGTCCGCTTAATGCACGTCTGAATACCATAGAGCAAGCCCAAACATCCCTAGGAGTTGGTAATGATAGATTGCGTGATCGAATCAACCAACTGGAAGCGATTGGTGGACTTGAGGATCAACACGAAGGGCGCAATGGTCGTCTAGATAATCGGAATCAGAATCGTACGAATCCTCGCAGAGATGACTACGACCCCGAAGTGCAACTCCTTAAGAATGTCTGAGTTGAGATTCCGACTTTCAATGGAAGAATGGATACTACCGTCTTCCTCGATTGGCTTTCCGACATAGACCAACACTTTGATTGGTATGCCATGAATGACAACCGTTGTGTCAAACTAGCTAAAATGAAATTGGATGGTCAAGCTTAACTTTTTTGGCTCAATGTTGAGCGCATTAGAGTGAATGCGGGTTGTCCTCCCATTTACCCGTTAGGATGACATGAAGGAACGACTTACTGAAAAGTATGTTCCTTTATCATACCACCAACGCCTCCTCGACCAGTGGCAAAATTTACGCTAAGGTGGTATGCCTGTGACCGATTACATTGCTAAATTCGAAGAGTTCATGATGAGGGCTAAGGTATCGGAGGACCTGAAATCACTCTCCCTAGATTCCGCACCGGATTACGACTTGATTTGCAAAAAGAGTTGATTTCTCACCCCGTGGAAACTCTTGAAAGATGTTATGCCGTTGTGTAAGATCTTGAACGATATTTGAAAACATCGGTGGTGAAGAGAACCGAGCAACAATATAGTGGTCAAAGCTCTGGTGAGGGACAATTTAATCTTCCTCCCAAACCTATACAACCTGTCCCTACCAATACAAAGTTTGAAAACGGAAAAGGTGTAGTTGGAGAATCCTCAAGGGACAACTCTCACGTTCAGTGCTATAAATGTCATGGGATGGGACACTTTGCCGCCCAATGCCCTACAAAAAACCTCCAAAGGAATCTCCTCATCGAGAGAGAGGAAGATGAAGGTGATATAGTGGTTGAAGAAGTATTTGAGCCAGACAACACACGCAGTGATGAGGAGGGTGATGCTATTGGCCATGCTCTAGTTGTGAGGTGTGCCCTTGCATAGCCTCGATGGGATGAAAAGGATGACTGGCGAAATTAGAACATCTTCCACATCTTTGCCAGATTTGGTAAAAAGAATTGTAAGGTCATCGTGGATAGAGGTAGTTGCATTAATGTAGTGTCAACTCACGTCATACGCCGCTTGGGGCTTACACCAGAAGCCCACCCGAGACTTTATAAGGTCGCATGAGTCGACTCTTCATCCATTCCCGTGTCGAAAAGATGTCGTGTACCGATTCAGTTAGGTTCTTATTCCGACACCTTATGGTGTGATGTGGTGACAATGGATATGGGCCATATCATTTTGGGAAGGTCGTGGCTCTACGACATGGACGTGACTCTTTATGGTCGATCAAACATATGCACGTTCATATATAAAGGCAAAAAGATTACTTTACAACCTTTGCCTCTCAAAACACCATCGACCAACAAAGTCGAGAAGAAGGGCGAGTCTTCTAAATCCATCAATATTGTGAGCCCTTCAGAATTCGAGAAAGCATCGTTAGATGAGAATGTGGTGTACGTAGTCGTCACCGTTGAGAGTGCTCCCGAGTCAGTGATCGAGTGTCCCAAGGGAGTTGAGCCGATCCTGAAAGAGTTTACGGATGTCTTCCCTGAAGACTTACCAAACGAACTCCGTCCCCTGCGTGATATCCAACACGCAATAGACTTAGTTCCCGTATCTATCTTACCGAACCTGCCCCACTACAGGTTGAATCCGGTTGAGCACACCGAGTTGACTCGGCAAGTCAATGAGCTCCTTCAGAAGGAGTTCATCCAAGATAGTCTGAGCCTGTGTGTCGTACTTGCCCTACTCACTCTTAAGAAAGATGGCACATGACGCATGTGTGTTGATAGTCGTGCAATTAATAAGATTACGGTTAAGTATCGGTTTCCCATACCGAGGCTTGATGATATGCTTAATATGATGGTTGGTGTCACTATCTTTTCAAAGATAGACCTTAAGAGTGGCTACCATCAAGTCTGAATCTGCCCCAGTAATGAGTGGAAAACTGCCTTTAAGACTAAGGATGGTCTTTATGAGGGGAAGGTTATGCCTTTTGGGCTTTCTAACGCCCCGAGTACTTTCATGAGACTCATGACCCAAGTGTTGAGGACGTTCCTAGGCAAATTCCTTGTTTATTTTGATGACATCTTGATCTATAGTCTTGACAAGGATCAACACTTGAACCACCTTACCTTAGGATGGTTTGTGAAACCGTCAAGGGCGAAAAGTTATTTGCAAATCTCAAGAAGTGCACCTTCATGCAATATTCCGTTGTCTTCTTGGGATTTATTATCTCGGCTGATGGAATGGTCACGAACCCTGAAAAGGTTAAAGCCATTATGGAGTGGCCCGAACCTAAGAACATACAGGATGTCTACAACTTCCATGGCTTGGCTACTTTCTATCGGCGCTTTATCAGCAGCTTTAGCACCATCATGGCCCCAATTACTGATTGCATGAAAAAATGGGACTTTAAATGGGACAAAGCGACGACGAAAGCCTTTGCTGAGATCAAACAACGGATGAGTAGTGCACCCATCATGCGCTTGCCGGACTTTTCCAAAGTCTTCGAAGTCGCATGCGACGCATTGAGTGTAGATATAGGAGAAGTGCTTAGCTAAGAGGGTCACCCGATGGCCTATTTTAGTGAAAAACTTAACGAGGCAAAGCAGAAATACTCCACCTAAGACAAGGAGTTCTATGCGGCCGTCCGATCTCTTTGGTATTGGAAGCATTACCTTAGACCGCATGAATTTGTGTTGTTCTCTAACCATAAAGCCTTACGCTTTCTTGCTTCACAGAAAAAGTTGAACTCAAGGCACGCGAAGTGGGTTGAGTACCTTCAAGGGTTCACATTCGTGTTAAACCATAAGGTCGGTGTTGAAAATAAGGCTACTGATGCGCTTAGTCGTCGGGTGGCGACTTTGCACTCCATGAGTACTGAGGTCGTTGGGTTCGAGCGTTTAAAGGATGAGTACCCCGACTGCCCAGATTTTGAGGTAGAGTACACTGCTCTCCTTAGTGACCCAACCAGCATACACTCCGCGTACACCATCCAAGATGGGTCCTTGTTTAAAGGTAATCGCTTTGCATCCCGCGCACTTCATTGTGTGACTTTCTCATTTGGGAGTTACATGCTGGAAGGATGGCCGGACACTTCGGGCGTAATAAAACTGTTGTGCTCGTAGAGGATAAGTTCTTTTGGCCTAGCCTAGTGAGAGATGTCGCCCAAGTCGTCAAACATTGTCGTACTTGTCAAGTGTCAAAACAGACTAAACAAAATACCGGCTTGTATACACCATTACCAATGCCACACACACCGTGGCAAGACCTCTCAATGGACTTCGTGTTTGGACTTCCCAAAACTCCAAAGAAGCACGATTCCATCTTTGTCGTAGTGGATCGATTTTCCAGGATGGCCCACTTCATTCCTTGTTCCAAAACCTCCGATGCATCCCATATTGCTAAATTATTTTTCGCGAAGGTAGTACGTCTTCATGAGTTGCCCAAAACCATTGTGTCTGATAAGGATGTTAAATTCACTAGCTATTTTTGGAAGACCCTTTGGCACATGATGGGCACAATGCTTCAATTTTCAACGGCTTATCACCCTCAAACGGATGGCCAAACCGAAAGCATCAATAGGAGCCTTGAGAATCTCCTTTGTAGTCTAGTCGGTGATCATGTTAGGACTTGGGATACCATTTTACCCACAACTGAGTTTGCTTATAATAATTCTGTCAATAGGTTCATAGGCATGATTCCTTTTGAGGTCGTACATGGTCATAGGCCTAGGACACTATTGGATTTGATCCCCATGTTTGCATCCCATAGTGTCAGAGTCTGCTAATGCATTCGCACAACACATTCATAACTTGCATGCCGAAATTAGACAAAAGATTAATTCAAGCAACAACCAATATAAATTATCTGCAGATGCTCACAGGCGTTTAAAAGAATATCACGTGGGTGATTATATGATGGTCCATGTTAGGCCTGGGCAGTGCCCATCGGGATCCGCTAAGAAGCTCCAATCCCAAGGCGCTGAACCTTTTAGAAGTTTGGCTAAGAGTGGTCCTAATGCATGTGTGCTTGAGCTTCCTCCAGGTACAGGGGTTAGTTCAACGTTCAATGTGGAGGACTTGGTTCCTTACTTGGGTTTCACGCCACCTCCTGAAAACCCATTCTTGTCACCTTATAGCCTCAACCAAACATTGCAGCCTGTACCTCTCCCTTCCCCGGGCAGACAGAGAAAAGATGAGATAGAGACTATAATAAGTGATCATGCCGTCTCCACACATGACGGGGGATTCCAGAAGTACTTGGTTAAATGGGTCGGAAAATCGGAGTTCGAAAACACTTGGATCCACGAGAATGAAGTTCACCGCTTGAACCCCGACTTGATTGACATCTACCACGAGCGTGTTTCATTGGTAATGAAACCTTTTTGGTACAGGAGAATTGACGGGGATGTCAAGTACGTGGACATCGGTTTTGAACCATATCGCTTCTACCGGCGTCGAAAGAAGCAAAGAGAGAGCCCGAATAGCCCGAGTACATCATCAGGAGGAAGGAGGCAAAGGACAGCATCAGGCGCGTCAGGCGACGGACGTCCGTAGATTCAACACGGGCGTCTGAATTTTGTGCACCTCACTATTTTTGGGTGCACGGATATCCGTAGTGCCCCACGAACATCCGTGGTTCTGAGTCCGTAAGTCACGAACGCCCGTGACCACCAGGGCGGACGTCCATGGACGTCGTGCCGCCAGCGACGAAAGTTTCCTGTTTTTGCGAAAATTACCTTTTTTAGTGTTTTATTATTATTAGGACTCTTTATTTCAAATTTTAATTATTGATAGCCTATATAAGGAGGCTTGTAAAGACAATTTAGTTGATTATTGAATATTTTGAATGCTTCATGTTTGAATATTCTTCCTCCCGAGATAGGTTTGGTGTGAAGCCAAGGGAGTGATTCCCAAAGCTATCTTTTTATCTTTTTTATTATCTATCTCTGTATTCTTTTAATTTTTTACCTTATTGATCTAAGATTTCTAAATCCCAATCTATTGGTTTCTTGATCCCATAACGTAAACCTTTCTAGAGCCCTAAATCAAACAGAGCCAAAAACATTTTCCAAACCATAAGCCTATTATAAAACCATAACCCTGATTCAAACCCTAAACCCTAAACTCTAAACCCAGTTCTACAACCCTAGTTTGAACCCGTGAACCTACATCGGATCGAAGACGAACGCTCAAGCCTGGAAAAGCCTGAGTTCTATCTCTAGGCCCGATCTCGTATCAAATCTAACAGTACTTGCACATCGGACTGGACCCTAGCCGGATCTCGCGTGATCTAGACATCAAAATTCTTCAAACCCTAAGGCATTTAAGATAATTTTGCGATTAAACTTGAATTACTTATTTAATTTCGGCAAAATTGTATCAAAATCATATTCACGCATTTTAGGGTTACCGTCCTGTGTCATTTATGCTAATTCTGTTTATACTAATTAGTGTCCACCTTGTGTGCACCTCTCTAAAACAAGACCAATAAAAACATGTACTATTTGATAGTTTTAGTAAATGGATGGATCTCAATTGTTATTTAAATCCACAGCAGTATGTTTGTTAAGCAAACAAGCTAATTTGTCACTTTATCATTTGGTTTTGTCAATATATTATATGACTACATTCTACATTGACAAAACCAAAATTAAAGTGATAAAGTAGCTTGTTTGTGTAACCAGTCTAAAGCTGACTTTCACAGATTTAGAGCCATCTAAATCTCTGCAAGGGATGACTGATTTAGCAATTCGCAATTGACTCATGTATTTCCCATGACACACGGGCCTATATGTACTTGATACCAGCTCATCGTGTGATAGCCTAGTGAATCAAGTGCATTTCTATAACTACCAAGTTTTAAATAATCAAATTACCTGTACAATAACAGTATTGATATGCCGTATCTTTTCGACGTTATCCAACAGGAAGGAGTCTGAAGGCAAAAATCCTTTGTTCACAAAGTAGTGGTTTTCGATCCTTGCGAATGCCTGCATATAGCAAAAGAGATTGGATGAAATGAAATTCATATTGAATCATCTATCCACGTTCGATAACTATCGATGAGTGCATGGTATAGAGTATGTAATATGATTCTAATGATATGGTTTCATAATAAGATTAATGGAATATGACGGACCAACGTACCAGCTAGTCTTAGGTACCCGACCTGAGCACTGAAGCACTTGGTACCCAGGTCACTTTTTAGGATAAGTTCCATGTGGAATCCACAAGTGTGTTGTCTAATGGTATGCCCATGATCTCAAGATATATCTTGTGGAAGATTGAGATGATACACGATCTCCATCATCTAATTCAAAATAATCAAAGGGCATATAAAATTAATGGTACATTGGATTTTCATGGTAGCCATTAATTTTTCATGGCTTTTTTACTACATTGAATCAGACAACGGGATAATTTTCATCCCAATCTTTCAAAAGATTCATTTTGAGATCATGGGCATACCATCAGATGATGACACACATTGTATTTCACATGGGACGCATACCAAAAGTGACCCGATTGCCAAGCGTGTCGGGACTCAGGACCACATTTTTTATAGGTAATTACAGATTAGGACGTGACCGATCATGGGCGTACCATCAGATGATGGCACGCATTGTATTCCACATGGGACGCATCCCAAAAGTGACCTGATTGCCAAGCGTATCGGCACTCGAGACCACATTTTTTTATAGGTCATTACAGATTAGGTAAGCCATCAATGTGGTAGCTCATATTAGGAGCTACCTTGGACCTAAAAGTCTCCTTGATTCAACCATTTGAATTGTCAAATTTAGGCACTCAAATAGGGAAGCTTGTGAGTTTTTTTAACGGTTCATATCAAAGTACACCAATCAGATGGTTCCAATTCGCTGATAGCACTGTTCTGCGGTTAGGGCGCCCTGATTTAGGCCGGGGCGCCCTCGGGGTGGACCAGATTTGAGGCGGCCACCCCACTCGTCCCCATTTTTTTTTTTTATTGTTTTATTTTTAATTTTTAATTTTTTTTCTTAGGAGTCATTACTTGGAAGATTTTGAAAGGGTCTTTGCACTCAGAAAGTTGGCCCTTGCACTGACTTTAAAGAGAGACCTGGTATCTTAGAGATATGTGACATGTGAAGACCATTGATGGCATCAGATCAGATGACAGAGGTTGTGTCTCACCGTGATATTCCACACAATAGATCTTGTGGGTGTTCTTGGGTACAATTAACCCCACCCTCAGTTAGAAATTGAGAGAAAATAAGTAAAAAACCCTTCTTGGGTGCAATTAACACAATCCTAAGTTATAAATTTGTTGCAAATAACGCAAATAACCCACCATAAGTTGTAAGGCGCAAATAACTTCACAAAAAGAAGGGGTGCAAATAATATATATATATATATATATATATATATATATATATATGGAAAAGGCCTCCATCCTCCATGGGAGGACGGTCACCATCCTCCAACCTTTCACGTGGAGCTCCACGTGGCACCCAAAACACTTTTTGGGTGCTACGTGGACCTTGGGTGCATTGCTTAGATCATCTATGAAAAAAAAATAATTAAAAACTCATCTCCAACCTGTATATTTTGAACCGTGAAATGTGGACCAATGAAAATCATCAAACTTTGACTTGTGAGTTTAAAATTTATATTTCGAATTTTTTTTTTTAATATTAATATAAACTATCCACCTGTGCTCCACGTGGCACCCAAAAAGTGTTTTGGGTGCCACGTGGATCTTGGAGGACCTAACACGGCTCCCTATATATATATATATATATAGCGGCCGCCCAAATCTTGGGGGCCCGCCCGGGCGCCGCCCAACGATTTCTGCCCGAACATCCCCCCTACCGCCCAAGCCCGCCCAGCGATTTTAAGAACATTGGCTGATAGGCACGATTTTTTAGCTGAGACAGGCCAATGATGAGCTGCTTAGCTTGATCATACACCATGTGGTGTATTAATAGCGTTCATAGGCCTATTGTTTAACAATCAGCTGAGTCGGTCTCTTCATAATAATATATCAATATTTTGGCATTTGTATCATGCAAAATCATTTCAAATACCCGAAATAAAATTTTGATGTAAAAAAATGTTGGCAGCTGGATTCCTTCATATCTTTGCAAATGAAATGCAGTATTTGGACTTGTTACTATATTGCAAAAGTGGAGCAGGACAACTGTTTTGAGTACAGAATCCAAAATCTGGCTCCCGTTTTCTAAACATATGCTGATATATATACTATACAAATAGATTCAAGCTTGGAGTTCAGACTTCAAAGATATATCATGATTAAACATGCTAGAACACATACTTAAACAACCACATGCCAGAGTGTATTATTAGTGTTTCATATCGAATTCTTTTTCACACAAGCATAACTGCGACAACTAGAATATATCATTATTCAGCATGGAAACACGTTACTAGTGAAAAGGCGTCATCATCCCCTCTCTTGATGTTTTCTTCATTCGGAAGAAGATGTGCAGTCATCATTTCCCATTTTGTCCATGCTGTAGCAGCAACATACTGAAACAAAATGTTAATAAAAGCATTGGATCCATAAATAAACAAGATGGCAGTTTGGACATAAATTATGACCTCCCCAATAATGACATGGCAGTTTTGGGACTTTTTGCCATGTTGACAAGGGTATGCATATTAAGGGTGTCAATGACCTGTGCTGGGTCTGGATTAGAGAAGTTCTGGCGAGCTGGGCTTGACTAGGGTCTAAATTTTGAGTCCGAATGATAAATGGGCCTGGGCTCAAATGTTTACATTTTATGTTAAGACCCAACCCATTTATGGAATTTTGGGCTGTGCCCAAGCCTATTTTTTAGGCCCAATTAATAAATAGACCCGGCTCAGACCAAGCTTTTAGGCACCATAAAACACTCAACCCGTTTAAGGCCCACCCTGAACTGGCCTATTGACAGCCCTACGTGAATGGATATGTCAAGTTAAAACTTAAAACTGATATTTTGGGGTATTGTTTTCCTTTTCCAAATTTTGATTAATTTTGAAATTTTTATAGTAAATACTAATTTCCTGGAACTTTTAAGAAATTTCCAATTATTACTTCATTATTTTCATATGTAAACATTATGTATTTATATATTTTTGGAATATTTGTGCGGATTTGGCCCTGTTTCTGCAGGGTGTCATCACACAACATAAACAAGGAAGTTGAAAGTTGAAACCCATGTCACCAAGTTGGAGTGTGGGAATAAGGCCACAATTTGGGAAAAATAAAGATAAAAAAATAACAAAATTTGAATTAAATAATGGTTTTTACAAAAACACCTTTAAACAAACAAAAAGACTAGTCTTTTTGAAAACAAAAAAAGTGATTTAATTGGTGGGTAATTAATACATGTTGAATACATAGTCACAAAGTCAAGAGTCGGCAATAAATCAGCAAGGATCAACCAGGAAAAATCGGTCAAAATTGAAAAAAATCGGGGAAAATAAAAAATTCAAAAGAACATAAAAAAGTATATCATAATACATGTAATGATAAAAATAATGATTTTTAGTGAACAAAATAATACAAAATAGGCAAACCTGAAGGTTTTTTATAAACGTTTACTGAACAAATTAGTACAAAAACTAAAGGTTCTTTTTCCCTCAAGTATAAGTGAAAAAAAAAAAAGAAAAAAAATTGGACCACATCACAAACATCACCAATTAATCGGCTAAGTCGCGACTTGGCTGATTAATCAGCAATAAAATTGGGATGACTGCAAGTCGCCGGCTTTCTCCAAATTTTTGAAAAAGTTGGAAACTTTTATGACTATGGTTTTTAACATGACTTTTTCGTAAAGGAAAAAAAAAACCATTTTTTGTGGCTATGGATTAAAACAACATTAGGGTGGGTAACATGGTTTCCCTGGTCAAAAGAAAGAGAAGCGAAATATCGGCAATATTCATCTTTCCGAGAACCGGGAATAGCAATTTAAAAAAAAAATCTTTAAAAAGGTTTTCTCAAGGTAATTTCCATAAATATAGATATAGTGACTAAAAAATTGTTAGGTAGCCTCGCCACTCAAAATGAAAAGAACTGTTATTGAACAAGTGCTAATAAAAGAACTCATGGAAAGCACTGAACGCATAACTTCCAAGGGCACAGGCACACATATGGTGAACAAATATTAAGCATGAAACAATGGACAACATTCATTAAGAAATTGCAAGATCAGATATTTCTGACAAAATTAATGTTTTACTATCTTCTGTGCTTCCTTATAATTTTTTACTATTTTCCCTTTTCTTAGTTATAGATTATGCATAAAAAAACTAGTGACGGGGACGCTACCAACAAGGACTTAGGGTTCAGGCCGTACAAGGTGTATTAACGGCGAAAGAAGCGACTGAAGGGCCAAGGAACGTCAAGAACCACCAAGGGAAGGCCCTAGAGTTCAACTTGGGAGCACCAGGCATCAGCAGGCGACGGACGTCCGTGGTTCCAGGACGGATGTCCGGATTTCAAGGTGCTCACTGTTTAGTGAGCACGGACGTCCGTAGTGCACCACAATGTCCGTGAAAATCCGTGCCCCACGTTTTAAGTGACGTAATTATCCTTTTTATCCTTAGATTATGTCCTTTTGTAAGTTACTACAAGGATCAAAATTTCGGGTTTCATTTCAGTTTCGGAGGGGACCGAAACCGAAAATTTGAACCGAAATTTCGGCCGAAACGACCGAAATTTTGATTCTTGAGTTACCATTTAGGGTAACATAGTACTTTTCCATATTAGGGTGTTTCTATTTGTAACTACTATAAAAGATAATTTTGTAAGCTATTTTTGGCACTTGTTGATTGAATGAAAATTATGCTTTGCATTTGGCTTGAGATGAGCTTGAAGAGAGAGTCTTCTTCCCCATGTGCGTTTGGTGTGAGGCCAAGGGTGTGAGGCCCATGTTACTTTGATTTTCCACTTTACATTTTGTTCTTATTTGATCCCCTATTTTCTCTTTGAATCTTTTGCATTCTCTTTTCCCTCTCTCAATTGATTTTCCCATTTCTCAACCCTAGATCTAGAGTAATCTTGATGTCCATCCTTATGGATCGACTCCAATCCTAGCTCGTCGATCCATAACCGTTGTTGGACTAGAGCTTGCTCGATTTGAGCCGTTAGCCGTTTTGATTCCAAAGCCCTAGCAAGGAACTACCGATTTCACGAAGAACTACGATCTAACGCCTCGACTTAGACGAAGCGAGAGTTCTATCTCTTCTGCCATCCTAATGGATCCCACGCGTCGGATTGGACCCTCCGTGAACCAAAGCATGGGCACCTAAGCGGAATCCCGATAAACCCCTAAGATATCGCTTTAATTTGTGATTAATTGCTTAATTAATTAGTTTAATTTTGGCAAATCATCACATCATGGGCATCCACGGATTTCAAGGTCGTTGTCCCGCGTCAACTAGCCTCATAAATGCCGATGGCACAAATGTGACGACCCAACCAGACCCGGTATGATATTGTTCGGTTCTGTCCACTAGGCTCCCCGATTTTAAAGCACGTGATATCTGAAAGGGAATGGACTCACTTATAGCCCAGGATCAAGACTAGTTTGCAACCAATGTGGAACTAAAGCATCCCATTAAGCGGGAACTGGGTCACAACCCCGGGGCCTCTACTTTTAAGCATTGAACAATGGGCAACTATTAAGCATTTTACAATGGGCAGCGTTCATTAAGAAAATGAAAGATGAGATATTCTGTCAAAATTAATGCTTTACTGACTTTTTTGCTTCCCTATAATTTATCACTATTTACCATTTCTTACGACTTTTGAATTAGAAAATAGAAAAACTATGGTACCTTAACTCACTTTTGCCTTCTTCCTATGGGCAGCTTGACCTGCTTTATAAATTTACAAAACATTGCTAGGGTTTTGTTTTATAGGCAACTGATAATGTCAAAAATTTTATGGCTTTAGGGCTCATTTTTTGAAGGAAAAAATGTTTTAAAAGGAAACGAGCTTCCAGAATTAATCAATTAAACAAATACCCAAACTTAAGAACTTTGGAAATCAAATATCCAAATGAAAATTCATACCTGTGTTTCAAGATCCTCGGAATTCAACCTCTTGCTATAGGCATTAACGAAACTGCCCCTCTCGTTCTCTGGAATTAAATCTCTAAAGGGTTCCCAAGCTGGAAAGTGAGAGGAATTACAGTTAAGTTATCTCGTTGTACTCTTCTCTTTGACTTTTTACAAGTAAACACACTTCAGTGGCATGATACAAATTACTTACCAAAGCTCTGTAATTGCAACCATATAAGCTTAATTATTTATTACGCACACATAAATAGACAATAGATGGCCTTACAAATTATGGTTGGGAGATAGAAAATTCGCATTACTTAACCCATCTACAAGTCATTCAGGTTCATATATATATATATATATATATATATATATATATATATGAGAATTGGGACTTTACAACCGGTTGTAGCAAAAAATGATACAACCAGATGTCATATCACATGCCACGTGACATAATCAACCCAAAACTGGGTTGATCAGCCAAGAGACGTGATTTAAAAAATATATTTTTTTTTAAAACTTTTTGCCCTCCGTTTGCTGCGTCAAAGATAAGGTAACACCCAACCAACTTGGTGATTGATTTTAAGCATCTTTGACCACATGTTTAACGGTGGATATGCACCGGAGAGAGCCCAATTTTTTTGGGTGATACCTGATTGTTATTATCCAAGTTGCCGTCGCAACCGATCCTCATGATTGATGCCACGTGGTGCCCAAATGGTCTGGTTTTAGCGCTTTTTTCCTACAACTGGTTGTATAGTCCCGGGCCACTATATATATATATATATATATATATATATATATATATATATATATATATATGATTGATCAGGTCCATCCCAAAAAAGAAAAAGAAAAAAGATCTTATCCTCCCTTTTAAAAGTTGGTCAGAGTTGGAAAACAAATAATGCACCAAGTATGTTGGGTGTCACCCAATATTTGACCATATATTTTAAGGCCAAATCTTTTTTTAAAGATCATGTGGCACATGATCCCAAAACAGGTGTTTTTTGGGATCACGTGCCACAAGGCACGTGATCTTGGCACTAGTGCTGCATTCAAAAGCTGCATCACTAATGCAGCGGCCCCTTATATATATATTGTTTTGCAAATTATAGTGTAAAGAGTTTTTATTTGGCACTGACTAAGGTTTTAGACGCGTGGAAGAATGTTCATGGAAGTCCTTTTCGATAATTAATGTTCATGAAAGCCATGCTGTATCGATATCTAGTACCACTTATTATTTAACTGCAACCGTACACCATGAGTTGCACAATTGCAACTTGCAATTCATTTCCTCTAATTCACCAACTCTTCGGAGTCAGTTGATGATTGGAATGTGAAGACTCTGGAAAATTGTTTCAGCTTCTTCAGCTGTGACGAGTTGAAGTTCCAGAAAATGATTTCAGCGTCTACAGCTTGCAGCATAGATTCCCATTTCTATAGGATCATCTAGAAGTTAAAATATAAATGAGAAAAATACTAGGTCATCACCAAAAGACAACCCTTATGGCTGAGTCACAGCCAGAAGGCATCCCAACAAAAACATGATGTAACCATGGTATCAAAACTCAGCCGATACCGGCATGTATCGGTTTCATCGAGAACCGAGACCGATACCACCCTGATACAGGTATCAGTATCGATATCTACAACCAGTTTTTTGAGCAAAATAGTATCGGCCGATACAACCAGTTTTTTATTTTTTATTTTTACTTTTTTTTTTAAGAGAAGAATATCGACCGATGCGGTGTCAGCGATACAGGATCCATATCGGCCGATATGTATCAATCCAAGATGGATCAATACCCAATAGCGATAGTGACACCTTGGATGTAACAGGTGTAGTTTGTGGTATCTACGTCCTAACAGCATCTTTCTTTTGTTCAAGCTTCATTTGTTGCCCTTCCTAAAGGTTTTCCCTGTAATTAACTATTTATCAATATTTAAGTCAAATATATTACATCTGTTGTGTCCAGCAGGCAGTTACCATTATCCTATCTTCATAAACCCATCTCATAAGAAATCCCGCCATTTCTCTGCTTTTACTCCACCACCCAAATCATTTCTAGGGAAATCTTCTAGCATATCTATTATAACTGTCGATCACCATCCTCGACCACCTACTAGGGCTTCCAGAATATCCAATTTGCTTTCTTCTTTAACAATGAAAGCTTACATCTCTAAGCTTTTATTTTCAGCAAACCCTCACCATCTCCATCCCCAACACTTACTAGGGCTTCGCAAACATCTATTTAGTTTTCTTCTTTAGCTGTGAAAGCTTACATCTCTAAGTCTTCATTTTCATCAAACCCTTGTTAAAGCGAAAACAGCATTTATAAAGGTGAAATCACTGAGCACAAAGTAACTTGGAAAATCGCTTCCTACAAAACCGTATTCACAAAGTCGGGAGTCAGCAATAAACCGGCTAGGGTCTAAGTCAGGAAAAATCGGGAAAAATCGGTCAAAGTAAAAAAAAATCGGGGAAAAAAAAAGTATAGCATAATATATTTCAAGTTAAAAATAATAGTGAACAATATAGTACAAAATAGGTAAAACCTAAAGGTTTCTTATGAACAAATTGAGCAAAATAGTACACAACCTAAAGGTTTCTTATGAACAAACTAATTAAAATAGTGCAAAACCTAAAAGTCCTTTTTCCCATCACGTATAAGTGAAAAATAAGAAAAAAAATAGATCATATCACAAACATCGCTAATTAATCGGCCGAGTTGCGACTTGGCCGATTAATCAGAAGATAAAGTTGGGATGACTACACGCGCTTACTTTTTCTGATTTTTTTAAAAGTCGGAGACTTTTATGAAGATGTACAAAATGACAATCATTTATCTTCTCGACTGCCAGTTGCTAAAATCCTTTTGGGTGCTTCTTTATTTTTAATAATTGATCTGAATTAAACAGTAAAAAGAAAAGTGATCTTAGTTTAAGCTAAACAAGTTCTAAAATCTAAAGAATAAACTAACCACTATTTACTTCATGGTTGCTCAAACCCACATAGATGCACAACAGATGTTGATATTGTTTGATTTTTGCCACATTTTCGATGTTGCACATCATTGAAATTAGTTATTTCTTTCAAATCAGGTAATTAAGTTTTCACAAATCTCCACTGAATAATGACATGTGAAACTTAAAAAATGAAACAAGCCTGGTAAAGTTCACAGATATGATGGCTATGAGTATAAAATTCCTAACATATGCATAATATACAATGCTTATATTCATTATGGTTTTAATAAAAACTAAGATTCAAAAATTAAATAAAAGGTGAAAAAAAAAAGTGACATGAAAAATTATAACTTTCAAATTAATTCAATGAGACTCCCGAAGGAAAACAGAGAAGGGATAAAGACTCCTAACTGGCATTCAAACACCAAAATCGTGTTTAAATGATCTTGTACAAATTAAACTCTTTATCTTACACCATTTGAGTGTGATTTATCGTTATGCCCTGTGGCGAACATCTATGATCAATCTAAATTGTCCAAGCGGCAATCTATCATTGGAACATGTTTCATCCCAAAGAAACATGCCTATAAGTGGATGTGAACCATCCGATTGATAAACTTTAATATCAGCCGTCAAAACTAAAGACAACGGTTGATATTATAGTCCACTGATCAGATGCTTTAAATTTCCCTAAAACATCAGATTTGGGCCTGTTGGACTTCAATCTATGATTATCAGTTGGACGGTGTGGATCACCCACATCTTAAATCACTGATGGTGTAAGATCATTTAAATACCATTTTGGTGTCTAAGGTTTAAATCATTTTGGTGTTTAAATGACAGTCCGGAGAGTCGGCTCCAACAGAGAATTGATGAAAACATTGCAAGAGGTAGATGATGTAAATTGGCATCACCGTAATGCTTTGATATGGTATAATCACACTTTGTACATGTTGAAAGTAAACAGTATTTTGGAGATATATGATCTGAAGCAAAGCTATCTTGTAATATCTCTAGTGCAAGCTAGCAGGCAACGGTCCCAATCTGATTAATATTTTATTCCACCATTTAGATTGCCAATAAGAGTAATACAAGCACTGTAAAAAGACATACCGTCAGGAAAAATTGCCGCTGCACCACCCTCATAAAACCACTCAATCTCCGTCTTCCTTAATAGAAAAATGCCTCTAAGAACCATGCCAGTAACCTTCAGAAGGCATTGGTGCAAACAAAAGTCAACAATTTATGATGTAACTAATCCATGATATAAAATTTTGGGTTTTTTGCATTTAGCCCCTGAGATGTCTTATTTATACTCTGCCCCTCGCATTTCACCTATTTACACAACTGCCCTTGCTTTTGTGTTTCCTTTACTTATTACCCCCTTCAGTGACGGATTCTCCGACAAAATAACCTTTGACTACTTTGGATCAAACGATGGAGATTGTTTTTCACCCAGATCTTTGAACTAACTTGAGATCACAGGGCTTACAATCAGACGGTCAGATTTTGATTCAAACGACACAAGTCTCGAAAAGTGATCCAAGAACCATGTTTGATGTTGATTATGTTCACTTTTTGGGTGGTCTGTCATGTGGTTGATTTGACCTCGAGATGGTACGCTTCTCATATCAAGATTCCTTGGGTGGAAGAATGTGGTGAAAAGCGATCTCCATCTTCTGACTCAATGCACGCACAGTTTTGTTCAGTAACAATCAATGACTGATTTGGCACTGTAGAGAGTAATATGTAAAGGAAACACAATAGCAAGGGCTGCAGTGTAAACATGAGAAACACAGGGGGCAGGGTGTAAATATGACATATCCTAGGGGGGAAAATGCAAAAAACCCTAAAACTTTCTTTAGCATGGACATCTGGGAGATATCGGAAGGGAAAAAGAAAATAAGGGCAGAAAACCATCCCTGTACCTTGTCAGGATGTGATTGGCTGTATGCAAGGGCTAGCGTGCTTCCCCATGATCCACCAAACACCTGCATTATTTTTTTGAAAAGAAACAATTAGAATTAAGACTTACCATAAGGCACCCGACTTGAGCAACAGCAGCGGCACTTGGGTCAATCTAAAAAAGCCAGCATCAGTAAATGCGCTGATATTTTTTAGCACCAAATGAGAGAGAGCTCAACAGTGAACTTTCACTGATTTGTGTGCTCATAAATAGTTGTGTGGCTCCCAAGGCTTGACCATATAGACAAAAGGAGATTGACACAAATGACACTTAAAAAAAAAAAATGGCTCTAAAAATCAAACAAGAAAACTTAGACCTGCCATTCAGGAATGTCCAAATGTTTCCTTAATTTTTCAATGTCATCAACTAGGTCCCAAGTTGTGTTTTCTTCTAAGCAGGCATGTGGAGTACTCCTACCTGCACCTCGCTGAAAAGGATAACATCCATTGACAATGAACCTTATGGAGAATTACTACATGGCAATCTTGGATAAGGGTTTATACCGCATACCTGATCGAATAGAATGATCCGATAGAATTCAGGGTCAAAGAATCTTCTGTTACTAGGCGAAGTTCCAGCTCCTGGTCCCCCATGGAGAAACACAACTGGCTGCCATTATTGAATATTTTTAAATAACAGAAATTTAAAATAATAATAATAATATTATTTCTGAAGTGCTTCACAGGGCAGCATCTAAACGTAAAATATAACTAACTTTTCATATCATCTCTTTTATGATAATACCCCATCTAAGGGCATAATTGGTGAAGCCTAATACAGCACTGTTCTTAAAGTCGTTGGGTGGATGTTCGGGCAGAAATCGCCGGGCGCCACCCAGGCATGCACCCCAAGGTCTGGGCGGCCCCGAAGTATGTATATACATACATATAGGGATATACATATTTTATTTCAACATAAACGTATATAACATTCAGATCCACTTATAGGCTCATCAATGGTATGATTCAAAGCCACTTATAGGCATGTTTCGTTGGGCTAAGAGATGTTTCAATGACAGATTGCCGCTTAGACAATTTAGATTGATCACAGATGTTCACCACATAGCATAATGATAATCACACTTCAACAATGTGAGATTAAAAGTCTTTACCTGAGTGGTATAAGATCGTTTAAACACCATTCTGGTGTTTAAATGTCAGTAAGGAGCCACTATCCCTGGGCAATAAGGGCCTTAAAGTTTAAGGGTCGTCGATGGGTAGGGTTGGGTGGTGCCCAATAAAACAATGGCATATACTTGACCTTTTAATAACTCGACCCAACCCTATAAAAGCCCATTAATTTATAAATCGCCTCGCCCCAACTTTAAAACGCCTAAGCGACCGTTTCCGAGCCGCCCGGACCGCCCAGACTCGGTCCACCCTGGAAGCAGCCCAAGGCTAAATCGGGGCACCTGGGAGGCCGCCCCGGCCGACTTTAAGAACACTGGAATACAGTCTAACAAATTTATAGCCTTAGTTCTACATAGGGATGCAAATTCGGTATACCGAACCAAAAATTTTGGTTTTCGGCTCTGATCAGCCTGAACCAAAACCGAACCGCAATGAACCTGTTCGGTTGTGGTTCGGTGTTTTTTTTTAACGAAACGAAACCAAAATATTTCAGTGTGGTTTCGGTTTTTTATTATTTATATATTTTTTAAGTATTTTTCGTTTTTTTTTTCAGTTTTTCGGGTTTTTTATTTTTTTGGTTTTTTTGGTTTGCTCTTCGTACCCCTTGGGTTTTCAGTTTTTGCCACTCCAGTAAGACCAGTTGTCAGATGGATGAGCGATGATCAGTTCACTCCTTTTGCATCTCTTTTAAACAAAGATTTGTGTCTGATGTATGCAGTATAAATCATTTGTAGTCATTTTATCGTGGTTAATCTGTTGGGGTGATGGCGATGCCAATCCTCTAGCAGATTGATACGACAAATAGGTTACCATTTTTACCTCTTTCTACTATTGTTTTGCAATAATTAAAGGGGTAAGAACCCTCCAACCTCGAAGCGTACTTATCAGGAAAAAAAAAGATTAACCAAGAAATTGATAAATTAAACATTCATTGGGTGAGAATGAAGTTCAAAACTTTCAAAGAAAAACCACACCCAATACGAAAAGGAGCCAAACCAAACTTCTTTAAAATTCCGTAACATCTCAGATGATCAGCATTTGAGCCAAGTCAATTTGTTTGATAAGCCACATACGAGAAAGATATGGGTGGTGTGCTACTCCTAGCAACACAGTCATATGCTGAACATGAAACCATAGTCACAAAGTCGGGAGTCGGCAATAAATGTGTGAGGGTCTCAGTTGGAAAAATCGGTCAAAGTCGGGAAAAAAACCCATAAAAATTTAAAAATTATAGCATAAAATATTTTAATTTAAAAGAATGGTTTTAATGAACAAAATGAGCAAACAGAAGAAGAGCAATGAGCACTGAGACGGGCAGGCAGCAGAGAGGGCGATAACCCTAAAGGTTTCTTTTTCCACTTTTAAGTGGAAAAAAGAAAGAATAAATCAGACAGGATCACGAAATCCCTGATTAATTGGCCGGGTCCAAGACTCGGCCGATTAATAGGCGTTGTAGTCGGGGTGACTGCAAGTCGCCGATTTTTTTTTATATTTTGAAAAGGTCGGAGACTTTTGTGACTATGCATGAAACTGGCTAGAAAACAAACTTTCTTGAATGCAGAATGAAACTGGATTACAATCTAAACAAGATATAAGAAACACTTCAATAGTTGCATAGTCTTCCTTCCTAAAGCAACTACTAACACACATCTTTCCACATCAAGTTGTTCTAATCATATATTCTATGAATCACCAGTGATTCTTTATTTCCATGTGTCTGGAGGCAACCAGATTACAGCAGAGAAGTATCCAAAAAGACAACTAACTCATATCATAATTCATCACTATAGAAAAAATTTGAACTGCATTCAAATGGGAAATTAAGATAGATAAAGTAAGTGACTGTAAGTATAAAGGGTATCTAGCACTAAAACACAGTAACTCTACATTAAACATAATTAAATAAAAAAAATTAAGCAACAGCATCTGCAGTAATGCCAAGAAGGATAAAGCCTACACACGTGACCACTTGGATTCCCTGACTGCTCCCAATAAATTGTGTGGATATCCGAGACCTTCAGAAATCCTGAACTATATGGTTCTATGACTGGATATGCTTTCCGATTCAACTCTGGGAATTCCTTTGCCAAATCCATAGATGTTGTGTTTTGCAGAATACTCACATCAAGATTTTGAGCACATAGTAGCAATTTTTTCCTACCTGCATATCATATTAAAAATCACACCAGCATGAATTTGATGTTGATTTATAACCTATGTCCTGCCATGATACAGTAAAGTATGGATGCACAAGCACAAAATATGTAAAATAATATCAACTAAAAAATGGATTTGCATAGATTGCAAATATGTGAAAAATGTTAATAATTTTACTAGAAAACTATTACGTTAATAGAGTTAGTCAATAGAGTACCAGAGGAAAAGCCTCCACTGAGTGGGTCTCCGTGGACGCGTCTCGAAATAGGTGACCTAAGGACCCACAAAAAGGTACCAGAGTAAAAGCTACCGAAAGTGTGCCGCCCGCGAACGTCAACTACTGATCGTGGTGGTATGTTATGCTTCATTAATGCTTTTGGGTCACCAAAGTAATAATGGCTTAACTTTCTGCTCCATCAATACATTAGGCATTTTTGGTGTATTAGTTAGGTCCATGACAGCTAGTGACAACCTAATAGTCTCTAAAAGGGTATTTCATTTTAATTTAATAAGATGAAGCAGATGATAGGAGTTGCTTTCTTAAATCAAACTTGAGTACCATTGTACTTAGGTTATTTGTCCATTTCAAACAACTCTTGATGGTTTAAGTGTGGTTATCGGTATCGTATGATACACGATACTATACGCATCATCACCATCATCACCACCATCACAAGCTTATCCCATCTATTTGGGTCGACTTTGCGAGTCCTATTTTTACACTCGTTTTAGATCAGTGCTAAGCTCTCTGTAAATTTGCAATCCTCCATGTTCCTTCTAACTGCTTCCCTCCAAGTCTTCACTGGTCTTTCTCTTCTCCTACTTCCTTGTGCTCGTAGCGTCTCAACCATTCGTGCATGATCTATTTCTGACCTCAGATAGACATGTCTAAACCATCAAGCTACATTCCCCATAATTTGTTTCCGTTATAGGTGCCACTCTTAAATTTCCTCATACATACTCATTTCCAATTGGATGTGTCACTCTCAAATTTCCTCTTATATACTCATTTCAAATTTTATCATTTCTTATGACTCCACACATCTATCTTAACATCTGCATCTCAGCAACATGTATTTTATCTTCTTGTTGCTGTTTTGTATCCCAACATTCTGCACCATATAATATGATAGGTCTAACTGTCGTTTTATAAAATCGTCCATTCAATTTAATTGAAACTCTTGGGTCGCACAATACTCCGCTTTCTTGACCCTATGTCATCCCACCTGCTGACTGCATTAATCCTATTTAAGACATCCTCATCAAATCTACCATCAAGCTACATTCCCTGTAAATTTTTTTCGTTATAGGTGCCACACTGCCACTCTTAAATTTCCTAGTACGTACTCATTTCCAATTTTATGTGCCACTCTCAAATTTCCTCTTATGTACTCATTTCAAATTTTATCATTTCTTGTGACTCCACACATCTATCTTAACATCCACATCTCAGCCACATATACTTTATCTTCTTGTTGCTTTTTTGTATCCCAAAATTCTGCACCATATAATCTGATAGGTCCAACTATCGTTTTAAAAAATTGTCCATTCAATCTAACTGAAACTCTTGGGTCGCACAATACTCCGCTTGCTTGTCTCCATATTATCTAACCTGCATTAATCCTATTTAAGACGTCCTCATCAAATCTAGCATCTGCTTATATGGTAGAGCCTAAATAGCAAAATCAATGACAATGTGGCACTAAATGATTTTCTATTTTAACTAAATCCTCCTCCAGGCAATCATGTTTAATAGATTTGCACTCCATGCATTCCGTCTTTGTTCTAATAATTTTCAAACTTATTGATTCTAAGGTTTTTTTTCTCCATAATTATAGTTTATCATTTATTTATTTTCTTGTTTGGGCAATTAGTATCACATCATCGCAAATAACATGCATCATAGAATCTCTTCGTGTATGTCTATGGAATGCATCTATGATCAAGGAAAACAAGTAAGGCCCAAGGTAGATCCTTGATGCAGCCCGACTCTGACAAAGAACTCACTCGTCTCTTCACAAGTTTTTACACTAGTTTTTACACTCGTCTCTTTCATGCATGTCTTTAACAATCTCAATATATAAGTTCCAGATGCATCTCTTCCTCAGTGACCACAAGATTATCTGTCTCACCAGTCTATCATAAGCCTCCCCAAATTAATAAAAACTTTCAAGTTGTTTTATCTAACTTATAACTTTCAAGTTACATTTTAACTTTCAAGCTATTTGACCAGTCTGCGACGGACATATATCTATGAACATACTAAAATTATATATAGATGGAACACCACATCTTAACACCTAAAGTCCGATCAACTTAACAATCGATACTGAATAAAAAAAAAGTTAAAAAACAATAAAGTAAATAAATAAATAATAAAAATAAGAAAAACAATAATAATTGCGGTATGATACATTTTATAGCCGTCCATTTACCGATAAAAAAAGAAAAAATACATAAATATTTGAAAAACAAGAGAAGAAGAAAAAATAATAATAATAATAATAACCTATATATATATATATAAAATATTGGTCGATATTTTAAATCACTGTGAATTCAAAGACAGAAACTAATTTACATATGAAGAACAAAAAATTAAAAAAAAATTAAAAAAAATGGACACTTTTCAGAGATAATTAGAACTAGAACTCAACTTTCAAAGCTAAAAAAATGAATTTTCTGAGATTATTAGAACCTGAAAAACCGATTGCGTTGATCGAAGGCGGAAGAGGAGTCAAGAGGAATCGACGGCGTAGAGGAGAGCGATCGATGGGATTTATGGGAAGAAACAACGGTGAGGATGTAACTTGGTTTATGCCTAACTTCATCATTATTATGGGTAAGGCTCTGATCCAATTACAAAGTTACAAGTAGCAGACGTAGCAGCATAGGCTTTGGTAGTAACTATCGCCTACGATATCATCTTAGATGAGTCCTTTTCGTGCTTAGATGATCTTACACCATTAAAAAGTTAGATGTGAGAAACCCAAGCCGTTAAAGTGATATATCATAGATTTAAATGATGGGCCCCAAAAATCATATTGATTGGGAAATTTGAACCATTTAACTATGGACTTTAGTATGAAAATGATCTTACACCATTAAAGAGGTAAGATGTGAGCAATCCAATCCAAGCCATCAAAATGATAAATCATATATTGACATGAAGTGGGTTCAAAAGTCATACTAAACGAGCAATTTGAACCATCTGATCCCTCAAATCTATAAGCGAGGGTTGTGCATGTTTTTTAAGTCATCGATAAATTAGAGTGCTCCGATCAGATGGTTCTAATCCATCCGACTGGTTGTCTCAATGAGGCCTTAAATGGATTGATTATAAACCAGCCTTTTGAAATTAGCCCATATTCTGCCCAAATTTTAATCGGGTCGGATCGGGCTACCCGTTTTACAAATTGTGGGCGCTTATCTTAGCCTACACCTAGCACATAACAGGTGGCCCGATAATATCTATATAAAGAGGCTCAATTATTTCGGTCAAGCCGAGTTCATGTCAGCCTTAAACGGGTCAATTTTAAATTAGGCTTTTAGAACTAGCTCATTCCGATTCAACTTCTAATCAAACCAGACCAAGCCAACCCATTTATATATCGAGTCTACCTACTGTTGACTAATATCAAACCCATGGCAGACGGGGCTGGGTTCAAGTCCAGCCCATTGAGACCCCTATGTCCTACCACAAATATGTTTTCGAAGACGTAAACATAAAGCATACGATTGTAGTGTAAGATAATATTAAGATATTGATAAAAAACCTTGATGACCGAAAGTTTGGCCCTCTTAAAATGTGTCGACCCGAACTCACGTCCCAATGATAATGTCCAATTCTGGGCTTAGGTCCTCACGTGCCAACGATAATATTAATATACTAATGCACCCTTTTTCCGTGTCAGAATTTATGGCTCCACAGCTACAGGCCCACAGCCTCAACAAGTATATGCCAAGGGGTGCAAATATATGTTTGTGATCAATTTAGGGTCAATTTGAATCTGACCTGTTAACCTATAAACAGTGACTTAAACCTAAAATTAACTTGTTCAAAGTACCCAACCTGTACCCGAACTTGGACCTGCACACAATCTAAGTCTAACTTGCTGGTGTAATTTCATTGAAATGTAAATTTCGGGGCTGAATCGTTAACCATATTTAGGCCTGACTAAGACCTATAAAATATAGTGCAAGTTCATGTCTTATAGTAAACATGTACCGAGTCGGGTTGGGTCATTTTTGAGATTAACTTGAACCCGACTTGTTTCTGAAACAGGCCAAGATTTTTGACCTGACCTGACCCGAGAGGTCGAGTTTAATAAAGCCAAAGAGGTCAAGTCTTAAAAACCTTGCCAGGTCAACCTGACCCATTTACACCCCTAAATATCTATGTTATAGATATCTGCATGGTCAGTAGTACCAACCTTACCAAAAATGAAGATTGAAACATATAAGCATATGTGATTTCAGTGTTCATTTCTTGTGTCTCAATAGGTGAGCCCAGCCTGGCCCTCAATGAAGAAGGTATAATATTAAGGTAGGTAGGCTTGAAATATAAATGTGTCGCCCCATTTAAACCCAGCCTAAACCCAGCTACCATAAAATTTTTGAGACAATTTAGTTAGAAATTTTCGGGCAGGCCCGCCGCACGCTCTGCCTGGCAAGCATTGAGCCAGGTATGGACTATGGTTATTAGGCTTGATTAATAAATGGGATGGCCCGGCCCAGTTCGATTAGTAATCAGGCCAGGTATGGGCTAAATTCAATAGGCCCGATTATAATCGGCTTGTTTAAGGCTCCGCTCGTATCTGGCCCAGCTCCATTCATTGAATTTGAGACCCCTATTAATTTTCGATCACTTGACACCTTTTATTTCATTTTTGTTTTATAAAAAAGTGAATTTTAACAAATCAAAAAATAAAATTATTAGCGGCAGCCAAAACTGATGCTATTAACAAAAAACTGTCGCTAATACTCTTGTCGTTAATAGTCTTAATAGTCTTTAATAGTTTTCCTTATTAATAGCGGAAGTTTTTAGCCGCCGCTAGTAGTCTTATTTTTTTGTAGTAGTTGCTCGTTCAAGTGACACCAAAGATAAAATCAAAGTGTCACGTGACAACGAACCGAAGTGTGACTAAAAAACTTATCTACTTTAGAGGACTAGTGTACCTTTTACTCGTTGGGAGAGCTCGTAATGAGGTACTACCAAGGATCAAAATTCCTGATTTTGTTTCGGCCAAAATTTTGAATTTCGGCCAAAATCTTCATGCCCATACAAAATAACCGAAATTTTAGGTTATCGTTTCGATTTCGACCAAAACCGAAATTTTGGACGAAAATTTCGGTCAATTCGGCCAAAATTTTGAACCATGGGTACCACAAAAGATAGCTCTCCACTTGGGGCCTGTTTGGATAGAACTTGATAAAATGCAGGAAAGTTGTTCAACTTTTACTTCATTTTACCCTGTAGTCCTAATTTGTAGAAATCCTGTCTTACCATACTTATCATTATTTGGATAGCAATTTTTTTGTGGGAGAAATGAAGGAATATTCAAACTCCTGTGTTTGGATACAAGTTTGGAAAACACAATAAAATTAGGAATGTTAACAAATCGGGTCGGGCCAGGTCAAAGTATTGGTTGCCTGTAAAAAAATTTGCATATGCCCGGCCCGACCCAACCCGATGGTGCACCTAACCCAAGCCAACCCGACATGATAGTGCACAGAAGCAGACCGGCCCGAGAACTTGACTCGACCCGGCATCCGACCGACCCGATAAAAAACCCCTAATTTATAATTTTTTAAGTATAAAATATTGGGTTGGGTCGGGTTGACCTGACTTGGTAAATACCCGACCCAACCCGACCCGAAGGTTGGGTAGGAAGTCTAATGCCTGACCTAACCAGACAAGCCAATTTTAGGTATCCGACCTGATAAAATATCAGCTCCGATCGTGTCGGGCATCGAGTCGACCCGACCCGTTGACAATACTTAGTAAAATGGAGTAAAAAAGAATTTGGGCTTTTGCAAAAAATCCTACCCACATTTTACCATACCACGATTCTCAAGGGGGAAGGTTGTAATCTATTTTAGAGTTTTATGGTAAATAGGGGTAATTCATTTACTACCCTTAAAAAATACCCCAACAACAGAATTTATGATAAAACTTTTTACCATACTATGTTTTACCACATTTCAAACATGCCCTTAGAGAAATGAGAGAAAATTATAGTGAGCTGTTAGAACACCCAACTAAGTCCCGGGCAAATACAACATTCGCACATCATATGTTCCAAGTAAGTAGGAACAAATCTACGGGCGGCCAACAAGGAGTGGGATTCAAATTCAAGACCTTCGCTTCTTAAGGCATGGTCTTCTATTTGTATGGGATTGAAGTTTTCAGCTGAAATTCAAAATTTCGGATTCAATTCAGCCCGAAACCAAAACGAAATCCAAAAAGGTTTACCCACTATTCCTTTTGAAAAATACAAAATTTTAAAGAAAATTCAAACAATATTAGGAAAAACAAGCTAATCTAGCCCAAAATTTTAATATATGGCCTGGGCTTATACACGTTATGCATGTCTCAAGATCTACTTACTGCAACAACTAATAAAAGTCTGGTCATTTTCTATAATAAACCATTAGCACATTGTAGCCAAATTCCAGTGACACATGTATGGTTCTAATAACACTGCACGCTCGATTACTTTTGATGAGCGGACCGATCGCCCTATTTTATACTTCATAGTTATACAATTATAGAACGTTTCACAGTAGATAGTAGTCTCACATTCACACCTAATACCAACTTAAAAGTTAAATCTAATCAACTTAACAGTAACAATCGATACTAAATTAAAAAAAAAATACTTCGTGTGACATCTCATACTATCATAGAGGAGTTGGGATCGGTGCATAGACGCCTACATTTCAAGTTCCAAATAACTGTAAAAGAAACCCCACTGTAATGAAGACTTATATCATGTGTCGTGTCTTATTCTTAACTTATCATTCTCATGCCTTATCGTAGTTTTATACATAATACATGTCATATGATGATGGTGACTATATATCAGAAAGAAACTTCAGCATACACCATAAGCATTTAATAAATATATTAAAAATTAACATTGGGGCGTGATTCATGAAGCATTGAGTAAAACAATGAATAAGAAATGTTTAATCATAATTATAAAATCTTCTCAAAAAAAAAATCATAATTATAAAATCGATTGAATCAATTTACTCTTTAATAGGGTGTGGTTGTGTTTATGAAACTTGGTAATTGATCGGAACAGTGATCAAGTTTGTTTTGAAATCTAAAAGTCATACGAATATAAATATACAATGAGTGCAGTCTCATTGTAAGCATGATGAAAAGTTCAGGTTTTGACAATTTCAAGTTAGACCAATCATGACCAATCATGGATTATGATTTCACGAAAAGAGGTATGGATTGAACATAATTGTGCACAAAGGGATCACGATTTGAGTGAACAGCGTCACGATTTGAGTGAATAATGTCATGATTTAGTGATGAGTGCCACGATTTGGGTGAACAATGCTATGATTCGAATCATAACTATCAGAAATGGCTATTTCGACCAATCATGGTTGGATTTTTTAAGGCATTGTTTAAGATTTTCAATTGCTATCCGAGAGCTCTTTCTTCCCTAATCTATCAGAGGTTTAAATTTAGGGTTTCTTATTTATTTGGAAAAGGACTAACTAATTGAAGATGGATTGATAGTCACCCACCATTTGGAGCGTGATCACGAAGATTTTGCTAAGATCTCTCGAAGATTCGATTGATTCTGATTGAAAGGTTCGTGTTGACGCAAATCATATCTGACTTATCGTTCTGGCTCGGGTTCTTTTCTCGAAGGTTTGGTTGTGACTGGAGTACGTGTGGAGAGCGCGATCAATTGTGGCTTCGTGAGGTGTGCAGTGCGATCTTCAATGACGAAGAGGGCGATAGCGATCCGACATGCGATCTCGGCAATAATCGCGTTCTGACAATGGGCTTCATTGGCGATAATGAAGACACATTATGTGTAC
The DNA here is from genome assembly GCA_021018995.1 of Chloranthus sessilifolius. NCBI lineage: Eukaryota > Viridiplantae > Streptophyta > Magnoliopsida > Chloranthales > Chloranthaceae > Chloranthus > Chloranthus sessilifolius. The sequence continues at coordinate 97,346,673 of CM037592.1, forward strand.
GTCTATACGGGTCCGAGTTAGGCGACGTGGGAACCGACACGAATTACAATCATCGGATCGTCGTGGGGAACCACTCGGGAATGGTGTTTCTCCTTTCCTTTTTTTTTTTTTTTTTCTTGCTCTTTGTAGCAGCAACAACAAGCATGGTGAGTTAGATATGAAGAGGGCTAGGAGAGATGGAGGTCGAGATAGAGAGAGCTCGATAGCGAGAAGAGAGTCTTGTGATATAGACAGAGGGGGAGATATATATATAGGGAGAGAGAGAGAGAGAGAGATCTTGAGAACGAGAGAGATGGGTCACTGGCTTGCAGGGGTATTGAATTGAGGAGAGGTTGGTGAGAGAGAGTTTTGTGGGTGGCTAGGATTTAGTGGCCCAATTTAGGCCAATCTTCCAAAGGAAATCTAGAGTGTCCAATCTATAGAGTATTATATCAACCATTGTTTTTACATTTAAAGGTTTAATACTAAAGTTCATCTATCGGACGATTCACATTTACTAATGTGAATGTGATTACATAGGGATCTTATTGGAACATATCGGGTTTAGGGCGAGCCTTAAATGAGCCAAGTTTTAATCAGACTTTGGAAGCTACCTCATATCCGTACGACTAGACTAATTACTAATACGGTCTGCCCAGTCCTATTTTTTATTCTAGCCTACCTGTATCAGCCCATACTTGACCCATTTTGGGACGGGCCTAGTAGGTTCACAACTCGACCAACAATTCTGATATAATTTATATCAAAATGATCTCAAATGATTGAGGCAGACTCAATTTAAACAAGCTGATATTTTATTGGGCTTTTGGAGGTAACCCATATCAATCGGGATGGGATGGGGCGAGACTGTTTTTATTCAAGCCTACATACCTCAGCCCATAACTGAAACTTTTGGGATCAGGCGAGCTCAAGCCCGGCCCATTGGGACCATATGCATACGTGGCTTAATTTTATCTCATTGAGTGCACCCGAGTTGAGAGGCCATCATGTTGATGAGATTCATCCCCAGTGTTTAATGTTTTGGAAAAAAAAAGTCGCAAACATAAAAAAAATGAATGGCTAAAATAAATTGATCAACCCCACTGGAGCTGTTCATTTTTAGCCTATTGAGCTTCTTAATATGTTGTCAGTGACACGTGCACGGTTCCGATGACACGCTCAATTACTTTTTATGAGCGGACCGATCGGCTTATTTTTAACTTCATAGTTATACAATTATAGTACGTTTAATAGTAGATGGTAGTCACACAGTCACCCCTAATATTAACTTAAAAGTCAAGCCCGATCAACTTTACAGTAACAATCGATATTGAAGAATAAAAAATTATTTCATGTGGCAACCAATACTATCATAGAGGAGTTGGGATATATACATGGATGTTTTCATTTCAAATTCCATGTTATCGTGAAAGAAACCCCACCGTGACAAAAACTTAAATCATGTGTCATGTCTTATTCTTAACTTATCATGCTCATGCCCTATCGTAGTTTTCTACATTATGCATGTCAGATGATTTTGGTGAACATATTTCAGAAAGAAACTACAGCACGCTCCCCAAGCATTTGATTAATATATTAAAAATTAGCATTAGGGCATGAATCATGGAACATTGAGTAAAACAATGAATAAGAAACGTTTAGCTATAATTATAAAATCAATTGAATCAATTTACTCTTTAATAGGGAGGAGTCGTGTCTATAGAACATGGTAATTAATCGGTACAGAGATCAGATTTGTTTTGCACTTTGAAAGACATACCAATATGAATATACAATGAGTGCAGCCCCATTATAAGCGTGATGAAAGGTTCAACTTTTGACGTCTCAAATGGGGTCAAAATTCTAAAGTTTCTATGCCATGATGAAGATCGCATCGAGGCGAAGAAAATTGGTATATAATACGTAATGATCGGACAACTACATAAAAAGATATGGTAATTTCAAGTTAGACCTATCACTACCAATCATGGATCACGATTTAACGAAAATAGGTCACTAATAAACGTGACTATGCATCATGATTGCTTGCACAGTGATACAATTTGAATGAACAACGTCACGATTTGAGTGAACAATGTCACAATTTGAGTGAGTAGTGCCACGATTGAATAATCAGTACCACGATTTGAATCGTAACTGTACGAAATGGCTATTTCAACCAATCGTGGTTGATTTTTCAGGCATAGTTCGAGAGTTCCAACTGTTATCTAAGATCTCCTTCTTCCCTAATTTATCATAGGTTTAAATTTAGGGTTTCTTATTTATTTGGAAAAATACTGAATAATTTAAGTTGGATTGAGAGGCACCCACCTGTTGGAGTGTGATCGCGAAGATTTTATCAAAATTCGATTGATTCAGATAGAAGGGTTCGCATTGACACAAATCGTATCTAACTTATCGCTCCAACTCGAGTTCTTTTCGCGAAGGTTTGGTCGCGACTAGAGTTCGTGTGGAGAGTGCGATCAGTTGTGGCTTCGCGAGGTGTGGAGTGCCCTCCTATATGAAGGAGAATATGATAGTGATCCGACGTGCGATCTACGGAACAATCGCGTTCTGACAATGGGCTTCATTGGCGATGATAAAGACACATTATGCGTACATCGATACGGGTCCGAGTTAGGCGACGTGAGAATCGGCATGGATTCGAAGCATCTGATTGTCATGGGGAACCACTCGGGTATGATCTTTCTCCTTTCATTCTTTTTTTTCTTTTTGCTACTTATAGCAGGAACAATAACCATGGGCCATGGATGCTCCATTTCAAAAGGGTACGGATGCGATATGCAGAGGGATGCGAGAGCTGCAGGTCGCGATAGAGAACCCAATAGCGAGAAGAGAGTCTTGTGCGAGAGATGGAGGGGGAAATATATCTATATACATATAGAGAGAGATCCAGAGAAAGAGAGAGATGGGTCTTTGGCTTGCGGGGGTATTGAATTGAGGAGAGGTTGGTGAGAGAAAGAAGGAGAGAAAGTTTTGTGTCGTTGGGATTTAGTGACTCGATTTAGGCAAGTCTTCTAAAGGAAATTTAGAGTGTCCATTCTATGGAGTATTATATCTACCGTTGCTTTTACATTTAAAGGCTTTATATTAAAGTTTATCAATCGGATGATTCACATTTCCTTATGTGAATGTGTTCACATAGGGGTCTTATTGGGACAGATCGGGTATATGCAGAGCCTTAAACGAGCCCAATTTTAATCAAACTTTGAAAACTAGCTAATATCTGCACGACTAGACTGATTACTATTACGGTCTGCCTGGTCCTAATTTTTATTCGAACCTACCTGCATCAGCCCATACTTGACCCATTTTGGGACAGGCCAAGTCGATCCATAACCCGACCAACAATTTTGATATAATTTATATCGAAATTATCTCAAATGATTGGGCCAGGCTCAGCTTAAACAAGCTAATTTTTAATTGGCCTTTTGGCGGTATTCCATATCAATCGAGTTGGGATTGGCTGGGCCTATTTTTTGTTCAGGCCTACATACCATCGCCCATTATTACTAGTCCTTTTGGAATCAGACAAGCTCAAGCCCGTCCCATTGGGACCGCATGCTTATGTGGCTTAATTTTATCTCATTGGGTACAGTCGAGTTGAGGAGGCCATCACATTGATGAGATTCATCCTCAGTGTTAAATGTTCTGGAAAAAAACGCCGAATGCATCAGAAAAATGAACGGCTAAAATAAATTGATCAATCCCATAGGAACCATTCATATTTATCCTATATAGCTTCTTAATAATTATGTTGCCAGTGACACGTGTACTGTTTTGATGGCATGCTCAATTACTTTTTATGAGCAGGCCAATCACTCTATTTTCAACTTCATAGTTATACAATGATAGCACATTTCACAGTAGATAGTAGTCTCACATTCATACCTAATACTAACTTTAAAGTCAAATCCGATCAACTTAACAGAAACAATCGATACTGGATAAAAAAAAAATTTGTGTGGCATTTCATACTAGCATGGAGGAGTTGGGATCGGTACGTGGACGCCAACATTCAAAGTTCCATAAAACGGTGATAGAAAACCCATAGTGACGAAAGCTTATTTCATGTGTCGAGTCTTATTCTTAACTTATCATGCTCATGCCTTATCATAGCTTTCTACATGATACATGTCATATAATATTAGTGAACATATATAAGAAAAAAATTATAACATTCACCCTAAGTATTTGATAAATATATTGAAAATTTACATTGGGGCATGAATCATAAAGAATTGAGTAAAACAGTGAATAAGAAACGTTTAACCATATTTATAAAATCGATTGAATTAATTTTCTCTTTAATTGGGTGTGGTCGTGTCTATAGAAATTGGTAATTGATCGATACAGAGATTAAATTTAGTTTGAATTTTGAAAGACATGCCAATATGAATATACAATGAGTGCAGTCCTATTGTAAGCGTGATGAAAGGTTCAACTTTTGACATCTCAAATGGTGTCGAAATTCTAAAGTTTTTATGCCATGACGAAGACCGCATCAAGGCAAAGAAAATTGGTATATAATACATAATGATCGGACAACTACATAAAAAGATATGACGATTTCAAGTTAGACCTATCATTACCAATCATGGATCACAATTTCACGAAAATAGGCCACTAATGAACGTGACTGTGCATCATGATTGCTTGCACAGTGTCACAATTTGAGTGAACAATATTATGATTTGAGTGAACAATGCCATGATTTGAGTGAACAGTGTCACGATTAAGTAATCAATACCACAATTTGAGTGAACAATGTCACGATTTGAATCATAACTGTCATAAATGGCTATTTCAACCAATCGTGAGTGATTTTTTAGGCATAGTTCAAGAGTTCCAACTGCTATATGAGATCTCTTTCTTCCCTAATCTATCATAGATTTAAATTTAGGGTTTCTTATTTATTTGAAAAAATACTAAATAATTTAAGATAGATTGAGAGCTGATGAGTAGTGAAATATGATAATATTTCACCCCTAAATACCTACATTTAGTCGTCCAATGAAGGCTATCTGATGAGAATTACTAGATTTAAAGTGTTTCAAGTAAATACAATCCAAGTGCAGAAAACAGCCCAAGAATTCTAAAAATAATGTCAAAACATTGCAACTTTGGGTCATCAAGAACTTGGTGTGACTTGCAGCTCAATTTGGACCATCAAGACATCAGATTCATGAAATTGCCAAAACACAAAAGTTGTAGAGTTTTCTGTCAGCTTTCCAACGCCATAAGAATCATGTCAATCTGAGTTCAGAGTATAAATATATGGCTGAAATATCGAAGCTGTGTCTGATGTAAAAGTGGGCTGAAATTCACAAAAATCTGGGAAGGTCGATTAATCGACTCTTTTGCTCGACTAATCGAGGCACAGAGAATAGTCTAACACAGAAATGACTTTAAAGCAGATTTTTGGGGATTCTTTGGAGGGTTGATGCATCGACCCTACAGGGTCGATTAATCGACCCTGACTTGTCGAGCTGGGACACCTATGCAACTTGGAAACTATTTAAACCCGAACCAACACTTCGAGTTGAAATTTTTTTTTAGAAAATTAGAGTTTTTATTTTTTAGAATAGACGTAGAGATAGAGATTCTTTATTCTTTTTTAGAGCTTTGTTCCTTTAACTTTTTAGTATTCCTTCCTTCAATTTATTATTTTTGTTCAGTTAATTCCTACTTTAAATTCAAAGTTCAGTATAGAGCATTCTTTTACTTCATTTCTGAAGATCATCGTACTTGTGGATCAAATAATTTTCTATTGAAGTTTGAAGTATTTTTATTTAATTAAATTGATGTTATTTTTCATTTCTTATTTATTTATGTCATTTAATTATAGCATGTGTGGCTAAATTCTTAGGGATGGGGATCTAATGATTCCCATCCGAGGGATGTACTTCTAATAATATAAATTCTAATAATATAAATCTAGGATTAAAATATGAGATTTTATTTTATGGTAGTTATGATATCATGAACGGATGAAATTCCCGCCACTTTCTGGGATCGAGTGTGCCGAGCCATGCCCTGGATCTTGGATCTGTAATGATAATATTATCTTAATTACACTCTAATCTGAAATAAAGTGTGCCGAGCCATGCCCTTGATCTCAAATCTATGGTGGTATTCTTGTTAGAATTTATACCCACTTTGGGGATGATTTTTATTTGCATTTGAGATCAAGTGTGCCGAGCCATGCCCTTGATCCCAGATCTATATATGAAAATCATCTCTAAAATTAAGTCCTGATTGCAGGGATGCAATGTGGAACCTATCCGGATTTTGACCATTTATCTTTCATAAAAGATGTTTTTCTTCAATGATATTTCTCATAGTTTAATCCTTAAATTTGTATTATAGGAATAACAGACCAAAGATGGAAGGATTTAGTATCTTCATCTTTACCTTTACTTTTGAATTATCAGTTAAGTTTTAGTTTGTAGTCAGTAATTGTTATCTCATTAAACCACCTTAATCATAATATTGGTAGGGCACTGTTGAATCTTAGTAGATTTCTTGAATTGATGTCTCATCTTTTTAGATCTTTTAAAAATAGTCCTCGTGGGAACGATCTCGTACTCTGCACCCACTATATACAATCTGATTCGTACGCTTGCGAGTAAAACATTACAATTAAAATTCACATTAAGAGGCACATGTTAGAGTGTGATCGCGAAGACTTTGCCAAGATTCGATTGATTCAGATCGAAGGATTCGCGTTGACACAAATTGTATCTGACTTATCGCTCCAACTCGAGTTCTTTTCGCGAAGGTTTGGTCGCGACTAGAGTTTGTGTGAAGAGTGCAATCAGTTGTGGCTTCGTGCGGTGTGGAGTGCCCTCCTATATGAAGGAGAAGATGATAGTGATCCGACGTGCGATCTTGAGAACAATCCCGTTCTGACAATGGGCTTCATTGGCGATGTTGAAGACACATTATGCGTACGTCGATATGGGTCCGAGTTAGGTGACGTGAGAATCGGCACGGATTCGAAGCATCGAATTGTCATGGGGAACCACTCGGGTATGGTCATTCTCCTTTCATTCTTTTCGTTTTTTTTGCTCCTTGAAGCAGCAACAATAACCATGGGCCATGGCTTCTCCATTTCGAAAGGGTACGGAGAAGGGTGCGGTGAGTGAGATATTCAGAGGGTTGCGAGAGATGGAGGTCATGATAGAGAACCCAATAGCAAGAAGAGAGTCTTGTGCGAGAGGAGGGGGATATATATATATATATATAGAGAGAGAGAGAGAGAGAAAGAAAGAGAGATGGATCTCTGGCTTGCAGGGGTATTGAATTGAGAAGTTGGTGAGAGAAAGGAGAGAAAGTTGTGTGTTTGGGATTTAGTGGCCCGATTTAGGCAAGTCTTTCAAAGGAAATCTATAGTATCCATTCTATGGAGTATTATATCCACCGTTGCTTTTACATTTAAAGGCATAATATTAGAGTTCATCAATCAGATGATTCACATTTCCTTATGTGAATGTGTTCACATAGGGGTCTTATTGGGACAGATCGGATATATGTAGAGCCTTAAACGAGCCCAATTTTAATCAAACTTTGGAAACTAACTCATATCTGCATGACTGGACTGATTACTATTATAGTTTGGCCGGTCCTATTTTTTATTCGAGCCTACCAGCATCAGCCTATACTTGACCCATTTTGGGACGGGCCAAGTTGATCCATAACCTGACCAACTATTTTGATATAATTTATATCGAAATTATCTCAAATGATTGGGCCAGGCTCAACTTAAACAAGCTAATTTTTATTTGGGCATTTGGTGGTATCCCATATCAATCGGGTTGGGATTGGTTGGGCCTATTTTTCGTTCAGGCCTTCGTACCTCAGCCCATTACTAGACCTTTTGGAATCAGACAAGCTCAAGCCCGCCCCATTAGAGCCGCATGCTTATGTGGCTTAGCCTATTGATGAGATTCATCCTCAGTGTTAAATGTTTTGGAAAAAAAGGCCGCAAGCATAAAAAAAATGAATGGCTAAAATAAATTGATCAATCTCATAGGAACCGTTCATATTTAGCCTATTGAGCTTCTTAATAATTAAGTTGCCAGTGACACGTGTACAGTTCTGATGACATGCTTGATTACTTTTTATGAGCGGACCGATCGCCCTATTTTTAACTTCATAGTTATACAATAGTAGCACATTTCACAGTAAATAGTAATCTCACATTCACACCTAATACTAACTTAAAAGTCAAATCCGATCAACTTAACAGTAACAATCGATATTGAATAAAAAAAATTGTGTAGCATTCCATACTAGCATAGAGGAGTTGGGATCGGTACATGGACGCCAACATTCTAAGTTCAATGAACCTGTGATAGATACTCCACCGTGTCGAAAACTTATTTCATGTGTCAAGTCTTTTTCTTAACTTATTGTGCTCATGCTTTATCGTAGCTTTCTACATTATGCATGTCATATAATATTGGGGAATATATATCAGAAAAAAACTATAACATGCACCCTAAGTATTTGATAAATATATTGAAAATTTACATTGGGGCATGAATCATAAAACATTGAATAAAACAGTGAGTTAGAAACATTTAACCATATTTATAAAATCGATTGAATCAATTTACTCTTTAATGGGGTGTGGTCTTGTCTATGGAAATTGATAATTGATCGGTACAGAGATCAGATTTGTTTTAAACTTTGAAAGACATACTAATATGAATATACAATGAATGCAATCCCATTGTAAGCGTGATGAAAGGTTCAACTTTTGACGTCTCAGATGGTGTCAAAATTCTAAAGTTTCTATGTCATGATAAAGATTGCATCGAGGCGAAGAAAATTGGTATATAATACGTAATGATCGGATAACTACGTAAAAAGATATTGCGATTTCAAGTTAAACCTATCATGACTAATAATGGATCACAATTTCACGAAAAGAGGTCATGATTGAACGTGACTGTGCACAACGGGGTCACGATTGCTTGCCCAGTGTCACGATTTGAGTAAACAGCGTCACGATTTGATTGAACAACATTACGATTTGAGTGAACAGTGTCACGATTGAGTGATCTGTGCCATGATTTTGAGTGAATAGTGTCACGACTTAAATCGTAACTATTGAAAATTGCTATTTCAACCATTCGTGATTGGATTTTTCAGGCATAGTTCGAAATTTCCAACTACTATCCGAGATCTTTTTCTTCCATAATCTATCTTAGGTTTAAATTTAGGATTTCTTATTTATTGAAAAAAAAATTGAATAATTTAAGATGGATTGAGAAGCACCTACCTATTAGAGCGCGATCACGAAGATTCGATTGAGTAAGATCGAAGGGTTCGCATTGATGCAATCGTATCTGACTTATCTCTCTGGCTCGGGTTCTTTTCGCTAAGGTTTGGTCGCGACTGGAGTCCGTGTGGAGGGCCCGATCAGTTGTGGCATCGTGAGGTGTGGAGCTCGCTCCTAAATGAAGGAGAAGATGATAGTGATCCGACTTGCGATATCGACAATAATCATGTTCTGATAATAGGCTTCATTGGCGATGATGAAGACACATTATGTGTGCATTGATACGGGTTCGAGTCAGGCGACATGGTAATCGACACGGATTCGAAGCATCAAATCGTCCTAAGGAACCACTCAGGTAGTGTCTTTGTCCTTTCCCACTTTTTGGTTTTGCTCTTAGTAGCAACAACAGTTACCATGGGCCATGGCGGCTCCGTTTCACAAGGAGGGTAGGGGGAATGGTGAGGGTGAGTGAGATATGAAGACGGCTGCGAGAGATGGAAGTCGAGATAGAGAGAACCCGATAGAGAGAAGAGCCTTGTGCGAGAGATGGAGGGGGATATATATATATAGAGAGAGAGAGAAAGAGAGAGAGAGAGAGAGAGAGAGAGAGACGGGTCTCTGGCTTGCCGGGGTAATTGAATTGAGGAGAGGTTGGTGAGAGAGACACGAGAGTGAGTTTTGTGGGTGCCTGATTTTTAGTGGCTCGATTTGGGCAAGTCTTTCAAATGGAATCTATAGCGTCTAATCTATGAAGTATTAAAACAACCATTGTTTTTACAATTTAAAGTCTTAATATTAAAGTTCGTCAATCGGATGATTCACATTTACTTATGTGAATGTGTTTACATAGGAGTCTTATTGGGCCAGATCGGGTTTAGGTCATGCCTTAAAAGAGCCAAATTTTAATCAGACTTTAGAAGTTAGCTCATATATGCATGACTGGACTGATTACCAATACGGTCTTGCCGGTCCTATTTTTTGTTCAGGCCTACTTGCATCAGCCCATACTTGACCCATTTTGCGATGAGCCGAGTTGGTCCACTACCCAACCAACATTTCTAATATAATTTATATCAAAATTATCTCAAATGATTTGGCCGGGTTCAACTTAAACAAGCTGATTTTTAATTGGGCTTGTAGAAGCAATATCAATCGGACTGGGATAGGCCGAACCTATTTTTTATTCAGGCCTACATACCTCAGCTCATTGCTGGACCTTTTGCGATCAAGTGAGCTCAAGCCCGGCCCATTGGGACCATATGCTTAAATGGCTTAATTTTATCTCATTACGTGCAGCCGAGTTGAAGAGGCCATCACATTGATGAGATTCATCCTTAGTGTCAACTGTTTTGGAAAAAGGCTGCAAGCATCATAAAAATGAACGGCTAAAATAAATTGATCAATCCCACAAGAGCCCTTCAGTTTTAGCCTATTCAGCTTCTTAATAAGTTGCCAGTGACATATGTACAGTTCTGATGACACGCTCGATTACTTTTGATGAGCGGAACGATCGCCCTATTTTTTACTTCATAATTTTACAATTATAGCACGTTTCACGTTAGATGGTAGGCTCACATACACACCTAATATTATCTTAAAAGCAAAATCCGATCAACTTAACAGTAACAATCGATACTGTATGAAAAATAGAAATAAAAATAAGAAAACAATAGTAATTGTTTGTATTATACATTTTATAGCCGTTAATTTTATGATAAGAAAAGAAAAAATACATAAATATTTGAAAAACAAAAGAAGAAGAAAAAATAATAATAATGATATATATATATATATATATATATATATATATATATATATATATATATATATATATATATATATATATATATATATATATGACGAACAAAAAATGAAAATAAAAATATGACACTTTTCAGAGATAATTAGAACTAGAATTCAACTATGAAAGCTTAAAAAATGTATTTTCTGAGGTTATTAGAACCTGAAAAACCGATCGCGTTGATCGAAGGCGGAGGAGGAGTCGAGAGGAATCGACGGCGTAGAGGAGAGCGATGGATGGGCTTTATGGGAAGAAACAACGGTGAGGATTTAACTTGGTTTATGCCCAACTTCATCATTATTATGTGTAAGGCTCTGATTCAAATACATAGTTACAAGTAGCGGAAGTAGCAGCGTAGGCTTTGGTAGTAACTATCGCCTACGATATCTTCTTAGAGGAGCCCTTTTCGTGCTTGGATGATCTTACACCATTTAAAAAGTATGATGTGAGCAATCCAAGCCGTTAAAGTGTTAGATCATAGCTTTAAATGAACCATTTAACTATTGACTTTAGTATGAAAATGATCTTACACAATTAAAGAGGTAAGATGTGAGCAATCCAATCCAAGCCATCAAAATGATAAATTATATATTGAGATGAAGTGGGTCCCAAAGTCATACTAAATGAGCAATTTAAACCATCTGATCCATCAGCTCTGCAAGAGATGGTTGTGCATGTTTTTTCAGTCATCGATATTAGAGTGCATCGATCAGATGGCTCTAATCCATCCCATTAGGTGTTTCAATGAGGCCTTAAATGGATTGAATATAAACTAGCCTTTCGAAATTAGCCCTTATTCGGCCTATATTAGCCCATAACAGGTTGGCCCAATAATTTCTATATAAAGAGCATCAATTATTAGGGTCAAGCCGAGTTCATATCAGCCTTATACCGATTCAACTTTAGAACTAGCTCATACCGATTCAACGTCTAATCGAGCCGGACCGACCCAACCCGATTGTGCGAACTGTTCATTTCATGTGTCTCAACGCGTGAGCCCAGCCTAGCCCTCAATGGGGAGGGTATAATATTAAGGTAGGTAGGCTTGAAATATAAATATGTGGGGCTGGCCCAGCCCGATTAGTAAATCGGGTCAATATGGGCTAGCTCTAAAAGTTCGATTAAAAAAATTGCCCTGTTTAAGCCCTGCCTAAACCCAGCTGCCGTAAAAATTTGAGACAATTTAGTTAGAAAATTTCGGGCAGGCCCGCAAACCGCTCTGCTTGGCCAGCAATGAGCCAAGTATGGGCTATGCATGGTTATTAGGCTCGATTAATAAATGGGATGGCCCGGCCCAGTCCGATTAGTAATCAGGCCGGGTATGGGCTAAGTTCAATAGGCCGATTATAATCGGTAGGGCTGTGCATTTTTTGGACCAAACCGACCGAATCGGACTGAACCGCCGGGTTTGGTCCGGTTTGGACAGGTACCGGTTTGGATTTGTTTTGGAAAAAAGGAAAACTGAAAAGTTTGGTTCGGTTACGGTTCCAAGCCTCCCCAAACTGAAACCAATTGAATGTAATTTGTATATATATATATATATATATATATATATATATATATATAGGCGGGAGTTTTGATTAACTTTAAAGGGCATTTAAATAAAATGCATATATTTATATAAAACTCTACCCTTGTCTTTAGCCTATTCCTAAATCCTAAAGCGGTAAAACCGAACTGACCGAACCAAACCGAACCGAATATTATCGGGTTGGTTTGGTTAAGAGCGGTTTAGTTTGGTTTGAAAATCTAGAAACTAATTAGGACTGGTTTGATTTGTGGTTTTGGTCCAAACAGGGTCGGCCCTAACATTTTGGGGGGCTGAGGCGAGTTCCTAAAATGGGGCCCCTATTTCATATTATTTTATAATATATAAAAAATTCGCCACAAATTATTTTTTTACAGATAAAATAATACTCATATTCTATTTTACTATATATAATTTGAAAATGTAATTAAGAATTTTAATACAAGTAAATATTAAAAGAAAATGCAATACTAAAAAAATTCATTTAAATATTTCCTTCTCGCATTTTTAGCTGCAAAGTCATTGATTAAAGTTATATAGTCAATTTTATCCGACGTATCATTTTCAATAGATAACATAGCTAATCCATTTAATCTTTCTTGTGGCATCATTGACCGAAGATATATATTTGATCAACTTCAATTTGAAAAAACTTCTTTCGCCAAAGCAGCATAGAAGTCGTTTCGGTTCATTTTGGAAAGCTTTCGGAGATCTAAAATATGTATAAAAAATATATTTTAAAACAGAGATTTTAAGGTCTATGAGATGCTATATGAGGTATGAAAACAAAGCCTTTTCCGATACCAATTCTCTTGTTTTTAGTAAATTTTTCATCTTTCTTTCTTTGGGGTACTCTCAACAACTTTCAAGTCTTTATACTTGAATTGGGAATTTGTTTATTAATCAAAGAAAATATTGAATTTGTCTATACTTGATAGCAAGGTATAAAAAAGAAAATAAAAATCTATTGATGTTGATGTTTCTTAGTTGTTGCTGTTTTTGTTTGGATTTCTATTAAGTACAAGATTTTAGTCTCTCTCTCTCAAAAAAAAAAAAAAAAAGCCACTCTCATTGGATTTAAAGTTGAGAAAAACTTGAGATTTGCAGCATGACTTTGATAATTTTGATGCTTCCTCACTAAAATTGCTAATTTTTAAATATTTATTTTATACAACTTTTCCACTCAACTAATAAACCACTTGGAGAACTTTTATAGCTTAGTAGAAAGTGGTGGCGATGCATTTCTATGAAGTTGAAATTGAAAACTACGAGAAAAGTGTTCTTGCAATTTGTTTTTGTTTTCCATTTGAGAAAAATGGAAAATAGATAAGGTGATGGATTTTGAACATTTATAAATGAATCAATTTTAGATCTGAAGATGTGGTTCTTTAAAGAATGCCCTTTTGATGTCTTTCAATCTACAAATTAACAGAGATGAATTGCTTTCAGAGGCTCCTTCTTTGTCTCCATTTTCACATAAATGTCTATATATTTAATCCGTGATTTCCATTTTCACATAAACTAGACTAGTGATTGCCTTGAACCATAGTATTCACCTTAACCATTTTGATCCGTGATTTCCATCATTGGATACTTTGACATTGTGTTCCTCCTCAGATCAAATGGGTCCATCAACCTATTATACACCTTGCTCAAGAAGAAAAGGCTCTCATCAATCACATAATAGTGGGTGATTAATCTTATAATATTTAATGAGGCACCATATATGTGATGGAATCTAAATGGATCTAACGATCCGACCATCCAAAATTAAGCTTAAAGATCTAGGCGCATGATCAATCAAAAACAATAAATTTATAACCTATAAATATGCGCACCTTGAGCGTTAGCCATCGATGGTTGGTTGCCGATCTTCAACGATGTTCTCGCGTTCAATGTCTCCTAGCACAATGGGGATGCTCTCGCCAATAGGGAGGATTGAATTACGTCGAGCTATCGTTGGGACCAGGCACCCCTTATATTTATAGCCAAAGAGTCCTATCCCATTAAGGACTGAAATTGCTAATTATAGTGTGATTAGAAATTACAATCATACTTTAATTGAAAGACTCAACAAGCAGTTGCCTATTCTCTTCAAACTCACCAGAATAGCAATTGTACATCTTAAGGTTGATCTTATACCATTCACTGGTCAACGGGTTTGACCATAGTGATGGCCACCAAAATAGAAACTTCTTACAGTTGATGAGTACTGAAAAATGAGGATATTTCACCCCTAAATACCTATATTTAGCTGTCCGATGAAGGCTATCTGATAAGATTTATTAGATTTGAAGTGTTTCAGGTAAATATGAGCCAAGTATAGAAAACAGTACAAGAATTCTGAATATAATGCAAAAACACTGCAATTTCGGGTAATCAAGAACTTGGTGCGACTTGCGGCTAAATTTGGACCTTCAAGACGGCTGAATTACAAAATTTTCAAAACATGAAAGTTGTAGATCTTTTCGTCAGCTTTCCAACGGCATAAGAATCGTCTCAATCCGAGTTCGGGACAGAAAGTTATGGCCGAAATACTGAAGCAGTGTCTGAACCACAAAAAGTGCTGATTTTCACGGATTTCTGGGGTCGATGCATCGACCCTACAGGTCGATTAATCGAGCAGGAATAGTAGTCTGACACGATTCTGACACTAGAAACGTGATTTTTTTGGATTATTTAATGGCTCGATGCATCGACAGTCATGGGTCGATTAATCGACCCTAAAAAGTCGAAGTGGGATACCTCTGCGCGACGGAATCTATTTAAAGACTCAAACACTTCGGAAAAAAGGGAGTAGAGTAGAGATAGAATTAGAGATTTTTTTTTAGCATTAGAATTACGTAGGAGAGAGTTTTATTTCTTAGTGTTCTTAGTTTTTAGCCATTATTTTTCATAAAAATAGGAAGTTTTATTATTTCTTTTTGAGAGCTTTGTTCTTTAATTTTTCAAGTACTCATTCCTAAATTTCATTCAAAGTTTATTTCTGCATTAATTTTCTGACGATCATACGTGTGGATCAAGGTAATTTATTTTGAAGTTTGAAGTAATTTTAATTAATGTTATTTTCCCGTCTTTATTTATTTATGTCATTTACTTACAATATGTGTGGCTAAATTTATAGGGATGGGGATCTAATGATTCCCATCCGAGGGATGTACTTTTAATAATATAAATTTAGGGATTAAAATATGAGATTTTTAATTTATGGTTGTTGTGCTATCATGAATGGATGAAATCCCCGCCACTAACCGGGATCGCGTGTGCCGAGCCATGCCCGGGATCCCAGATCTGTGACGGTAATTTTACCCTATCATTGTTATGGTCTTTGTGTTTTCGTTGTGTGGATTTAATTATGATTATGTTCTGGGATCGAGTGTGCCGAGCCATGCCCTGGATCTTGGTTGAATGGTAATTTTATCTTAAATATCCCTAATCAATAAAGTGTGCCGAGCCATGCCCTTGATTTCAGATTTGTAAGTGGTATTCTTGTTGGAATTTTCACCCACTTTGGGGATGGTTTTTATTTGAACCTGAGATCATGCGTGTCTAGCCGTACCCTTGATCCCAGATCTAGATATATGAAAATCATCTAAGTCCTGATTGCAGGGATGCAACGTGGAACCTATTAGGGTGTTGACCATTGATCTTCTATAAAAGATGTTTGTTACCAATGAAATATCTCATAAGTTAATCCTTAGATTTATATTATAGGAAGAACGGACCAAAGATGGGAGGATTTAGTATCTTCATCTTTATCATCATCCTTACTTTTATTTGTGAATCATCAATTGAATTTTAGTTTGTAGTCATTAATTACCATCTCACCAACCACTTAAATCATAAAATTGGTAGAATACTGTTAGATCTTAATAGATTTCTAGAATTGCTTGTCTCTTTTAGGTATTTCAAAATTAATCCTCGTGGGAACGATCTCGTACTCCGCACCCATTATATACAAACCGATTCGTGCACTTGCGAGTAAAACATACATTAAAATATCACATCAAGTTTTTGACGCCGTTGCCGGGGACTAAATTTAGAAAATCTGAATTTTTGGTAGACAGTAAATTTTAGGAATTTTCGAGGATTAAAATAGTATTTCTGCTTTAAAAAAAAAAAAAAAAAAAAAAAAAATAAATTCTGGAGGTCGATGCATCGACCTAAACTGTCGATGCATCGAGTTGTCCTCGATTGATCGAGTTGTCCTCGATTGATCGAGTTATACTCGATTAATCGATTTTTAAAAAAAAAAAAAAATTGAAAATTTTTATTTTTGTTTTGAGGTTTTTCTGCCGAAAACCTCTGCTTTGTGCATCCTTTGTATGCACACTAGGTCTTCTAAAGAGAGAAATTTAGAACCGTTAAATTCTGAGATCGAACGTGCCTGTCGGTCAAATCGTAAGGACGCTAGATCAAGGCAGAAATTTTTAAGTGAATCATCCACTGAAGTCAATATGACTGACAACATGAATGGGCAACTCGAACAAGAGGAAGAACCAACATTGAGAGAATTGTTTTCTCCAATAACTACAAACACCCCATCATGCATTGTGTACCCCGCCACACCTGGTGGCCGGTTTGAAATTCGGACAAATGTCATCCAAATCCTTCCAATCTTTCACGGCATGGATCGAGAAGATCCATACCAGCATGTTAAAGACTTCGTTGAAGTCTGCTCATCTGTTTACCAAAATTTCAGCGAAGAATCTGTTCGGCTGCGCTTATTTCCTTTCTCTATAAAGGATAAAGCGAAAGCATGGTTAAATTCTCTACCATCAGGATCCATAACCACCTGGGATCAGATGGTCAAAAAGTTTCTATCAAAGTTCTTCCCTATGGCGAGCGAATGCCCTTAGGCGTGAAATCACGGATTTCACGAAGAGGAAGATGAGAGATTATATGAAGCTTGGGATAGATTCATGGATCTCTTACTCAAATGCACCATGGATACTCAAAGTGGAGACTAGTCCGGTGTTTCTACAATGGATTAAATCAACCAAATAGACATCTGGTGGAGTCAATGAATGGCGGAGGATTCACAGGCCTTAAAAGCCGAATCTTATGCTTTCTTAGAAAAGCTAGTGAGGATTCTCGACCTGGGATTTCACAAAGACTGAGAACAAGCGGTCAAAACCCGGATCAAGCCGGAGTTCAACCAAGAAAGGAGGATCAGACGTAGTAAAGGATTCCCGGATCGATTGCTAAAATTGATTTCCTCACTCAACAAGTGGAGGAATTGAAAGTAAAGAAGAATGTGCATATGGTCAATACACAACGAGCCATGTTCAATTTGTGCAAGTCCAATGCATATGGCGGATGATTGTCCTTCAATGCGTAACTATCATGAAGACACATACGAGCAGTTAAATGCTATGAATAATTATGGCGAAATCAAGGAAAGCGTTTTCAATGAGAATAACCCAAATAGTGGAGATACCACCTAATTTCTCATGGAAACAAGATAATCAAAGAATGCGGCCAGAAGCGAGGGGATGAACTTTATCCCCAACAAAATTTCAATCAAGGACCGCAGAACTACGGTCAAGGGCAATTTCAGCGACAAGGGTTTAATAACCGAATCAATTTCAATACAATCAAAATCGGGTTAGGCGACCACGGCAAATGAACCGAAATTTTCAGTTTACACAACCAATGGGAGGTTATCAAAACCAACCACAACAAAATATTGTCTTGACATTTCCACCAGGATTTAACAGCCCACGAAATCACACAAACTCCTTCTACTGAGGACCTGATGAAACTCATCCATTCTCACACGTCCTCAATCTCTAAAATAGAGACCCAAATTGGGCAATTGGCATCCTTTCTCTGTGAAAGAGAAAAAGGTTCGTTTCCAAGCCAACCTGTTCCTAACCCAAGGGGCCAAATGGTTGTTGAACAAACATCAACTTCAACACAAGAGGATAATCAACAACAAATTCGGGCGATCACAACGTTGAGATCTGGAAAGCAGGTCGATAACAAAGTAGTGTTGCCAGAGGAGGAGGAAGAGTCTGATGGAGAGAAGAAATCTGAAGAGAGAGAAGAAATTGATGACAAAGTACAAGCAAAAGAAATATCAGATAACAAGAGTGAACAAAATAAGAGTCTTGTTCCGAAAGCACCTTACCCGCAAAGATTGATGGCACCACTGAGAAATCGTGATGTGGAAGGAATAAATGAGATTTTCAAGCAATTAAAAATTAATATTCCTTTCCTGGATGCCATCCGTCAAGTACCTTTAGAAAAATGCTAAATTTTTGAAGGAATTGGTCACAATCAAAAGAAAGACCAATATTCCGAAAAAGGCTTTCTTAATAGAAATTTGGTTAGTTCGATGTGCAAGCAAAGCTCCTGATCAAATACAAGGACCCAGGTTGTCCTACAATCTCGATCATTATCGGCGATAACCGTATTGATCAGGCTCTTTTGGACTTAGGAGCAAGTGTTAACTTGTTGCCTTATTCTGTGTATAAGGAGCTCGAATTGGGAGAACTTAAGACCACTGCAATGACCCTTCAGTTAGCTGATCGGTCCGTAAAGATCCCTCGAGGAATTGTAGAAGATGTCCTCATCAAGGTGGATTCTTTCTACTTTCCTATAGATTTTGTTGTTCTAGACACTGAACCAGCATCAAATTTGAAGAATAATATTCCAGTGATTCTAGGAAGACCATTCCTAGCAACCTCCAATGCGCTGATCAATTGTCGAAATGGGATCATGAATCTGTCATTCGGGAATATGACAGTTGAACTTAACATTTTTAATATTGCCAAGCAGCCCATGGAGGATGACGAACATGCACAAGCTTGCATACTCGATGAAATTGTAGAGGAAATATTTAATGCATCTGAATCTGAGGATCCTCTAGCAGCTTGTCTTGCGCATTTTGGAGAAAATTTCGATGTGGATCAACTAATCCAAGAAGTAAATCACATGTTGGATTCCACCACGTCTGGGTGAAGAAGCGAAATAGAGTGTGGAACTCAAATTGAATTAATCGAGGAAAAGCCAAAGAGGAGGAGAAAGTGTCCTTAGAACTTAAACCTCTTAGGAGAATCTCAAGTATGCCTACACAGGGAGAATGAAACTCAACTTTGTTATCATATCATCAACCTTTGGATGCGAATCAGCAAGGCCGACTCATGAATGTACTCAAAGAGCACAAAAGTGCCCTCGGTTGGTCGATAAAAGATATCAAAGGCATTAGTCCAACGGTGTGTATGCACCGAATCCATTTGGAAGACAATGCTAAGCCTTCTAGGGAACCACAGAGGAGACTGAACCCTATCATGCAAGATGTGGTCCGAAATGAGGTAATCAAACTTTTAGATGCTGGAATCATATACCCCATTTCGGACAGTAAATGGGTCAGCCCCACACAAGTGGTCCCTAAGAAATCGGGAATCACAATGGTAAAGAATGAAGAAAATATACTGGTCCCTACAAAAATTCAAACAGGGTGGAGAGTGTGCATTGATTATCGGAAGTTAAATTTGATGACGAGAAAAGATCACTTTCCACTTCCGTTTATCGATCAGATGTTAGAAAGATTGGCCGGGCATGAGTACTATTACTTTCTTGATGGCTATTCCGGGTATAACCAAATAGTCATTGTACCAGAGGATCAGGAGAAGACCACTTTCACATGTCCTTTTGGTACTTTCTCCTACCGACGAATGCCGTTTGGGCTTTGTAATGCACCAGCTACATTCCAAAGATGTATGCTGAGTATTTTTTCGGATATGGTCGAGCGATTCTTGGAAGTCTTCATGGACGACTTCTCAATACATGGAAACTTGATTTCTTGTTGTTTGAATCATTTGTCGCTAGTGCTTGCACGATGCCAGGAGAAGAACCTTGTTCTTAACTGGGAAAAATGTCATTTCATGGTTAAAGATGGCATTGTTTTGGGACACATCATATCGTCCCAGGGTATCAAGGTCGATAAAGCTAAAGTTGATTTAATTGCCGACCTACCACCACCGAGGACAGTGAAGGAAATCAGATCTTTTCTGGGCCACGCCGGTTTTTACAGGCGTTTTATTAAAGATTTCAGTAAGATAGCACGGCCGCTCTGCAGCTTACTTTCCAAAGATGTTCCATTCATCTTCAATGATAAATGTTTGCAGGCCTTTGAAGCTATTAAGGCCGAATTGATAAAGGCTCCGATAATTCAATCTCCGAACTGGGCCTTCCCGTTCGAAATTATGTGCGACGCCTCCGATTATGCAATTGGAGCTGTTTTGGGGCAACGAATAGAAAAATTACCGCATGTGATCTACTATGCGAGTCGCACTCTCAACGATGCCCAGTTGAACTACTCGACCACTGAAAAGGAACTGTTGGCGGTAGTTTTCGCGTTGGATAAATTTCGATCCTATTTATTAGGATCTAAAGTTGTGGTATTCACAGATCACGCTGCTCTGCGATATCTGTTCGCTAAGAAAGAGGCTAAGGCACGTTTAATAAGGTGGATCTTGTTGTTACAAGAGTTTGATTTGGAGATCAAGGACAAGAAGGGTTCAGAAAATGTGGTGGCCGATCATTTGTCACGAATTATTATTGAGAAACCTGACGAGCCTGTTCCAATCTTGGAGCACTTCCCGGATGAACAGTTGTTCAGGATTGATTGCCCACCTTGGTATGCGGATCTTGTCAATTTCCTAGTCACCGAGAAATTACCTCACCATTGGTCGAGGAATGAGAAATCTATTTTCTTAGCTCGGGTGAAA
This sequence comes from Chloranthus sessilifolius, assembly GCA_021018995.1. Classification (NCBI taxonomy): domain Eukaryota; kingdom Viridiplantae; phylum Streptophyta; class Magnoliopsida; order Chloranthales; family Chloranthaceae; genus Chloranthus; species Chloranthus sessilifolius. The sequence continues at coordinate 97,368,029 of CM037592.1, forward strand.
CACTATTTTTTCGAGGATCCGTACTTATTCAAATACTGTCCTGATCAAATCATACGACGATGCATTCCTGAATCTGAGCAACCACGAATCATCTCGTTCTGTCATGAGTTAGCCTGTGGAGGTCATTTTAGTACCAAAAAATTGACTAAGATCTTTCAAAGTGGTTTTTCTTGGCGGCGATATTTAAGGATTGCCATCAACATTGCAAATCCTGTCACAACTGTCAAATGCTAGGCCGAATCTCAAAGCGCAACATGATGCCGCTCAATCCAATTTTAGAAGTTGAGTTATTTGATGTTTGGGGGATCGATTTTATGGGTCCTTTCCGAATTCGTTTGGAAATCGTTCATTCTTGGGCGTTGACTATGTTTCGAAATGGGTAGAGGCCGTGGCATGTAAATCTAATGATCACAGAGTAGTGATCAGATTTCTCAAGGATCAAGTGTTTTCACGTTTTGGCATTCCAAAAGCGATAATCAGTGATGGTGGAAAGCACTTTTGCAACAAAGTGTTCACCTAATTAATGAAGAAATATGGTGTCACACACAAAGTTGCTACACCCTACCATCCTCGACAAGTGGCCAAGTTGAAGTCTCTAATCGAACTTAAGCAAATTTTAGAAAGACAATCAATCCGAATCAGAAGACTGGTCGTTAAAATTGAATGACGCTCTATGGGCGTATAGAACTGCATTTAAAACTCCGATTGGCATGTCGCCGTATCGGTTGGTCTTTGGTAAAGGATGTCACCTCCCGGTTGAAATAGAACATCGAGCATTTTGGGCCGTTAAGTCATTGAATTTCGATTTCACGGAATCTGGTACCCAAAGGGTCTCCAAATAAATGAATTAGAGGAAATCCGTCGATGCATATGGTATGCTAAATCAGTATAAGGACCGGATGAAACGGGTTCATGATCAAAATATTCTGCAAAAATCGTTCGTTGTTGGTCAACTAGTTTTACTCTACAATTCCCGACTTCATCTATTTCCGGGGAAACTAAAAACCCGTTGGAGTGGCCCTTTTAAAATCTCTCGAATACTCCCCAATGGGGCAGTAGATATTATCAACCCGAAACACGGGAATGTTTTTCGGGTTAACGGTCAGCGATTGAAACCGTTCCTTGAGAATGCGATTGCATTCTCTAACACTATTTCTTTGAGTGAGCCACTGGCTCACCCTGACTGAGTGATTCCCAAGGTCGAGCTATCGACTTTAAACTAGCGCTTATTGGGAGGCAACCCAATTGTATATTTTCCGTTTGATTGTGTTTTGTTTCGTTTAAAAAAAAAAAAAAAAAAAAAAAAAAAAAATTCTGGAGGTCGATGCATCGACCCAAACTGTCGATGCATCGAGTTGTCCTCGATTGATCGAGTTATACTCGATTAATCGATTTAAAAAAAAAAAAAAAATTTTTTTTTTTTTTTTTTTTGGATCGATGCATCGACCCAATTATGCTCGATTAATCGACTCTTTTGGTCGATTAATGAAGTCTCATCTGATGTCCTTTTCAAGGGCGGTGCATTTATAGCAATTTAGTCGATTAATCGACTCCTTGAGTCGATGCATCGACTACACTTTTTGAAAATTGAGCCGTCTTAAATATCCGTCAGTTTTGTTTTTTTTATTTGGTGTCGATTAATCGACTCTTTATGGATCGATTAATCGACTTTTATTTTGGGACGTGCGTTTTTATTTTTTATTTGCCTCGATTTTTGTCGATTAATCGAATAAGTGCGTCGATTAATCGACTTTTCCACTTCGTTCGTCTTTTCACTTAAAGGACGTTGCGTGTTTCCATGCGTCGGGACTTCTGACGCGCCTCTTTTCATTCAAGTCGATTAATCGACACTTTTGGTCGATTAATCGATTATTTCGATTGTGTCCGTCCCGAGAGGCGCCTTTGCGCCTATTTAAATGGAGGAGTCTCACTATTTAAATGGAGGAGTCTCACTCCATTTCTCACTACGAGTTTGATTGTGTTTGTTTTTCTGACTGCCTCCGACATTCCGACAGTGCAATCATGGCTTCGACCTCTGCCGCGCCGCAAAGACTTGTACAACGCCCTGCTGATCATCCACGTGATCAGCCAAGTGGTCGCTTCGCGACCCGCGACCTGTGTTCAGAATATGTTTTTGATCTCGCGGCTTTCCAAGCACTGCCTATCTGCGCCGTTTCCCTCGCCTATGCCCATTTTCTCCTCACTCCACCCGTGATCAAAGTGTCCGAACGCGTTGTTCGGTTATTCTATCAGAATATGGCATGGGTGCCCGCCTCCATCGAGAATCAAGTCGCCGCCCACTTCACTGTTACAATTGATGGGTGGTCGCGACCGATTTTTCCGCACACCATTGCGGAGGTCTTTAATGTTTCGTGCGAGCGCCCTCACAATCACATTTTGGGTGAGGAACTCGACGAGTCTCAGGAGGATATAATCAACGAGATGTGCCGCGGCATATTTTCTTCTGGGATCGCCACTAGGCGATCGGCGTTGCCGCGCCCGCTTTTGTTTTGGGATAGTGTGGTCAGTAGCAATCTTTGTCCCCGTGGCCACGTTTCTGAGCGCACCGGTGATCGGGTTCAAGCACTTTATGGGGCCCACCGCAATTCATGGATCAACGTGCCCAGGATTATTCATGATGGCATGTGGCGATGCCATGACGAACTCACTAAACCTACAACTGGTGAAGCCCCGTTGGTCTACTTCCCCCATTATGTTATGAAGTTGCTGAATTTTCTTCGTTTCCCGTTCTACCGGGATGATGATATCGGGGACCTTGCTTTCTATCGATATGGTGCAACCCAGTGGAACCGCAGTATGCGTCTCTTGGGAAATGTCCCTGATGCCCATGCTGATGCACCGGCTCCCCCACGCCAGCGTCGCCGCGTCCGTCAGGATGACCAACCTGCACCTGATCAAGGACCCGCGGAGGGTGTGTCGCTTGGCTCGCTCCAAGCCCAAATTACCTCTTTACAAGAGGAGCAGCAGCGACACCATGGTGCACTCCTGCGCCGTAGCCACTATGATCGTTCCTTCCTCCATCAGATCGGGCAGCGCATGTGGCCTGATAGTTATGATGAGATGCGCGCCAGAGCTCGCCAAGCCGAGGAGGATGGAGATGATTAGTTGGATTAGTCTAGGATTAGGATTTTTCGTTTTGTGTTATTTTTCTTTCTTTTGTTTAGGCTGTTTATTTTAGGGGTCAAATCAGAAGTGTCCTTGTAATCATCGTCTTTATCAATGAAAAAGTGTGTTTTCTGATCTGTGTAGGATTGTCAAAATTTTGCAAATTTCTGGTTGCCTTTAGAGTAGTTGGAACGCACTGTTCAAAACCAAATTTTCACAAGTTTCCAACTCTCTGCCACGATGGTGTCGATTAATCGAGGGTTATACTCGATTAATCGACCCACTTTTTGCGAAAAAAAAAATAAAAATAAAAAATTTTGGGGAGGTCGATGAATCGACCCCTCTGTCGATTAATCGACCCCCAAAGGGTCGATGCATCGACCTTTGGGATCGATTAATCGACCCTCTGCTTAATTTAAAAAAAAGTTTTTGGGGGTCGATGCATCGACCCCACTGTCGATTAATCGACCCAACCTTTTTCTGTTTTTTTTTGTTTTTTCGCCGGCACTCCTATTGGAACTCTAATTTGCCTATTTTCTCACGTATATGGACTCCCTTGGACGTACTGCCACACTTTTCATTGTTTCTTGTCTGCAGGACACCTTTTTCCACTCCTACTCCAACTCTATATATTTTCCCTTTATATTCACCTTTAGGCTCACTTTTCTTTCACTCTGCACAATCTTTCTTATGGCCCGACGATTTTATCTCACCAGAGCCCGATTATCAAAGATGGAGGAGACTGCTAAAAAGCGAGAGCGCCGCTCTCATCGGACGGTCCCTTTTGTGCCAAACGATGTTGAAATCATCGATCTCGATCCGATGATCATTCCTTACTGGGGAGAACCATCTCGTACAAAGGTAAATCGCTCCAAATCTCCTACACTGTGCATCAATACTGATATCGAGTTAATTGATGTGATGCCGTCACCATCTCCCCCATCTTCATCTCCTACTTTCGCCTCCCCACCTCCATCCATACAATCGGCGGTGTCTCATCAATTTCCCCTTGATCTTTGGGAGAAATTGTTCCCTGTGCCTAAGAATATCAATTTCAGTGACCCGAGGTGGATGGGTCCGCCTACCAATGATTAACAGAGTTGGATTCATGTGTAGTTTAGGATTTATGTTTTAGGATTTATTAGTTTTTTTTTCTTTCCTTTTTGTTTTGCTTAGTTTAGGTTGTTTTTCTTTCCCTAAATAGTGTAACCATATTCCCTTCAATATATTTTTTGTAATGTTCCAATTTGATGCAATTATTCTCTGCACCTGATCTTTGTGTTGAGGTACCTTTTTTTCAAACAGGTTTGGGGGTGCGCTACTTCTTTCAGTCAATGAGGACATTGTCATCTTTAGGTTTGGGGGTATAGTTAATTATTTTACGTCATTTATATGTTTTATCTGAAAAAAAAAAAAAAAAAAAAAATTATTTTTGAAGTCATCATGCACATTATTTTACGATTGTTTTCAAACTTTAGTTGATGATGCATGTGAATTTAATTTTGAGAATACTAGTGTCATATTTTGATTACTTGTATCTAAAATGAGGAAGCTTAATGTGATATGTTGTGGATAATTTTGATATTCATGCTTAGACTTTTTACACTGATACCAAGCTAAGACTTAGAAATCGATGAACTGTTTTGAATGTTGAATCTTAGGATCTCAGTGGAGACTAAACCCAGTGAGCTTTAGAGCTAATTTCCCGTCATTGATGAGTGAATATATAAACTCGGAGTTTTCTTTGAATACGATTTATTTTGCATAATCTCATACACTTCATTTTGACTTGTGACTTTGCATGAAATCAAATTTATATCATTATGTTAGAATGTACTGTATATTTACTCAAGACAAATAGGCAAAGTTACTATCTTTTAAGGATATGATTGAAGGCCATCTTTGGCTTGTTTGTGCTTAAAATGCCCCACCTCAAATAAATTTATCTTTCTAGTACCCCTTTGAGCCTATTGAAAATTTACCTTTATACATTCTTTGATAAGCCACGTTAACCTTTAACCCTTCACCATTTCTGAAAATTCAGCTTTACCCTTCTTATTTCTGAGAAATTAGGAACGAGGGATGAGAGTGAACGAAAAGAGAGTAAGTGGAGAGATACTGAGTTGTGGTGTTTACTGAGAGTGTATGGCAAAAATAAAAAGAAAAAGGGGGAGAGAAAAAGAAAAAGAAAATTGTGAAAAAGAATGAAAAATCTGAGGTGCTGTAAGAAAAAAAAAAAAAAGGGAAGAGAAAAAGAAAGTTGAGAAATATAGAAAAAAATTGAGAAAAAATAGTGAGAGATTAGAAAAGAAAAAGAAGAAAAATAGAAAAAAAGTTGTTTCTTTTCCAATTTCTCAGAAACTTTGAATCCCAACTTCCAATTCTTTCTTACCCTTTCCTGAGCCCCATTACAACTCTAAAAAAGACCTTCATGATCTGATATTGCATTAGTAACTGCCTTGTGGAGAGTAAATATGTGATACTTATGACACTTGATATGACATGCTTAGGATATACAAGTATCTTCTTATGAGATTTATTTTTGTTCATTAATTACATCGTGTTTCATTTATCATGTGAGACCTTTTTATTTGCTTTGTATTGACCTCTCACATATGTGCGAAAACTTATCCACTATCGGTGTCTTTATATTTTGAGAGTATACCAAAAGTGAGGATTGAGTCAAAACAACAGATCCAACGGTTTTCCGTTTGAATTAGTTTTGAGATGAATGAATTTTGGTTTGGTTATGCACACACTTCACGTTTAGGCATGAATGGATGAGCTATCTAACGATTTGAGCATTAGACTAATTTGAATGGATATTAGTATGATTAGTATAACATTGTTATTTAAAATTGAGGATTCGCATGTTGAATTGATTGATGATTTTTGTGTTTGAATGGTATATATGTTATCAAAATCATATTTTGAAAACTCAATTTTATCGATGATTTCAAAAATGTATTGAAGTTTGTGGGTAACTTCACTGTAAACCCTCAGGAGACACAACTCCTCCACTAGGATCACCTAGGGGTTTAAAGGCTTGTTGCACATGCTAAGTGCAATCGTGTTCCCTACGAAAGTGGCATTTATTTAGTTTCTTTAGTTTGCTTTGCTCGAGGACTAGCAAAGTGTAGGTTTGGGGGTATGATGAGTACTGAAAAATGAGGATATTTCACCCCTAAATACCTATATTTAGCTGTCCGATGAAGGCTATCTGATAAGATTTATTAGATTTGAAGTGTTTCAGGTAAATATGAGCCAAGTATAGAAAACAGTGCAAGAATTCTGAATATAATGCAAAAACACTGCAATTTCGGGTAATCAAGAACTTGGTGCGACTTGCGGCTAAATTTGGACCTTCAAGACGGCTGAATTACAAAATTGTCAAAACATGAAAGTTGTAGATCTTTTTGTCAGCTTTCCAACGGCGTAAGAATCGTCTCAATCCGAGTTCGGGACAGAAAGTTATGGCTGAAATACTGAAGCAGTGTCTGAACCACAAAAAGTGCTGATTTTCACGGATTTCTGGGGTCGATGCATCGACCCTACAGGTCGATTAATCGAGCAGGAATAGTAGTCTGACACGATTCTGACACTAGAAACGTGATTTTTTGGATTATTTAATGGCTCGATGCATCGACAGTCATGGGTCGATTAATCGACCCTAAAAAGTCGAAGTGGGATACCTCTGCGCGACGGAATCTATTTAAAGACTCAAACACTTCGGAAAAAAGGGAGTAGAGTAGAGATAGAATTAGAGATTTTTTTTTAGCATTAGAATTACGTAGGAGAGAGTTTTATTTCTTAGTGTTCTTAGTTTTTAGCCATTATTTTTCATAAAAATAGGAAGTTTTATTATTTCTTTTTGAGAGCTTTGTTCTTTAATTTTTCAAGTACTCATTCCTAAATTTCATTCAAAGTTTATTTCTGCATTAATTTTCTGACGATCATACGTGTGGATCAAGGTAATTTATTTTGAAGTTTGAAGTAATTTTAATTAATGTTATTTTCCCGTCTTTATTTATTTATGTCATTTACTTACAATATGTGTGGCTAAATTTATAGGGATGGGGATCTAATGATTCCCATCCGAGGGATGTACTTTTAATAATATAAATTTAGGGATTAAAATATGAGATTTTTAATTTATGGTTGTTGTGCTATCATGAATGGATAAAATCCCATAGCAAGGATCGCGTGTGCCGAGCCATGCCCGGGATCCCAGATCTGTGACGGTAATTTTACCCTATCATTGTTATGGTCTTTGTGTTTTCGTTGTGTGGATTTAATTATGATTATGTTCTGGGATCGAGTGTGCCGAGCCATGCCCTGGATCTTGGTTCTGTAATGGTAATTTTATCTTAAATATCCCTAATCTGAATAAAGTGTGCCGAGCCATGCCCTTGATTTCAGATTTGTAAGTGGTATTCTTGTTGGAATTTTCACCCACTTTGGGGATGGTTTTTATTTGAACCTGAGATCATGCGTGTCTAGCCGTACCCTTGATCCCAGATCTAGATATATGAAAATCATCTAAGTCCTGATTGCAGGGATGCAACGTGGAACCTATTAGGGTGTTGACCATTGATCTTCTATAAAAGATGTTTGTTACCAATGAAATATCTCATAAGTTAATCCTTAGATTTATATTATAGGAAGAACGGACCAAAGATGGGAGGATTTAGTATCTTCATCTTTATCATCATCCTTACTTTTATTTGTGAATCATCAATTGAATTTTAGTTTGTAGTCATTAATTACCATCTCACCAATCACTTAAATCATAAAATTGGTAGAATACTGTTAGATCTTAATAGATTTCTAGAATTGCTTGTCTCTTTTAGGTATTTCAAAATTAATCCTCGTGGGAACGATCTCGTACTCCGCACCCATTATATACAAACCGATTCGTGCACTTGCGAGTAAAACATACATTAAAATATCACATCAACAGTCTCCCACTTGGCCAAACTATGTCAATAAACTCCGATTACCCAATGTTATCTAACTTTCTTTGAATGGTAAGTCACAATCAATCTCAATCAAAGTCTTTAATAACAGTCCGGTCCAGTTAGAATTTCAACACAGAATCAATGTAGTCAATATATCATATCATCGATATATGACCGCTCATTAGTCACTGTATTGGAAGTCATCGCCGACATGGATTCCAACTAGTATGATGTTACATAGATTGTAAGTTTACAAACTGAATGGTGATTACATGTAAACTCAATCTAATATTGGTCCTATTTTATTGCCATCTACTGGCACCATATGTTCCAATGAGTTATTTGCATAAAAATGGAAAAGCAAATAAATAAATTTTATTTCTGAATCAATTAAACAAATGTATTCACTCGCATATATCCACTCTCAAAGGCTATCAAAATTATCTGTCAACCCCATGCGCGCAGCATGCTCCAAAAAGAGCTTGGGAGGTAAACCTTTTGTGAGAGGGTCAGCCAACATGAGTGTCGTACTTATCTTTTCAACAGATACAATTTGATTCTGAACTTTCTCCCTTACAACAAGATATTTTATATCAATATATTTGGAACCCCCACTAATCTTGTTGTTATTGGAGATAACAATCGCAGCGGAATTGTCACAAAAGATTCTCAGTGGCTTTGAAATAGTATCAACAACTCGAAGCCCTGAGATAAAATTCCTCAACCATATCGCCTCACATGTTGCCTCAAAACATGCAACGAATTCTGCTTCCATAGTGGACGGCGTAGTCGGCGTTGTTTAACGCTCTTCCAAGATATAGGTCCACCGCAAGCATAAAAATATAACCCGATGTGGACTCCGAGTGTCTTGACACCCAAAGATAGTCGATCTCAATAACCAATAACTTCAAGGTTATTCGACCTTTTGTATGTGAGCATGTGTCCTTTAGTCCCTTGTAAATAACGAAAAACCTTCTTAGCTGCTTTCCAATGATCCAAACCAGGATTATATTGGTACCTGCCAAGCATGCCAACTATATACGCTATATCTGGCCGAGTACAGACTTGTCCATACATGAGACTCCCAAGCCGATGCATAGGAATTGTCTCCATCTGCTTTTCTCTCTCGATCGATCCCGACTCTGAAGTAGACTAAATTTATCACCCTTAATGACAGGGGCAACAGTAGCAGAATAATTGTGCATGTTAAACCTTTTAAGAACTTTATCAATATAAGCTCTTTGAGACAATCCCAATATGCCACGGGCTCTATCTCGATGAATCTCAATTCCTATCTCGTTGGAAGCATCACCAAGATCTTTCATATCAAAACTCTTTGATAAAAAGTTCTTTGTCTCATATAACATGCCCAAATTGTTACCAAGTAAGATATCATCAACGTATAAAACAATGATGATAAACTTACTCCTTGATTTTAAGATATATGCATTGATCCACAATATTTTCTTTAAAACCAAAATTTGAAATGACTTCGTGAAATTTTAAGTACCATTGTCGAGATGCCTGCTTTAAACCATATAGAGACCTTTTGAGTCTACAAACTAAATGACTCTCCCCCTCAACCTGAAAACCTTCAGGTTGTGTCATAAAGACATCTTCATGCAAGTCGCCATTCGTAAAAGCGCTTTAACATCCATTTGATGCAATTCTAAGTCAAAATGAGTTACTAATGCCATGACTATCCGAAGGATTCCTTTCAGAGACAGAGAAAATGTCTCTTTATAGTCTATTCCTCTTTTGAGTGAAACCTTTAGCGACTAACTCTCCTTGTATCTTTCTATATTACCTTTGGAGTCTTGCTTGGTTTTAAATACCCATTTACCTCTCTGTGCTTGACTCCATTAGGTAACTCACAAAGATCCCAGACCGAGTTATGTTTCATTGATTCCAACTCATCTTTCATGGCTTCGAGCCATTGAGTGGATTTGTCGCTCTTCATGGCTTGGCTAAAGGAAACAGGATCTAATTCCTTTCCAAAATCAAACTCACTCTCATTTAGGTAAACTATATAGTCATCAGAAATGGCAGGCTTCTTTGCTCTCTCTGATCTACGCAATGGTAGATCAGTGGCAGTCGCCATGGGAGCAAGAGCCTCCTCAATGTGGGGTGTGTCAATAGGTATAGCCACAGGTGCATCAACACTGGCTTGAATAACCGGTGTTGGTGCCACTTTTTCTTGGATAAAAGGGATAGGAATTATAATCCGATTCTCCTCAAAAGTGATTTTCCTAAGCTCTATACTCCCACTGATCTCTCGATCCTCAAAGAATTTTGCATGTCTAGTCTCAACAATCCGGGTACTATGAGTGGGGCAATAAAATCTGTAGCCTTTTGATCTATTAGGGTAACCAATGAAATGACAACTTATAGTTTTAGGGTCCAATTTTCCTAATTGTGGGTTGTACACCTTTGCTTCAGCGAAACAGCCCCAAATGTGTAAATATCCTAAAGTCAGTTTTCTTCCTACCCATAGCTCATAAGGAGTCTTGGGAACTGCCTTACTAGGAACTCGATTTAGGATATGCACCGTTGTTTTCAAGGCTTCTCCCCACAAGAACGTAGGCAACGTAGAGTTGCATAACATGCTTCTCACCATATCCATAAGAGTACGATTTCGTCGCTCAGCTACACCGTTCTGTTCAGGTGTTCCCGGCATGGTGTATTGAGCGACAATGCCATGCTCTTGTAGATACAGGGCGAAGGGTCCTGGATTGTGAATAGTTGCACCAGAATCTATCCACCAAGTATTGCGTGGAGCATCAACATAAAGTGATTCAAAACACACAAAAGCAAGGTCATTACCTTTCTTAACTAGCCAATCTCTGTATTTCTGACAATTCTTCTTAATGTGTCCCTTCTTCTTACAGAAGTGACACTTGATGCCAGAAGTAGATATGCTAGCCTCTCCTTGTTTGGTTTCCGGTGAAGGAGCTTTCACGTTCTTTCCTTTATATTGTCCCGGTTTTCGCTTGAAATTTCGTTTCGATGGGCCAAGAGCGGCGTAATGGGCACTTTCAGGTTTTTCAGCCCGAAGTCGTTCTTCTTCTTGGACACAGTGAGCGATTAGCTCGTTCATCTTCCACTTCTCTTTCTGCGTGTTATAATTGATCTTGAACGGGCCAAATTGCACAGGAAGAGAAGTCATAATGAAGTGAACAAGATAACCCTCAGAAAAACCCATGTCCAGTTCTTTCAATTGAGTGGCCATGCCACTCATTTTCATAATGTGCTCCCGGACGCCGCTATGACCATCATATTTCATGGTTCCCATTTTAACAATTAGACTACTGGCAAGGGCTTTAGAAGTCCCTTGAAATTGTTCATTAATGGCTTGCATGTATTCTTTTGCAGTGTGCGAGTCAGGAATACCTCCCCGAATCGCATCAGCAATGGAACTCTTTATGATCATGAGGCTCATACGATTTGATCTATCCCATTTTTCTAAGTCTGTATGGTTCACTGCCAGATCCCCAGCCGAGGCATCAGCGGTGAGCACCTTGGGTTTATCAGATCGTATAGCATAGTCAAGATCCATGCAGCCTAGAACAATTGCAACTTGTTCCTTCCATTTCTTATAATTTGATCCACTCAAAAGTTCAATTCCACCAATCATACTGGTTATGATAGACGGGTTCAATGCTGCACAATAATTAAGGGTTTTATTATGTCCACATACAATCGAAGTAATTATCAATTCCACAAGGTTATAATTATAGTATGTGACGCGAAAGTTAAAATATGTCAAGGAATATAAAAAGTAAAACCAATGTGATTTTATTGAGAAACAATTTGTGTCATTATGAGCCTCCGTTGGGTCGAGTCATAACACACTAGCCGCTTCCTCAGTCTTTATTAATGATTGTGGTACTAATTGCGTCGTTATGACCCTCCGTTGGGTCGAGTCACAACACGAGCATACCACACACAAAATAATGAATAGTGAAATACAGCCATCATATAACATTAAGTGATTCATCACCGTTGGGCAGAAGAATCCCTTATGTTGTAACGCCAACGTTCACTACACATTTGCACTGGATTTGTAACACGGTCTTGGACAAAATTAAATCTCACTATGAAAACCACGGCACTAGGAAAGGCCATCACCGTTGGGCAGAAGAATCTTTCCAAGCCATGTTTTCAAATTAGGTTTGATAATATTTTAGAAGACCACAAACCGTGTTATGAGGATGTGTCAAAAATAGACAACAAACGAGCATTATAATGTGTAAGTACCAGCCATGGTGGTAGAGCACAACCTCCACTACCCAATTCTAATGAATGATACTTGAACAAAAATTGATTACACAATTAAAAAATGGAAGAAATAACATCAGGTCATGAAAATATCATAATAGAGAACTCATTATCAAAAATAGACCTTAAAAATGGATCCAGAATGTCCGAGATAGTCAAAATGCATATATAATGTCCGAAAATCGGACCTGTAAATAGCCCAAAAAAGGCCCGAGAAGATTAGAAAATAGTTAAGCATAAGTCGCTGTATCGACTGGTCATGGGCCTTTGTGGCCGGGTGGGCTTCGGGCCATGTGAGTCAGGGACATGGGCCAAAAGAGCTGAGTGGGCCTCAGCCAGTTGGTCGGGCTGTGGGTCGGGCCATAGTCCAAATGGGCCATGCGGGCCAATTGGGCCAAATAGGCCCAGGCGGGTCGGGTGGGCCAAGTAGGCCCAGAGCCGAATGGGGCTAGGGCCCAGTGGGTCGGGTTGGGGCCAAATAGGCCTGGCGGGTCTAGACGGGTCGGGCAGTGGGTCAAATAGGCCTGGCGGGTCTAGACGGGTCGGGCAGTGGGTCGAAGAGACCCAGCAGGGTTGGGCCGGTCGGTCGGGCCAAGTAGGCCCAGACGGGTCAGGCGGGTCCGGGGCAGAATTCAAAAGGAACAGACGGGTCGGGTAGGCCAAATAGGGCCAGACGGGTCGGGTGGTCGGGCCAACTAGGCCCAATCGGATCGGGACCGGACCCGATCCGGTCCGAAACACCCTAACCCTCCCCTTCTCCACTGTTCATCTTCCCCATTCGATTTTTTTTTTTTTTTTGAAGTTACAGCAGCAGCTGCCAGACCGAGCTCACCCGCGCCCCCCCACCGCTCACCGGCGCCGACGGTCCGTGGTCTTGGGTCGGTTAGCCCGATGCCGTGATCGTGATACCATCGTCGCTGAAAGTACTTAAGACCCATCCGTGCCCAAAGAAGCAAATTTTTTTTTTTTTTTTTAAATTTGCAACATACAAGCCCTCCCCTTCATGGTGACTGGACCGTTTATGCAGTCGCCATATCTGATCCCTAGTCTTGGCGGCCGTGATAAATCTTGGGGCCATGGTCCAAAATTTTTTTTTGGAACTTGCGAGAAGCGCAGAAGCGGCTTCCTTCTATGGTCACGGACCCGTGGTCCGGTCACCATCCGGTTGGGATCTGCGGCCTTCCGTGCAGTCCGATGGCCGAGAACCCCCCGTGAAATTTTTTTTTTGTAAAACACCATAAAAAAAAACCTCTACATAAATGCGTATTATAATGCTTTGACCGATCATAACGCCAATCATGGCTCTGATACCAATTGATGGAATCTAAATGGATCTGACGATCCGACCATCCAAAATTAAGCCTAAAGATCTAGGCGCATGATCAATCAAAAACAATAAATTTATAACCTATAAATATGCGCACCTTGAGCGTTAGCCATCGATGGTTGGTTGCCGATCTTCAACGATGTTCTCGCGTTCAATGTCTCCTAGCACAATGGGGATGCTCTCGCCAATAGGGAGGATTGAATTACGTCGAGCTATCGTTGGGACCAGGCACCCCTTATATTTATAGCCAAAGAGTCCTATCCCATTAAGGACTGAAATTGCTAATTATAGTGTGATTAGAAATCACAATCATACTTTAACTGAAAGACTCAACAAGCAGTTGCCTATTCTCTTCAAACTCACCAGAATAGCAATTGTACATCTTAAGGTTGATCTTATACCATTCACTGGTCAACGGGTTTGACCATAGTGATGGCCACCAAAATAGAAACTTTTTACAATATGTGCAATGGGAAATTGGGGAAATTATAGAGAGAGAAGATGAGAATTCTGTGCATTGTGAATGGGAAATCTGTGAAATTATAGAGAGAGAGAAGATGGGAAATCTGTGCAATGGGAAATCTATCATCTATATAATAGTGGTTATAGCCATTAGCCAACAACATCAAAGTAAAGTAAACAATAGGAAATCTAATCAGATATTTAATAATACTACTATGAAATTAACAATTTGGGGTTCATAAAAAACAATATGAGATTAAAAACACCATCAATAGATGGTCATAGGATGTAAATCATTATACAAAAAAAACAAAACATATATGGACTTATAAATCCTTAACTAAAATTAATAGGTTAAATTTCAAAAAAAAAAAAAGAATAAGAAAGCGCCAATGGGGGCTTACTGGACGGTAGCCAGCGGCCGTCAGGAGTGCTCAGGCGGGTAGGTAGTCAGGGAGCATGTCGCCGTGTCGCCCGTCAGGTTTAGCACTTCAGCGGCTTCAGCCTCGGATCGGGTACCAAATACCAACTCAAAAATAATCCCTGAAGGAATGATAGATTCAAGAAAATTTGAAAAGGGATGCAAAGTAGTAGTTAGTGGCTTCAGCCAGGGTCCAGGGAGTGAAGTCTATAGAGAGAGAGGCACTGGAACCTGAAGGCTGAAGAGAGAGAGAGAGAGAGAGAGAGAGAGAGAGGCGCCTGTTGGAGAGAAGAGATGGTTTAGAGAGAGAAAGAGGCGTTGAAGGCCGGAGAGGAGAGGGTTTGCCTTGGAGGGAGTTAGAGAGGGGCTGGAGTGAGAGAGAGATAATGGAGAGAGGAGAGGGTTTAGAGAGAGAGAGAGATGCACTGGCTGGCTGGAGAATATAGGGCCCTTTATATCTATATATCTATGTTTTTCAAACATAACTATTAAAAGAGAAAATTGATTGGGGGGATAGGGGCCCGAGGCAGCCGCATGGCTCGCCTTGGTCCAGGGCCGGCCCTGAGTCCAAAACTGATCAAATCGAACCGAACACCCCCCTAATAATTGGCTTGTTTAAGGCTCCACCCGAACCTGGCCCAGCTCGATTCATTGAATTTAAGACCCCTATTCATTTTCAAT
Organism: Chloranthus sessilifolius; assembly: GCA_021018995.1. Classification (NCBI taxonomy): domain Eukaryota; kingdom Viridiplantae; phylum Streptophyta; class Magnoliopsida; order Chloranthales; family Chloranthaceae; genus Chloranthus; species Chloranthus sessilifolius. Next base: position 97,383,282 of record CM037592.1, read on the forward strand.
CGCCTGACACCTGTTATTTTATTTTTGTTTTATAAAAAAGCGAGTCTTAACAAATCAAAAGGCATGCATGTCTGTTTTTTATTACCAGAATAGTTCGTTTCCATATTACCTACCAAATAGTGATAATACAAATACGGGTCAGCATTCATTACACAATCTGAGCGCTCACATTCTTAGTACTCGAATCACTTTTAAGACGTACCATTTGGAACCAAGTGTTTAAAGTTATATGACGCACATGATTGCTTTGATTTGGATGAATTCTGATCTCAATTTTGACATAAGAAATCTTTAGATCATGACTTATTTATCAGCCGGCTTCATAATAGTTTCACATTGGACAAATCCCAAAAAGTGATACAAATTCCATATAATTACATGGTACTGGAGCATCTTACTTGGGAAAAGTGAATGGGTGGCTTGCCTCATATAACCCTTAGAGCTTTTGTCCAAATGGCGCCTTGCGCCTTTTTATATCACCTGCGCAGACCTGAAACGGGTGATTTGGGCGGGCTAACCCATGCTGAAAGCTGAAAGTTTTAATATAATTTTCGTTTTTGCCCTTCTACATTTATCCCCTTAAAAGTCATATATATTACATTTATGCCATCTAACTTAATCTCTTTGAACCCTCTCCTCCATCCCATTCCAAATCAGAACAGTGCTGGTGCCGGTGCCATTTTGATGAGAGAGAAAGAGGAGATTGGAGCGACGTGGAGTTTTGATTCGACGAAGACGACGGCGTTGGAGCCAGAGTGGTAGCCGATACTGAAAGGATAGAAGAAGATGTCGTCGGGGATGGTTAGGGTTGTGAGGAATAGGGGGAGGAGAGAGAGGAGAGAGACGAGAGAGCCGATGGCTAAAGGGAGGATCCATTTACGCTCCATTTTAGTAGCTATGAGATGTAATAATTTTATGTTCTTCATCTCTTTCTGGTTTTGGACCAGAGACAAAGTAGGGTGAGAAAAGCCATATATATTTCAGACCCTCTTCTTCTCAGATCCTTCAAACCCTCTCTCTTCTTTATGTCTCTCACTAGCTGAAAATATGTTTTATTTGGTGTCCGCTGGCATGAACCCAGATTTCCAATCGCCGGATTGCCGGAGAAGACACTCTGAAACTCAGACAAAAGAAAAGGGTTTAATTGTAGAGAGAGAAAGAGATTAGGCAATGCCAGACCCTCTCTCTTCTTTCTCTCTCCCACTAACTGAAAAAAAGAAATCCTCTATTTGGTGTTCGCTGGTAACTGATCAGGTTCACGATCGCCGAATCGCCGGAGGAGATGACACTTAAAAATTGAATGGCTGTTCAAGAGCTATTCGGTAAAATATATTTGCACCGTGCATCAATGCGGGCCGTTTAAAAGTTGGAGGGGCGCTTTTTAGTAATTAAAAAAAAATCACAAAAATGGTAATAAAAATTGTGGAGGAGCATTTTCAGATACTTTTCTCTATCTCTTATCCCACAAGTATTAGCACCTTTTGGGAATAAAAAATAAACAGAACACTTTTTAAATAATAAAATTCTGTAAATAACACATTTGGATAAGAAACTAAAAAAAAATTATAATTAATTTGATCATCGAACTACTCCTTCACCTGGATAATCACTCTTGTGGCACCAAACTGTGGTGTGACTAAGTGACCTTTTATCCGTTTGGAGGGGTCCCAATGAAGCAGTTAGGTACCATAGGAAGCTATTCATCAATTAGAGAAGTAAGAGAAAATTACAAAAATCTAATTTAAACCTTGTATTCAAAATAGCCCCATGGATAATCAACATGGTAGCATCGACTTCAAGTTGACACTGAATCAAAATCAGACCGTCTGATGGTACGGCCATGGTCTCAAGATCCATTGTATCGAACATTGGGACGAAAATGATTTCTATCTTCTAATTTAAAGTAGTCAATAGTTTTCAGCTTGCACACGCCACTATTGAGCCCAAACCTATTGTTTATTAAAAGAATTAATCAACAAGGAGTGGTTTGGGTTCGAGAATTGAACCTATTGGGTTGGGTCTGGGTCCAACCCCTAGGGAACTTCGTATGTCCTGTCATACAAGACGCATTTAACTGCTCCGCTGCCTTAGCGATTGCAAATTACACAGTTTTTGTATTGGGTCGGGCACATAGACTTGACCCATTGTGCCGGGCTTCGTTTCTTACATCCAATTCCCGGGCCTCCATTCTTTGTCGGTTGGGTCTGCATTAAACCTAATTAGGCTTGACCCAAATGCGTTACTTTTGGGTTGAACTCATACTCGATTTCAATATGGGCCATGTATGGGTCCAAAAATTAAATTTTATTTCAAAAGAACCAAAACATGTTGGCTCAAATGTACCCTAAATCAAGGCCCAATCCGGTCCAACATATTTGGGTCCATTATAAAGATATAAACTGGCATACGGTGCACGTGCGGATCATGCACAATGCAGACTTTATAGCAAAAGAAAGGCATTTTATGCGCAAAGACGAGTAAAAGATGTTTTGTTCGTTTAAAAGGTTTTATATCATTTTTCATTTGAAATTAATTTTAGTAGGAAAAGTGTCGGGTAACGGTGTACGGTGAGCGTGCCCCAATGATCTCTAAGGAGCTTCATATGGCACCCAAATTATTGTTTGAGTATTATATGGAGCTCGAGTGCATTGTTTAGATTAATTCTATAAAAAAAATATTTGAAAGACAAGTGTTTGAGGCAAAAGTCTTACATAGACTTATTTCAATGGTTTGAATTTTAAGGCTAAAAAATTATGATAGAGATGAGTTATATATATATATATATATATATTTTTTTTTTTTTTAAATTGATCTAAACAAGACGATCTTGCTCAACGTGACACAAAAATAATTTTTTAGGTGCCACGTGGTTGGTATACGCGCACCATACCCCATTGGGGTACATAACCACTATCCATATATATGTTTTTAAAATTTTTGTATTTTTTGGAACTTTCAGGGTTTTTTTTTTTGTCATTCTTCCCGAAATTTTCCTTGATCTTACCATTCTCATACCCTGAATTTTTATCTTTTTTTTTTTTTTTTTTTTTCCGTACTTTCCATTTTCTATCCTTTTTTTTTCAAAAAATTTTCCTCTGTCTCACTACAAAAAATAAGACTACTAGCGGCAGTTTTTTGCAATAAAAAATTGTCGCTATTAACAAAAAAATTATTAAAACAATTAGCGACAAGGGTATTAACAACAATTTTTTGTTAATAGCGGCAGTTTATGACTGCTACTAATAGTCTTATTTTTTGTAGTGTCATTTTATTCCCGTACACCATCTTGGTGACCGTAATGGTACACAGGTGGTATGTGCACCTAACCCACTTATTATGATTGATCATTAAAACCAACAACAATCGCACAGTTACCTAAATCTAAGCTAATTAAGATGTATATATGCAACACACTGTATATTTGTTACACTTAACCATTGTTGGACCTTCCAATTTGGAATTCTTCCATACTTGGTAACATTTGTTATACTTATTATTTTTGTACTCACCATTCGTGGAAATTTAAATTTGGTAATATTTGTTTTACTTGCCATTGTTAGACCTTCAAATTTGGAGTTCTTTCATGGTTGGTAAGAGCTTTTAATGTAGATTCTATAGATAGGTTCTCTCTTTGATTTACTTTTCATATTAATCCTCTATTTAAAAGGGGACAACCATATTGCAATGCTACATAGAAGTCTAATTTTCATCTTTTCTTCATAAAATTTAGATGATATCAGGGCCATTAATCGGTGTAGTCTAGCATTACATCCTACAATCAGAGCCATTTCTAATAATCTAGACCATTTGTTTGGAAGTTATCATTATAACCTTATCTCATCTATTTAGGATCAGCTTTTTAAGTCCTATTTCTCAACTCGATTCTGATCAACGCTAAGCTCTAAGTAACAGCCTAATTCATTCCCCTCTTGTCTGATTTCTAAACGACAAATTTACAATATTTAGTTTTTAGCTAGATCTCTAGCAAACTCTAAATTCATATTTTGATCGATTTTTATTCTATTTGTCACACCAGCAAATTAAAAATAAAGATTAAAAAGAAAGTGGATCCTGCAAAAGTCCACTATCCGGGGCGCCACATTAAATTACATGGCTAAAAGTAAAAAAATAAAAGAATCCAACTGAACACATCTCTCTTTACTCGCCTTCAATAGCTCTTTGTTCTTCAGTAATTCTCAGCAAAACACAAACAGCAAAAAAGCTCATAGCCAAACTAACCACCCCACTCACCAACCCAATTCCCACAATCATCAAAATTGGAACCCTCCTTCTCTTCTCCCCAACTAAAGGGTACCCAAACAACCCCTTGTTCCCTACAAAGCAACTGGCATTGAACCTGACCCTGTTCCCGGGCAGGTTCACCAACGAGGTCGGTATAGGCCCCGATAACCTATTATAGGAAACATTGAAGAAAATCAACATACTGATGAATCCTATTTCAGGAGCTATGGGCCCCTCTAGTTGATTCTCGCGTAAATCAAGGACATTGAGGTACACACACTGGGAGATGGTTGGTGGGATTTGACCTGACAGAAGATTGGAAGCAAGATTAAGAACAACGAGGTCGATCAACGATGCGATTTCAGCTGGAATAGGACCTGTCAGATGATTGGATGAGAGATCTAGTGTTTGGAGATTGCTGCAGTTTGAGATGTAGGGTGAGATGAAGCCATGCAGGGAGAGGTTACTAAGGGTGATTTTGTAAATGCGGTTGTTTTTACAAGTGGCGCCCTTCAGATAAGATGTCGCACCGTTGCACGGAGCGGAAAAGGTTGATCGGGTCCAATTCACAAGGCTGCCTGTTGGATCCTCTAAGGAATTGTAGAGGTTCACTAAACAGGATTTGTCATCAGAGTCAGGATCTGAGGGTGGGAGATTGATAGTTATTAATACAAGGAGCAACATAGAGAAAGAGCTTAAGGCCATTGATGATGAAATAAATGAAACGAGTGAAGAAATAGAAAATAGAGGAGCTTATCTCAGGGTATTATATCCACTCTTGTGAGATTAGATCAAATGTATTACCCTTTTATAGATTACAAAAGAGACGTCTAATTAAAAACGTTGATCGCAGTTTGATGTGTCGTCGTCTAATTAAAAACGACGCTGAGTTGTCTTAGATGCTAAATGCATGCTGTAATTTTTATTATCATCATCATCATCATCATTATCATCACCTCGTCACATTTAATTTAATTTTATTGCAATTCTAATAGAGTGTGATTACTAATAGTTTCTCGGTCTCAAAATCTATGACTCTACTCTAGAGGTGTGGGTTTCGCTTTCGCAATCAGGAGCTTATCAACAAGATTAGTAATTAATTGTCAAATAATTAATCACTAATCCTTGGGCAATCGAAAATAGATTTCGCGAATGTCGATTGCTTCTTAAACCTATCTCATGTCGATTCATCATTTTTATAGAGGCAGCAACAAAGTGGCGGATTCTCTTGCCTCTTTTTGTAATATATTTATAGAGGCAGCAACAAAGTAGCGGATTCTGTTGCCTCTTTCGGTAATAGTCATGGTATTTCGCAAGAGTTTATGGATATTAAGGAGTGCATTCTTCAGACTCGAATTTATCTTCATGATGATAAGCTAGGTCGCCCAAACATATCTATCAGGTTGTAATGTGGGTAATGGCGATACCGAAACTCCATAGTACCTGAGCTTGTATCTATTTTGTTGTTTTATCTTTTATATATTGGCTTATTTAGAAAATATATATATATATATCTTAACCAAAAAAAAAAGCTCTTAGTTGAAAGAGGAGCGAATCTATTTTAACATTCTTATCGTAAAGACTGGTCACAACGTTGCCGACAAGGAAAAGCGAAACCATATAAGTGTACTACAATATGTGATTTCACTGTTCATTTCGGATCAGTTGACACCATGCTCGCAATTTTACTTTTGTTATAAAAAGAAGTTTTTTTAATGAACTTGATCAGCAAGCTGCTCCTTCATGTAGCACCCCAACAAATAGTAAGTGTGAGGTGGCAAACCAACCAACGTGTGACTAACTAATTTACTTACTCAAAAGGACATAGAGTACCTTTACGGTTCTAAGGACTTTTATTGATAATTGATGTACCATAATTTATCCTTCATTTGTAAAATAAGAGAAAAATATAAAAAACATGACCCACATATCAAAAGATCAGATGTTTATTCTACGTGGCATACATCCGTGATAATTGTGCACCATGGTACGCGGTGATCACATTCACTTTGGGAATATGTGCCATGTGTAATCGACATCAGACCGTTTGATATGGGGCTATGATCTAAAGATCTCATGTATAAAAGATTGGGACAAAAACCGACCTCTATCATTTGATTTAAGGAAGTCAACTATGTGAACGGTAGAACCATCAATTGCGCCAGGAGAATCTTTTGTTGCAGAACTAGGTACCCTATTTTTATTATTGTACGTATGTTTGCGCTTATGTCGAAAGCCCACTAAAACCCATTGACTACCTGAGATCAGACAATGCAGATAATTTTTCACCCCAATCTTCCACATAAGGAATCTTGAAACCTTGAGCGTACCATCAAATCGGTAATCTCTTATTCCACGTGGCACATAAACCAAAATAATGGCCTTACAATCAAATGGAGCATTGTTTCAGGAACTGTGCCATGTGGAATAAAAAGTTGTTCGTATGATAATACACTCATGGTCGCAAGATATCTCGTGTGAAAGATTAGGGTTTAAAACGATCTGCATAGTTTGATCGCAAGCAGTCAATGAGTTTTAGTGGGCTTTGGATGTAGGCGCTTTCAGTAATAGTGTACGTGCAAACATGGGTACCCTTTTTATTATATTAAAAGAAAACGTTTTCCAATGAGATTTCTTTCTATCTTTCCATTCGGAATAGAAAGAAATCTTACTAAGATTTAGGCCATATATAAGAGATCTCTTTTAGATTTAGTCCTTCCAAACACTTTTTTTTTTGTTTCTGTAATTAATTAAATGAGACTAGATTAATCACTATGTTAGGGAGTCATTACTTGCACTAAGCAAGTTGGCTCTTGCACTGAATTTAAAGAAAGATTTGATATTTTGGGGACATGTAATATGTGACAGCTCAATCTAGGCCATCTAATTTGAAGTTCATGATCTATAGATCTCCACTGCATAAGATTGGAGCACAACGCGATATATATCATATTATTTATTATAGTCAACTATTGAATCAAATAATATCCTTTGACTGTATTTAATCATATGATGAAGATTAAATATGGGCTTTGGGAAATGGACTTTGGGAAATGCACCACTTGGTGCACAAGTGGCCCGTGCACCTAACCACTTGTTATGGTTATTCATAGAAATCAATGACGATGATAAATTGTCGCGGCGGTTGTCAACAGGCCAGGTTCGGTCTGGGCCTCCTTAAAATCTAGTCCGGCGCTAGAGACCAAGGCTAGGTCGTAGCCTGGCCCTAACTTAGGTGGGTTTTGATATGCCCAACCCTAACGCTAACTTAGGCTGTTTGGGGCGGGATTCAGGCTTCGGGCTTCATTGGTTTTTGCTACTCTGTCTCAATTTCTTGTAAATATTTTCCCTCGTAAATTTTTTTTTGTCACTAAAGCTAAAGAAGTTACTTTGAATGAAGAGAAAGAAAATACTTCCGCTTGATAAATCTAACGGTAATATCGAGTACTATTTTGATAATTTGATTGTAAATAATATAATATATTTTACACATTTATATTAATAAATTTAATATATAACTAAAAGTGATGTATGGCCATGGCCGGGCTTTAACTTGTTAAGCCCTTACCCGGTCCAATGGATAACAGGCTTTTGGTTTCGGGGCCCTAGCCCTGCCCTCTTACCTCATTTTTACAGCCTTAACTGTACCCCAAAATCCAAGCAAGTTAATATGTATCTAATCTACACATTGTATAATTGTTGTATTTACCATTGTTGGACCTTCCAACTTGGTAATATTATTATACTTCCCATTTTCTGTAATTACCATTTTTGGACCTTCCAATAATTACTTATTTCACTTACCTTTTTGGTAATTACCATTTTTGGACCCTCCAATAATAAATTATTTCATATTTGGTAGATCTCTTAATGTACATACCCTAGATAGGTTATCTCTTTGATTTACTTTCCTTAATTGGCCTTGTAATCCTCTAAATAAATTATTTCGCATACCTTTCTTGGTAATTACCATTTTTGGACCTTCCAATAATAAATCATTTCATATTTGGAAATAATTTCTTAATGTTCATACCATAAATAGGTTATCTCTTGGATTTATTTTCCTTAATTGGCCTTGTAATCTTCTATTTAAAGAGGAACAACCCTATTGCAATGCTCCATGGAAGTCTTTTTTGGGTTATTTCTTTATAAATTGTTATGGTTTCAGAGCCATTCTTTATGGTTTCAGAGCCATTCGAGCCTTCCTTCCTACAATGAAAGTCTAACTCATTCATTTAGATGTCATTATCATCATAGCCTTATTTCATCTATTTGGAGTCGACTTTGTGAATCTTACTTCTCCATATGTTTCTGAGCAGTGCGAAGCTCTTCCGAACATCACAAATCATACATTTAGAAACCCTTTAGCTCTAACCTTTTCTCTTGTCTGTCTTCTAACCTTATCTCATTTATTTAGAGTTTGCTTTACGAGTCTTGTAATTCATTATTATTATCATTATTATAGCCTTATTTCATCTATTTAGAGTCCGCTTTATAACATAGAATTCGGTAGCATCATCATCATAACCCTATCTCATCTATTTGGAGCCCCTTAACACGTGTAGAAGCCCTCGGAACACAATCCATTACCAAATATTAATATTTTCAAGTGCTATTTAGTCTCTCACACACACACATGCACCAAATAAAATAAAAATTAATAGAAAATTATAAAAAACAATTGCACTATTAGCGGTTAGAAGCCCTATATTCAATATCAAATCTAAAAAAATAATAAAACATAGAAACCAACTCCTCACTTTTTTCCTTCACTAGCCTTTAGCAGCCCTTGGTTCTTTTAGTAATCCTTAGCCAAGCACAAACAAAAGCAAAACTTAGACCCACACTAACCAACTCACTGCCGAACCCAGTTCCAACAATCATCAAATTGGAATCCTTCTCCTCTTTTCCCCACTCAAAGGGTATCCAAACAACCCTTTGTTCCCTTCAAAGCAACTGGCATTGAACCTGACCCTGTTCCCGGGCAGGTTTACCAACGAGGTCGGTATAGGCCCCGATAACCTATTATAGGAAACATTGAAGAAGTCAACATTTCGGGATTTGACCTCAGAAGATTCGAAGCAAGATTAAGAACCACGAGGTTGACCAACGATGCGATTTCAGCTGGAATAGCACTACAAAATACAAGATTATTAGCGATAGCCAAAAACTGTCGCTATTAACAAAAACAGTTGCTGTTAGTCCTTTCGCTACCAAAAACTTTCGCTGTTAGTCCTGTCGCTATCAAAAAATGCCTTAATAGCAAGTGTTGCTGAAACACATTATTTTTATTGTATAGGACATGTTGGACGGTTGGATTAGAGATCTAAGGTTGGGAGATTGTTGCAATTTGAGATGAGTATACAGATGCGGTTGTTATTACAAGTGGCGCCCTTCAGAAAAGGTTGTTATTACACGTGCGCATCGTTGCAAGGAGCAGAAAAGGTTGATCGGGTCTAATTTAATTACGAGGCTGCCATTTGGATCCTCTAGGGAGCAGGATTCATCGTCGGAGTCAGAAATCGAGGGTGGGAGCTCTATGGTTATTAATAGTAGAGAATCTTTTAGATTTGTCATAGATATCCGTCACCTAAGATTACCATTGATGTTAAGGTTCTCTTTTAATTTTTATTTTTTTGAGAGGAAGATTTTCTATTAATTAATACGAATAGAAACAAAGAAAAAGAGCTTAAGGCCATTAATGTTGTAATTAAATGTGTGAAATTGTGAATCATACTACTTTGATTTATTTTATGAAGAGTTAGTTTTTACTTATAGGCATTTTTTGGGACTGAGACATGTTTCAATGATGGTGTTTGATCAATTGAACACCATTTTGGTGCCTATGATAATCTAGTCGATAATTTGGTGCCTAGGGCAATCTCATCCTAGCTAAATTTTAACCCAAGTGATATGATTTTTGTTCATAAGTCTCGTATTGCTCTATTATTGTTGGTCTCAAGCTCAGATGAAAAAGAGTAGAATTAACGTCACCAGCCACTACAGCCCGTGCAACACATGATGCATATGCAGTGGTAGTGGACGATTTGGGTGCTAATTTATCTATCTCAATTTTTGTATTGGGTCGCAAACATTAACTTGACCCATTGTGTCGGGCTATCCCGATGCTTATTCCTAATTCAGGCCGGGTCTGAGTTCAAAAACTCAAATTTTGGTTTCAAAAGGACCAAAAAGATGTTGGCTCCAATGTACCGTAAATCAAGTTGGCCCAACTCGGTCCAACGTGTTTGCCTTCCATCATAAATATGTGGGAGCCATTACTTGCACTCAGAAAATTGGGCCGACCTTTGCTATGTGAAAACAACATCTAAACCGTTTGATTTCAAGGCCATGATTTAAAGATATTAGGTGCAGAAGTATAATCTTCATCATGTGATTGAATATAGTCAAAGGCTATTATATGATTCAACATTGTAATATAATAGATCATATAATAAATATTGTGCTTTGCTCCAATTTTATGCACTGAAGATCTATCGATCATGAACTTCAAATCAGACGATCCAGATTGCATTTTCGCATGTCCCTAATATGCCAAGCCTTTCTTTAAATTCTATGAAAAGGGCAACTTTCTAAGTGCAAGTAATGGCTCCCTAAATATATACACTTGCGTATGGTGCACGTGCGGATCATGCACCATGCAAACGTATGAAAGGCATTTTATACGCAAAAACAAGTGAAACACCATGTTTTTGTTTATTTAATTAAAATGCGCTTTGTATATCTTTTTCGGTTTTAATTAATTTTATGATATATATTTTGTAATCTTTTCTATTTTTTCAAGCTTTCCGCTTTATTTTTATTTTTTTTGCCTTTTTTGCCGATATTTTCCAGACCGTACTCTTTCCGTACTTTGAATTTTTATCCTTTTTTGTGTAATTTCATTTTTTTTACTCTTTTTTCAAAAAATTTCCTCCGCCCATTTTATTCCCGTACTCCGTCTCGGTGACTATGATAGCGCACAGGGAACTCGTGCACCTAATCACTTATTATGGTTACTCATAGAAACCAACGACGATCGATCGCATAGGTTTTCTCTTTGGTTTACTTTCCTTAGGTATTAGTGCGCATATTATTTGATAATTATCACATGTCAGCTATCTTGTATTTGTAATCTCAGCATATCCCTAACCTTTTTTTGATAACTCAGAATACTGAAATGCATTGTAAAGTAATGTAATCAATCTTTGTGTTCTATATTTTTATCTTCTTCTCTCTTTTTATCTTCGTCTTATTTTTTTTTTTTTTTTTATGATTTTAACAAATCCTCTCTCACAGAGTTAAGAAGAAAAGAAATATAAAAATCAAACCATCTAATAACATCATCAACATCTATACCGATTCGGGCATGGAGATCCGCTTCTTTAATTCTCAGAAGTGAGATATATATGAACCGACCCATTTCATAGTAGACTTTTGCTTTTGAGGCCCGCAGTCGCCTTACTCCATTTCCGAGCCCAACCTCTAAGACTTTAGGGATGGGCTAGGAGGTCTGATGGACCAGCCCGGCCCTATTGACAACATTACTCATATGTGATTTCACTATTCACCTACCCAATTGGCACCATGTTGTTTTATTATTGTTTAATTTCTGTTTTCTAAATGAACTTGATCAAGTTCACCATAAAAAAATAAGACTATTAGTGACAGTCAAAACTGACGCTATAAATAAAAAAACTGTTGCTAATACTCTCGTCGCTAATAGTCTTAATAATCTTTAGTAGTTTTTTTTTTGTCATTAGCAGCAGTTTTTGGCCGCCGTTAATAGTCTTATTTTTTATAGTGGTTGCTCGTTCAAATGACACCAAAGATATAATCAAAGTGTCACGTGACAGCCAACCAAAGTGTGACTAGATAACTTATCTACTTCAGAGGACTAGTGTACCTTTTACTCATTGGGAGAGCTCGTAATGAGGTACCACCAAGGATCAAAATTTCGGATTTCATTTTGGTTTCAGTGGGGACCGAAACCGAAATTTTGAATTTCAGCCGAAATCTTCATGCCCATACAGAATAACCGAAATTTTAGGTTATCGTTTCAATTTTGGTGGAGACCGAAACCGAAATTTTGAATTTTGGCCGAAATCTTCATGCCCATACAGAATAACCAAAATTTTAGGTTATCGTTTCGATTTCGGTGGAGACCGAAACCAAAAATTTGGACCAAAATTCTACTCAAATCGGCCGAAATTTTGAACCATGGGTACCACTAAAAGATAGCTCTTCACTCGGGGCCTATTTGGATAGAACTTGATCAAATGCAGGAAAGTTGTAATAACCCTAATTATTTTCATTAATGTTGCATCATTGACTCTCGAGGAGAGTGTGATTACTATTGGTCGAACCTGTCAAATATCTATACATTTTCGAAATAGGCACGTCAGTTTTCGAGGACGAAAGTTCTTTAAGGAGGAAAGAATGTAACATCCCCAAATTTTGAAATCACACGCGCTGACGATTTGGACCAACTATATTGGGCTGACTAATTGGGCTGACAGTTGGACCGACTTTGGGCCTTAGTTGGTGTGAAAAACGTATGTATGTGCGCTTCACACCAAGCCTAAATCCTTGGATAAGAATTATAACACACAAGTGTGTGTGTTTCACACGGAATCAAACCAAAGGAATAAAACAGGTAGGCGTCTCACGCAAGTCACATTGGCTTTGTTTGGTTTTGCAAAAGGGTTGAGAGAGAAGGAATTAAGAAGAAAGAAGAAAAGAAGAGAACCTAAACCCTTTTCCTCTCATCCTTCGAAAGTGATCCTATCGTGTGATTGCGCTATATACGATCAATAGAGTGAAGAGTAGTATGTGCATGAGTGGGGAATTGCCGTAGAGTTCATTTCAATTCAATTGCTGAGGAATCGATAAAGGTCACTTCGAAACCCTCCGTAGCCATGATTCTTGGAAAAGCGCGTGATTGATCAAAGAAAGGTAAGCAAGATGTGTTTATTAGACTATAATTAGCTATGATAAGCTTTAGAGAAAGTATGAGTAAAATTTATAAGCATGTGGTGAAGATTTAGGAAAAAATGAGTCAGGGAAGAAGAAGTTTGTGTGGTTTTCTAAAGGAAACTGATCGATCGAATTTAAATTCGATTGATCGATCTGAGGAACCGATCGATCGAAATTTGTCGACAGGTTTCATGTAAAGTCGATAGGATGTGATGTGAAGATGGGTTGGTTTCTAAGTAAACCGATTGGTCTTATTTTTTGTAGTGTTCTTATTGTAATTGTTGACCCTTCTTAATATAAATATGGGCCGGGTCTGAGTCTAATAATTCAAATTTGATTTCAAAAGGACCGAAATGGGTTAGCTTCAGTTACCCTATTTCAAGGCCCAACTCGGCCCAATGTATTTTTGTTCATCATAAATTATGAACTGGACTTTGGGAAATGCACCACATGGTGCACAGGTGGCCCGTGCACCTAACCGCTTATTATGGTTACTCGTAGAAATCAATGGCGATGATCGACCATCACACAAATCTAAGCAAGTTAAAATGTATATAAGGTACACATTGTATATTTGTTGTTAATGTTATTGCCATTTTGTTTTCTACTTATCATTGTTGGACCTCCCAACTTGGTAAAATTGGTTACACCCATGGTCACAAAAATCGCTGAAATTTTTAAAAATTCGGGAATAATTTGCAAATTTAAGGTCCCCCGAATTATTCAAGAATTTTTCAAAAAATATCGGGTGACAAAAAATCGTGAATTATTCCCGAATAATTCAAAAAAGTTGTGACTTACTAAATTTTTTAATTTAAAAAAAATATTAAATTTTTTTTTTTATAATTTTAAATCTTTTTATTTTTGTTTTTAAATTTTCTCACTAATTTTTCCTCCGAACTTCTAAAATTTGTCGGATTTTTTCAAATTTTCACCTTGCTGAACTATTTCCAAACCCTGATTTGGTGACTTTACACCTACGCTTTTTTCACTTACCATTGTTGGACCATGATCACTTACATATGGGTCGGGTTTGGGTCCAGTAATTCCAATTTTCATTTCAAAAGGATCAAAATGGGTTGGCTCTAACGTACCCTAAATAAAGCCCAATCCGGCCCAATGTGCTTACCATTGTTGAACCTCCCAACTTGGTAACATTGGTTGCACTTACCATTATTGGACCTTGCTAATTTAAATAGGGGCCCGGTCTAGATCTTATAATTCAAATTTGATTCAAAAGGGCAAAAATGGGTTAGCTTCATGGCCCAATAATTCAAGGCCCAACCCGGCCCAACGTGTAATTACTCATAGAAATCAATGACGATGATCGACTCTCGCCCAAATCGAAGCGAGTTAAGATGTGTATAAGCCACACATTGTATATTTGTTGTACTTGCCATTTTTTGCACTTACCATTGTTGGACCTTCCAACTTGGTAATATTGGGTAAATACTTACCATTTATAGTAATTACTATTTTTGGACCTTCCAATGATAAATTATTTCACTTACCATTTATCTTAATTACCATTTTTGGTGAATAAAAAAAAAAATACCATTTTTGGACCTTTCAATAATAAATTGTTTTACTTACCATTTTTGGACCTTCCAATAAAAAATTATTGCATATTTAGTAGAGCTCTTAATGTACATACCCTAGATAGGTTATCTCTTTGATTTACTTTCCTTAATTATTGCATATTTAGTAGAGCTCTTAATGTGCATACCCTTGATAGGTTATCTCTTTGATTCACTTACCATTTTTGGCCTTTCAATCCTCTATTTAAAGAGGAACAATCCTATTGCAATGCTCCATAGAAGTCTTGAAGTCTTATATTTGGTCCTTTCTTTATAAAATTTCATGGCCTCAAAGCCATTAATCTGGATCATTCCTTAGACATTATCATCATAGCCTTATTTCATCTATTTCGAGTCAACTTTGCGAATTCTATTTCTTCATTTGTTTTTGACCAGTGTTATGACCCTAAAGAGCACAGACGTGTGCGGTTTCCATGTTAGGTTGCCATGCGACTAGCGCGCACTTCTATTTTTCAGCAAGGCACCGTAGCGCATCATCCTCCACATTCATCATATCGAGTTAGTGTCCCTCGTGCTCTAATGCAGAGTTAGAAGTGCATCCCTTGCAATGTGCACAGAAGAGTTTATTATAATCATCATCATAGTCTTATCTCATTTATTTGGAGTCAGCTTTAAAAGTCTTGTAATTTATTACCCTCTACATTATAGCCTTACTTTATCTATTTGGAGTAAGCTTTATGACTCTTAGAATTCGTTATCATCATCATCATAGCCTTATCTCATCTATTTGGAGTCAGTTTTACAAGACGTGTCAGTGTGCACAAAATTAGAGCCCCCCAAATATGTGCTCATCTATGGCTCTCCCAATGCCAAATAATAGTATTTCTCTAGTGGTTTTTAGTTACACACACATGCACCAAATAAATAAAAAATAAAATAAAATAAAAATTGCATTGTTAGTGGTAAGGAGCCTAAATTCAATAACAAATCTAATATATATATAAAATAGAATCCAACTTCTCTCCTCTCCCTTCACTAGCCTTCAACCAGCCTTTCTTCCTCAGTAATCCTTAGCCAAGCACAAACAAAAGCAAAGCTTAGAGCCAAACTAACCAACCCACTCCCCAACCCAATTCCAACAATCATCAAAATTGGAATTGGAACCCTCTTATTCTTTTCCCCACTCAAAGGATACCCAAACAACCCCTTGTTCCCTTCAAGGCAACTAGCATTGAACCTGGCCATGTTCCCGAGTAGGTTCACCAATGACCTATTATAGGAAACATTGAAGAAAGACGACCTCTTGAGGAGCCCGTGGTATGGGCTCCTCTAAGAAGTTGTGGCTCAAATCAATAACATTGAGGAACGCGCATTGGGAGATGGTTGGTGGGATATGACCCGACAGGAGGTTCGACGATAGATTGAGCACGACGATATTGATTACGGATTCAATTTCATCTGGAATTGGGCCCGTTAGACGGTTGAATGGGAGATCTATGGTTTGGAGATTGTTGCAATTTGAAATATAGGGTGAGATGGAGCCATGGAGGGAGAGGTTACTCAAGGCGAGTACATAGATGCGGTTGTTATTACACGTGGCGCCCTTCAGATGAGATATCACACCATCGCAAGGAGCGGAAAAGGTTGATCGGGTCCAATTTACGAGGCTGCCCGTTGGATCTTCTAGGGAATCGTAAACGTATGCTAAGCAGGATTCGTCGGAGTCGGAAACCGACGGTGGGAGATCAATACTACTTATTAATACAAGGAGAAACAAAGAAAAAGAGCTTAAGGCCATTTGATGTGGTAATGAAATGAGTGAATTAGACTACTAACTTTAGTTTATTATATGGTGATAGAGATTACTGTTTGCTACAGTGGCTGTCTTAGATGCTAAATTCATTTACTCAGCCATATGTCACTTCTATTTGGTCTCTATGTTTATGATTCCACTTTCTTTAATGGGCTTTAGTGGCCAAGACTCAAGAGGAGTGGGTTTCCTTTTGAAACTAAATAACACGTACCTCTATTTGCACCCACAAAAACTCTAAGGGCACCAAAATGATGAAAACTATTTATCACTTGAAACTATTCAATGGAGATCTTTTTTGGTCCCAATCTTCTCCACATTGGATCCTTAGATGTGGGCTTGTGGTGCACTCCTACAGTCCTACTCATCCACAAGCTGTGCATGCACTCCCTGAAGGATGTCTAATCTATGGTTCAGATTTTAGACATTCCATGGCCTAAAAATGATTCCGATCGGATAATTTTAACCGTCCAATCAATCGCGAAGATTTGGAAAGTCAATAAAGGAAGGAGAGAGAGAGAGAGAGAGAGAGAGAGAGAGAGAGAGCCAAAAGGTCCATGAATTAAGGGATACCACATGAGGTGGGTGTCCTACTTAGGAACTCCCCATATGAATGCATGCACAAAAACATATCTGAAATATCTCTCCATTTGAAAGTTTTCTTTCGGCCGGAGTGGTCCCTTGTAAGGGTGTCTTAATTAGCCAAGCTTGAGCCTGGCCCGACCCGACCCGACCCACCATGGATCTATATGGGCTGAAGTAGGTAGGCTTGATATATAAATGGATCGACCCGCATAGGGTCGCTTAGTAAGTCGGGCTGGCCGGTTAGAGCTAGTTCCAAAAGTCCCATTAAAAATTTGACCTGTTTAAAATCAGGCACGAGCTATATTCAGCCTAATCAATTCCCTTTATATAAAACTTCTGAGTTAGCCCGTGGTCTGACCCGGCCCAATCAATTGAGACCGTTTATATAAATTTGCTTAGCTGGCCTGTGGTTCGACCTAGCCCATTATTATGGGCTCAGTAAGTAGGCTCGATTCATAAATAGGCTTGCCCGATTAACCCCATAATATCATAATTGCCAAATCGGGGTTCCGCAATAGTTCTGCGAGGTTAAAATTTTTTAAAATCCGAGAAGTTTGTGGAAAAGTTGGTGAGAAAAATTCAAAAATAAAAATAACAAGATCTAAAACCATAAAAAAATTTAAAATTTTAAAAAGTCACAATTTCTTTGAAAAAATAGGAATTAGTCGCCAATAATGCTCAAATTATTCTCGATTTTTTGGGATCAGGGAATAATTCGGAAAACCTTAAATTCCTGAATTATTCTCGACTTTTTCAAATCCGGCCATTTTTGTGACTATCATCATATCAGATTTTTGCTGGTTGGTAATCCATCTCGATGTTTTTAATTTTTTTTTATATATTCTTTTGTAAATATTGTTTTTATTTTAAATCACAAAAATAAAAAAGTTTTCTGAGTTGTCGCTATCAACACTTTTGACTTTATAGTTGATATTGTCATTTGTAATGTGTGACTTTTTTTGCGGGGGACAATGAGACAAAAATATGGTTAAATCTTGTTTCCAACCATATCATCTTTTGTAAAACATGTAATGCTAATTGGCATGATGGCTAGGTTCCCACCTTTGGAAACAGGAGACCTGGGCTTCCTTGAATCTGCCTTATGAGGCCACCCTAGAGATTTATATCTAGTGCTAATTTGGGGTGTGCACGAGCCCCTGTAATTAGTTAGGTGCTCAAAGATGCACCCAAATCAAATTATAAAAATATTAAAATATGCAATGCTAAGAATGATCCTATAAGGAAAAATCACAACGCCTTCCCTGCGGCGTCATGAGATTGAAAAGCCCCACCATATGCCCTTTCTAATGCAGACGGCATCATCGGGAGATAGAAAACCCTCATCGTTTGTCGTTATGACGCAGATGGTATCGAGTGTATATGAAAAAAATTCTTTTTTTCGATAACAGGATATTTGTTCTCGTAAAGCACCCGATTAAGTTTTCGGGTACGTGTCACTCCTACAAATCACACATACCACCAGCCATAGGGATATATCACTGCGAGTGGCCAACAAGGGGTGAGGGTGGGTTCGATCTCAGGACCTCCGCTTATTGAGGGGTGTTCACTGCCCTAACCCTCCCTTGGTTTAGATTTGCCTATGTTATGAAGTTGGTAGGGAGAGTTAGGCTGCGTATGGCTCTGCCAGCCCTTGCCACAACAGAGTTCACTTGCTTTAGTTAGTTCTTATTTTCTTTTCTAACTCCTTGGAAATGATGATTTATTTGTTCTAACAGCAACCTCCCTTCTCTCTACTAACTCCCTACCAGAGCAAATAAAATCTGCTCTAACAAGGTATGAGTAAAGAAGAGGGTAGAACTGATGAACAAGTAAATCTTCTATAAAACCTTGCTATTCAAGGGGTTATTAAGGAGAAGGGATACCTACTAAAACAGGTAGAATAATGTTAACAAAGAGGATGAGAACCTGCTAAAGCAGGTGAACAGACTATGGCAAGGGCTAGTAGGGAGCTATGCCATACACAGCCTTAGCCTCTAAAGTTTATGAAATTCACCTCACCATGTTTCTAATTTGATTACAATCAAACACAAGATTCGATTATGATAAATTTAATTGTTGTAGATATAGCATTTAAGGTTGTGTTTGATATTGCTCTTTGGAGGCAAAGAGCAGCTCTCTACTCTAGCTTAGAGCACTTTAGTATAAAACAGTGTTTGATTGTAAATGCTCTTAACTCTTTCGGAGAGTGAAAGATCTGAATTTAGTTTTCTTTAAAAAAGAAATTTAAAACTCGTCTTTTCTTATCAAAAAAAAAAAAAAAACTGGTCTTTTAAATGGCTTGCTCTATGCCCCCAAGGAACAATCCCAAACACAGCACAAGTTGATTTATGGGAATTATTCAGTAATAAAATAATTACAAAAATACTGAAAGTTTAGAAAAAAATCAAATATATTAAAAACAAAAATAAGAATGAGTTTTAAACTAGAGATTTTAAGTTCTCAAAAGTAGCAAGTTTTCATTTTAACTTGGTTATCCAAAATATATAAATAAAAGTTTTTCATTTTTTTTTCTAATGAATATTGAAAAAATCACTTTTTAATCTATAAAATTAGTCAAGGTCAAAATGAAAATAGTTAATCCACGGATTTACATGCAATTTAAATATGACTTCTTCAAAAAGTCGGAAAATTAGGTGACTACAAAATGTTTGAAATTGATTAAAAGGAGAGGTTTCATTTGAAATATATATATATATATATATATATATATATATATATATATATATATATATATGAATGAGAGCCACTTAGGTTCTCCAATGGAGGATGGTGAGTGTTCTCCAAGATACACGTGGCAGTTAAAACACATTTTTGACTGCCGAACCTGTGACCTTTAGAAACCAGACCCGCAATCGAAAAAGACCGAAAATACCAAAAATAAAATAAAGATAAAAAACCTTGATTGGGTAGTTTTTGCCTTTTTGAACTGACTGTAGTAGAGATGACAGCAATCTACATGGAATAAACTTGAATCAAACTAAGATATATACCTCGCGTCGTCAAAGTTCAAAGGGAATTAAACAAACATAATTAGTAATAAAGTTGAGCTGAGCTTCATAAAAACAAAAAAGCTATGTTGGAACCAGGGTTCAAAAATTCACCCAAAACAAGGCTTAAGATGAAACATCTCGTAATTCAGGCATGAAAAGAATGCCATGGTTGCGATGATAAGTATTCCAGTGATACAAGCCGCCTATAATACAGGCTTAGAATCACAAGCATCTCACTTAAAACGATATGAAATGAATCGGTTTCAGGAGTGGCCGAGATGAAAACTAACACTGAGATTTCAAACCTCGGTTAGAAAAGAAGAAAGATAAATGAGCAAAAGAGATACAAATAGAGCAGAGAATCAGAAGAGAAACTAATCAATTTTTGGATAAAATGAAGTGTTCAGATCTAAAACCATTTGAACAAGAAGTGCAAAAGCTGTACCCAAAACTAACAACTTGAGCTTTTCCTAGGGTGACTTCTGAGGAGGGAGAGCCCGTGTCCTCTCCGAAGGCCGGAAACAACCGTGTCTGCGCTTTATTTTCTTTTTGCTTCTCTTCTACAACACAGGATATATGGAATTTTTGGTCCTTATCATCTGTAAGCAAGTGGTTAAGTATTTGTTGAAGCTAGAGGGCTGACATCAATCAACTTGCTGGCTGTGCACCAGTCCACACACTGCTCTCGTTGTCGAACCCGTTTCCTCTACCATTGCGGCTTTCTTGTAAGTAGGACACCCCGGACCAAACCCCACGAATCAGTAAGATGCTGACGAAGACGATGCTGCCAAGTGTGCACACCACCTAAGAGGAGAACATTTTACGAGAAGAACGAAAAATTATAAAGTGAACATTGCTGGAAATTTCGACAGAAATGCAGTGACAAGTACGTCTATTTGATCTTGAAAAAAGATTGGTGCTTTCACCTCCTAACAAGCAAACTGCATTAAATATTTCATATTTTGAAACTTAAATATTTTAAGGGATAATGGCTTCTGACCGACATTTAAATGATCTCAGCCCAAAGAAACATGCCTATAAGTGGATGTAAACCATCTGATCGATGAACTTTAATATCAGCCATTGAAGCTAAAAAGACCAATTTATATTATAGTCCACAGATCGGATGGTTTAAATCTCTCTAAATTACCATTGTTGGGCCTGTTACATTTCAATCTATGATCTATCACTGACAGTACGGATCACCGACATCTTAATCAATAGATGGTGTAAGATCATTTAAAGACCATTTTGGTGTTTAAATGCCGGTCAGGAGTGTTGGGTCCATATCTTAAATACTCTTGTTTTATGGACACTTGTGAGAAATCTACGAATTTGCAAGGAATGATGATGCAGTGGAACCGAACAATAAAAAACAGTCCATGACCACAAGTAGAAGGAAAAGAAACTAGAAGATAGAGGTCACGGGTTTCAATACCAGCTTACCTAACAAAAAAAAAAGAAGAAGAAGAAATTAAAGGAAAAGGGGAAAAGAAAGGGAAAAAAAAAAGAAACAAGGGGGAGAGAGGCTGTTAAAACTTAAAACCAAGGTGTCAATATTGATATCCGTATCGGGTATCGGTTGATTTATTTTTTTATTTTTAAAGTAAAAACATATAAATAAACTGGCTGTATCGATCAGTATCGGTCCGATACTGATACAGATACCGATACCACTCTAATACTTGCATCAGGGTGGTATCGGTATCGGTTCTCGACGAAACCGATACGCGCCGCTGATACACATCGATATGGGCCAAGTTTTGATTCCATGGTTAAAACAGCTCCCACATGAGATTAAATCCAAAGGTTATGTAACCCTATGTGAGACCCACTCGAACGCTTAAGGTAAGCCCCACTGAAGAACAAAAGAAAAACCAATCCAACTTGACGGATCTCTTTTCTTAATGGGTAAAAGCTGAGATTGACCTTGTGACCATGGGTCAAAATACCAGACGATACCGGTACGTACCGGTATCGGTGGCAAGCGGTACACGATACGTATCGTTTGTACAGTTGGCATGTGCCTATTTTTTTATTTATTTTTCATTATATTGCTGACACACTCAATGTATCGGCGATACTGGGACAACACGTATCGTTTTTTAGGGTGGACGATAAGAAACGGAAACAGAGATTTTGACCCATGCTTTGCAATATTGTCAAACTTACCAGTTCAGCTAGAGGCCCAACACCTAAAATGTAAGAAACACACACAGTGGGACTCAAACCCCACAACCAGAAAGTTAAGAGCCTCACACTACAGATTTAGCTAGATCTAGATGGGCCCTCGTAGTTCTCTCTAGCTTTCAAGGGTTTAGTTTCTCTTTTCCTACTATGAAGTTTTAGGTATAAAAAAATAGGAACTATAGGGATGTCAAATAGTAGGATAAAATGTAAGGGTTTTTACTCTATTATCCTAGGTTTATTAATGCTATTTATTAGTTATCAGTAGGAGGTAAGGATCAAGCTGTCAAGGTCTAGGTCAAACTAGGGGAATTATTTTTCTTTTGGATGTGGACTGACATATACATTATCAAGGTGGAAAACATAGGACCTTTCCGGTACATTTTTATTTACAGATGTTCCATGTTTATGCAAGTATTCTCTCGTTCTAGTTATTTATTGGGTTTTTTCTTTGCTTGCTATTCTATTAACCAAAATCTGCTGGGTAGGCTGCAGTTTGCACATCATACGATCTTCAATGAATAGAGGGAGCCATTGTTGTCAAATGTGGCGCCTAGGTGGCCGCTTCGCCACCTAGGGCACTTAGGACCCGCTCCGCTTTCAGGAATTTACAAAAACCGCCCACTTCAGAGTGCCTACGAGGGAAAAGCGGGACCTTTTTTTAAAATTACCCACTTTTTATTTTTTAGTTATATAAGTATTTTTTTTAAGAAAAACTTATATTTTTTACTTATACAGTTAACATGATTAACACGGGAACATTCCCCTTTCACTTGTTAAAAGACCTTAAAACTAAAACCTCAGCCCTAAAATTAAACCCTATCTCTCTTGAATTTATACGTAGTTAATTTATACTTCGTTAGTTTATACTTTTTTACTTTATACTTTGTTAGTTTGTTAACACATACACATGCTTAGTTGACTAGTTACTTGTTAGCCATTTTATCACCTTACTTGATACTTGATAGTTGTTGGTATTTGATAATGGCATAGTTATCATTTTTTCTCCATTATTTACATTCTACACTTTGCATGGATGTTTCACTATAAATATAAAAATTAAAAAAATAAATAAAATATTTTGCCACCTAGCCTAGGCCCCGCTAGGCTCTAGGGGAGTCTGCCGCCTAGGCCCCGCTTCACACATTTGACAACCTTAGAGGGTGCAATAACCATCAAAGAGACACAGAGAGCACAAGTTTCAAACCCAGAGGCGATTATCCTAACTTTCATAATTAAGTCAAGGTAAATTCACTTTGCAAGACCCCATATTCATAATCATCGAAACAGCATAAGAGTCGACTATCTACTTTTAAAACTAATCTTAATTCCTATGACACTAATTTTTTTCTAGAATCAATTCTAACTCAAAATGCAAGCTTTCTAATTTTGAAAATTTTAATGAATAAACTTCTTGACAAACCATCAAAGATTATAACATGATAAAAATTTTAACTCCCGTTAACCTAAAATAAACTTATAAATTTTCCCTCCCCAATCAAGAAAAACTAAGCTATGATGAGTAATTTCCCACTTTCTCAGTAGCATCATCACCCCATCATAGTCATAGAGATATGATAAGTGGAAATTAGTGAAATATCCAGCTCTCAAGAAGCTTGTTCCCACATGCATTATCACCAGGTACTATCCAACATGGTCTAATCTCCTCAGGTGCACCCTCTGAAGATCACCTTTCTTTGTATACCTTAAATCTTCATTCATCCCACCTTTGGTTGTTATTTTCAAGATGCTTTAATGAAGCTTTCCAAATACTTGTTCATGCATTCTTTTAATATGGCCCGCAATTTCATCCCCATCTTCACGTTCTTTCAAATTACATAGCGGTACCAAGTCTAGCATCCAATTAGGTAGACACCAATACAAAATCTCAACAGGCAGCCTCCCAACCATAATCACCAAATTCTTTGAATTTTTGAAAAGTGTGAATAATTCACGAATTTAAGTTCTACAAATTATTCACGAATTTTTAAGAAAATCATGTATTTTTTTTTAATTCACAAACTTCGCAAATAATTCACGAACAATTCACAATTTTTTTCAATATATCGTGATTTTAATAGTCTTTACATTTTGTAGACTTCTTAATCTTATTTTTTAAAATTTTCTCCAGAATTTTCCCCGAATTTGCCGAATTTTACCAGATTTTTTCAAATTTTAACCTTACCGAACCCTGACTTGGTGACTATGCTCCCAAAAACTTGCACAATGTAGTCAAAAGAGGAAAGAAGGGCAAGGGTACAATCCTATTAGCTTATCGGCCCTAGGTTCCAATGATGAGTGGACCACAGAGAAAGAGGATCCGGCAGTATATCGATAATCCTCATGGTTTGGATATTGCCGAAAGGGAGGAGAGCCTAGTCAAGTACTAAAGCGTCGACCTATGTTAGCGTGCAATCACTCCTAATTAGTTACTTACTGTACTATCGTTCGTTTTTAGAAAAACTAATGAATTTCTATACACTTCCATTATAGGCCCAGGGAAAATACCCTTAAAGAGGAGAGAATACTCATGAAGAGGAAGAGGAAGAATTTGTTACGTCATTGGAATCAGAGGACAACGGCATGGACCTTCCTCAACTTCATGCCCTTGGATATATATTTCAGCTTAGATTTAACGCATGAGTATGGTAAAGTTAGAATTATTTACATTTGAAACGAATGGAAATGGATATATATTTCAGTTTCTTATTTTTAAGATTTGTTCGTCACTTTTTAATATTTGTAATTGTTTCCAAAAAATATCTAGAAAAATGCTACGACTTACTCATTTATAATTCGATTCATAATGACCCCTACTGCTTCGCAGTATGATTCACTATTTGACAACCTTGGATCAAATATTAGAGGAAAAATCCATAATAAGTTTCCCAACCTTGATTTAGAACTTGGATGTGCTCATCAATGTGAGAATGATAGACATTACTATATCGTAGTTAATACCCAAATTTCCCTATAACATCCAAAAGTGGCCTAAGAAATTTGTGTCACAGTCCAATGTGATCACTTTTGGAATTCCATGTAGTTATACAATCCCTTCAAAATATAAATTAGCCACAAACTTTGTCCATTGACTTTATACATAGAACAAAGAGAGCTGCATTAAAAAACCAACAAAAAAGAATCTCTATTTTCAATTGGATTGAGTCACATGCCTCTCTCAGCATAGTGATTATCTTACGCGAGACAATGACCCTAGAATGAACGTGTGATGATATTTGCCGAAATTAAACTAATTAATTAAGCAATTAAACTCAAATTAAAGCGATACCCCCCTTTCGTGGAAAACCTCTTAGGTAATCATGCTAGGTTCGCTTACGGTTCAATCCGACGCACGCATTGTTGTCAAAGGTGACCGCATATGCAATTATGCGATGGCATATGCAGTCCTCAAAGTGAAAATCGCATATGCCATCATGGCATATGCAATTTTAAGAGTATGCGATCGCATACTATTCCAACGGTCAGATATATGACCGTTGAAGCTTGTTTGAATTTATTTTTTTTAAAGCCTCCCCAAAGCTTATAATAGGGGGTTCCTCTTCCTAATCCATACTGTTAGAAATATTGTCATAATCATGATCAAATTTAGAAGTGCTCCAATGTGCCAAGTAGATTAAGTGGTTCGGATGGACGGACGTCCGTAAATGGACTCACGGACATCCGTGAGTGATTCACGGACGTCCGTGTTCCAGCGGTTCCGACAGTTATGGGAAGTTAGTCTCAAAGACATCCGTGGTCATGGACATCCATGCCCCGATAGTTTAAAAAGGATATTTGGGATTCGGGAAGTAAGGCTTTTGGCGAAAAATTCTTCATGTTAAAAATTCTCTTTAAAGTACCCCATTTGCCAAAGTGATATTGTTTGGTTCTAAATAGTTATTGGCTCGTGTGAAACGAGTGGATCATCGTGAGAGATGACAATTGAAGG
Source organism: Chloranthus sessilifolius (assembly GCA_021018995.1). Classification (NCBI taxonomy): domain Eukaryota; kingdom Viridiplantae; phylum Streptophyta; class Magnoliopsida; order Chloranthales; family Chloranthaceae; genus Chloranthus; species Chloranthus sessilifolius. The sequence goes on from CM037592.1 coordinate 97,409,580, forward strand.
CGATATCATTATGAAAGGGATGATCGTGAGACGTGATCGTTGTTAGTGAGGAGAGTGATAGGGCATTTCATTCTTGAAACACTGTAATAATTTATTTTTCATAGTGGATTTTTTGCCTTGGATCTGAAATAGATCCCGTGGTTTTTACCTGTGAAAGGGTTTTCCATGTTAAAATCGTCTATGTTCATTTTGTGGTTGTGTTTGCACTTTTTCTCTTCTTATATCATTGATAACCCCGAAATTTCACATACCGCATCCATCCAAGGTATGATTTGTGTCTCTTTGGTCTTTCTTTTTAGTTTTTAGTGCTCTCTTCCTCTCTTTCTCTCTCTCTTTCTCAAAGATTTATTGATAATTCATTGTGCTCTATTTTGTAGTTAACTAAGGAGCTTCAATCTTCATTGACATTCCATCATTCATTCATTCTTCAAGCAAAGAGGGAAGAAATCACTTCAAGAATTAAGGAGTCAAGGAATTCAAGAGTTAGAAATTAATTTATAATTCCTATTAAATTTTATTTGATTGTTTTTCCTCCTTATTACACCTCATTTCTTTCATTTTTTTCCTTTTTCTAATGTGGTCTCCACCCACTTCTTTAAATTACGTTGTCATTATGTCTACGTCCTCAAACGACGCTCTTAGGCCGACAAATTCGAATGATCCAAGTTAGAAATATGGGCGTTACAAGAGTGTAACCGAAAAAATAAAGTCCTATATACCCTATGCTCCTATGTAAGCATAAGGGGAATAGGGAGACACAAGCAACATCTTGCTTGACAACCCGGATCGAATGCGAAGGCATGTTCAAATGTCTCGCCGAAGATTTGAAAAGAGATCATGGAATGGATGGATAAGAATTCGAGGTCGAAACATAACAACGAAGTGATTTTACAACAATACCATGATGTTGATGAAGATGAGGAAGAAGAACATGATAGATCTACTCCCTCCACAGCTCGTAGTGGTGCAAGACCACCACCCTTTAAAAAAGCACGTGGTGGAAAGGGGAAGGGAATAAATAAATTCTTCTCTTGTAGACCACATCCCGAGAATGTGGTAGACGCTAGGGGTAAGGGTCCAGCCCAAACCACTCTAGAAATAGGTTTAAAGCTAAGGACTGACCCGATACCATTCAATACGTGGCTAAGTGGATGTACCAAGCCAGTATTGCATTCAATACTGTAAAGTTAAAGAGCTTCCAAGTAATGGTTGAAGCTCTTGGACAATTTGGACCCGGCCTAAAACCTCTCTCGTATCATGAGATAGGACATACATGTCTTAAAAAGGAGGTAGTCTTCACAAAAGTCTTTCCCGAGGAGTATCAAGAGGATTGGAAGACATATGGGTGCTCACTAATGACCAACGGTTGGACCGATAGGGCCGGTAGGTCAATCATCAACTTTTTGGCAAATTGTCCTACCAGAACTATGTTCATTAAATCCGTAGATGCTTCGGCTCATTCTCACACGGCTGAATATCTCTTTTCCCTCATAGATGAGGTGACAGAAAAGGATATTGGAGCACAATATGTTGTCCAAGTTGTCACGGACAGCGCGACAAACTTGGTAGTCACGAGTAGACTAATAATGGAACGGTGACCACACATATATTGGACCCCATGTGCGGCCCATTGCATAGACTTAATCTTAGAAGACATAAGAAAAGTGCACATTAAAACCGTAGCTAAGGCTAGGAAAGTAGTAGTGCATATGTATAAGCATACACTTTTATTCCACCACATGCGTAATATAATTGGAAGCAATTTGCAACGCCCCGCCATCACTCGTTTTGCTATGACCTTCTTGACATTACAAAGTATGTATGTTAAAAGAGATGAGCTTAGAAGCTTCGTAACTTCCACCCATTGGAGGAATGGAGCTTGATCACAGATAGCCGAAGGAAAGTGGGTGGCACAAACCATCTTAACTAATTCTTTTTGGAATAATGTTGTCCAATCGCTTAGAGACTCGCAACCAATCGTAGAAGTATTACGATTGGTTTACGATTGATTGATGGTGATGAGAAGCCAGCTATAGGCTATATCTATAATTTTATGGAGAAAGCTATGAAAAAAATTAAATCTAATAATATGTACAAATCTCGTCTCTATCAACCCATTATTAATATAATTGAGAAGAGATGGGGTATCCAAATGACTAGCCCATTGTATTCCGTCACATTCATCCTAAATCCAGCGATCTATTTCTCTTATCTGAACCGGGAAGCGATGGAAGCAACACATATTAGTGGTTTTTTTTATATTTTAGAAAAGATGGTTCCGGACAAAGGCGAGCAAGATCAGATTAACAACTCTTTCGACCGATACAAAAATGCTCAAGAGATGTTTGAAAGAGAAATTGTGATTTGACAAAGAGAATCCAAAATACCTAGTAAGCAATTTTATTATTTATATTTTATTATATTTTGTTAATGCAAATTTGTAATTAAATAATTCGTCTCTTTATATATATATATATATATATATATATATATATATATATATATATATATATATATATATATCTCAATTATCTAATTAATACTATTGTTTGCTAGCCGATTGGTGGTTGTATTATGGAGTGGATTCGGTGGCAAAATGTGGATTATTAAAGAAGATGGTTATTAAGGTTCTTAGCCTTACATGTGTCGTTTCGGCATGTGAACGGAATTGGAGCACGTTTGAGATGGTAACTAATTTATTTTTATTTCATTTTTAGTCTCATAATTTTAATTTAATTGTTGTTTAAATTTTAATAGGTATTAATATTTATTAAATATTTTTCTTAAATAGATACACACGAAGAAGCGGAATAAACTTGAGCAAAAAAAGCTCAATAATTTGGTCTTTGTGCAATACAACCAAAAGCTACGGGGATCGCTTCCTAAAAAATTAGGAAAATTCGGGACACTATGATCTCATCTCTCGAAGACTTGTCATCTGATTCTCCTTTGATGGCGGATGACTCCGATAAGCGAGTCTTTGCGGATGAGGATCTTACGTGGAAGCAAGTGGAAGAGGTCGCTTTTGGAGATGAGCTTCCTACCGGGTGAAGGAGAAGATCGACAGCAGGGGAAGGTAGCTCACGCTTGCGTCAACAAGAAGAAGAAAACGAGATACATGAAAAAGCACCCATAGACGATATAGATACCGTCTTAGTGAGATCGGATGATGAAGAAACCTAAGAGGAGGAACAATATGTTGAAGAAGGAGACGATTCGGATGATAATAGCAATGCAAGTGAAGACGATGGTGGAGGTGGAGGTAAAGGTGGAGATGTACCATTGTGGGTTAGAGAGAACTGTGAAGAATTTTTGGCCGGTACACGGTATCATTAGGAAGTAGGAACAAATGTTAAGATACTTTTACTTAAATAATATTTTCCTTCTTTTTATATGTTCTATATTCATTTTTATACTATTTTGTTTAACATCAATGAAATTTATATTTTCCCTTCTAACTTATGGGTTATCTACTTATCTACTTATCTTATATATTTTTACTCCGTATTCTAGACACTATAAAATTAATAGAACACAAAAATTAACACAAAACATATATTATACACTTTTGGAATTTTTTTGGGATTTTTGGGGATTTTTTTGGATTTTTTTGAAAAAAAAAAAAAAAAGTTATGCCATCGCGCAATCGCATATGCGATAGCACTATGTCATCGCATAGCACCGCATATGCGGTTTGACAACATTGGATGCACAGTTACATTAGAATTGCAGAATGTGCGATCCTAGAGATAGAACTCTAGCATCCTCTAGGTTTGGGCGTTTGCTCGTTGATCGATGTGGATTCTCGTAGCTTCTCGCTAGGGCTTTCGAATCGATCGATTAATCGGTTGCAAAGAGAGCAAGCTCGAGCACAACGGCGGTCATAGATTGATGGGTAGTAATTGGAATCATGGTTCAAAATTTTGGCCGAAATGTTTGGTTTCGGTGGGGACCAAAACCGAAACGAAAACCTATAATTTCGGGTCATTTCAGTCCCAGCTGTAGTTTTAGGCCGAAATTCAAAATTTCGGCCGAAATTTCAGTTTCGGTCCAGCCCGAAACCGAAATGAAATTTGAATTTTTGAACCTTGATTGGAATCGATCCACAAGGATGGGTAGTAATACTCGAGAGTTAGGATTTTTGGTAGTTTAGCAACAAGAAGTAGAAATAGAGATAGCAAGTAGCAAGAAAATAGGGAAATAGATAAAGAGAAAATCAAAGATAATACATAGGCATCACACCCTTGGGCCTCACACCAAACCCACATGGGGAAGAAGACTCACTCTCCATTTAAGCTCTTGACAAGTTCAAAGTGTTTACACTTTTCTTTTAAAATCAACCAATGCCAAAAATAGCTTATATAAGGATGTTTTATAGGAGCTACAAATGAGAATAAACCTTAAAATAGAAAAGTATCAAGAATACCCAAAAGGGAAACTGAAAAAAAGGAGGAAAACAAGCACAAATTAGGCAAAACGTCAGCAAGTTCAATGGGGGCCGCTCGAGTGACAACCAAGGGACGCTTGAGCGACGTGTGGCCAAAAGGTTGGCCTCCCTTCCTGTACAATCTCGCTCGAGTGAGAACTAAGGTCGCTCGAGCGACTTAGGGCAATGACTTTTCTTTGTGCTTCCTCTTGTGCCCCCCCCCCTAGGATCTTCTCGTCGATGCTTCATGTCTCCTACGCTTCTTCCGACGATACACGCGATGCGGTCCAAGACCTAGGTCTACAATGTTAGCACCCCCTCCATTACCATTACCACAACAAAAATCGATAAAAAAACATTTCTATAGAAAAAAGAACATATACAAACAAACACACAAGAGAATATGCAACAAAATCACAAACATAAAAAAATGCAACAATGAAAAAGAAGAAATTACAAATGTCATAGAACGTTGTCTTTTTTTTTGCCCAAAATCATATGTAATGGGTGGCCTACGAGAGGGCCATTACGATCCCAACTTGAATTGTGCTCAAATATCAGAAAGCAAGTTACTTTGACTTTATCCATGTTTTCTTGGATTTGTTTGTAAACGAGCCTTAGGACGACTCAATGTTTCACAAAAAAGGTGGTGACCTCCACAACCATAGCTTTGGTTTGTCTTGGCTTTGCTCCCTTGCAAGTGAAGGCTTTTATTGGATAGTTTTGTCTAAAAGATCCTTATGTTGGGTAATCTTCAAAACCAGAATCAACATCCAATGCGTCGAGGAGCCTGTGGACCATTTGTTCTTACAATAACTAATCGCTAGGGTGGTTTGGGTGAACCTTTTTTAGCACTTCAGAATAGAGTGGTTCTTCCCAAGACATTGGCGGAATTATGAGAAATAGTGGGGCAGATCTCCCCAAGGTGAGGTGGGAGCACTCTGCCGCTTGCCTTAGGTTGGAGCATGTGAAAGGTGATGAACAATTGGATTTTTGAAGAAAAGGCAACGTTGATGAGAAAGTGGCTCTTGATATTAAATTGGAGATAGGCATTCCATTACTAGATTTTGAAAGAGAATGGAAGATGCGAATTTGGTATGGAAGTAATGTGGGTGAAGATAGTGCCCAAATGGATGCATCATCCTAAAGAGGTGGTTATCAAGTTGAACTTCGATGAGTTTTCTCTTGGTAATCAGTGCCTGGCCGATATGTGTGCTTCTTTGAAAATCATAAAGTGGAAATTATTAAATGATTTTAGACCCTATTGGCGTAAAAGATTGAACCAAAGTGGCACATAGGGCAGGTTGAGGGTTGAGGGTCATCGACTCACACTTTAATGGCCCAATTGAGGTTGAAGGGGACTTGGAGGGAGGTGGAAAGATGCCCTTGGTGGTTACAACTTTCACTATATGTGATTTTTTACCTCATGAAGCACTACAGTTATCCTTTAAACATGTTAAGAGGGAAATAAAAGAGGAAGCAGATAAGACTTGCTAAACATGAAGTTAATAGAAGTAGCCTTCGGGGTTGAGATGCATTGCCTGTGATGTAATCTGGTTTGTGTAATAAAAAATAAAATAAATCCAACAAGATTTACAAAGACTCTGAAGGTGAAAAAGGTGAAATGAAATTCCATTCTATATCTCGTCAAGAACTTTCATCAGCACTACTAATAGAAAGAATCTGGCCACCTTCCAAGTTCAGATGTGGTAGACATGACTCCTATGTTTGTAAAAATTAACGTGGTTTCTCTTTGGCAGTATCCATGTGAACAGATCTTGTAATATCCTAGAATTTTAAGACCTGATTAATGGAAGAAAATTGTTTTCCTTTCCTAATTTAAAGTTCAAAACAGTTTACGATTTTTCTGCGTATTTTTCTGGTCATTTTGGTGTAAAAGTTTCCCTAGGGGCAGTTTGGTAGTTTTATAAAAGGGGAAGGATAACATCCCAAAATTCGTGTTATGATTTTGGGGCATTACAATTATCTAGTCAGGCCACCACTATGTTGGGAAATGGAGAATCTTTTACCTCCAATGCTGGTAAAGATATATTACCCCTATGAGCTAAAAGTTTACAGTGAATAATGGATAAGTTAACTTGATGACTACAATACCATGAGCAGAGTTGCTATTATCATGCAAATTTCGAGGACGAAATATTTATAAGGAGAGAGGAATGTAATATCCTGAAATTTTAAGACATGACTAATGGATGAAAATGTGCATTCCTTTCCTAATTTAAAGTTAAAAACAGTTTGCGATTTTTCTGCGTATTTTTCTGGTCATTTTGGTATAAAATTTTCCCTAGGGGCAGTTTGGTAATTTTGATAAAAGGGGAAGGGTAACATCTCGAAATTCATGTTATGATTTTGGGGTGTTACTGATCTTGTCCTTGTCCGCATATGTAGAGAGAGAATGATGTATGATGATAAATTAATAGTTGAAATCGCAAAGCATGGAACATACTAAATATGCCCATAGGTCTTGCATATTTGGAGATTATGCAAGTTTCTTGGGCATATGGAATTCAAATATATATATATATATATATATATATATATATATATATATATATATAAAATTTTAAAACGCATATTCTAAAAGATATAAATTTGATAATATGAAATCAGCCTCAGTTGCATAACATGTGAGCTGTGTTACCACAACTGCTGTATTTTTTTTTTTAACAAAATGGCATTTCATTTATAAAAAGTTGGTGACGCGAATAAATTGCAAATTTTTTTGAAACAAGGTTCGTCATTAAAATGCAACTTTTGCGTTTTAATTTTTCAATAAAATGAGGGTTTTTCAATTAATAAACCAGTGTTCCCAACAGAATTTTTAATGTTTTTTTTTAATTTGGTCATTTGTTTCCCGAGTTTTCTGAATTTCTCAATTTTTTTAAAAACATTCTCTTACGATTTTCCCCGAACTTTGACTTGGTAAAACTATATATGAGATGAGTCCCAAAAGTACAAACTATAGACCTTGATTTTTTGTGTTGCCAATAATTTTTTTATGCGAGCATGATTAATACTTAATAACTTTTCCTTGCCTTTAAAATCATTAAATCCTATATTTTTGTGTGCGCCAGTAAGTCCTATATTTCCTTGAGCACTAATACTTCCTATAATCATGTGTGCATACATACGTCCAAAGAATGCAGCATTACCTCAAGAAATGCCTTTAAAATCCATAAAAATGCCAATATAATTACTCCATTAACTGAAAATCCCACCTGTATCAAATCAAGAGATGATTGTAAGGATAGATAAACAGATCCTTGATTTCTAACCAAGCATTTATTAGCAGAAAACATTACTTTTCAAATTTATTTAAAAAATAAAATAAAATAACCTAGAAGACAAGGTTGCAAATTTTGTAATGGAAGGAAATTAAAGAAACAATTAAAAATTGCCATTGCATGCATAGATATGGACTTGTAGATTAACCAGCTAATGGAAATATCTCTAGTATTAGATTCTGTTCATGCAAAAATCACAAAGAAAAAGGATAGACGATGACATTTTCTTGAAAAGAGAAGCCCAACACTTAATATAATGATATATAATGCATTAACTTCAATGTCGTTTATGCTTAATATAAGAGCTAACCATTTTTTGACGAATAAACTATAATTAAGTATAGGGATCATGGCTCCTGACTGACATTTAAACACCAGAATGGTATTTAAATGATCTTACACCATTAAAATTAAATTTTGTATCTCACACCATTGAAGTGTAATTTATCATTATGTCATGTGGCGCACATCTCTGACCAATTTAAATTGTCCAAGTGGCAATCTATCATTGGAACATTGTCTCAGCCCAAAGAAACATGTTTAGAAGTGGATGTGAACCATCAGACTAATGAACTTAAATATCAGCCATTAAAACTAAAACAATGGTTGATATTGTAGTCCACACATCGGATGGTTTAAATCTCCCTAAAACATCATTTTTGGGCATGTTGCACTTAAATATATGATCTATCACTTTGACGGTCCAGATCACCCACATCTTAAACCATTGATGATGTGAGATCATTTAAAAACCATTTTGGTGTTTAAATGGCGGTCAGGAGAGTCGGGTCCTTAAGTATAACAAGGAAAACAGATTACAAAGAAAAACAAAAGGCATCACAAGGGGAGGGTCTCCCTCATAATCAACCCCTCCAGTACAACGCATTCCCTCATGTGGATTAACAAGCCTGTCAATTTCTCTCTTGTGGGAAGAAGAGAAATCTCTCATCTCTGGGATAAGTCGTTAATTTCTACAAGTGGTGCTATAAATGGTGTAACTCAAATCCCTTTAAATCACAATATTAGCTTAAAGTTGCTTGGCAAGCTCTCCAGGTGATATAAAACACAATTTATGAAAACTTATAAACACATCATTGTCCTAGCCTTCTCCCGTCTATTTTGGGGCTAGCTTCGCAAGTTCTATTTCTCCACTAATTTCTGTTTAGTGTTGATACAGGTTACGTTTGAACTAATTATACATAAATACATTACATGGCATTGTTCTTCCACCCAACATATATTGGTGCACTCTTGACAGAGGGCACTTCTCCCTTCTTTTCTTCTCATGTGCACGCCTTCCCAATGTGGGTCTTCTTGCTTGTTGGCCACGTGCACATAGGTCTTCACGGTCCTTAATAGGGTTTTAAAGACCCATTCACCGGTCCACTTTTTCTTCAATTTTCTTTTCTTCCTTATCCGGCCATGATCCCAGCGCGTAAGCTTTGCTTCCGCGTCAGTAGCCATGGTCAGAAATGCACCAGAGGATGCACTAAATAAAAGAAGGAAAATATGGATCCTTCTGCTACTCCCTAGCCCTTGTTCCTTGTGATCATTTGTACAAGGGCTGTTTCAAGTCTTCGATGGGCACAAACCAAACCATCTCAAAATGAGATTCCTTGATTTTTCTCATTATTGGGATTAGCCTTAAACTTCCTATTATAAACTAATTCCTAATTCAATCCTTTCTTGTTACTCTGCACATGTATCTTTGCATGCACCTCTCAGACATATGTCCTCTATCTTCTTATCGTTTCTCCTAACTCAACACTTAGTACCATGGCTTTAAAACATGAAAACTTGACTCGACTCGGAAGTCATGCGAGTAGAGTTAACTCGGAAACTCGTTCCGACTCGGATTATTAAACAAATATTTAAAATATTTCATATATATTCATATATAATGGATAAAAAAGTTTAGCAAAAAAATACCTAAAATTTTCAAAATATCTATTGAAATTCACTCAGCAGCATTTTGTCTTCCGTCACGGTGATTTACTGAGAATCACGATGATTCAAGTAATTCTCAATGAAACATGGGTAGGATGGGGCTTCATTTCAAAAAAATAATAATAATAAATAAAAGAAAAGAAAACCTACCTATCGATTGTCGATTAGGGATTCAGCTTCTCCTCCTTCTTGATTAGGGTTTCTCATGGAGTTGGAGTCGGGAGAGAAAATAGTGAGACAAGACTCGTAGCATTGGAGGAGAGAGACGAGAATACAGAGGCGTTAGGGCTTCTCATAGTATTGGAGTTGAGAGACGAGAGGGTTTCTCGTGGGCTTATATTGTAAAGCCACTTTACAAAATTGCCCTTTGAAATTATAAAAAATAACCGCCTATCCTTAAAAAGGAAATATGAAGAGTCGACTCACCGAGTCAATAAACTTGACCGATTACGCGTCGACTCGACCAGTCGACCAATTTTGCAGGTTAAAAAAGGGCAGGGCACCTGAGTTTCTACTTGAGTCGACACGGAACTTGGTCAAGCCGGGTCAACTGGCCTGAAGTCCGAGTCGACTCGACGAGTTTTTAAACCATGCTTAGTACCATACTGTAATGCAGGTTTTCCTAATTAAAGTGGCCCCCCAAATGGATGGGACAAGGCAATGATGATTGTGAGGCCTAATCAAAGTGACTCTCATTAATCACACAATCATGGGTCAAAATTTCGTCCGATACCGATACGTATCGGACGATACGTATCGGTTTTGGACTGGGACGATACGGTACATTCAATGTACCGTATCGCCATTTTGCCGGTATTTTACTATTCTGATACGTATCATCCGATACATATCGGTTTTAAGCTCGGACGATACGTATCGGATACCCGGTATTTTGACCCATGCACACAATATACCATTCATCTGTCTCCATTTCTCCCACCCTACAAATCCACCATCCAATTGATTAGCAGGGCTTGAATACCAAAAGCTTTCACATTATGATACTAATAGGTTTCTATTACCTTATCATCCTCCACGCTCCCATGTTCACTAATCTTGCACTCAATCTATATTTTATCTTCGTTATACAAATTTTCAAACTTTTTGCTCCCAAATCCTTTTCTCCATAGTTCCAACTTACCGTTTACCTACCGTCTTGTCTGACTAATCAGCACTTCATCACCAGAAAATATAGGCAAGGAATCTCATCTCTGCTTTTGTTGCCAATTTAGCTACAACCAAATCATATAAAAAATAATAAATAAACAATAAAAGAAGAAACCCGAAGCAAATCCTCGATGCAATCCACCCATTCCAACCGGAAACTCAATCATCTCTCCACATACAATTCTTAAACAAGTTACCACCTCTTCATATGCGTGTTAGATAATCGCAATCTATTCACTCAAAATGCATTTCCTTCTTAGAATCTAAGCGTTCTCCAAATCAATAAAAACAATAAGTAAAGTTTTCCTCATCTTTCTAAAATATTTCAAACAGAATATTTTATCTCTTTATGTCAACACTTTGACTATGTGCTTTCTTCAATGTCTTTTTAAGTTCAAGAAGAATTAATTGGAAAACTAAATGGTGTTAATCCGAGGGAATCATAGGTTGCTAAGATATGGTTTGTACATATGGATCTCCCAAAGGTTGTCAAGGAGTCGCGGCAAGGGCAAGGCGCCCAGGCCCGCTAAGTTATAGCCTTGCCGTGGTGAGGCCATAGCAACGCTATTTAAATTTTAATTGTTTTACATATTTTTATATTTTATTATAGAGGACGGAGTTTTTATTAATATTTTAATGATATTATTCAAAAGTTAACAAGTTTTAAAACAAAAATTATTAAAAAACTATGAAATATCAAGCAAAGTTGTAGTATAAACATATTAAATGTTATAATATTACTATTGATATTATTCTATCTTAAATCAATTATCCAATCCGTAATATCAACTATCAAGCATGGTTTGAATATTGAGGATTTGAGGTTGTAGATGACAGATCCATTAACCGCCCACAAAAAATCCATAGACAGATCAGATGACAATCCCATAAACAGTACATAAACAGCACATATACAGATTAGATGAGAACCCATAAATAGCCCAAAGCATGATCACAGTCCTACTTGAAAGGAATGTGATCATTATGTAGGGAAAATTATTTAGGGTTTTTTGCAAATACCCCCCTATGCTATGCTGAAATTGCATAAAACCTCCTGAGTTATGCCTATTTACATTGCACCCCCTGCTTTTATGTTTCCTTTATAAATACCCCCTACCGTTAAATGACAGTTAACTAGACGTCATTTCTTCAATTAAATGACGTGTTTGCCCTTACTTAACATTATATACAACATGGTCATTGTATTTTTCCCAACTTTGACCTCATTTTAAACGGTTGATAAGCATCGGATCCTGCCCAAATTTTTTGGGTGGAACATGATTGATCTCCAATAAGTCGTCATGTTACCCGATTTTTGATTTGGGTGTCCATGATGCTCACTTGACTCGTGGGTAGCGCTAAAATGCTACCCCCGTTGATACCATCCCGACCCTACCATCGTTACGAACCAACTGAGCATCATGGACACCCAAATCGAAAATCGGGTAACACGGCAATTAGAGGAGATCAATCATGTTCCATCCAAAAAAATTGGGCATGATCCTATGCTTATCCACCGTTTAAAATGTGGTCAAAGTTGGGAAAAATACAATGATCATTTTTATATAATATTAAGGGTAAATGTGTCATTTAATTGAAGAAATGACGCCTAATTAACTGTCATTTAACGGTAGGGGGTATTTGTAAAGGAAACATAAAAGTAGGGGGTGCAGTGTAAATAGGCATAACTTAGGGGGTTTTTAGAATAACATGGGGGGGATTTGCAAAAAACACAATTATTTAAGATAATTAACATAAAAATAGCCCTACCTGTGATTATTTTACTTTTTAAATTAGGAGGCAGTACCATTAACCTAATCCAAATATCTAATTGGATTTTGTCCAAAATTCCAAATTGGCGCTAAAGTCTAAACTAATGAACCATATTTGTCCAAATTGACCCTTAGTGATAAAAAGAGAAGAAATCAAGGAAGGGGACAGTGAAAAAAAATACACTTATCGACGAGAGAGAGAGAGGGGGAGAGACTGCTGAGTGTTTTGTCAACAACAGTGTTGTGGTGTACTATAGTTGACCCCTTACTGTGAGAAATAGAGAGAGATTGAGAGTTGGAGACAACAGATAGAGCTGCTAAGAGAGATCTGGAGACGCACACGAGAGAGAGAGAGAGAGAGAGAGAGAGAGAGCAAGCTACTATGATCTGCCGAGAGAACGACTCATATCTTTTTTCCATACTGTTTCTATTGTCATCAGCTCTCTTGGCAGAACACAGATGAGAGAGGCTCGAAAGAGGGATAAAAACTATGATGAAACCCAAATGTTTAAGGTTTCAAACATTCGTAAATTTATATAAAGCCTTATAATATATTTTTGAACGAAAATGCCCTTGAATGTTGAAACGATTAAAAAAAGGCTTAAAAGACACTCAAATTAGTACAAAATGATAAAGTTGCCCTCAATGGTACTCTAAAACACCTTAAATGCATTTTTACCAAATAGCATCCATGTCGTAGCCATGGCGCTATGCCCATATGATGATGCCATGACGTTACAAACTGGCATTCCACTAGCTATTTAGTTTGTATAGCATTTTTGGTCACAATACTCTACATCCTCACTATGGAAAGGCTATAGTGTCGCTTTAACTACCATGGATCTCCGTACCTTGATGTTTACTCTTTACCTTGACCATTTTGGACTGATTGGACTTATTATTTTTTCCAATGAAGTACAACATGAAAACAAAAATGAGATGAAAATCTAAGGTGACATAATTTAGTAGAATAAATCAATGCCCGCCTTATTTTTTGATGGAAGAAATGCTACTTATACAAGCCACTTAGGAAGGTATCACCATGTTCAACATGTAAAGGGTGTTATCTGAACATCCTCAACACCATGTCCATACTGTATCCAATCCAAAAGGGATACAACCCTAGTAGTAGGAACCTTCTACTTAGTGTGCCGCTCCAACTTCGGAATCTCCTTCCCGCTCCTGCTTCCGACCATAAAACTATTCAATTTTAAGCTTCTGATAATGCTCCCGCTTCCAACCTACTACACGCTTCCTGCCGCTTTGTGCAACTAAGGATACAACTAGAAACTTATACTAAGTTTTCACTTATCATATGTATCCTTGTATAGGCTATGACGTATACTTGCTACCTTACCTATATTATGTCACTCACTTTTGTCTTTCGAAGATAAATATGGCCTAGAAATTTATTAAATGGAGAAACACTAGTGCTCCTTCTACTTTGGCATTCTAATTATCAGTTCCCAATTACCAAACAGTGAAGTGGGTGTGGACAATGATGTGAGAAGCATCTCATCTTACAACATACAAAAGATAAATATCCAATTCCAAATGCCTAAAACAAAATTAAATGAGAAGCGAGAAACAGGGGTTTTGTGAGGGGAAACAGGTTTTTCCTAGTAACTCTGATCAACTCCTTAGTTACATAATATGTGGTTCAGTCCATTCATCGTGGTACAAAATCTGTTACTCAGTGAAAAAAATCAAGAGGAATTAGCTAATTCACCATAATTCCTAACAGATTATCTTGAATCAATTTGTAGTTTGTGGAGTTTAATCTGAATTTGGTCATAATGATGACTGATGAAAATCCATTGTCCGTACCCATGTAGATCCAAACTTCAATGATGTTGATGAACCTATGCCTAGATCGAAAAATCACTACCACCACCACCCCACAAAAAAGACAACTTACTGTTCTTTGTGAAGTCCTGATATAAATAATAATAATAACAGGTTCAAGTTGTCCATATAGAAAATAAAGTTATAAAGAATCTCCTCATTAAGGACCTAACCAACTCGCCAAAAAAAGCCTAGGCATTTATGGAATGGAGAGTGATGTTGTTATTAATTTGGGTTTGTAACACACCACCACTCTCTACAGCCAACGTCCACTGTGACACACTCTGTAGCGGCTTTCCGGAGTTGACAAAGGCGTGCCTAGGCACACCCTCTGCGCTTGTGCCTTTCATTCTAGGCGTAGATGAAGAGAGGCACGCATTTTTTTGCGCTTTTTGCACCTTATGTATATGAGTTTCATGATTTATAAATTTATAATTTATATCCCTTATGTGAGAGTTACGCAATTGTTAGTTCATTAGTTCTTAGATAGTTCAAGGTTGCCTCACCTTGCACACATTCCGTTGAGCTAAGGCACAATCCTACTTGTTAGTTCTTAGATAGTTCTACTATTTGCTAGTTTGTTAAAGTGCAATTTTTTTAGTACACATAATGCTTAATTCTTTATTATTTTTTTTTATTTTTTTTGCATTTCATATTAGTTGAATGTTATTATTTATTACATACATGTTTATATTTAAAAATTTTAAATGTCATAAGTTATTAATAGAAATGTAAAATACAATGATATAATATTTTATATTAATATTTAAATATAACATATATATATATATATATATATATATATATATATATATATATTAGTCAAAAAGGCGCCTTTGAAAAAAAAAGCCATAGCCTTTGCGCCTAGAGGCCTTAGGGTGTTGCCTCGCGTGCGCCTAGCGCCTTTGACAACATTGCGGCTTTCATTTTGATGCCTTTTTTGCGGCCCCCAACCCTTTCCCATGTTGCCCCTTCCATGACTCATCTACGGCAGCCACTCTATGGCAGCTTTCACTCTAGTATCTCCTTTGGGCCCCCAGGTCTCCCCTTCCAAGAATCGAACTAGAGAGACGGTGTTGGCTTTGATACCAATTGTTAGGGACCTAACTAATACACAATAAATGCCTAACGCAATCATGAAGAGGAAATTTAATCTTGCATTATTTACCAATCTAATTGCACCGTAAACCACTTAATACTCACAATTCTAATTTTTTATTTTTTTTTATTGTTAACAATATTTGAAATTTTGTAACCATAATTCATCATTATCATTGCCAGGTCCCATCTAATTGGGTGAGTCCAACTTTTCCACTCATTTTCGTCGAGAGCTAAATTCGGTGTCAATTAGTAATTGGTATGTTAATTCTGACTACTTCCCTTCAAGTCTTTATTTGTCTTCCTCTTCTCCTACTTCCAAAATCAACACTTACAATTAACCAGAATATAGAACATCAACCAAATTATTTATATATAGAAAAAACATTATATTTATAACCAACGAAGGTCTGCCAACTATGAAATCGAACATCAAGCAGAATATGGAACGTTAAAATTATAAAGAAATCTCCACATTCACAATTAATCAGAATATAGAACATCAACCAATTTATGAAATCGAACAATTGGGGAAGAAATTAACCAGTTTCGTAGAGATCGGAAGCGGGATAACCGATCGAACGGCCTTCCTTGCCCTCCTCGAAATCTTCCTAAACACATTGTGAACGAATCGAACTAGAAGATCCAAGCTCCGATCATCTTCTTCTTCGTCATCGTCCAGCTGATCGTCATCTTCGAAATCTCCAACACCGCCGCTCCAATTCCGGCGATCAGCCGCAAGCACAACTTCCTGCTTAAATTTTCACACTGAATTCAAAGAATTGGTCTACGCTCCCTTCGATCTAGACCGTCAAATCGACCCGCAGAACTCTCAGATCGCCGACCGCCAAAAAACCCCAGGACTGATCGGAGAATCCTAACCGCCCAATCAAGTTCGGTTTTTTCGACGGTCGTTGAGTATCCAAGAGTGGCCGGTACATTGGACAGCCCTGATCGTTGAGTGTATACGGAGCTTTGTGTAGTGAGATTGGAAGAAGCACCGCCTTCGGTGGTTGCGCTTTTACCTGTTTGTAGTTGGAGATTTTTCTAGAAGCTTGGAGAGGAGAAAGCATTCGAGGGGTCTGTGGATGGATTTGAAAGAAAGGATGGCGATGATCGAATTTTATTGGAATCCGTGCAGTGAAAATGAACGGCGATGATGATGATGCCATGAGGGAGAGAGAGAGGCTCTGAGAAAAAAAATGGCGGAACGAGGTTAAAGGAGGACATAGGATTCATTGTAATGCACATATACTAAACCATGTTATATTTAAAAGTGTAACTAAAGGCTGGTGTTACTACCACACCACTTTATGTTACAGTCACCTCAGTAAAGAAAGAAAAAATCCGTTCGACTACTTTAAATCAGACGGTAGAGATCGTTTTTTATCATAATCTTCCACAAAATAAATCTTTAGATCTAAGGCCTACTATCAGACAGTCAAATATTGATTACATGAGGCATGTGTGCCATGCGCATATAATCTCAAGATCTATTGAGTCAAAGATTGAGATGAAAAACAACCTTCATCGTCTGATTTAAAACAGTCAACAAATATTTGTTTTGTTTAAGTGAAATGGTCGTAACTTGAAGTGGTGTGGTAGTAACACTAGCCAAAGTAAAAGGAAGGTAGTACTGTCAAATCACTTTATGTTACAGCCATCTCACTTAACCGAAAGAAAAATATATTGATAAATTTAAATTGGACGTTGGAGATCGTTTTTCATCCCAATCTTTCACACAATAGATGTTGAGATCATGGCCTACCATTAAAGGGTCAGATGTTGATTCCATGTTCACTTTTTGGAATGTGTGTCACATGAAATCAACATCTGACCGTCTGATAGTAGGTCTATGAGCTCACTATCTATTGTGTGGAAGATTAGGACGAAAAATGATTTTTATCATCTGATTTGAAACAATCAACGTATGTTTCCTTTGTTTAAGTAAGGTAGTTATCACATAATGTGGCACAATACTAACACGAAAAAAAGGAGGGCTCAATTCTATGTCATTTAAACAAGAAAATGGTGTTTAAATGATCTTACACCGTCAATATTTTAAGATGTAGGTAATCCGCACCGTCAAAGCGATAGATCATAGATTGATGTGGGACATGCCTAATTATATCAACTATTATTTCAATTTTGATGGCTGATATTAAAGTTCATCAATCGGATAGTTCTCATCCACTTATAAGCATTTTTCTTTGGGCTAAGACATGTTTCAATGATAGATTAATGCTTGGACAATTAAAATTGATCACAGATGTTCACAACATGGACACTTCAATGGTGTGAGATTAAAAGTCTAACTTAAATGGCATAAAATCATTTAAATATGCTTAAATGCCAGTCAAGAGCCATTATCCCCCAAAAAAATGTTGAGAGGCTTCAATCACGTTTGAAAATCCCATAAATCCGAGGCGTCTCAAACATTGTCATTACTAACGTCTTAGCAATCGAGCGTAAAACAAAAAAGCACGCTTTAAATGATTTCACACCATTAAAATATATCGCGTGACAAATATTTGTGATCAATCTAAACAACCTAAATGATTGTTCATACCTTTGTGTTGCTTCCTTCTTTATATTAATAAGGTGAGTGTTGTTGTGTGAGATTTATTCCCCCCTTAAAGAGTCGTACTTATAAAATAATTGCATATTGTCCAATCAATAAGCTATTAGTTATACCAATCCAGTGGTAGCTTAGTTGCTATCCTCTCTCCTTTGTGTTGCTTCCTTCTTTATATTAATAAGGTGAGTATTGTTGTGTGAGATTTATTCTCCCTTAAAGAATTGTACTTATAAAATAATTGCATATTGTCCAATCAATAAGCTATTAGCTATACCAATTGAGTGGTAGCTTAGTTGCTATCTTCTATCCTTTGTGTTGCTTCCTTCTTTATATTAATAAGGTGAGTGTTTTTGTGTGAGATTTATTCCCCAAGTGATGCCTTGCACGGCCATATTCTTTACGATATGTAAGGCACATTAGATTATCTATGCCATATGACATGATCTAAAAAAAAAAAAAAAAAAGTTGTTAAGAATAAAATTATGCGGGTGTTACTGCCACACCACTTTATGTTACAGCCACATCACTTAAACAAAGGATAAAATCTATTGAGTGTTCTAAATCGGGTGTATGGAGATTATTTTTCGTCCCTATTTCGCTCTATAGATGTTGATATCATGTGCCTACTATCAGACAATCAAATGATGATTTTGTGTGACATAAATCCCTAAAAATCCCTAAAAGTGAATGTGAACCACGTTTAATGGTACACTGATTACGTTCAATTTTTGGGATGTATGATATATGAAATCAACATATAACCGTCTCATAACAACTTATCCGCTCAAGATATATTGTTTTAAAGATTGGGCTGAAAAATGATCTTCATCATCTGATTTTAATAAGTCAACACATTTTTCCTTTGTTGAAGTGAGGTGGCTGTAACATAAAGTGGTGTCTTAATAATACCAGCCTAAAATTAAGGGTTTTTTGCATATACCCCCCCGTGTTATGCTAATATTATAAGAAACCCCCTGAGTTATGGGTATTTATTCTGCAACCCCTACTTTTGTGTTCCTGTTTCATATAACCCCTTGCCGTTAACTAGCCGTGAGTTTATGGACGGAAAGCTTATTTGCCCTTAATGAAACCAATATTTTAAAAATACCATCATTCTAAAAGGTCCTTCATTCATCTATATTTACAAGTCATGCCATTAAAGTTTATCACCATTCTAAAAGGCCCTTCATTCACCTTTATGCACAAGTCATGCCATTATAATTTACCACTATTCTAAAAGGAGTACCTTTAAATCCACTCACAAAAATCTTTGAGTTCACCCCCGCTGAAATACATCGACTGCATTGAATCAAACGATGGAGATTTTTTATCGTCCTAATCTTTCATGAGATCGATCTTTAGATCATGGGTGTACCATCAGACGGTCGACTTTTTATTTCATGTGGTACGCACCCCTAAAAGTGACCTTAATATCAATTTTAAGCATGCACGTGATGTTAAGGTCACTTTTCTGAGATGTGTGCCACGTGAAATAAAACACTGACCGGCTGATGGTACGATCATGATCTCAAGATTCATCATGTGAAAGATTGGGAGGATAAATAATCTCCATCGTTCGATTCAATTCAATCAACGTGTTCCAGCGTGGGTAAACTTAAAGATTCAATGGGTGGATTTAAAGGTACTCTTCTAAAAGGCCCTTCATTCACCCATCAGATTTAAGACTCATCAGATGGGTGATTCCCCCATTAAAGCATGCCAACGTTTGGACGAATACTCAACCAATGGAGGATTTGTGGTAAACGATACAATTATTCTTGAAAAGAAAACTTTCAATCTACGTGTTCCACTCAAAATACTCGGCCCTCTAATTTCCTATATGATTCAGGACCCATTTTTAGGAATTGGATTGTTTAATCGTGCCTGCTTCTATCCACCTAATCTTTGAGTTCACCCACGCTAAAACACATTGATTGCATTGAATAAGACGATGGAGATCGTTTAAGCATACCATTAGACGATCAATGTTTTATTTCGTAGCACACATCTCAGAAAAGTGACCTTAACATCAAGTATACGGTTAAAATTTATTTTAAGGTCATTTTTTTGGGTGTGTACCACATGAAATAAAAAATCAACCATTTGATGGTGCCACCATGATCTCAAGATCCATCGTGTGAAAGGTTGGGACGATAAATAATCACCATCGTCCAATTCAATGCATTCAACTGTCTGATGGTGCCACCATGATCTCTAGATACATCGTGTGAAAGGTTGGGACGATAAATGATCTCCATCATCCGATTTAATCCAGTCAATCGTCTAATAGTGCCACTGTGATCTCAAGATCCATCGTGTGAAAGGTTGGGATGATAAACGATCTCCATCGTCCGATTCAATGCAGTCAATGTTTTTCAGCGTGGTTGAACTCAAATATTTGGTGGGTGGATTTAAAACTATTCTTTTTTATAAGTGGAAGGGTGGATTTAAAATTACTCTTATTATGGGTAGAGGGTGGCAATTTAGTAATTTAATTTTAAAAAGGATAAATATGGTACTTAGGTTATTCTTTAAAGGCTGATTAACCATTTAAAGTAGCATCCATTAAAGAGGGTGTTTTATAAACACCAAAATGCTAACTCAGGAGGTTTAAAGCAAATAGCTATAACTGAGGGATTTATTTGTAATATCAATATAACTCAGGGGGGTATTTACAAAAAACCCTAAAATTAATAGCAGATATTAGAGTTCACAGCTAAGACCAAATATAGGTCTCTGAGTTAGCTAACCATCATGTCCTAATTATAGGCACCCTTTCCCGTGATTTCTGTTCATTTCTCTTTATCCAAATAGGCCCTAATTATAGGATCTATTTGGGAATGCCTTTTCCCCCAAAACTAGGGTTGCAACCGAGCCGGGCCGATCCTGAGCTCAGGTCAGCTCTAGCTCGGCTCTACCTTATACGAGCCGACCCGGGGTCGGCTTTAGGCTCTTCGAGCTCAAAAATTTCAAGCTCTAACTCGGCTCTCCGAGCTCGGGCCGAGCTTCAACCAAGTATGTCCTATTATAAAAAATGAACTCAAAATAAAAATTGCGTACCTTTTTAGTAGATATCCTTTTGAATGGCACTTATCATTTGATTTGTATCTCCTTATTGTCTATCCTCTTGTTGGTTAATTTGATGGTCAAGCGATAAGTTTGAAATATTTCTCAGACTCATGTAGCATGATGAGCATTGATGAAATTAGATCAATTGAGTGAAGTTAGTTGAGTGCATAACTTTTTAAAAAATTTACGAAAAATAATATATTTTATAATAATTTGAACTCTTGAAATATGCTTGATAATTATTGTACTCCCTTAATAAAATATATAAGTCAAAATGAAAAATATGGTAAATGAGAATACTAATTATTTTTTAAAAATATAAAATGATAAAAATAGCTTCACTAGTTTGATTTGATTCACTAATCATCTCAGTTTGCCCTCAAACGGAGGTAATATTGAGAATCGTGGGTAGGAATAATAGTGGGTATTATATAATATATAAAGTGAAAATTAGGGCAAGTGGGGGCCAAAAGTTCCTATTTTATCCTTCAAAGTAACCGTTGAATAAACTAAAACAGTTACTTTGAAGGGTAAAATAGACCTCTTAAAGTTAATTATATATATATATATATATATATATATATATATATATATAAACTGAGCCATAGAGCCGAGCCGGCCTTAGCTCAAGTTCGGCTCTGTTCATTCGAGCTATAAGCTGTCCAGCTCGGCTCGGCTCTCAGCCGAGCTCTAAAGAGAAAAACTCTTATTTTTTGGGCTAAGCCGAGCCGAGTTGTCGAGCTGGCTCTTCTTTGTTGCAGCCCTACCCAAAACCACTTCTAACATAAAGCAAATTTTTGATGTGAAATAAAAAATTGGATGAAAAGCACTTCTTAAAGTAAAATATTGGGTGAGAAACACTTTTTAATTTCACCGAAGGTCTTAGGCCAATTTTAGCTCAAAATGGAGAAAAGCAACTTTGTCAAACAGGGCCCACGCATTTCTTAAGGTTGTGTTTGGGTTAGCTCTTATAATAGTAGAAGCAACTATCTGCATGCTCTCCGTCATAGCAGATAAAATCTGCTCTCGCATAGAACAGACAAAGAGCAATTTTATCACTTAAAATAGCTCTCTGCTTATCTGTGCCGGAATATGACTATATTTTACACTCTAATACCGACACTTAGCCATCCAATGGAAGCTCTGACGGCGTTGTGTAGTCATAATAGTTTCAAGTGTTCTTAATCGTTAAATCTTGAAGGAGCATAATTGAGCATTATTAATAGCTACATGGGAGTATTGGACCATAGTGGAAACACTGAAATCCATGAAGAGAATTGATTGGTCCAGCCACAGCTTTGAGAATGAAGATATCACATGCCCTCATCAATCAATTGAATTTCATAAATCAATCGATTGATCTAATGACAATTGTTTCCCTCTTAAATTTAAATTTGAATTGACTCAATCGATTGAGATCTGTAAATCAATCGATTGAATTTAAATTTAAATGAATCTGCCAAAATTCAAATTTGAAATCAATTGATTGAATTTTGCAATTCAATCGATTGATCCTTATCTGGAAAATTTCCTATCCACACCCTATATAAACAATGTTATGTTAGGGTTTAGGGGTGCCTCCTTTGGTGGGAATTTCTTAATTTTCCTTTTAGCTTTTCCCCATTGGTTTGAGAGCTTAGTTTTAGATTTTGATCAGTATTTTGTAAATAGGAACCAAAACTTTGAAAGGTTTTAATCTTTTCATAAAGATCTAGCTGTTGATAAATCAAAGAACGTATTTTTTATGGCTTCGAACTCGTGTGTTGCATTCGGACCAAGGATGAGCGGCTAAACCCCTCATTCAAGGAGGAAGCGACCCTTAGATGAGTACTTGATTTATTTTTAATCCCATTATTTATTGGCATAATTATTGAATCATACGCTTGTTAGTGTGTGCGTATTGTGTATCATCGAATGTTCATTTATAGTCGTTAATCCTGTGGATCATCGACAATAAAAGAATTATTCTACCAAAATCGATCTTGAAGACCGATATAGGATGCCGTATAATTGATTATTACTATTGTGATTTCGTATTTGTGATACATTATACTTTTCTCATAATTCATGTCGTGATTGAATGCGTCATAGTGTTAAGATACTGTATGCCGAATTAATAATCACATTCTCATCAATTCATTTTGCTTGTAATAAATTATGATAAATAATTTGTCATTAGAATGTATGGATTGTCAATAGAAAAATTACACATTTAGGGTTAGCGGACTCCTTGATCATCATATCATCGTTGTTTGTTTATTCGTTGTTTTCCTTACATAAGTTTTGTTTAGATCTTGTTAATCGTGTTTGTGTAGTTGTTAATTTTCATCATAACCATAAATTTTGCCTTTGGTACTTCCTTAGGTTTGTTGTGCTCTTTAAAATTAATTGAATTCCACGAGTCCCTGTGGGTACGACACTTGTATTCTTGTCTTGCTACAATTGAACTTGTGCACTTGTAAGGGTATACATCTAAAACCAATCACCTACCATAGCAAATGGGGCAAGAAGTTATTTTACCAAACGTAAAAATAGTTCCCTGCCGAAGCCAAGGAGCGAAAGAGACACTCTTTGCCCCAAAAGAGCCAACCCAAACACAACCTAAGAATTGCTTCTCACCCGTTTGATTTCTCTTAGGGGGCTGCTACTAACCCCCTCGAGACACTCCGTATTACCCATCAACCACAGCTGAAAATCGTTGATTGCTTAATTAGACGATGGGTATTATTTTTCGTTCTAATCTTCCACACAATGGATCTTGAGATCATTAGCTACCATCAAACGACTATATATTGATTTCTCGTGGGACATATCCCAAAAAGGGAAGGTTAGGTTTTCAGCTACTCGCTTTACGCCTGAAAAGGGAAGGTTAGGTTTGTATCCCATCCACACCTCTCAAAACCCCTAATTATAGTGTTTAAAAACTAAAACGAGGTTTAAATGATCTTACACCATCAATGGAAAAAGATAAGTGATCCGTACCGTCGAAGTTATAGACCCTAGATTGTAAGTGCAACAACTGCGAAATTGGTTTTTAAGGAGATTTAAATTATTCCAATATATTAATTATAATATCAATCATTGATTTTAATTCTAATGGTTGATATTAAAGTTTATCAATTTGATGGTTCACATCCACTTATTGGCATGTTTCTTTGGGCTTTCCAATGATGGATTGTCACTTAGACAATTTAGATTGGTCATAGATGCATGCCACATGGCATAATGATAAATCACACCTCAATAGTGTGAGATAAAAAATCTAATTTAATGGTGTAAGATTATTTGAACACCATTTTAGTGTTTAAGGTTGTGTATGGCATAACTCTCTGCTAGCCCCTGTCATAGCAAAGTTCACCTGCTTTAGTAGTTTCCCATTCTCTTTGCTAACATCTTGCTACCTTCTTTAGTAGGTACTCCATCTCTTTGATAACTCCTTGCATACCAAGATTTTATGCAAAATTTACCTATTTAGCAGTTCTATCATTTTCTCTACTCGCTCATTGCCAGTAGAGATTTTATTTGCTCTGATAGAAAGTTAGTAAGACAGTAGGGAAGTTGATGCTAGATAAGATAAATCCTCTTTTACAGGGAGTTATAAAAGATAATGGGAACCAATTAAAACAAATGAACTCTACCGTGGTAGAGGCAAGCACAAAGCTATGCCATACCGGCCTAAATGCCTCTTAGAAGTTATTATCCCACCGCTATAAGAATCTATAAGCAAGTCGGACCTGCCAAAAGACTTTTTCATGGTCTTGGAGGCTTCAAACCATTTGGTAACTTGCATATAGCCTTTTGAGGCCAAGGTATATGGGTTGGAATGCATGATGGATCCATGCATTTGAATCAGGTGGGGTCCACGTGGCACCCGTACAAAGGATTAAGTTTACGACAGCTTGCCTGAGGACGATCCGAGGCTATTCAAAAAAATTGAACATAATCTAATATATTTGTCCAAAATGAAAAAAATTTAATGCAGCACAATGTGTGGGCCAGTATATAAATTTTGACCACAAAAAAAAACTAATTTTAAAAACTTTTTTTAATAAATCGAATGTTATATGACACATGATCCCGAGAGGAGTGTAGTTTTGAGATCACGTGTCATGTAACATGTGATCTAGGATTGCACTCCAACCCATATTCCCTTTTTCCTTTATAAAACATCGACAAAAATCATTGATTTCACAAAGAATGCATGATTGTTGCCAAGACCCTTCTATTAAGCACTTCACAACTCTAAAATACAAGTAAACAAACGACATTATAAACATCCTATAAAATCCTATAAAGTAGACACTTTCAGGATTCTACTTTACAAACAAATACAGGAATTTGATGAATTGTTTATATTCTACATTCAAGTTGCGAGAAGCACACTTGGCGGCAACCATTTACATATCCCCTCTGAAGAACGGCGGGTTGAGGAACGAACTCGAGAATGTGCCCCCACCATTAGGGAAGAGAGTGAGGAAGCAGATGATAGCCAAGACATAACCCCATGCATATCTATCACCTTCCAATGGTGTGATCTCATCCTGTGCCGGTATTTCTTCGCCTCCTCGGAAGAACGTCGCAAACAATCCCCAAGCTAAGCAGAGAACGCTGCCGCTAAGGCCACCAATCCCGAGCAACAGAGAAGTACCGAACGAAAGCAACGTCGCGACGTTTCTTCCGAACAATGCTTGAGCTATTCGGCCTCCTTCGAGCCGTCCGCAGGGCAAAAGGTTCAAAGAAGTCACCACCATCCCTGCACAAAATGTTAGTCACTCATTAATGATCAAATTATTACTAGGGTGTCATCGTGCATGCCCCCTTTGGGACCTCTACCGATAGACTAATCCCTAGGATGTGCGGAAACACCTGTAGCCGCACAGACCGTTAGCATGGAGGGATTCGAAGTTGAGACCTATGGGGAGAAAACCCATGACCTCAACCACAAGGTCAACCCGTTACGGTTTGTGTGTTGCCGTATTAGTATCACTATCATATGGTGGTGACTTGTGGTGTCGACAATGTTGATTTGAGATCCACTGATACAATGTATCATAGTATCATTGTTGGAATTACATCCATGACTGTTAATTTGTTTATTATTAACATTGAGGAGTTGAGAGTTCGATCACAGCGTGTATGGTAGCGGCTCCTTGATGATAACCAAATGCTCTATATGTGTAACAGTATAATCTTTTTTCGGGCTTGGTACTTCTAAGATACTTGTAAGATAAGTTTTACATCTGCTGAATTAGTTACGCTAACCATTGGCGGTGATAATCTGCTGAATCAGTAACACTAACCGTTGGCGGTGGTCATTTTTTGCCAAAAGAAAAATATAGATCAAGGTATCAGTATCGATATCAGGTAATGGTCCATCTTCGACTGATACTTATTGGCCAATACCAAATCGATATTTTATTTTTGACAAAAGTAAGAAAAAAATTGAATCAATCAGTATCAGCCGATACTGAGACTGTATCAGCTGATACTGACTGGCCCTTATCGGCCTAAAATTGATACCGATACCATCCCGATAGCTGTATCAAAATGGTATCAATTCTCGACGAAATTGATACATATCATCAATATTATGATATAGATGACAGCATAGTCTGTAGAGGGTCGGAATGTAAAGGCTTAAATTTTATCAAAATGAGATTGGTTCTCCTTGAGAGCCATCATATGCCTTTCTTGCCATGAAATCTCATCAAAAGCTTACTTCCATGAATTTTGACGCCCTTAAAATTAGTGATAGTAAGCTTTTGACGAGACTTGCAGGCTAAGAGGCAATTCATAAGTGACGTTATGTTAATCCTACAATCATATATCATATATAAAATAAGAGACTTGCCTAGAAGTCCAGCAAAAGCGAGGGGATCACAAGGCACTCCAACTCCTTCTACTGCATACGGCAAGACGTTTCCAAGGTCATCCGAGTATGGTCCGATCACAAACTGAATGAAAGAAAGCAACGGGTTGTTGTAGAAAAACTGGGGCCTTATATATCTGCAAAGAAAGAGATCATGTTGCAGCTTAGTGGTATAAGGTGACTTACTGTAATGTACTCGACCCGAGTGCCAGCACCGGCACTTGGGTCATTCTCAAATCAACAGCCTTGGTAAATGCACTGATATCTTGACCGCTACATCAAGTGATCGTTCACTGATTTGTGTGCTCCTAAATAGCAGTGCAGCTCCGGAGGCTTGACCATTTGGAGGAAAAGAGATTGACCCAAGAGCCATAAGATAGGATTGCTGTCAAAATTGAAGCTACACTAAGAATATTTTGCACCATTTGATAAACCAATTCGTACTCTCTAGATGATTTTTAGAAGACTCACAGAGCATTGTCGCCTCCGTTAAAGCTGCCGTCAGCTACAAAAGCTGTGATCGCGAGAACTAGAGAGGTTAGATACGCACTAGCTGTCCGTGCAACCGGAATATCAAAGAGAGCATTCTTTTTGGGAAGTAGAGACTCGTAGTTATTGATCACACCGAGGCAGCCGGTCCAGTTGGATGGAATAAGAAAGGACGGGCTGAGCTTAACACCGTAGCGAGATGCCGTTGTCCTTGTCGCGATCTGTACAAGATTAAAGTAACGAACATTAGATGCACGAGTATATGCTAAATGAATTTAAGCCGTCTTCATTATACTTGAATAATATTTTGTATAAATCAAGGGTGTCCGTCCGATAAGGGACAATGGTCAGGTCCGACTGGTTGAATCCCACGTGGGGTTCGCCCAGTTTTAAAACCCTTGGATATAAGGGAATCTCGATTCTTACAGTTTCCAATGTCATAGTTCGGCTTCCAAGGGATCTAAAACCAGTTGAATACCATATAAGCTTCAAAGAGTTGGACCTGACATTGTCTAACAGTAAGTAGGAGGTGGAAAACAGATGACGGAAACAATGAGGGAAACGGGTTCTAACAAAAAATATTAAAGGTAATTTCCGAAATGCTTGAAATGAACTCAAGAAATGGGAAGCAAGGAACATAGGTATTTGTGAGGGGAAAGATTCATTGGTCAAATATTGTTCTATGTTTTGTCTAAAAATTTCATCATAAAATGATTTTAACATCAAAACTAACAATTACAGAAATAATAACTATAAGCAAAAAGAAATTGGACATTTTGAGTAATTCTTGGGCCTAAAAAACACAATGTAAAATTCTTACAATGTTGAATTCTGACAAATAAACAGATAACTAAATAATGAATAGAAAAGGCTTGCAAGTCTTTTTCGATATAGGCTCTAAAATCCTATCTCCTTAATATAGATGAGTTAGGGGTTCAAATTTATTATCATACCAAACTTAACACTAATCATAAACATCTCTACTATTATAATGTGAGAAGGGGGAGTTGGGTTGTGTGAGACAAAAGGATTAAATTTTTATAAATTGAGAGGAGAATTATCATTCCACTAGAAATTTCTCTCAAAATCCCAAAAATCTCTCCTACTAGGGTAAATTATTGTCTCTTCGGACTCTTCTCTCAGAACCAACACCCACAGTGATTCTCATTCAGAAATGTTTTTTTCTAGTTCACGTGCATCGTATGCGCATTCTACCTGTAACAATTAATGTAAAGTATAACATAAAAATGTAGGATATATGTTGATTTTGATCCTCATCGATTCAAGACTGTAGGTACCTAAATGCCTAGAATGCAAAGCGAAAAAGTGCATAGTGTGAGGTAATGAGAAAAACCAAGCATCTCCATTTTTAAAGCTCCCATAAAATTTGTCAAAATTTCCCCTTTTACTTATTTACTTATTCTTATTATTATTTATTTTTTGTAAACTTTAGGATGAAATTGCCTGTATGATCATATCAAGTAAAAATTTAGTTTCCTTTCAAAGTATTAGTATATCTTTCTACCTTAATTAAAAGCCAAAAAGGGGTGGATACATCATAATTGAGGGTGGATTAGTCGACAGTCCTTTAGACAATAATTGGATAAAAATTCTCATGTCTTCGAAATGACAAAAACGACTTAAATCATAGGTTTCAACTGCTGCACTTTTCTCTGAATTTTGAGGGTGTATCGTTTTTTTTTTTTTTTATCAGTAAAAGGAGCATTCCATTGCAATCAACACCAGCGAGGAGCTGGGAAAAGATACAAGGAGAAAAAAACTAAAAACAGGAACTGAAGGACAAAAAAAGAAACAGAAACAACAGGGCTCCGGAAGTGAAGCCAGATCCCTCCGACCCGGGAGTTCGGGGAACTAAGCGGGAACGCCATCCGGATCCCAGATCACACCCTTATCCAGGGGAATCCACAAAAACATGAGGTCTCTGACGCTCTTAAGAATCGACCCAAAAGGTCGGCGCTTTCGGTTGAACACCTGGTTGTTCCTTTCAAGCCAGATACCCCAAAGAACCGCTATGGCAGCCACTCTCCAAGAAGCTTGATCAGCGCCGGAAAATTTATGTTCATACCAAGAGACTAGCAGCTGAGGAACCGATTCCGGGATAACCCATCTCATCTCAAAAGACATCAAAATGGAATTCCATATCTTAGAGGCCACTGAGCAATGGATGAAAAGATGGGAAATCGACTCTTCAGTGTTCAAACACATCGGGAGCCTATTGGGGATGTCTTTGCCTCTCTTCACCAACTGGTCGATGGTCAGAATATGACCGAGGATCACCGTCCAACAGAAAAATTTCACCTTCGACGGGCCCGGGACTTTCCAGATGAAGTTCCATTCAACCAATATCATCGGACAGCTAGATAGGCTCCGGTAGAAAGATTTAACCGAGACGATACCATTCTTAGACCCCAGCCAAATGCGAACATCCCTTTGGTGCTGGTTTCTTTTAGCCCTGTACAGAAGGAGTAAAAGACATTGGTACCGCATCATCTCAAAGTCGAAGAGAAATCTTGTAGTAACTATGTTCCAAACGGTAACTCCTCCAATAACATTATACGACTCCGCTAGTGAGGCGCGAGGGAAGGCCGGTACACTGAAGATGCTCGGAAATAAAGACCTCAAGGGGTATAGCTCGATCCACGGATCTTCCCAGAACTGAATACGAGAGCCGTCCCCCAGCTAAAGGAGGTCCACCTAGAAAAGACCATCCAGACTCCACCATGGGTTAAAATTTCGCTCTACCGATACGTATCGTCCGAGCTCCAAAACGATACGTATCGGAAATTCAATGTATCGGACGATACATTGAATGTATCGTCCGGGGCTTCCCATACAAACAGGATGATACAATACATTGACTGTATCGTATCGTCCTAGTCCAATACCGATACTTATCGTCCGATACGCATCGGTATCGGACGATATTTTGACCCATGGACTCCACATATACCTTTCCACCATGTTGAGACCCTTCTAGAGATGGACACATTGATGCCCCAGAAACCTTGCGCCCACCCATATTTTTCAGCCAAAATGTTTAACCAGAGGTTGCTCCTCTCGGACTTGCAACCCGCTCGCCATAACCACTTTCCAAGGAGGCCCATGTTGACCGATCTCAGATTCCGAATATCTAGGCCACCAAAGCATTTAGGCAGGAGGCAGGTCTCCCACCGAACTAGATGATATTTCTTGTCTGCCCTAGAACCCTCCCACAGGAAGTCTCTTTCAATTTTTTCTAACTTTCTAATCACCTCAACGGGACACTGAAAATTGGATATGAGGAAAGTGGGAAGGCTAGAGAGGACTGATTTGACAGGGCACAAGCGACCCCCCGTACTTAGAAGTTTTCCTTTCCATGAGGAGAGTCTCCCTTCAAATCTTCGGACCACCGGGTCCCAAGCACAAGCATTGGGCTTACCCACACCGAGAGGCAGCCCCAAGTAAGAGATCGGGATTGCATCAGTCTCGCGGTGCAGCTCCTGGCCAGGAGCTGAACCAAAAGGCTATCGATGCCGATACTAGTCACCTTAGACTTATGTAAATTAACACGCTGCCCGCTTCATAGATCGTGAGGACATCAGCAAAAACTCGAATCTCGTCCAAACTGGCCCCTACCAAACAGGATCGTATCGTCAGCGTACTGTAAATGAGTAACCACTCGACCAAAAGAGCCAACCGGGATACTCGAAAAGCTTTTTATAGCACAGACATGCTCTAGAAGCCCTCCCAGGGCTTCGCCGATGATGTTGAATAGAAAGGGGGACAACAGATCTCCCTGTCAGAGGCCTCTAGAACTCTTGAAGTAACCAGACGGTGACCCATTAACCAAAACTGAGAACCATGTCGAAGAGTAGCATGCTTTCATCCATCTTCTCCACCTCTCAGAAACCAAATATCCCCAACATATAGTCAAGGCATTCCGAATGGACCCGGTCATAGGCCTTCTTCATGTCAACCTTCCAGATGACGGCTGGAAGCCGCTCAGAATGGGCTGAGTGGATATCCTCCTGAGCCACCGCCACCATATCTATCAGCTGCCTTTTAGGAATAAACGCTCCCTGATTGGGCACGATGATCTTCTCAATAACTGATTTCATTCGGTTGGCCAGGACCTTGGATAAGATTTTAAACAGGCAGTTGATCAAGCTAATGGGATGGAAGTCACGAAGATCCTCAACTCCGTCCTTCTTGGGAATGAGAGCGACAAAAGTGGAATTAAGGCTTCTGCCAACGGAAGCAAAAGAGTGGAACTCGTGGAAGAAAGCCAAAATATCCACTTTAAGGAGCGACTAAAAGCACCTAAAGAACTTCATTGTGACACCAACATGGTCGGGGGATTTAATGCTACCACTGAATTTGATCGCAAGCCACACCTCCGTCTCGTCAAAGGAGGCCTCCAACGTGTCCCGATCCACCTGCGAGAGAGAGGGGAAAGGAACGCCATCCAGCTCCAGCCTGGAGCCACAAAGAGAGAGCGGAAAGGAACGCTATCCAGCTTTGGCCTGGAGCTATAATCTTCCTTACACAAGTTCTCATAAAAATTGACTGTCCTGGATCTAATCTGCTTAGAATCGGTAACCGCCACCCCATCCACCTCAATTCTGCACAAGTGCTTCTTGTTTCTAGCATTGGCCACAGAGTGAAAGAACTTGGTGTTATCGTTCCCTTCTTTCAACCAATGAACCTTAGATTTTTGCT
Organism: Chloranthus sessilifolius; assembly: GCA_021018995.1. Lineage (NCBI taxonomy): Eukaryota > Viridiplantae > Streptophyta > Magnoliopsida > Chloranthales > Chloranthaceae > Chloranthus > Chloranthus sessilifolius. Next base: position 97,441,864 of record CM037592.1, read on the forward strand.
TCCAATAGATCTCTTCCTGGAGACACTTGTCGCTAAACTCCATTTTGAGGTGTAATCTTTCCTCTTTCTCGGTGGCAGATAACCCCCTTGATTCCTCAAGCAAGTCGAGCTCAAAGAGACGCACCATCAGAGTCTCTTTCCACACGTGGGCCAAACCAAAAACCTCCCTGTCCCAAGTTTTGATGCAACCTTTTAGAAACACCAGCATAGAGACGAGCCTAAACGCGACTGAACCTCAGGGGTTCGATTGGTGCCACCACACCGGGACCCTTTCCCTGACACTAGCATTGGAGAGCCAAAGATTCTCGAAACGTAAGGGGGAGGGACCCCTACCCACAGAGTCGCAATGGAGCAACAAAGGGTGATGGTCGGAAACAGCCCGGGCAAGGCCGTGAAGCATAACATTGGGGAACATATCCAGCCAGTCCGAATGAACCAAGACTCTAACCAACCTGCTCAACGAAGCCGAATCTTGAAGGTTGGATCAAGTAAACTGCCCCCCTTTAAAGGCAAGTCCACAAGGGCTCAGTCTTGTATAAATCAATTCAACGCTTTCATATTGGGCCAATCCGGCAGACCACCAAATTTTCGAGAGCCAAGAATGGCGTTGAATTCCCCTCGACACACCACTAACGCCTCAAAGACCAAAACTCAGCTTTGGAGTGAGCATCGGTTGGGCCATAAACGCCCATAAAGGCCCACGCCTTACCATTGTCGCTGTTTTCCAAGACTACCGAGGCCAAGAAGTGCCCAACCTTGTCATCAATTTTGCGGAAGAGGTGAGAATTTCAAGCTACCAAAATGCCTCTAGCTGTGCCAACAGAATCAACACCGATCCACTCCCATCTGTTGCCCCTAGAATAAAAGCCACTTTCGACTGATCATAGGTTCCCCACTTGGTCTCTTGAAGGGTAACCACCGCCGGATTATGAGAAGCTATGATTTGTTTGACACCCGCCTGCTTTTTGGGGTGGCAAGCTCCCCTGACATTCCAAGAAATGATCTTCATAAAAGACACCACTTTTTAGCTCGCCCAAGCAATCAGACCCTTACTGGGGTCCATGTCCCCTCCCGTCCGACATTACCCACTCCAATCTGGCCAGTTCTCTCGGAAGAGATTTTTTTTCCCTCGAGGGAGGTGGAGAAAATTGGAAAGAAAAAGTGGTTCTGAAAATTTTCCTAAGATCGTCATCAGTCACTTTGAACGACATCCCGAGATCTGTACCGAATCAAATAATTTCGTCGAGAAATCCCTAAGAACCCGCTGCAATATTATCATTCATCGGGGCCGAAACCTCGTGGAAAGGAGGAAAGCACTCTTCCCACCGACCAGTATCGCTATGCCTGATGTTCTAATCGGAAGGACACTGCTACAAGAGGAGGACGAAGGAGGCGAGTCATCCAAAGCAGCAAGAAGAGGCGAGAGTGGTTCGGAGTCGGCCAAAGAAAACTCAGCCGAGGAGGAGGCCGAAAAATCCAGCACCATGGGGCAAAGAAGAGGGGCTTTCTGGAGGAAGCCGGGTCGCGTCGGGCCCCCAAATAGAGAGGAGACCCACTGGCGGGGGAAATTCGCTGGAGCCAAACGGAGGTCTGTCCGATGTCAGGGAAGAACCAAGACAACCAACAATAACCCTTAGGAGGCCCGGTCCCAGTAAGGAAAGAGGGTCCAACCGTGTCGACCAAAGAACCGCATCCCCGAGGTCCATAAACCACCTAGCCTTGCAAGAGGAGCCGGATGTGACGTTCTGGAAACAAGGCCCTGACCGAGACATACTCATATCCACTAGCGCGCCATGTGTCCTAGCCAGGACCACTTTAAAAGAATATTCTACATCGAATCCGTCTCCACTTAAAGCAACTGGTCGGTTGCAAGAATTAACTCCCCTTCTCACAAGCTCACATGACCCAATGCCACATGTCGAAACCAGCGCCTCAATGCAAAAAAGTTAAACCCTTCCCAACGAGACCCCTACGCAAAAAGCAACCAGAAGCCTCTAGACTCCGAGAGCACGAGACCAAGGATCAAAATTTCGGCCGAAATGACCGAAATTTCAGTCCAAATTATCGGTTTTGGTCCTCACATAAACAATAATTTGAACCAAAATTTCAGTCATATTTTGTATGGGACTCAAAATTTCGATCGAAAATTTGGCCAAATTATCGGTTTTTAGCCAAAATTTCGGTCCAAATTTTCGGTTTCGGTCATGTTCGAAACCGAAATTTTACCCGATATTTTGATCCTTGCACGAGATTGTTGGATCTCAGCCACCTAGCCTCAAATCAACACGCGTCGACTCAACAGACATCGGGTCAAATCTCAGCGTCCAATTGCCATCCACCAAATCCGAATTTCGACAGGGAGAAGTTCAAAATTTGAAAATCTTCCAAAAGAGGAAGTACGGTCACCTGGAGAGTCGATCGAAACCGTGCGTTGAATCGATGGTTGTAGAAGACTTGAAACCATCCGAGGATCGGACTTCAGCCTGTCATCGCCAACCTCCGCCCTGGAAGGCAACTTGTGAAGGCACCTCCCCTCCACCCCTATGTACGACAACCAATGTTGTCAAATGGCTTAAGCGATGCTAAGCGATTTGGCTCAATTTCGCTTAAGCGAATCGCTTAATCGCTTAAGCCATGGCATACTTTTTCTTTTTTTTTTTTCAAAAAAATAAAATAAAATAAAGTATTCAAGTCTCTAGAAGGAAAAAATAGACATTCTTGCATTTAAAAAAGAAGTTTTACATACTAAATTACTAATATTCAAAATTATAACTTTAATTTTGATACTGAGTACCAGCAATGTACTCTACACATTCATTTCTAACCCATTGTGGTACATCTCCTCCATCATCATCATCACTAGCATTGCCGTCGTCATCGGAATCATCTCCTTCTTCTACATACTCCTCTGTTTCATCTTCGTTCGATCTCACTAGTATGGAATCTATATCATCTGGTTGTCTATCATCTTCTTCTATTATTTCATCTTCTTCATCAATACGCATGTCTTGGCTGCTACTACCTCCACCAACAGTTCGCCTCATGTCTATCATCTTCTTCTCTTATTTTCTGCTTAAGTATTCAAGTCTCTAGAAGGGAAAAATAGACATTCTTGCATTTAAAAAAAAAGATTTACATACTAATGTTTAAAATTATAACTTTAGTTTTGATACTAAGTACCAACAATGCACTCTACACATTCATTTCTAACCCATTGTGGTACATCTCCATCATCATCACTAGCATTGCCGTCGTCATCGGAATTATCTCCTTCTATATACTCTTCTTCCTCTGTTTCGTCTTCATCCGATCTCACTAGTATAGAATTTATATCATCTGACTGACCATATTTTCAACCCGGATCATTCGATTTAGTTTTTAAAGGATCCGGGGTCGAAGATGTAGACATGATTAATTGGTCAATGATGATAGAAAGTAGGAATTAGGAAAAGAAAATTAGAGATTTAAAACTTTTGAAACAAAAATAATAAAACTCAAACCTCCCAAAAGGCTTGCTTGCTTGCTTTATCCAAGTGACTTGATTGATAGAAGACTAGAACTATAAGCTTGGTTCACTCCTGAATCTTGATCCTTGATATTTCCCTTTGAGGCTTTATAACACAAACATTAATATTACTAAGTTTACAACAATTTAATTCACTAAAAAAAAGGATTACAAAGCATATGATAAAATAAAAACTAGACAGGATAGATGGGAGGAGATTGGGAGTAAAGAATGGAGATTAGAGAGGAAGTTGAAGCCAAAATAGTTGTGTGAGGAGTAGAGAACCCAACCCACCCTTTATAGAGGTAATGGGACCTTAAAAAGCAAAAAAAAAAAAAAAAAATTGAAGTGCTTGGAACATTATGCCATCGCATATTGAGTGTGCGATCGCATAAGCCATAAAACATGGCTTATGCCATCGCATACTTTTGTATGCCATCGCACAATGTCAAAATCGCATAAGCCATCATGGCTTATGCGATTTTATGGCTTAAGATGGCATAAGCAATCGCTTAATCGATTAAGCGATCGCTTATGACAACAGTGACGACAACCCATCTTCTTCATCCCAATCGCAGATTTGTCCCTCCTCGAGTTACCCCTCTCCAGAATCATCTGCGTCAAACCCATCAGTGCGAGAGGCACCCCACGGCGACGCGGCAAGCCTCCGAAGGAACACCGGATCTGCAGATGAGTTCCCCTTCGAGCCCAGCCACACCGGATCTACGTCAGGGCTCCTAGGCCGCAAGGCTACTTCGTCCAGTTGGCGGTGGAGGAGCAACCTATCCACCAACTCCACTTCCACGAAGATCCGGATTTCCTGGCCATTGATGCAGACGACACAACTTCTAGGGATCTCCTCCCACTGCTCCGCAGCCACCAAAATCCTGGCGAAACTGGTCTCCCATAAATCGTCGGTACTTCGATCAACTAAGAGTAGGCCGCCACTTCGATCCCCAACTCTTTTGAAGACTCCGGTGGACCAGGCATGCAGCGGGAGCCCGTGTAGGCGTAGCCAGGCCCCACCATCCCATCTGTGAATGTGGAGCTCCCCTTCTTCAGCTTTCCAAGCCTTACATAGTGTGGGCACGCCGTCAATAGTAAACGATTTGGAAGCGCAGATTTTTAGTAAGGACTGAGAGGGATGGCCGCTCCAAGAGACCCCATTTTTTGTTGATCCACTTGTGACTGCTAACCGGCAGGATGTTGTTGGTGAAAGTATGTAAAATGTATCAGTAATCCGGGAGATTAGCTGATAATGACGAAAACTTTGTGCCCGAAAACCCCAAGGGCTCCTCCGGAAAAGGAAGAGCAGCACTCTTATCGTTCCCCATGGGGTTACTTCAGCTAACGCCAAAAATAGGCGTAGGCCTAAAAGGACCACACTTAATGGTGTCAGCGAAGGAGACCCCATGGCGAGTGCCTCTTAGAGGAACATGTGTCAGCCCCACCGAATCAGGCGTCAAACCCGAGGCCTTTCGGAATCTTCTACCAGCGATCAACCACCCTTTTTGCAAGTCTTTCATTTGATCTCCATTAAAGGCAACTTGATCCTTGGAGGATATGTTAGAGAGTCGTTCCTCCGATGGTTTCACGACGATGCCCTTGGCTCTAGTAGAAATACACCCGTATCGATGGCAGACGCTACGTCTACGGAAGTTGACGTTGTGGCAAGCCGCACACACCCAATCTCCAGCCTGGAGAACCAATGCCATATTCCAACTTGATTCTCTGCAACTGTTCAAGATTTCAATCTTAGTGGTGGCATGCCACGTGTCAGTTACGAGCGGCGACACATGGCTTCAGACCATTTTGAGGGGAGAGAGTGAATAGACTTCCAATGGATGCCATTGGCGTAAACAGAAAATATTTCTTATGTTGGTCAAATCGATTCGCCTTTTGCAAGGGCCCATTCTGCCCAACCACAATGCGTAAAATGTGGGAAACTAGGTGCATCGTATTCTCTGAAGGAAAAAAAAAAACAAAAATTAAAGGAAAATATAAAGAGTTAACATGAGATAGGGATGATTTTAAATAAAAAACGGAAGAATTCTACGGATCGAAAATAAGTAAAGTTTCAGGCAAGACTCATCTGAAAATAAGCCTATATAGGCCGGCACTATAACCGTAGATCAAAATCTCGGACGATACAAGATGTAAAGGGCAATACGTTTTCAGTATGGAGCTATCCGAGAGAAATCTATAGTCTGGCATATCGTCCACTCTATATACTTTGTAGTATATTGTTTCGGTATTGGAGCTAACCAAGAGGAATCTATAGTCTCGGGTATCACCCAATCTATCTACTTTTTAGTCCATTGTACCTAATACCCGATGCCAAGATTTTAATCCTTCATTGTAACTCAATATGCCTCAACCAGGATGCATCGTTTCAGGCGAAATTAAAATTGCATATTACCAACCAAACTTGTTTCATCATTTCAAAATTACTCTGAACACAACGAACATGGTAATTACTAAATAACATTATCAAAACTAATCGAAATTAATTATCATCTACTTAAAATTTTCGAAGCAAATTATAGGAAAACAGATACGTATAATTAGTTAAATGGACAAGAAATTGGGAAGATACCTCGGAAACTCCTAGGATGGAAAGGAAGCCGCCAAAGAGAGGGACAACGTTGGCCAGGTAATCATCGAATGTAGCATTCGGCTTAAGGAAGAATCCGCTCATCAAAGCTATTGTACCAAAAGTTGCAACACATAAGACAATTGCACTCACATATCCCCAAGGAGTGCTCAGTTTGGTAGACTCAAATTGGAAATCCATTTCGGACTTCGGTTGTACCATACAAACCTGAAAAAGATTACAGTAATATTCTCCTTCAATAAAAGATCTATATGAAAGAATTACATAATTTGCAATAAGTTATGGAAAAGCAAGTTTTTTTTCATCAAAAGTTGTTTCTTTCTTTTCGCATTTCATCATTATTATCCATGTCGCCTTGTGTCAGCCAATATTACTTGGTTCGTTGGTGCGCTCGGTTCAAATTCGGGTTCGTGGTTTGCCATAACCGAGCGAACCCGATTCACTAGGGGTAGGATTTTTTAGTTAAATATTAGAAGTCGTTGAAAGTAATCATTATTTACTTAAAAAATCAGCCATTTGCTACAGGAAAGAACTCTGGCACAGGTGGTTGGCTCAGTAGTGTTAGATGTTTGAGTCCTCTCTTCCGTGGGGTTCTTTTCGAGCGCCTAGTTGAAAAAAAAAAAAAAAAAAAAAACTTTTAAATGGCTGGTTCGCTTAGTAGCAGCGAACCAGACCGAGCAGAAGCACAAACAGGCTTGCAGTTCAGTCCACGGAGCGAACTGGGCAACCCTGGTCTCAGCTATCTGGGGTCAGCTTTTTGAGTCCTATTTTTCAACTTAGTTGTGTTGAGATCAACTGTAACAGCGACTTTCTCTTATTAAAAAATGGATTAATGAGGTTTCGTCTAGATCAATGGATACACCACCAAAAAATTGTAAGTTTATGGCACATGTGCACACCTCTTTGACCAATCCAAGTTGTCCATGTGACAGGATACCGAGTGAACTGATGTTAGCATAAAAAGGGTGCCCACCAGAGGATTTGAACCATTTGATCGGAGCAATTTATTCGAACCATTCACGAGTTCGCATCATATCCAACTACTTGGACGAAGTGAACTAGTAGAAAATGTGCCACGTGGCCTAAAAGTATGCCATTGAGGGTACCACCCTCTGAAAAAATATGTAATAATCTTTGACTGGCTATTACATGTAAAAAGTTAGCATTCACAAATATCAGGGCACCTAACATATGTCAATTTCAGCTTCTGACCGTGAGAGATCGCCTTCAATAGATATAATCTATTGAAGGTAGTGATACCTCATTAATCCTAAGCCCTAAACAGAAATGGATCAATGGGGCTCAGATATCTGTAAATTTCAGCTTCTGAGGTGAGAGATCGACTTTGGTAGATATAATCTATTGAAATCAGTGATAGCCCATTAATCCATTTCTGTTTAGGCCTGAACTCTGGGTCACTAATATCGTAGAAATTAATGCATTTGTGGTCTATAAATACCTGCTTTGTTATCTCATTTGCTTCCTCTTGCATGAACCAGATAACTACTTCTCGGCCCGCTGCCTCAGAGAGCTTCTTTTCCAATTTGGGCATGACTTCTTGAATGGGTTTCCTCAGATTTCCGATAAAAATTCCTCCATCACCAAATCTCCGAACATCGACAGCGAAGAATGTATCAAACCCAAAGCAGCTCTTCAACTACAAATACATAGAATATATAAATTTCAACACATCTTTTCTATTTCATCTTCAGTTTCATTACTCGATGAATAATAGCGTGCAGATAAATAATTGATGAAGATTACCCAGTCCTGCTGCTACATGTTGAATGGTTAAGTAGTTCAAATTTATCACTGATCAGATGATCTCCATCATAGTAGCAAAATTCTCTGGTTTTTTTAAGAAGTTTCGTTTGAATCACAAAATTTGCTCGAACACATTTTTCGTGAATTCATCGCTAATTATTGAAAATTTTGGGTATTTTTATACTGTGTATGAACTTGGTGATTAAATTGTGAATTTTACATCTAAATTATAATTTTTTTTTAAAAAGGGTAATCTTCGCTATTAATCAACTTTAGTAAACGGATCTTTATAAGTCCCTAGTTTAAACTTTTACTTTGGCTTTTACTTTTAAAATCCAATTAAGTGAATCAGGATTTTTAAATAAAAATTCTAAGTGCCTTAATTTTCCAATTCATATTTTCCAAATTTTCTCCTAATTTCAGCCATCTTTTTTTTTTCTGAATTATGCCAATATTTTCCTGAATCACGAATTTTTGCCCTCAGCAGGACAATTCCCATCTCCCGCTTGGTGACTATGATATCAACCAACTGATCAATCATCAATGGAATTGTTTGTGAACCATTGGCCATGCTTCTTTACAAACCATCCACATTTAGACCATGAATCGACGATTAAGAACTTCTTTATCCTTGAGAGGTTGCTGAAAATTTTAACTGCCCACCTTTGTCACAAAACTCTCCGAATTAATTAAAATTTTAGGAAAATTCTCCGAATAGGTGGTCTGCCGAACTTTTTGCCAAACATTCACTTGATTCGATTCTCTGATTTTGTCTCATTTTGTTTGAGTTTTTATCATTGTGATACATGCTTTAATTATACTTCGTATTATTTGTTACGACTATAAACTTTTAAGGATTATGTAGTACACTTATTTTATTATTCAAAGATATCGATTTTAACTTTAAGTAGTTTAAAATGTTAGAAGTTCCTATTTTGGTGGCGATCACTATGGTCAAACCTGTTGACCGGTGAATGGTATAAGATCAACCTTGAGATATACAATTGCTAATCACACTACAATTAGCAATTTCAGTCCTTAATGGGATAGGACTCTTTGGCTATAAATATAAGGGGTGCCTGGTCCCAACGATAGCTTGACAGAATTCAATCCTCCCTATTGGCGGCAGCATCCCCATTGTGCTAGGAGACATTGAACGCGAGAACATCGCTGAAGATCGGCAACCAACCATCAATGGCTAACGCTCAAGGTGCGCATATTTATAGGTTATAAATTTATTGTTTTTGATTGATTGTGCGCCTAGATCTTTAGGCTTAATTTTGGATGGTCGGATCGTCAGATCCATTTAGATTCCATCAATTGGTATCAGAGCCATGATTAGCGTTATGATCGGTCAAAGCTTTAAAATGAATTTTTTTTTTTTTTTTTTTTTTTAATGGCTGTTTTATTAAAAACAGAAAAACAAAAAAAAAAAATTGGTCCAGCACCGATCGCTGGCTGTTTTTTTTTTTTTACAAAAAAAAAAAAAAGAGGTTGCCTGTAGGGGATTTTCCGGCCACCGGACCGGCACCAGCCGACGTCCGACACCGGGGACGACCGGCGGCGCACCGAACCGTCGGTGCCGGTCACTGGCTGGGTCGCGGGTAAGCCCCTAAGGGCTGCTGTTGCTGCAAATCAAAACAAAAAAAAAAAAAAAAAAAACAAAATTTGGGTTTTTTTTTGGCCGAAGGTCCGGCCATCATAAAATATATTTTAATTATTTATTATTATTTTCATAATCCACCCAATTTATTTAAAAATTAATTTCCCGATTCTTTCTCAAATTTATCCCAATTAAACAGAACCTAACACCAAGGTATCAAAAATAGGCCGATGGACCAATACGCATCAGTGTCTACGGGCCCATTTCGGCCTATACGTCTCGGTTTGGACCGATAATTTCACTTTTTTTTTTTTTTAATATAAATTGGCCGATTCGCAACGGCTGATTCATATCTGCCAATTCGTATCGGCCTCTGGCAAACCGATACCCGAGACGGATGCCGCTATTGATACCTTGCCTAACACCCCACCAAATGATTGTTGAATCCGAACTTGCTTACTATGCTTCCCACATCAATTGGCAAGAATACTACTACAAAACTAGAAATTAGTTTACCTTGTTGAGATCCAATGCCTTGAAAGCCTCCTCTGCTTTCTCCAACCTCTCTTTCTCTCTCGCCAAACTGTCGCGAACAACGTTCGATAACAATTTGGCGATAGGATTACCGTCCGACTCGCGATCAAGCTCCTTGAGTTTCCGATCAGCCCTCTTCTTCTCGAGCTTTATCGCGGCTTCTATTGATGGATTCCCCATGAACTTCTTGAACTCCTCATCCGCCTTCCAATCAACTTCCTGCTGTTGGGTTTTCTTCTCTGATTCACCATTTTCAACCCCTCGAACTCCGAGTGCAAATTCTTGCTTCTTGTTGCCGCGATCACTCTCGGAAACTACGGCGATGCCCGAAGAAGAAGAAGAAGATGGAGATGGTTCTTGTTCTGGGTCTTCCTTAGCAGAGAATTTTGGGTGCTTTCTTGGTGGGTTTTTGAGAGAGAGGGGGAGGGAGAGTTTGTGATCACTGGTTTTTCCAAGTGGGTGTTTTGAGCGGAAGAGTTTTTGAGTTGGAGATTTGTTGAGAGCCAGTGAAGTAGAAGTGAGGAAGCAGAGAGATGAGATGGCCATTGGGGGAAGTGGAAGTGGTTTAGAGGTGGTACAGAATCCATGGATTTGGTGTCAGAGAAAGAATTTGGATTGGAGAAGAAGATGAATCTAGAAATGTGGAGAATCAATCTAGAAATGTGGAGAATTGGTACAGGTGGCCGAGTGTTGTGGAAGTGTGGAACTGATAAGATATTGTGGGGCCCTGAGGGGTGGTGCCTGTTGGTGGGCTTCTTTTAACTGGGTCAGCTTGACCCAACCCATGTTTTGGGTTGGGATAGGGATGCAAATCATAAGCTTTGAAACAAACAACGAGGATCAAAATTCCGGATTCTGTTTCGGTTTCAGTGGGGACCGAAACCGAAATTTCGGCCAAAATCTTCATACAGTGCCGAAAATACCAAAACTTTAAGTTTTTGTTTCGGTTCCGGCGGGGACAGAAACTAAAATTTTGGACCAAAATTTCGGGCATTTCAACCGGAATTTTGATCCTTGTTGAACAACGAAACCGAACCGAAAACCGAGGGTCCTGAATCGGACTGAACCATACCGAAAATCGACTGAAACCAAACCAAACCCCAATTTGGTTCGGTTTTGGTTTAGGGTGGCAAAAACCGAAAACCGTGGGGGTAGGATGAGTAAATCGAAAAAATCAAAAAAATACATTAAAAGTAGGTAAAATACTCACACCGAACTAAACCGAACCTAATCGGTTTTGGTTTCAGAAAAAAAAATATATACCGAACTGAACCCAATGGGTTTCGGTTCAGTTTCAGTTTGGGGTGTACCGAACCGAAAACCAAAAAATTCGGGTTCGATTCAGTACACCGAACTTGCATCCCTAGGTTGGGGTGGGGTTTGGGTGCACCAAAGGGTTGGGTTGGTTCGGGAGCCAAAGGGCGGTTTGAGTAACCAAATGGGTTTTTTAGACTCTTATCGGGTTAGGTCAAATTCAAAATCTCAACCTATTACCTAGATAGGCCACGTTTCGCTTAGCCCCAAACCGAACCCGAACCTGAACCCAACCCGATGGTTGTTTGTTATGATGGCCAGTGACCGACATTTTAAACGCATTATAATCTTGCGCTATTATGTTATGCTTTTGATCTTACACCATTAAAGTGAGCTACACTATCAAAATTTCGGTTTCGGACATGATCGAAATCGAAACCGAAACCGAAATCCGAAAATTTGACCGAAATTTTGATCCCCATACAAAAGTGACCGAAATTTCACTTCGGTGGAGACGGAAACTGATAGTTTGGACCGAAATTTCAGTCATATCAGCTGAAATTTTGATCCTTGCATCCAATTGACAATCCATCATTGAAACACGGCTCAGTAAAAAATCAAGCCTATAAGTGAATGTGAACCATCCGTTTGGTCAACTTTAATATGATCCACTGAAAATAAGGACAGATGATACTTGAGTGGACGATTGACTCGTTAAAATCTCCCACCGAGTGTAAATTTTGGCCCCATATCTCTTCAATGAATGATTTATCACTTTGACAGATATGGGTTACTCACATCTTAAACCGTTAATAGCGGAAGATCATTTAAATGATGGTCGCGAGAGTCGAGTCCTTTTTTTATGTATATTTATTTTCTGGGCCCAAATCTCCTGGCCATGGTTCAAAATTTTGATCAAAACGCATTGGTTTCAGTGGAGGCCGAAACGAAAACTCCAAGTTTTCGCCGAAATTACCATAGCATCAAATCATCAACCAATAATTTGGTGATTAACAAAATATCGGCCAATATTTTGCTATTTTGGTAATTTGATTTTTTTTTTCTTTTTAAAAAGGACACTGAAATTTCAGAAATTTCAAATTTTCAGTTTTAGGCAAGACTGAAATCGAAACAAAAACCGAAATTTTGATCCTTACTCCTGACCGTCAGTTAAATACCATCAATAGCTTATCATGTGAGTGATCCCCATGGACCGATCGTCGAAGTGATAGACCATAGATCGACATACAATGACCCAAAAATGGTGTTATAGGAAAATTTAATCCATCTGATCTGTGGACTTTGATATCAACAACTGTTGTTTTCATTTTTAATGGTTGATTTTAAAGTTTATCAATCAGATGGTTCACATCCACTTATAGGCATATTTCTTTGGGCTGAAACATGCTCCAAAGGTGAATTGACACTTGGACAATTTAGATGGATCATAATGTTCGCCACATAGCATAATGATGATCACACTTTAATAGTGTAAGATTAAACGTTTTTTTTAATGGTATTAGATCATTTAAACACGAGCCATTATCCCTTATTTTTCAGGGCAAACGATTAACACTTAACAGGTCCCAGTCAGGTTTTAAAATGGTTAACAAGTTGACCTAGTCCAGTTTTTGGATTGGGTGGGGTTTGGGTGCCACCAAAGGTTGGACCATTTCAAGGGCCGAAGGGTCTAGAGCAGTTGGACCAAATTCGCCGACTTGTTGAAAAAAGTCGTGAATAATATGCAAATTTTGAAAAAAATGAATAAAATCCTAATTAAATTCCCAAATAAAATCTGAATTATTTGGAATTCCCAAATAAAATCCAAAATTTCCGAATAATTCGCAAGTTTTACGAAGTTTATACAAATTAACAACTTTTTCCCGAATTATTCCCGATTTTGGTCACGAACCTTTTTTCCCCGAAGTCTAACCGTATTTTTTAGAATTTTTTCCAACCCGATTTATTCCCAAACCCGACTTGGTCAATATGGTCTAGGGTAGGGGTGCAAATGGGCTGTGCTGACCTAACAGGTGTTGTAGGCCAAACTTGCTTAAAACCTCGACCTATTGGGTCGAGTTGGGTCGAAAATTGAGAGCCTATTGTCTAAATGGACCTGATTCTCCTAACCGTCATTTAAACACCAAAATATTGTTTAAATGATTTTATACCATCAATAGTTTAAGATCAAAGTGAATTGTACCGTCAAAGTGACAGATCAAAAACTGATGTGCAACCAGCACAAAAATGGTGTTTTAGGGAGATTCAAATCATCTGTTCATTATAATATAAATCATTGTTTTTAGTTTTAACGATTGATATTAAAGGGAAATTTGTACTTTCAGCTCTATAATATTGCTTATTTGCAAAAACGGCCCTATAGTTTCAATCTTTGTGCAAAAGGCCAGCTCCAAGCCAAGCCAAGCCCTTTCCATGTTAGCACCGACTTTGAAATGTCTCAAATACCCTTGTGTTTTAAAATTCTTTATATTTTTAATCTGTTAAAAGCTTTTTACTTTTTACTTTTCACTATTTCTGTTGGATTAACCAAGAGAGCGGCAACGAAGCGACATTAATTTTTCAAGTATTTTTTTTGCTTTTTATTAAAATTTTGTACTTCACTGTCATTTTATTATAATCCACTATAATACCGCTATCTTAACATAGCGAAACGCTACCCTAAGATAGCGGAACGCTACCTTGCCGCTATTTTAGCATAGCGATCCGCTACATTACCGCTATCTTATCGTAGCGGAACGCTACCTTAAGATAGCCGAACACTACGATAAGATAGCGTTCCGCTACGATAAGATAGCGGTAACGTAGCAGAACGCTACTCTAAGATAGCGGCAAGGTAGCGTTCCGCTATCTTAGCGTAGCGGTAAGGTAGTGGCTAATTTTAAAAATTATTTGTTTAATTACTTAGATATTTTTATGATTTATGCAGTTATCACTCTCTTATTGTAAGATGTCTAAGCAAATAAAGGCCTACAGAAAATATACAGGAGTTAGTGTTAAAAATTTTACATATATTGTAGCGAGGAAATGAAGAGGATACTAGATGGATCAATTTTCGATCGTCTATTTAATATTTCAGAGAATTTAGTATTTATTTGACACTTCGTTGACGCGATATTGAGCTTTTGGGTCAAAGATAATATTTTTAAAGTGAAGAACACCAAGCTGTTTCTGGATGGGGCCGATATATCATTAATTTTATGCCTTAATATGTTAGCAGGTTCTGAGACTGAGCATGTGACTATAACAAAGGGAGAAACCATTCAATACAAATTCTTCCAGGGGCAGCCGCCTAAAAGGTCTCGTATTGAAGAAATTGTTAATAGCACTAATCTCTCCAACGATGAATTTTTAAAATTATCGTTGTTGTTTCTCGTATGTTCATTCTTACTTCCGGACACATACGAGGAAGTGGATAGCAATTACCTGAACTTAGTCGATAACCTCGAAAAATTCAACAAATATTCGTGGGGGTTGGTGGTTCACAAAAATTTAGTTGACTGCATATGTAAAGCGATAGTCAGAAGAGAAACGATAAATGTGTCGCCAAAAGGGTAATATAACATCTACGGGTGCACTATCGCCTTACAAATTTGGGCGTTGGAGCACTTTCCAGAAGTCCACCCCGCTCATACTCAGCTGAAAAGTCTCTTTCCGAGACTGTTGAAATGAGAAGCAATGAAATTCAGTCGAAATCTAAATCATTATCGAGAAAAAATTCTTAACTTTCTTGTTATCGTCAACCTCGATGTTAAGTAACACAAATTACAATATCGATCAGTTCGGCTCTTTTCAGGCAAAGAGATAGAAAAGAGAACAAGAACATCGGACCCAAAAAAAGCGAAAGAGGTACATAATTATTATAATGAGGATAATGACGATGATAACAGTGACGATAATGACGATTACGAAGTCGTTTTACGTCACCAAGAAAAATCAAAGGGGAAATAATCAGAAAGTATGCAGCAGTCAATAAGAGAACAGCCGACTAGGCATCCCCAACTTATAAACGAAGTAACGGAGTTTCGGAAAGATTGTTCGTCTCTACGGATAGCAGTTAGAAAAATGAAAGGCGATTTCAATCGCGCCTTCGCTATTTTAAAAGGACAGGCGATACAAATTGAGCAGCTCGGAAGAAAAAAGAAAACCTTACATGCAAAAGTAGAGTGTTTAAAAGATTAAGTAGCTTACTTGAAAAGTGAAAATACTGCTATGAAGAACGATCTTGCGACAGTAAAATCTCATTTATCAAAGGTATATACTAACTTAAAATATAAAATTTTTTTTAAAAAAATTTTATATCATTATTTTTATTTCGTCACTGACACTAATAATAGTAAAACTATATTAAATATTATTTTTAGACACTTAAAAAGCTCTCCGCTATCTTAAAATATATATCCGCAACTTACGATAATGGATCGCTATCCTAAGATAGCGGATCGCTATCCTAAGTTAGCCAATCGCTATCCTAAGATAGCCAATCGCTATCCTAAGATAGCGGTATGATAGCAGATAGTGAAAAATTAATTAAACTTCTATTTTTGTAATGATATAAGATGAAATGCTATCTTCGGTGCGCTTTGATACTTTTATTACCCCCAAGTGCCCTCCCTCTTATCAATTTGTCGTTGAGCCCTCTATACCTAAGCCTTCTCCTACTCAACCCTCTGCACCCCAACCTTCTGTACCCTCTACCACTCAACACTCTGCACCCCAACCTAAGCCTTCTACCACTCAAACCTCTACACCCCAACCTTCTGTACCCTCTACGACACAACCCTCTGCACCTCAATCTAAGCCTTCTACCACTCAACCCTCTGCACCCTAACCTTCTCTATCCTCTTTACGTAAGCCTTCTACCACTCAACTTTCTGCACCACAATCCTCTCCATCCAAACCTTCCTCCTCTCATCCCACTACACTCCAACCATCGGTCGACAAAGTGGTTAAAGCTCTAGTAACCCAGCCTACTTACGAGTTGCAGCCGGCATCACTTAAATCACTACTAGTAAAACTTTCTGCGTCAAAGAATAAGGTCGACTTAGAAAAGAAGGGTACGAGATAGGAGTTGCGAGCATGAAAGAAAAGAAAGATGTTAACTAAGAAAGAATGTGTAAAACGACAAAGAGTGGTCGTCGTTGAAAAAGAAGAAGAAGAAGAGCCACAGTCCATGAAACATAAATTTATGCTCAGTATGTGGAATTAGCCTGCGGAAGACGATCTTGCGCTTGTGAATACTATCTCTAGTGTCGACGTCACCGTAGAGAACTTAAGGGTTCTCAAAGGAAGGGGGTAGGTTGACAATGAAGTGATGGACGCAAACTTCAAAGTCTTAGAGAGTAACAAAGACTGTTTACGGAAATGGCGGACAAGAGCTTCTTTGCATCAGCTTTGGCCCTGACATGTATCAATTATTTTATTTAGTTATCTGCCTTTATTTATTTACGTAATTCGTGCCTTTCAATTAATGAATTATTCTAATAATCAATTACAGACCTTTATTATAGCGGACCACTCAAAATTTAATAAATTTGTGGCTGAAGAAAATCTAGAGCCACTCAATGACTTAAATAAATGGGAGGCGTACTATGACAAGTGGAATGTTCGTCACTAGTGCAAATCGTTTGAGGTCCTGTTTAAGAGTACGACACGCAGTATTAAGGCTTTCGATTGTGGGACGGTAAGTTTTTTTTTAGATTACATTAACATTTTTCATATTTCTTAATAAACACAATACTAATTAGATCTTCGGTTACACACAGATTTATTTTCCAATACATAGCGAGAGACATCAACATTGAGCGTTAGCTATTGTGTCTCTACTGAACCGTACTATGAAGTTGATAGACCTGGCCAACCCAGAGTCTTCAAGGAAGTTCGAATCACACAAAGAAAATTTGTTACATCACCTACCGCGAGTTCTTCACACTGTCGGATTGAGTTTTGCTTTCGATCAATCATGACAGCTAACGGTGATGGACGATGTCGATCTTTCACGCCAACACAACGGTTGGAACTGTGGTGTTTTTGTATTGAAGTATATTGAATACTTTTTCGAACGACGAAAAATAGATTTCAACGAGAAAAATATGCTGCAATTTTGAGCCGAAATCGGATATTCCTGTGCACATTTGGAAAAATAACCGAGTAGTTATTTTTCTTTTACTTATATATTTTTGTGTAAATTTTGTGTAAATTTTTCTTTTATATATTTTTGTGTAAATTTTTCTGTGTAAATTTTTGTGTCGATTTTCTTTCACTTGTATATTCGTCCATATATTTTTTTGAATTTTTTTACCCTTGCACCTGATGCCAACTCATCTTGAGTTGGGATCTCTAGGTTCTGGATTCTCCAAATGTTTGGCCCGACTTTAAGGTGCATTTACTCTAAAATTTCAAACAACGATACTTTATTACCAACTTGGAATCATATGATGCAAATCATTTTTTACCCTTATCTATTTGTCACACAATTGACCTTGTACACACAATGTTGACCTTGCACATAATATAAAAGAAAGACATTTTGGGAACCTGTTTCATGTGGAAAAAAATTCATCTATGCCATCCGAAAGCCATGAATGTTAAACCATTCATGGTGTGAGATCATTTAAACACCATTTTGGTATTTAAATGAATGTTAAAAGAGTCAATTGGAATCTTTATTTAAATGCACCAGACTCTCTTGACTATCATTTAAACACTAAAATGGTGTTTAAATGATCTTACACCTTTAATGAGTTAAGATGCGGGGTGATCTGTACCGTCAAAGTGATAGATCATAGATTAAAGTGTAACATGCCCAAAAATAGTGTTTTAAGGGTAATAATTCGACAAGATTAAAAATAACAGGTTTCATATTCTAACAAATTTATATGAACAGCGGTGATGTCCGTATTAGTTATAATTTTTACACCGTAATGGTCGAACTTCGCCTTTAGATCTTATCCTCCTTTTTTTCGGGCGACCGGCTTAACATATCCTATGCGAAAGCAAAACTTCAATGTCTTCCCTTAGAATGGTCCATTGGAGCTTATTAACGGTCGAAACAAAATATTCCTTATAAGTTTCCCTAAATAAGGCACTGATAAACTAATGCTCACAAAACTGAGGAATCTCTTTATCCCTATTCCTGCGCGATAATGTAGCGATCGCATGCGCACATGGTAATCCAAGGATAGCCCAACGTCTGTATGTGCACGTTCGTTTATCTAGATCGACACTATGAGTATATTGCCTCCGTTTAACTTGAAATATATCGCGACCATAGGGAACGACGTTCTTTCGACGGGTCCACCCTGAATTTTGTGTTAGGTGCTCTTCTGCCATCAGTGTCAACACATATATCATTTTATTTCCTTCTTCCTGACACTGGAGGTAGAATTTGACTATCTTCATGCGAATGATTTCTAGTATTGTCACGATCGATTCCTCTCTGGCTATCTTCAACACACTATTAATACTTTCTGCTATATTTGTTGTCAGCATATCATAACGCTTTCCTGAAAAATATGCGCGCGTTCAAAAATGGTCACCAACTTTTTTAATCAATGTAATACATTCCGAGGGGGCTCATCTTCTATTTTTCGTAAAATTCTTTTAAATTTTACTTCCGAGAATGCACGGACAGTAATTCAAAACAACAGTCGGGAGATTGTATCTTTATATATATATAAAAGATTCAAAGCTAGGTGTCACATACAATAGTTGTGAAAGGCATATAGCTGTGAAAGGCGTTAGGAAAAATATTATGTACAACTTCCATCAACCCCTTCTGTCGGTCTGATATTAATACAAACTGCTCTTGAAATCCTTCGATTACGCGTCTCCCTAATAGATCAAGGAACCATGTCCAATGATCTTCATTTTCTTTGGATACAACGCCAAACACTATAGGAAATAAATGTCTATTCTCGTCCATCCCCGTAGCTATTAGCAACACTTATTTATATCGTCTGTGCAAATGTGTCCCATCTACCGCAATTATCCTTCGCAAAGTATTATGGAAGCTCCTAATGTAAGGTCTAAATGCTATGAATAACCTCTGAAAGGCATTATTAGGCTCGCGACACAATTCGGTCTGTACGTCTGGATCAACCCTCTGTAATTCAGCGACATAGGACGGTAACATTTTAAATTGCTCCTTCCAGCTACCTCAGATATCATTCAACACCATTTCTTTCCTTCTCCATGCTTTCTAATAGCTTACTGTTACACCGTATTTTTTTCAATATAAAAAATTATTGAAGTAGGGCTTTCGTTAAAGCCTTTTAACAATTTATCCCTCACGAAGGAAGCTATCCACGATGTCGTACACTGGTGATGTCCTCTTTCGAAAGCTGACATTTCACACGTATATTCCGGGCAGAAAGTCTTCACGACAAATGTGTCCACACCGACCAATTTTGATGCATGTATTTGCCAAACATACCATACTTCAACACACCTTGCTGTAAATTGAAGAAGACTAGTTTTTATTGGTTTAATTTAAAAATTATTTGTCATGACAAACTCTTTAAGAGCTTTTTGAAATAATTTTTTATTTCTGAATGCCTGACCAACAGTTAATGCCCCCTTCATATAGTTCTTCATCATCTGAATCCATATACTCGTCCTCTGAGTCATTAAGATCATAGACTTCATCCACCAGAGGTTGATCAATTCCCCTATTAGTATCAACAAGCGACGTGGGCGACGACTGTGCTTCATTATTTTCAGGGTCACTATCACCGTTATCGACTGGATGATTATTACGCGATTGAGATTGAGTCCGTCGAGGAACGTTTGGTTGAAGTGCAGCTATTTGGGTTGAGGTTGACAGAGGTGGGAATGTTTGAGGTGCGAGAGGCGGTTCTGTTGAAGGCTTGATTATCATTTGCTCCGAAGCTATTGGTTCGGAAGGCCATTGATATGGGCTAAGGCCTCCTAAAAACGTTTCCCACTGATTCCAGTCAAATGTATTGTTTATCGATTCGAAGTTGAGCTGAGATGTATCATACATCGGATTCATTTGAGGACAATATCCTTGATCTTCATTGTCTTCTCTCATTCAAATGTCTGAAGAAGGTTGCTCCAGAAGCCTATGGTAGGGGCGAAATCTTATATTTATATTTCTATCATCGTCAACTATCATCGGTATATCGAAGTTCTCATCTTCAAATCGTATTCATTGATTTTCAATCGAATGTTCTGGTTCTACACTAGCATCACCTCCTAATCTGACGTTTTCCTCAGTTTCTTTATCATCTTCGTTTGTTTCCTGCTGGAACGGTTGAAATGTTTCACTAGACGATAAAATTTCCATCACAGAAGTTGCTAATGATTTTCTGATATAAGCATTTATCACACCATTACCAATACGATATGCTTTAAATAAGTTCACAAGATCATCGGAGTCGGACAATTCGGAAAACACTAACTCCTTTCCTATGCGCAAATAAATCGATAGTGTAATCGAATGTTCTTCCGGTCGAGTCCTACTGACATTGTACATTTTCTGCTTAAATTGATCAAACGATATCTTCTCTCTAACAACGACAATCTTTCGATGTCCACCGTTGTAAGTATTATCGCCAACTCGGACGCCATCAAAATGATAATGAAAAGAAACATTCATTTCACCATAAAATATAAAAAATAATTAATATTAAATCAAACTAATATCTTTATATATTTCAGTTATGTAGCGATTATTACCCTAAGATAGCGGGTCACTATCTTAAGGTAGCGACCGCTACCTTATGTTAGCGGTGCTATCTTAAGATAGCGATCCGCTACCATAAGATAGCGGCACTAACTTAAGTTAGTGATATGCTACTTTAAGATAGCGGCGCGCTATCATAAGATAGTGGATATGACCATTCTTTTCTTAACTTATAATTTTTTATAACTATTATAAAAAACGCTATCTTATTAGTGCTTGTTGTGTTGCAGCTTACAGTGTGGTTTGTACTGATATAAACAAAGCTGACTATTTAAAATTTTTATATAAGAGGAGAATTCTAATATCAAGAATAATTCTCATATATATATATAAAGAACGCATTTATGTGTGCTGACATGGAAAGGGCTTGGCTTGGAGTTGGCCTTTTGCATAAAGATTGAAACTATAGGATCATTTTTGCGAATAAGCAAAATTATAGGGCTGAAAGTGTAAATTTTCGGATATTAAACTTCGGATGATTCACATCCACTTATAAGTATATGTTCTAATGATAGATTGCCACTTAAACAATTTAAATTGATCAAAGATGTTCACCACATGGCATAATGATAATCACACTTCAATGATGTGAGATTAAAGGTATAACTTTAATGGTATAAGCAAGGTAACAAAATCGGTATTGGTCTCGGGTATTGGTTTTTCCGAGGACCGATACGACTCAGCCGATATATATCGGCCGATACTGATACGTATCGGCCTATATATATATATATATATATATATATATATATATATATATATATATATATATATATATATATATATATTTTTTTTTTTAAAAAAAAAAGCTATATCTCAACCGAAACCGAGACGTATCAACCAATACGGTATTTGATACTCGAGTTGGGATACTGATATGTATCGGTTTGCCGAAAAACCGATACGTATCAGTATTGGCTAATTTTTAACACCTTGGGTATAATAAGATCATTTATACATGGTGTTTAAATGCCCGTCAAGGCCCTTATCCCTCTAAATAGGTCGGTTTTAGATCAGCCACAAACCCAACCTAATCCGACCCCATTTATTGACAAATAAAATTAGGGTTTAGAAGAATCTCAACTGATTTAGCTTGACCCAGATGAGTTTTTGGGCTTGGGTGGAGCTTAAGGCTCTGTTTGGGATTGCTCTTTGGAGCCAAAGAGCAGCCCGCTTAAAAGAGTATGTTTAAATTGCTCTTTTAAATAGAACTAGGCTATGTTTGGGTTAGCTCTTATAAGAGTAGAAGCAACTCTTTGTCTGCTCTCTGTCAGAGTAGATAAAATCTATTTTGGGATAGAGTAGGCATAGAGCAGTTTTATCACTTAAAACAGCTCCCCGCCATAGCAAATGAGGCGAGGAGTTGTGTTACCAAATGTAAAAATAGTTCTCCGTCGGAGCCAAAAAGTGAAAGAGTTGCTCTATGCCCCAAAAGAGCTAACCCAAACGTAGCCTAAATTCAACTCTTTTACTCTCCGAAAGAGCTAAGAATATTCACAACTAAAGTGTTCCCATACTAAAGTGCTCTACACCAGAGCAGAGAACTGCTCTTTGCCTATAAAGAGCAATCCCAAACACAGCCTAAATATACCAAATGGTTGGATTGGGTTCAAGGGCGAAAGGGTCATGTAGACTGGGTGGTGTAAAGGATTTGTGTTGATCTAACACAGTTTTTAGACTTGACCTGCTCTAGGTCAGTTCGGATTAAAACCTTGACTTATTAGGTCGGGTTAAAACCTCGACTTATTGGATCACCCAGGTTGAAAATCTCGACCTGTTACCTAAATAGGGGGTTAGCCCAAAAGTCTACCTGATCCCTGAACTAGTACGTAGTGCTTAGCATTGTATTTTTATATGAGAAATGGGACTATGGGTTTTGAATATACAACATAAACTGTGTGGTTTAACTCCAGATCACAAGCTATGTGGCACGTGATCATGAGTTACATCCATCTTCTAAAAGGGTTCACCAATTTTTTTTGGGGTTTAGAAATTTTCTTTTTTATCCTTCAAATCATAAATTAAAGTTTTCAATCTTCCGCAAATATTTAGTGCATTCAAATTTTAGACCTTTGACCGACTTTTCAATATGGTTGATAATTACCTTTTTTTAATACCTGATGATCCACCTTGAGCAAGTCGGCATGACACCCGATCCCTTGGTTGGGTGCCACGTGCCACCCACCCAATCCCCGAGCCTCTTGTTACGCCGGTATGACACATGATCCCTTGGTTGGGTGCCACGTGTCGCCCACCCGATCCTCCGAGCCGCTTTTTACGCGTACATTTATTTTTATGTACTAATAGGTTGACTCAAACCAACTTTTGGGGTAGATGGGTTTGGGTAAAAGGGTTGCGTCATGTTTACGGGGCCAAAGGCATGGTTCTCAACTCAAAATTCAGGAAAAAAAATCGGAAAAGCGTAAAAAAAAATCAAGATGCATTTGATAAAAAGTAATGGAAATATTTAAAAATCTTAAAAATCCAATATTGTTTTTGAAAAAAAATAGAAAAAATTTCAGAAAAATCATAAAAAACGTGTTTAAAACATAAAAATCATGATTTTTAAAAAATTACAAGTGTTTTAAAAAAATGCTTTTTAAACATGTTTCCGATATTTCATGAAAAAAATGTATTTTAAACGTGTTTTTTTTTGCAACTATGGCCGACTGGGTCTAGGATAGACCTAGGGTTTGGAAACACATTGGGTTGATCCGATGAATTTTTTAGAGCCAACCAACTACATTTCAGTTTTAGGTTAGAACCTCGAACTATTGGGTTAGACCAGGTTGAAAATCTAGACGGTCTTACCTAAATAGATCGGTTATGCCATAAAATCGTTGTTTTTTAAAAATTTATTTATGGATAAAGGTAGCCTAGTACTAAGGATCATATACCTTACCCTATCCTATTTTAGTAGGCTGCCACATGACACCCAATCGCATGATCAGTTGCCAAGTAAAGGAGCACCCCAATGATCATAAGCATTGTGAAAAGTAGTAGTAATAATAAATTAGATAAAATTGTACGATAAACGGTATCAAAGTGTCAATTGTGTGAAAAATGAATAGTAAAATAAAAGGTAATTTTCCTCTTTTTCTTCTTCTGTGCAGTTCTCTATTAATTGATGGGTTATTTTAAATTTTTTTCATAATATTATTATGATCATTAGCTGACTCATTTATATGGCACTAGATCATCTAATTGGGCATCATGCGGCAGCAAACTAATGTGGAACCAAGTAAATTACCTTGTCTTTATTATCAAAATACCTTTACATTTATTTGTACATATATATGATTAACATGTCCCAGTCAAGCCTGAAAATAGTTGACAGGTTTGTCAAGACCTAAAAATGAAACAGGTCAAGTTTAGATAGTTACATATGAAGGATGGGCTTTTTGCGAGATCCCTTATGTAACTTTGAGAATTGGCGAAATCCTTTATCAACTATAAGAATTAGCATTATTCTTAATCAAACTATTTTAATTGATGCTAACTACCTATCAGATCATATCAAAATACCAACACTATCCTTGCCTTTTCGTTTAGTAATTAATGGTTCATTTTTTCATACAAAATTATTTCAAAACACACAAATATCATTTAGTAATTGCAGTTAACGTGCGATTGATTGTTTGATCGCAATCTTAACTTTGACTACTTAATTGACTTTGATCAACAATAAATCGAACGTTTGAATGTTAAAAAAATTGCTCTGTAAGCATTTATGTGTCATTTATAAAGTGCAGCCTTGATATTTTGATATTTGACGGGTAAATAGCGTCGGTTAAAATAGTTGGATCAGGGATAATGTCAATTTTTATAATTGATAAAGGATTTGTCCAATTCTCAAAGGTATATAAGGGATCTTACAAAAATCCCTTATATCCCACTTAGGGAGTCTCAACCCTTTGGGGAAGGACTAATCTCCCTGGGTGCAACATATTTACAGATCATTGACATCATAGCTTATCTATGATTTTTTTAGCCCTTTAGGGTCTGTTTGGGTTTGGGCATTTTGTGGTGAAACGGGTAAAGTAAAATGGAGTGTTTTACTTTACTTTAATTACATCAGTTCGACATTGTTTTAAGAGGCATAAAGTATAGTTAAAAGTAATTAATTTTTTACTCTATTGACCAAGAAAAATACAACTTTCCGCTGGTTATTTTAAGATAAAATAATTATTTGCAGCCATTGAACCTTTGAGGATGCCTACACCTAAAACAATAACATGATTGTGGGCAAACATGAAATATGATTCCCGATAACTTTCAGCATGTGTGCTACTTGGAATCAAAATCTAACCGTACTATATGGTAGGACTATGATCTCAAAATCTATATTTTATCGAAGATTGGGACAAAAATTGATCTAGTTACTTAGATTCAAAGTAGTTAATAGTTTAAGCTTTTCAAATTTGAAAGTAAAGGTATCGAAATAAGAGCATTATTACTGCCCACCTACTTTTGTTTTTGCCAAATGACTTAACAAAGAAAATACCGTTGACTATATTGAACCATTCGATGTAGAGCCTTTTTTGTCGCAATCTTTTACACAATAGATCTTGAGATCATGGCCCCACCATCAGATAGTCACATATTTTTCCCACATGACACACATCCTGCATGCTACATTGAATCAACATGTCACCTTTCGATTGTAGGCCCATAATCTCAAAATCTACCCTATGGAAGATTGGGACCAAAACAATCGCCATCGTCAAATTCAAAGCAGTCAATTGTATTCCTTTGCTTAGCTTGTGTGACACTAGCAAAAATGGATTCGGTATTAACTCTAAGCAAAACTCATCAAACGATATATTGATTCCATGTGGCAGACATCTCCAAAAGTGAGCATGATCATAGTGTACCATCAATTAAACTGTTTCATGATCACTTTTTGAATAGGTTCCATGTACAATCAATATCTGACCGTTTGATGGTAGCCCATGATCTCAAGATCGTAAAAAACGATCTCTTTCATTTGATTCAAATTGATCAACAGCTTTAACTAAGCTTATATGGTGTGGCCATACCATGGTTCAAAATTTTGGTTTCGGTCCGTCGAAATTCAAAATTTTGGCCGAAAATACGGTTTCAGTCCAGCTCGAAGCCGAAACGATATCCGAAAATTTGATCCTTGGGTGTGGCAGTGACATTACCAAATATTAGTTAAGAAATTCCATTTGAACAGTTTAGATCGACTATCTGTCTCCAAATGGACGGCACTGATCAGCACAGAAGGAAGAGGGTATTACAGTAATTAAGCGTCAGCAGACAGTAAGTACTTGGGTGGGGCCGAGGCGCAGCAAACTGAAGAGCACAAATCACGCGATCTCCTCCATAGATTCTATTGAGCTGTTGTGGGTCAAAGATTAGCGGTCAAAGTAAAAAACCCAGCCGGCTGTGGGCCACGTGGAAAGGACGTCCACCAATCACGAGCGATCGTAAGATTCTGTTTAAGATATTTGAGGTTGACAGGTCACTTTTCCTTTGTCCTGTCTTGTCGGGTTCGAGATGGACAGCGTCCCCCTCTCACGAGCTGTCCTCTCCCGCCGCATCACATCGGTCAACTCCATGCAACCTTTTTTTTTTAATTACCCAAACTGCCCTCCTTCCCGCTATTTTTTTTTTAAAAGAAAAAAAGAAAGAAAGAATCATCTATTGGGTTGATTTAGCCACGTCATTCATCATCATCATCATTCATAATGGGTGGCAATGGGCCGGGCTAGGGTAAACTGGCCTCGCGGAATTGAAATTGACCTATTAGTTCGGATTCAGGGTGAGCCTTAAATGGGCTGAATAGAATGGGCCTATTGGAACTATCCCATACCGGGCTTGATTACCAATCGGGCCAGGCCTATAGCTACCTACCTCGGCTCATGCTTGGTCCATTTCGAGCCAGGTCGGGCCAGGCTTTGGGCCGCTTCCGCTTGACAATGTTTATATAATTTATACGGATATGATCTCAAACGACCATGTCAAGCTTAAACAATTCGATTTTTTATCAGACTTTTGGTAAGGTATCAAAATCGGTATCGGTCTCGGATATCAGTTTGCCGAGGACCAATACGACTCGGCCAATACGTATCCACCGATACCGATACGTATTGGCCTTTTTTTTTTTTTTTTTAAATCTACGTCTCGGCCGATACCCGATACGGTATCTAATATGCGAGTTGGGACACCGATACGTATCGGTTTGATGAGAGCCGATACTAGGGCTGCAATAGAGTCGAGCCAGCTCGACAACTCGGCTCGGCTCGGCCCGAAAAATAAGAGCTTTTCCCTTTAGAGCTTGGCTCGAGAGCCGAGCTGAGCTGGGAAATTTGTAGCTCGAATGAATAGAGCCGAGCTCGAGCTAAGGCCGGCTCGGCTCGGTATATATATATATATATATATATATATATATATATATATATATATATATATATATATATATATATATATAAGTAATTAACTTTGAGACGTCTATTTTACCTTTCAAAGTAATCATTTAAGTTTATCTAACGTTACTTTGATGGGTAAAATAGGAACTTTTGCCCCCCACTTACCCTAATTTTCAATATATATATATATTTAGTACGCACTGTTACTCCTACCTACAGTTGCCTCCTGCAACTCAACTCCTACTTTTCTCTTGTTGATGAAGCTCTCTCATAGAGTCACAGCCTCACGCATACGGGCTACGCCAATCGGATTGTGCAACTCAATTCCTACCACTACAAAAAACAAGACTATTAGCGGTAGCAAAAAATTGTTGCTAATACCCTTGCTGCTAATAGTCTTAATGGTGTTTTTATTAATAGCGGCAGTTTTTTGGAGCAAAAAAATGCCGCTATTAATCTTATTTTTTGTAGTGTATTTTCTAATTTGAGTGATTTCTAAACCTCTCTCACCTTCTTTCTCATACATAGAAGATACGACTGCTTCCTCTCTCACACACGCAAGCACCCGCTGCTGTTGGGCAACTGCCAACAGGCCCAACACCAAGAGGGCAAGAACTAAACCTCCGGCAATCGTTTATTTATTTTATATGTTGCGTTGTGTTTAATTGTTCATTTAAATCTTTTATAGAATGCATATTTAATTGAGTAGAAGTTTTAAAAAGTAATAGGAGGAAATTTTTTTATGATAAAACATACTTGCTCGAAGCTCGGCTTGAGAACGGAGAGCCGAGCTAGAGCTTGGAATTTTCGAGCTCGAAGAGCCTAGAGCCGACCTCAGCTCGGCTCGTATAAGGTAGAGCTGAGCCCGAGCTCAAGTCAGCTCTAGCTCGGCTCTACATTTTACGAGCTGAGCTGGATGTTTGCTCTAGGCTTTTTGAGCTCGAAAATTTCAAGCTCTAGCTTGACTCTCCGACCTCGAGTCGAGCTTCGAGCCAAGTATGTTCTACTATAAAAAAATTTCTCGTAGTACTTTTTAAAACTTCTACTCAATTAAATATTCATTCTATAAAGGATTTAAATGAATGATTAATCACTAAGTATGCAACATATGAAATAAATAAACGAGATATATGTAAAGTTGAACTCAAAATAAAAATTGTGTACTTTTTTAGTAGATATCCTTTTGAATTGTACTTATCATTTGATTTGCATCTCCCTTGTTGATTAATTTGATTGCTAAGCGGTGGGTATGAGATTTTTCTCAGACCTATGTAGCATGATGAACATTGATGAAATCAGATCAGATCAATTGAGTGAAGCCAATTGAGTGCATAACATTGTAAAAAATTTACGAAAAATAATATATATTTATAATAATTTGAGCTCTTGAAATATATTTGATAACTATTGTATTCCTTTGAAAAAATATCTTAGTTAAGATGAAAAATATGGTAGATGAAAATTCGGGCAAGTGGGGGGCAAAAGTACCTACTTTACCCTTCAAAGTAACCGTTATATTTACTTAAACGGTTACTTTGAAGGGTAAAATAGACCTCTCAAAGTTAATTATTATATATATATATATATATATATATACAATAATTATAAATTAAGCTATAGGGCCCAGTCGGGCCCAGCCGGCTTTAGCTCGAGCTCGGCTTTGTTCATTCGAGCTACAAACTATCTAGCTCGGCTCGATTCTCGAGCCGAGCTCTAAAGAGAAAAAATCATATTTTTCGAGCCAAGCCGAACCGAGTTATCGAGCTGGCTCGGCTTTGTTGCAGCCCTAACCGATATATATCAGTATCGGCCGATTATTGATACCTTGCCTTTTGGGACTAGCCCATACTCCTCGAACATACTAATTGGGCCGGCCTAGGCCAACTGGTTTATATTCGGACTACCTACCTTAGCCCATACTAGGCCCATTTGGGCCGGACCGGAAACAAGCCCGACCCAAGCTCACCCTAGCAAGCAAGGTTAGGCCGAGTTGTAAGCCTTATTTTAATTATATACATATATATTTTAAAAAATTACATATATTTTTAGTGTGACGCGTGCCGTGTAATCTAGGGTCTCTTTTTTGGGATTTGTATCATGTGAAATAAAAAACTAATCCTTTAATGGAAAGATCGTGGTCTCAAGATTCATTCGTGGAAGATTGGAGTGAAAAAAGGTTTGGGTACCTCTTTTGAGATGTAGGTGCGAACCAAGGTACCCTTTCAAATATATATTACATGCCAATATTCGTGCCTACAAGATTATTGAAGCACCTATGTTAGAAGCCAACTCATGCCCATTGACTTCTTTGAATTAAATGATGGAGATTATTTTTTACCCTAATCTTTCTCATAATGGATCTTGAGACCATGATCTTACCATCAGACGGATAGTTTTCATACATATGTAATATTAATTTTTTTTCCAAAAATCATTGCTACTAGCTGCTCTAATGTTCTCCTCTCTTATCATCTGTAAAAGGCAAAGAGCTTCTTTTGAAATATTTATGACACTACAAAAAATAAGACTATAAAAAAAACTGCCGCTATTAGTTCTATCGCTATAAAAAATTGCCGCTATTATTTTTGTAACGACAGTTTTTTGTAGCGACAGGACTAATAGCGGCAGTTTTTTATTAAAAAAAACTATCGCTAATAGTCTTATTTTTTGTAGTGTGATAATGTGAACCTAGCTAATGAATTGACATATGATATTGACCGGAAGTCAATTGGTGGCAACTTTGCGCTCAAAATCAATATGCGTTGGAGCATCTCTAATAAATAGTTAAATTTGAATAGCTAAATCTTCCTTTTGAGCTCACTCTCTATTTTAGTTATTATCTTTTTGAAAAAGTATCTAAGCAAGAATAATTATTTTAACTACTCTTTTAAAATAACACTTTTTGCTTCTATTTTAATATATTCTTAAAATATATGGTGAGTAGAGAGAGAGAGAACAATTTTTTTATTAGTAGCGATTGAAGGAGGACTCGCCAAATATGGTGAGTGGACACTATAAATATTAAAATTATTAGCGATAGTCATAAACTGCCGCTATTAACAAAAAAATATCACTAATAATCTTAATAGTTTTTTGATTAATAGCAGCAATTTTTGACTATAAAAAATTGCCGCTAATAATCTTATTTTTTGTAGTGGGAGTATGAGTTGCTAAACATGGCGAGTCTTATAGTTGATAGTTGAAGTGCGATTTCTCTTGCGGAAAAATTGATTTTAAAACTCTCCTATAAACATAAATCAAACTTATTAGAACCTTTGCACTTTTATTAACACTTGATCTATTCAATCACAAAATTGATAAATAATATATCCTAAAAGATCATAGATAAAAATAGATTAATTGAAATATAAATAACCTTAGTTCAATCTTGGGATTGAGTTCTCAAAGGTTGAAGGAAGATGCAGTCCAAACGGAAAAAGATCTGTTCACCAAAAACAAAAATGACTTTGCTTCTCAAAGGTTTAATGTTCTCTCCTTTTCTTTTTCACTCTCAGAGAAAAAGACTCAAAATCAATATATCTATCCCGAGAGAACTTTTCACAAATATATGGAAAAGATTCCTTTTCTCATAGAAGTCAAACTTTTGGATCTTATCACAATTCATACTCTGTCCAAAAGATGATAAGTTTTTAAATTTCAAAAATTAAACTGTAAACTTCCGTATCTCTTCAAAAAGAGATAGAGATTGTAATAGCATGCATTTCTTATGCACAAAGACTAAGTGATAAATATGGTCACTTAAAGCCTATTAATTAATAATAATTACCAATGTGTCATACCGATTTTAGTCTTACTAAAATGCCCTTAATGAGAGTTCTAATGACTCTTAATGATAATAGACTATTTAATTAAATAAATAGATCATGTGCAATAAGGTAATGGACATCTTATCTCCACAGAAAGAGTGAAGATCAAACAATGAACCTACCTAGAGTGTAAGGTTAGATCGCTTTGGGATATGCTATTTTGGGCTACCCCAATAAGTCGATTGATCCAGTGATTAGCCCATTAGGACTATTAGGGATGTGAGATAATCATATGATGGTGAATCCCCAAAATAGAATGTTTAACCTGAAGGGTCCCATCCATAGACACAACAATTAATGTTATCCTTCCATGTTCAATGCTCTATATAGATTTATGGGTAAAATAAATTCAATCTCATAGTCTTACAAATGACATTGGGGCTATAGTTATCTTCGAATATTGAGAAACTATTTCTCACAAATACAAATGTCATTCAAGATAAAATATATATTTAATATTATTTTATTCATTAATAAAATAATCTTTTCAATAAATCATCGAATTAAACACTTGAAGTTAGGACTTCATATCTGATGACAATATTTCTCCAATCTTGAACATACCCCAAATGAATGACCATAGATTCCATGTTGAAATTCTATCATCACTCAAATGGTTCACTGTACACTCAATAAGTAGCATGTTATAAACTGAACCAGTTTATATAGATACTCTCAAAGTGATATAAATCATCAATCATTAATTAATATAATTTCTTCGGTATAAAGACTTTATTAATCAATGCTTATGAGTAAGAGGTTATTTTATGACAACATAATCTGTCATGCATCCTCTCATGGTGCAATCTATCAATGTACTTATCTAATATAAACATCCATGCATCGATGTGTAATCTCTACTAGAGTAATTAGAGATTCAGTTATCTCTTAGTGAAGAGCATCCAATACTTTGGCAACCTACCAAAAAGGAATGCCTAATTCCATGTTAGGTTGTGACAATAATTTTAAACATAAGAAACCAAAGACTTAGATCTCATGTGCCAGCCCACAGCTGATCACTTAAACTCATTCTACAATATGCCTAAGGACCATGTTTGATGTTCGTCATCTCAGTAATCCTCTAATAATCAAAGTTGAGGTCATGCACTCATTTATAATTTATGCGAAAATATTATATCAATAATATGAATAAAAAAAGACTTGTCTCAATTAATCAAAACATCAAATATAAAAATAAAATAACTTTTTAGGGCATACTTTCAACAATAGAGACTCTGCTGGAGAGACTTTCAAGGGCTTTCAATCGCCAAAATAGCGATTTTGGTGCTTATGGCATCTCTATTGGAGATGCTCTTAAGAGTATGATCCGATTGAATATAATTTCCTCTTTGAGGTATTTCATTGGTTTTGGATTTTCAGAGAGGGTTCTACTCTTGTCAAAGAGCATTTTATTACTTCTTCCTTTTCTTTATTGATTAATGGCACTCCGCATGGTTTCTTTCAAAGTTCTCAATGGGTTGCGGCGGCAAGGGGGCCTGTTACTCCTAGCTTATTCATTTACCTTCTTTCAATACTCGATTCCTAAATTTATCACGAACGAAATTGAAAAATGTTTATCGATCTTCTTTCAGGGAGAAGCCGATGGTAGGGCCAAAGTTCATTGGGTCTCTTGGGATAGTATACACTACAAAGAAACATATTATTAGCGGCAGTTTTTTGGAGCAAAATATTGCCACTATTTACCAAAAACTATTAAAGACTATTAAGGGCAAGGATATTAGTTGCAGTTTTTGACTACCGCTAATAGGATTGTTTTTTATAGTCATAGCTTTCCTCCTACAACGTGGCATTGGGGTGCAAAAGGTTGAAGATGTCCATAAAGCTGGCATGATAAAGTTTTGTTGAAAACTATTGTCAAAGACTCATTATGGGCAAGATTTATCTCAAACAAGTAGTCAACTTCTATAAAAGCTTGGCGTGCTAAAAAAACGTTTGGGTACTTGAAGAATTGGGGTTCTACAAGGCCTCATTTGAAGAACAACATCAACAACTTCCTTTTGAAGATCCATCCTTTGGTTGACTGAGTACTTGAAAGTGTAATTTTTGTGGGTTTTGACTTTTGAACCTATATGTGGAGTTTTTTAATTAGTGAAATTTCATGTCTTTTATAGTACTTCATATTAGCCTTATTATTGTGGCCTGGGGGTTTAGACTTATGAGCTCAAGAGAACAATTTTCTACTCTTAAAAGGTGCTTACTATCTTTTATTCAAATTTAATTTCAACAGTTGGTGAGTCTTGAATGGTGCAATTTTCTCATCGGGAAGATTAGGAGAATTCCAATGTCCATCAGATTTGTCAACGATTGGAACAAGGTGCATGAAATCTAAAAATCGCATAGGGTTCTTGAAATCTTGGTTTCATGGTTGGTATTTTGGAAAAGTTGGTGGAATCAAAACGCGATTATGCGTGAGGGTTATCCCATTGGAGCTGTAGGTGCTTTGAACAAACCACGAATTCAGCGATTTTCTTAAGCCCTCTAAATGCAAAGGAAGTTAATCTCTTAACTGATATGGAAATCCCTGTTATTGCTCTAAAACCTATCAGATTCATTAAAGGAAAAATTAGAAAAAAGGGCCTACTTGAGAACAGTTTTAAGCTGTTATCCCACTCTAGGGATGCAAGTTCCGTATACCAAACCGAACCGACACTACAAAAGACAGGACTATTAGTGGCAGCCAAAAACTGCCGCTATTAACAAAAACCTGCCTCTAATATCCTTGCCGCTAATAGTCTTTAACAGGTTTTGTTAATAAACTGTATTTTTGTAGTGTGAACTCGAATATTTCGGTGTTCGGTTCGGTGTAGGTAAAATACCTATTTTTTTAGTTTTTTAATGTTTTTTTTTTTTTTTCGGTTTTTTCAGTTTACTCAACTTACCCCCTCAGTTTTCATTTTCGTGCCACCCAAACCGAAACTGAATTGAATTGGGGTTCAGTTCTGTTTGAATCGGTTTTCGGTGAGGCTCAGTTCAGTTCAGGAGCCTCGGTTTTCGGTTTGGTTCTGGCGTTCAGCTCAAAACTTGCATCCCTATCCCACTCCAAACAGTTAGAGAAAAAAGGGCTATGTTTTTCGGTTATAATGTAGGGTTCCGAAGTTTGCACTTGGACTAATCCCTACTGGCCGGGTGCAGCATCCCCACCTTTCCTCGTTCCACCGTTTTAGCGGAG
This sequence comes from Chloranthus sessilifolius, assembly GCA_021018995.1. Lineage (NCBI taxonomy): Eukaryota > Viridiplantae > Streptophyta > Magnoliopsida > Chloranthales > Chloranthaceae > Chloranthus > Chloranthus sessilifolius. The sequence goes on from CM037592.1 coordinate 97,476,271, forward strand.
GGCCCGGGAGTCATTTCGAACCTGTGACATTAGGGAGCAAACCCATACGAACAAAGGTTTTTTTTTTTTTTTTTTTGTATAAAAACATGCTCATCCGTGTGTGGCTCCACGTGGCACCTGTCCAGGGACTCGATGCCACACTTGCCCAAGGACAATCAAGTATCGGCCGAACCAGCCTATATTTAAGTGACTTTTTTTTTCCCTTTTTAAAATACTAATATATAAATAATATAAAAAATTTGTCCAAAGGGCATTGTCAGTATTACATCTAACTCATATCCGAAATTTATCCAACACATTTCTGATTTATATCAGGTCCATATCCAATTTCCTATCCCATATGGGTACATATGGACCCAATATTTGACCTTGTTGACCTGATCTTGCCACCTTCACAAGATTGAGGGTGTATATCGTATCGGATGAGGCCTACTCTAATACATTTAGTCCATATGTACTGGATATGGCTGATATCGGTCACAGTCCCTATTACTACAAAGTACACACGTTCAATTGATCAATTTGAAGAAGGTACCTTTGTTTGCGCCCCATGCATTCTCTGAAAGTGCTCACATCCAAGATCTCTTGAAAATCATTGATTTCTTTTAATCAGACGATGGAGATTGCGTTTCACCTCGATCTTCCACACAATAGAACTTGAGATCACACTACAAAAAATATGCCTAATAACGGCAGTCTCCCGCTATTAATAAAAACACAAGTAAGACTATTAGCGGTAGTTTTTGGCTGCAGCTAATAGTCTTGTTTTTTGTAGTGTCATGGCACACCTATCAAACGCTCAATTTTTTCCATGTGTCACAGATCCCGAAAAATGGCCCTAAATTCACGTTTGAGCGTGATGTGTGCCATATGATTCAAGGGCCATTTTTTGGGATCTGTGACACATGGAATAAAAAATTGACAGTCTGATAGGCGCGTCATGATCTCAAGATGTATTGTGTGGAAGATCGGGGTGAAAGGAGATCTCCATCATCTTATCCGAAGCAATCAATGGTTTTCAAGGTGTTTGGGACATGGGCGCTTTCCGAGAATGCATGGAGTGCAAATTGAGGTACCCTTTGAAGAATGGAAGCCGTTACTTGCACTCGGAAAGTTGGCCCTTGCACCGAGTTTAAGGAAGACTTGGTATTTTAAGGACACGTGACATGTGAAAACGCAATGTGGGCCGTCTGATTTGAAGTTCATAATCAATAAACCTTCAGTGGATAAAATAGTAGCAACACAGGATATTTATCATATAATCTATTCTAGTCAACTGTTGAATCAGATAATAGCGTTTGACTATATTTGATAAGATGATGAAGATTATATTCCCTGCTCATCTTTTGCAGTTAATATCTTTAAATCATGGCCTTCAGATCAAGCAATTTAGATGGTGTTTTCACATAGTAGAGGTCGCCAAACTCGCAAGTCTTTTTTTAGATTCGGTACAAGGGCTAGTATTCCGAGTGTAAATAATGGCTCCCTTGAAGAATTCACTCTCTATTTTTGGGATATCAGTAGGGGTGTATTCAGTTCGGTTTGGTCGGTTTTGTACCAAAATCACAGGCCAAACCGGTTCTAACCAGTTTCTAAACGTTCATGCCAAACCAAACCGTCCAACTGCTAAACCAAACCAACCCAATTCGATTCGATTTCAATTTGGTTTGGTTGGTTTCAATTTTCCTATAAGTTCTACTTGCACATCAAAATTTTCTCAATTTCTCAAATTGTCTTACGCTTTTACTATTTTCATTAATTTCTTCAAAAGTCATTTTACTTTTATAATCTATTCACACAAATAAATGCATCACGTTCCCTCTTATAATTAGAGTTTGGATAAAGAAGAATATATAAAAAGATGAATAGCTGATGGTTGGTGCCAATGATGGATCAAGTATATATAATCGGTTCGGTTCGGTTCGATTGGATTCGGCTTGGGAAAGCCCGGAACTGAAACCAAACCAAACTTTTCGATTTTTCTTTTTGCCAAATCAAACCCAAATTGAACCAAAACTGGTGGTTCGATCCGATTTGGTCGGTTTGGCCCAAAAAAATGCACAGCGCTAGGTATCAAATTGCTCATTTGCAAACTTTCCATAAAAGGGCACAGATTTTCGACATAGTTGTTGTTAGAAGATCAATTTAAGTCTTTTAAACCTTTATTAATTGATTAGTGATCCTTTTGTCTATTGTTGAAATTTTCTTTGACTTATAGTTCTAAAGCTTGTTTTTGCATGCTTGGCTTATGTCAATGTTGAATATAGAATCCTTTTCAATCTTAAAACTTAGAAACAAAATGTAGCTAAGGTAGAATTTTCCTTGTTCTAACTACCTGGAAGGCTGGAATCATCTCCTAAAAGAACATGGTGGTGGTTTTCTATTATGCAATTCTATGGTGAATCTAGGAGCCATCATTGGTGTATGTGCCAATCGATCATGACCATCCGATCAAAGATCATAGTCGAAAAATTGTTAAACTCCGTGATCCGGACCATCCACTCGATGAACTTGCTTGTCCACCTTGCGATTATCATTAGTGGCCATCATAAAACAGGCGGGTCCATTTGCGAGGCACGCATGGATTGGTCGGTCAAGATTGATGGACATACGTTCATATTATCGGTAGATCGTGGTTTATACAAGTTAATTACCTGTGTATAGAAGACCTATGAAAACTTTTCCATTTAGCTGGTTTATGCAACCAGAGATTCATTCTTCTCAACTCAGGTTTACATGTGTTAAACCATGGATTGCTTTGAATAAGACAGACGATGGAGATTATTTTTTGTTCCAATCTTTCAGATAGATCTTCAGATCATGGGCTTACCATCAGACAATCAGATGTTCATTCCATATGGCATATCTCCCATTTTTTACATGTGATCAGAAGCATACCATCAAACATGGTTCGTAGCTCACTTTTTGGGATGTGTGCCAAGTGGAATGAATATATGAATGTCTGATGGTAGGCCATTGGTATCAAAATCTATTATGTGAAAGATTGGGATGAAAAACGATTTGCATGATATGATTCAACGTAGTCAATGGCTTAACACCTACAAGCCTAAGTAAAGAAGAACGAATCTTGAGTTGCAAATAAAGGCATTCTTAGCTAAAAAGGCATTACAATAATTGGAGACAAAGGCCTATTTCTTCCACCCGTATACTCCTAAGTGTTAATCACTCTAGGCCGAGCACCAAGGACGGTGCTTAGGTTATCTATACCGAACATGTGGCATCAATCTGAGCCAATCTAGATCGTTCACGTGGACGTAAAAGGATCTCATATGTCGATTATTTGAGTTTCGAAACTCTCATTGATCAAACGCTACGAATCATCTGATTCGTCCATTTTTTTTCACTTTGAATATGTACCAGGCACTTTTATTCGGCTTTTCCGTTCATTTCGAGCTCATCCAAGCAACTAATCAGACGATTACGATCATCTGATTGATGCGAGTTTCGGCAGCAACGAATCTGCATGATAGTCATTCACTTTGAGGATACAATCCACTCGATTAGTACAGATGACTTGAACATCATCCATGGTGTTTGGGGCTCAGCACCTGATACAAATTCAATCCTAAACTACACCAAAGACCCATAATCAAAAGGGTAGGGCTATTTTCACCTGTTTTCGGAGTACGGATCATAAATTTTTCACAAAGATTTGATAATGAAAATTTTTTTCTGTCTCAATCTTCCAAAAAATAAATCTTAAGATCATGTCTCGCCTATCAGATGGTCAGACAGTCAGATGTTGATTAAACAACACAGATCCCTAAAATTAGCCTAGATCGTGGGCAAGGGATTTAACCTTCACTTTTAGGGACGTGTATCATGTGAAATCAATATCTGACCGTCTGATTGGCACGCCATGATCTTAATATCTATCATAGGGAAGATTGGAACAAAAAACAATCTCTATCATCTAATTCAAATCAATCAATATGTTTCGCCTGCAAAAAATGTAGTCCTTACTCCACACTAATCAAAATCATAAAGATAAAAACATGATTTCCAAATCTTTGTTCCAATTTGAATAAGAGGACCTTTAAATCCGCCCACAGAATCTTTGAGTTCACCCACACTAAAACACATCAAGTGCATTGAATCAGATGATGGAGATAATATATTATCCCAATCTTTCAGGGAATGGATCTTGAGATCATGAGCGTACTATCAGAAAGTCAGTGTTTTATTTTTCGTGGCACACATCTCAGAAAAGTAGCCTTAACATCACGCACACGTTTAAAATTGACTTTAAGGTTACGCTTTTAGGTGTATACCACAGAAATAAAAAATTGATTGGATGATGATATGCCCATAATTTTAAGATCCATCGTGTCAAAGATTGGGATAATAAACAATCTTCATTATTTGAATTAATATATTTAATGTATTTCAGTGTAGGTGAGTTCAAAGATTTGGTGGGTAAATTTAAAGATTCTCTTTAAATTATTAGAGAGAAGGCATGTTGGCCGTCAAGAAAGAAAGCACAAAGAGATAAAAAGAAAAGTGAGGGTTATGATGGAAAAGTAAAGGGAACTATAGAGAGAGAGGGAAATGAGATAGTGGTCGAAGCAAAGACTACGCATTATTGGGAACCCATTGAGCTGGTTATGTACTTTGCTAAGAACAAAAGTAGGTTTAAATAAGATGGGTCACTATATCAACAACACCATTATTTCAAAGTGTGTAATCATTAGTACCTATAAAACTAATTTTCAAAAAAATATGGGTGTCTTTAGGTAGCTGCCGCCACCCACTTAAATTTAAGTGCATTTGTGCCAAATACCATTGATTACTTTGAAGCAGACGAATATGGAGATCAGTTTTCATCTCATTCTTCCACAAAACGGTTTTTGATGGATGTATCATCAGATGGTTAGTTTTTGTTTTTATTGTTACACACATCCCAAGAAGAAACCTGAAAATCGAATGTGTGCCATGCGATTTTTTGATCACTTTTTTAAGATGTATGGAATAAAAAATTGGCCCTTTGATCATATGTCTATGATCTCAAAGATTTGATTCAATACTTGCAAATAAAGGTACCCTTTGGAAAATATCGGATATACTTGATTGCCAATGAAACACGTTTTACGATTATAACTGACAGATTGACCGTGAGTGATCGTTTGATAGACCAAAGAGATGATGCGTTTCGACGCCTTTTAGCCTACGATTATGAAAATTGCATACAAAGATCCGCTCTCGTATCACCTCATTGTTATATGTCGTCACGTATAACAACTGTTATATTTATTATTAATATAATAAATATTTTAGTAATTTAAAGAAAATAAAACTTTATTTGATTTCTTAGTTTTGGGTTGGGTTTTAGGCAATAATTATTCTCAAGTTTTATATGCAAATGAATAGTCCCACATTGGTAAAAATAAAAAGTGTTTAGGCTATATATAGAACCTTTCACCTTCTATTATTGTTTAACAATAATAAGAGAAAAGTGTGCCTAGCGGCGAGCCGCCGCGTGTGCGTGGCAATTAGCATTTAGGCGCGCACTTTACACTTTACACTTGCGCATCGTCGCAAGGAGAGGTTTGAATTTTTGACCAGGACCGCTTATAAAGGTGTATAACCGTTCGAATTTGAATTCGAAAAGTTACAACCTTTCATGCAGATATAACTGTTAGTCCAACAGTCATATTGAAATTTCTATATAAGGAGGCCTTAGGACACAGATTCAAACATTCTGAAATCCATCGGAATCCTTGCATAAAACTTGAGAATTCCTCTTGCTTTCTTCTTTAGGTGGTGCTCCATCGGATTGAGTTTTCTGCGGCGATCCTCTACTGTTGCAAAGTAACGGATCGCATCCAAGAGATTGGGCTTGTTGTATCCTGAAAACGTCTCGCTGGAACCCCTTTTGCAAACTCGAAGATTTACTCGAGTAGGGAGCGAATAGCGTTTTAAAGACAACGATTACGTGCTTCGAGTCCAATTCTCTTGCCCTTTTCATCATTTTCGGATCTCTGTTCTTTGATTTATCTAACAACGACAAGTGCCAATTATAATCGTAAAACGCGTGAGCAATCAAACATGCCCATCATTTTTATATGTGATTCGCAAAACAGTTCATACAATGTGTTTGTCGTTTTATTTTTAAAATGAAAGGTCCCAATAGTATCAACCTTTCGAGTAATTTATTTTCTCATTTGATTTATTTTTTTATTATTTTATTATATTATTTTTCAGCTGCAGTTGAACTTGAGACCAAAGTTTAAAATCTCGGATTTCGTTTCGGTGAAATTTTTAACTAATATTTTGAATTTCGGCCAAAATCTTTCAAATAGTCTGAAAATGTTAAAATTTCATATTATTGTTTCGGTTTGGGTGAGGACTGAAATCAAATCATTTCGGCCGAAAGTTTAAAATTTAATATTTTGAACCACGCATGAGACTTTAAGGTTGCAATATTTTCAGCATGGCTAGTGAAGGATTCTACATTCATCTCTTTTTTCTTTCTCTACATTATTTCTGATCACACACACCAACTTTTACTACCCACACACTAATTAATCATACAATAATGATAACAATCAAAACATGTACCCATTATCAGGAAGTGTGTTCGTACTTCATGACAGCTTTTGGGTGGCACAAGCTCTTACTAAGTTTGAGTTTCTTTCCTCCACACCACTCCTGTGAAGGAAAAATTTAAGTGTTGAGATCCTTTTTTCGTCCCAATCTTAATATCCTGAGCTTACTTTCAGATGGTCAGATATTGATTACATGTGATACACATCCCGCAAAAATAATATAAGCACAATTGATGATATGCTATGATCACGTTCACTTTATGGTATGTGAGCCACATGAAATCAATATCTGACTATCTAATAGTACACTCATGATCTTAATTTCATTTGTGTGGAAGATTAGAGAGAAAAAATGGTCTCTATTGTCTTATTTAAAGCCATTAACAAATTTCTCCTCCGTTTAAATGAGGGTGTAATATAAATTGATGTGGCAGTAACACTTGCCTTGTTTTTTTTAGTGTCTAGGAATAAAAAAAAAAGTGGAATCATCAAATTCAACCCAAGAATGCCCGATTTAAAATATCTTATGTATCCAAGTATTTAAGACATATCGGCTGGGTCCCAAGCCGATACGTACCCAATATGGATATGGAAGATATGCATCCCAGCTAATATTTGAAAGCCATTTTCTTAATTATTAAATAGTAACAAAAAATTGAATAAAAGACTTGCAAATAAGGATATATTTGAGATTCTGTCCGATATAATATATCAACTGATACAATCGGTTATGACCCAATATGAACCAATTTTTGACCTGATCCTTGAGGGTGCATATGCGTATCTAGTGGGGCAAATCCCAATACATTTAGGCCGATATGTATCTGATATAGCAAATATTTAAAATCATCTATGTATCCCAACCGTCGATATATATATATATATATATATATATATATATATATATATATGCCCCAATTCCATTGAAGAACAAATATCAGATCTCAGACTTTCAATATATATCGTTCAACCTCAAAACTGGTGTGTACTAGACAATACATTCCAATATTTTCCAAATAAATAAAAAAATAATAATTTAAAATCATTGTACAATAATTTAAAATTATCTTCCAATGCGAATGTTACGAATGATAATTTGAATGATACTTTGACTGCTTCTTAAGGAAGTAAAAAAAACCCACATTATCATATCATCAAAGTCCAAAACCGATACATAGCAGTATCGGACGATATTTTCATCCATGATCATATCAACCTATATCTATCAAACAAAAACTGGACCTAATATCAAAAGTGCCCTTTGGGTAAATTTTTTAATATTAATTTATTTAAATAATTTTAATATTTATTTCTAATATTTTAAAATATTTCTTTACCATTGCACGAAGCACTGGCCTATATGTTTAAAACTGCTTAAAACATAGAACACATTTGCACTTATCTTTTAGCAAAGTCAAAAGGAGCAGTTTTCATTAATATTCAAACTTAATGTCCACAAACACAAACTGGTCCCACATTTGACCTTCTCAAAATCACCATTCGCCAATCTCTTTTTCCCACTACCATCTAAAACAAAAAATTAAACCTCCCCTCGTCATCCATAATCCCCAAATTTTCTTTCTTTTTTTCTTGCACCTGTTGATCCACCACAGAAGTAGCTAAGTATCAGTCCATGCAGCAAAAACTGGGATATGAGCCATGGACATAGCAGGCCTTAACTGTGTCACCGGAATCCAAGAAGTGATTGGGGTCGGGCTGATAAATTTCGCCGGGGAAGGCTTTGTAAAGAGCATTGAAAGCCCGGTCTTATCGGGGCTTCCCTCTCTGGAGCTGCTCAAGCTAGTTACCAAGGACGAAGAATTGGACAAGTGGGTCTGTGCTGAGTTCACATTATCTATCCCTATAAGATCGTGAATGGCCGCCGAGAAAGCCGGGTTTCTATAATTTGGAATGATGCCCGTCGAAGGCGGTGATTCATCGATCGAATTTTGTTGCTGTGAGGACTGGTGGAGTACCATCTTCCAACTCGAATCGCTAATGTTTTGATCTGATAAGTTGACTTCCCGGGTACTAGTTTCTGATGATGGTTGATTTTCAGTGCCGGTGCCGGGGACGGCTTCGATCTCTTTGTTTCGCTTGGCAAGTTCTCCTGCTAGTAGAGTGCTGCTCGCTGTGATCCGCTCCACATCGTACCTTGTTATGTCGAAATTTGTAACGGCATTTACACCGCGAAATTTTATCGCTGCTATGTCATAGGCTTCGGCTGCTTCCTCTTGAGTGCCTAAAATTCCAATTTTGTCAGAATTATGAACAAGTAGTATTTGATAATACAAACATGAATTTTAAATTGCCCCCCAAAAGCCTTTGGCCGCCTAAAATTCATTCCAAAAAGGCTTTGGAGATCATAGAACAAAATTTTGGACGATTGGTCGGTATTTAAGCCACCCGAGACACATGTACCATCTCAGGTATCGCCTGATACACAATAATTCGTAATATATTGTATCTCCGCTACCCAAAACACCATCTGATACCCTAATACAGGCAAATCGGAGATTTTAATCCTTGTGATTGAGAAATCAATAGATGAACACAAGCTCGCACACAGAGGCCTCTAGGAAGAACCTATGAATTGGAATAAAGTTCAATAGCGCAGTCATGGTTAAAAAATATAGGTTTTCTAGTACTTGTCGTCTAGCTTCAAAACCGGTAAGTATCATCAGATACCTACCTGTTCCAGATGATACATTGGTACCAATATATAGGTAATGCACCGGTATGTTACATTCAAAGTTTCGTACAGGTGACCTCTGAAACCGATTCGTATTGTACTGGTTTCAGATAAGATTTTGAACTATGAGCATGGTAATCTAACACTTCCTATATAAAGTATAACATCTAAACGCAAAATTCTTGGATAAAGTAGATAGAATGATGCAAAAACAAAATGTTAAATCTTACTGAAGGTCCCAAGATAAAGGTCTTTGTTTCCTGCTACTCTACCAATCCGAGCTTGCCATCTTCCATGTTGATGATGCCTGAAAAATAAAACAGAGATTTCAGAACATGTCACTTCCTTCCGGGAGATCAAAAGTATTCGATATCGAAAAAATATTTAGACCTTGTGACCCCTCGATACATCGAAGCCCCTCTCGAGAACCCACTACTTTTCCTGCAGCACGATGGAAAAGAAACGGATACGATTACTTGGGCATATACGAAAATGCAGATTTTGATAAAAATCCAATGGACCTAACTCAACCTCACAAAACTAGCTTGTAAGGTGAGATTTGCCCAAGATATAAAGAGCCCAAGAAGGGCCAGCCCACAGCCGATGTGGGACAAATCCAACAGATTTTATTCAATGATTGCGAGATTTTACCTCCTCAAATGAGCCACATACTCCTGCCTGCTCATGTTCTTCATTTCTTCGAGTTGTTCGTGATAATTATCTAACTGCATATAGCACAAACCATTTTTAAGCAAATTGATCAAACCGAAGATTCAGAAATGAGAAATTGACCTGCATTTCTATCGGAATCGATCATACCGGGAAATTGATATGAGTCGATGGCCCCCAATACTTGAGGGCCGCTGAATCGTAAGCTCTTGCAGCTTTCTCTTCCACATCATAACCCCCTAAAACCAATTTACAATTTTCTACTATAAGTAAAATAAACAGGGTTTTTTTGTTATCAAAGAGAGATGATTAAGGCGTTTGCTATTATACTTGAGAGAAAAAGGCTTACCTAGATAAACTGCAGAGAGTTTTATAGTATTGTAACCCCCCAAGAAGGAACATGACAAATCAAAAATGCCAGTCAAAAAAATGAAAAATAAAGCTATGGAAACATAAGAATCCAAAAATATACTAGAAATAGGTATTTTTTAAACCAACCTTGCCTTCCTTTTCTGGTCTGCCCTTCTTTCTTGCAACTATTGTCCCATAGATGGGCTTCATATCTACCAGTCCACCTATGCCTAAACAAGATAACTTGAGAGTCAACAGATAGAAAACAAAATAAAAGAAAACCCAAATGAAAAAAAAAATCCTCAAACCCATTTTAGAACAAACAAAAAAATCTATATAAAAAAAAAAAAAAAAAAAAACATTTAAACTCTCATTCTGACCTTGTAACGCCTCTGTATTGTGATGTCCTTTGCCCAAATGTATCAATAGATTTCCTATGAACAGTTTGCTTATGACCCACCTTGCTGACCCCTCTCTTCTTTGTTTCAATGGCAACAGATTCACTACCAACATGAGAAATCTGAGGTGGTGGGGCAGTGACACAACTAGACTGTGACCCAGGGCTCATAGATAGACTCAAAGAATGCAAATCTCCATAACTCATTGCTCCTATTGATCCAGACCCCCCTCCATCACCCAAGCAAGAAGAATCCATTTTATAGTGCCTAGAAACCCACCCTTTCATCACTGGAATCCCATTTTCTGTCATTGATGGGACCTCCAAATTACACTCTGAAAAATGGGTTTCTTTCTGCTGATCTTCTATAGATGTTTGGTACATCTGATGGCCTGGTAACCCATTACAAATCCCTTCTTGCAACGGCTGAAAATAAGGTTGTTGTTGAACCATGTTCAAAGAATGGTGCCTAGTGTTCTCAGATTCTGTGCTTTGGTGATAATACATGCTATCTAAGCTAAGAGCCATGGCTTCTCTTTCATTGTTTACGTACTGATGTGCTCCCATGGTTGCACCACCTAAGAAATCTTCAAGTTTTGGGGAAGAAGATGAAGCCATTCCTTCACATAAGAAAAAAAAAAAAAAGTTGGTTTTTTAAAAATAGAAAGTGTTTTTAAATCTAAAATAAAAAGAAAAGTAAGGAAAGAGAAGCACACCTTCTTGCTGTTGTGATCTGCTAAGAGCTTCCATGATACAAAGAGACCCATCTGATTTCAGTGGCATCATAGATAAGTGAGAGTAAAACCCACCATTTTCTCCATCAACTCCATAGCAAATCCCAGGGTTGTTGAGATGAGGAGAGAGAAAAAAACTTGTTGGTATTGAAGAAGAAGCAGGAGTTGCAGAAGGTGTAGCATGTGTTATATGGTGGTGGTGGTGGTGGTGGTGGTGATTTGGGTCTGAAGAAACATCCATGTTCATGTGGGGAGAGAGAGAGAAGCCCAACCAGTTACTGTTATTGTTATTATTATTAATGGGCTTCATCTTCTTCTGCTGCTTCTTCTTCTTCTTCTCCTCGAGGCTCTTCTAGAGATTCTAACAAGATCTACTGGAACCCAACTCAATCATTGTATAATACATGACTTAATCATTCTCACTGTTTCTTTGATTACCACCATTTTTAAACTGGGTTTTTTGTTCTCTAGTTGCAGAAACACTCATGGAAGAAATCTATTCATCTATGATCACACCAGAACACTTGAATCTATGCTCTATCTCTCTCACTCTCTCAAAAGCTGTGTAAAGAGAACAAAACTAGGCCCTTTAAACTAAGCAAAAAGAATGAATTCCAACAAGCAATGCTGGGCTACCTGGTGCACTCCATAGGGATCTGTGTTTTGAGAAAGACCATGTTTTTGCTTTTTTCTTAAGAGTTAAGACCTCTTAAACCCTACTAAAACCCCTGCAACAACCCGACGAGACATGGCAAAAGATAAACCTCATTTGGGTTTATTGGCCTGTCCATCAGCCAGCAAAACCAGGTAATTAATAGAAAAGTAGGGTTTGGGGAGAGACCTTTTCTTCTTCCTCCTAGCTTGATATCTAGTGGGATGTTGGACAGATTACCAAAACAAGTTGCTTTTTTACAGGCTATGGCCATCGATAGATTGATAGGGAGGACAACTGTCCAACCAGTCATTTCACAACAGTACACCCTCTGTACCAGCCTGCAACACAAGGATCTATTTAAAACTATTGTTTTCAACACATACCAATCCAACCCATGTTTAAAAAAAATTAAAAATAATATAGTGAAAAAGGGGAAGACAATTATTTGAACCCCTAATCGAAAATTAGCAACAGGGATTAATTGATACAAATTTATATTTACATATGGACAAAGGTATGTAACTTACCCATTTTTTTTGACAAAAATACACACATACCAATCCAACTCATGTTTAACTTTTAAAAAAAATAATAATATAGTGAAAAAGAGAAAAATATTATTTGTAATTAAGAACAACCCCTAATGAAAAACTGGGATTACTGGATACAAATTTATATTTATATATGGATAAAGGTAGGCAATTAACTTATCCCTCCTACATTAGTTTGCTGCCATGAGCCATTGAATTATATGCCTGGCTGCCACATAAAGGTACGGCTCTATAATTATAAGTTTTGTGATATATATATATATATATATATATATATATATATATATATATATATATATATATATATATATATATATATATTGATTGATATGATCGGATGTCACATAAAGGTGCGACTTGACGATGATCAATTTTATATGACTTATTTTAATTTTTTCATAATATTATTATGATTAATTATCAAACCGCTCTTTTATGTGGCATATTACACTACAAAAAATAAGACTATTAGTGGCAGCTAAAAATTGCCGCTACTAACCAAAAACTACCGCTAATGTTATTGTCGCTAATAGTCTTAATAGTATTTTTATTGATAGCGGCAGGTTTTTGCTCTAAAAAATTATCTCTAATAGTCTTATTTTTTGTAGTGTTGCTACAAGCTAATGCGGAACGAGGTAAATTACTCAGTCCTTGGTACGAAGCTAGCTTCACCCCTTTCCCATTTATATATTTGAAAATGAAAAAGAGAACAATATTATTTGAAAGGATAAAGGTAGCCTCAAAGTAAGAAGCGAGTAATTTAATCGGTAATTTAATCGGTCCCACATTAGTTTCTTGCCATGTGACACCTAATCATGTGACCGTAAATAAGAGGCTTGATGATTATAACTATTGTGAAAAAAAAAGTAATAAAAAAATTGATAAAATTGTACAGTCAATAGTATCAAACTTGTGTGAAATCAAATGTGGTTCTACCGCTTATTTTCTGTGCAATTGCTTCTACAGACCACACAATTTTATATCACTTATTTTGATATTTTTTTCTTAACAATTATGATCATTGACATGCTCTTTTATATGAAACCCATTATGTGATTGATTGCGACATAACAAAAAAATAATGTAGGACTAGGTAAGTTAACCTGATCGATCGTCGGTACCAAGCTACTTTTATCCTATTTGAAACTAAGAACAATCCTAATTGAAAATTAGAAACATGAGCTTGTTGATAGAAATTTAAATTTATACATGAGAAAATGAAATATCATACTTCTTATAAGGTTTTTCATATGGTCAACAGACTCAACACCAACTTCAGACAAAAAGTGGAGGTGGGTCTGTGTGATAAACTTGAAATATTCTAGGAATGATGAGCAAAGGGGCCCAAAAAGATGGAAAAGCTCTTATGAGTGGATATTATACTGTTTTCTATTGTAAGCATATATTGCAAAGTGACATGTTTGAAAGTTTGAATTGAGATCCTCTTGGCAACCACAAAACTAATGCTTCTATTGCAAAATCTAGTAAGATGTAATAATTACTTGATCAGTCTCCGTTTGCTTTTTCACTTTTGGGCCAACATTTTTTAAAACATGGAGCCTAGCACCATCACATATGGTAATGCTCCTCACCTATTCTCATGGGATCATTTGGGGTGATTTTGTGGATATGAAAAATATGAGATTAGGTGCCACATGAACATAAAGATCTGTAAGTTACATAAAAAAAAATGACCACCTTGATATCAATGGTGGCCAATAAATCACATATTTCATTGATCATTTTCGTACAGTTGTGCCATATATATATATATATATATATATATATATATATATATATGAAAAGATTCCTGCCTCTGATGGAAAATGGTGGTCACCCTCTAAGGTCGACAATAGAGCTTCATGTTAGACCAAAATTGGGTGAATTGTCTAAATCATTTAAATAAATAAAAATTTAAAAACTCATAATCAATTAATCTAAACGACTAACGCTTGCTCATGTGCCACCAAACATTCTTTTAGTGCCACATGGACCTTGGAGGATGCTTATCATCCTCCATTGAAGGATGGAATGGGGTGCGATGTAATTGGCTGCACACATAGTAGGGCCCAAGCACTACAGCCATGGACGGAGTCAGAAACATTCATGGAAGGAGGCCGAAGTATGAACAAGAAATGTATAATATTATATAAAATAAAAATATCACTTATTTACTATTAATAATTTTTTTTTTAAAAATAAATCTTTTATTTATATATATTCGTGCGCCTATCAATATACATTAGGACCAATCTGTCATCGCTGGGAGCCATATTAACCGGGCTAAGCCTCATTTTTAACTTTTAAGATCTATTTGGATAAAATAGTAGGAAAATTGTGAATTTGAATTTATAAATCTAATAAATTCACATGATTTTTTAGGTTATAGGAATTCACAAGATCTTTTATTTTTTATGATTTCAATGGCCTAATCATATGTTTGAGAGAGAGAGAGAGAGAGAGAGAGAGAGAGAGAGAGATGTCTTAAGATATAATTTAAGAAGAGAAGTTTTAGGAGGGTGATTGAATTATTACTGCTAAAAAATAAGAGAGACTGAAGTAGCATATTTGATTGAGATGCCTAAAAGATAAGAGAGAGAGGAGACGTCTAAAAGATAGGAGGGAGATGCCTAAAATATAAGAGAGAGAGAGAGAGAGAGAGAGAGAGAGAGAGCTTAGATGTGTATTTATTTAGACAGGGCCAAGCATTTTAGCGCCTAACAAATAGGTAAAATAGATTAAAGAGAAAAAAAAAATTAAATAAGTGGGGGTAGCCGTGGCCCCTGTTAGCCCCCCCTTGGCTCTAGCCACATTGTGTGACAGAAGCTGTCTGCAAAATTGTCTATCAAAATCTGTCTATCATTTATAATTTTTCATATATATATATATATATATTCGTGGTTCCTCCTTGATTGGTGGATGGTGAGTAATCATGAAGCTAGGGTCTTTGGGCTGTGGTTGCATGCAAACTTGCATGGTGTTCTAATGGACAGATTTTCTTGTATGAATGATTAGGTTTGAAAAAAAAGGTTGTTTGAGAAGAAGGGGGAGATGTCACACGTACTAGCTTGGGCTCTCTTTTGATTTTGTAATCATAACTGCTACTTGCCTCCTAAAGCCTTTTAGCTGGGATCCATTGATTCACTTATTAGTCTTTAGAAAATGAAAATAAATAAATTATTAAAATATTGAGGAGGCTCTCCCATTGCATGTATTGACATAGTGGTTTATAATAGGATGCAAGGCTCCCCCTTTGCAACTTGTGTTGTGTGTGTGGGTAGCTTCTTATAGATTGAACTCTTAGAACTTCTAGGCATGGTTTTAAATAGGGTACCTCTATTTGCACTCATATATTTACTGAAAGCGCCCACATGTTTCACTCCTATATTCTACAAGAAGGATCTTGAGATCATGTAACACCTAACAGTCAGCTTAAGATTCCACATGTCACAT
Source organism: Chloranthus sessilifolius (assembly GCA_021018995.1). NCBI lineage: Eukaryota > Viridiplantae > Streptophyta > Magnoliopsida > Chloranthales > Chloranthaceae > Chloranthus > Chloranthus sessilifolius. Next base: position 97,492,339 of record CM037592.1, read on the forward strand.
ATCTCCAAAATATTGCCTTAAAATCATGTTTGAGCGTGATGTGTACCATATGATTCAAGGGCTATTTTTTTAGGATCTGTGACACATGGAATAAAAAACTAACCGTCTGATGGGTGCTACATGATCTCAAGATCCTTTCTATGGTAGATTTGGGAGAAACACAATCTCCATCATCTGATCTGACTCAATCACATGGGCGCTTTTAATAAATGTGTGGGCGCGAATAGAGGTACCTTGTTAAATATCGACCATATCTTATACATAGCTCCATCTGATATGGTTTTAGACCCTGATCGGGTCAAACTGTTTAAAACTGCTTAAATACCTGCTTTTATGATTCTTTGGTTGGCTAAAATGATGCCACAAATAACAATGATGATGATGATGATGATGACAATGGAGGAAGGTTAAGGGCATGTTCCTGCTAACGCCTTCTCATGTAAAATTTACTTTACAAGTGAAAAAAAATAATATTTTTTTAATTGAAAATTAAAAATATTTTTTTTATGTAACATAGTAGTTTGTTGTGTGTAAAATTTACTTTATAGGATATTTCACTTTACTTTCCATCATCTTTTGTATTTATTCAACTGTTGCATTTTTTACTTGTATTTTTTAAGTTTTACAACGCTAAACCCTCATAAGTTTTACAACGCTAAACCATGGTAAAATTTCTTGGCATAAACCTCCAGATATTACAGCGAACAAACATTCACAAATGTATGTTTTTATAATAATATAGGAGGATGGCACTTTATATTGTCATATTACAGTTATTGGGAGGTGTTCTAAATTTATATAGAGTATCCATAATTGAAGCTCAAACAATTAAATTATAATAGCCTAAAATAATGTGTTTCTTAAAATTTTAGACCCAACATGATTTCAAATTTCTATTTGAAGATTTAGACAATAATATTTGGATACTAGTTGAATTTCGGTGAACCCAAATAGATAACTAAAGAATGAGGAAAAATGAAGATAATTTATAATCATAGACTTATCCAAGTTATCATCAAACTTAGGTTTGCAATTCTTAATATTTTCCTTCTTCTACAATAATTTGCTAATCAATTTTTTCATAACTAAAAACTCTACATTTTATGCCTTTCATATGAGATGTAGCACAGTAATTCAGTCCAATGCTTATATAGACCATTGCATATTATAATAAATAAAGATACCGAGCCATTGGATTGCTTATGACCTTTTTAAATCTAGTTGGGCCTGCTATGTATTTTAGAGGATCGGCCTACATCACCGAGAAGCTAGCCCTACTTTATTCCTAACATCTAAGTGTCACTACAAAAAATAAGACTATTAGTGACAACTGTCGCTATTAACAAAAAAGTTATCGCTAATAGTCTTAATAGTTTTTTTGTTAATAGTGGCAATTTTTTGCCGCCACTAATAATCTTATTTTTTGTTGTGTGTTCAAAAGAAGACATACATTAGACTTGTCCTAGTAGCGAACCCTGGAGATTCAAGTAGAGAGGGCCAACCCCTCCTCGAGCTAAACTTTTGACCTACTAAAGTGTTTTTAAAGGAGATAATGATATTCAGGATGTACATTTTCGATGGCCCATTTAGTCTTTGACCAAGCGCTTCTAATGATAATCGAAACATTTATCATGCTCTCAAAAGCTACATTCATGTACTACACTTTTGATACAGGGCTTGTTTGGCAACCTTTTTCTTTAAAGCACTTTTTAAGTCATGTAACATGTAATGCTTTTCAATTGTTGCTTTTCGACAACGATTATCGGATATTGAAAATGGTGTTGTGTAAGAAGCACTATGAGGCAACTTCTCAATACAACACCATTTTCAGTTAGAGATGGCTATACCAAAATCAATGGAATTTAAGTTCTAGCACTACAAAAAACAAGACTATTAGTAGCAGCCAAAAACTGCCGCTATTAACAAAAAATTACCGCTAATACCCTTGTCGCTAATAGTCTTTAATAGTTTTTTGTTAATAGCAGCAGTTTTTTGCTCTAAAAAAATTGTCACTAATAATATGTTTTTTTGTAGTGTAGGTATTATTATCCTAGACCTACAACTCAAGATCTTCTCTATGAAGAAGATTATTTGTAAATGCAAACATCTTATGATAATAAATATATTTATTAATGAAATATTGATGGTAAATCTAAATGTCATCTTTAAAATTATACATAAAATGCTCATATATAGTATCATTTGTAAACAAAGTCATAATACTAACCATCAAATTGCTTGTTTCATCACTGCTAGTTTTACTGACATGTTGAAAGGATGGTGGGACAATATTCTCATTCCCACTCAACATAATTCTCAATGCAACCAAACCGATAAAAAATGAAGTTATTGGTCAAATATAAAATATTGATGATGTTGTTTATACCTTAACAAATAGTATTATTTTTCATTTTATTGGTTCATAAACCATTCTATATGAAAGAGGCCGTGAGATTCTACAAAATCTTTATTGCACATCTTTAACACATTTTCGATGGTATAAAGATATTTTCATGACTAAATTCAGGCAATACAACGATGTCAATAGTAAATATTAGAAAATCAAATTCATTGATGGACTTCCCAGCTTATTTGCTGAGAAAATTAGAAATAGACTTCATGATTGAAATGATCAACAAACAATCAATTATAATCAATTTACTTATGACCAACTAACTAGTATTATTATTTGTGAAGGCTTAAGTTTGTATAATGATTTAAAATTATACCAACAATTAAAACACCAACGACTGATTGGTCTCAAAGAATTAGGTGAATTTTGTGATCAGTTTACTTATGACACTAAAATCAAATTTCCTTCAAAAGGAAATGATAAATTATCTAAAAATTATCCAAAACATTCTAAAAAAATATATCGTCAATCTTCTAATAAAGATCATAAATTCAAACCTTATTCTTCTTAATTTTATCGAGAAAAGAAATCACAAAGATTTAGAGAAGAAATTAAATATTACAAATGTGGCAGATTTGGCCATTATGCCAATAAATGCAGAATCAAACAAAAATTGACTAACCTTCAAATTGATGAAGGATTAAAATTATAATTATCTAAATTATTGTTAGATACTAGTTCTTTTGAATTAGAAGAATCTGATTCCGAAGAAATCAATAGTATTAAATCATCTTCCTCTTCTAATGAAGATAATAATTTAGATTATAAATGCAATAATTTTAATACTTCCAATAACACTTGACAAGTTTTTGATGTCATAAATAATCTGAGTATCAATGTACTCACTGAAAACCAATAATCATTATTGGACGTAGTTGATAAAATTGAAGATCCAACAATGAAAACTAAATTAATTGAAGCTTGTATTATTATGGCTAAGAAAGAAAATAAAAAAAATTAATAATTCACAACACTTATTCGATTAAAGAATTATTTAATCGATTAGAAAATCAGGGTCCCACTAGACTTGTAATATCCCTAAATTTCATGAACCGTGTAAGTCGGTTGGGAACACGTGTCAGTACGGTATGTAGTACCGTTTCGGATATCTCAAAGTGTTTTAGGTTCATTGACCTTGTTAGGCAAGAGATATGACACCTAATTAAGTTTATAGAGTTTACAAGTGAACTAAATCAATTGACAAACACAGATGTGTGGGTGTGTGCTTCGCAAGGAAGCAAATGACTTAAGTATAAGTGTGGAGTGGCTTCTCACATAAGCCACTCCCTTGTAATTGTTTGGAAATAGAAGAGAGAAGAGGAGAGTTCTCACGTGAGACCCTTACACCTTGAGACTGGAATCGTTGGTGAACTTCTGTGCAAATTGTTTCATCATCTTGAATTGCCAACGTTTGAGGTACCGTTATGTGAGTGATTTGATAGTGAGGAGCGTGAGAAACCATGCTATGAAACCCTTTTCATAGAAAAGCCATCTTGAAATCGTTGTAAAGTGTGAGGTGAGATTAGGTGTGTACACTAAGGGAAATTGATCATCGTGTGTGTGGCGATACGATCGCAAGAAGTTGGAGTTATCAAACCCTTTTGATGCTTGAGGCGAGAGCGTCAAAGGATTTCAGATTTAGATCATTGGATGCACAAACCCCCCAAATTAATAAGGTGAGATCTCATGATTAATTGTGTTTATTTATAACTTGGATCGAGTATTTATTACTTTGAAAGTTAAACATTAATGAGGGTTTAAAAGAGGGTAAAAAGGGAAAGAGGAAAAAAATAAAAATTCAAGGGAAATTGCTGAAATTCAGAAAGCCGCTCACGTGACCTTGAAACTCGCGCGCATGACATTAGGTTGCTTGCGCGGGTTAGGCTTCAGAATAGCCTGGAAATCAAGGAAAATTAGTTTCTCACATGACTAAATAGGTGTTAGGAGAAGTCGCTCGCGCGACCTTGAACTTGCGCGTGCGACTGTCTTGGGCAGTTTTGAAAGGAAAAATGAACAAACACAGTCGCTCGCGCGACTGGGGTGTGCCCCTAGGACTCGCTCGCGCGAATTGAGAGCTTGCACACGCGACTGAGGCAGTTTGAGCTATTTTGGATTTTTCTTCGAGAATCTTTCGAATATTCGGAATGCATGATCTTTTAAGCATTAGTTAGTGACCTTTGGATGCACTGGAATATAGGTTATAAATTGGATATGTGCGTGAGGATCTTCGTCTCATTTTGTGTGATTTGTGTGTTTTTGTAAGCCGTGAGGTAGGGAAAATTCAATAATATTTACATTCATGTGATTTGTATAGACATTGTGATATGATAAAAACAAATGAGATAACTTGTTTTAATTTTTCAAACTTGAGCTTTGTACATGGATTCCAAATTATGAGTTTCAAAATGTAAACTCTATTAAGAATGTGAATTATGTTAAAACATGTGAGCTCTATCAAGGAGGAGAACTCTGTTAAGAATGCGCATATGAACCTTGTATACGTGCCTTATTTTTGAATTTCGAAATTAGTTATAAATTAATCACACAGATAAACTATACGGTGATAAAGTATATGTTAGAACTTGCACTATGGTTTAAGGTTCACGCGGAACGAGTCCCCATTGTATATCGGCACGGCGGGATATCCGTACAGCTATACCGGCCAATAGTAACTTTAGATGCACAAGTGACCCTCCTAGTGTAGGGGCTTGTGCACTTCGAAAATGGTTCAATTGAATGATGATGGTTCGAAGATTTCCATCGGAATATATGCGGCTCCCAATGCTATATATGCTCGGGAGACGATTTAAGATATGATTTTAAGTCACTTAAAATACAAGAAGCATGTAAAATTCGAAACCAAGTAAGTACTTTGAAACTAAGAAACAAATTTCAAATGCGTATTTGAATTCTGTTTTATTTCAGTTCAAGCACCTCGAAATTCAGTTTTATGTGAAATGTGCTTTTGAAATCAATCATGGAACCTATGCTTTGAAATATGATATAAATGCTAGTGATATTCCCCATATTGAGCTTAGACTGTTAGCCCACCCTTCGACTATACGTTGAGGAGTTTGAAAGTGAAGAAGATCCTGATTATATTCCAGAGGAAGAATTAGATCTTCTGTCAAAGGATTATTTTCCTTAGGGAATATTTGATTATTTTGAGTTTGTGAGACTTAGGTTTGGTACGTACGGCCTTCATATTTAGCTTAGAACTTTGGATTCATGTAATGTAAGATTATGTTGTGAACCACTGTTTAGGTGATGGTTAGTAATCACCGGTGGTTCGTTTTGATTTTGTCAGACTTATGATTTACATAAGGATAGAACCATCATTTTATTTTGTTATATATATAGAAATGAAGTTTTCTTTTGTCATATATGATGACTCTCTGCTTTGCAAGAAATATCTGCTTTGAATTTCGCTCTCTATGCGGACTTACCAAGTGTTCTATTCGGGGATCGTTTTATCGGCGGTCCGATGGTCATGATTTTGGGGTTAGAAAATCTGGGTTGTCACAAGACCTGTAACCATTAATGATCTCAAACAAGAAATTAATTCATTAAAAACTAATTAATTAATCTTAAACATCAAAATTCCAATGAAATCAGTACAATCTATACTAGATTCGATCTTCTTGAAAATAAAGAAGCTTTGTCTGGTAATCAGTTGATCCTACTAATTGTATAATTCCATTAGATAGTTACTTGAATGTTTTGCATTAAGTAACATACCAAAAATGGTATATCAAAATTACCTTGGTTATTAATCAAGATTTCACTATAAAAGATGCAATTGCTCTTGTCGATAGTAGAGCAGATATGAATTGTATTCATGAAGGATTAATTCTTACATAATATTTTGACAAAATCACTCAAAGTCTTACCAATGCAAGTGGATAAAAATTATAAATTAAATATAAATTGAATTAAATATTTCAATTTGTAATTAAGGTATTTGCATACCTGCTAATTTTATTTTTGTCAAGAATTTAACTCAATTGATTATCCTTGACACTCCATTTATTACATCAATTTTACCATTGATTAAGATAGATTCTACTGGTATATATGTTTAGTACAATGGACATAATCTTGTCTTCAAATTTATTACACAACCTCAATCTAAATTAGTCAATAAGGTTGAAACCAATTTATTTTTCAAAGAACAACAAATCAATTTTCTTCCACAAGAAGTAAAATTTCTTTCTTTACAACAACAAATCAACTCCCCTACGATCCAATAAAAAATTTCTCAATTACTCAAATATTATCACACTGATATATATAGTGATATGACAAATGATTTTTTGAATAAAAAAAAACATATTATTTCTTTAGCTTGTAATTTTGATTTTAATGAAAGACATATTCTAACCAAAGCAAGACCAAGTCAAATGAAGCTTGCTTGTTTGGAACTGTGTAAAACTGAAATTGCCAGTTTATTACAAAAGTAACAACTTATTCGGCGAAGTCACTCTCCATAGAGTTGTACCGCCTTTTATGTCAACAAAAATATTGAAAGGGAATGAGGAACTCATCGGCTTGTTATCAATTATAAATCATTGACTAATTGTTTACAATGGATTCGTTACCCTATTTCTAATAAAAAAGATTTGCTAGATCGATTACATTTCGCTCATATTTTTTTCAAATTTTACCTCAAATTGGGATATTGACAAATTTAGGTGGCAAAGAATGACCATTACAAAACGACTTTCACTATTCCTTTTGGCCATTTAGAATGGAATGTTATGCCATTTGGTCTCAAGATTGCACCATCTGAATTTCAGAATATCTTGAATGATATATTGACTCCATACACAAAATTTTCTATTGTGTATATTGATGACATACTCATGTTTATAAAATCCATTGATCAACATTTTAAATATTTAAATAAATGATTCAAAAAAATGGGTTAGTTATTTCTGCTCGAACATTAAATTATTTCAAACATCTTTGAGATTTCGTTGTCGTAATATCCACCAAGGCTAAATAATTCCAGTCGATAGAAGCATTAAATTTGCCTCCAAATTTTCAAATGAAATAAAAGAAAAAATCCAATTATAAATTTTTTGGGTAGTCTCAATTATATTACAGATTATTATCTTAATCTTGTCCAAGATGCAACAATTCTGTATACAATGTTAAAGAAATTACCATCCTAATGGACTGAAGAACATTCAAGAGTTGTTTGAAAAATCAAATTGAAAGTTAAATAAATTTCTTATCTCTCTTTAGCCAATTCTGATTGGTCTAAAATGGTTGAAACCGATGCCTCTCAAATCGGCTATGGAGACATTTTGAAACAAATAAATCCTTCCAAACAAAAGGAAGAATTAATTTGGTATATGCTTGGTATATGGAAAGATGCACATAATAATTATTTTAGTATTAAGCAAGAAATTTTATCTTTAGTGAAATGTATTCTTAAATTTTAAGATGATTTGCTTAACCAAACATTTTTACTCAAAATTGATTGTAGTGCAACAAAACATATTCTTCAAAAGGATGTAAAAAATTTGACATCCAAACAGATCTTTGCCCAATGGCAAGAAGAATTATCTTCTTTTGATTTTCAAATTGAATATATCAAAGGAGAAATAATTTCCCTTCATGATTTTCTAACGCATGAATTTTTACAGGGCCAACCATAATAGCATCATCTTCAGGAGGAAGAGGCAAAGGCCGAGGAAGGGGCAATATCTCTCTATCACGACCTCGGGGATCAAATTTTCCAATCAATGAGTATGGTCTTTGGACAAAACTTAAAACAATAGATAAAGAACTAAAAAAGGTTTAACCCAAAAAGTCGCAAATCCAAATACATCTCTTAATAAAGAGAAATCCAATGAAACTTCATCTAAGGAGACTTCTTACAACCAAAAAGATGTACTATCTACCATTTTGGTAATTGAATCAGAAGATCAACAATGAATGACTGGTCCTTGGGAGATCAAGAGGAGATATCTTAATAATCAAGGATATCTTACCTTGGAGAGAAAAACTCGTCTCATTGCAGAAACAATTTTAACATCTACCGAGTCCATAACATTTACTCACCATATGAACAATCAACAACTTGATAGTCCAATTACATATAGTAAGGCTATTATTCATAAAATAATGAAACCCTTAATGTGGGGTTTTGACTTAAATAAATCCCACAAATTAATATCAAAACATTCATTCAATTATTGACATTATATTCAATCAATTGTCAATGCCTTCAATTACATGAACCCCAAACAAAAATATTCTTGGTTCATAAAAATATGTTTTGATATCATTCAAGTATGAATATCAGTCATAAAATCAATTTGGTATGAATTAAGAATATTTTTGTTTGAGATTCATGTAATACAATGCATTGGAAAAATGATTGAATATAATCTCAATAATTAAATGAAGAAAAATTTATATTTTCGGCCCTATAAGTTTACTTATTTGCAGAAACAGCTCTATAGTTTGAAACTTTGCAGAATAGGCCAGCTCCAAGTCAAGCCGTTTCCACGTCAGCACTGACCTATTTTTTCATTATTATATGTTTATTTTCCATTATTTTTTGTTGTCCATTTTTTCGCTGATAATCTTATTAGGTTGTACCTTATCTAATAATTATCATACATCAATTATCTCAACCAATTATAGTTGTCTAAACCAATTGTAATGAATGTTAAAATTCTAAAATACAGAAGAAAATAAAAAGAAGATGAAGAGAGAAGAAGAAGATAGAAATATAAAACGAATAAAAACGATCACAATCTTAAGATAGCGGCCCGCTATCTTACAATAGTTCTAAAATATAGAAGAAAATAAAAAAAAGATGAAGAAGATAAAAATATATCAAACAAAAGCGGCCGCTATCTTAAGATTACGGGCTGTTAACTTAAGATAGCGGTCCTATTAGAGTGTATCTTATTTGATAACTACCACACATCAACTATCTTAACCAACTATCTTAAAGCGGGCCGCTATCTTAAGATAGCGTTCGTATTAGAGTGTATCTTATTTGATGACAATCGCACATCAGTTATCTCAACCATCTTAATGCAGGCCGCTAACTCAAGATAGTAATCCACTATCTTAAGATAGCGGTGTATTAGAGTGTCTCTTATTTGATAATTATCACGCATCAATTATCTCAACAAACTATTTTAAAGCGGTCTGCTAACTTAATCTTCTTTTTCTTCTGTATTTTAGAACTTTAACATGAGTTACAATTGGTTTAGATAACTACAATTGGTTGGCGCTACAAAATTATAGACTTTTAGCGGTGGTTTCAAACCGCCGCTAAAGCCTTTCTAATCGCTGCTAAAACATTCGGTGCTGGTCACCAAAACCGCCATGCTTGGAGCTGTCAAGGAAAGTTTTACCGATAGTTCGATTCTAACCACCACTAAAAATGCACATTTTTAGTGGCGATTTTTGATGCATTTTTAGTGGCGGTTTTTGACCGCCGCTATTTATTTTTACCGACGATTAACTAACGTTTGCACTTACGAATAGTTGTTATAAAATAAAATATTTTAGTGGCGGTTTATAATCACCAGTAATTGATAGTATTTTAATGGCGGTTATAAACCGCCGGTACTTGATAATAATTTAACGACGGTTAAGCTAATTGATAATAATTAACGGTTAAGTGTCCCCATTGGAAATAATAGCGGTGATTTTTAACCGTCGGAAAAATATAAAAATTCCCTTCTTTTAAAGATATTAGTTGGCCGCATAAAATAGACAATGCTCGCCATTTATGCATAAGTGTCCGTCGAATTGGGCAGCTCTATTAGCACCCACCAAAACTGTGGAAGCACCCACTTGGCCCACTTGTCACATCATCTAATATGTGGGCTAGAGTGTCTTCCTTGACAGTCTTTTGCACCAAACTTTTTTAGACTATTTATACATACGTGTCCACCTGCGTTGGGCATCTCTATTAGCACCCACCAAAACCGTGGAAGAACCCACTTGACCCACCTGTCACATCATCTAATATGTGGGGCTAGTCTTCTTTGACAGTCTTTTGCACCAAACTTATTTAAAGCATTGCCTTCAATCTCACTTATAAATGAAAGCCTGAAATCACATATATAGTTCAATAAATCATAATACAAATTTTACAAACCTGTAAAATATAATTATGTTAGAAAATCTATTTCTCAATTCAGAAAAGCTATGAGAATTTTACCACATGTTATGAAAAAAACCTATACAATATAAATTCAACAACAAATAAATAAAAATATCACAAAACCTGTAAGCACATAATTCTCATTGCTACGAAATGAGACTTTAATAATACTTGACAATTTCCAACACAATAGTAACAACTAGAACATTAAGTCTTAATCAAAATGCATAAAAAGGCCTTAAGATAGTGAAAATGTCGACAAACCAACTCACAAATTCAACCATGTCCGTTAGATTTTACTTCAAGTAATAAACCAAATATAATCACATCTACCCATCAATATTCAGATAAAACCTATAATCTATCTACAATTCATTTTCATCGTCTTAGATAGGTGCACCTCTTCCTTCACCTAGAGAAATTCCTGTAAGAAATCAGTAAGTATGGCTTTAGCTAAATATTTGAAAATTTAAGGTTCGATAGCATCATATCAACAAATGATATCTCATCAACAAATAAATATTTGAAAATACAAATTCAATTTAATTGACTAAACAATCAAAATATGAATACAATTTAATGAGAAGGCGCATGCATTACCAAGTAATAATTTTATCATGTTTGCACACCTACACCATCAGAAGCCCGAGTTGGCCCTGAAACGCAACACCAAAGAAAAAGTGCATTTGATATATTGGAATGGCCTCAGACTTCCATAGAAGATGGTGGTCGTGGAATCAAGTCCCTCAAGTGGATGATTATGGTACTATCCAAAAGTAGTTGTGGAGATGTGAACCATTAAATGACGTGGAAAAATCTGAACTGTTTCCTCCGTTAGTAGATTGTGGGGCTATAATATGATTGTTCGGAGCCTACACATTGAAAAAATACATACTACCACATGTTTGCCCAGGGACATCACTATCACATGTTTCGACTCTTTGCTCAATTCAAATTTTTTCTAGACATTTACAATCAATTTTTATATGATATCATATAAATTATATTTTTAAGATTTAAAAATTATAAATAATCAAAATAGATTAAACAAATCTTACCGCAATCATTTTCCAGACACGGTTCTTTGATGTCTAATTTATCTCACCCTAAGTTGGGCAAAGGGGAAACAATTGGCAATCTCTTGCTATTATGCCACACCAATTTGACAGATGACTGACATTAGAGTTTGCTGGTAGACCTTTATCACACTCTATTTTCAACTTATCTCCCTTTGGAAAATTCAAAACTTTTTCCAACGTAGTCTTACGTCTTACACCACATTTCGTCTCAGATGATTTTGGATAGTCCATTTGAATTAAAATGATATCCATAATTGAAAATATCAAAACAAATCAAAGCTATAATAAGAGAATATATGAGAAAAATATGGGGTATGTCATGTACAACAAATAAAGAAAATCAAGAAAATCATTTGCTAGTCTTACTATTGAAAAGTTATCTTGTACCCTAGGGTGAAGTTTCAGATATGCTAGGTACCTCTCGAGCGAGCTGAAATTTATAAAAATTGATAGCAATATATTTGGTCAAGATATGGCATGACAATCAATAAGAAAATTTTATAAAACTAAATGAGGTCAAGGCTAACCTTTGATTCTTGAGGTTCCTTGCAAATTAATTTCTACAAAAATATGGAATTATATATATATAGTAGTATAACAAGTGGAAATCAATGAAATACAGATGCTATATTAACAATAAGAGAGTAAGTAACAACTAGTGTAAAGGAATTTGAAAAGAGAGTGATACTCATGAATGACTTATCGAACAAATATAATCAACTGTGAAGACTCTGTAAACATGAATTTCATACTAATGATAAGGCAAGTTTTTTAAATCCTATATGAAAGCTATATACTTTATCCAGCAGTCATGCATGAACTAACAAAAGTGAGCAACAAAATCTATTAAGGAGGTGGTGACTATTAGTTAAATTAAAAGCAAATAAATTGAACAATTTGAAGATGAAGTTTTTTTGATTGATGACTAATTGCATCATCTTGCAGGTACACACACACACAAACACATATATATATATAGTCCCAACTAATAAAGCATTACAAGATAGTCGCATAATGTACAGCTTGGTTATCACTTATCACCCACCAACATCATAAGGTTATTAGGGCACCATATATGAAGCACCTTTTTGAACACTAAAACTTTTCAAAAACTAGCATCCATTGATGATAGCTTTTGATAGGATACCTTGGGTTTAAAGCGTGTTATGAGGTGGATAGCTTTAAGATGTTGGTTAGCTGAGTGAGCCTCATTATTGATTTAATTTTTCTTCACAGATAATGTTGGTACATATTTGATTGCCATAAAATGCTTCATTCTACGGTCTATGCAACTCAGGTCGACAATATAAGGCACACAAGTATATTCCTGCAGGCTCTTGATCCAGCTATGGTACAGTGAACTGGCAAACCCGCTAAGTATATGGTTACATTTGTGTTAATATTGTTTTTAGTTCATCTTCCTTGTTAGTACATATTGGTGATGATAGATTGAAACTTAGACAAGATCTTCTAGTTATGCTCATAAGCAGAAAAGCTCACTATGGTTCTTATCTTTACAAGGGAAAATGCTTCAATGCTTATTGTTGCATCATGTTATAATTTCAACCCAATCAGATTTGGAAGGCTAGATGACGAGGAGGATGAGATCAGTGGTATAATATGTATATTTTTACCACCTAAAATTCATTAACTTTGTTGCTTTATAGGTGGATGTGCACTTGTGGTGCATGATTCACTAATATCTTAACAAGTTCGAGTTGTCTTAGTGGCTGGCTGTGTCAGAGCATGATTGAATCAAAACTATCATGTTGATAAGAAGTAGCAGCAATCGTAGTAGCAATCATGTGAAGTGGTAGATATTGAGTTTGATAACTAGTAGGTTGTTTTCTTTCCCGGCCCGCACAACAAGGAACGGGTGACTCGGCAGTATGGTACAAATAACAATAGTTGCAGTTGCAATAGCCAAGTTTCTTTGGATTCCGATTGGTGAGAGAAAGGCTCTTTCTTATTGGTTTCGAAGTGGTTTCTATAAATAATCGAAAAGAAAAAGTGCAACTCACTCTTTGAAACCATTTAGCATTTCCATCATTCCATAAGCAATAAGAAGTATTCAGTATTCAATAATTCCCAAGTAGGAAGATAATGCTAAGATCTTGAGAGATTAGAAGAAATAACTATGTTTCAATAGATAAATTTGGGTAATTCCTCCATTCATTAGATTGTTATATCTAGCTACTCTGCCTTAGAAGGTCTAGACTAGCATATTCTAGATGTAGAGGCACAAGATATATAACAAGCAAATCCTCCAATTTTCACCAAAGCATAACTCACCTGATTTCTTAGAACTAGATCCAATGATGGTATCAAGAATCTTCTTTTGTTATGCTAAAAAATTCCTCCAATATGCTCAAAACAACTTTAAGGACCTGGAAAAATAAAAAACTAATAATTAAGCAAATTGGGAAAAGCATCAAGAGCGTAGTTGCATGTGACCCTCTTAATTTCACAAAGAACATAGGAAATTGTGAACCAACCCCAAATTTGGAAACTATGAACAAGGATTTACTTGGTAGAACAAAATAATTATCAACAAAGTATGTTATCCCTTCTCTTTAGATATAGAAAGATGGTAAGCTACATGAAATTCTAGAGGCTGCATGCTAAGGCCTAAGATGATTCCAAAGAAAATTTCCTAAGAACATAATTTTTTTGGAGGTATCCACGAGAATCCTCACATTTTTGCGAACAAATTACAACTTTGTATTTTCAAATCCTGTTTGCCTTGCTTTTAAGGAAAACGATAAAACTTTATCTGCTGTTATAGATGTCTTAGACACTCTTAAGGAAATATCGAAATTACTGCAAACTTGAAATTTGAGAAACAAGATCTCTACAAGGAGATGCTGAAAAAGAGACACCCGAACTTCATGACATTCAGAACTTCATTGGGCATTTGTAGCTTCCTAGGAAAAAGCGACACCAAAACTCATGGTGCTCTAATACTTCCAAGGGAGAACCACTATTGCTTATCTACTTTAAAATCAATTGCCAATAGTCCAACCTAGTTGACATGTTTCACAATATAAAACTTGAACAAAATTATGAAATCATATTTTCCATTTATAGATGTCTAGTCACCAGAGAATCAATACTGAAAGAAAATGTACTGCTAGAGAAATTTTTTGGCTCAAATGTAGGATCACTTTCTTTTCGTAATCTATATCATTTCTGCAATTTTACATGGTACAGGTAGCACACGTCAATAGAATTAGAAACTTCTCTCTTTCCTACTCATTCAAGAAGAATAATAAACTTCAAAATCAACTCTCACAAAAGAATTATACTACTATAAAAATTGGAAAAAAATTGATTCCCCATAGGATAGGATAGTAACAAGAGATCCCAAGTGTCGTACTCATGAAAACTACCTGTGCACCTGTGTACTTGCGTTAAAACATAAAAACAATAATACTTTAAAGTTCAAACTCCGAAGCAAAGTACAACTTCTCATCACCAATGACTTCAAATGCAACAGAACACGTGAGGTGACCTATGGAACATGATGATTCAATTAAAAAGAGTGTGCATCATATGCACCTAATTAGCTTTAGATATCTTCAACACAAACAGACTTGAAAAGGAAACAAGTGTTTGTCCAGATGTGTTCAATTGGTATGATAAGAAGATATCCCCTTTGAATCCGCAAATTAAGAGAAATTTCGTAGAGTATCAGGAGGATTGCAGATATAAGGAGTGCTAGTAAGCATCCAAGAAAGATATCGACGAACACCATTGAAACATTAGAGGCAGTATAAGTTTTTTAAATGGATTAAATTCATTGTTTTCAGTTCAAGCTCTACCTTTTGAAGTGCCCAAATAGACATTAATCTGATAAACACAATAATAGATTTTCCTTCAAATCTTTGCTTTTTGATTAATAAAAGAAATAGTAGGCTCTGTCTGGACACCCACATTTTTTGCCAAAAAATAAAAATAAATTAAAAGATAATTATTTAATTTATTGTGTGTTTGATTAACTCTAGTATTTTAAATTGTTTACAGAAAAGTAAGTAATGTTTTACAAACATTTTCAATCTATGATAAAACCCTTTGCAATTTTATTTATTTCAGATTTTTTGTAATTTTGGATCCAAAATATACCTTAAAAAGATAAAAGCAAATTTCTTCAACATCAAAGCTTAGAAACGTGTAATTAAAGTAAACAAACTTGAATAAAAGGGATACAACGACATAAAATTGAATATTCACATCATTCTCAAAAAGCATCTCCAAATCTAGATGTGGATAAGAAAGTTATCCAACAAAAATATATCAGCCACCAACAAATTTGATCTCTCAACAAGTTAACCCTAACCTTATTTGAATGAGGAAGTGGGAGAAGAGGAGATTGATCGGTTGCATGCAACTTCAATCTGTTGCGGTCGGTTGGAGCGAAAGAGATACATCAATCCGTTGCAGAGAGGCTAAGTTTCTCTACATTCCGTTCGGTGAGAGAGAGACTCTTTCTTATGGGTTTCAATGTTTTGCAGAGAACCTCCAATTTTTTGAATTTTTTAGGTCTCTTAGTCTCCTCGTCTTCTAAGCCCTAAGCAGTTAAGAAGTTGAGGGAGATAGGACTCTTTAGTTGGCGCGAGAATAGGAGAGAACAAAAATAGAGCGTGATGCTTGAGTTTTTATATTTCACTGGCGGTCTTAACAAGCTGTTGTTAATAAGGCGCCGCCAAAAAGACCTAATTTTGTATTGTGGTTTAGATAATTACAATTGGTTGAGATAACTGATGTGTGGTAGTTATCAAATAAGGTACACTCTAATATGACCGCTATCTTAAGTTAGCGACCACTTTCATTTGTTCTATATTTTTATCTTCTTCTTCTCTCTTTAATTTCTTTCATGGGTTACAATTAGTTTAGATAATTACAATTGGTTGTTATTCAGTAGGCTACCTACTGGAGTCGGAACTGGAAAAAGAGACGACACAAAATAATGAAAAATAAACATATATATATATAATGAAAAAATAGGTCGGTGCTGACGTGGAAATGGCTTGGCTTGGAGCTGACCTATTCTGCAAAGTTTCAAACTATAGGGCTGTTTTTGCAAATAAGCAAACTTATAGGGCAGAAAATGCAAATTTCCCTTGAATGAATGTCCTAATATTAATTTGTGAGATTTATTTAAGTCAAAATCTCATATTGAGGGTTTCATTATTTTATGAATGATAGCCTTACTACATGTAATTAGACTATCTGGTCGTTGATTGTCCATATGGTGAGTAAATATTATGAACTCAGTAAATGTTAAAATTGCCTCTGCAATGAGACAGATTTTTTCCTCCAAGGCAGGATATCCTTGATTATCAAGATATCTCCTCTTGATCTCCTAAGGATCAGTCATCCATTGTTGATCTTCTGGTTAAATTACCAAAATGATAGATAATACATCTTTTTGGATGTAGGAAGTCTCCTTAGATGAAATTTCATTGGATTTCTCTTTATTGAGAGAAGTATTTAGAGTTGAGCATTTTTAGGTTCTTTATCTATTGTTTTGGATTATTGTCCAAAGATCATACACATTGATTGGAGAAATTGATTTCCAAGGTTGTGATAGGGAGATATTGCTGCTTCCTCAACCTCTGCTGCTTCCTCCTGAAGAGTATGCCATTATGGTTAGCCCTGTAAGAATTCACGCGCTAGAAAATCAGGAAGGAAGTTTATTTATCTTTTGATATATTTAATTTAAAAATCAAAAGAAGATAATTATGCTTGCCATTGGGCAAAAATCTGTTTGGATGCCAGATTTTTTACATCCTTTCGAAGAATTTGTTTTACTGCACTATAATTAATTTTGAGTAAAAATGATTGGTTAAGCAAGTCATCTTGAAACTTATGAATACATTTCACTAAAGATCAAATTTCTTGCTTCATAGTAAAATAATTCTTTTGTGCATCTTTTCATATACCAGAAGTATACCTAATTAATTCTTCCTTTTGTTTGGAAGGATTTACCTGTTTCAGAATGTCTCCATAGCCGATATGAGAGGCATCTGCCTCAACGATTTTAGACCAATCATGATTGGCTAAAGAGAGATAAGGAATTTGTTTAACTTTTAATTTGATTTTTTGAACAACTCTTGATTGTTCTTCAGCCCAATTTCTTTAACCTTGTATATAGAATTGCTGCATCTTGGACAAGATTAGGATAACAATTTGTAATATAATTGAGACTATCCAAAAAAATTTCTAATTGGATTTTATCTTTTATTTCATCTGAAAATTTGGTGGCAAATTTAATGCTTCTATCAAATGAAATTATTTGGCCTTGGTGCATGTTATGACCAAGAAAACTCACTGATGTTTGAAATAATTTAATTTTGGGAGCAGAAATAACTAATCCTTTTCTTTGAATTATTTCTTTAAATACTCTTAAATGTTTAAAATATTGATCAATAGATTTTGAAAAGATAAGTATGTCGTTAATGTACACAATAAAAAATTTTGTGTAAGGAGTCAATATATCATTCATGATATACCGAAATTCAGATGATGCATTCTTGAGACCAAATGGTATAACATTCCATTCAAAATGACCAAAAGGAACAATGAAAGCCGTTTTGTAACAGTCATACTCTGCCACCTGAATTTGCCAATATCTCGATTAGAGGTCAAATTGGAAAAAATAGGAGCAGAATGTAATTGATCCAGCAAATCCTTTTTATTAGAAATAGAATAATGAATCAATTGTAATCAATCATTCAATGATTTATAATTGATAACAAGCCGATGAATTTCTCATTCCTGTTCATCATTTTTGTTGACATAAAAGGCGGTACAACTCTATGGACAATGACTTTGCCGAATAAGTTACTTTTGTAATAAACTGGCGATTTCAGTTTTACACAATTCCAAATAAGCAAACTTCATTTGACTGAGTCTTGCTTTCGTTGGAATGTCTTTCATTGAAATCAAAATTATAAGGTAATGAAACAATATGTTTCTTTCGATTCTAAAAAACATTTGGAATATCACTGCATTCATTAGTGTGATAAAATTTGAGTAATTGAGAAATTTTTGATTGGATCGTAGGGGAGTTGATTTATTGTTGTTAAGAAAGAAATTTTACTTCTTGTTGAAGAAAATTGATTTGTTGTTCTTTGAACAATAAATTGGTTTCAACTTTATTGACTAATTTAGATTGAGGTAGTGTAATAAATTTGAAGACAAGATTATGTCCATTATACTAAGCATATATGCAAGTAGAATCTACCTTAGTCAAAGGTAAAATTGATGTAATAAATGGAGTGCCAAGGATAATCAATTGGATTAAATTCTTGACAAGAATTAAAATTTACGGGTATTAGAATACAACCTTCAACTAATTTGGGTTAAATCCTTAGTTATAGTAATACATACTTCAATTAATTTAGTTTCTATTGTTGGATCTTCAATTTTATCAACTAGGTCCAATAATGATCGTTGGTTTTCAGTCAATACGTTGATACTCAGATTATTCATGAAAGCAAAGGCTTGCCAAGTGTTATTGGAAGTATTAAGATTATTGCATTTGCAATCTAAATTATTATCTTCATTAGAAGATGATGATGAATGAATACTATTGATTTCTTTAGAATCAGATTTTTCTAAATTAGAAGAACTAGTATCCAACAATAATTTAGATAATTGTATTTTTAATCCTTCATCAATTTGAAGGTTAGTCAATTTTTGTTTGGCTTTACATTTATTAGCATAATGGCCAAATCTGCCACATTTGTAACATTTAATTTCTTCTTTAGATCTTTGTTATTTCTTTTCTCAATAAAATTGAGAAAAAAAAGGTTTAAAAATATGATTTTTATTAGAAGATTGACGATATTTTCTTTTAGAATATTTAGGATAATTTTTAGATAATTTACCCTTTCCTCGTGAAGGAAATTTAATTTTAGTGTTATAGGCGAATTGATCAACAAATTCACTTAATTCTTTGCGACCAGTCAGTCGTTGGTATTTTAATTATTCGTATAATTTTAAATTATTATACAAACTTGAGCTTTCACGAATAATAATATTAGTTAGTTGGCTATAGGTAAATTGATTGTTTGTTGAGCATTTGGAGCACGAAGTTTATTTATAATTTTTTCAACAAATAAGTTGGGAAGTCCATCAATGAACTTGACTTTTCAATATTCACTACTGGCATTGCTGCATTGTAAGACTTTAGTCATGAAAATATCTTTATACCATAAAAAATATATTAAAGATGGGCAACGAAGATTTTAAAGAAGCACATGTCCTCTTTCATATTGATTGGTCCATGAACCAATAAAATGAAAAATAATACTATTTGTTAAGGTATAAACAACATCATCGATATTTTAGATTTGACCGATAACTTTATTTTTTACTGGTCTGGTTGCATTGAGAATTTTGTCATGTTAAGTGGGAATCAGAATATTGTCCCATTATCCTTTCAACATGCGTGTAAAATCAACAGTGATGAATTGAACAATTTGAAGGTCAGTATTATGACCATGTTTACAAATAATACTATACATAAGCATTTTATGTATTATTTTTTTAAAGTTGACATATTCAGATTTACCATCAATCTTCCATTAATAAATAGATTTATTATCATAAGATGTTTACATTTACACATAATCTTCTTCATAGCGAAGATCTTAAGCTATCGGTCTAGGATAATAATGCCTAGAACTTAAATCCCAATTGATTTTTAGAGTTAGATGAATATTTAATTTTATTAAATTCCATCTCATTTTGTAAGGATTTAAAATTGTTTTAAGTCTCCAAAATATTAGAAATTTCTCTTTTTAATATTTAGGTCTTTTGTAGATTTAGGAATAGAAGATAAGTGAATATTATTATCTATCCTATTTAATTGACTACTAATTGTTTTAAGATTTAAGTTAGTAACATTATTTTGTTTATATAGATTTGATAAATCGACATTGACTGATGTGTTGGTCGGTTCAACAAGTTTAATAAAAACAATAGCTTTAAGAGTTGATGTAGAATTTACCTGAGTTAATCTTGAAGCATCAATTGGTGGATGCATCGATTGAACTATAGAACCATTCAATTTCTGCTAAGATTTATGACATTTTTTTTAAGATATAGCTCTTTCTTTTTTCCTGAGTCATTTAAGGAAATTGGGTCGGTTTGAACCAAGTAACAAAAAGAATAATTTGATAAAAAAATTCTACATATTTGTAAAATTTAATTTTGAAATTTATAATTTTTCTTTTGAAAATCTTGTAAAATACCATTCACAAAATGATGCATATTTTTTGATAAAATTTAGAATTGATTTATTGATGATTAATCTGAAATTATTTTGGTTGTATTTGATCCATAAAACTTTATGGTAAAGAGAAATGCATCTCACTAATTGTAGGAGATTCCTTATATTGTTGAGCATATACTCCATGAGATATTTGTTGATATAAAATATGGATTCCTTCAATATTGGGTTGATCTTATTATGAGAAAACGGATGGTGTAAAGCTCGTGCAAGTACCGTTAACAATTGAATGATGCATCCTTAGTGTAGTCTTCTCCTTCGTCAATTCTCAAGCACATAGGCCCTGTTTGGCAACCCTTTTTTTTAAAGCACTTTTTAGGTCTTGTAACATGTGTTGTTTTTCAAATATTGCTTCTCAACAACATTTATCGGATACTGAAAATGTTGTTGTGTGAGAAGCACCATGAGGCAGCTTCTCAATACAATATCATTTTCAGCTAGAGGTGGCTATGTCAATGAGTGAAATATGATTTTCACTCAACATTTTTTCCTTTAAAAAGTATTTTTTGGAAATTTTTTGCCAACAAGGCCTTAATCTTTGAGTGCAAAAGTGCGTCAACTTCCTTCTTAAGTTGATAACAAATGACAAGATTTCATATTTATGCTTCATGAAATATATTAGGTGAACCTAGAGAAAACATCAATAAGTACAACAATGAAATTATTTTAGTGGAGAACATAGTCACAAAGATGGAATATGGGAATAAAATGGCAAGAGAAATTAAAAAAAGAAGTGAAAGTATGAAAAAAGAAGGTGAAAAATATGAAATACAGAAAGTGTGCAACAAAGGAAAAATATGAAAAAATGGAAAGTACGGGAAAAAATATATAAATGAATATATTAATGTTAAAAAATATATTTATTAAATTTTGTTTTTATGTTTAAAATGGGTTTTATACTGAAAAAAAATGTTTAAAACACGTTTTAAATGAAAAATACGTGTTTTATACGTTTTGGCGTTTAAAATGCCTTTTTATATGTTCAGCCAAAAAGCCGTGTTTTATTCTCCTTATGTTCAATAAAATGCCATTTTTTTTTTACTATGGTGAAAACTAGAAGCTTTGCAAGGTTCTATAACACACAATGTTAGAAAGGATCATTGCTTCTTGAAAGATATTTTTCAAAATAAATTCTATGTGATTTGCCATAATCACAATCTCCCTATATACTTTCTCCTTTGATTTCAATTAAATCTATACTAGCTTCCAAAAATAAAAGACCCGAGTTCGAATTCCCTTTTCCTCTTGAGATCACTCTAGGGATTTATATCCCGTGCTGACCCGACATGTGCTAATTTGGTGTGCGCATGTGCCCCTAAGATTAGGCGGGTGTTCTAAGAGGCCTAGAAACCGAGGTTATATATATATATATATATATATATATATATATATATATATATAGCCTATTCTATACGAAATGTTTGAGTTATCATTTCTAGTTTTCTACTCGTCTACCAATGTAGGAATTTGACACAACGATCTTATCAAATTTTTTCGTCTTTTTGACACCAAGAAAATGAAGAGACTAAACCCTTTTTTAGCGTAAATAACCGCAACATCTAACTTCCTAATAATTGTAAGGAACTTAATATAATTTATTATAAATTAGACATAATTTAAATTGTCAATAGCTTGAGCAATGGATACAAAAATTTTCATTAATCAATGTAATTTGAAGTTTGAGCACACTGTTCAAGGCATAGTAAGCAAAATTGCATTTTTTTTTTCGGGAAAAACACGTTTTAAATGCGCTTTTTAAAAAAATTGAAAAAAAATCTAATGTCTACAAAAAAAATCTCGTTTTTTCCTTGAAAAGTGCATTTTAAACCTTTTCTTTCTCGTAAAAACATTTTTTTTCTCGTTTAAAACTCATGTTTGGTCACAATATATATATTTTATTTTTTTAAATAGTTAATAAAATTTTAATATTTAACTTTTTCCCATATGTTCCTGAAATGTCAAAATTTACCCTCTTCTTTTGAGTATTTTCGGAGCAGTTTATTTTCTTTGTGTATAAACTTGTTCACTATGGCTCAAGGTGATTTCATCATTACTTTTGACAAATATATTATTCTCTAATCTTTATAGACTAATTTTCTAATCTTTATAGGCTTAACTACTACAATTCTTAGTGAAGATAGCATCATTCGCATTATAATTTAAAAATTTTTAGAACATATATTCATCTCTGTTTAAATGATGAGAGCAATTGGAGTCCACATTCCACTCATTTTCATAGCCCATACTAGAAATTACATCTACATTCCAATTGTTTTCAATGTTTCAGCAAATGTTGTTAGGAATCTATTTATTTTTATTTTTTTTATGGCAGGCATCTTTAAGTAATTAGCACATGTAAGAACGAAAGAATTATACTTACGAGAAATTAGAACCATTTGATTGGTGTACCTTAATGTTGATCATTAAAAAACTAGCACAATTATCCATATTAAAGTATATAGATTAGACGATTCAAATCACTCAATTAGTACAGATTTTGGGGGCATATTGCATGCAGTCAAATATTTAATAACTATGATTTTTTATTTTCTACCCTACCTACAAACAAAGGGGAACCTAATTATTAAAAAAATCGGGTTTGGATCTATTTCGATTTATAACAAACCGACCCGGCCTGACCTATTGGCATGCATTTCAAGGTCCCTAATTGGTAGAAACGAAATGGACAAATTTTGGGCAAATTACCCAATAAGGCCCAAACTATTTACATTTTACCTGATAGGGTCCAACATAAGACCAACCAAGTCAGAGTCATATAGAAGCAATCAGTCTTTATAATAGATCGATTGTTTCCATATCAAATTGCCGAGTCCCATAGGAGAGTGATCGGTCCATTTCAGACTGACTGATTGGTCTCATATGAGACTCGCTCGTCAAACTTATAGTGGAATGATCAATCTCATATGAGACCTAAGAAGATTTTCATCTAACTCATTTTTTTACTTCAATTAAATTTCGGCATATATCAAATACTTGGACCCTATTTGCGGAGTGAAAAAAAAAAACGAAAAGGGGTGTGGGACACTATTGGGTAATAAGCTTGGACCCTTTCTGGTAAATATGATATAATTACAGACCCTCTGAGGTCATAAACCTCACCCAAATAATATTTGGTCAGAGACAAACGTTAGGTAACCGCACATAAAGTGACAAAAGAGGTACCAAACCGTGATTTTGGTGACACATAGCAACCATAAATGGGAGCCACGTGGCACTTGCTCACCCATCTTTACTTTTTATGGACAAGTCACTGCAACCGTACTCCCTTCAAACCCTGCCCATCTGCACAGTGTGCCATGTGGCGCCTAACAATGGTCACGTGCTACATGTCATGCCCACAGGAGCACAAGAACCATGGCACCTGCTCCCCCTTGGCTGGAACACAGTGATCATACATGGCTCATAGGTATGCAAGACTTTGGAATTTGATCAAGCTATCAGGACCATTAGATCAATCGGTTGATATATGTGTGGGCCAACGGTTGGGGAGTACGGAAATATATATAAATTATATTTAATATTTATAAAATCTAATTTACTATTTAAAAATAATAAAATTAAAAAATAAATAAATGAGTAAATTATTAATTTCGGCAAAATTTCATTAAAGATAATTTTAATAGTGATGGAGATCAAGGTTCGCTCCACTCTTCCACAAAAGGGATTTGATGCCATGACAGAACCATTATGCAGCCAATTTTCAATTTCACATTGCACAAATCTCAAAAAGTGATCCTAAAATCAAATGACACACATCACGCTCAAATATGAATTTGGGGCCACATTTTTGAGACATAGGTTATATGGAATCGTGAATTGACCGTCTAATTCGACGTTAATGGCCTCAAGATCCTTTATGTGAAAGATTAGAGCGAAACACAATCTCCATCATCTGATTTAAAGCAATAAATGATTTTAGGCGCGGTGCCCAACAAAATTCTATGGGCACTATTAAAGCTGCCCTTTCATTAGTTTCGCCAAAGTTCAACCCAACCCTTTATTATAAGAATTTCAGAAAAGTTTTCTACGGATTTCAGATAAATTTGTCATAATCATGAGTGAAAAAGTGACCAATCGATATGACCTTGTGATAAGCAAGAACTCCAATGCACTACAAATTCCGTGCCCGTCAAACAGCTAAATGTAAGAGTGGAGCACTTTCCCGCTCATCATGGGTGAACCATGGTTCAAAATTTCGGCCGCACACCGAGATGAAACTAAAACCCAAAATTTAGGTATGAAATGTATGGGATTGAAGTTTTTGGCCGAAAATCAAAAATTTAGGTATGAACTATATGGGATTGAAGTTTTCGGCCGAAATTTCGGTTTCGGTCCAGCCCTGGACCGAAACCAAAACAAAATCCGAAATTTTGATCCTTGTGGTGAACCACCCATTGTAGAGAAACTCAATAGGCCTTGCCCAAACAACATTTGAAGACTGAATCTAGTAATTTGAGATTCAAATGGGTCATATACCGGGTCAAGATCAACCCCATTATTTAAACAATAACCCGAGCCCGACTCAACCTGTTTTCCGAAACCCTCAACCTGAACCCAACCCAGCCAACTTAGATTAAAATATACGGTAGGGAGTCGGGTCGGGTCAGGTCAAGAACTATGACCTGAACTGACCTGCATTCAGTAAATGAGACAGGATTTTTGACCCGATTGAATCCAACAGGTCAAAAATCTAAAGCCAAACCTGACCCATGGTGGGTAACATGATCCGTCAAGTTAACATTTGCAACTTAAAAGTAATTTTCTTGGGCCTTAGTGCAAAATACTATAGTACCTTAGAAGGGGCCTAGAGCCTGACCTGGCCCATTGATAGTTCTTACCACAGTGACAAATTTCTCCGAAATATTTGATTTCTCTAAAATGCCGAAATTTCATTAATATCAGCAAAATTAACAAAATTTCACCAAAATGAATGATTTTTTTTTTTTTTTCAAATTTTAGCCAGTTTTAATTAATAAATAAATTTCTTATAAATATTAAATATAATTTATATATATTATTTTTGTTTACTCCGCCAAATTTTCCAATTTTTTCCCAAAATTAATCCAAAATAAACCAAAACCTAATATTGCCGTAAACGAAATTTGTGACTGGTTCTTACTCGCATTTTATTTTCAAAGCCCGATCCTATGTAAACATCAGTTTAGATGAAATCAATTCAATTGTTCAAGTGGCTAAAACTGAATTTATGATTTTTTTTTCTTTAAAAATAAAATAAATAAATAAATCTTTTTTCCACAAATAAGGGCTATTTGTTACTATTTAGGTAAAAAACTCTTTTTTCAAACAACCTAATCAAATTACATAAAATGATTAAATAAAAAAATCATTTTACAAGAAATTAACAGGGAAATTGATTTCATTTCTTGTTTCGAGTTGCACCATAACTCATTTAGACCAAAATGCTTTTCTTTAAGGAGATATCAACCGGCCGGGCTCAGGCTCAGGCTCGGTCTCGGGCCCGAGATTCCTCGCCGTAGAAGAAATCTCAAAACTTAGGCCCACAGGCTATTGACACCATTGGAAACAGGGGTGTACATTGGCCACGTTGACCTGGTGGGTTGAGCACCGAGACCAGCTATGGGCAATGGGTCGGGTTCAAAACCCCAAGTTATTTGGTCAATCTTGACTGATTTAAGAATCGAATCAGGTTCACGCTTGTGTTCTTGAACCCGACCCATCTTCATTACACCCTAACCCAATCTAGCCCAATATGAACCTGCCACCGACCCATTTGCCGCCCTAGCTGCTGGGGACCCATTAAATATAGGCTTAAGGAGGCGGACCATAAATGGGCCTTTGGAACTAACCTTTATCATCAAATCAGGCCAGCCCATTTATGTATTGGGCCTACGTAGCCTATACCCGCGGCACGGCATGCGTGGCTGGGCCACAAGTCAGCTCGAAATTTTCTAACACCACCTATTCCATCGAAGATTTCAGACAGTCTCTAATATCTGAGTTTTCTATCTTTTCATCGTTTCCATCGCGTACACACAACTCTTCGAACCATGTTGAGATTTTTCCTGGTTCCCAGCTCTCCATGTTCGTAACACAGAGCTCGTATCCACCCAGCTATCCATGTTCGTAATGCAGAGCTCGTATCCACTTTTATAACCCGTAAACAGTTGATCAATCGCCAACTATTGGCTGGTCAATTACAGTTCAAATTATGAGGTCCTATATTTGCGTTATAGTATAGTAGATCTGACGTAGGACGGTACCATAAATTATGTGAATGCAATGGTTAAATGATTGCCAAAATAGAATTGAATTTAAATTAAGCAATAAACCTTAAATTATAGCGAATACCTTAGGCTTTCGTAGTATTTCATGGGAAGATCACGTATAATTCGAACAGGGTTCAGTCCGAGAGTTAGATTAGTTAGGTTGCAGCGTGAATCGATCTTAGAGATAAAACTCTAAATTTTCATATTAAGGCGCTCACAGTACAATGATGGAATCTCTGATTTTCTAGCTATTTCGATATGGTTGGACTTAAAACTTCTGATGGAGGCTACGACTGTTGAATCAGATCGATTCCATGGCTTAGGGAAAAGCTCAGGTTTAGGATCTCAAAAAGATGATGGCTGATTTAGGGTTGTGGGATCAACACAAGCAGAGAAGGTAACATACGTAGATAGAAGATAGATTTTACGGGCTTCGCACCCTTGGCTTCATACCAAACCCTTCTCGGGAAGAAGAATCACTCTTCGGAGAAACTCATTTAAGTCTTAAAACAAAACACTCATTCATTCAATAATCAATAACTAATTACATTGTTTAACTTAAGGATATTATATAGGAGTCCTTTCAAACAAAAATAAAAGAAAATTTTACACTTTCGGCCCTATAAGTTTTCATATTTACAGAAATGACCCTATAGTTTCAATCCATGCATAACAGGCTAGCTCCAAGCCTAGCCTGTTCCACGTCAGCAACTGCCTTTTAAATTAAAACAACTTTTAAAGTACAAAAGTAACAATTACTTTATAACTTTTCATTGTTTACTATTTACTTTAACTTTTACTTTTCTGTAAAACCGAGAGGGCGGCGGCTAATCGACGAGAAAGCGGAAAAAAGCTCACAGCAAATTTTCAGGTAATTTTTTTTTCTACATTTAAACACATTCAGTCATCAGATTTGTTTCTCAACTTTCCGTTAACTTATCAATAACTTATCGTTAACTTACATTATCGTCCGCTAATTTAAATTATCGACCGCTAATTTACATTATCAACCGCTATGTAAGTTAGCGGCCGATAATGTAAGTTGTCGGACGATAAAGTAAGTTGTCGATAGTTTTTCAACCTCACTTAGTTTGTTAATTAATTGTTTTTATGTATATTGCAGTTCCACTAAGTGATTGTAAAATGACTATGTCTCTAAAGCCCTTTGGGAAATGTTCTGGAGTTGGTGTCAAGAAAATTTACTTGCACTGTAACGAAGAGAAGAAGAAGATTTTAGATTATTCAATTTTCGATCATCTATTTAGGATAAATGAGAAATTAGGATTCATTGAGACTTGGTTGATGCTATTTTAAGCTTTTAGGTTGAAGATAATATTTTCAAGGTTAGAAATATTAATATATTACTACAAGAGTCCGATATAGCATTTATTTTAGGTCTGAATATGTTGACGAAACCTGAGTCTGAGAAGGTGGCCGTGCCAGAGGAAAAAACTATTCGATACAAATTCTTTCGGGGGAAGCCGGCTAAAAGACCTCATATTGAAGAATTAGTTGATAGTGCTGATTTATCCAACGATGAATTTTTGAAACTATCATTATTGTTTCTCTTATGTTCTTTTTTACTTCCGGACACATAGCAGGAAGTGGACAAACGATACTTGGCACTAGTAGATAACATTGAAGAATTCAATAAGTTTCCGTGGGGCCTGATAGTTTACAATAATTTAGTAGATAGCATATCAAAAGCATACGTCAGAAGGGAAATGACGAAAAAGTCAGAAAAGGAGCATTACAACATCTACGGATGCACTATCGCCCTATAGATTTGAGCGTTTGAGCACTTTCTTGAAGTCGCCACCGCTCTTACTGAGCTCAAAGATCCATTTCCCAGGCTAATGAAATGGGAAGGCCCGAAATTTAGCCGTAATCCTAATTTTCATCGAGAAAAAATTCTTAAGTCTAAAGTTATCTTAGAGCTTGAAGCTGTAAAGTATGAATTACAGTATAGATCGGTTCGACTCTTTTTTATGCAAAGAGATGGAAAGGGAGCAAGAAAAGGCCGAAGAGCCTCGTGATGAAGAAATATATATGAATACGACGATGTCCCAAGTAACGAGACACGTCCTCCAGAAAGAGACGAAGAGCCGAGATGACGATGACGACGATGAGGATGACGATAATGACAACGACGAAAACGACGAGTATGAAATCGTTGTACGTCAGCATATTGAATCAAAGGGCAAAGGCAAACCGAAGATTAGGCCCCAGTCAACAAGACAACAACCGGTTAGGCAACCCAACCTAACCAAAGAAGTAACGGAGCTTAGAAAAGAATGCAAGACGCTCCGCATGACTGTAAAAGAGATGAAAAGTGACTTCTGACATGTATTTACAGTGCTTAAAGGGCAAACACTCAAAATTGAACAGCTAGGGAGAGAAAAGAAGACCCTTCAAGAGCAAGTTGGGTCATTATAAAATAAAGTAGGATCACTAAAACATCGGGTCCTAAATTTAACAGAACGAAATGCCTCAATACAGAAGGACCTTGATGCAGTCACATTTCATTTGACGAAGGTACTAAACCATTTTTTTTTAAATTTGAAAAAAATATATGTTTTTAAAGATTAATGCCAAATACGCTTGTCGTCCGATAATGTAAATTATCGTCCGACAACTTACATTATCGACCGATAATATAAGTTAGCGGTCGATAATTTACATTATCGATCGATAATGTAACTTATCGGCCGCTAATCTAAGTTAGCGGACGATAATGTAAATTATCGACCGATAACATAAGTTAGCAGCCGATAATTTACATTATCGATCGATAACGCTAACTTATATTATCGGTCGATAATGCGGTCGCTAACTTGATCCCAAATATAAATTTTTTTATAAAATAATGACAGTTTTTAATTTATTTTGTAATTATGCAAGATAACATTCTTTCATCTGTTCTATTTGAAACCTTCGTTCCCTCTGCCACTCATCCTATAGCTTCTAAACCCACTGCTCCTCCACCAAGCCATCAATCCACTGCCCCTAAACCCTCTGGCCCAAAACCCACTGCTCCTCAACCTACTCATCAATCAAGTGCCCCCAATACTTCTTCCCCTAAACCCACTGCTCCTCAACCAAGCCATCAATCTACTGCCCCCTGAACTTCTGCCCCTAAACCCACTGGCCCAAAATCCACTGCTCCTCAACCTACCCATCAAATCACGGCCCCAAAACTTCTGAAGCTCCTCCACCTCCTACTAAACAACCCTTGTGAAAGTGGGTGATGAGGGTGCTC
Organism: Chloranthus sessilifolius; assembly: GCA_021018995.1. Taxonomy (NCBI): domain Eukaryota; kingdom Viridiplantae; phylum Streptophyta; class Magnoliopsida; order Chloranthales; family Chloranthaceae; genus Chloranthus; species Chloranthus sessilifolius. The sequence goes on from CM037592.1 coordinate 97,522,797, forward strand.
CTCTTACCCAACCTTCTCGTGAGTTACAACCGGCATCCCTCAAATCAATTTTAGGTAAACTATCAACTGAAAAAAGTAAAACCGAGGGATATAACTTGCGTGCTCGAAAGAAGAGGAAGACTCTGATAAATAAAGCCGTTATAAAAATATCAAGATTGATTGTGGAGGAGGATGAGCCAAAATCAATGGAGCACAAATATATGCTCAATTTTTGGAACCGGCAGGAGGGAAAGGACAATGTGATCGTCAATACTATCATGGGTGTTGACATCACAGTTGGTCTTTTAAAGGTTCTCAAAGGACGCTCGTGGCTTGACAATGAAGTCATTGACGTGTACTTGAGAGTCCTTGAAGTTATCAACGTTTACGGCAAATGCAGAAAAAAACTGATTCGCTTCTGTGTCCGCCCTGGTAAGGTTTCAACTATTTATTATTTCGTTTGTTTCATTTATTTGTCTTTTCATTCACACTTCTTTTAATTAATTTACTTACTACGTAATTCTGTTTCAGACTTTATTTATAGCAGACGAGAAAAAATATGAAAAATTTATCGATAATGAAGGTTTAGCAACACTTAGCGACTTCGATAAGTGGCAGGCCTACTGTGAAGAGTGAAAGGTTCGTAACAATTTAAAGCCGCTTGAACCACTACTTACAAATGATAAACGCGAAATTCATGCGGTCGACTGTGGAACGGTACGTTTTTTAATACTACACTTCGCTTTATTTAACGTTAACGACTTTTAAATAAAATTAATTATTTAAATTTTCGATTCCGTTTTTGTACAAATTTATCTTCTGATGCATAGCAAAAAACATAGCCACTCGACGTTGGCTATAATTTTATTAGCTGATCATGAAATTAAGTTAATAGATCCAGCAGACCGAGAGTGCTCAAAGAGGTTCGAAGAGCATAAAGTGTGTCTATTGCATCACCTTCCGCGTCTTCTTTACGCTGTCGGTTTAAAGTCAGCTTTCGATCAACAGTGGAAGGTATCGGCGTTCAACAGTGTCAATCTCCTGCTCCAAAGAAACGGTTGAGACTGTGTTGTATATGTTTTGAAGTACATGGAATACTTCTCCCAACGATGGACTATTGATTTCGAAGAAAAACAAATGCAACAATTTAGAGTCGAAATCGGACATTTAATGTGCACGTTTGGGAAGAGTTAAACTTTATATTTCATATCTTTGTAAAATTTTATAGATTTTTATAAATATTTTATATCAACTTGATAATTTTCGTTGTATCAATTTATTCTAATTGTCTAACAATTCTTTATAAACATCATAAAAAGAATTGTATTGATCTTTAGATTTCACAATGCTCGCTGACTTAAGTCAGCGATCGATAACATAAATTAGCGGCGCAGACTTAAATTTGTGACCGCTAACTTAAGATATCGGCCGCTGATTTTTTGCTAAAAATTAGCTGTCGATACTAAGGCCATGATCTCAAAATCTATTTGGATGATGAATGATGATAAATGGTCCCTTTCATCTGATCCAAAGCAGTTTATTTTGAATCGTGAAATGTGGACCAAAGAAATCAATCAAACTTTGACTTGTGGGTTTAAAATGTTTTTTTCGATTTTGCTCCACGTGGGTTTAATATTAATCTATGCAGTCCACTTGTGCTCCATGTGGCATTCAAATACTCTTTTGGGTGGCACGTGAAGCTCCACATGTATCTTAGAGGATGGTCACCGTCTTCCAATTGAGGACCTAACCGACTCCCTTTATAAAATATGAAATATTATCGATATCGATAAGGGTAAAAATAAAGACTTACGGTACTCTTACAAGTAATATAAGTTAATTTCAATTCTAACAAATTTACACGAGCAACGATTATGACCGTATTTGTTATAATTTTTACATTGCAGTGGTCGAACTTCGCCTTTAGATCTTATTCTCCTTTTTTTTGAACGGTTGGCTTGACGTATTTTGTGCGGAGTCAAAACTTGAATGTCGTATCTTTGCGAAGTCCATTGGCGCTTGTCAATGGTCGGGACAAAGTGCTCTTTATAAGTTTCCCTAAATAAGTTACTGATAAATCAGTGCTCACAAAATTGGGGGATCTCTCTTTCTCTGTTTCGGCGCGATAATGCGACGATCGCATGTGAACATGATAATCCAAGAATAGCCTAACGATTACATGTACATGTTCGCTTATCTAGATCGACACTGTGAGTGTAATCACCACGTTTAACTTGAAATATATCGCGACCATATGGTATAACATTTTTTCGACGGACCCATCCTGAATTTCGTGTTATGTATTCTTGGGCCATCGGTGTTAACACGTGTGCCATTTTATTTCCTTTCTCCTGACGGCGAAGATAAAATTCGGCTATCTTTGTGCCAATAGTTTCTAACATGCTCACGATCGGTTCTTCCCTGACTATTTTCAATACACTATTTATGCTTTCAGCTATATTAGTTGTCAACATATCATAACGCCTCCCTTGAAAATAAGCACACGCTCAAAAATGATCACCAATTTCTTTAATCCATGTTGTACATTCCGGGAGGCGTCGTCTTTTATTTTTCGCACAATTCTTTTAAATTTTGCTTCCGAAAATGCACGGGCAGCAACCCAGAAAAGCGGTATAGATATTGTATCCTTAAATATATCAAACAGATTTAGAGCTAGGTGTCGCATACAGTAGCTGTGAAAGGTGTTAGGAAAAACTTTTTTCACAGCTTCCAGCTTTCATCAAACCTTTTTGTCTGTCTGATATCAATACAAACTGCTCTTTAAAGTCACCGATTACACGTCTCCCTAATAGATCAAGGAACCATGTCCAAGGATCTTCATTTTCTTTCAGAACAACGTCGAACGCTATAGGGAATAAATGTCTATTCCCGTCTATCCCCATAACTATTAATAACACTCCATTGTATCGTTCACGCAAATACGTTCCATCTACCGCAATTATTCTTCGTAAAGTATTACGAAAACTTTGAATGCAAGGTACGAATGCCACGAATTATCTCTGAAATGCATTATCAGGCTCGAGACACAATTCGGTCTGTACGTCTAGATCGACCCGCTGTAATTCGGCGACATATGACGGTAACATCTTAAATTGCTCATTCCAGCTACCTCGGATGTCATTCAACGTCATTTCTTTTCCTCTCCATGCTTTCCAGTAACCTATTGTTATACCGTATTTTTTTTCAATATAAAAAATTATTGAAACAGGAGTCTCGTCAAAGCCCTTTAATAGCTTATCTCTCACAAATGAAGCTATCCACGATGTCGTACATTGGCGATGTCCGCTTCTGAAAGCTTGCATTCCGCACGTATGTTCAGGGTGGAAAGTTTTCACAACAAATGTGTCCACACCTACTAATTTCGATGCATGTATTCGCCAAACACATCCTACTTCAACACACCACGCCGTAACTCGAAGAAGACTGATTTTTATTGGTTTAATCTGAAAATTATTTGCCATTACAAATTCTTTAAGAGCTTTCTGAAAAGATTTCTTATTTCTAAACGCCTGACCAATGATAATTGGTCCCCCTTCATACATTTTCTCATCATCCGAATCCATATACTCTCCTTTCGAGTCATTAAGTTGATAGTCTTCGTCCACCAGAGGTTGATCAATTCCCCTATTAGTATGAACACGCGAAGTGAGAGACGGCGGTGCTTCATTATTTTCAGGATCACTATCACAGTCATCGACTGGATGGTTATTACGTGATTGGGATTAGGCCCGTCGATGTACGTTTGGTTGATGTGTAGTTGTTGGGATTGATGTTGGCCGATGCAGAAATGTTTGATGTACGAGAGGCTGTTGTGTTGAAGGCTTGATTATCGTTGGCTCCGAAGTTATTGGTTCAGAAGGCCATTGATATAGACTAAGGCCGACTAAAAACGTTTCCCACCGATTTACCGAATCGAAGTTGAACTGAGATGTATCATGCATCGGATTCATTTGATGACAATATCCTTGATCTTCATCGCCTTCACTCATTGGAATGTCTGAAGAGGGTTGCTCCAGAGGCCTATGGTAGGGGCAAAATCCTATATTCATATTTCTATCATCATCGACTATCATCGGTGCAGCGATATTCTCCTCTTCAAACCGTATTTATTGATTTTAAATCAAATATTCTGTTCTTACACCATCATCATCTTCGTTTGTTTCTTAAAACGGTTGAAATACTTCTAAAGACGATAAAATTTCTGCTACAATAGTAACTAATGATTTTTCGATATAAATATTTATCACACCATCACCAATACGATATGCTCTGAATAAGTTTGTAAGAACATCAAAGTCAGACAATTCAGCAAACACAAGCTCATTCCCTATGCGTAATGAAACCGTTACCGTAATAGAATGTTCTTCCGGTCGTGTCCTACTGACCTTGTATATTTTCTCCATAAACTCATCAAATAATATGTTCTCCGTGACAGTGACAATCCTTCGATGTCCTCCGTTGTAAGTATTATCTCCCACACAGGCGAAATCAAAATAGCAAAGGGGAACATCCATTTCAACCTACAATATTTACAAAATGAAAATTTGTTGGTTAAAAGGGTAATACTTGACTTAGCGCTATAATATTAAAAAATAAAAATTGGTTAGTTAAAAGGCTATCCTAAGATATCGGCCGCTATCTTAAGATAGCGATCGATATCCTAAGATATTGATCGATATCTTACCTAGCTTGGTCTACCTAGTATATGTTAAAAACGAAGGGAAAATAATATCTTATAAAGATAATGTACTCGATATCTTACCTAGCCTGTTATAGTTCTCTGAGTTATACCTAGTCGAATCTCGAAATCACAATCCAAGAAAAAGTTTTTAAAAGGGCAAATAAGCATAGAGAAGCATATATATATATACACACACTAAGGGAAACGTGGAACAGGCTAGGCTTCGAGCTGGCCGATTATGCATGGATTAAAATTATAGGGCCGTTTCTGCAAATATGAAAGGTCGAAAGTACAAATTTTCTAAAATAAAACCCTAAAACAATTACCAAAAGGACAAGTATGCTCCTAAAAATTCAGTTCGAAAATAAAAAATACCAATTAAAAAAAACGTGCGATTTCGATCAATCGAAAGTGAAACTCGATCGATCGAAAAAACATATATCAAAATTCGCTGCAGAAATTCGATCGATCGAATTATATACTCCAGAACATGTGTTTTTCCACTCGCTGATGCTCGATCGAATTTGCCGTATTCCTCCAGTTCTCCAAAATTTTCATCTTTCGTCTAGTTATGATTTCCATTCCACTTCTTCCGACGTCGTTACTCACGAAAAGGTCCATATCCAATGTCTACGATGTCGGCATCCTCGTCAATTCTCCCGGACCGAAAAGACTTAATCACCAATGAAGTGGCATCGTGATAGCGATCGAGAATGTCGGGGTCCAGGCGTCGCACCTTGTCTTCGGCTAATCATAAATTCTCGGAGTTCGGCTTTCCCAACCACTTGATCAAGTATTTTTGAAATCTGCCCTCATAGGTGGATATCGCCAAATCATCTACTATCCCATCGATCTCATCTCTGCGCTACTTGCGTGGGGAAGGGAATGGTAGGAGTTGCAGGGTGAGGCTGACATTTGGGCTCGGGGCTGCTTGGAAGGGGTTGTGAGGGGGTGGGGCTAGGGTCAAAGATGGAACCAGGTCCTCCACATTGAATGTAGAGCTGACCCCTATATTCGGTGGATGCTCGAGAACATATGCATTAAGCTCGCTCCTTGCCATAATTCTAAATGGTCCAGCACCGCGGGCTTGAAGTTTCTTTGCGGCTCCTAATGGGAACCGCTCAGGCCTAACCCGAACCATTACGTAATCTTCAACCTTGAATTTCTTGAAGTGCCTATGCACATTCGCAAATATTTTGTATTGTTCATTGCTTGCATTAATTCTTTTTCTGATTTCAGCATGCAATTCATGTATATGCTATGCATATGAATCGGTTAACTTGAAAACTCGATGGGATGCAGACATGGAAATTAAATCAATGGGTGTTCGAGGCCTACGACCAAGGGCGACCTCAAAAGGACTCATACCTAGGGATCTATTGATTGAATTGTTGAATGCAAACTTGGCTAAAGGCAAAATAGAATCTCAAGTCCTAGGATGATCACCAACAAGATAACGGAGAAGATTACCTAAGCTCCTATTGGTGGACTTCGTTTGGCCATCTGTTTGAGGATGATAGGCCGAAGAAAATTGGAGCATGGTACCCATCATGTGCCATAAAGTCTTTCAGAAATAACTGGTAAACTTCATATCCCGATCCGACACAATCGTCTGAGGTAACTCATGTAGACGCACAACCTTCCCGAAAAATAATTTAGCTATATGAGCTGCATCGGAGGTTTTAGAGCTTGGAATGAAGTGGGCAATCTTGGAAAAGCGGTCCACTACCACAAAAATGGAATCGTGCTTCTGTTGGGTCTTTGGAAGTCCGAACACGAAATCCATAGAGATGTCTTGCCACGGGGTATGCGGCACGGGTGAAGGGGTGTACAAGCCGGTATTTTGTTTGATATGCTTCGCAACTTAACATGTACGACATTATTTTACGACCCTAGAGACCTCTCACAAGGCTAGGCCAATAGAACCTATCCTCAACGAGTACACTGATTTTATCGCGTCCAAAATGTCCGACAATCCCTCCAACATGTAACTCTTAGATGAGAAAATCACGCAATGAAGTATGAGGGATGCACAAATAATTCCCTTTGAATAAATACTCATCCAGCAGGGTATACTCGGAGTTAATGTTGTTCAGATTTTCAAGGAAAGTAGCGTATTCTACCCCAAAATCTGGGCAATCAGGATAATCTTACTTCAACTGCTCAAATCTGACGACCTCGGTGCTCATTGACTGCAAAGTCGCCACTCGACGACTAAGCGCATTAGCATCTTTGTTCTCGGCACCAGCCTCATGCTTCAAGACAAATGTGAACCCTTGAAGGTACTCGACCTACTTCACGTGCCTCCGGTTCAACTTTTTCTGGGGAGCAAAGAAACGTAAGGCTTTATGGTCAGAAAACAACACAAATTCCTGCAGTCTCAGGTAATGTTTCCAATACCACAGATATCGAACGATCGCATAAAACTCTTTGTCATAGGTGGAGTATTTCTACTTCACCTCATTGAGTTTCTCACTAAAATAGGCCACAGGGTGACCTTTTTGGCTCAGCACTCCGCCTATGCATACATCCGATGCGTCACATGCTACTTCAAAGACTTTAGAAAAGTTCGGTAGGCGCATGACGGGTGCAGTAACCATTTTCTCTTTTATCTCGGCAAAGGCCCTCGTCGCGGCTTTGCTCCACAGGAACTCCCCTTTTCTCATGCAATCAGAAATGGGAGTCATGATGGTGTTAAAATTTCAGATGAAGCGACGATAAAATATGGCCAAACCATGAAAGCTACGAACATCATGAATATTTCGAGGTTCGGGCCACTCCACAATGGCCTTAACCTTCGCAAGGTCCGCAACCATCCAGTCTACCGAGACAATGAATCTCAAAAATACAACAGAGTGCTGCATGAAGGTACACTTCTTAAGATTCGCGTATAACCTCTTTCCCCTCAAGGTTTCGCAAACCAACCTCAGATCGATAATGTGTTGTTTCTTGTCTGGGCTGTAAATCAGGATGTCATCAAAGTACACGACAATAAATTTGCCAAGGAATGGCCTTAACACTTGGGTCATGAGTCTCATAAAGGTGCTTGGAGCATTGGAAAGCCTAAAAGGCATGACCATCCACTCATAAAAACCTTCTTTGGTCTTGAAGGCGATTTTCCATTCATCGCCAAGGCGAATACGCACCTGATGGTAGCTACTTTTAAGGTCTATCTTGAAAAAGATAGTGGCTCCAACCATTATGTCAAACATGTCATCAAGCCGCGGTATGGGAAGCCGATACTTAACAGTGATCTTATTAATCGCACGGTTATCCACACACATGCGTCATGTACCATCTTTCTTAGGCGTGAGTAAAGCAGGTACAGCACACAGGCTTAGACTCTCTTATATGAACCCCTTTTGAAGGAGCTCACTGAATTGCCGAGTCAACTCGGCGTGCTCAACGGATTCAACCTGTAGTGGGGCATGTTCGGTAATGTAGATCCGAAAACTAAGTCAATTGCGTGTTGAATGTCACGCATGGGAGGGAGCTCATTAGGTAAGTCTTCGGGGAAGACATCCGCAAATTCATTCAGGATGGGTTCTACCTCTTTGGGGTACTCACAGACTGACTCAGAAGTACTCTCAACAATGACAACGACATACACAACACTCTCATCTAACGATGCCCTCTCGAACTCTGAAGGGCTCACAATGTTAATGGCCTTGGATTGGCCTCCCTTCTTCTCAACTCTATTGACCGATGGTACTTTGGGAGCCAAAGGGTTAAGAGTGATTTTTTTGCTCTTGTAATTGAATGTGCAAATGTTATATCGACCAAAAATGATCACGTTCAAATCATAGAGCCCTGGTCTCCCTAAAATAATGTGGCCTACATCCATCGGCACCACATCGCACCATAAGGTGTCTGAGTATAAATCCAATTGTATGGGTACACGACACCTCTAAGAAACAGGAATGGAAGAGGAGTTAATCCATGCGACTTTGTAAGGTCTCGGGTGGGCTTCAGGTGTAAGCCCTAGGCGGGTGACGGTATGTTCTGACACCATATTAGTGCAACTTCCGCTATCCACGATTACCCTACAACTCTTTGTCCCACATATGACAAAAGTGTGGAAAATGTTCTCCCTTCGCCAATCCTCATTTTCATCTCGTTGAGGCTGTGCAAAGGCACACACCTCACAACTAGAGCGCGACCCATGTCATCACCTTCCTCGTCACTAGGTGTGGCATTCGGCTCAAAGACCTCTTCCTTATAAACTCCTTCACTTTCTTTTCATTCTCCGTCAATAAAGAGATTCCTTTGTGGGTCTCTTGTAGGGCATTGGGTGACAAAGTGTCCCAATCCTTGACATTTATAATACTTTATATGAGACCCACTCTTTGAGGATTCCCTGACTACACCCTTACCTTTGTCAAACCTCACATTGATAGATGTGGGTTGTGTGGGTTTGGCAGGCGGGTTTCCAGTATTAGATCTCACTTCACCGGTATTAGAGTTGACCGGGGTAAAAATCAGATCGCCTAATCACCATTATTTTCAAATATCGTTCAAGGTCTTAAACGACGGTGTAACAATCAGCGAGAGTCTCCACAAGGTGGGAGACTAACTCTTTTTGCAAGTCAAATCTCAATCAAGTGCGAAATCTGGATAGAGTGACTTGAGGGTCTTCGGATACCTTGGCTCTCATCATGAATTCTTCAAATTTGTCAATGTAATCCGAAACGGGCATACTACCTTGGCGCAAATTTTGCCATTGGTCGAAGAGACGATGGTAGTATGAAGAAGGAACATACTTCTCTGTAAGTCGCTCAATGTCCTCCCAACGGGTAATGGGAGTACAACCCGCATTCGTTCTAATGCATTCAACGTTGACCCAAAAGAGTCGGGTTTGGCCTATGAGCTTCATTTTAGCAAGTCTGACACACCTTTCATTACTCATGCCAAACCACTCAAAGTGCTGGTCCATAACGGATAACCAATCGAGGAAGACTTGAGGGTCTAATCTTCCATCGAAAGTTGGGAATTTAACTCGGACATTTTTGAGGAGTCTCCCTTCCGGGTCATAGTCATCTCCATGATGATCTAACCTATGGTTCCGATTCTGATTATGTTGGTAGCCATTTCGTTCAAAACGTTGACCATTACATTCACGGGGTGGTTCGAAGTACTCATCACCCTCGTTTAACCGATTGGACTCTGTCTAACAACCTCTCATTGGATGTTTCAAGAGTCCTTTGGGTTGTCTCTAAGACAGTCATTCGATCATTGATCGATTTTATATCAACTCTCATGCCGTTAAGAGCCTTGACAATCCCACTCATGTCTATGGTAATACGGTTCACTAATTGACGGGTTCTAAAATGGAATGCAAAATAAACACTTTAGTCAAAACATAAATAATATGCGATTAAAATTAAACTGCAATGAATGCAATGTCACAGAGTATGCCCTAACCTAGAACCTGGGGCTCTGGTATCAAAACTGATGCAGGACGGTACCCTAAACTACGTGAATGCAATGATTAAATGATTGCCGAAATAGAATTGAATTTAAATTAAACAATAAACCTTAAATTATAGCGAATACCTTAGACTTTCATAATATTCCATGGGAGGATCACGTATAATTTGAACAGAGTTTAATCCGAGCGTTAGATCTGTTAGGTTGCAGCATAGATCGATCCTAGAGATAGAATTCTAAATTTTCAGATTAAGGCGCTCACAGTGTAATGATGTAATATTTGATTTTCTGGCTATTTCGATATGGCTGGGCTTAAACTTCTGATGGAAGCTACGACTGTTGAATCAGATCGATTACATGGCTTAGGATCTCAAAAGGATGATGGTTGATTTAGGGTTGTGGGATCAACACAAGCAGAGAAGATAACATAGGTAGATAGAAGATAGATTTTGCGGGCTTCACACCCTTGGCTTCACACCAAACCCTTCTTGGGAAGAAGAATCATTTTTCGGAGAAATTCATCTCAAGTCTCAAAGCAAAATGTTTATTCATTCAATAATCAATAACTAACTATATTGTTTAACTTAAGGACCTTATATAAGAGTCCTTTCAAACGAAAATAAAACCCTAAAACAATTACCAAAAGGACAAGTATGCCCCTAAAAATTCAGTTCGAAATTAAAAAATACCAATTAAAAAAACTGCGCGATTTCGATCAATCGAAAGTGAAGTTCGATCGATCGAAATTGAAATTTGATCGAAATTGAAACTCGATCGATCGAAAAAACATATATCAAAATTTGCCGCAGAAATTCGATCGATCGAAATTGAACTCAATCGATCGATTATATAATTCGATCGATCGAATTTGCTATATTCTTCTAGTTCTCCAGAATTTCCCTCTTTCGCCTAATTCTGATTTTCATTCTACTTTTTCCGACGTCGGTACACGCGAAAATGTCCATATCCGATATCTACGATGTCGGCGTCCTCATCAAGATCCAAGTGACACCCCAACAGTTGAGAGACAAAACATATGGACATGGGGGATTTAGTAGGACAATGACTTAAATTGAAGGTTGGTCATCTTAGCATGGGGTCAGACTTCAAAGTAGCCGTTTAAAAGAAGAAGAAAAAGCTACCAAGAAACGCTTGCAATGTTTCCTCATAAGAGATGCACCGAAATGTTTTTGGTGACGCATGACACAACCTATCACCCAATCTAAAGGTGTCGAGTCGCCTTTTATTCAACCAAATCGAGGTCTTTTTTTCAACCTGATGACAAGCAATCTTTTTCTCCAAAATTTCTCCTTCAGTGCCCACAAAAAATGATCCTTGTATCAATAGGAGCCAACATAGAGACTTACCAAAAAAAAAAAAAATACAACTCCCAAATGGGAAACAGACACCAACAAAAAATGGTACACCCACTCCCAAATGGGAAACAGACACCAACAGAAAATGGTACACCCACCCAGACAGCAAAGAGGCTAAAACAGCTCCAAACCTATGCATATTTAGTGAACATTTCCGAGCTGTTGGCGATCTCATCAGTGGACAATTCCCTGAACCATTTTGTAGACAGCTCATCAAAAAAGATGGTCCCCGATACCTTCGAACTGAGTTCCAAAAGGGTCTTTTTGCATTCACAAAATACCTTTTTCGTTCTGCTCCTTCCAGATGGCCTACAGAACCACAGGTTGGATCAGGTTCCAGAAGGTCAGCTACCCTATCTAGAAGGGTTAACCTCTTACGCAGCAAACATTTCGGCGTATAAACATTTCAGCATACAAACCTAGCATGGCCATTTCACACCAATCAGAACCAAAACCAAGCCACATGTTTTTGTGATCTCGTCAAAATGGAGGAAGACTGTGAACCACCCTCCTAAGACTTGCAACGTATCACACATCAGATCACATCTCCATCATATGTCTTTTTGGGTCATGCCCACTTGCATGCTGTGAAATCACAACCTTTGAGGCTCCTATAGATACTCTATACCAGACAGATGCTCCAAAGCATAAAATGCTAGAGACCAACAACTCGCGCTAGGGTCTCATTTCTGCATATACTCTATTTTGTGTCTATCTAATTCAATCCCTCTGTCCTCAAATCCACCGAAGTGGTTAAAAAATAGAAAATGATAGCAACTTGTATATGTTCTTCTAATCTTAAATCAATTGATCAGTTAAGCTAATTACAGAAACAAAAATCAGTTTGATCAGAGTTGCTTGAATTCTCAAAACTTCGACATAAAAAAGCAGATAGTGTTGCAGGCATAATATTATGAAATGAATATTGAATCAAAACTACGGTCCAAAAGTGGATGAAGGAGGCATATAAACAGAATGGTTAGCAAAAGGCATCAAAATGAAACTTTCTCAATGAGGTTAAGCTAAATAATGTGTATCCCTGAGAAACAAGAAAATAGTCTCCATATTCTTATCATAACTGACAGCGTTGTCCTGAAACTAGGAAGGCTACTGGGGAATGGAACAAGGCAACTCAACTTCTATGCCGGGAGAGACAGTGAAGTAAAGGATCCAATTCAAAGATTACTTAAACTTGGTTCCCAACCCATACAAACCAACTGAACAAGAAAGAGATCAAACTAAAAAAAATGTGATAACGTAGCTGAAAAATTAATTTTCCAATTAAAACAAGAATCATTCCAAACAACCGGGTAGAAAAATAATCACTCCAAACAACAAGTTGAAAAAAAATTCTCATGAACAAGCTCATTAAGAACCAGTGGAACAAAACTTAATCAGTATGGTGTACCAAGCATAAGCACATTTGATTTATGTAGCACTTTAGCTCCAACTAAAGAAAACCATTACTTAACACCACTCATAGAAGAGACTAAAGACTACAACATGACAGGAACCAGAAATTTACTGTTTCAGTGAAAATTCAACTACAATAAATTACCCATTTCCATTAATTTAAGAAACAACTATCCACACACTTACCTCAGCAAGTTGGCAATCCAAATTATACAAGATCTCTCACAATTTTGGATTGTCCAGAGGTTACTTGGCAACGGTACCTTGGGTTGCTTCCATGTGTGTGAGGAAGGCTTAAATGCACAAATTGATAGGGTTTATATATATATATATTGTCAAGCAGTGAAGTGTGCGGACAGAAGATTGGGTCAAATGATTAAACAAAATTAATACTGCTTTTAAATATGTGGCTTTAGGTGATTGTCGAGGAAGATGGTCAAAAATTATTATGTACAGATATTGTTTCCAGGAAGGAAGATGGGATATTAGGGGGTGCCTGAAAATAACGATGGGTAAGAGAGAGAGAGAAGGGAGGGGGGGGGGGGGGAGAGAGGGATCATTTACAGGAAAGAACAGTGCCAGCTTTTTTGTCGGGAAACAGCTTTGAATAAAGCGATCACCTACTGAACTGCAGCCTCTTCATTTCATTACTAATAGATACGTGCTTATTCAATCATCCCAAGCCGATATAGAGGTGAAACAAAACAAAAAAATTACTAAATTTGCCCACAAGTCATCAGTCACTCACCATAATCCATACTCCACGGTACCAAAAAACATAAAACATGAAACACAACAAACCAACTTCATAAATGTCATCAATCTTAAGTTCTAAATAACTTTGTGCAAAACATCACGCGACACACACGCACTAAATTTACCCACAAGTCATCAGTCACTCACCATAATCCATACTCCATGGTACCAAAAAACATAAAACAAAACCAACTTCATAAATGTCTTCAATCTTAAGTTCTAAATATCTTTGTGCAAAACATCACGCGACACACGCACGCACGCACGCGCACACGCACACACACATATAGGGCTAATGGCCTTACCGATATTTATACACCAAAATGGTATCAAATGATCTTTTCCATTAAACTAGCCTCTTTATCTAATACGATACCATGTGGTGCATATATGTTATCAATTTAAATTGTCCAAGTGGCAATCTATCATTGGAACATGTTTCAGCCAAAGAAACATCCCTATAAATGGATGGTTAAAATCTCCCTAAAACGCCATGTTTTAGCCTGTTGCACTTCAATCTATGATCTATTACTCGATGGTACGGATCACCCACTTAAACTATTCATGGTGTAAGATCATTTAAACACCATTTTGGTGTTTAAATGACGATGAGGATAGTCGGGTCCATATATCTATATCTATATATATATATATATATATATATATATATATATATATATATATATATATATATATATATATATATATATATATCTAAAAATCAAGTGTATAGTATGATACTTGATATGATGTGATACACAATTTGGCAACATTGGCGCCGAGAGTGGAAAAAGATGGAGTTTTGTGACTTGTGAGAATAGGCATGTGACAGTAAGTGGACCTTCGAAATGGCCGACTGGTGGGTACTTTAAAACTGAATTTTCTAATAGCATGCTAAGCAAACTGAGACAAGCGGGTGTGGAATTTTAATTCAGGATCATTTTGAACGAGAGGCTTTAAAATTGTGGAAGACGATTTTTTAATTATATTCCATGTAGGCTAGCAGGTTGAATTAAATGATCATATGATCTATGTGGGGTGGGGGTTTAGTTGAATTGGAGTCGTAGTCTCTCTCTTCAGAGACGATTATTACCATTCGTTTCATTTTCACTTAATAAAATCCTTCTCAAAAGAGAGAAGATTTGGTGAAATCAAATTTCCATTACCTATTTAGAACATTATTAAAAGTAAAAAAGAAGAGGAAACAATTAAAAATTCATAGGCCACTATATTATACAACGAAGATTGCATTGCACAGATTACTGAACAGAATCACATTTAACGATGACCAAGCACATAAACAGACCTTCAAAGGAAGTAAATGTCCAAACTCTAACAACAACCCAATTTGTATAAAAATTTACTAACCTCTAATGAATCCGTAAAACATGTGAAGTAGAAAAACCAGAATTACCAATTAACCAATGTGATCATTGTAAGGCCTAAATCTTCCATCGGAACCCCTCTGATTCTGCTTAAACCCCGAGGAATCATTGTCCAACTTCCCACCATCGGCCTGAGATAAAGTTGAAATCGAAGCACCACCGTGAGAAGCCATCTGCACATCAGCACCCCTTTGACTCCATTTCCCATTCGCACCCCCTACGAACCCACGATAACCACCACCGCCCACACCCACATACCCTATGGCGCCACCGTTAACGTAACCAGGATAAACAGCATTGTTCCCATAAGGTGCCGGGCTTCTTCTAGCACCAACCATTCCTGGGCTATTCCAAGGGCTCCTCGGGCCCAAAATCGGAGGTGAGTAACCAATACCACCGTAGCCGCCCGTACCATACCCTCCGCCATAGCCTCCAAAATAGCCGGAAACGGGTGGAGGTGCATAACCATGATAAAACCCATATCGAGGACTATAGGGTGGATAATTCCCGCCTTGGTAACTACCAAAAACGGATCCTCTACCACCGCCAAATGTCGTATTGTAACTATTAACGTTATGATTACTGTTGTTGCTGCTGTTGTGATTGGTATTGTTGTTATTACCATCTTTCGGCACAGCCCTCTTAACCTCCACAAGCTTATCGTTCAATTCATGGAAGTTTTTCTCCATTACGCTCTCTACAGCCTCCTCGGAATCGAAGGTGATGAAACCGAAGCCTCGAGGCCGGTGAGTCACGTTATCGTACATCACGACGACATCTGTGATTCTACCAAATTTCTCAAAATAGCCCCTGAAATCCTCCTCAGTTAGACTAGAAGATAAACCGCCTACAAAAATCTTCTTAGTTCTAAACTGATTAGAACTACTGTTATTGCTACTACTAGTAGTGTTCTTAATCAACCCTTTGTGTTGTTGTTGTTGGTTGTGGTGGTGGTGGTGGTGGTGGCGGTCACCTCTTGGTACTGCTCTTTTCACTTCTACCTAACAATGCATGATCAAATAAGAACAAAATCAAACAACCCATATCATTTTTTTAAAGAAAATTGATCAAAATCAAACAACCTACATCATTTTATATGAAAAATAGATCAAAATCAACCCATGCCATTTTGTAAAGAAAATTTATCAAAATCAAACAACACATCATTTTCTAAGGAAATTTGATCAAAATCAAGCAACCCATACCATATGTTAAGGAAACTTGATCAAAATCAAACAATGCATGATCAAAATCAAACAACCCATGTCATTTTCAAGGAAAATTGATCAAAATCAAACAACCCATACAAATTTTTAAGGAAATTTGATCAAGATCAATCAACTCATATCATTTTTTAAGGAAAATTGATCAAAATCAAACAATCCACTCCATTTTTTGGAGGAATTTGACCAAATGCAAAGAACCACCCATATCATTTTACTTAGAGATAATTAATGAAAAATAAAGGTGGGTGATTGAGAACTAGTACTTACAGTTCTTCCAAGTATGACATGCTTGTCTTGGAGGGCGTTTTCAGAAGCATTTGGATCTGAAAACTGAACAAAACCAAAGCCTCTTGCACTACCTGTGGCCTTATCTCTCATGATCACTGTATCAATCACATCACCATAGTTTTTAAAGTGGTCTTTGAGGGTTTCCTCATTTGTTTCCCATGAGATGCCTCCAACAAACACCTTCCCCTGGTCAGAATCCATGAAAAATAGAAGAACAGCAAAAACCCAAAAAAGAACCAAAACCCTAAAAATTAACAATAAGAACCCAAATTCCTTTAAAATAAAACCCAGATAATAGAAAAAACACTTAATTAAAAAAATCCAATCGAAAAAACCAAGAAAAAAAAGACCCAAAACACTGAAAAACAAAAAGCTACAGAGAACAATAAACCCTAAAGCCCTAAAAGCACAATTTCATAGAAAAACACCCAAACCCAATAAAGAAAAAGAGAAATAAACTAAACTAAAAAAACCCAGTTGAAAAAACCAAGAAAAAAAAATTCCACAAGGACAACAAACCCTAAAACCCTAAAAAAGTAACTCTCACAGAAAAGAACAAAACCCAAAACCCAAAACCCTAATAAGAAAGCCAACCGAAGCAGAGGGAACAACTGTGTAGTTTGGGTTTTAAGAAGAAGGTGAGGTCAGCTGTGCATTTTTTTATATATAGAGATATATTTTTTTGTTTTAGTATGAGATGAAATGGACGGCTAGTGATTGTTTTAGGGTTTTGGTTTATGAGTATCAGCCGTTCATCCCACTTTGCATTGATTGATAAAGTAATCTGCTTTCCTTAACGTGGAAACTGGAACTATTTGAGTTTCTATTCGATGGAGTTGTCAAGCACCGCTAGAGATGGTGGTGCATCTCCAGATTGCTAAGACGCATTTTGGATGAAACTTGTTTCAAAAACTCCACTTATCAGCAATCCTAGCTAGGGGTGAACGGGTCGGGTTGGGCCCTAGCCTGTCCCAGCCCATTTTGTCCAGGCCCAATCTAAAGCCTGATTAAGAATTGAGGTAAGGTCTTCGAGCCCGCCCAGACCTGGAAGGCGCAGGGCAGACCAAACCCTACCAGTTAAATTGTAAATGGTAATGCCTGCTCATTGCCCAACCCGGCCTGGCCCGACCCAAGCCAATTCAGGTTATGGCATTAAGCCTTATAAAAAATCGGGCCTAAGCCTGAACAACCTGATTATTAAATGGGTCGAGTTGGGCTCAATGTTTTAGCCGGATTAAGAACGGGGCCATTTCGAACCCAATCCACCGTAGCCATTGACAACCCTAGTCCTAAAAGAGTTAGTTACTCCACCCCCTATTTGCGTGCTTAAGCGTACACTTGAAATCATACACAAAAGAAAATTATAATGAGCGGACCTCGAACAATAAATCAATGACGAACAACTTATATAGCATGATGCAAGTGGATGGCCCAACCTGCATTGCTGAGACCTATTGCACTTGCATCGTACTAGGGTTGTGCAGAAAATTGACTGAAATGACCTTGTCGATTGAAATTTTGGTTCAGTTTTGGTTTTAGGGCATATTGGTTCGATTTTAATTTTGAAAAAGTGGCTTATCGGGTTATCGGTTCTGTTTCGATTTTGATGTATAAAACCCGAAATCGAACCGATAAGAAATCGATAATAGGGTATTACTTAAGTGAATATAAAAATTGGTTGCAATTAAAATTTTCTCTTTTAAAACTTAAAAGTTAAAACATAGAAATTAGAAACTAAGAGAAAACTTAAAACTTAAAACAAGCAAAAATCCAAAAACCCATATTGTCCGGTGTCCCATTAGTTTTTACTTCTCTGTTCCTCTATTTGTTCGTCATTGTTTCTCTCTTCTTTGTTGTTGTTTTTTTAAATTTTACAAATAAAAAAATTGAGGTTTAAAAATTAAAAACTGAACTATCGATTCGATTTTGATTTAGAGGCTTACGGTTCGATTTTTGTTTGAAAAATTAAAAATCGATAATTATCAGTTCGATTTCGATTTAGTATGAAAACCGACCCAATAACACCCCTACATCGTACCACGTAAGTGATCCGTTAAATGGGTTAAATGGTCTACAGTTGGTGGTCCACTATATATCAGTGTCCCACGTGAATCTATTTCCACCAACAATTAATTGAAATGAATGACCAACAGGTTACTAAACATAATTTTTTTAGTATAGCTATAGCAGGTTTTCCAATCAAGGATTCTTATAGGAGCTATTAATGGTTCCACTATTATGACTGTCACATATACGAGTCATGATCTTAAAATGAAAAATGACCTCTACCATCCGATTCAAGGCAGTCAACTGTGTGAGGTGGAATCATCAGTAACACTATAAGAATATTTGGCTGCAAAACCATCTACCCTTCAAATAATGGTTGATGATAATTGGATGGATGTTATTATTTTCACACTAAATTTTTCTATGCCCACACCAAATTGAAAGAAAGCATTTCCATTTGGAATTACATAGAAAAAGTTGATGTGGCGATAGCAGCACTCTAATAGCTTCATTTGTATGGCAACAACTGTAAACTTAAGTGTATAACATTTGACACCTTACAAAAAAACATAGTTGTCGATAGAAGATGGCTCTGATTTACCAAATTCATATACGTTAACAAGCACACTTTAGAGGGTATGGGAGGATTTGCACTGGTTTAACTACAACTAGTTGGATTGATTTTATATTCAACCATACCTGTGGAAGTCAAGATTCTCTCATATCCAATGGCTACAGATCAAATCAAGTTCACAAGATTCTCTCATATCCAATGGTTGCATTTCTGGTTGAGCTCAAAATCAAGTTCAACAAGAAATACAGCCATTGGATATGAGAGAATCCTGACTTCCACGATTTATTTTGCGTTCAACTAGTTCTCCAACCATTGGATACGAGGGAATCTTGACTTCCATAGTTTTCAATTTTATAGGATAACATGTAGTCACGAATCGGTCATATCCAATGGCTGCAATTATAGTTAAACCTAATATCGTGATCAACAAAATACGTAACCATTGGATTAGAGAAAATCTTGACTTCCACATTTTCCTATTTATAGGATGAGATGTAGCCATGATTCTCTCATATCCAACGGTTACATTTTTGGTTGAACCTACTTGATTCCTTGCTCCACCAAATCTGCAATGACAGGATAGCTGCATTTCTGGTTAAACAGGTAATCAAGTATATATATTTCTGGGTTAACAAGAAATCAAGTTTATATCCCACCTCCATATAATAGAGAAAGGAATTCAAAATTTGATACTCATTAGATTCTTTTTTATTAAAAGAATATTCTTTCATTCTATCACATAAGACAATAAAGGTTAGGTACAAGTTAGCAAAACTCATGCTTATTATAGCAAAATCTCAAACTATACATACTTCATTAATAACGTGATTATCAAAATCTCAAACGATAGAACCTTCATTTTAGTTGGGTACCTCTATTTGTGCCCACGGATTCTCTGAAAGCGCCCACAACTCAGACACCTTCAAAACTATTGATTGCTTTGGATCATATGATGAAGGTCGTGTTTCAGCCCGATATTCCACACAATAGATCTTAAGATCATGACTCACCTATCAGACGGTCATTTTTTCACTCTATGTGTCATAGATCTTAGAACAAATGACCCTTCAATCATATGAGACACATCACGCTCAAACGTGAATTTAAGGCCATTGTTTAGAGATCTGTGACACATGGAATCAAACAATGACTGTCTGCTAGGTGAGCCATGATTTCAAGATATATTTTGTGAAATATAAGAGTGAAAAATGATTTTCAAAGGATCTGGGACGAGAATAAGTGTGCGCAAACAGAGGTACCTATCAATTTATGATAAAAATGGAGTCATATTAACATATAATAATATGAATAATAAATGAAAATAATAAGAATAAAAATAAGAGAGGGTTATTCACACCCTTATTTTCAGAATACACGCTCTTTCAGAAGAAAAAATTGTTGACTGCCTTAAATCAGACGATGGAGATCATTTTTCATCCTAATAATCCGTATAACAGATCTTGAGTTCATGCCACACCTATCATATGGTTAGATATTTATTCCACGTGGCACACATCCAGTAATCATCTGACAGGTGTGCCATGATCTCAAGATTTATTTTGTAGAAGATTGGGGCGAAAAATGATCATCATCTAATTCAATTTAAGGTAGTCAACGTTTTTTTCTTGTGAAAGAGTGTGTGCTCTTCACTGGAAAAAATGGATGTAAATAACACCACCCTAAAAGTAATTAATTGTTCAAAACTACAGTATAGATGTTTTTCATGTCAATAATGTCACACAACCTTCCGTTCAATTCAAGGGTATTCAAACCAAGTGAACCAACTTCAAGCATGTGCATCTTGATTACGGTTTACAGCTTTAAATCGTATTGTCTTCATCTTATAAGCTCCAATTGTATCTATTTTGCTTGAGCTTGAGTTGCATATTTTTTGTCTACTCAGAATGGAATATAGAGACATAATAGATCTATTTGGACCATTTGTGTCAAAATAGACAATAGATCTACTGAGAAGCCGAATATATAACAAAAGTGATTTTTTGTTAACATAATAAGTGTTTGTTAATTTATTGATGTATGTGAGCACCCAATACTTATTTGGTGTTCAATAATATCTGTGCACAGATTGAGTAATAGCTCAACTGGTATCCTCTTCCTTTATGGAAGCACAGGTCGTGAATTCTAATCCCCGCGCCTTTAAATGGGTCCCTCTATGCATGCAAGTTTGCATAGATATTACATTTGGGCTATCTATGAGGTATGACATCCTTTAAAAAAATAAAATTAATAATTAAATAAATAAATAAATAAATAAATCAGTGAAACCAAATTGCAACTCTTTAGGGAAGTGACACATCAATCATTAGAGTTTCCATTGAGTAGTCTCATCACTCCCTAGGGCTCAATCGAGGCAACACCTGTAAAGGGGCAGTTGACTGAGTTTCAGGAGCTTTGAAACTGACTTTTAATGTTAAAATCTGTTTAAATGGTGGTTGCAAATTTACTACCACGTTTAAAATCTGTTTAAATGGTGGTTGGCTAAACTGAAGACGATAATTCGAACGATAGTTAGAGCCGTTATAACAGTGTAGGCTGGGAATGGGTTATAATGGGTGTGTATCTAAACGAAGGAGTTTCAGCTCATAATCTGAGCATTTATGAGGAAAAAACGTAAAAAATTGAACATTATTTTTTCCGAAAAAGTCGCATAAAACACGGTCTTCAAGGAAAACTGGCAAATACCAGAAAATGCAAAAAGTGGTAAGAAATGCGATTTTATGAGGAAAACGTTCGAAATATGAGCTTTTCCTAGCTCTCAAATGAGTCCTTAGGGTGCGTATTAAGGATCAAAATTTCGGTCATATTTTATATGGGATTCAAAATTTTAGTCGAAATTTCAGCCAAATTATCGGTTTTCGGCTAAAATTTCGGTCCAAATTTTCGATTTCAGGGCCGAAATTTTAGCCGATATTTTGATCCTTGGTGTGTATGAAAGGGGAGAGGGGAAAGGGTTAAGTGGAGACAACCAAAAAGAAAAGGGTAAGCAGCTCATCTATGGTGCACAAGTTATTACTACATTGGAGGAAACCTTGTGCCTGTTTTGATGGACTTCATCTCAAGTTTTTTTAGTATGTAGTCCATAACTGCTTAGGCTATGGTGCATTTGGACAAGCTCCAAGGTAGCGCACTCCAATTTCCCCACCTGCTCTCCGCCCGCTCCCGCCTAAAACAGCTCCTTTTTCACTTAAAACAGCTCTCTGTGAGCGCAAACGGGGTGGGAGCTGATTTCCCAAACACGCTCTGGGCTTAAGAGCACCGTGTCAGAGCCCAAGAGCCAAACTTAGGCCCAGAAGAGCTAAGCTAACTGCACCGATAAGAGTGTTACAGTAAAGCTTTGAAAAAATGCTACGCAAATTTTAGAAACCATGAAATAAATACATACCGGACAAGTACCTATCAGGAAGGGAACCGATACAGCAATATTTGAGAAACTGGCATCGATCTGTGGTAAAGATTTATGCAGCTGGAGCTTTGCAACATAAGTCTAGGATATCCTCTAAAGGAGCATGATCACCCGTCCCCTCGTCTTTCCTTGCATACAACAATTGCTTCCCTTTGAAGACAAACATCCCTCCCTAACACAGACAGAAAAAAATTAGATTGTTATTCAAAGCAGCATTTAAAATAGGTTGTGAAGACCCTATTTTTACGCCACGTGGCACAAAATCCAAATCATCAAAGTGGCAGCTCGTATATTAAACTGAAGTGGGCCCTAAACTCACACTCATTGGAGGATCTGATCCGTCCTATTTATGACGGTTGTGCATATTTTTTATGGTCGATATTAAAGAGAACCAATTGGATGGTTCTAATCTTCTAATACGCGTGATTCTTTGGCTGAGACGTGTCTGTGATGGCCTGCTTGTTGGACTATTTGTTTGATCAAATATATGTGCCACGTGGATTAAATCTAGCCTATCATGGCCATTTCTGTGTAGAACGATCAGCATATTGCCCATTTTAAAATATCAGCAGAAACATTATCTGTCTGCCGTTATTATTATTTACAACACTATATTGGTTAAAAACGATTAATACACATAGTAGGGCTCCATGGCATTCTATCGTTGTTTATAGGCAGATAGGAACCGATAATTTTGAGTTCAGCTAATAAATGTTAATAGTAGCACTTAATTATTTCTTGATTTTTTTTTTAATTTCCCCTGTTTCCAATTAAATTAACTCTTGAACTGAAAGGATGATGAGTGCATCAACAAATCGCTGGCATTTTTAAGGTTTTGCTTGTTGAATACTAATTCGAGGATATAGAGATGACTTTTTGAATAAGTGGAGATTAATGCGTTAGATGAACAAATCACGATTCAAACACAACTTTTGTCATGACTTGGAACAAAGGGACAAAATACGGGTACAGGGTGTGGTGAGCGAGAAAGTCGGAAAAAGGGCAAAATAAGTAAGAAAAAGGGGGGGAGGGGAATCGAAAGGTGGAAAGACTGTAAAATGCGGACGATGAAAAAAAAAAAGAAAAAGGGGGAAAAACGAGATTATATATATTAAGTTTCCAAACAGTTTTTTTAAAAATACGATAAAATACTTAATATGCGAAATATGCGTATCATACAAAAATATATGCATTTTATTTAAAAATATGGGTATTATACTTGTTTAGTATGTTGTGGCAAAAAAACGCGTAATTTAAAAATAAATGCTGTATTTTGTCACAATTTTGGAAAGAGGGAAAGAACCAACCTGTTGCAAGACGCTACTCCTGTCGTATGGAGTGGCTTCAAGGGTATAGTTCTTTACGGCTTTCTGGAGAGACTCAAATCTTGAAAACACCTTGGCCTGTAGTTTTGGCAGTCAATGAGAAACATTAAGATTTATAACTTAACTTTCATCTTGAGCATCATGGTGATGAACGTTGCAGCTAGAGTTAATAATTGCATATATATATGGAGCTGGCTCCGTCCACCAAAGGAGGATGGTGGCCCTCCTCCAAGGGACACGTGAAGCTCCATGTGCACTCAAAATACTGTTGGATGCCACGTGGAGCACGAGTCTATTGTTTAGATCAATTTTTTTTTTAAATTCAAAAAAATAATGTTAAAGCACAAGTCAAACTTTGACGAGTTCCAATAGTCCAAATTTTACGGCTAATAAAATATATGGGGAAGATGAGTTTTCAATTTTGTTTTTCAAAGATGATTTAAGCAATGAACCTGTGCTCCATGTGGCATCAAAATATTGTTTCGCCATGTGGAGCTCTATGTGGACCTTGGAGGACGGTCACCATCCTCCATTGGAGGACAGAACCCTTTTCCATTATATATATATATATATATATATATATATATATATATATATATATATATATATATATATAAAATAAGAAAAAAGGAAATTGAACTTACACTAGCTGGATTAAAGAATGTCCGGCCCAAACCATAGTATAAGCCCAAAACATCATATGCCTGAAAAAAGTTGTCCATAAAACTAGTAAATAAGAGAATGAATGGGATGCTTGTCATTGAAGAAGTGGGGTTGTGTTGGTCACCTAGCTGGCTGTAGAAAAGTAGCGATGTCAATGGACTGAGTTGGCCTACAGCTTAGTTTGGGTCGGGTTCGGGCCAAGTTTCCTGGCCCGTTGAATAATCAGGTAGGGCTTGGACTAGCTATGTAAAGTTGTAAACGTACGGGTCTGGCTTAGGCAGTGCATCCCATCGCACCCTTGATATAGGGTATGTTAAAAGGCTAGCCAGGCCCGATTCCGAAATGTCTCAAATGGTTTGGGTTTCTTTTACTTCGGGCCAGGTTCCGGTTTACTTAATTGAATACACACTCTCTCTCTCATATAAACCTTGAATGAGTATCTCTTCTCTTTAGGTAGTTTATCATATATAGTGATACTAGCTTGAGCCAACCATGTTAGCATAGTCAACCACATCAAAACATGGGGCGCTCTCACGCAGCAATGCCTTAACGGCCATGAGTCTAGGTAGGAAGTTGTTAAGAGTATGATTCAGTTAAATTGTAATGGGTAGGATAGTGGCTGAATAATAGGAGTTAGTTGCTTAGATTGGATCTAAAGTATAGGTTAGTGGCTAGTAACTATAGAGGAAGTGGTGTCAATTTAGTTAATGTAATTCTTATTAACATGAAGAGCTACTGAAGAAAGGGCAGCTGTTTTGAATTATATCTCACGAGAGATTGTGGAGGTTTGGGATTCCCTTGAATGAGTCTCATCATTCTTTAATGTTCTTCTCTTTATTTGGTTTAACTTTCGCTTGCCAAAATTGGTAGGAAAACTCACAATAGTGCTCGTGCTTCTCAATCCAATGATCACGATTGTATCATATAGTTTCCTGTTTTCTACACTTGTCGAGCCAGCTTTCGGCCCATTTTCAAGCACAATAAAAAGTGGGCCCATTAAAACACACCCTGTCCTGTTGATACCACTATAAAGAAGAGTTCTGGGTTCATCAGTTTATTTTAGTCATTCAATTACAGTCAGTGAAAGGCCAGTATACACTGATCAACTTGGCTGATTTACCAGTCAGTTTCAGATATCAATAGAACCAAACCATGCATTTGTAAAATAAATTGGCTCGAGTAGTGAGTATTAACCTTGCGGTCTGGGTCTGCATAGAGGCAATCTAATGGAAATGGTAGCTGACAAAATAACATGAAAGAAAATAAATTAGCTTGAAAGAACAATACAAATCTTACAACAAGAACTGCAGAAAATTTTTCTACAAGATGAAAAGTTGAAAATGAATAAGGAGAGGCAACTATAGCCCACATAACTAAAATGATGATTTGAATTTTCAAGTAGGAAGAAGGGGATTTCTAAAGGACCATGTGAGGTAGAATAAATGCTTAACCCTAATTATGCGAATTTGGGATTAATTTCAGATTAAATTGAATAGCGAAAATATTCAAAACTTTCCAACAAATAAAATAGTTTAACAGATTTAATTAAAACAATTAGGATGAATCAATTCTAGCGCTCACATGCATTGAAGTTTCCCGATCTAGAAAAATGGCTCCGATGAGGGAACTCGAGTTTCGTTCTAGTTTAGGGCACCAAACAACAATTACGATATCGTCTCTTGACTCCTCTATGATTTGAAGAATTAAAGGCCCAAAGGGTTAATTCAATCAAATGGGAAATCGAATTATATCAATTGATGAGGTATGACCAAAGTTCCAGCAACTAATTAACTAGGAATTTTGGGTTTTTGATTTTATCAAAGGAAATAAGGAAAATAATTATCTGACAATAATTAAAAAGACAAAATAGAAGATAGGGTCACAGGGCTTCACACTAAGGATTCCGAGGCTTCACACCAAGGATGTGCGTCGGCTTCGCACCAAGCGCATGATAAACGAAGATTCACTCCTCGAGTTTTGAAAGATTCGCTCTTTCGGGTGAAAACTCTTCACAAGTTCTCTGAGGTTTGCACAAAGCAACTCTCAATTTCATTAATTATCAACTATCTCAAATAAAGTCTTTACATGCCTTTATATAGGCTAAGAAAACCCTAACGAATAATAAAGTTCGAAATAAGAAAGTCGTAAAACAATTAAAACTCTAAATGACAAGTTTTTACCCAAAATTCGTGCAACCGCTAATTTGCAGACGACTTTCACGGGCGTTCGTCACATGACTAAGGATGTCCTTGGGCACGGATGTCCTTGCCTTAATTTTCAAAACACCCTTATTTTTATGGACGTCCGTTCTGAAGCCACGGTCGTCCTTTATATAACGATGACTCTGTCACGGGTCGTTTGAAAGCTCATTCATGGGTCCACTTTCTCTTTAATCTCCTCCTCTTCTTGAATTTGCCACGATTCCAACATGAGGATCTAAATTTCAGATCACCATGTGTACTTTCCACCCAACTATCTAATAATAGATTTTGCAAATTAACCTGAATACGTGGCAAAAAGATTTGTTCATAACTGTAGTTTTTACAGTTATAATATAAGCTTAGGGTATGTATGAGGCTTCTTGTCCATTCTATTAGCCGTATTCATTGGTCCTCTAATTCATTGTGCAAACACTACGGAATAGCAACTCCTAACCAACTACTATCTTCCAATTTTATTTAAGGTGTAGACACAAAAAATTTGTGTCTTTTTCTTGAATAAATATACAGATATAGATCTGTATACACACATTATTTGTGTCCTTTTTTTTGGATAAAATAAAATATTATATATATATAAAGAAGATAAATAAAATCCCACGCAAGAAACCCTAAAAGATTTGTGTCGCAGATATAGATCTGCATTATAGACACAAATAGTTTGACTTTTTCTGATAAAGTAAATGTAAAAAGAGAAGAGAGAATACACAAATTATTTGTGTCTTTTAAATATTATATAATAAATGATTGGAGAAAATAGATGATACAAAAATGTGTCTTTCTTCCGGAAGAGATAATAAAGGATAGGAGAAAATAAAAGACACAGAAATGTGTCTTTTCTTACGGAAGATATGACCCATGCAAAGAGGCTCTTGCATGGGTCTCCTATCATTTCTTTTTCTTTCTCTCATTCTCCCTATTTTCTCGCTTGTCTCTCCTCTCTCCCTTCTTTTTCTCTCTATCTTCTCTCGTTGACTTTCCTCTTCTCTTATGGGGCCATCCCTCTCCATCTCCTTTCTTTCCTCCTCGTTTCCCTCTTCTCTTTTCCTAATTTTCTCTCTCTATTATCCTTCTCTCTTCAATAGCCCACGCAGGTCACCTACATGGGCCATCTCTTTCCCATCTCTCCTTTTTCTCCTTGTCTCTTTCTCTCTTGAAATATGACTCACGCAGATCACCTGTGTGGGCCATCTCATTCTTTTCTCTCTGCACTTCTCTCTCAATGTCTGATTCTCTTTCAAAATGACCTACGCAGCCACCTGCGTCGCCTTCTTCGAATATGGTTCCTCTCTTTTCTCCGCTTAAGCAAATAACCATCTATGTAGGCCACATATCTGGAGACGATTCTTCTCTCAATCCGTGTGAAGGCTAAGGCTCACGTAACCCTCACGACCCTTGATTTTTGTGAAAATTTTGTGGAAATCGTAGGATTATAACTTACCATAAATCTATAAATAGCAGAACCCTTCTCATTATCCGGAGATCGGAAAAATTCTTACGCGAGAGCCCTACCGAAAACTTCTCCGATCTAGATTCTTTTGCCAAGATACCTTAAGGTATCTCAGAGATTTTTTCCCATCTCTCTTCTTTCCTCCCTTGACTTCTATTTAGAGTGTATGGGAGAGATAAATCCAGATTGAATTCTGAATTCAGATTGTCTTCGATAGGGGTGCATCTAAGATAAGAGCTACAACCCTTACCTAAAATATGGTGCGCTTAGGATAAGAGTTACGACTCTTACCTAAGTATGAGGGTTGCAATTGAGATTACGCGTTACCGGCCACGGTGCGTACCCAATTCATTGTGTACTTGGAGATAATTAAGCTATGTGGGTACAACCACCCATCGCATACCTTTTAGTACGCTTGGATTGCAACCACAAATCTGATAACTCGTATGAGTTGCAATCACGAATCTAAAAAATGATTCTGGATTTCAACACCCGAAATACTCATCTACATCGACTCATACCCATCAGACTTACCAGATCTAAATCATGCCCATAATTAGAGTTTCCCTCGTGATTCGAGTCATCACTCCCTCAAATATAGGGTTTGGATCTCAACCTCAAGATCGAAAATTCTTTTATAATGCTGGTAAAATCCAATTTCTTGATATACAAAGTATTGGGTTGTCCCTACCTAGGTCGTCCCACCATGGTCCGTCCCCGTCTAGGTCGTGCCTATGTGGGCCGTCTCCGCCTAAGTTGTCCCTGCGTGGGCCATCCCTGCCTAGGTCGTGCCTGCGTAGGTCGTCCCCGCCTAGGTCGTGTGGGTCATCCCTGCGTGGGCCATCCCTGCTTTGGCCCTCGCATGGGTTAAATATTTTAACGACTGATTCATTGACTTTTAGTCAAGCTATCATAATACGAGATCACAACAAAATCCTACAGTAAATTTATTACATGTTAACCAAATCTTATAATTTTGATCAAATTCAAAGGTGAACTCGTTGACTTTTAGTTAAACGATTATAATACGATATTGTAACGAGATCCTACGGTGGATTTTATTAAATGTTGACCAAATCTTGTAATTTTGGTCAAATTCAATATTGAATTAGTTGACTTTTGATCAAACGATGATAATAAGAAATCGGAACGATATCCAACGGTGAATTTTTTACATATTGAGTCAAACTTGTAATTTTGGTCAAATCCAACAGTGAACTCGTTGACTTTTGGTCAAACGATCATAATACGAAATAATAACGAGATCCAACGGTGGATCTTGTAACGAGATCATATTTTGGTAAAATCTAACGGTGTACTAGTTGACTTGTAGTCAAACGGTCAAATACGAGACCGTAATTAGATCCAACGGTGAATTTATCATGTATTGATCAAATCTCATGGTTTTGGTTAAATCCAACGGTGGATTCATTAACATTATGTTAAATGATCGTATTACAAGATTATTACATGATCTAATGGTGAAATTGTTATGACTTAGGTTTTGAAAACCCGATTGTATGGCCGTAGATGGGGAGGAGCACCAACCATAGTAAGGGTTCTCCACACACTAACTTTACAAAGTTATAAAATTTGAGTCCTAATAGGACTATTGATTTAATTAAAGCAATTGCCCAATTTGCCCAATCTCTCGCTCTCAATCCCTTATAGCTCTCTCGGATTCTCTTTCTCTCGCATCTCTCTCTCCTCCCTATTTATATCTCTCTCTCGGGTTCTCTTTCTCTCTCATCTCTCTCCTCCTCCCTGTTGATGCATCAAAGCAGCCACTAGGCTCTCATCCAACAGCCACCCAATACCACCTTTGCCTCCTCTGTCGAGGCTCAATTATTGGAGTTGCGCCTCGAGCACCACCACCACCACGACCCCAACTACGAATGCCTCTCGTGGTGTTTAAACAAGCTTCAACAATCAAGTTTTGTGACAAAACGAATAAGCAATTTGATACGGTCGTAGAATTTTGGTCGCCACGGCGCGTCGAATCTAATCTTTGCCAACCCGAACCACCACAAAAACCATCGTTCACGCTTCAACAGGTGGGTACCATCCAATCTATTTTATGGCCTTTAAAAATGTTTATCGACCGCGTTCGATTGACAGAACCTTAAAAATCAAGTTTGCCTTGGCATGCATCACGGGGCATAAAAGTCAAAGGGCTGACCCCATGGTCAAACCCTCTGATCCTAATGTAGGGTATCCAGTACCCTTCAATTTGGCTCGGTAGTGATTCGGGCGAATATGCCCTTAAGGGCCTCGAAATTGGAGTTAAAGGCCCCCCAGGCGCAACAACGCATAAGCTGCCCAGTCGCAGCTCGCACACAAGCTGTATGGTTTTGATTTAGGGTGGAGGTCATGGCTTGACCCTCTTGATCTTAAACTTACAGACCTTTTTGGACCGATGGTCAGTAGGTGGACCCCTCATAATTGTTACTGATCTATACATCTATTGGAGCATTTTATATTTATAGTTTTCATTTATCATTTTTATATACCTTGAATATCTGTGAAAATAAACTATCAATACTAGGAACAATCCTTGTTTCTGCTCTATGTAAATTTGTGTGGACAAATGTGCGCGACAGTCCATGTTTGCCCCCCCTCCCCCCCAATCTTTAGGTTCTGGGGCATTTCGGGACTCCGGTCAACAGGATGACCCCCCATAACTTTTTATTAACTTTATATATGATGTATTATCTTTATCATTATACTTTTATTTTCACGAATTTCAGTACTCCCAAAATCTATGCATTTCTATTAACACTTAGAATTATTTCTTGTTTCTACACTTTCGTAAAATGTATAAACATTAGCCAAAGGGTCTAGTTTGACCCATTGGATTAAACAAATCGTGGATATCTGGGCCAAGGTCCATCGTTTGAATGAAAGACCTTCTAACGATCAACATAATCGACGATCAGATTTTGATTAAAACAAACTCATCTCAGTTTGTGTGCCTCCCAAAGTGGTGCACATATCCACAAAAAAATTTGTTCTTTTCCCCATGGCACATGAGCATGGGGCTAAATAAAACCTCTAGGATCTGGGTCTCTGGGCAGAATTGAACTAGGTCAGCCAATAAAAACCCCCTCTAGAATTTGATCTACTCCACATTTAACAAACGGTTTAGTCCTAAACTACTTTCTAGCTATTTTTGCGGCAACGTAATTTCATGAGAAACCATGAAGGGTTCACGACCTTATACAAATTTACTTTAACCCCCAATTTGGCATTGAAGAAGGTGAAATCAAAAGAGGGACCATACAAAGACCCTCTATAATCTTTGGGCCTCAACATAGCTGTCACACCAGATGTCCCGTTTCGTACTTGACAAACTCAAAAAATGTACCTCGAAATACAAGCGCGTGTAGTTTATAAGGAAAACTCGTGACCGTCTTTTCATGGATATTTTTCCACAACTGAAAAAATATCATTACGAGAAAAAGTTATATTTTTCACTGATTTAGGTCCACAAGAAAAATCAGATCGAAGCCCTTTACGGATTTTGAGATAACTGAAAAAGATAGGATTATAGCCTTAGGAGCGTCTTTAGTGAAAAACTTTATGACCGTCATATTATATATATTTTTCCATAACTGAAAAAAATTCAGTAGGTGAAAAAGTTTCCTTTTTCAATGATATACGTTCACCGAAAAATTTGGATCAAACCAGTTTAAGATTATCAAAATCCGTACACACCCCTCCTTTTAAATTGATTTCTCTTCTAAAAAGGTCTTAAAAAAATTTTCACACGAACCGAGGTAAAACTTAGAGACCCAAACAATTTAAGGTACGGGATTATAATTAACTTAAACCCAAAACTATCAAAAGCATTTAGGTCTGCCACGTGGGCCCATACCGACCCATGGGCTAGTTAAAGGCCCATATACCCTATGTAAACCTCCGAACCTACAAAAACCGTGAGCTGAACCTAGAGAGTAGGCCCAACCCACTCTTTAGAATTCTTAGCCTTAGATAGATAAGCCCTCCACTTAAGTTGTGGAGATGTGCATAGCCCATGCTAGTACGATGAGAAGATCGTGACCGTGAATTGATGAACGCTTGATTAATGGTATAAATGGACCAACCAAGAGTCCAAGCCAAAGAAAACCCCTAACATTTTCTTATGATAATCGTATTATAAGATTTGAGTAATCGAAACTTGATCTAAATGACATTGAAATCCGTGAATTTAGATTCGACGGTCTATACGAAATCGAGTCATACATGGTCCGAATTTCATTAAAATTTCGCATATGATTAGCTCAAATTCATTAGGCAGAGATGATCTATTCAATGAGACTATATGACGCGAGACGACGACCCTGAAATCCATGAATGGCCATGATGTGATGATTTGCCGAAATTAAACTAATTAATTAAGCAATTAATCACAAATTAAAGCGATACCTTAGGGTTTCTCGGGATTCCATTTAGGTGACCATGCTTTGGCTCACGTAGGGTCCAATCCGATGCATGGGATCCGTTAGGATGGCGGAAGAGGCGATCCGAGAGATAGAACTCTCGCTTCGTCTAGGTCGGGGCGCTAGATTGTAGTTCTTCGTGGAATAGGTAGCTCCTCACTAGGGCTTTTGAATCGAATCGGTTAAATGGCTCAAATCGAGCAAGCTCGAGTCCGACAACGGTTATGGATCGATGGGTTAGGATTGGACTCGATCCATAAGGATGGACGTCAATATTGCTTTAGATCTAGGGTTCGAGATTTGAACAATCAAGTAAAAGGGAGATTTGGGGATTCAAGAGATTAGCAAGATAATATGAAGATAGAAGAAAGAAGATCAAAGTAACATGGGCATCTCACACTTGGCCTCGCACCAAACCCCTCTCGGGGAAGAAGACTCACTCTTCAAAGCTTCTCTCAAGCTCAAAATGCAATGCATCATTTCATTAATTCATCAAGTGCCAAAAATGACTTACAAATTGGGCTTTATAGCCAGTACAAGAGAATAAACCTAAAAATAGAAAAGTACTAAGTTACCCTAAGTGACAACTTACAAAAGGACAAAAACTAAGGATAAAAAGGACAATTACGTCACTTATGACGCTGATACACGAGTTTTCACGGACGTCTGACCTGGGGTTCACCGACGTCCGTCGCCTACTCACGGACGTCCGTGGTGCACTATGGACGTCCGTGCTCACTAAAACAGTGAGCACCCAAAAATCCGGACGTCCGCCCTGAACCCACGGATGTCCGTCGCCTGATGATGCCTGGGTGATCTCTAAGGTCTTCCTTTGGTGGTTCTTAATGTTCCTTGGCCCTTCAGTCTCTTCCTCCTCCGCCGGTATACCTTGTACGACCTAAACCCTAAGTCCTTGGTGTCGGCGTCCCTGTCAATTCTCTCCGACTTAAAATGTTTCATCACCGATGAAACTGGCTCCTGGCATCGGTCGGTTAAGTTGACGTCCCCATCAATTTTCTTAACCCCAAAAGGTTTCATCTCTGATGAAACACACATGTAGTACTGATCAAGTGTATCGAGACTCAAACGATGGAACTCCTTGCAACTAGCCCAAGCACTAATGGCGCCCAGTGTCATATGAATATCACCTCGGTCGATTGTATCGAGGCGCCCACGGTGAACCTCTTCTCGACAAACCCAATAGCCCGGCTTGCCAACCCACTCTACCAAATATTTTTTAAGCTTCTCCGCAACTCTCCCAGTATCGAAGGACCTCATCATCAAAGAAGTGCAATCATGATATATGCCGAAAATATAGGAACTCAGGTAGCGAACTCTCTCATGGCTAGCCCATGCACTCTCGAAAATCCACTTACTAACCCTCTTCACAAAATAGCCTTGAAACCCTCTGCCATCAGGGAATACCACAAGACCATCCAAGGTCTTCTCACTTATCTCATTGTTCATCTTGCTCAAAGGGGGAAAAGACAAGGGTTGTGGGATCGGGATTGGTGCACAAAGAAAGGACGTTTAAAAATGAGTTTTAGGAAGTGGGGTTGAGCCTAGACGAGGAACTATGTCTTTCACATTGAGCGTTGATCTAATCCCCATACCTTGAGGTAGCTCAAGCACATATCCCTCAGGTCCACTCCTTGTCACCATCTTAAAAGATTCGACAACGCAGGTTTGGGACTTCTTCACGATCCCAGATGGGAATCGTTCACGCAATTGCACACACAATCACCCGAGTAGGTTGTGGTGGATCGGTTGTGCAACCCATTGAGTTTACGCGACTGAGTAAACTCATTTTACAAAATCTAACAGTTGCAGGCGAGGACACAAATTATTCTACATTTGAGGACGTAGATGCCTCGATACCTGATGCGGCTTACGAGGACGAGGACGTTGGCTATCACCTGGATGAGGGCGTAGATCCGGCGAACTATTTTGAGCCTTGAGAGTTTCCTTAGTTTCTAGACATGATTATTTCCCTTGAGAGACATGTTATTAATTGATTTTGCTCTTCGTACATCTAATGGGTTTATGTATGGGACAGTTTACCCTACGTAAAACCTTAGTTTATTTTTCTATATTAGATGCGTGGTTAGGAGATTACTTTATTATTGATCGTTTACATATTGCACTTTTACTCTTGAGCTATTTGTAATAAGTTGTTCTTTCAAATTCCTAGATCTTATTTTCTAAGATACTTTATGGATTGTATGCATGTCCGCTCATCGCTTTAACAACCGTGCAATGTCATAACACACAATAACCTATGATGAAAATCCAAACCTATGATGATCAAATCCTAAGGAATTCGATGATATCCGACTCGTGATTAGATACCCAATAACTAAAAGTGTTAATTCTTTGGATGACCAAACATCAGAAAATGGACCCGGTGTTTGAATTCGTCTTCCAGACAAGTGAGCATGAATTCATTATGAGATTCATCCATGAACTCCTCATGCCCATATTTAATCATGCCTATCGATCAGATGGATATAACTTCAGGAGAAGGGACTCTCATTCAACATCCTTTATTACGCATGGCCCGAGTCTCTGACGAAGAGAGCATATTGCGCGTTCATCTCATACCAAGAAGACGAAGATATTAATGAAGACTCAGACTTAGGATTTATTTTGTTTATTTCAGAAACCGGCTTATAAGGTAAGGTTTGCCCAAGATATAAAGAGCCCAAGGAGGGCCAGCCCACAGCCGATGTGGGACAAATCCAATAAGATCTTCTTCCAATATCTAACTTGGTCATTATATATATATATATATATATAAGGAAATCCCCATACTTTGATGGAGATGTACATTGATGTCTTTTCCATCAACTCGCAGATGAAAGAAACTTACAAGCATATTTCTAGCTCTTTTAGACAATATATCTCGACATCAAGAATTTCAGTTTTTGCTTCCATACTTATGTCATACAATGCTTGTATCTTGGTAAATGGCCTTAAATTCATATGTTCACTAAAAATAATTCAGTAATCCTATAGGCGCGAACAGAGGTACCCAAAGCCCATATTACTGCTGTAAGAACCAATCTCCAAAAAAGTGGCCCTAATATCACATGGCACACATCAAACATGATTTTAGGGCTGTGTCACGTGGAATCAAAAACTGATTGGCTGATGGTAAGCTCATGGTCTCAAGATCGATCGTCTGATTCCAAGCAGTCAATGTGTGGAAGATTGGGGTGAAAAACAATCTCCATCGTTTGATTCCATGCAGTCAATGGGTTTCAAACGTAGGCGCCTCCAGTAATCCTGTAGGCGCAAACAGAGGTACCCTATGGGCTTTTTGGCAAGAAAGAAACAAAAGAAGTCTTTGAGGGTGTATATTGGAACTTGGGAAAGGATGGGGGTTAGCGTCACATTGAGAGCCAGCTGTGACCGTTAAGTCCCTATGACTTTGCTGATCAGAAACACGCTCAAAAATAACCCCAAATAGATGGTATGAGACTTTGATGAAAATGACGATGACATCAAAAGTTGGACTTGGTTTCCTGGTACGTATCGTCCAGCTCCGAGAACAGTACGTATCGTCTGATCCGTACCAATTTCGGATACATTACCAAAATATCTGTAATGCACCGGTAAGATACATTCAAAGTATCGTACTGGTGACCTCTGAAACTGGTACGTACTGTCTGGTACATACAGGTTTCAGACAAGATTTTGAACCATGTAAGGGACACTACTAGCTAAGGACTGGTTTGCACCATCTTTCCACTGCTTTGGGGTTTTTATGAGCAGATCTTTCCCTATTTTTTGGTCCCTTTTTTGGACTGGTTCCATGTTTCAGTCCATGGTCTTTTCTGTTTTTGGTGATGTTGCCTTATTTTTTCTGTCTTCAGTTTGGGACAGTTTGGGAAGACAGCTTTTTGGTCGGTTCTGTTTTCACTTAGGCCTGTTAGGAAATGTGGAAGAGGCGATCCTAGAGATAGAACTCTAGCTTCGTCTAGGTCAGGGTGTTCGATCGTAGTTAGAGGTGGAATCGGTAGCTCCTCTCTAGGGCTTTTGAATTGATGTGATTAATGGCCCAAATTGAACAAGCTCGAGCCCAACAATGGTCATGGACCGACGGTTAAGATCGGATTCGATCCACAAGGATGGACATCAAGGTTATTCTAGAACTAGGGTTTGGGAATTAGGACAATCAACAAAGGGGGAAAATTGGATGTAACAGATTAATGGGGAAAATAGAAAGAACAAATAAGAACAAGTAAAGGAGAAGATCAAGATAACATGGGCATCTCACTTTTGGCCTCACACCAAACCCACATGGGGAAGAAGACTCACTCTTCAAAGCTCATCTCAAGCTCAAATGCAATGCACTTTCATTAATTTTCAACAAGTGCTAAAAATGGGTTACAAAATTATGCTTTATAGTAATTACAAATGGGGCTAACCCTAAAATGGAAAAGTACTATGTTACCCTAAAAGGGTGACTTACACTGGACACAAAAGAAAACGAAAAAAAGGGATAAAAAAGACAAAATGTGTCACGTGACTCGCTCGAGCAAGTTCCCGCTCGAGCGGGAATCTTTACTAGAAGTCGCTCGAGCGGCAACCAAGGGTCGCTTGTGTGACAACTGGGGTGCGAATTTTGGCCGAAACTTTTGGCCTTGAATTCCTTATATCCTCTCGCTGGAGTGACCAAAACCCGAAATCTGCCCATGTTTCTGAAGCCTTCTCACTCGAGCGAGAATGGTGCTCGCTCGAGCGACCCTGGGCAGGGACTCTCCTCTTGAGGCTGCTCCTCAAGCCTTTCTCCATTGGATCTTGGCGCTTTGTGGTTCCTCCGCTGCTTCTTCCGTCAGTACACCTGGTACGGCTTAAAACCTAGGTCCTTGTTGGTGGCGTCCCCGTCAAGTGTCCTTTAAACATTTGTCTCTAATATTTGTTGCATTATTTGCTAATGAATCAGCTGACCTATTTCCCTTATGAAAATTATGGGATCTTTCCGCATATAAGTGGAAAGAAGTGAGATAATTAATAGTACTACTGATTCTCAAACATTTTATTACATAATTTTGTAGCTGCAAAGAGCTTAGATAAAGATAACAATTGAAATAGTTTCCCTAAATATTTTTCCGTTTTTCATTGTTTAAATAGATGTTACCTTGACAGCAGGAACCTTCTAACCAGGTTAGCAAACAAATTTGAGTTATTTTAGGAGTTTGGAAATTGGTATTTTATTTTGTGGTAGCAATAGGAAATTGATCACAATGTTGATTAGTTTTGAGCAACATCAATCTTATCTCGGATTTGCTGAGTTAGCACGGTATGTTATAATAACAAGTGCCATTTGTATAGATTTTTTGCCATTATTTTAAAATTTGGAAAAGCATAATTTTTTTTTAGGTTTTTGTTATTACATTAAAAAGTGCAAACAAAATATGGTTTCTTTGCTAAATTCCTGTAGACTCATTTGATGAAATAATTCCTAACTTTCAGTTAATTCATCTTTGCTCTTTCAAGAGAATAAAAAATGAAAAGGGAAGAATAAACAACTGAGGTTGATGAAAGGGGGTTTTTTAGAGTATACAACCAAAATGGCTAACTGGTGAAATTCATATGGTTCCAGTTATTTCAAACAGACAACCAGTGGAGCTGCAAAGCCTTTCAAACATGAATAAGAGGAACTTTCTACAATTTCCTAAGAATGTGATGTTATGGATGCATAATATTTTTAAAATGGAAGTCCAAGTACGATTAGTAAGTGGTGACAAAATCACTAGAAATGAATATCCGATCTTGGCCCCTGAAAACCTTCTGCTCTCCATGCTGGAATTACGATGAGAACTCTCTCTCTCTCTCTCTCTTTTTTGTGTGCGTGTGTCCTTATATTGATTTTTGTGCCCAACTTCCTAGCTCCCTGCATATAAATGAAAACCAGAAGATTTTGATTCCAATCACAAATAGATTGAAGTTTTGTAGCACTACAATATACGATGTACACATACTACACACCACTTACACATGAGACACTAAAGTAATAATCTATATACTATGTACACACCAGTACACGACAACAACTACGTACATACCACTTATACATGAGACACTACACTACACTAATCCCAATACTCCCCCTCAAGCTGGTGCATAGATATCTATCATGCCCAACTTGACTAAAAATATTTATAGAAGAGGTCCCACAGTCTTAGTGAAGATATCTACAAGATGCTCAAGACAGGAAACCGTTGTTGTGTCAATGACCCTAGATTGAAGTTTTTAATGAAGAAAGTGGACATCAACCTCAATATGCTTTATCCGTTTATGAAGGACAGAGTCAGATACAATATCATATCGGCCTGGTTGTCATAGTGAAGATGCATATGACTAGGAGGAGGAGATCCTATTTCATGAGAAAAGATCATAACCATAAAGCTCGTAGATTACATGGGTCAATAGGACGATATTCAAACTCAAACACTGGATTGTGACACATCATGTTTCTTGCTTTTCCATACCACAAGGTTACCTCCAAGAAAATCGCAGTACAAGATGTAGAACGAAATCGTAACAACTAGCAGTAGAATGCTCAACACATAATAGAAAAGACCTTGTCTGGGAGAAGACTTAATATAGCATAAGATCCGAGGCAGAACATCAAGCGAGGCACCCAGGAGAATTGGTAAACTAGGCAACAACTCCAACTGCAAATGTGAGGTCAAGTCGGGTTTGGTCAAGTATTATGAGACACCCAACAGGACGATGATACTCAAAATGGTCAGAAAGGGGCTCACCAGCATTGGCATGAAGATGATGTTTGGAAACATGGGAGACTTGGCAGGTCTACATCTAAGTATATTAGTGTCTGGTAAAAGATCAAGAGCATATTTCCACTAGGAAATTCCGCGAAGAGTGGATGTAACTAGTATGCTAAGAAAGAACTAAAGATGACAAAAATCCTTCACCTCAAATGCCCGTCCTAATTTTGCCTTCACATGGATGATAAATCAGCATCATCATCAGTATAATGATGTCATCGACATACAGGAGTAATATAGTCCTACAGCCTCCTAATCTCATATGTATGAAGCATGTATGATCAGAGTGACATCAAGAGAAGACAATAGTAAGCACCACATCACTAAATTGTTAAATCAAAGAAGAGGAGATCATTTTAGTTGATAAATGAATTTGAGAAGGTGGCAAACATTCCCGCAATACTCCTTCTGAAGCTGAAAGTTAGGGGGAGGATCCGTATAGACCTTCTCATTCAAATGCCCATTAAGGAAGTGACGCGGGACGGTAACCCTAAAATGCGTGAATATGATTTTGATGCGGATTTGCCGAAATTAAATAGATTAAAACAAACTTAATCTCAAAATTAACTTGATACCTTAGGGTTCAGAGAATTCAAATAAGTAGATCACGCGAGATCCAATTAGGGTCTAGTTCGATGCGCAAGTCCCATTAGATTTGTGGCGGGATCGGGCCTAGAGATAGAACTCTGGCTTTTCCAAGCTT
Source organism: Chloranthus sessilifolius (assembly GCA_021018995.1). Taxonomy (NCBI): domain Eukaryota; kingdom Viridiplantae; phylum Streptophyta; class Magnoliopsida; order Chloranthales; family Chloranthaceae; genus Chloranthus; species Chloranthus sessilifolius. The sequence goes on from CM037592.1 coordinate 97,562,950, forward strand.
GGGCGTTCGTCTTCGATCCGATGTAGATTCGCAAGCTCTAACTAGGGTTGTGAAATGGATTTATGGTTTTGTAATAGGCTTATGGTTTGGTTTAGGTTTATGGTTTAGAAAAGGGTTTTAATTCTGATTGATTTAGGATTCAAAAGGGGTTTAGGATTTTGGGATCGAAATCAATAGATTGAGATTTAGAGAGCAAGCAGAGATCGATAGATAGCAAATATAACAAAGATCAAAGAAAATAGATACCAAACGATGAAAAGATAGCTTTTGGGAATCGCTCTCTTGGCCTCACACCAAAGCCATCTCAGGCAGAAGAATATTCAAGCATAAAAGCATTCAAAATATTCAATAATCTAATTAAATTGTCTTTACAAGCCTCTTTATATAGGCTACTAAAATAAAATTTGAAATAAATAGTTCTATTACTAATAAAACACAAAAAAAAAAAAAAAAAAAATTCGCAAAATTTAGAAGTTTCGTCGCGACGCCCACGAACGTCCATGACCTACGGACAGTGAGTGGTCAAAATCACGGACGTCTAACACTGTTCATCACGGATGTCCGTGACACTGTTCATGGACATCTGTGACACTGTTTACAAAAAAAAAATATTATTATTATTATATTTTTTCCTTGAAGCTGAAAATTCTGTTGCGGCCCAACTCTAATGCTCTCAATCTTGACGTCCCCCGTCATTCTCCCCGACTCAAAATATTTCATCACCGATGAAACACGCTTGTTGTACTGATCAATTGTATCGGGGCCTGATCGGTGGAAGTCTTTCCAACTAGCCCAAACAATCTCGGCTCCTAGTGACGTATGATCTTCATCTCGGTTGATTGTAGCGGGACACACACGGCAAACTTCTCCTTGATGAACCTGATGACCAGGCTCTCCAACCCACTGTACCAAATATATTTGGAGCTTCTTATCAACTCTCCCGAACTCGAACAAATTCATCCCCGATGAAGTGTGATCACGATATCGGTTGGGAATACGGGAACTCAAGCGGCAAACGCTTTCATGACTAGCCCATGCACTCTCGGTAGTCGACTTATTAACCCTCTTCATCTCATAAACCAGAAACTCTCTACTGCAGGTGAATGCCACAAGATCATCTAATCTTTCCTCAGATACCTCTTTTCTCTACCTGCTTGGGGAGGGAAGGGGTATCGGTTGTAAAGTTGGGTTGGGATTGTGACCAGGGGATTTTGGAAAGGATTGCACGAAGGTAGGGTCGAGCTCAGAGAAGGATCACCCACCTTATATTCTTTAAAACGCCTGTGAACATCAGCAGATAATTCTTATTGATTGTAGCTTGAATTAATCTTCTGTTTAATTTCGGCATGCAATACGAAATGAAACTCAAAACTTTACTCACAACAAGACTCGGAATGTGAAGCGGTATGCAGCTCGAGACTATGATGTGTATGTGTATCTATGGACTCAATGCTCTCATGTGCATGCGACACTAACGACTCACATGTAGTGGGCTCTATTGACACTAGTGACTCATGTGTAATCAAATCAAATGACACTATTGGCTCATGTGGCCTCAACTCAACGAATTCCAATGACTCATTGGTAGGTGAATTGATTGGCTCGTGTGTAATCAGTTCAACCAAAACCAAAGACTCTGGGGTACTCGATTCAATTGACACTAATGGTTCTTGTGTACCCAGTTCGATGGACTCATGTGTACTCGACCCAACATCACTGTTCGCAAGGGCAATGGAAGTATTTTCAACACAAATTAGACTTTTGTCAACTTTTTCCATCTCCTCTTCACTTATCATGGTTCTAGGGTCATACACGTCCTCTTCTACTTTCATATTTTTCAGCTCCTTACAAATTTCGCTTTTAATCAATAAATTCACAGTGGGAAGTTTAATGGAGCACTGGTAAGCGAGTCCAAAACCCCGTAGGAGGTGACGGTGTGTGAAAGGAATATATTGTTCGATAAATTCCACCTTCATGTCCTCCCATGTGGAGATGAATTTATTCCAAAGAGACTCAGTGCGACGTTTTAAGCGAGTCCAAAAAAATTTGGCATTACCCTCTAACTTTGTTTTCACTAGCCTAGTTTTGTACTCGTTTGGTACGTCATACCAATCAAAATAGTCCTCTATACTAGACAGCCATTCCACGAAGGTTTGAAGATTCATCCATCCCTCAAAGTTTGGAACTTCATCCCAAATAGATGTTAAAAACTTCTCAGCGGGATCGTACTCGGGTTCGCGATGATGGGGGTATCCCCTGACTCTAGTCCCATCACGATTTTTGGGACTTTGCTAAGAATTTGGAGCGTAGCGGCTCCCATTCTTAATTGCACACATTTCAACTTTAATGTCCCTAATGGCATCGGCAATCTCGCTCATGCTCATGGTGAACATGGCTTACTAATATGGGTGCTAAATGACATGCAAACATGAACCACAAGGGAAGAAGAATTTTATCAAACACTAGATGTGCACAAACAAAACTGAAATAAAATGCAATAAATTAAAATGCCACATAATATGCCCTAACCTAGAAACCTAGGTCTCTGATACCAAAACTGACGCGGGACGGTAACCCTAAAATGCGTGAATATGATTTTGATGCGAACTTGCCAACATTAAATAGATTAAAACAAACTTAATCTCAAAATTAACTTGATACCTTAGGGTTCAGAGAATTCAGATAAGTAGATCACACGAGATCCAGTAAGGGTCCAGTCCGATGCGCAAGTCCCATTAGATTTGTGGCGGGATCGGGCCTAGAGATAGAACTCTGGCTTTTCCAGGCTTGGGCGTTCGTCTTCGATCCGATGTAGATTCGCAGGCTCTAACTAGGGTTGTGAAATGGATTTATGGTTTTGTAATAGGCTTATGGTTTGGTTTAGATTTATGGTTTAGAAAATGGTTTTGGCTTTGATTGATTTAGGATTCAAAAGGGGTTTAGGATTTTGGGATCGAAATCAATAGATTGAGATTTAAAGAGCAAGCAGAGATCGATAGATAGCAAATATAACAAAGATCAAAGAAAATAGATACCAAAAGATGAAAAGATAACTTTTGGGAATCGCTCCCTTGGCCTCACACCAAACCCATCTCAGGTAGAAGAATATTCAAGCATAAAAGCATTCAAAATATTGAATAATCTAATTAAATTGTCTTTACAAGCCTCTTTATATAGGCTACTAAAATAAAATTCGAAATAAAGAATCCTATTACTAATAAAATACAAAAAATGTAAATTTTCACAAAATTTAGAAGTTTCGTCGCGACGCTCACGGATGTCCATGACCTACGGACAGTGAGGGGTCAAAATCACGGACGTCCGTCACTGTTTACGGACGTTCGACACTGTTCATCACGGATGTCTGTGACACTATTCATAGACGTTCGTGACACTGTTCATCAATTTTTTTTATTTTTTATTTTTCCTTGAAGCTGAAAATTCTGTTGCGACCCAACTCCAATGCTCTCGATCTTGACGTCCACCGTCAGGGAGACATTTCTAACATCAAACTGGTATAGAGGCCATCGATAACGAGCAACCAAGGAGTTAATGACCAGAATAGAAGTAAGCTTAGCAATGGGAGACAATGTCGAATTGAAATCCAAACAAGGCATCTATATAAAGACTTTGGAAACAAGCCAAGCTTTGTAGCACTTAACACTACCAACCTCCCTATACTTAATTTAGAAACCCATTTGCACTTGTCGGAAAGATCAACAAGTTCCTAAATATGATTCTTCTTAAGTTCCCCCATTTCTTTAGACATTAATACAAATTGATAAGTGTGGAGGAGAGCCTCAAAAACAATGAAAGGAATAGAAAAAGATGAATCCATGGCCAAAGTTGCTCAATATTAAGGAGATAAAGCCTAATATAAAATATATTGATCGATAGGATAAACAGTAACATAACTCTCTCTACGCTCACAATGAGTAATGGGTTAGGAGAGAACATTAGGAGCCATAGTATCAAGAGAAACAAAAGGAACCAAGGGTGAAGGTAGTGCAGGTATACATGAAGGACTTAAGGTAGGAGGATTCAATGGCACTGACGTATGAGCAGGAGACACAGACTGACCTCAGGAATGATAGGTCTTAACAGGTCGCTTGACCATCGTTAGAAGAAGTGGTAGTTGGTGGACAACCTGTCGGTAGAGAATCAAGACAATCATGGAGCATAAAGACTACTACTAATGAAGAAGTGAAGACGACAACATCGATGGAGCACAAGAAAAATAGGGAACATCCTTAAAGAAGTACCTTCCATTGATGTAAAGAAGCAATGAGACTGAAGCTCATAACACAGATATCTTTTCGACACTCTAGAATATCTAAGAAAGACACAACAAATGGATTTATCATCTAATTTGTACATTTAAAGACACGAGACCCGAACAAGACATATATACCCAAAGACTCTGGGTTCAATACCCTACAAGGTAGCACCAAACTTAATATACAAAAAAGCCTAACCATGTAACATTTAAATGGGTGTAATATTAATGGGATGAGTGGCAGTAAGAAGAGCCATAGACTAATAAGACTAGGAAACATGCATCCCGCGAAGAAGAGATCTCATGACATCCATAATATGCATATACTTATATTCTGTAAACACCATTCTCTCGTAGAGTGTAAGAACAAGAGTAAAGACTTAAAGTTTGAAATGACCATGTTTACTATATAATATGCCTTTGTCTGGACACTAACATCCTTGAGAAGTTTACTATCTTCTGCATTGATTCTATGATTCTGATTTGTATCAATAAGCTCACACCCTAACATCCTTGTTTGTTTTAGAACATCACGAGTATACGTTCTTGGGCAAATATAAATGCCCTTCTTCGATCTAGAAACCTTAATCTTAAGAAAGTATTTTAGAGAGTTCGAGTCATTAAGATCAAACATCTGACTCATCTACTGTTCAAGCCTCATAATCTCTTCTTCATCATACAAGTGACAATGATGTCATCCACATAAACGATTAGTGAAGTGAGCCGAAAACCCATTTTACAAATAAAGTGTGATCAAAATGGCTTCGTTGATAACCAATCTTGAATTCTTGATAATTGCATCGCTAAACTTTTTGAACCATGTTGTTGGAGACTGCTTCAAACCATATATTGCCTTTCTGAACCGACAAACTTGTCCCTTCCCCTTACGAATGAAGCTAAGAGAAAATTGCATGTAGACCTCCTCTTTAAGCCTCCATGTAGGTATACATTATTAACATCAAATTGATGGAGGGTCCACCTCTTATGAGAAACAAGGGACAAGAGAATGTAAATAGATTCAACTTAGCAACCAATTGAAATGTATCATGATAATTATTTCCATATGTTTTTGTAAAGACCTTAGCTACCAATCAGGCTTATACCTCTCAAATGAACCATCCGGCAGGTACTTCACGGTGTAGACCCGCTTAGAATCAATGAATTTTTTCGTTTTGGTAATCCTATCACATCTCAAATATTGTTCTGTTCGGGCACTTTCATATCTTGAATCATAGCCTTTGACTAAGACAAAGCTTCAATGGCACTAGAAAGAACCGAAAATGAACCAAAAGCCCGACCCGAGCATGACCAGGCCCGACCTATTGAAAACCTTACGAATAGGATGGGGCATGCAATCTCGAGTTCCCTTACACAATCTAATAGGCAAGTCCATATCAGAAACATGATGATCAGTTGCATGTGGACTAGCTTCAGGTGTTGAAGTTTGGCCCACGATCTTAGAGAGTGGGCTTATTCTTCTTCCATGTCTCTCAAAGAAAGACTTGACAAAAATTCTCTTATATCTTTTGTTTTGTCCCTCCTTTGTCACATCTAGTTGCAGACATGGGCCTTCAATCTAAGGCGACGCCTCATGTATGGGATATGGTAAAGGCAAAGAACTCTCTTCCTTGCTACTCTCTCCTTGATGAGGGCACTGGGTACTCACAGAGGAAAAGAAAGGTGTGGACTCAAAGAAGGTAACATCCATGAACACATACATTCTACTAGACACAAGATCGTATGTTCATAACATTTGTACCTTTCTTGATGGAGGATACCCCACACCGAAGAATTTTAGGATCCAACTTTTCATGACCAATATCAGGACTTGGGCAAAACACATAATTTTTCATCTCAGAGATAGCATTGAAGGCACTGGGAAGAACTAGCTATAATGAGGTATGCGCAATCATCAATAAAAGACGCAAAATATTGATACACATGCATAGAAGTAACATGAGATGGCCCCCACACATCAGAGTGAACAAAGTAATATAGAGTCCCTTTCTATGATTCACGTGATTGAAAACTATATGATGTTCGATGGGACAATTAGTGTTGTGAGAGATTCTCACTCCCCTCATGTTACTGTTTATATTACTTATAATAGGATCCTTTGTAGACATATATTTCACAAACTAGACACACTCCAACATGCATATACTAGTGAGACACCAACACCAACTCGAGGAACCTATGGGTGATACCATGGCAGCCCAAAAAACAAGGTACCATCATAAATAGAACTACCAGATCAGAGAAATTCTTCAACCAGAAGAGAGAGAAGCCAAACCCGACCAACCCTCTTGGGGGTTTTTGGATTTGAGGCCTAGATTTTCTCAGATCTTCAGATCACGAATTTCAGGCATTCCATAAAACCCATGAATGTTATTGAAACTATATCAAACATGGCAAAAACATTCTGATTAATTATTATAAAACCTAAAAATTCAAGCCATCTCAGAAAAAATGTTCTTGCGATGATCTGAGGTCAACTAGTTGACCATACTGACATCATCATGACATCTCTGGATTTGAAACATCATCATAAGTTTGGGATCTTAGGACCAGGATGGTAATTATAGGGCTCCGGGTTTGTAAAGAGGAGAAGAGAAGTGAAGAGAGAGAGAAAGATGAGAGTGAAATGGTTTAGTCAGGGTTAAAAACTCCACTAGACTCTATATTAAAAGGGAACGAAGTAATACAATATAATATGTACACACTACAACTACTACCTACACAGCACTTATACATTAGACATTGCACTAATCACCTGAATATAACTCGGTCCCCAAAAACCTTCTACTCTCCATGCAAGGCTGGAGTAAGGCCATAAAATCCCTCTTTTTCTCTCTCTATGTGTGTGTATCAGTGTGTTTATTGATTGGTGTGCCCAACTTCAAAAGTAATGATATGAAGAGAAAATTTATTAACTTTAAAAAGTAAAGAGTGCCTTCTGAATTCCATCTGATCATACAATAAAAAAGAATTGAATGGAAGATATACCCGCTCGGCAAGAATACGAGCTTTGTTAGGAGTACCGACACCAACTGCAATTAGCTTTACACCAGCTGAGTCAAATCTTGGCTTTGAATCTTTCAGCGTAGAAGCAAGTTCCCAGCTTTGAAACAAAATAAAGAGCCAAAAAATATACTTCGGTTGAATAATACAAATTATAAGAAACTCCAACATTCTATAAATATTTCATTATTAAAGAGAAGTGGAGCATACCAATGTAAGGCTCCAATCTTACCAGCAAGGACATCCAAAATGCCTCAAAAGTGCAACCACGGCCATCCCCTGAGAAAAACGAAATTAAAAAAATATATATATATCATAAATTTTGTTTCAAGCAAAAACACAACTGAAGAGATACTGAGAAAATTGTGTGAATAAACATAGTTTTCGGGTATTTTTTAATATGCTATATCAAATGAAAGAACAACTATTTGAGCTCTCACTCTACTCAAGGGGCAACAAAATAATCATTACTATTATAATGATAGAAGGTGAGTATCACACTTAGTTCTATTTCCATAGTAACAAAAATGCCCCTATGTTTTGGAAATCTGAAGAGCATAAGTTAGTGGCAAATATAGTTACTTAAAATTTACTAAGGGGTAAATATGGTGTTTCATTATAATCTTTTAACCTTTTTACTATTTCAATAATTTTTTTATGAAAAACGAAATATCAGGCCTTCTCTTCACACATGCATAGCATGTCCTACAGTTCCAGCCACTAGTTTATCTTCAAGTTGATGTAGAAGAATGAAATAATGGACATAAAGAGGAATTCATGAAAGAAAATATATATAGAAAATTAAGATGAGTAATCCAACAAACAAATTTCAAATCCACTAACCACTAAAAAATTAATCATTAATCACCAGTGTTCTCAGGCCCCTCAACAAGTGACATAAAGTTCAACACCTTCAACTGACGACAAAAATTAAATCAACAGAATGAACATTCTAGAGAAACCAAGAAACTATACTTATGGAATCCCACACCAAGATAACGAAATAGATGATGTTGATGATGATGATGATGATGATGATAATGATGATGACACTAAGATGATAAAACATTTCAGGATCAAACCAGAATACCACAAAGTTCATGGGCTTTCTAGGGGAAAAGATTCTCCAAATATGCGAAAAAGAGGAAAACGAATTTGACACTGTCAAATATGAAAAAATTAGCTAGTAGATGGGTGAGAATTCTTATAAAATGTTCAAATCCCAGGACAAAAAAAAATTCCACTATCTCAGGACATAAATTCCACTATCTCAATATTAAACACTAAGATAAATGCATAGAAGTGGAATCAACAAAAAACCCAAAAAAAAACTCCACTGAAATTACAACTAAATGCACTTTTCTTCAAGCCTGACAAAGCTAGAAACATTATGCCCACCAAATTCTCATAAAAAAGTGTGTGATATATGAAGGCCAGTTCGGATAGAAAATCTAATTAGATTATAATTAATGGTGCTTCCCTTAAGCAAAATATTTTTTAGATTAAAAAAGAAAACCAGAAGTAGGTTATCTTATAGTATTCATGGTGGCCAATTTGCCCCAAATCAAGATTACAGCATAGAAAGTCAAGTCCTTCTTGGGACAATTAGCCCTAAATTAGTGATGTTGGACTATTAATCTAATCTAATTAGTTTTTTTGCATAAATTGGCCCTAATAAAAGAGCGTGATCAGAATACAAAACTACTAATACCATGGATTACTATCCAATTCTCCATAGACTATGTGAAAAGTCCCACATCATGTAAATAGTGGTCCTGACCCTGGGACATAAGTAACAGCCCCACTCTTACATGCAAGACGCATTTTGGGTGGGTGCGGCGGCCATGTGTCCGGTCGACCCATGCCAAAAACAAAACCTTGAAGGGAAATGGCTACTGGTGGGACCAAGGACGGCTGGTGAGACCAAGTGGGTCCACCCAAAGAGGACAAATCTTGGCACGTGACGGTGGAGCGTTACAAAATTGACGGCTCTATTACAAGATGTGGAGAATGAAAAGTCCCACATCGTGTAAATAGTGGTCCTGACCCTAGGACATAAGTAACGGCCCCACTCTTAGCAAGCCGCTTTTTGGCTGGGTGCGGTAGCCATGTGTCCGGTCGACCCATGCCAAAAACAAAACCTTGAAGGGAAAGGGCTACTGGTGGGACTAGGGACGGCTAGTGAGACCAAGTGGAGCCACCCAAAGAGGACAATATCTTGGCACGTGGCACCAGGGCGTTACACTGTGACACAGTAATTGAAGCACAATAAGTTCATACTATGAAATTTAATCTAAATCAACAGTTTTCATTTGGATCGAAACACTACTCAAAGAAATTTTCAACAAAACCCTAAACTTATGAGACTAAAAATCAAACAATAATACATATAATGTAATAATTAACCTCTTTCTGATCCCATAGATCCTTGATCGTGACCGATTCGCTGGTCGAAGCAGTAAAAACAGAAACATCGCCAAGAATCTCGCCGAGGCCTCCATTGAAACCAGACGGAGATGCTCTCGCAGAGACGAGCCGAGAAGATCTCTTCTTCGCCTTTGATTTCGTCTGGCCAAACCTATAAACCCTAGGTTTATAGAGAAATCGAGGTTCCAAGAAAAGGTAGTTTGAAGAAATAGTGGCCATGGCTTCTTTATCTGTGTATGTAAAACCATAAACCCTAGTCGTCTACCCTTTTCATTTGAAGAGAAATAGCGGTTGGGTTTTGTGTGGCGGGAAAAGTAACCACCTGGAACGCTGGACAACGGTAACCGAATTATTTTTATTTTTTTTTCTTAAGGAGACGTGGCATGTATCAGAGCCGTTTAAATGGATCATCTGGTGGATAGGCGTAGTGCACAAATTACATCAACTAGACCCCTGTCGTCAACTCTTATCAACGTTTTCCGTTCGCATATTAACGGAAGTTGACGGCAAGAGTCTAGTTGATGAACTTATGATTTCTTCTAAAGCTAATTTGACAATATCAATAGTTTAGATATGTTGGTGATATTTAGTAAAAATTCAAGATTTTAAAAAAATAAATTCCCTCTCGTTTTTTTTTTTTTTTTATATTGGGTTACCTCTAGCCTTACTCTTATATCTTTAATCATTCCTCCTTTTATTTAAAGGTACGTCAATATTCACATGCAACCCAAAATGTTGCACAGAGCTAATTCACATGCACATGTATAAGGATGATCATTGAGCACCCAAACAAACAAACAAAAAATTATTTTTATATCATTTATTTTGGGGTCATGAAAATTTTTAATAAAAAACTTTAGATAAAGAAAAGGTTAGGTTCATCATCTCTAAAATTTTAGAAGGATTGATAAACTCTTAGAAAATGTGGTACAACTCGTGATTACACCTTTGCATCCAAATACTTTAAACAATATAGTAATATAATTCTTACCTCATTCTATAAAATTATTCTTTTAACCAAAGTAGCACTCTTTGATTAGAGAAAACACCACTTGCCTGTCTCCAATCTTCTGACAATTGAAGTGCACCAAAAACTAATTTAAAATTAACCAATAACCTAATGTTTGGAATTATAAAAGCTAGTGATGCCTTCATCTTTAATAGTGTATATGTAGGATGATCCCCACCATCCAATGAAAACGAAAACCTCTTTGATGGAATGCAGCCTAGAAATCTCCATATCTGTCCCTTGATGAATTTTTTGGTGACCATGAGCATAAGTTTTATTTGAATAGCTACTATTTTTTGTCCATTTATAGTTCATAAAGTGGTTGATAAATTTGATGGGATGGAAGATGCTTGCATTAACTATGGAACATGGAGGCTTACCATATTTGATGGTGCTAGGCAACTTCATATAGTTGGTCCTCAAAATTTGATAAATATTAAATATTAAAGGTCAAAAGTCTTTTTTCAGCATCCTGTCTCTTTTTTTTGGCCTTCTTTATATTCATATTAAATATTAAAGGTCAAAAGTCTTTTTCTAGCATCCTGTCTCCTTTTTCTTGGCCCTCTTTATATTCTTCAATTAATTTTATTAATAATGTCACTATTAATAAGGTTGTGATGATAATGATGATGATAGTTGATGATAATGGCCAATGTCATTGTTAAACCATGGTCGGACTTAGTGTGACAAGCAAGATATCAAAAATCGGCCCGATACCGTTACGTATCAGTTTTTCAGCAAACCGATATGTATCGGTACCAATACATATCGGTCTTTCAACTTGGTATCGATATCGGCTGATACGTATTGATTTGAGCCGAGACATGCAACTTTTTTTTTTTAAAGTGCCAATATATATCGGTATCAGCTGATACGTATCGGCTGATTCGTATCGATCCTCCACGGACTGATACCCGATACTGAGTTTGTTACCTCGGTGACAAGTTCATCTCTTCTATTACCAGTAACTAGTAGAATGCACGGGAGATGTGGGCGGATTCTATGCACATTAGCAAGAGAAAAGGGAGCAACAATTTAGAAAAATCGTGAGATTTTAGCATTTTGACAAAAAACATTGTCTCCCTCTTCTCGTGCTTTAACAATAAATAAATATAAGTAATTTATTTATAATTATTCCAATAATCGCAAGTAGAGAAAGTGCGACCTAATGATTAAGGGTCTATATTTGTGCATGGTGTCACATGGCTATGTGTCCCTTACCATGCACTGATTATGTTATTAATATATAAGAATTAATAAACATAAACACCCATTGCGGCGGATGGTCCTGCCAATGGTCCCTACCAAGGATTAAAATTTTGGTTTTCATTTCGGTTTCGGTCTTGCCCGAAGACGAAATTTTGAGGGCAAGGCCGATATTTTTTTTTAAATTCAAATTGTCGAAGTAGCAAAATATCAGCCGATAATTTAAAATTGTCGAACCAATAATAAGCTACCCTGATATCGACACCGAAATTTGGATATTCATTTCGGGGCCCACCAGAACCGATGCGTTTCGGCCGAAATCTTAAGATTTCGACCGAAATTTTGAACTGTGGTCCCTACATTGGCATCATTGATGGTCTCAAAATATACTGTGCAATATGATCTTTGTTAATGTTGATCCTAAACCTTACCGAGAAAGAAATATTGTTAGCATTAGGTAGATAGACACTCGACACCAAAAATCGCATATTATTAACTTTCCTAGCAAGCCATATATATGAACCTGATCCTAGAATGATTGGATTTTACATAGAAGATAATCATGATGAAACACCATTTACCCCAAAATAATTAAAAATATAAAGAAATTAATATATATAATTTCAATAATGGTTGAGTTTTTTATATTAGGTAGGCTGTCCTCTAACATGCGATATTGCAACCTCAAGGTCGCAGGTTCGAGCCCAGCTGACCTATAAAAATAATAAGACATAAACAACCTTTGTTGGATAAAAAGCCTTCTAGAAAAAATGAAATAATTATAATCTAAGTAGGAGATCAATTGTATGTTTGATTAACGGATTAGTACAAAATAATTATACTTTTTCTAGTTTAAATTTGAATGTTAAAATGATGGTAAATGGTACTTGTAATCATCAGTTTTTCAAACATGACCTTTGTGCAATGGTCTTGATGTTTGTATGAAAGGTTTGACTCTTCTCCCCCACATCATTAGATTACCAAGCTTATGAATAACTTTTAATCCTATCAAACTTAGACTTTGACAAATTTTAAAAGTCTGGAAACATGTCAAAGTCAAATTTTGACAAGATTGATGCGATATAAATTTTATTATAAGCATGATAATCTTATGATGTCAACTATGCCCATTAATCTTTTGAGAAAATTAAAAAAAAAAACTTGAGCTTTCACCCGATATTACTAACACACCTAAACTATTGATATTGTCAAATCAGTACCCAAAGATACCATAACGTGCAACTATAGATTTTTGACGATCCGTCGCGACGATGCACTCATATGAAAAATAAAGAGTCGCCACCTGGAGCTTTTGGTGTCCTGGGAAACCCAAATCAATATTAAATGCACCGAAGTGTTAAATATAACTCTGATTCACCGGTCTACGCCAAAAGCTCTTGGGTAGGGGCTTCGGTTATCGATCGGGAAGGTGTTAGGCACCCGATCAACCCGCTTATAAGCGGTTTCTACTATGGCCGGGTCTAGGTGGGGCTGGTTTTTATATATATATATATATATATATATATATATATATATATATATATATATATATATATATATATATATATATATATATATATATATATATATAAGCAAAATGAGCGGCACTTCCCCTTGCCCGAAGGCACACCAATCCTATTGAGTCATTCCCGCTTGCCGAAATTTAGGCAGCATAACAGTTCGATTCTAGGATAGAAGAAAAGCTAAAGAAGGTAGAGGAATAGAGAGAAGAGCTGGAGCTCTCAGGCCCTTGTAGCACCGATGTGTTCCTTCACGCGAGATCGTCACCAGTGAGCTTTCAATAGCAAACGGGTTAGGAGAAGGGTTCTAATCTCTAAGACTTGGTAGCTAAGAGGTAGAGGAAGAAGGCTAGGGGGTAGTTCTAGCTAAATCTCAAACATTGAAGGTGGAAAATGAGGTTTAAAGGGCAAATATTAATTCTAGAATTTATATGGATTGGGACACCAAAGGGGGAAAAGGTCTCTCTTAATCTTTTCTCTCTTTTGGGAAAATTTTCAAGCCCTTAATCCAAGGGGGGTGCCTCTCTATTTATAGGAAAATGGTAGGTTAGGAGGATGCTTAAGTGCTAATTAGGGTTAGCAAATAGGTAATCTTCTAATCTAAGATTTTCTAGGATTTTGAAAATTTAGAATGTGGGCAATGGGCTTCAATGATAGATGATAGGGTGAGGTTTCAAATGACTAAAGGGTTATAAATAGGGTAAACATGAGTGCAACAGTCCTAATGAAACCTATCCCAAACTTTAGGATAGTCAACAAGTCAAACCCCAAAAGCCATTTTCGAGCAAAAAACTCACAGTTACTGTAGCTAAGTTTGGTGCATGTATTAGATGCGCCAGGCAAAGCTACAATGCTTAGGAAGAAGCCAGAGGTTCAGAACCAGCCCTGGAGCCCACAAAAAAGACCAGATTTTGCCTGGTGCATGTATTAGACACGCCAGGCCAAAATTTTCCAAATTTTACCTAGCACATGTATTACTTGCACCAGGTAAAATTCTGCCAAAATTGGCCTAGCGCATGTATTACTCGCGTAAGGCTATATTCCCGCAATTCTGCTCGATTTGCAAATTGCCGTAATGTTTGATATATAAATCTAATTGAGGCGATTCTTGGCTCATTGGAAAGCTGGGAAAATTCTCTTTCCAATGGTATATAACTCAGCTCCAGAAAAGGTCTATGTAAAATTTTGCACTCCTCTTTCTAACCACTGCTCAGGAAGCTTCAGAAACTGGTCCGAGATGAGTTTTAAGGGGTCCGAGAAGGTTGGGGTTGATTCCTAAGGGTTTGGGATGATTTTTAAGGGTTTTAGGATGATTTCTAAGGGTTTTGAGAATGCTTTCGAAAGCTCGGGGGTACGCCCTTATCGAAGTATGTGTCGATCGGGCCTTGGGCCAAATTTGGGTGTCTACACATAAGTTCATCAACTAGACCTCTGTCATCAACTCCCGTAAATATGTGAAAGGAAAATACTGACGGGAGCTAACGACGAAAGAATAAATTGTCTCGTCGAATGTGAGCCGGATCAATATGAGATTCGTCGCGAGACTAGAGATCGTCGATAACATGAGTGTTTTCCTGTGAATGGATGTACACCTTGCTACCTTAAAAATATGTTTGAGATATATTTGGTTGGCGGCAGTAAGCCCCTTTTATAGGTGCGCAAAGGATATTCGTAACGTTCGGATTACTCAACCTTATAGAGAAGCTATTTCTCCTATTAATCTGGCGCACATCAAAAGTGTCTCGAGTAAACGGAACTCTGTTTCCCATTTAGGTAGCGCACGACTTATGTGTCCCGAGTAAATGAGATTCTTTTTCTCATTAAGGTAGAGCACAACTGCTACATGGCCACGCATGCCAACATCTCTCACTTGGTCATGAAAGTCGTTATATATATATATATATATATATATATATATATATATATATATATATATATATATAATATTTTCTCCTACTATTTTTAATGAGTATTTTATGAAAGTATTTCCAATTATGAGATATTTCATGCTCTTGACGGATATGTCCTTCACAACTAAAATTAAGATCATGAGATTTTTCATGCTTAAAAAACTGATATGCTCTTCATGTTAAAATAGCAAGTTGTTTGCATTTTCATGACTCAGTTGTCCCTAAGTCTCATTGAGCTAACATGCTTAAAAAAAATATTCACACTAAGACTTTTAGTTAAATGGCCAACAATCATATCGCTTGAAGGTAAATGACTCATAGTCACTTCACCTTTCTCAACTACATATTAAATGTAGTGATATTGCACTTCAATGTGCTTACCTTTTGAGCTATTTGACCCACTTTTAATCAGTCTAATTACAGTTTTATTGTCACAAAATATGTGCGCATGCTCGTCTGCTATATCTAGCTCCATACCAGATATGAAGCATTTTATACTGACGACATAAGTACAAGCAGCACTACAAGCTACATACTCAGCTTTCTGAGTATGACGGGAAACACAACCTTGTTTCTCACTAGAGCAAGAAAAAATACCACCTCTAAAGAGGAAAATATGAATCGAGGTAGATTTTCCGTCATCCTTATCCCCAGCATGATCATCATCTGAATAGCCTTAAACCTTAAGTTCATTAGCTTGAAAACATAATTTAAGATGTTTTGTTCCTTTTAAATATCTTAGTATTTATTTAACTATTTGTCAGTGCTTAAGACCCGGGTTACTTTGGTATCTACTAACCACACTTATTATAAAATTAAGATTGGGTCTAGTACACATCATAACATACATTAAGCTCCTAACAGCTTGAGCATAAGGAATATTCAATTTATTTTGTCCATCTGATGGACTATGATTTTTGCTTAATTTTAATCCTTTTTCTATGGGAGTTGACACGGGATGAGAGTTGTCCATATTAAATCATTTTAAAATAGTTTCTATATATCTTTCTTGGCTTAGGTATAGCATTTTATCTTTTCTATCTCTAATTATTTTTATACCCAGAACAAATAATGCCTCTCCCATGTCTTTCATTTCAAATTAAGAATTCAGCCATGATTTATTTTTCTCAGTCATTTTCAGCTAAGAATGTCATCTACGAATAAAGACATTATTGTGAAAGTACTCCCACTTTTCAATATATATACATAATGATTAGATTGATTAACTACGTATCTCATTTTAAGGATTGCATTATAAAAAGTCGGGTACCACTGACGTGAGAATTGTTTTAATCCATATAAGGATATTTTCAACTCATACACCTTATCCTCATGCCCTGCAATCTCGAAGCCTTCAGATTATTTCATATAAATAGTTTTCTTTAATTATCCATTGAGAAATACAATTTTAGCGTCTATTTGGAACAATTCAAGATCGAAATGGGCAACTATCTCTAATATGATCCTTATAGACATAAATTTTTCTACAGGGGAATATGTGTCAACGTAATCTATTCTCTCTTTTTTATTGAATCCCTTAGCTACTAACCTAGCCTTATATTTGTCTACAAACCCGTTAAATTTAAATTTCCTTTTTAATACTCATTTGCAACCTATGGGTGTTCTATCATCACGTAAATAACATAGTTCCTATACTTTATTCTTTTCAATTAAATTAACTTCATCATTCATAGCATCTAACCATTCTTTAGATTCTTGTGAGTTCATCACATCAATATAATCTAATAGATTATTCATTTCATCTAAATCTAAGTTATTATATAACTCTTCACTCACATGAGCATAAAAATCATCTAAGAAGGATGAAGGAACTCTAGTCCTCCTTTGTCCACACATGCAAGAAGGTTGTATTGATTCATCAATGGGATTAAATCCTACAAGAGTCGATTGGTTTTTATCATTTATTATTT
The DNA here is from genome assembly GCA_021018995.1 of Chloranthus sessilifolius. NCBI lineage: Eukaryota > Viridiplantae > Streptophyta > Magnoliopsida > Chloranthales > Chloranthaceae > Chloranthus > Chloranthus sessilifolius. The sequence goes on from CM037592.1 coordinate 97,580,250, forward strand.
TTAAAGGATCATCAGAAGAGGTGAATGTATTCTTATCTATGAGATTCTCAAAGAACTCGGTGTCTTTACTTTCAATTAGAACTTTATCTTTATGATAAAATCTATAACCCTTATAGCTTTCGGAATAACCAATAAAATTACATTTGATGATTTTTTCTTCAAATTTATCTCTAAGTTGATATGGAATCAGTACATGAGTCACTGATCCCCACTTTCTAAGGTAACGTAGATCAGGTTCTCTACCTGTCTGTAACTCAAAGAGTCAAATGTATTAGTATAGTTGGAATTCTATTGAGGATATACATAATGGTATTTAATGCTTCTCCCCGAAGTTTTTTAGGCAAATCAGCATAAGACATCATTGACCTTGTCATGTCCATGAGGGTCCTATTACACCTCTCGGCTCCACCATTTTGTTATGGTGTATAAGCCATCGCTATTTGACGTTTGATATCATTTTCCATACAAAATGTGTTAAATTCATCTGAGGTAAATTCTCCTCTTCTATCGGTTCTAAGTATTTTTTCATTTCTACCTAGTTGATTCTCGACTTTCCTTTTATATTCTTTAAAGGTTTTCAATGCATCCGATTTATTTTGAATTAGGTAAATGTATCCAAACCTAGAGAAGTCATCTATAAAAGTAATAAAATATTTCATATGCCTATGAGTTTTAGCACTTAGAGGTCCACAAATATCAGAATGAATAATATCAAATAATTTCGTTGCTCTTTTTCCTTTAGGAAAAGGTTTTCTAGTCATTTTATCAGATACGCAATGCTCACAAATTTTAAAATCTATTTTATCTATGCTAGAAATTAGTCCCTTATTAATTAATCCCTATATGTCCTAACCTAAGATGTCATGTATAAGAATCAACTACATTAACACAATCAATATAAGAAGAAGAGGAAATTTTATTGCCAATATTTTTTTTTACATTAAGAATAAATAAGTTATGCTTAGTAACCAAATGTCCCCATGTCAAAATATGAGCATGCTTCCCGATGGATACTTTAGCCAATCGAAAGCGTACATCAAAACCTTTGAGGATCAAGAGAGATACAGACACAATCTTGCGCCTCATACTAGGTACAAAGTAAACATCCGTGAGAACAAAATCGATCGTTCCCACATTCAACCTACAGGTTCCCACACCCAATACAACAGAGTAGGTGTTATTTCCCATGTAGATCATTTTTTCTTCTGCCTTAATCTCCTTGAAATCCTCAAATAATGCCTTAAAGCTTGCGATTTGATGATTGACACCTGAATCGATCCACTAACTTTTGATATCTTGATCAACAAACAGGCATTCTGAGACAACACAGATGATCTGACACCTTTTACCTTTATTGCCGCTTCTACTCCCATGGTCTTTTGGTTCAAGAGGGCAATCCACCTTAAATGTTCAGGCTTCCCATAGTTGAAATAGTTTCCTTTTGGCGCTACAAGTTTAGCCTTTTGATGAAACGATTTCTTTCCTTTTCCTTTAAGATTTTTATAGAAATTTGTAACTTTTTCCTTGAACTTATTCTAATTTTGAATTTTAGGTGGATCTTGAATACCATTAATTTACTCTTTTTATTTTGGTTCAAGTATTTTTGTTCAAGGGCTAATTTCAAAGGAAGATCCATCATATTTATAATAGTACCATTCAATCTTAATGCAGTGGTGACTATGGACCATGAGGGAGTTAGGCTATTAAGGACGTTTCAAATTTGCATTCTTTCATTAATTGAGTTACCTATAGCAACAAAGTCTTGAGCCATTACAGTCATTTTATTGGCATGCTCAACAATGTTATCTACTTCATTCATTTTATAAAAATTATATTGTTGAAGGAGTAACTGGATGTGAACTTCAGACACATTATTATATGTTTGGGCAATAGCCGTCATCATGATTTTGGTGGTATCATAAATCTCGAAGACTTTTATTAAATCATTTTGCATAAAAGTTAAATTTGAAGTTTTTACAATCAAATCATCTTGCACAAATTTATCAAACCTATTTCTATCTTTCCTAGATGGTCTATCATCGTGAACAGGGGATCCTATTTTAGCACATAGTATATGCGCTAGTGGATTAAGAGGTAAACACTCAACAAACTCGGGACTACCTAAAGAAGATAAGAAATGAGAGTAACATTCATCCGATGTGCATGACCGTCATCAAGACTTCCATTGATAGGAAGAATAAAGAAGATGATTTCTTCTTTGAAGACAAACTAGACGAAGAATATCATATGCGTAGTATATTTTGGAATGATCACATGTCACGGATGGCATATCAACATTTTGGTGATGTGGTGATATTCGACACAATTTATAAAACAAATAAATTGTTGTTACCTTTCACCCCATTTACGAGGGTCAACCATCATTGACAGACGATGCTTTTTGGATGTGTGTTACTTGCATATGAGACGGATGAGACATTCATTTGGTTATTTAACATGTGACTGAAGTGCATGGGTGATAATTATAACTTATGAGGGCATGCCTATCATTTTGAAAAAAAAAATCATCTCACCCGACGCAACTCACTCTTCTCGTGTTATAACAATAAATAAATATAATTATTTCAATAATCCCAAGTAGAGAAAGTGAGAAACCTAAGAATTAGTATGTTAGAAGGGTCTATATTTGTGCATGGTGTCACAAGCCTATGTTTCTCTTTCCATGTACTGATTATGTTATTAATTTATAAGAATTAATAAACATAAACACCCATTGCCGCGGATGGTCTTGCCAATGGTCCCTACATTGGCATCATTGATGGTCCCAAAATATGCTATGCAATATGATCTTTCAATTTATAGGAATTAAACATAAATATTCATTGTCGCGGATGGTCCTGCCATTGGTCCCTACTTGGCATCATTGATGATCCCAAAATATATTATGCAATATGATCTTTGTTAACGTCGATCCTAAGCCTTACCGAGAAAGGACCATGGATCAAAATCACGGCCGAAAATTCAAATTTTTGGCCGAGACGTCTCGGTTTCGGCCGGTTCCGAGACGAAAAAATCATAAAAACCGCCCCCCCCTAAAAATGTGTAATTATCGGCCGAATTTCCAAACTATCGGCCGAATTTCCAAATTATCGGCCGACAATTTGGAAATTCAAATTTCCGGCCAATAATTTCAAATTATCGGCCGGAATATGCATTCTCGCCCCTTTTTAGAATTATAGAAATTTGAAATTTTTTAAAGGGTTTTAAAACCCAATTTTTGTAAAAAAAAAATCTCATTTCTATTCTTCCTTTGGCATAAAACCCATGAAAAAAAAAAAAAAAAAAAAGAAGAAGAAGAGCTATTTTTTTAAGGGTTTAAAAACTCAATTTTTGGAAAAAATACCCCATTTTTCTACTTCCTTAGCTATAAAACCCATGGATGGAAGAGGAAAAAAAAAAAAAACAGGAAAGAAGAACAAGAAAAAGACAAAAGAAGGAAGAAGAAGAAATATGGGAGTTGTTTTCGCCACCGACTTGCTGCTGCCTTCTCCACCTACCTGCAAACATGTGTAAATATCCTTGCAAATATATTTTATATTGAAAGGAGTATGGGACTCACTCTCATGTCAGTCACATACACACTAGAATAGTGTTTAAGTGATCTTACACCAGCAAAGTTTACGATGTAGGTGATCTACATCGTACGATGTAGGTAATCACATGATGAAGATTATATTTCATGCCAATCTTGTCCACTAAGGATCTATAGATCATAAACTTTAGATCAGGCGACCCAGATTGCGTTTTCAAATTACCGTTTGATATCAAATTATCGTATGATATAATAGCCTTTGACTATATTTAATCACATGATGAAGTTTATATTTGGTGTCAATCTTGTCCACTAAGGATCTATAGATCATGAACTTTAGATCAGGCGGCCCACATTGCATTTTCACATATCACATGTCCCTAAAATACAAACATTTTTTTTAAACCTTGGTGCAATCACTTAAAAAGCGAGTGCAAGTACATATGATCTTCAAATTGCGTTTTTCGAAATTTATCAAAAATTTGATCGAAAATTACTAAAATTTTGACCAATTTATAGTTCAGGTCATGAACGAAACCGAAACCTAAACTGATATTTTGATCCATGGTATATATATGTTCTAATAATGTTAAATAGCTTAAAAAAAACTAAGAAAATAAAGTTTGGCAAAGTTCGGAGCATATTTTAAAAAATACCCGAAATTTACCTAAAATTTGACCAAAATTTCCGAAATTTTGACCAATTTACGGTTCGGGTCTTGACCAAAACCAAAACCGAGATTTTGATCCATGGAAAGGAATACTATTAGCATCGGGTAGATAGGCAGTCGACACCAAAAATCCCATATCATTAACTTTCGTGCCAAGTCATATCTATGAACAATCCTAGATTGATTGGATTTTACACAGAAAATAATGATGATGAAACACCTTTTACCCCAAAATAATTAAAAATATAAAGAAATTAATATCGGTAGTTTCAATAATGATTGAATTTTTTATATTAGGTAGGCTATCCTCTAACATATGATATTGCAACTTTAAGGTCGCAGGTTCAAGCCCAACTGACCTATAAGAACAATAAGACATAAACAACCTTGGTTTGACAAAAAGCCTTCTAGAAAAAATGAAATAATTATAATCTAAGTAGGAGATAAATTGTAATGTTTGATTAACGGATTAGTGTGGAATAATTATACTTTTAGTTTAAATTTGAATGTTAAATGGTACTTGTATTCATCAATTCTACAAAACATGACCTTTGTGCAATGGTGGATTGTTGGTGGTTATGAGTTGCAAGTACGCCAACAACTTTTTTGTACTTTTTATGGTCATGATGTTTTTATGAAAGGTTCGGCTCTTCTTCCCCACATCATTAGATTATCAAGCTTATGAATAACTTTTAATCCTACCAAATGTTGACTTTGACAAATTTTAAAAGTCTGGAAATATGTCAAACTCAAATTTTGACAAGATTGATGGGATATAAGTTTTATTATAAGCGTGACAATCGTATTATGTCAACGATGCCCATTAATCTTTTGAGAATTTTAAAAAAAAAAAAAAAACCTAAACTTTCACCCGATATCACTAACACACCTAAACTATTGATATTGTCAAATTAACAACCGAAGACACCATAAGTTCACCAACTAGACCTCTGTGGTCAACTCCCGTTAATATGTGAATGGAAACACCGACGGGATTTGACGAGAGAGGTCTAGTTGATGAACTTATGATTTCCTTAGGTGCAAATTTGAATGCTAACTCAGCATTTTCCGTTCACTTATTAACGAGAGTTGACGGTAGGGGTTTAATTGTTGAACTTATGGTGTCTTTGGGTGCTCATTTGGCAAGTGCAATAGTTTAGGTGTGTTAGTGATATCGGGGGGGTCAAAGTTCAGGGATCTTTTTGAAAATTTTCCTAATTTTTTTATAAAAAAGATTTGACCTTAATTAGTGATGGTCGGGTGGAGATAATGCCTTCATAGCCTCATCATCCCAATTTTAACCTATATAATGTCACTTGATAAACTTTGTGCACCAATCCAATTCGTCCAAATATAAAACATCATGACATTTCAACTCAACTCAATAAGTATGCCCATAAGAAAAATCTTTTTTTATAAAATAATTATATATATATATATATATATATATATATATATATATATATATATATAATGATAGATAGTTTAGAACATAGATAAGGTTAGTTATGACCAAGGTATAAAGAATCGATTGATACCGATACGTATCAGTATCTCGTATATATTGGGTATCCGGGCCCCTATCGGCCGATACGCCTCAGTAAAAAAATAAAAATTAATAGGCTGATACGTATTGGCCGAGTCATATCGGCCTTGGACAAACCAATTCTTGAGATCGATACCGATTTTGATATCTTGGTTATGACGCATATAGGGGTGATCCATGTCAATTGACCCCCCTCAACTTCAAAAAAAAGTTTTAAGAGGCGTGCAAAGTCATTGAGAAGTTTGAGACTGAAATACTCTATAATCTATACTTGTAAAAAGTTTGATAAACTGAAATCTTCTAATAAGAAAAGAGTTTATGTAATATCCTGAAAATTTGAGCGTTAAACAGTGACTTCGGGATCTGTGCCCGACTGGTCGTAGGGTTGACCAAGTGATGGTCAAACAGTAGACTCATGAAGGGATAAACTGATGCGATGTCAATATGACCTAAGTGTAGTGTATAGTGTGAGTTAGTGGTCATGTATACCTATCTCTGGTGTATGTGTTTAACACACAAGCTGGAAAGAGGATAAAAGGGCTTTAATAAACCTAGTTTGCTTTATTTTGGTTGGTGAAAGAGAGTTAAAAAGAGAGAGAGAGAGAGAGAGAGAGAGAGAAACCAAGAGGAGTTATTGAGCTAGGATTTAATGCAAATCAAGAGGAGATTAGAGCATTGAATGTTGGATTCAACGCATGAGGAGCCGTTGAAGCGAAAAGCTGGAACCCTAGCCATCAAACCAAACAAATCAATCCTTTAAGGGATTTATTGAAGTAAGTTTTATTAGATTTCAATACATAAAGATTTGATGAGTTTAATTCAGTCAAGTATAGTTAGAATGATAGATTAAAAACCTAGAAAAAAAAGAAAAATTGATAAGAAAAAGATTTGGAAGAACAGCCCGAAAAGGGGCTGAATCTGGCCAATTCGATTAATCGATTTTGATCTAGAAGTTGAAAAGTCAAGAATGCCCGATTTCGATTAATCGATCTGGAAATCGATTAATCGATTTTGAAGGTCGATTAATCAATTTGGAAATCGACTAATTGGCTGGGTACCTCCAGTGGCTGGAGAGAAAAGACTTGAAAAAATCGACTAATCGATTTGGAAAATCGATTAATCGATTTGGGATTTCGATTAATTAATTTGGGATTGACTAATCGATTTCAGATTTTCGACTACTCGATTTGAGAATTGATTTTAGCATTTTGAGGATTTCGATTAATCGATTTAGGATCGATTAATCAATTTTGGATTTCGATTAATCGATTTTGGGAATCGATTAATCGATTTAGGGTTCGATTAATCGATTTTGGGAGTCGATTAATCGATTTTGACAGTTTCACTTGACTTTCTAGTTTGACTTTGAGGTTCATGGAGGGTCTAAGACCTTCTCCATTGCATCTTTAATGATATGTTACATGTGTTATGATGTACCATAGGTGGTACGTGTGAAAGCAAGCATAAGGAGTCGTGTGGAACCTTGATGCTTGGACCTTCAGAGACCTGAGGTAGGGAATACCTTGAACATATACTTTAATTGCAAGAGCATGTATATAGTGATATAGATATCAAATTGAAAATATTTTAACTGTGTAAATCTTTGTAAAAATGGGTGTGTGTGTGATACGAAGAAAGTGATAAAGGCATCAGTGTGATGCGAATAATTGAGACCAAGTAAGTGAATGAAAATGAGGCATCCCCAGGGGATGAGAAAGTGATAAAGGCATCAGTGTGATGCGAGTAAATTAAACATCCCAGGGATGTAAATAAGATTGAATAACTACTGTTAAGGCCTAACTGATATAAGATAGCACATTTACACGGTGAATAACTATATGTAAAGCACATGTTATTTTTGGTTAATTGAGGTTTGATTAGGATACCTAGGATATACATGACCGATGACGCGGCCAATCCGAGACCGAAGACGGAGGTCTATCCAGACAAGCACATCCCAGGGATGTTGATATGAGATTTAACCCCGTCGCCTATTGAGAAAGGGGCTTGGGTCGTATTTCCAGAGAATACCTTATAGCAACTGTCTATTTAGACGACGATGGAGGGTATCCCATCGGGGCTCGATGCTATATTACTCGGGGATTACTTATGTAATTTCCCTGATATTTTAACGTATTTTTCATTTACCTCGGTAAGCGTGTCAGGAAATATTGTAGAATATTTTTAGATTTTTGGTGAGCTAAGGTTATGACAAGAATAATGGCAAAAAGGAAATCATTGAAAAATATGTGTAAGTCATGTAAGCAATGACTTACACAATAAAGTAGTGTTTGTGTTTAGCACCGGATAGGTTTTCAATTCAAGTGGATAAGCTGTAACATAATAAAATCTAGATGTTTTATTATTGCTTTTGGGTTATAAGAGAGAGTGCAAGAGAAGTTTTCCTTCTCTCTCGTTGGAACTAAGCCTCTAAGGACTTGCCCCATTTGAAGTCCCATTTGATCCCAGATCTTGGAAGAATGAGAGCTCATCTTTCCATCTTAACCATTGATTAGATTAGTGTTTGAATTCTGATCAGTTTGAATTATTGAAAGAGAAGAGTGATGTGGAGAGTGAGAAAATCTGTGTGGTCTTGATGATTGATGAGGCTGTAGTCACCCCCTTTTTAAGGACTGATTTGAAGATCTAAACCTTTGGGCTTGGAAATTGTTCCGGTGCGTGAATCGGTGCAACGGAATCAACGAATTAAGCTACAAAAGGTAGGCTGTTAAAACCTTATTATGTCCTTTAAATTTTTGGTTTTGCTTAGAATAATATGGAGTATGTTAGAGGAGATCTGATAGCTGTGTTGAAAATAAAGAAAAGAATCCGGACTTGGAAAAGTTAACAGCCACAGAACCTGAGGAATTCGATTGTCGATTTGGAAATCGACAGTCGAAATGATTTTTGCCTGAGACAGATTTTTGAAATTCGATGGTCGAATTTGAAATCGACCATCGAATTTCAAATTCGACCAATGAATTTAAATTCGATGGTCGAATTCTAACCTGTTTCAGGCTTTTGAAAGTTTTGTTGTTTTTTTTATTCTGTAAGCTTTTGGTTTGATTTCGGGTTCTATATTAACACTGAGAGTGTTAATATATGTAGGTTTTGACTATTGGGAGTCCTTGGAGAGGACTGTTTGTACATGTTTTTGGAACTTCCTTGTTAAGGTAGGGGAACCTTATCTCTAAATTGTATTAAATTATAAGTATAGCTTGTTTGACTATTGTAATTAAGAAGGGTAAATTTTAGAAATTCTGTTGCACACAGCATAAATAAAATTATGAATATACAATACAATCTGAAAAATTTGGAAACCTTGTTATAACTAAGCATCTTTGTAATTCGAACCTCAGAACCCCAGTTAAGCTTTGAATCAGAACTTCGAATCAGAACTTTGAAAATTCAATATATGTTATGAATAATAAGCCTTGATGTGTATTAGCATTTGCATTTGATTTAGGGTTCATACATACGATGCCCTAGATTCTACCAATCGTGTTGACGGTAATACTTTGGCGTAAGTTTCCCTCATAGCGTAGGGGCTTGTTGCATTTTCGAAATGGGTTCATGAACGACGATGGTCAGTAGGGTTTTTCCATCGGTCACGTAGTCCGCTCTCATGCTATAGAAAATTTGGGAGATAAAATTAAGTTATAAATTTAAGACAAGAAGCATGCTAAATTAGAACATTTTGAACACTTTAGATTATATTATCAGTTTTGAGTCGGGACTAGAACTGGAGATTTAATTTGAAAAGCATCATTGAAAAATCATATTTGATCTGATTCCGTCTTTTGAAAACCTTTACTTATAAAGAAATGCAAATAGATTTGTTTCCTCTATTGAGCTTGGCTATTAGCTCACCCTCAACTATACGTCACAGGTGCTGAGACTGACCTTGGGTCAGAGGATCCGGAGGACTCCGATTATATTTTCGAGGAGGATTTGGACATACCAGCTGAGGAATTCTTTCCGTGATCTTAGATCCTGTGTTTTTTTTTTGTATTTTGTCTGGATATTATTTTGGAATATTGGGCCCTAGGCCTTTATTTTGGTTCTTTTGGTATCACTCGAGGAACCATTATTGTGAACCACTATTTTAGGTGATCGGATTGGCCATCACCGGTGGTTCTTCTTGGTTCCTCATAGTGATATATCTAATTTTATTATATGAAGCTTTTATTTTTGGATTAACAATGTTGCCTCTGTCTTTAGACCTTTATTTATGTTGCCGGCTTCTGTTTGTTACGGCTTATTGAGAAATCAATAAGTTGATGAACCGGCCTTTCCTATACCTTAGGGATTGGAAAAGTCGGGTCGTCACAACTTAAGTTGAAGATTTAAGTTTTGATTTACAACTGTTCAGTGTCATTCATGATAAATTAACAGTAAAGTAAAACATGCAAACTATCAGTAAATTTGAATGCAAACCATCTTTTAAACTATTTTTCCATTAAATGGATAGACACATTATGCTTAGAATATCATGAAATATATATGAGATTTTGACTTATATGTTCATTGTGTTGTTCCCTATTGATCTAGGATGTAGCTCATCCTTTAGACTATACGTCGCAGGTCCATTATTAGCAGTGGTCGAGGCTTCGGGAGACGTAGATCCGAGTGATTCGGATTACGTGCCTGGGGACGAGTTAGAGCCTCCTCCTGAGGACTTCTTCTAGGAGACTCTGCTGTGTACTTTGATAGAGAGTCAGTTTTGAGAGCAGATTGTACGGCTTGGTATGTCAAGCCTTTATTTTGATAAACAATGTAATCATACTTCGATATTCTTTTGGTGAACCATCTGGGGTGACCTGGTTTTATCACCGATGGTTCGGGCCTGTTCTTTTGTCCATACATTGGCATGGAATGAGAACTGCTTTTGAGCTCTTTCATTATAGAGAATAATATATTATTAATGCATGTTACTTGATTGCTTTTGCTTGCTATACCAATGTTCCGTATGTAGCCTTGGGGCACGGTCTGGATGATCGTGCTGATGGCACGGGTTTCGAGGTGCCGAAATTTGAGTTGTCACAGTTTGTATAGGTACTTTACTTGAGAGCTAATGCTCTTGATACTCCATTCAATTTTTGGGAGGCGTGCTATGTAGAACTGTTAGGTATTCCATGTAATTTGATGCTCGTGATATCAAGACCTATGGTGGAAAATATTAGGATGAAAGATGACCTCTATCGTCTGATTTCAAGGAGTCAAACGCCATCTAACATTAAAGGTATGGATATATATTATTCCCCTTAATTATAGATAAGTTTGACTATTTTGATGCAAATGATAGATATTTTTATTATCTCAATTTTTTCCAACAAAGATCTTTAGATCATACACACCCATTAGACAATACACCTATTAGACAATACACCCATTAGACAACTCATTAAAAAATGATCTCCATCGCTTAATAGCGTATCGTTATTATGTATGGCTTTTGACTATTTTGAATGAAATGATGGAGATTATTTTTCTTTTCAATCTTTTATACCAACAATGTTTAGTCCATGATAACCTACCCACTAAAACACATGTTGTCTCTACAAAACACTCACCTTAAAAAGTGATCAAAGTGCAAGTCACTTGGTGCTCGTGCCCATCTTTTGACCATATCATGTCTTTACCACTGCAAAAATATATAAATCTTGGACATGGTGTAGTTAAGAAATATTATGTATTCTAAAAAATATTGAGATAAATATGTGACTAATTAATTTGAGAAAAATAGCAAAAAAAAATACTAATTATAAAAGAGTTGTAGTGCTACTTATAAATAGATTTAAAGATGGTAAGAAAATGAGAGTGAAGGAAATAATTTCCATATTAGAGAAAAAAAGCTATGAGGGCATATTGAGAAGAATTGTATGCTGGAAAGAAAACATACAGATTTAGTAAGAAATATACGAAACACCTTCTCTTATTTATAGGGTACTAGTAAACATGCACATGGTGGATCTTAGGACCTTTAAATGATTGAACTTGGTTTGTACTTGTCACGACCCGAAATTCTACCCTATCCCGAGGGCGTAGAATTTCGAGTTATGACCCGCACATATCCTGGATATGCTAAGCGAACATACACCTAATCAGAGTTCTCGCGCAATAATGATTCCACGAAATCCGTGAAATCTAACAAATAGGGTAGAATATAAATGCAATCATAAATACGAAATAAGTGTGATAAAACCACAATCCACCAATAAAATGTAAATCCAGTCGGAGACAAATCCGATAAAATAAACTATAAAATCTGTAATACTAATATCAATAGAACTCAATACCAAGTCCACAATGATCAGTAACCGGCACTCAAAGCAAGATCAGTACCATAGTCCTCCTGATAACCGGTAGTGTCGCCCTCCAAAGACTCCTAGTACTTAACGCCCGCGGGATCAATAAAATCAGCATCGACGAGATCTAGATGGCTCGCATCTACTCCACAAGCGTAATCACCTGCAACTGTTAGATTATAGTGGGATGAGTTTACTTAGTTACGTAAATTCAGTGGATACACCACCAATCCACCCCATACTACTCAGGTGCATTGTGGGTGCATTAAGTGAGTGATAAACATAATATCTCAAAGCAGATAACAGAAGAAAGATAAAATCATATGCATATCGTAAAACTCATATCATAAATATAAGATCATGATCTAAACACTCATATTCTAACGTACTTTATCATATCTCATAACATATTATATCATGTCTTATTATCATTCTCGCACATACGTCTGTACATCGCATAAGCGTAACTAACATACTCGTGAAATCCTAAACGACCTATGCCAGAGTCGCTGCTCGAGCTACCATGAGAGGGTCAACATAGTATCATACCACCATATCATAACCCCCTCGTGTCATACTCATACTCTACCATCCAGCCAATGGAGAGACATAATGGCCAAAGTCACTCATAACATACTCATACTCATAATCTCTCCTAGAGATCCGTCTTGCTTGAAAGACGTTGTTGCCCTTACGGTGGCTACGCAAGGGACGGCACGTACAGAGACTTAAGTTTTTTATCTTTTGCTGGCCTATACAGTGATGTCTTATTATTGTACTCGTATCATAACTTATCTTATCTCATACTCATATCTTATCATACTCTTATACTTAATCTTAGGACAAACTATAGTGAGACAACTTTTTAATTTACGCTTCTTAAGAAAAGGTTTCGTAGTAACCTGGATGTACTTCATGTGGTAGTCTATACTACCATAGAGGTGTTGCATCCGTACATGGACGCCAATATTCTGAGTTTTATGTGACCGTAGAAGAAATCTCACCACAGCTAATGCCTATGGTCGAACCTCATAACTTAACTCATAATTTATACTATTATATTTGAACTCAAGGTGATCGGATCACCGTATATGCCACCGTATACGAGGTTACACTGAATTCACACTCACTCGACTCGTCATGGGTCCCATTCTACCATGAGTTGTAAGGCATGCGAATACAGTATATTTCTTGCTTCGATACCATCTCAGTAAATCACCACGCTCAAGCGTAGGCATGATCTCATACACTCTCATACTCATGATTTAACATATCCTTAACTCGTGTAAATTGATTAAGTTGCAAACACAAAAGTATCACACATACAGAACGAATTACACTTAGATTTTGATTATGTTTATATTTATATTTATTTGCATAACAAACATATATAATTTTAGAATAGGGTTATAAGTGTGATTTTGATAATCGTAAAGGTTAGAGTTCGGTTTTATAAAGACATCAAAGTTCTAACACTATGTGTTATCGAAGCGGTCGCGTTGAAGCGATAAAATGATATATATATATAGTATACTATAATTAAATGCTCAAATAAAAAGGGGCAGTCCAATTTAAAGTGGAGTGCATCACGACCATCGATCAAAACATCAATAAATTAGAGTGCATTGAGTTTTGATCGAGCAAGTAGAGTTATAGGGAAAAATAATATCGATAATATTGTTTAATGTCTGTTCGGACATAGATCAATCGATTAAAAAGTGTAACCCAATCGATTGAATTTAAATAGGTGCACACAATCAGTTCGGTTCAAGATCAATCGATTGAAAATTATAACTTAATCGATTGAATTAAAATAGGTAAGTGCATATAATCGGTTCAATTCAGAGTCAATCGATTGAGAAGTGAAGCTCAATCAATTGAATTTAAATAAGTGTACATAGTCGGTTCAATTCAGAGTCAATCGATTGAGAAGTGGAGCTCAATCGATTGAATTTAAGTTGAAATAAAGCTTTGGGCTCTTATTCTATTATAAAAACTTATATACTATATACACTAATATAATATTATATATATATATATATATATAAAAGGGGCCTTTTAGGCTATTACTACCAAAGGACCTCAATCGATTGAATAAAGAAGTTCAATCGATTGAGACATCTTTTTTTTTTTTTTTAAAGTTGTCAGAAGCAATGCAATTAAAGTTCTATTTACTTTAAAATCAAACTACTCAAATCAATCGATTGAATCTTGCGAATCAATCGATTGAACATAAATAAGGAAGTAAAACCTTCTCTGCTATGGTTTTGAAATCGATTGATTGGAAAGTATGTTTCAATCGATTGACTGTCACATATTCAAAACAAAATAGGGTTCCGAAATAAAACTCAAAATATATCCAAAAAATTTACAAAAATAATATAAAATATGGATTAATTATTATTTTAATCATAAAAGCGATTTTATAATAAAACAAATTTAAATTTATTGTAAATAGTCCATTGATACGCGATCGAACTCATCCTACGCGATGGGATCTGAGAAGAAAGAGATGGATGGATGGGTACCCACCTCTTGAAGCGTGATCGGCAAATCGATGGCGGTTAGGGCGATAGAGATTGGCGTGAACACGATGGTCCGTCCACGATTATGCCTCCTTCACCTTGATCTTGATAATAGAAAAATAATCATGGTGGTTCTTGTGAAAGAAGACACTATAATTTTTAGGGTGAATGATTAAGATGTTTTAGAGAAGAGGCGAGTGGAGAAGAAGATGTTGACGGCTAGGGTTCTTAAGAAGAATTCTTATAATAATGATTTAGGGTTCTCCTATATGGACATTAATTCGGTGTTAAGCAGTCATACTAAATTAGGGTGTATAGGCGTTTACTTCAAAATTTAAAATAGAGAGTAAGGTTTAATCCTTAGACCTCTTGTTTATAATCAAAGCCTTTCAACCACTAGGTTACCACACAACTTGTGTCAAATAAAGATAATTTTAAATATAAACCCTTTTGAAAAACTAAAAGGTGTATTTTCTCAACTAGGGTAGGTTCCGGTGTAGAGCACAAATGCTATGCTTGGTGTAAAACAAATCTAACACCACAAATTCAGTTTAAAATTTTTAGGGTCGTTACAGTACTAGTAAATATGCACATGCAAATGCAAGTGGATCTTAGGACCTTTAAATGATTGAACTTGATTTTTGGACATCTAATTGAGGATGACAACCATAGTTTGAAATATCACTCGAGAAGAGAAATTTCAGGCAATGGGTATCGCATCTCGGGGCTCATCGAGAAGAGAAACAGACGACTTCTCGCCACGAGGCGTACTAATATATACTTAAAGTGGAATTTGTATAGTATGTTATAGTACACACACATTAAAATGTACTAATCATCATTATTGAAATGTGGCACTGTTTTCACTTAATGGATCTAACTTATGTGATAAGTTTATTAAAGTTATCATGTTTCGCCCAAATGATTTCCATCATGAGTTAAAGTTGTCAACAAATTTTTTTCTTTGTCAAAGTGAGGTTGTTGTAACATAAGGCGGTGTGGTAGTAACAACGCCATAAAAACAATTATTTTATTTTTTTACGCGGTCAGTAATCGACATTGTGCATATGCACATAACACCTAATGGTGCAACCTGCTGCACTTATCAACATCTCTTAAAAATGGCCCTTCAATTATATGGCACACATCACGCTCAAACGTGAATTTAGGACATTTTTTGGGGATTTGTGAACATGGAATAAAAAACTGACCGTCTGATAGGTCACAGTGATTTCGAGATCTATCGTATGGAATATCGGAGTGAAACACAAGCTCCATCATCTGATCCGACGCAATCAATGGTTTTCAAGGGGTCTAAAATGTGAGCGCTTTCAAAGAATGCATGGGCACAAACAGAGGTACCCAATCATATTTGAGCAAAATGTGTGCCACCCAATTCTAAGGTCACTTTTGGGGATGTGGGGAAGTGTGTTACTAATTTTCACATGGTTCAACTATGATCTCAAGATCCATTGTGTGGAAGGTTGAGAGGAAAAAGGATCACCATCCTCTAATTCAAAACGTTCAATTCATGCTCGCGGGAGGAAATGGGGTGAGGTCACAATTTCATGGGGTGTAAACAATGGGTAACCAGAAGAATATGGTACCTCTATTAGCACCGACCCACTCTCTGAAAGCACCCACATCGGAGAAACCCCTTCAAAACCATTGATTGCTTAATTCGGATCAAAAGATGAATATCGTGTTTTACCTGATCTTCCACACAAAGGATCTTGAGATCATGCTGCACCTATCAAACAGTCGTTTTTTTATTCCAAATGTCACAGATCCCCAAAAAATGCCCTTTGAATCGTATGGGACACATCACACTCAAACGTGATTTAAAGGCATTTTTTGAGGATTTTGTGACATGTGGGATAAAATGTTGACTGTTTAATAAGTGCGACATGGTCTCAAGATCCATTGTGTGAAGAATCGGAGTGAAACATGATTTCTATCATCTGATTTGAATCAATCAATGATTTTGAAGGGTTGCACACATGAGTGCTTTATGAGATTGCGTGGGCACTAATAGAGGTACCCAAAAGAATATTACAAAAGGGTAGGCTATTCTCACCCTTTTAATAGTAGGCACAACAGTTTTTTTACGACAAAAATTATTGACTGATTTGAATCAGACGATGGAGATTTTTTTTCCAATCTTCTTCATGATAGATCTTAAAATCATAGCGCATCTATCAAACGGTCAATGTCTCTCCACCAACATTAGTAGTTGCATGAGTATTTTTGAATGCCAAATTTGAGGCATTTCAAAATTGTAGTTTCATTGATATGTGCTTTCATAAAGTTTTAGGAATCTCTAGTGGAGCTTGCACCACCCTTGGAGCACTTGTCTATAGATAAGAACTCTTAAGTATTAATACTAACTCTTATGTATTAATTGTAAAGTAGCTCTATTTGCACAATTGAAAATCTGAAACCACCCACCTCTCAAGTCATCTTTAGGTGGGCCTATATAGGTGCCTTTAAAATTTTAGATGGTGCAAATAAAGTTATTCATAATAAATACAGTGGCCTATCAAAATTACAACAGTTGACTTCTACATAAGTCATAGCACATGTGTGGATACGAGTCAAGAGCATTTTAGTCATGAAAATATGATAGAAACTATTTTTACTTTTATATGGTAGTAAGATAGATGAAGTATAAATTGGGCGGAACGGCCCGGCTAGCCTAGCCCAAAGCTTTAAAATTAGGGCTCTAGCCCTAGTTTTTCAAGTTGGTCTCGTGTGCTGACATGACCTATTGACAACCCTAGCTGCAGTAGGTGTTAGGGTCGTGTACGTTATACCGGCATAGACACCAAGGGTAGTGTATAGGGCAATATCTACTTATCATCCTCAACAATTGCATGAAATTTTTTTAACATCAAACTAGTGGAAAGTAAAATACATGCTTCAGTGACTCTTGTGCTCTCATAAATAAGTGTTTTTTTTGCAAATACCCCCTTGAGTTATGCTAATATTACAAATAACTCCCCCAATTATAAGTATTTGCTCTAAACCCCCTAGTTAGAATTTTAGAATTTATAAAACACCTTCTTTAACGGATGCAACTTTAAATGATTAATCAGCCGTTAAAGAATAACAAAAATACCATATTTATCTTTTTTAAAATTAACTTACTAAATTGCTACCCTCTACATGTGGTTAAAGTTGACGCCCCTCCACTTACAAAAAAGAGTAGTTTTAACTCCACCCACCAAATCTTTGAGTTCACCCACGCTGAAAAACATTGACTACATTGAATCCGATGATGGAGATCGTTTATCATCCCAACCTTTCACACGATGGATCTTGAGATCACGGTGGCACCATTAGACGGTTGATTGCATTGAATCGGACGATGGAGATCATTTATTGTCCCAACCTTTCATATGATATATCTTGAGATCATGGTGGCACCATCAGACAGTTGACTACATTGAATTGGACGATGGACATCATTTATCGTCCCAACCTTTCATACGATGGATCTTGAGATCATGGTGGCACCATCAGACGGTTGACTACATTGAATCGGATGATGGAGATCGTTTATCGTCCCAACCTTTCATACGATGGATCTTGAGATCATGGTGGCACCATCAGACGGTTGACTACATTGAATCAGACAATGGAGATCATTTATCGTCCCAACCTTTCACACGATGGATCTTGAGATCATGGTGGCACTATCAGACGGTTGACTGCATTGAATCGGACGATGGAGATCATTTATCGTCCCAACTGTTCATACAATG
Source organism: Chloranthus sessilifolius (assembly GCA_021018995.1). Taxonomy (NCBI): domain Eukaryota; kingdom Viridiplantae; phylum Streptophyta; class Magnoliopsida; order Chloranthales; family Chloranthaceae; genus Chloranthus; species Chloranthus sessilifolius. The sequence continues at coordinate 97,598,616 of CM037592.1, forward strand.
GATCTTGAGATCATGGTGGCACCATCAGACGGTTGACTGCATTGAATCAAACAATGGAGATCGTTTATCGTCCCAACCTTTCACACGATGGATCTTGAGATCATGGTGGCACCATCAGACCGTTGGTTTTTTATTTCATGTGGTACACACCCAAAAAAATGACCTTAAAATTAATTTTAACCATGTACATGATGTTAAGGTCACTTTTCTTAGATGTGTGCCACGAAATAAAACACTAATCGTCTAATGGTATGCCTAAACAATCTCCATCGTCTGATTCAATGTAATCAATGCGTTTTAGCGTGGGTGCACTCAAAGATTCGATGGATGGAAGCAGACGCAGTTAAACAATCCAACACATAAAATAAAATAAAAAGATAATTTTTTTGTATAAAATGATAATATGAAGCACTACACCATTATACCAACGATGATATAGTAGTGAATCCGATCAATTGTATAACCAGTGATTCATCAAATGGTAGCAACCAATCATATTTGAAAATTTTCTAATCCATAACTAAGCCTCAAAGCTCAGATTCTGTTGGGTAGACTAAAAGGTTGGATGGACATGATATTTTATATACAATCTAAGAAATAAGAGGGTTTTGAACCGGATCGGATCAGATGAAGTAGGGGCTCGAGTTCGATCGGTTGTCAAAATTTGGGCCTACCCCGACTCATTGACAAACTAGTCTTCACTGATTTTTAGGGTCTTGATAGTTGAAGGAGTAAGTTTTCGACACAATAGGCTCTTCATAAGCTTGATATTCTCTTGATGTCGATGATGCCGACGATGGCCCAACAATGAAAATACCAAATCTGCATTATGAGTTATGACGTCACGTTTAGTAAACTCCACTTGAATACAACAAAACTGGAGGATAAACCGTTAATATTGGCCTTGTTTGGCAACCAGGGTTCTAAGGATCGGCCAATACCGAGAAAAAAAATTGTATCGGTAAGTATCGGCCAATACCAATTGGTCTTTCATTTGATGGGTCTTGAATCATATAGGAAATTGAAGGGACGAGTATTTTGAGTGGAACGTATAGATTGAAGGTTTTGTTTTCAAGCATAATTGCATCGTTTGTCACAAATCCTCTATTGGTTGAGTATTCGTCCAAACGTTAGCATGCTTTAATGGGGGAATCACCCATTTGATGAGTCTAGAATCTGATGGGTGAATGAAGGGCCTTTTAGAAGAGTACCTTTAAATCCACCCACTGAATCTTTAAGTTCACCCACACTGAAACACGTTGATTGAATTGAATCGAACAATGGAGATCATCTATCCTCCCAATCTTTCACACGATGGATCTTGAGATCATGATCGTACCATCAAACGGTCAGTGTTTTATTTCATGTGGCACACATCTAAGAAAAGTAACCTTAACATCACGTGCATGCTTAAAATTGATAGTAAGGTCACTTTTATGGGTGTGTATCACATGAAATAAAAATTCGATTGTCTGATGATGCACCTATGATCTAAAGATCGATCTCATGAAATATTGGGATGATAAACAATCTCCATCGTTTGATTCAATGCAATCGATGTGTTTCAGCATGGGTGAACACAAAGATTTTGTGGGCGGATTTAAATGTACTCCTTTTAGAATAGTGGTAAATTATAATGGCATGACTTGTAAATAAAGGTGAATGAAGAGCCTTTTAGAATGGTGATAAGCTTTAATGGCATGACTTGTAAGTATAGATGAATAAAGGACCTTTTAGAATTGTGGTAAATTTAAAATATTGGTTTCATTAAGGGCAAAATAGACTTTTGGTCCATAAACTCACGGCTAGTTAACGGCATGAGGTGATATGAAACACAAACACAACAGTAGGGGCTGCAGAATAAATGCCCATAACTCAAGGGGTTTCTTATAATATTAGCATAACACAGGGGGGATATATGCAAAAAATCCGTTTAATTGTCCACTTTCTAAGGTTTTACTAGTTTTAGTTTTGTAAAAGGAGATTGACTCTTGAGATGTCATTGGTTGCATTTGCATAGCTCTTTGTCAGCTCCCTCCCTGTCAGAGCTGAATATACTTGCTTTAACAGACCTCTCTTCTCCTTGCTAACTCCCTGCAAAGTAGAATTTACCTGCTCTAGCAACTACCTCTTTGCTCTTTGGTAACTCTGCTAACTCCCCTATTAAAGAGTAGGAGAAAATTGCTGGAGCAGGTAAATCCCGCTCTACAAAGAATTAGTAAGGAAAAGGGAGGGTTGCTAAAACAGGTGGCAGATATTTAACAAAGAGAAAAAGAACCTGCTAAAGCAAGTAAAGCTTGCTCTACCAGGGAGCTAGCAAAGAGCTATAGCAAATACATCCACACTCTCTACAATATAATATATAAGACACATTCAGATTGTCTATGCGTTATGCCATCATAAAAAAGCTTATTCAAATTCTTTTATAATGAATTAGTATTAGGTACCCAACTCAGTGAAGGCCGAGTGTGCGTATACATGATGGCAAATCATTTACATGCACTTGATTCTTTTTTGAGTTCATAATTCACAAGGGTAACTCTATTAGTATCCGTGCAATCTCTGAAAGCGCCCTGATGTGTCCTAAAATTTGTATTCGCAAGTGCACGAATCGTGATGTAGTCAGTGGGTGCAAAGTACGAGATCGTTCCCACGAGGATTGGTGAGAAAATGTAAAAACAAAAATATCAATTAACTAAAAGAATTTTCACAGATCTTTCACAGTAACAAACAATCTAGGGTTCTGATAAATGAGATAAATGCTAATAGATAAATACTAAAGGAATTTAATAATTAATGAAAGATAAGGATTGAGATGCTAAATCCTCCCATTGTAGGTTTATCATTTACAGAATACCAATCTGTGGATTGAGATATAAGATCTTTAACAGATTTCTCAAAAGAAGCACTGCCCTATACACACGTGAGTTCTAAAATATAGATCTGAGATCACGGAGATGTACGATTAACATCCCATAAGTGTATGATTAACACTCACACTTCGGACAATATTTAGAACCCAATCTCTAGGGTAATTTCCAAAGTACGATCTAAGATTAAGGAGATGTATGATTAACACCCCATGGGTGTATGATTAACACCCACACCTCAGATCGTGATTGGAACTCACCACTGGGATAAAGTCATACTATCAATCTGAGATCAAGAAGATGTATGATTAACACCCCATGAGTGTATGATTAACACTCACACCTCAGATGATGGTAAAACTTCACCCCGAGATGGGTGATAATTAGGATAAAATTATTATTGCAGATCTGAAATTATAGGACATGATTAGCTCCTAGATCTCAGACTGAAATAATGATTTCATCATTTTCAATGAATATTAGGGTCTTAAAAAGCATCTGACATCTCAATCACAGATTTATATTAATATAAATGAATACCTCGGATGGGGTTCATTAGATCCCCATCCTTAATGAAACTAGCCACACATAACTGAAATAAGCAATAAAATAAATGCAGAAGTTGAAAATGCCATTAAAATACCGTAAAGAATTATTCACAAAAATCCACGAAAGCTTTAATCCAAAGTACGTACACCTCCTTCTTGAAAGTAGATCCAAATCAGAAAACTAAGACTTATCTTCCTTCTCAAAATGAATAATAAAGATAGTTCAAGAAAATGAGACTCAATGCCCTTACACTTTAAAACACAGAGAAACTAAAACAGAAGAATACAGAAAAATGAAAACTCTCTAAAAAACAGAACTCTCTAAAAAGAAGAATGCAGAAAAATAATAAGAATCAGAATTATCTCCGAAGGACTCCCCGAATGAATATATCTCAAAGAATATCTTTTTCCTTAATTGCCAAAAAAGAAGCCGCTTTTTCCTTCAAGATTTTATTCCGTGAAAAGAGTACCGAGATTCTCACGGCCAAACAAAATTCCGAACTCAAATTCAAATTTGGTCGATCAATCGACCTCCCAGATTTTCGTGAATTCCTGCTACATTTTGTATTCAGATACTGTCTCGGTATTTCGGCCATAACTTTCTATCCTGAAGTCAGATTGAGGCGATTCTTGCGGCCTTGGAAAGCTGACGACGAGTTCTCCAACTTTTGTGTTTTGACAATTTTCTGAATCTAATGTCTTGATGGTTAAAATTGAGCTCCAAGTCGGGATAAGTTCCGAATAATCCAATGTAGCACGAATTTGACGTTATATTCTGAACTTTTGGGTTATTTCATGCTCAACACATCTCCAGGCCTGTAAATTACTAAAACTATATAAAACATGTTAAATGGCTTTCATCGGATAGCTAAATGTAGGTATTTAGGGGCGAAATATCATTATATTTCACTGCACATTACGCCCACTTGTGTAACCCCTTTAAAATCATTGATTGCTTCAGACCAGATTATAGAGACCATGTTTCAAATTCAAAGGCCATGTTTTGGGGATTTGTGAATGTGGAATCAAACATTGATTGTCTGATAGGTGCTACATGATCTTAAGATCCGTTATGTGGATGATCAGGATGAAACACGATCTCTATCATCTAGTCTGAAGCAATCAATAATTTTGAAGGGCACCATGGGCGCTAATAGAGGTAGAGTTCGCAATTCGCTACCCTTGTGTGTGAACCCAATTCGCTATTAAGATGAGTTTTTATTTATTTATTATTTTTTTAAGTTAACAATAAATTAATATATATTAAGTAATGTTAATTACATCTATTAAAAAAGTTGTCATATTATTTTATTAGTTGGACCTCAACTTTCTCCAATTCGCCAAAGTTGCCGCTCAAGGCTAAATCGGACCGAACCGAATGACGAATCAAAGCTCTTGTTTATAATTTTTTTTTGATCCACACCACTTAATCGATGTATATTTCGGTGTGCAGGTAACAGCCCTCTTTTATAATAGTGAAGAAACTTGTTTACCTTTTTTCAATTAAGCTTGACCAATTGAAATATATATAGGGAGCCGATTAGGTCTTTCAATGGAGGACGATGACCATCCTTCAAGATCCATGTGGCATTCAAAACATTTTTTGAGTGTCACGTAAAGCCCAGGTGAACAGTTTAGATTAATATTACAAAAAAAAAATTCAAGTTTTTTTTTTTAAACCCACAAGTAAAAGTTTGATGATTATCATTGGTCCATATTTCACGATTTAAAAAATACATGATGAAGATGAGTTTTTAATTTTATTTTTTTTCAAAGATAATCTAAACAATGCACCCAAGGTCCACGTGATATCGAACAAATATTTTCGGTGCCACGTGGAGCTCCACGTGGAAGGTTGGAGGACACTTTCCTCCCATGGAGGACGGAACCGACTCTTTATATATATATAAAAGAATCGGTTTCGTCCTCCAAAGTCAACGTGGAGGTACGTATGGTACTAAAAATACTGTTTGGGTGCCACATGGAGCACGGGTGGATGGCTTAGATAAATATTAAAAAAAAAAAAATTAAAAAAAAACTTTTTAAATCCACAAGTCAAAGTTTGACCAATTTTATTGGTCCACATTTCACGGTTCAAAAAACACACGATGGAGATGAATTTTTAAATATTTTTTTTTCAAAGATGATCTAAGCAAATGCACTAGAGCTCCATGGGGCATCGAAACAATATTTTTGGTGTCACATAGAGCTCTATATGGAAGCTTGGAGGACGATGAATGTCCTCGCATGTAGGATGAACACCTTTTCCAATATATATATATATATATATATATATATATATATATATATATATATTGGAAATAAAAATAGATTATTGGAATGTCAAAGACTGAGAGAGTATTTATTTCATACGCTATAAATAGAAGGTGATAGTGCCTTCTTTCTATATCCACCAATGGATTTATGCTTCTAATGATCTAACACCGTCCAATCAATAAAAAGACCTCCTAGATAGAACAAACTCCATAGATTGCAGATTGCACGGACTAGATAAGTTCATAATAAACTGCTAGTAATATGGTTATTATTATTTCATGCAATAGCTGCCTTACAAATTGAACGGTCTGGATTCAATGATGAATAAACTAATTATTGGTAGAGATGGGAGCACCATTATCTTTTAAAGGTACGACAACAACTAACTAAAGTCTCATTAGTCACTTGGTCCTTTTCCAAGGAGCTGGAGTATGGCAATAGGATCAAAATTTCAGTTTCAATATCAGTTTCGGGCCGGGCCAGGCCGAAACCGATAATTTAGGATTGGCTGAAATTTCGGTTCAAATTTTTATTTTTTCAAACAAAAAAATAGTGTAGAATGTAAATTATATGTCGGCGGATAATTTGCAGTCCCACATATTTAGGTGATATTTTCATCATATGGTTTTCATCTTGCTCGAAATCGATTCATATCGGCTGATAATTTTAATTTTTAGCCGATATTTTAAACCATAATGTCAGGGCTTTTAAAAGAATATATATATCTGCAAATCAGCCAGGTCACAAGCCGACACGTATCAGTAAAATAAGTTGATATTAAGAAATATTGACTAATATTTAACTAACGTAACCGGTATTTGACTCTATATCGAATCACAGGTGTATATCATTTCGGAAGGATTCTCGCCTTATACATATTAGTCACCAATACATATTAGTCTAAATATTAGATATAACCGATAGTAACTTAGTAGCAAGGTATGAAAAATTAACCGATACCAATACATATCGGCGATACGTCTTGGTTTTTGGCTAAACCCCATATTGGTATTGCCGATACGTATCGGCTGATATGTGTTGGATTTCGGTTGATACATTTCGATTTCGACCGAGACTTTAGCTTTTTTTTTTAATTTAAAAAATGGCAGATATGTATCGGTATCGGCTGATTCGTATAGGCCTCGAATAAGCCAATATCTAAGACGGATACCGATTTTAATACCTTGACTAGCAGTTCTCGGTCTTCACCTTTTGTATTTGAATGGATCATTGATACTACACATGTGAGTTTTATATGATGCGAAGGACCTGCTGTTAACATCTGGTGTTTTGATCCCATGCTACAAAATTTTAGCCAAAATCTTTAGATTTTCGGCTAAATGTTTTGATTTTGGTCCCATCAAAATCAAAACGAAAACTCAAAATTTCAAGAAATTTCAGTTCAAATTTTCGTTTTGGTTTCAGTCGGTTTCGGTGGGGACCGAAACCAAAACGAAATCCGATTTTTTCATCCTTGTTTTGATCCAAAAGTCATCTTCATCACGTGATTAAAGTGTTCAAACACCATTAAAATGAACAATTATTATAAAAACCTTCAAAGACAATTTTTACCCTTCATTTTAAAGATAGCTTTGAAATTTGAATAAGAAAATAGAAATGTTTTTTTAAGGATGAATAACAAATGGCACAATTGAAGAAAAATAATGCCACGTGTCCAAAATGCGAATCCGTCCAAAACTAGATCGGGAACGGGTCAGTTACCATATACCACTCCTTACTAAATCTCACTCTTCAATATCTCTTTTTTTCTTATTATAATTTATAATATTTAGTTTTAGTTTTATTTTTTGCACTTTATTTAAATTTCTATTAGCAGTGACCATGTTTCTGGTTTCATAAGGTGGTGTTGTTAATTCCTGTGAGGCATGGATTTTGGGGTGGTGGGTTTAGATTATCTAGTGGGCACTGAAGCATTGCATCCTTCTATAGTATCAGACTCTGGTACCAACCAAAATGGCCATGGATCTGGTTTTCTCAAGCAACTGAGATCTGGGTTTGTTGAAGATGATTGGAGAAGCTTAAAAATGGTTAAAAATCTTGACTTTTTAGAATCAAAGTCAATGTTTCAGCAACAAGAACAGCTCATCAGCTTCTCATCATCTAAATCAGAAGCTCTGCTGCACAATGGTTTAGTAAATCCAACATTTCCATATTACCACCACTACAAATGTTCATCTCCTTGTGTTAAGAATACTAGTAAGTAGATGTCTAAATCTGTGCATGTTTGAATTTGGAGAATTTTGTTGTTTTTTCTCATAGTGGGTTTGTATGGATCTGCTTTTTGTGAGATGGGTTTTGGGTAATGTGGGTGTTTGATCCGTTTAAAGATAAAAATTTTATGAGTAAAAGCTTTATATATATATATATATATATATATATATATATATATATATATATATAAAAGAAACTAGCTTTGGGCTCAAAATCAGATGTTTAGAGATGGGTCACTGTGAATCAATCAATGGGAGCAGATATTTACTTGGTTTCTTCATGCAGCTTTGGGCGTGTAAATATTAGAATTTGTTATTTTTTGTCTGTTTCAATAATCTTTTTTGTTTTATGGCTTTCTTAGATATTGATTTAATGAAAATGAGGGTGTTTTTTTTTAATAAATAACCCTCACCCCCCTTATTTTGGGCTGAAAGATCAGATATTTAGAGATGGGTCACAGTGGATTTATTTTATTGTTTATTTTTTATAACTTGTTTTGGGCTCAAAGATCAGATATGGTCATAGGGGTCAATGTGAATCAATCAATTGAAGAAGATATTTAATTGGTTTCATCATGCAGCTATGGGGTTGTAAAGATTTTGAATTCGGCTTGTTGGTGGTGTGGATATTTGGGGGTTTAACAGTTTAATTTTAAGAGTAAAAAAGAATGTGCTGAGTAAGTATTTAATTGGGTTTTGGTGTTTAGGGGTTTAAAGATTAGAATTTATGAGAATTTTGTTTACTTTTTTTTCTTTTTATTGGTTTTTTGTTTTCATTGCTTTTGAAGAGATTGGTTTAATGATAATGGGCTTTTTAAACTTATTTTTTGGTTCAAAGTTCAGATCTTTAGAGATGGGTTTTTTGTTTTCATGCCTTCGATTTTATTTCTTCTGGTAGAATATAATTTTGAGTTTGATTATTTATTTTAATTTTATGTTTTAGGTTCAAATGTGGAAATGCTTGGGGCCAGAGGACCATTCACTCCATCTCAGTGGATGGAGCTAGAACACCAGGCTTTGATCTACAAATACATAAATTCTAATGTGCTTGTTCCTTCAAATTTGCTGATCCCCATAACAAAAGCTCTCAACCCATCTCAGTTTTCTGGATCCTTGAGGCCCAATTCATGTAAGATTGTTATTAAATCAAGGCGGAGAAAAAAAAAACAGAAGAGAAAAATGATTGTTTTTTTACATAAAATTTTGCATGAATTATTTGGACTGTAGAAAATTGATTATGTTTTATGTTTGTTGATTTTTCTTGACATAATACTTGTAACTTTTTTCTCCCAAGATAAATTCTATATTATTTCTTCACAAATTTTGAAACTATACAGAAATTTAATAGATTTCAGCAGCTAAGACATTGTGGGTAAGAGTAATGGAGCCTTTTGTTGGAGCCTTTTGTTGATTTTTGCGGGAATTATTGAATTTTTTTTTTATAATTATTTTATCAATTTATTAATACACTACATGTAATCTTGCTCTTCCTAGATAGAATATGTTCTTTTTTTTTCTCTATTTATAAAATTATACAATATTTTTGTTGATTCGAGCCGCTAAGAGCTACTGCCATGTATATTAGAATCGTGGGAACTTCTGTTAGAACTTTTGGCATTTTTGTTGATAGACGTTGATTTTCTGATGCAGTACATCCACGGATTAAAATACTGGTTTTCCGGTACGTATCGTCCAGCTCCAAAATCGGTACGTACCGGACGATACGTAAGGGCTCCGGATGATACAGTGGTTTGTATCATCCGATACATTACCAATATATATGTAATGCCAAGTATCGTAGCGGTGACCTCCGAAACTGATGCATATCGTCCGGTACGTACCGGTTTTGGACGAGATATTGATCCATGAGTACATCTAACTTGTTCCTCCTAGATAGAAGATACTCCTTTTTCTTCACATTTTCCATAATTATACAGTATGTTTATCGATTACAGTAGGTAAGACCTATTGCATAATGTATTAGAAGTTAGAATCATAGGGCTTTTTATTTATTTTTGGTAGAATTATTGACATATTGTGCGATCCTGCTGTGGGATTTCCATAAATTTGAACTTTTTAAACAATATCGGTATGAATTAAATGAGTAATAGTAATTAATTATACTAAATTGGATTTTGTAATTATTTGTTGTTATTTGTTCTTCCTTCAATTGCATGTGTAGCACAATATCTAGATTAGTTCTTAGTAGGGTTTGAGTAGTTAAACCTACAATATTTGATCTAAAATATATGGTTTTCTTTGTTTCAGTCATCTTCTATATGAATTTTTTTAATTTTCTAGTACTAGTTATAGTGATCCCGGCTCAAAGAGTCCTTTCTTCCATGGTGAACTTTTGGCACCCGTTTTACATTTTTTCTCCGTCGACCGAGGTTTTAATAATGTTTGAACATTATTCAGTGCAATGGGGATCTTTCCATCTGGGCTTCTCACGAAACATGGATCCCGAGCCTGGGAGATGCCGTCGAACAGATGGGAAGAAATGGCGGTGCTCGAGAGATGCTGTTGTCGATCAAAAGTATTGCGAGCGGCACATCAACAGAGGCCGCCATCGTTCAAGAAAGCCTGTGGAAGGCCACTCTGGCCACTCCGCTTCTGGGAAGCGCACAATCAACAACCTCACGATTTCTCAACAACCAATCAAGACGGGTGTGGACAGGTAAATATTACACCTCAAATTTGCCTGTTCAAAGTAGATTATTATTATTACTATTTATCAGCAAAGATGCAACTTTTTCCTCCTAGTAAGTAGCTAAGATGAAGGATTAGTATATGGGTATCAATTGCTGACTTGTCTATTAAAAAACCAAATAAATATTGTCGAATACAAACTGAAAACCAAAAATCAGCCGGGTAGGATGAGAAAACCGAAAAAACCAAAAAATTTAAAAAATCGAAAGTTTCCTTTCAAAAAAAGGAAAAAAACTGAAAATCGAACCAAACCGATCGAAACCAAAATCGGATTGGTTTTGTTTGGTTTTGAGGGGTGGGAGGTTCGGTTAACTGAAACAGAAACTTTTCGGTTCGGTAAGGCTGGAACCGACATGAGAACCGATTTCGGCTTCTGTTCGGTTCTGTTAACCGAATTCACACCCCTATTGGAGGAGATCTTAATCCACATTTGAGATTTCCTATTAGGATTGAATTATTGTTGCTCAATTTCCAAATTCTTCAGTGATAAATCTGTGCATCCAACTCAAAACCAATTGGCCATGAGTGGAGGGGGCCAGGATATTATAAGGGCAGACAAAGCTATAATTTACCCAATGTGGGACTAAACTTCAACACGCTCCCGCACGTGTTAGCATGACTGACCCAAATCACGTAGACAATTGAACTGGGTGACGTGGAGTGGAGAAAGGCCTGCTCTGACACCATGATAAATCTGTGCATCCAACGGCAAACCTATTGGCTATGAGTGGAGGGGCCCAGGATATTATAAGGGGAGAGACAAAGCTATAATTTACCCAATGTGGGACTAAACTTCAACATTCAGCGATTTTATACCAAACTCATATGAAATGCTTTGTCAGAAATGATAAAATTGCATCGGGTTTTTTGTTAGATGACTCATTGTCAAAACCGGAGGGATGGGGCCCTGTTATAGTAATTTCCAAAAGATTAAAACTATCAAATTAAATTGTATAAAGCTATGAACCACATCACTGCACTTTTCTTCATTTTTTGTTTTCTTTTGCAATTTTTTTTTTCTTCTCACAGGATCTTTGTGAACAAAGATGACATGGTGGATCGAACACAAGAATCTCGTAACCTCCCCATGCTATCATCTTCCTTACACCTGAAACCCGAAGGCACTACATTGTTCTCCATATCAAAAGAACACATCCCATTTGAAGAAACTTCTCAAACGGAATACGGGCTCATTACCTCTCGTGATCTAAACCATTTCATTGACAGCTGGCCCAAAGACCAATCAAATTCCATGCCAAGTTCATGGACTGATATCAAAGAAACCCTATCAGATAGAACCCAACTCTCAATTTCAATCCCTGTAACTTCCTCCGATTTCTCATCCTCTTCTTCACTCACCAACGAAAATTTTGAAACCTCGCCCCTGAAGTTATTAGACGAATTTGACCCAATGCAGATGAATTTAGGAGTCAGCAGTGCCCTAAATAAAGGGACACAAAGTCAGGTGAATCGGGTACCGATCTTGTGGGAAACTTCCATGGGGGGCCCTCTTGGAGAAGCCTTGAGCAAAATCAATAACACTGCGTTTGATTTTAAGGACTCTTTTTCAATTGAAAGGCCCACATTTTGGGGGTCGTCACCAACTGGGGTCCTACAAAGGGCTAGTTTCGGATCTCTCTCGAACAGCAGCACCGGAAGTAGCCTGAGAACTGAAAATAACAGGACCAAGGAACTCGGCTCAGCTGTTGCAAATTCTGCCTCCTCCATTGCTTCCTTGTGACCATTCAATTGAGAAGCAGCAGCAACATCAACAACAACTACAAAAGAAAAGTAAAAAAAAAAAAAAAAAAAAAAACTTGTGTGATGAAGAAAGACGTTTATCCATCTACATTTAAAACTGTTAGTTTGAAAGTTTGGTGGTTCCTTGATTTCCGTAGTATCGTATATTCTTTTTTATTGTATGGTTTGTGTTGTATCATTTCATTCTGCAGGTGACACCTCCTGCTGATTCGTATGGATTGCATCGGTCCTTCTTCTTTATGAATCTGCTAATATGGTAATAGGTTTATTTAATATATTTTCTTTTGTTTATTTCTCAATTTTCTTCTTAATTATTCCATAGATTGCTGATCATTAATTTAGATTGTTCAAGAATCAAAATAGGCTATAGCCCAAAAACCACAACAGGATAGCCATCTTTTCTAGATACCTGGTGCGGGTTTGAAACCTGTTTTGCATTTCCGGAAATTTCATTTCTGGGTTACTATAGAAACTTGTTTACTGATCCTGTGAAACCGTTATTTCGACTTTCCGAAACAATTTTTTTTAAAAAATGAGAAAGCAATTCCCCAAAAGTTGTGACTGCATCTAAATTTTAATTTTGAATACAATCAAACATTGCATGTATTTCGTGCTCGATTTCGAAAAACTTACAGGACTAGAAAAGAGGTTTCAAGCTACCTTATTGTGATGCCACCAGTAAACATGAAAGGGCTATTGTATGTATTATGCATAGTTCTAAAATGGGGAGTTAACGAGTAACCTAGTGAAGTCAAGGATTTCGAGTTGAGTCCGAGTCGAGATTTCACTAAGTTTTTGAAACCAAAGTTCATAAATTACCCATATGTATAAAATATTTTCATGAATAAGGTTTTAGAAACTTCATCTTTTTAAATTAGAGTACTTATTTTACGTACATATCTTTCCATTTTTTTCCTCATAAAATAGTTTGTTATGTTTATCGATCGAGATTATCCGAGTCATTGAGTTAACTTGACCCAGCTGACTTTCGAATCGACTTTTTTATTTTTCAAGTCGCAGTATATTATTGCATTCTTTTTTTGTAAAATGACAGATTCAAAAAAAAAAAAAAAAAAAAAAAAAAAAATATATATATATATATATATATTAGGAAAAACTCCTTTTCAAAGTGACGTAGGTCATGGGCAAAAGAGTTGACCTTTACTGTTAGGGACGCGTGCCATGTGGAATCAATGTTTGACCGTCTGATAGGTATCATGATCTTAAGATTTATCAGTCAATGATTTTCGTCCGTGAAAAAGCAGTGTGGTACTTATTATTAAACGGGTGAGAATAGCTGTACGCTTTTAATTATTAGGTTCGGTGTTAGAGAGAGAGAGAGAGAGAGAGAGAGAGAGAGAGAGAGAGAAGCATATTTCGCCAACGTAGAGCCTGACGGGATTAGATGGTGGTCCATTTAATTATTGGGCTCAAAGTGTTAGCTTAAGCACGCCCAAGCCTGATTTAAAATGGGTTGGGCCGGGCGAGCTATGCGAGCTACCCAGCCCATTACTATACTCCTCTCCATCTATATAGTGTTGTGTGTTTTCGCTCCTCACGTTTTTAGGATTCCTCCTGCGTACTCAACTTATAATGCTTTTGGGCATAGTCACCAAGACTAGGGGTGCAGCTTCGGTTAACTGAACCGAAACTAGAAATTTAGTTTTCGGTTCCGGTTTGCTAAAATTGAGCCTGTCTGAACCTTTTTCTGTTTCGGTTAACCAATATTTTCAAGCCTCAAAATGAAACCGAACCGATATGATTTTGGTTTTGGTTGGTTTGGTTTTTGGGTTTCCTTCATATTTTTTATAATTTTTTGTAATTTTTTGGTTTTCTCACTCTATCCAACCGGTTTTCAGTTTTCAGGTACCAAAACCAAAACCGTTTTGGTCGGGTTTCTTCAGTCCTTCGGTTTTTCGGTTTTCTGTTCAAACTTGCACCCCTAACCAAGACAGTAGGGAAATAAAATGGTAATGTGAAGGGGAAACTTCAGGGAAAAAATGGAAAGTGCGGTAAAAGAAGGGGGGGAAATTCTGAATGCAAGAAGAGTACAACAAGGGAAAATTTTTGAAAAAAAATGGTAAAAATTAAGTGCAAGGGAAAAAAATGTGACATATATAAGTTTTTGAATATAGGGAAATTTATCACATTGACCCTGTCAGATACACCTTTTTCGTCAGAGACTATATTTTCACCTTTATCCAAACCGATCAGCTTTAAGCCAAGCCAGTTCCAACTAGCAGGAAAAGTCTTAAATACCCCTTCTTACATTTTTATCGTTCTATATAGTTTAAAATTTTAAAAATTGCACTTTTTTATATTTACGTGATGTGAAATAACATCTATGGCGTTATCGATTGCTTAGACGGTTGATAAGACAATCGTTATCGATTGCCAATATAGTTGATAACGATTGTCTATACAGTCGTTAACGATTGTCCTAGACAATCGTTTTCGACTGTATAGGCAGTCGCTTTTTTTTTTTTTGGTTTAATAGGTGATTTCGCCTATTTTTCGTGCTAATCTTTGGCACAATCGATTTTTATATTGGGACCTTCAAATCAGACGCCATAGATGTTGCTTCACATCGCGTAAATATAAAAAATTGCAATTTTTAAAATTTTAAACTATGTAAAACGATAAAAATGTAAGGGGTATTTAAGACTTTTCCTGTTAGTTGGAGCTGGCTTGGCCTAAAGCTGGTCGGTTTGGATAAAGGTAAAAATATAGGGTCTCAATTGGGAAAGGTGTATCTGATAGGGTCGATCCCGTAAATTTCCCTTGAATATAAGTATAAAAGTGTGGATAAGGATGACACTATTAACATATTATTGTTTTTGTTCTTTTATTTTGGTCGGATGAAACTTTCAGCAAAAAATTTCAAAATTTTGTTAATGTTGGCAAAATTAACGAATTACATTATTTTCAGCCTTTTTTAAATATTAACTATATATATATATATATATATATATATATATATATATAGAGAGAGAGAGAGAGAGAGAGAGAGAGTCTATAATGAGTATACACCTATCATGAGTGGACATGGGCGTCCACCATGGTTCAAAATTTCGGCTGATAATTCAAATTATCGGCTGAAATTTATCTGTTTTGGCCCACACCGAAACCAAAACATGCCTTGAAATTTTGGTCAAATTATGTATGGAAGTAAAATTTTCAGCCAAAAATTTTGGTCATTCCCAAAACCAAAAATGAAACCGATATTTTGATCCTTGGCGTCTACACATCTGTGACTGCATGACATGCACGTACTTTCAATGCATGAAAATTCGTGCATGTCATGCAGTCACACAGATGTGTAGACTGTTTTAATGCAGATGTTGGGTGGACAGTCATTGTAAACTAACTCATATATATATATATATATATATATTTTTTTTTTTGTAACCCTTGAAATTTCTCAAACTTTGTCCGAATTTGACCGGAAATGACCCTCACCAAAATATTGCCAAAAACAAAATTTGTAACTATGGATCAGGGTAAGGATGCTGGACTCAGGTCACCATCCATTTTTTATCCTCAAAGTAATGTATCATCAATTGAAGGACTATGGGTCAAAATCATACTTTTTGGGAGATTTGAATCATCCAATCTGTGTACTCTAATATCAACGATCGTTCTTAATTTTGATGATTGATATTAAAGTTTACCGATCGAATGATTTACATTCACCTATAAGCATGATCCTTTGGCTGTGACATGTTCTAATAATGTCACTTTAAAAATTTAGATTGATCATAGATGTGTGCCACATGGCACAATGATAAATTAGATTGCAATGCTGGGAAATAAAACGTGATATTTTAAGGGTGAAACATCATTTAAACACCGCTTGAGGTTTAAATGTCTGTGGGGAGACATTATCCCATTTTTTAAATGGCCATCCAAATAAGCAGTGCAGCTTCAGTTTAACCGAAAATTTCAACCTCTCAAACTGAACCGATCCAATTTCGGTTTTGGACGGGTTCGGTTTGATTTGTCTTCATATTTTTTATATTTTTTTGTTTTAATTTTTTTATATTATTTTTTAGTTTTTTATTTTTTTTTTCTCACCCTACTTAGCCAATTTTCGATTTTCAGGTATCAAAACTGAACCGGGCCAAATCAGTTTGGTTCGGTTTCGATTTTCAATTGATTTTGGTTTTGTTCAGTCCGATTGGTTTCGGGTTGATTTTCGGTTCGAATCTGCACCCGTAGGTGCAAGATTAGTTTGACTTTCAAGTTTATATTAGTGAGAAGAAGCAACAATTTATTAGTATTAACGAGCTCTTTGAATGGTTGTTCTTGTCATGAGTCTCTCACCTCTTGGTGTTTGGCGTCATCAGTAACTAGTGGCTGGCACGTGCTATGCATGTGGAGAGAGAGAGAGAGAGAGAGAGAGAGAGAGAGAGATTGTGGGAATGAGAACAGGGGCATAAAAGACACTCGATGCATTTTAGTGGGTGAAGGAAATTTTATTTATTTTATTAAATATATATATTTTAAAATCTAATAATCTCATCTGCCTTGATAAATTTGTGCATCCAACTCAAATTCAATTAGTCATTGATTGGAGAGGCTCAGAATTTTATAAGGGCAGAGACAAGGCTACGATCATGGTTTCGGTCCCCACCAAAACGAAAACGAAATCCCATAATTTCGGTTGTAAATGTATGAGATCGAAGTTTTCAGCTGAAATTCAAAATTTTGGTTTCGGTTTCGGTCCCCACCAAAACGAAATCGAAATCCCATAATTTCGGTTGTAAATGTATGGGATCGAAGTTTTCAGCCGAAATTCAAAATTTTGGTTTCGGTCCAACCCAAAATCGAAAGGGAATCCGAATTTTTTATCCTTGGCTACGAGTTACCAGATGTGGGATTAAACTTCAACACGCCTGTGTGCATGTTTCCGAAATCATCCTTCTCGCTTTGGATATTTTGAAAATGAGGCGTTGAATGGTATTTTTATCATTTAATATTTTGAACTTAAAAATATGAATGGTACCATTTTAGAAAGTACTTAATTTTTCAACATTCATTGCAAGAAAGCTATTTTGGGGGAATCGATTGTCCTAACTTGCTCTAATTTAAATAATAAAAATAATAATATGAAAAAAAGTTAAAGCGAGAGGGCAGAGGCTCTGTCACCTCCTGACTTCTCGCTTTAACTTTTTTGATATTATGATTATTTAAATTAGAGCAGGTTTGGGCAACCCATGGCCCCAAAGTAGCTTTCTCCGAAGGAATGCTGAAAAAATAAAATTAAGTTCCTTCTAAAAGCATATTTTTATATTTATTCAAACGAATAGGCTTTAAAAATGTGGATTATCTCATTTGCAAATGAAATGACACAATCCTTAGAAACTTAATTTTCATTTTAGGAGGAAATTAATTCAACCTCTCAAGTATTTAAAATTGAGTTTCTAACTAATATAATAATAATTTTTTTGGAGAGCTATTATTTGCACACGCTTTTCAAGAGGTTGCCCTAAATTAATAAAAAAATGATATTATCTTAATTTGTAATGACAAAGTTACCTTGGTGGTTGTACCATGGGTAAAGAGAAGGTTGTAGAGAAAACGGTAGAGAGAAGTCTAGACAGCGAATGGTAGAGAGAGACCGGTGGAGAGAGAGAAGGATGTAGAGAGAGAGAGAGAGAGAGAGAGGTGGAGAGAGAAAGGTAGGCAAAGAGAGATGGAGTGAGAATGGTGGACTGAGAGAATGGTGGAGAGAGAGAGGTGGAGAGAGAAAGGTAGGCAAAGAGAGATGGAGTGAGAATGGTGGACTGAGAGAATGGTGGAGAAAGAGAGTTGGAGAGAGAGAATGGTAGAGAGAGAGAGAGAGAGAGAGAGAGAGAGAGAGAGAGAAATGGTGGACAAAGATAGATAGAGAGAAAGAGAACCATGAATAGAGAGAAACCTGTCGGGAGAGACTTGGGCCAAGATTGACCGTGCAATTTTCTTTTTCTTTTTTGGTGTAACCACATAAAGCGTGTGTAAGGACAAATTTTGATTTATTCGGTGCAATCACTTAAAAAATATGTGCAAGCAATGGCTCCCTTTTTCTTTGGTGTCATTCTTTTGACAAAAAAAAACCTTTTTTTTTTTTTTTTTTTAAGTCGGTAAGTTGGAGTCGAACCTATGACCTTGAAGATCATTTTCAGATTCTTTTCGGTACATGGTAATCAAATATGAGAAATAAAAAATGGACAGTATTTCTTAGATACTTAATCAAATAACAAAAATTGCATCTCTATGAGAAATCCCTCTTCTCCTCATGTATTGCTCAACCTGACGAAACTAGTTTGTAAGGTGAGGAGTGCCACTATTCTAACACGCCCCTATACGTGTTGGCGGGATTGAGTCAAGCCAATTCATGTGAACATTTGAATTGGGTGACGTGGAGTGGAGTGGAGAAACCTGCTTTGATATCATGATAAGAAATCCAACAGGCTTAAGTTAATCTCACAAAATCGGCTTGTAAAGTGACGAGTGTCCATATTATATATAGCCCAAGACCTCGAAGCCCACAAGCAATGTGGGACTATTCTAACACAAATTAGACGCAGAGAAGATCTTGCTGTTGGCATAGCACACTGGGAGGACACTTGCACAATCGGGAAGCAGGCGTGGGGTTTAGAAACCAGTACAGGTTGCTTTCACAAGGGAAGAGGATGTTGAGCTATTGCTCAACTAGTAATATGTGGTAGTTGATTTAGAGCAAGTTTGGACAACCGATTCCCCTCAAAGTAGTTTTCTTACAATTAATGTTGCAAAACAAAGTTAAGTACTTTCTAAAATGACCATATATGTTTTAAGTTAAAAAAGCGGATACCGCCACCCAAGGATAAGAAAAATGACCGAAATTTCGGTAATATTTATATGGGGATCAAAATTTCGGCTGAAATTTCGGTCCCCTCCGAAACCGAAATTTTGATCCTTGCCACCACACATCGTTTTATATTTATCCAAACGCATAGAGTTATAAAAGGACATTGATATATGGTAGACGACAAATATCAGACAATTCAACGGATCGCTTATGTGGCACGATGCAAGCTCAGTGGGTCCCAACACACTACAAAAAATAAGACTATTAGCGGCGGCCAAAAATTGTCGTTGTTAACAAAAAACTGTTGCTAATACCCTTGCAGCTAATAGTCTTAATAGCTTTTTTATTAATAGCGGCAGATTTTTACAGCAAAAAACTGTCACTAATAGTCTTGTTTTTTGTAGCGACAATACAAGTCGGGCCAACCCCTTGCATCACGCCATGTAAGCAATCCGTTATTGTTATGTTGTTTGAGACAAGGATCAAAATTTCGTTCGAAAATTTAATCCTCATACAAAAATGGCCGAAATTTTGATCCAAAATTTCAGTTTTGGTGGGGACTGAAACCGATAATTTCAATCATTTTGATCGAAATTTTGATCCCTGATTTGAGATCCGCTCATTATAATTTTTCGTTTATAAAATGTAGATTATGAAATGTAAATTATGCGTTTGGTACATAGCACAATCCATGTTTTACGGCGGTGTCCAAACAGGCCCTTAGGCAACCAATTGATGTATCACCGATTAGATGGTCTAGGGTATAAAGTATCAAAAAATACATTGAATAATAGTTTAATTTGCCTAAGGCCATGTTTAATAACTTGAAAATGTTAATTATTGGTGAAAATTATATCCAATTTCTAAATGTTTCAATGTAATCAAATTTTAAGGAGATGAAAAAGAAATTAAGTGGGCCTCATATAGAAATATAATTTTCATTTTAGGAGGAAATCAATTCAACCTCTGAAGTAGCTAAATTGAGTTTCTCACCAACATAATAATAATTTTTTTTATCTTTTCTTTGATAAAAAAAGCTAATTTTTCAAATAATAAGAGTTATTGTTTTACTGCTCAGACAAAAAATCTTTTTCAAATTCATTTCGGGACATACTAATTAAACACAAGTAATTAATAGTAGACATCATTTCTCAGATAGCCTAATCAAATAACAAAAAATTCATCTCCATAAGAAACCATTTTGGCAAGAAATCAATGAGGAAATTGATTTCATTTCTTATTTGAACTTTTCCTGCTATCAAATTGACCCGAAGTCTCACTCTAGAAATAGCCAAAATCAATCTTGTTCAATGGACAAATGTTCTTAGTTGTGGGTGGAAGTTCAGTGTCAAAACTTAGTCTCTCTTTATCCTTTATCACTCTTCTCCTCATGTATTGCATGCGTCACCAACTGGTCTTTTTATTTTCCCCTTATAAGGTAACTTTATAGAAGAAGATACTATTATGAATATTGGGATTTGGTGGATGGATCATATTCCCATACAGTTGGACCACTTGGTCAATTAAGTGTGGTACACATGACCATCATTTATATAATTTCTTTGATAAATTTAATTTTCTAATTAAGAAACCTTTATAAAGTGTCTTTGATCAATTTTAACTTTCTAATTAAGAAGCCTTCAAACCTAAGGCTAAACAATACATATGTGTAATAGTCATCATTGAAGTACAAAAATTATAGGCATATTTGACAATATTTTTCCAAAAGACACTTTTCTAGTGAAAAATGTTGTTTTGAGGACCAACATGATGTGTTGTTTAAAAAGCAAACATTGATTTTTTCTTCTTTCAATGTTATGGAGTCACTTCTTGCGACATGTACTTGTGTACGACACCTAGCTTCTGATGCTAGGTCAACCTACCCAATTCACAACCAAGTGAAGGCAATGCTGAGTCTCGTAGGCAACTGATATGGCGGTGAGAAGTGATTCGTAAAGGGTCGGCCTCCTTTCGGAGTTGACCCGCACCATGGGGCTGGTCGGAACCAATCCAACACGATGGCCCTAGGCTGCACGGATGTGCCCTAGAGCGACCAAGCAATGTCACACAAATGCAAGGCCCGTGCAAGATGCACATACTCAAGCCGACTAGTGCAAGGCGTACGTGTTTGTATACCAGTACACTTAGGCTAAAATTCGTATAGTAGCACGACTCATAGTAACTGAGCTACAACCAGTATATATAAGGGTTAAAACCTATCTTGGAAAAAATAATGGGAGGACCTCAAAGGTATTGGTTTGACATACTGCCTATGACATACGTCCCCGGTCAATGACACACATAACTCTCATCCACACCAACACACCCACAAACTCCACATCTTCCCCCATGTCACCATGTCGCAAGCCCTCGTAGCTTACGACCAGGTGAAGCCCTTATGGCTTGGTGGCGCCTACGAAGCCCCAACTTCAACCCACCATGCCCCAACGTGGAGCACAAGTGACCCTACAGCTGGCCTCAGGTAGGCCATTTCACTTCACAAGATACTCCACAAGATAATTATTTTGACTTACATCTCTCTGATTGCTGGCTCGGTGAATTAGGATCTTCTTGACCTATCTGTTCGATTCCAAATCGGCAGTTGGTTCAACGCGAATCGATACACTTCTCACAGGGTCCTCCGGATCTGCTCGATATGACTTCAAATAATTGACATGAAATACATGGTGTATTTTCAGCCAGCCAGGGAGGTAGTTACACTTGAAACGAACCATCATTTATCCGCTTCGTAATTGGGAATGGTCCGTCGTACTTATGAATCAATCATATATGTGTTCTTTTGAAAAATTTGAGTTGTGTAAGGTTACGCTTCACCAAAACTTCATCACTGACCTTCAGCTTTATCGGTCGTCGTCTCTGATCGACCCACTTCTTCATTCGGTTGGCGGCCTTCTCCAAATAGGCCTTAGTGATCTTGGTATTTCTCTGCCACTCTCTAGCAAAATGGAAAGCTGACGGGCTCGACCCTGTGTATCTCATGGTAACTATATGCGGTATAAGAGGTTGTTGGCCGGTTGCCAAGTCACAAAGGCTTTTGTTCAAGGCTAAACTCTTCTGCAGATTATAATAAAATGGTGTCACGTCCAACAGCTGAACCCAATTCTTCTTATTAGCACTCACAAAATGTCTTAAATACTGCTCCAAAACGACATTCACTCTTTCAGTCTGGTCATCTGTTTGAGGATGCATGCTGAATGAGAAGTTCAGTTTCGTAGCCAAAAGCTTGAATACCTCTAACCAAAATTTAGTGGCAAACCGCGGATCTCTATCGCTGACAATCACTTGCGGTATCCCCCAATACTTAACAACATTGCTGACGAACAACCGTGTTGTCTGCTTTGTTGTACAGTGTAATGGTATTGGAATAAATGCCGCATATTTCAAAAATCGATCTACCACTACTAAGACCCGAGCTCCCCTGCTTTTGACAGAGCAGAGATGAAATCTAGGGAGATGCTCTCCCATGGTCGTGTTTGTTGCGCGGAAGCTCACAAACTAACCAATGATCTTACGATGAACGATCAAATAAGAACGCAAAATAGAAGAAAATCAATCACAAACACACAAGAGGCAATATTTACTTGATTTGACAATATACTTACATCTACGGGCAACGATAATCCACTATATTAATGTTTATACAAGAATATAAGAATACTTAAGCCTCACCAAAGCTCTCCTCAAAACTCTAGATAGGTTTTCCAAAGCTTTACAATGATATCCCTCTCTTCAAATCCGACCAAGGGTTTTCCCTTTATATAGAAGTTCCGAATCCCACTTCTAATACAAGAGAAATTGCCAAATATGGAGTGTACACGTAACTCGAACATCGCGGGCCAAAGTCCCTCGAGCGACTAAAATTAGAAAGTTTGCTCCTTCGAATAGTGCACAGGTCGCTCGAGCGAGAACCAAACTCACTCGAGCGACTTACACCCGTAAGTTCTCCCCTTTGAGCGACCCACCTCGCTCGAGCGACCTTCAGAGGTTATAGTCAAATAATAATTCTCCACCTGGCTCTAAGTTTTATCATGTACTCTTTCTTTCGATTATCGCTATTCTCATATTATCGCTGCCTCCAGCACCCCGAGGGTGCTCAAACCTGCTGAACATTGATCAAATCTAAATAATGTTTAGTCTTGACCACCAATACCACTTTGTCATCATATCCGCAGGATTGTCCTTCGTACTCACCTTCTTTAAAGATATTTCACCATTTTCGATTACTTCCCGTACGAAGTGATATCGTATATCAATGTGCTTGGTATGATCATGATATACGTGATTCTTAGCTAAGTAAATAGCACTCTGACTATCGTAGAATACATCGACACTTTCCTGTGCGATCTATAAAATCACCAACTAAGCCCTGAATCCACAATGCTTCTTTCACTGCCTCTGTTACTATCATATACTGTCTCTATAGTAGATAAAGCCATTGTATCCTGTAACATTGACCTCCAGTTAATCAGACCACCTAATAGCTTAAACACATATCCTGTTGTAGACCGACGCTTATCTAAATCACCCTCGTAATCTGAATTTACATATCTGCATAATTGATGATCTGTATCACTGCAAAAAATCAAACCGACATCCTTAGTACCACATATGTATCTCATAATCTATTTCACTGTCTATCAATGCTCCTTGTTTTGATTAGTCATATATCTACTGACCACGCTAACGGCCAGTGAGATATCTGATCGAGTGCATACCATAGCGTGCATCAAGCTACCAATCGCACTCGCGTAGAGAACACGAGTCAAGAACTCACGCTCCTTATCTGTAGTAGGAGACATGCTAGCTGAAAGATGGAAGTTGGCTGCTAATAAAGTATTCACAGTCTTTGAGTTCTCCATCCCAAATTGTGAGAGTAGCTTCTCTAAATAACTATTTTGTGTCAGACACAACTGGCCTTTCTTTCTATCTCTTTGAATCTCCATCCCAAGAATCTTTCTTGTTGTGCTAAGATCATTCATCTCAAACTTCAAGCTAAGTTGAGATTTTAACTTATTGATCTCCATCATGCTCTTTGCAGATATGAGCATGTCATAAACATACAAGAAAATATAAATAAATGAATCATCCACTAGCCTCTTGAATTAAATACAGTTATTATATTCACTTCGAATATAATTTTGGCCCACCATCAACGTGTCAAACCTTTTGTACCACTGTCTCGGTGACTGTTTCAACTTGTATAAGGACTTATTCAGTTTGTACACTAACCTCTCTTTTCCAGGAGATTTGAACTCTTTAGATTAATTCATATAGATCTCCTCTAGATCACTATGTAGAAACGCTATTTTCATTTCGAGTTGCTCCAACTCTAAGTCCAGTTGTGCCACAATTAACAATAAAATTCGAATTGAAGTGTGTTTTACAACCGGTGAGAATACTTTATTATAATCAATGCCTTCTTTTTGCGCATAGCCTTTTGCTACTAATCGTGCTTTGTACCTTGCACCACTACTTTTCGGAGAACCCTCTTTCTTCTTATAAACTTACTTGCACCCAATTGCTCAGTTTCTCTTAGGTAACTCTGTCAGTTCCTAAGTTTGATTCTTGTAAAGAGAATCCATCTCTTTATTTATTACGGTCTTCTATTCTCGTGCACATCTTTCATTGATTGCATTCTTGAATGAAGACGGCTCATTACCATCCAATGTCAATGTGTAGGTGATCATATCCTCATAATCGTAGTGAATTAATGCTCTAACATTCCTTTTGGGTCTTCCACCTACTAAGGATTGTTCTGACTCTCTCTTAACTGTTTCTACACTTTTCTCTGATGTAATAACTGTAGGGGTTTCAAACTCCACTTCAAACTGATCTTCCGCCACCTCTTCTCTAATTTTCATGATTTGTTTGCTAGAAGTTCGCATAACAGATTCATCAAAGGTTACATCTCTGTTGATCACAATCTTACTTTGCTCAGAACACCATAACCTGTATCACTTCACGTCATTTACATAACTTAAGAAAATCACTTTCTTAGCCTTTGGGTAAATTTTACTATCTCTAATATGATAGTAGGCTGTACAATCAAAGACCCTTAATGCACTTTAATCTGTAGGCTTCCTTGACCACATCTCATTCGGAGTCTTACACTCTACTGCTGTGACAATCCGACATTTCCCTTGATAGCATATAAGAAAGGTCGCGTCGTCGGATCACCTAACATGATCCTATCATACAAGTGTGTCGTATATTGTACAAAGTATTATAAATGCGAAAGCAATTAAATAACTCTGACATGCAATAATATGGAAAAAACTAATATTTACTCATCTAAGCAGTAAACTATCAAGATCTATAAACAATGATAATTGATACAATGTATAGCTTTCCACCGATGATGGTCACCCGTCATCTAAACAATGAAAAGAAAACCTATACATGTAGTATAACATATCTCGGAACAAAACATCATACGTGATTTATAGCAAGTGTTTAAAAGACATCTCTCTCTCTCTCAAACCTATTTGGAAAGAATTCTTTAGCAAAGTTTTCCTCCTCGTCCTCTTCTTCCTCCTCGTCCGGCTGGTAAGTGGGATCTCCCTCGTTTTTTGGATCAAGATCTACAGCTAAGACATTTAAGTGGTAAGATGAGCTATCATCAAAGCTTAGTAGAGAAACTTACAATGCTAACTTATATGTTAAAGTACAAATTCACCTCATGATGCATACGATATAATTAAAGGTATATTATTTCTTAGCTTGTATATAATATAGCATCAATAAGTCCTTATCATGCGATTAATTTAACATGCTGACATGCTGAATAAAGATATAGAACAAATTCATGGTGTAACAAATACGAGAAATCATGCGAAACAAGGAATCATACTGAAACAATCTTAGCTTAAACAAGTTGATCAGATGTAAATATACATGTGCAGGAACAAAAGAATCAAGCTCCCGAGTTAGCGGGATCACATGGATTGAGACAAAACAATCTCTCGAGTTAGCGGGATCACTTGTCAAGCTCTCGAGTTAGCGGGATCACTTGGATTCAAGATTTACACAATCAAGCTCTCAAGTTAGCGGGATCACTTGACTCAAAAATGAAGCAAAACTGGTACATGACATTATGGATAACAAGATAAGACTATGAATGGTATCAAATATGCAAAACATCATGAACTCATGGAAACTCGTATACAAGAACAACTCGTAGATAAACTGAAATTAGCCACAACATGCATAAGGAGCATCATTAACAATATCTTGTTAAGTCTATGTCATCATGTATACCTACATATTAAACTGAATGAGCCTATAGCCACATATCATATCTGATTGATATCATGATCATAGTCAAATATCTAACTCTATCATTATCATTTAATCTGACATGAACCTATGTAGGAAAAGTATCAAGTGAACTGACTTTATCATAATCATCAGCATTCATTTGTCCTACTATACCTCAAACCTGATTGGCATCTATATTTATTACATAGTACAATCATGTTCATCTTTTACCTATATGTTGAACTATAGCTCATATCAATGATATATTGACATGTACCGAACGGAAATGATCATGAGCATAGGGAGGCATCAAACTAATACTATCAAGATCATTATTTTTATCATGAGCATATACAATTATATATTTATATTGTTTTAACATGCTAACCAGAGTGAATGAGATAATAAAATACAAGTCGGCGAGGTAAATTTCCTACCTTAGCTTCCACTTTACGTATGTCATGTGCATGCACGCATTCACGGTACGAGCATGTCATGTGCACCAAGCACCTAGAAGTTAATAGACATGGACCTAATAGTTTCAACTGGGTTTCTAGACCCTATCTTCGTGCCTTACATGTTAATTCACCTCAAATGCAACACAAACACACCCTATCATAAACCATAGATACTGTAAAGCCAATGCCCAGCCAAACATGGGCTTGCCTGGGCAAGCCACAGGGTTGATGTGGCAAGCAGCCCAGTTGAGCACCTTCCCGCGGCAACCTTGTGAGGGTGTCGCGGCAAGCCTGAGGCAACCTTGTGAGGTTGCCGCGGCAAGCCTGAGGCTATGCTTGTCGTGGTACTTCCCTGTCCCTTCTTGTTTTTTGTGCCTTTTTGATTTTGCTGGCCATTTGTCCGATATGTATTTATCTATATTTATATATATTATACACTTAAAGACCTAGAGTTTAGTTCTTTTATGATCCGAAGTGCACACGTTAACGATTTCAGCATGATATATCCTATATGCTACTCCAACACCAAACATTGTCTATCTCTGTGCTGTCAATTCAATCTAATGGAATTGACACCACAGACCGATAATTTAGTATCCAATAAATCCCAATGAACTAAGGTGTTGTTCGTTGTACCTTTTGGTGGACTCGAAGTTACGACAACGCCGAATTGGTGTCAGGATCGCGTTATAAAGCATGTGCAGAGCGAGAGTCGACACGAACTCTTCGTGATCAAGGTTTCGTCTATCGAAACACTAGCGACAGTATCGGGCGGTTGCTTTGTACCTTACAGTTCTAACTCAAGGTTTGCAGACCTTATGGAATGGGTTTGAGATGAAATGGGTTGCAAAGCTCAGCTAACAACAGAGTTTAAATTTTATTTTTTCTGATTTTACTTTGGCCGTTTTGTTGTGTGCTATCGAATTTATCAAAGGACAGCAAGAAGAAGCAATTTTTGTTGACGAGTTTATAATGGTTGGTGTCTACGTTGCGTGCATGGAGTCGAAAGATGACTCACGAAGTCGTATAGTCAAGCGAATTTCAAAGCAGCTTATAAGTGCATGTGGCTTTGCATCTTGTGTAAACCAAGCCAGCTCTCTTGTGGTATACACAGAAAAGCCAAAAGAGGCTTAGCTTTCTTATAAGTCACTATATATTTGGGTTAAGTGTGGAAAGTGGGGCTGGGCTGTAGTGTAAAGCTTTTACAAAAGTTTTAAAATGCTCAGCTAGGTGACTATATCTTGTGTAAGGCTAACACATAACTCATAGGTATAGTAGGGTTGTATCTTTATTATAAAGCATATATATATATATATATATATATATATATATATATATATATATAGACTATTTGGCTATTACACCTTTATCGTGTATCAAACTGAAAGGATAAATTGTTTATACGCATTACAGAGGTACAACTATTAATGGAAGACCATGTTACCTATCAAGTATATATAGAATATTATTATTCAATGTACTTTTAAATACAATAGCTTAAGTGTCTGCATGACTGGGTTTTACTGAACAGTTTTATTGGGTCTTTAAGGACCTCACATTCAAAACAGGTTTGGACACTAACTTAGATAGGTCCTTTGGGTCACGTGTTAGGCACTCACCTGACCTGACTCGTGTCCATATCACAGTGTGTAGTTTGAAAATAGGGCATTTGTTACATTCTCTCCTACTAAAGGGATTTTCATCCTCGAAAATAAACATAGACGAGGAAGTGAAACCAGATCCTGGTGGATATAATCAAAATCAACAATCAATATTCGATGGTGATGGTGTGGTAGTGGTGCATACAATCAATAATCCAGAAACAATAATCAATTGTCACATGAGAAAGCAATGTAAAAACAAGTATACAGATACACATAATATGATATAGTAAATCAAACCAAATCAGGAGCAAAAATAAAATTCTGCTGATATAAACGTGAGTTATATACTCACCAGGCTGGGAGCTAGGTTGCTACTGACTAGCGGAGGATGGTCCAACATCCATCCGTTGAATCTCTGGCACTAACAAGGCTGCGTTGCAAGTGTACGCAGATTCATAATTTCGTGCCCGTCCGATATAAGGGCTTGCAGCGGTCGGGAAGGTATGTTCCATCATAATATTAGTGGCCTCCTCAATATAATCGACACGTTGATAGAGCATATAGTGATTCCGATAAAGGTTATCAAATTGTTGAAGAGTCTGTTCATGATTTTCTCGCATGAGCCGCGCAAGATCGGCAATGGTATAAGTCTCTTCCGAAGGAGGAATTGGTTTGGCTTGAGAGGGAATGGGGGTTTCTTGGGTTGGTGTGGCTTGGGATGGTTGTGGAGGAGCACACATTTGTTGTGCTAGACATTTTTCACCGCTTGTTGTGATCGTTGATACACTGTCTTCCATATTGCGGGGGTAAATATCCTAATATGGTCGGTGCGGATTTCTTCACCAAGAGGGATTTGATAAGGCACCATATTAACGGCATCGTGGTGACCCTCTAGGAGGCGAGTGATCAAATGTGGGTACGGGCATGCAGGCATAGGACTAGGTACATTACTTTGTAGATGGATGTTGGCATATTTTATACTTTCCATACAACTTTTGGGGCATTCACCATCGATTTTCATAGACCGCAAATAGGGCTTGTAAGAGAACATCACGACACTCTCTGTCATGCTGCGTCAGGTAGAGGTTGCATCTAAAGACACAATCAATAAACCACATATTTTGTGGTAACTGACTGCGTTGAACCGAAAGACCTGGAGCAGAAGAGGTCTGTCCGTCTGTCATTTTGGTCGTGATGTGATGAAATTTCACATCTTTTAGGTGTAGGATTTGCAGGCCGAGACTCTCGTCGAAGGTCGCACTACAATCCATAGCCTGAGCTATGTCTTATAGTTCAAAATAGAACTTGCGACCATCGATTTTGGTTTCTAGCTGGTCGATAATTGGTAGAACCTTTAAATGGTGGTAAAATAATCAGACAAGGCGTGGGTAAAAATGGGCATGAATGGGCTGATATAAGGCATCTAAACACGCCTGTTTAATATACCGTAAAGACCATGCGGTCAGGTCGTTTGGTACCAGTAGTGAATCCTCAATAAGCCAATCCGGTTCCATGGCCTTCATGTCCCACCATGAAATGGGTTGTTCACGATCCACGGGTGGATCGGCTTGGTCTTGGGATGTCGATGGGGCTTTGCCCTTCGATTTAGTCGTAGCCTTTGGGCGTACGGGAGTATTTTTGGATGCCATAATCTTCCTAGGAGGCATGATAGTTTAAAGAAGTTAAAAGAACTAACAAAAACTAAAAACGAGGGCTTTACCTCACCAAAACACCAAAGTGTCGACTAAATGGCTGAAATTGAAGATGACGGAGGTCGATCAAGGTTGAATTTTCGACATGCAACGATCTTGGCGCGAAATTGGGGAGGTTTTGCACTCTAATATGGCTTGTATAGTACTCTGGAGGGAAAAATGCAAAGACCCCATAGAACAGAGCCAGGGAATGAAGTGTGGGGACCCTGAGATGGTTGCCGCGGCAACTCACAATGCTTGTCGCGGCTAGCTATTCCTTGCCGCGACAAGGTCCTCAGATGATGACTGGCCCAGATTTTGAGGCCCTAAAGTGTTTTGGTGCAAACTAGTGACACATCTATGTGTCAAACATGTTGGGGTATCCTCTAAAATTATGTGATGATACTTTTGATGCTTATATCTACTTCAAATATTTTTAGTTTTACACAAAATAGAAATACAGGTGTTTAAACAAATGTATATAGCATAATTTTGGGGCTAATGTGCCTGTTTTAGGTGAACCAGTTGTTATGTATATGGCACACATGACTAATCATCAGTCAAAATTATGTGTTGATCAAGTCATATGTAAACGCATGTCACATATTTTTAGTTCAATATACAGATAGAACTAATTTTGTTGAACTAACGTAGTAGTGAAGGTTTAAACCCCAAGTTGGACATAGTTGAACTATTGTCAGTTCGATCAATGTCATCGATATATAGTAGGAGATCATATACGATGTAACAAATTAATTTCCATTTAATTCTTTACATTTGAGCAGGTACTTTATAAAGGTAATGCAGATAAAGGATCAGATGCATTAAATTATTCGAACGAATACAACACGTGGCATACCTTAGGTGAATAAGTAAGGATATTGAGCACGAATATCGACTTTGCGTTCCCACGTGGCCTCATGAGAACCATGATTCTTCCATTGGATCAAGACTAGTGGAATTCATTTCGTTCTCAAGATTTGATCCCTGCGGTCCAAAATCTGATTTGGTTCCTTAGTCACCGTGAAATCCTCCTGAATATCGAGCGGTTGATAATCCAACACGTGTGTTGGATCATTGACATATTTCCTCAGCATAGAGACGTGGAATATGTCGTGTACGCTGGATAAATGTGGAGGTAATGCAACCCGATATACGACCTCACCCACTCTGTCCAAAAGTGAGAATGGTCCAACGTAACGAGGATTCAACTTGCCTCGTTTCCTAAATCACATCACGCCCTTTGTTGGAGATATTTTGATAAAGACGTGATCGCCAATCTGAACGGCACACATTAGAATGATAATATACATCATGAAATTTACGTAACTCATAGAATTATCAGTGTGTTTAGATACTTGAAAATCAACACTGGTTCGTTGAAGATCGGCAAAACTCTTTTTTCGACTCTGAGCATTCTTCAGTCTCTCCCGAATAACGTGAACAATTGCATTGGTACTTTCTTTCAAGTTAGGTCCCAGAATAAGACGCTCTCAAGCTTCTTCCCAGTTAATCAGAGATGTATATCGGTGTCCATACAGTGCCTCGAATGGTGTCATGTTGATGCTCGATTGGAAGCTATTATTGTATGCAAATTCAATCAGGGGTAAGTGCTTATCCCATGATCATTGGAAATCCAGCATACATGCCCTTAACATATCTTCTATCACTTGATTCACCCTCTCTGTCTGTCCGTCGGTCTGAGGATGAAACGCAGTACTGAATTCCAACTTTGAACCCATTCCTTCTTGGAAACTCTGCCAGAATCAGGAGGTATATAAAGGATCACGATCTGACACGGTACTCATGGGTATCCTATGTAATCGAACTATCTCTCTCAGATAGACTTCGGCTAATTTCGACGCTATATAGCGCATACTATAGGGTAAGAAATGCGTTAGTTTCGTGAGATGATCAACAATCACTCAAATCACATTGTAACCCTTCTGCGTACGGGGTAAACCAAGAATGAAATTCATGAAAATATTCTCTCATTTCCACTCTGGGATGGGTAGTGGTTGTAACAGACCAATAGTGTGCTTGTGCTCGACCTTTACTTGCTGACAGGTCAAACATTTTGCAACATGTTCCGCCACATCTCACTTTAATCCATTCCACCAAATGTCTCCTTCAAATCCTGATACATTTCCGTGCTACCAAGATGAATGATATAAGCTGACTTGTGAGCCTCTTCAAGAATTTTCTGACGCAAGGCATTATCATCAGGTACACATATTTGACCTCGAAATAATAAGGACCCATCGTCCTTATTAGAAAAAACTAGCTGGAGCCCACTGAGTACTTCCTGTCTGATGGTAATAAGCTTTGCATCATGCATATGAAATTCTCTGATCCTATCGAAGAGTGTAGATCGGATCATCACCATAGCAAGCAAACCTCTAGTTGACGTTGCTCTAAGAGTGGCACTAGATGACACTATGTCATTGAGCAATTTCCATCTTTGTAGCCGTGTCACAAGATGGGATAATTGAGTGGATGACTTCCGACTGAGTACATTAGCCACTACATTGGCTTTGCCGGGATGGTACTGAATAGAACAGTCATAGTCCTTCAAGAATTCCATCCACCTTCTCTACCTCAAATTCAATTCTTTCTGAGTAAAGAGATACTTGAGACTCTTATGATCGGTGAAAATCTCGAAGGTTTCACCATACAGATAGTGCCTCCAGATTTTCAACGCAAAAATGACCGCTACTAGTTTCAGGTCATGAGTGGGGTAGTTCTTCTCGTGATCTTTTAACTGACGGGAACCATATGCAATCACACGTTCCCACTAAATGAAGCATCGCTGAAGATAATAAAACCACCACTGCTTGATGGTAGTGCTAACACGGGTGCGGAGGTGAGTCTCTGTTTTAACTCCTGAAAACCCTGTTCACATGCCTAAGTCCACTCGAATTTGACATTCTTTCGAGTGAGCTGGGTGAGTGGTCTAGCAAGCCATAAAAACCCTTTAACAAAACGTCAGTAATATCCTGCGAGACCTAGAAAGCTTCGGATCTCAATTACTGTTTGTGGCTACTTCCATTGTACTACAACCTCTATCTTGGCATGATCGACGATAATATCGGCCTCAGAGATGATGTGACCCAGAAAACTGACTTGATTTAACCAGAACTCACATTTACTGAACTTGGCATATAACTGCGAATCCCTAAATATTTGTAAAGCAAGACGTAAATGATCCTCATGCTCTGCTTTCGTCTTCGAGTAGATGAGTATATTGTCGATGAAGACTACGACACATTGATCTAGAGAAGACTTGAAGACTTGGTTCATCAAATCCATAAATGTTACAGGTGCATTGGTCAACCCGAAGGGCATGACGAGAAACTCGTAGTGACATTATCGTGCCCGAAAAGCTCTTTAAAATATCTTCAGCTCCTACCTTCATCTGGTGATACCCAGATCATAAATCAATCTTTGAAAAGAATCGCACTCCTTGTAACTGATCAAAGAAATCGTTGATTCTGGGGAGCGGATACCGATTCTTGATTGTTAGCTAATTTAGTTAACAGTAATCAATACAGAAGCGCATCGAACCATTCTTCTTCTTTACGGACAACATCGGTGTGCCCCATAGAGACACACTCAGTCTAATAAAGCCTTTATCAAAAAGCTCCTGTAACTGCTCATTGAGTTCTTTCAACTCTGTTGGTGCCATTCGATACAGTGCCTTTGATACTAGCTCGGTACTTGGGGCTAATTCAATAGCGAACTCTACTTCCTTGTCAGGCGATAATCCTGACAACTCCTCAGGAAATACATCAGGGAATTCACAGGCAATCGACACATCTGAAAGTGAAAGTTTCTTCTCTTCATGATCTTTATTTTGAATAAAAGCGATATACCCTTGAGCACCATTATCAAGTAATCGTCGTACTCGGATCACTGAAATAAAGGAGAGTAGAGTGGACTGTACACCGAAAAATCTAGTTGATTTCCTTCCTTGTGGACGGAAAGTGATCATCTTCTGTCGACAATCAATACTTGCATGATGGTTGGATAACCAATCCATGCCAAGGATTACGTCAAATCCTTGCATATCAAGTAATATCAGGTCAGCGACTGCTTCATAGTCTATGTAATCTCTGATTACGACTATGATTACTCAACATACCATGTCGGTAGTGACAGCTTGTCCAATCGAAATCGACACATCCAAAATAAAGTCAAGAGGTTTTGGAGTAACTCCCAACTTCCCCAAATGTTAAGCAAACTAGGGTGTGACGAATGAGTGTGTAGATCCAAGATCTACCAACGCTTGTGTCTCACAACACAAGTAGGCATCCACTGGATACAATTACAAGGCACCTAATGGGCATATATACTAGTGTTAGTTAAATTATTTCTATGTAACATAATCGATATGTAGTAATTCTAAAATTGATAAAAATAAAAACAATGTCCTAGATGCATATTGAGATAAAATCTGACAACAGATGTACCATTGTCGTAAAAAATTTCAAGAACATATAATGAGATAATGTCAAGAACTTAGACCTACATAAGTCATTCACATATCTTGAATCACATCGTTGCTTGTTTAGGCGCCTTGGGCCGACACAACATAAGCTCGGCCTGGAATTGTAGGCCGCACCGATCATAAGATTGGCCTACCCTTTGCTGCTGTTCCTCCCATTTCTGGGCAATCTTTGATCCGGTGTCCCATCTTTCCACAATGAAAGCACGCACAAGACGCTTTACGATATCCGTCTGTCTTGTGTGCCTTCCCACACTTTCCACAAATCTTAGCTGAAGCTATCGACGAAGCCTTATAGGATCCCGTGCGGGACACTGCTGGTCGTCCTCGTGAAATGCCAGGTGTACTTCTGGCTGGAGTATGAACGAGCTGGTTCTGAACACGTGGAATCCTTGGTGGTAATGATGGTAACATCGCTGGATTGTACGGCCGTGTATAGGCTCCTGTAGTAGGTTGAAATGTTGTCTGTCCTTGGTATCGCGGTCACTTGCTGATTTGATCGGAACTAAAGGACTGAGACGAAGTTTTTCTGGTTTTATTATGCTCCTCTCACCTCTTGAGCATACTTTCCACATCTATTTCCGCTATAAGAGTTAATTTCATCACATGGGCATAGGTCATTGCTTGAAACAACAAAATTCGTTCCTTGATCAAGGGCTTCAAACCCCACTCAAACTTCTGTGTCTTCATGAACTCGGTGGCGACGAGTAAGGATGCAAATTGTGAGAGGCGAGTGAATTCTGCCTCGTATTCCCAAACATTCATCTGACCCTGTACCAAGGTCGCAAACTATACCTCCATACGGTACCTCAGGTGTCGGAAAATACTTTTCATTGAACGCCTCTGTGAACTCTGCCCAAGTCCAAGGTACTCCAGGCATTCTCGTTCTTTCTACAAATTGCCACCATGGCTCTACCTCACCCTCTAGTTTATACGCCGCCCAACTGACTTTCTCAACCTCAGTGCAGATAATTCTTTGCAGCACATTTTCAATATGTGTCAACCACTTCTCCGCCTCCATTGAGTCATGCCGACCATAGAAACTTGGTGGTCGGAGTCGTACAAACTCGGCAAATCCCTCTGGGGTTCGTCTCACAGCTAACATGGCCATGGTGTTGGCCATGGTCTCCATCAACTGCGGATTTTGTCCCGCATTCTACTCAATGTCGGGAGCAGGCCTCATCTGATGCTCATCTA
Organism: Chloranthus sessilifolius; assembly: GCA_021018995.1. Classification (NCBI taxonomy): domain Eukaryota; kingdom Viridiplantae; phylum Streptophyta; class Magnoliopsida; order Chloranthales; family Chloranthaceae; genus Chloranthus; species Chloranthus sessilifolius. The sequence goes on from CM037592.1 coordinate 97,634,576, forward strand.
CGACAAGAGGCGTAGGCTCAACAACATTCTCCATAGTCGTTCGGCTCTCCGCCATATGCACGTTCTCATCGCTTCCCAAGGTGGTGTCGTGCTCATAGCCTGCCACTGGAATCGCATCCGGCCCAGTGTGATGAGGCAACGGTGGTCTACCTCTACCTCGCCCACGTTTTGGAGGCATCTCAATCTATTATGATCAAGCAACAACTTGATTAGATAAACATAAACTCAATCTAAATCCTAACACTGAACAAACATCAGATACTTTGCCATATGTGTACGCCAGAGTTAAGTCGCCAAATGACTTAACGTCGGGAGTTTTGATACCACCTGTGACAATCCGACATTTCCCTTAATAGCATATAAGAAAGGTCGCGTCGTCGGATCACTTAACATGATCCTATCATACAAGTGTGTCGTATATTGTACAAAGTATTACAAATGCGGAAGTAATTAAATAACTCTGACATGCAATAATATGGCAAAAACTGATATTTACTCATCTAAGCAGTAAACTATCAAGATCTATAAACAATGCTAATTGATACAATGTATAGCTTTCCACCGATGACGGCCACCCGTCATCTAAACAATGGAAAAAAAACCTATACATGTAGTATAACATATCTCAGAACAAAACATCATACGTGGTTTATAACAAGTGTTTAAAAGACATCTCTCTCTCAAACCTATTTGGAAAAGAATTTTTCAATAAATTCTTCCTCCTCTTCTTCCTCCTCGTCGGGCTGGTAAGTGGGATCTCCCTCATTTTTCGGATAAAGATCTACAGCTAAGACATTTAAGTGGTAAGATGAGCTATCATCAAAGCTTAGTAGAGAAACTTACAATGCTAACTTATATGTTAAAGTACAAATTCACCTCATGATGCATACGATATAATTAAAGGTATATTATTTCTTAGCTTGTATATAATATAGCATCAATAAGTCCTTATCATGCGATTAATTTAACATGCTGACATGCTGAATAAAGATATAGAACAAAATCATGGTGTAACAAATACGAGAAATCATGCGAAACAAGGAATCATACTGAAACAATCTTAGCTTAAACAAGTTGATCAGATGTAAATATACATGTGCAGGAACAAAAGAATCAAGCTCCCGAGTTAGCGGGATCACTTGTTAAGCTCCCGAGTTAGCAAGATTACTTGGACCGAGGCAAAACAAGCTCCCGAGTTAGCGGGATCACTTGGATTCAAAATTTACACAGTCAAGCTCTCGAATTAACGGGATCACTTGGCTCAAAAACGAAGCAAAACTAGTATATGACATTACGGATAACAAGATAAGACTATCCATGGTATCAGATATGCAAAACATCATGAACTCATGGAAACTCGTATACAAGAACAACTCGCATACAAATTGAAATTAGCCACAACATGCATAAGGAGCATCATTAACAATATCTTGTTAAGTCTATGTCATTATGTATACCTACACATTAAACTGAATAAGCCTATAGTCACATATCGTATCTGATTGATATCATGATCATAGTTAAATATCTAACTTTATTATTATCATTTAATCTGATATGCATCTATGTAGGAAAAGTATCAAGTTAACTGACTTTATCATGATCATCAGCATTCATCTGTCCTACTATACCTCAAACGTGATTGGCATTTATATTTATTACATAGTACAATCATGTTCATCTTTTACCTATATGTTGAACTATAGCTCATATCAATGATATATTGACACGTACCGAACGGAAATGATCATGAGCATAGGGAGGCATCAAACTAACACTATCAGGATCATTGTTTTTATCATGAGCATATACAATTATATATTTATATTATTTTAACATGTTAATTAGAGTGAATGAGACAATAAAATACAAGTCAGCGAGGTAAATTCCCTACCTTAGCTTCCACTTTACGTATGTCATGTGCATACACACATTCACGCTACAGTCATCGTACCGAGCATGTCATGTGCACCAAGCACCTAGAAGTTAATAGACATGGACTTAGTAGTTTCAATTGGGTTACTAGACCCTATCTTCGTGCCTTACATGTTAATTCACCTCAAATGCAACACACACACACCCTACCATAAACCACAGATTCCGCAAAGCCAATACCCAGCCAGACATGGGCTTGCATGGCAAGCAGCCCAGCTTAGCACCTTGCCATGGCAACCTTGTGAGGTTGTTGCGGCAAGCCTGAGGCTATGCTTGTCGTGGTACTTCCCTATCCCTTCTTGTTTTCTGTGTCATTTTGGTTTTGTTGGCCATTTGCCCGATATATATATTTATCTATACTTATATATATTATACACTTAAAGACCTAGAATTTAGTTCTTTTATGATCCGGAGTGCACACGTTGACGATTTCGACATGATATATCCTATATGCTACTCCAACACCAAACATTGTCTATCTCTGTGCTGCCGATTCAATCTAATGGAATTGACACCATGATGAGTAGTGAAATATGATGATATTTCACCCCTAAATACCTATATTTAGCCGTCCGATGAAGGCTATCTGATGAGATTTGCTAGATTTGAAGTGTTTCAGGTAAATACAGTCCAAGTTTCTAAAACAGCCCAAGAATCCCGAAAATAATGTCAAAACACTGCTATTTTGGGTCATTGAGAACTTAGTGCGACTTGCAGCTCAATTTGGACCTTCAAGACGTCAGATTCAGGAAATTGCTAAAACATAAAAGTTGTAGAGCTCGTCGTCAGCTTTCCAACGCTTCAAGAATCACCTCAATCCGAGTTCGGTACAGAAAATTATGAGCAAAATACCGAGGCGATCTCGATGCAAAGCTAGCGGAATTCACGAAAATTACTCTTAGATGTCAATCGAGAGAGGTATTAGAGGTTAGGCTATTATAAAAGGAAGCCACGAGTTTCTTAGGGGATTATTATTTTTGCAATTAGAATATTATTCATTCTTTCTTTTAGTTTTTAGGGCTCTTCACTTTGGGGAATATTTTCTTCATCTTTTCAAGTCTTCTTCTCTCCTTCTTCTAGGGTTTATTCAGGTAGATTGTACTAGGATTTGCATTATTTTTCTCTAGAAATTCATAGATTGTATTTAGGAAAAACAATTGCAAATATCTTTTGGAAGAAATAAAAGAGGAATGACTTTGAAAGAAAAGGAGATCAAACACCAAAGATGAGCGCTAAATCAAGAGATCGGGAAGATGCGATCCCCGGATAAGTACCCATGTTTATGATTAATACCGCACTATTATTGTTATCATGGAATCGTTTTGCTCAAAGTTTGTGTGATTGAAAATATTTTAAATGCTTTTGTTATGACCGTTGATTGCGTATCAGATTCGTAATCGCTAGATCCTGGACCCGCAGTCGATCTAAAAGCGATTATGTCTTGATTGTCGTGATCTAAATATCATGAGATACGCTTATGCTTTTTACATGACTCATACCGCAATGTTAGGTGAGTCATTGTTTTTAGATAGGGTATGCTTGATTGATGATCATATTTTATTTCAAGTCATTTTCTAGATGAATGATGGTGTGAATGATGATTTAATGAAACTGGTTTTAATGATAGAAAAGTACGAATCCTGGGGTAGCATATTCCTTGATCTCATTTTAATATTGTTCGTAGATTTATCAAGAATTAATTGTTTAGATTAATTTATTTTTCGCATTTAGGAAAAGTGCGTTAAGTTTTTGGTAAAATTGAATCCTTTGGTACTTCCTTAGGGATGTTTTTAAAATCTCTAAAGAATTAATTAAAATTCGCTTCCGTGGGTTCGACACTCGTCTTGCCATACCGCAATAGATCTTGCACTTGCAAGGTTACATTCTAAATCGATCAAGTTTTTTACGCCAGAAATCGGTGAAATTTTGATTAATTAGGATAGGATTTTTTACATTTTGAGTGTTTAAAAAAATAAAAATAAAAAAATAATAATTATTAAAATTTATTTCCTTATTTTTCTCTTTGATAAGATTTTGTGAGTCTTTTTGGAAGTTTAGATTTTTAGTGATACCTTCCTTAGAAATTTAGGAAGTAGAGATTTTTGGACTTCTTATTTTAGATTTGGTAGGACTCTTTTCCTTATTTTCCTCTTTTAGATATTTTTAGGATTTTCTAAATTTAGTCATTAACTTTTGTGGGACTTTTGTTTTAGGATTTTTAGGAATCTTTCATTCTTCTCCTTATTTTTTTCTTTTAGGAAAGATTTTATAGGATTTTCAATTTTAATTTTTAATTTTCGAATTTAATAAAAAAAAAAAAATTAAAATTAAAAAAAATTTAAAATTTAATTCGAATTTAAAAAAAAAAAAAAAAAACAAAAAAATTTAAATTTAAATTCGTATTTTAATTTTTATTTGAATTTAAAAAAAAAAAAAAAAAAAAAAAAAAAAAAAAAAAAATTTAATTAATTAATTAATTAATTTAAATTTTAATTTTAATTTTAATTTGAATAAAAAAAAATTAATTTAAATTTGAATTTTAATTAAAAAAAAAAAAAAAAAAAAAGAAGAAATCTTTCCTCGATATTGGCTCATCGCTTATCATCTTTGTTTAAATCGTTTGAAGCAATTTTGTGGGTTTGTTGTGGATTCTTCAACCTGCTTTGTGAGTGTTGGTGTATGAGCTTTACTCGCTCTCATCACCCACATCTGCCACTGCTTAATCTTGAGATCGAAAGAGCTTGTAGAGAGAATCAAGAGTCCAGAGGAATCAATATCAACAAACCGAGACCATGGACCAAAGGCAAGAGAGAGATGAATAACAACAATGGGAATGTCAATAATGGAAATAATAGGAACAATAATTTTGATGAGGGCCTAGAACACGAGTATTATAACGATCCCGGTTTTTACGAGGATCGAGAATGTATTATGCATGCTCCCATTCCAGTGGAACCACTATGAATTCAAATCGAATGATTCAAATGCTACCAATTTTCCATGGGTTAGCAAATGAAAATCCGCATACGTTCACTTAAATGAATTCACGGGTATGCAAAATGTTCGAGTCCACAATGTCACCGATGAGATAGCGAAGCTCACTCTTTCCGTTCTCTTTAAGAGATATAAAAACATGGTTCTATTCCTTAGAACCACAATCTATTCGAGTTAAGGCGTAGCGTCGCCAGTTCTTAAAAATATTTTCCCATGACTAAGGCCATTGAATTGGAAGATCCAGCTTCTTTTCCCAACAACTCATGTAAACATTCCATGAATGTTGGGAACGCTTTTAAGGAATTGATCGAAGTTGCCCAAATCATCAAGTTCCAAGGTGGCAACAAGTCCAAAGTTTTACAATGGGTGATTCACGAAGAGAGACGCATGGTTGATGCATCTTGTGGTGGATCTTGTGCCACGAAAGAAGTCGACGAATTGTGGGCATTGTTTGAAAAGTTATATCAAACTTCGATACAAAGTGAGACACTGGGCAACCAACTTGAACTGGCACCTAAATCTCATGTGTTGACAAAAGGCCGGATTGTCGATGTCAACAATAATGCCTCGATCTCTCAACAAAGTTTGACATGTCATTCAAACAGATGAACATGTTGTTATCTACCAAGCAAGCTAAAGCTCCTCACCCCACAGGTGTTCAATTTGTGACCACCAGGTCATATGGCTAATGAGTGCCCTACTACCTTGTCATTCTTCCCGATGAACCTAATCCTCAAGAGCGGTAAATGTGACTCAATCTTATCACGTGGTAGAAACATGTACTCCAATACCTACAATCCGAATGGAAAAATCACCCCAACTTAGGATGGGGTGAATCGAATAAGCTGCCGTAAACCAAAGAACATAGAGCCAACACAATGGGTGGACAACAACCTTTTCAACCAAATTTTCAACACAATTTTCACACAATGAAATTTCCAAGAATTCTAATTTCCAACAGAATTCCAATTTCCAATGAATGCTCAGATTATCATCCAAATTCGACTACCGAAAAATCGTAATTTCAATCGAATCTTAATCAATCTCATGCCGATTTGAAAGATTCTGATCCGAAGAAAAGCTTATCGAAGCATGCAATCTTTTCGGCAGATGATAATGGACCAAGTCACCAATTGGCCAATCAACCGAGTCCGAGTAGGCTCACCAACCCATCAATAATCCTCGAGGCCAAGCACCATCTCAAGCAGACCATCGAATAGTCAACAGCTGAAAGTCACATTACGGCTGAGAAGTGACGAGAGGTTCATAATCAAGTGGAAATGCTCAGAGAAGTGATGAAGAAAGAGAAGCAATAGAGGAAAAGAATCGAGAAAAGAAAGGAGAAAGGAAAAGGAAAGAGAAAGAAAGAGACAAAGAGCGAGAGATAAGAAAAGTGCAAGAGCAAGGAAGAGAGAAAGGAAAAGAAAAAGTAATAGAGGAAGAGTTTCCTTCAACCGTCCAACAAGGACGTGAAAAGAATCGGAAATGGAATCACCTTATGTCCCAAAGGCACCATTCCTCAATGCCTAACTCCTCCATCTAGAATGGGAAAGGACCACAAAAATGGAAGAAATTTTGAAACATTCAAGCAAGTAAAGATAAATCTTCCATTACTTGAAACAATCAAACAAGTCCCCGAAATACGCCAAGTTTTCAAAGATTTGTGCACTCGGAAGAGAAAGGCACGACTCACGTTTCAAAGAAAGTGTTCCTAACAAATCAAGTCGATTCGATATTGCGATTGAAACCCCACGAAACCGAAAGACCCCAGAGTCCCAACTGTTCCATGTGTCATTGGTGGGCAACCAATTGGAAAAGGCGTTATTGGATTTGGGAGCAAGTGTTAATCGATCCCATACTCAATGTCTGAGAAACTTCGGATTGGGTGAATTGAAACCCACGACGGTCACACTCAACCGCGATAGATCGTAAAGAAGAAGGGTGTTATCGAGGATGTTTTGGTTGGAATAGACAAGTTTGTCTTTCCAGGACTTCGTTGTCTTAGACATGGAACCACCGAAATCAATCAATCAAGTCCCAATTATTCTTGGACGTCCGCTTTCGCCACGCCAACGCTTGCATTAATTGTCGACAGAGTCATGGACGCTTTCTTTTGGAAACATGAAAGTCAGCTTAACATATTCCATGCGATGAACCATTTCCCTAATGAGGATGAGGTCGAATGTTTTTACATCGATCGGATGGACGAAGTGGTGGATGAAGCATTACCATCAATGCTCACCAAAGAGGAATTTGAAAGCGCTTTGTTAGCCATCTATGAGGACAAAGGGCTTGAAAGGAAGCGATCAAGAGAAAAGTCAAATTCATCATGTCAAGATGATAACTTATGTGAAGTTGTGACTAAGGTAGAACCACTACCCATCGAGGTAAAGGATGTCACTCCATCAATTGAGCACCACCAACCGTGGAATTGAAACAATTGCCTAAGTCCCTCAAATATGCTTTTACGGGACCTCGAGAAACACTTCCAAAGGATAATTTCATCCACATTATCGGAAGAACAAGAGAATGATTTGTTGAAGGTGCTTTGAAAGAGCACAAGGAGGCCATCGGATGGACCTTAGTGATCTCAAGGGATTGACCCATCGGATGTATGCATAAAATACATCCGGAGGATGAGAGTAAACCATCGAGGGAACCACAGAGGCGACTTAATCCGAACATGCAAGAAGTCGCTTTAAAGGAAATCATTAAACTCCTCGATCTTTGGAATCATCTATCCGATCTCCGATAGTGAATGGGTTAGTCCAAAGACAAATCGTTAAAAGTCCGAATTACGTGAAAGAAACTACGGAGGGAGAATTGGTGCCCACTGTGAAACTCTTTGGATGGCGTGTGTGCATTGATTATCGAAAATTGAACACGACCACCGAAAGATCATTTTCCCTTCCGCTCATTGATCAAATTCTTGAGAAGTTAGGGCAAGAGTTTTATTGCTTTCTTGATGGTTATTGGATACAATCAAGTGCCCGTTTTCGGTGATCGAAGAAGCATTCACGTGTCCATATGGTACGTTTGCATATCGAAGGATGCCATTCGCTTATGTAATGCTCCGCCACGTTTCAACGATGTATGTTGGCCATATTCTCGGACATGATCGACAAATTCATCAAGTCTTCATGGACGACTTCTCGGTTTTGGAAAAACATTTAATTCTTGTTTGAATCATCTTTCACGGTGTTGCAACGTTGTATTCCAAACTTGTTCTCGGTGGGAAAAGAGCCATTTTATGGTTCAACAAGGAATTGTGTTAGCATATTGTTTCAACGAAAGGAATTGAAGTTGATAAGGCGAAGGTCGACTTAATTGCAAATTTACCACCTCCTAAAAGTGTTCGACAAATTCGATCATTTTTGGGGCATTTTATATTTTATAGAAGATTCATTAAGGATTTTAGCAAGGTGGCTAAACCATTGTGCACTTTGCTTGGCAAAGATCCTCCCTTTGATTTTGATGAGGATTGCATAAACCCATTCCTAAAACTGCCTGACCTCTTATCAAATGCACCAATAATCCCACCACCGGCTTATTCTTTAGCATTCGAACTCATCTGTGATGCATCCGATTATGCGATCGAGTCATCTTAGGGCAAAGGGTGAATAAATTACCTCACGTAATTTATTATGCTAGCAAGACATTAATTGATGCCCAATCAATTACACCACCACCGAGAAGGAATTATTAGGCATGGTGTATGCTCGACAAATTCCGTTCTATTTGCTTGGATCGAAAATAGTGGTCTTTTCGACCACTCGCTTTGAAATATCTTTTAGCAAAGAAGGATGCGAAAACCAAGGCGATCCGTTGGATCCCGCTTCTCGTGAATTCAACTTTGAGATTAAAGATAAAAGGGGTTGAGAACGTTGTGGTCGATCATCAGAATTTCAGAATTAAAGAATCATCTATACCGAGACCATCCGTGACACATTTTGGATGAACATTTGATGGCAATTGATGTAGTGCAAAAGTTCCTGGTTTGCTAACATCGTGAATTATCGTCATCGCGTAATTCCACCGAGTGGGGTAAGAATGATAAGAATCTCTTTTCTCCCAAATAAAATACTATTTAGGATGAACCATATTTGTTTAAATTCGCTTCGGATCGGATCATTAGGAGATGCGTGCGGAAGACGAGCAACTAAGCGTCTAAATTTTTGCCATCTTTGAGCTGTGGAGGCCATTTGAGGACGAAGACCGCATGAAAATCCTTCAAAGCGGATTCTCTTCGCCCTCAATCTTCGTGACGCTCAATCGCAAGGAATGCCAACGGTGTCAATACTTGGCAATATTTCCTGACGAAATATGATGCCCCTTAATCCAATTACGATTGTTGAAATTTTTGATGTTTGGGGATTGACTTTATGGGTCCTTTTCCACCATCCTTTGGGTATTCATATATTCGGTGGTCATGACTATGTCTCCAAATGGATTGAAGCTGGCAACCCGATCAAATGATCACAAGGTTGTGGTCAAATTTACGAGAGAACATGTGTTTAACCGATTCGGGATCCCAAGAGCAATCATCGTGATGGCGGTTCGCATTTTGCAATAGCCATTTTGCCACTTTAATGAAGAAATGCACGTCACTCACAAAGTTCTGCACCATCCATGACTAGTGGTTAGGGTGGAAGTGTCTAACCGGAAATCAAGCGAATTCTAGAAAAGGCGGTCGACCGGATAGAAGAGATTGGTCAAACCGCTATCGATGCTTTGTGGGCCTATCGTCTCGCATTCAAGACACCGATCGAATGTCTCCCTTGAAATTGTCTACGGAAGGCATGTCATCTTCTGTCGAATTGGAGCATAAGGCATTACAGGCGATCAAAGCGATTTAATTTCGATATGCAAGCGGCGAGGTCGAATCGAAGGTTCTGATTGAGTGAATTAGAAGAGTTACGCTTCGATGCGTATGAAAATTCAAAGATGTACAAGGAAAGGTACAAAAAGTTGCGATCAATTAATTTCTGGAAGGAGTTTCATGTTGGCCAAAAGTTTGGTTATTCAATTCCCGACTTAAGCTTCATCTTGGGAAATTGAAATCTAGATGGGAAGGCCGTTTGAGTTGTTTCCATTAGTGAGCAGTCGATTGAAATTCAAAGCCTTGAGGACAATCGAGTTTTCAAAGTGAATGGGCAAAGACTCAAACCAATGTTTGAGCCGATGACCCGATTTAAGATTGAAGCGATGCACCTTAGTGATCGATTCTTGATCAATGAAGAGGTCGGTAGCCGACATAAACTCGGCGCTTCACAGGAAGCAACCCGATTAATTTAGGAGTTGGACACGTTTAGTTTAGGATTTAGGATTTATTTCTTTTCGTATGTTTAGTTCTAGAATATTAGTTTTAGTTTAGTTTAGGTTATTTTTAATTTCCAAATTAGTGTAGCCACATTACCTTCAATCTATTTTTGGTCATGTTCTAATTTGATGCCCATATTCTCGACCGATCTTTGTGTTGAGGTACTTTTCAATGTGTTTGGGGTACCTTACTTATTTCAAACAATGAGGACATTGTCATTTTTAGGTTTGGGGTATGTATGATTATCTATCTTTCATCACTTATTTTGATTTTCTTTGAAAAAAAAAAAAAAAAAATTTTTGGAACCATCATACATGATTTACTTTGCAATAGTTTTCAAACTTTAGTTGATGATGCATGTGAATTTAATTTTGAGAATATTGATGTTTAATATTTTGAATACTTGTATCTGGGATGATGAAGCTTAATGTGATAATTTGTGGATGACTCTGAAATTCATGCTTAGAATTTTGCACTTATACCAAGCTAAGACTTAGAAATCGATGAACTATTTTGAACGTTGAATCTTAGGTTCTTAGTGGAGACTAAACCCAGAAGCTTTAGAGCTAATTTCCGTCATTGATGAGTGAATATATAAACTGAGTTTTCTTTGAATACTAATTATTTTGCATAATCTCACATTTTATTTTGGCTTGTGATTTTGCATGATATCAAATTCATATTATTGTGTTAGAGCATCGTATATCTACTCAAGACAAATAGGCAAGGTTACCATCTTTTAAGGAAATGATTGAAGGCCATCTTTGGCTCGTTTGTGCTTAAATGCCACCTCATATAAATTTATCCTTTTAGTACCCTTTGAGCCTATAGAAAAATTTACCTTATACATTCTTTGATAAGCCACGCGTTAACCTTTAACCCTTCACAATTTAAAATTTAGCTTTACCCTTCTTATTTCTGAGAAATTAGGAACGAGGGATAAAAATGAGCGAAAAGAGAGTAAGTGGAGAGATAATGAGTTATGGTGTTTACTGAGAGTGTATGGCAAATATAAAAAGAAAAAAGGGGGAGAGAAAAAGAAAAAAAGAAAAAAAAAAAAAAAAAAAAAGGAATGAAAAATGAGGTGCTTCAAGAAAAGGAAATTCAAAAGAGAAGAAAGAATGAGAAAAGAAAAATATTGAAAAGAAAAAAAATGGTGAGAAATTAGAAAGAAAAAAAAAAAAAAAAAAAAAATCGGTTAGTTCCTTTTCCAATTTCTTAAATTTTGAATCACAATTCCCTTTCTTTCTTACCCTTACGAGCCCCATTACAACCCTACAAAAGACCTTCATGATCCGATCTCAGACGCAGAATCGCTCTTGTGGAGAGTCAATATATAATACTTATGACACTTGATATGACATGCTTAGGATATACAAGTATCTCGTTTTCTTATGAGATTTATTTTTGTTCATTGATTGGCATCGTGTTTCATTTATCATGTGAGACTTTTCATTTGCTTTGTATTGATCTCTCACATGTGTAAAAACTTACCCATCATCGGAGTGATTTTATTTTGAGAGTATACCTAAAGTGAGGATTGAGTCGAGACAATGATCCGATGGTTTTCCGTTGGACTAGTTCTCGAGATGGATGAATCTTGGTTTTGGTATGCACACACTTCACGTTAGGCATGAATGAATGAATTATCTAACAATTTGAGCATTAAATTAATTTGAATGGATACTAGCATGATTGACATGACTTTAATATTTGAGATTGATGATTCACATATCGAAAGCAATTAATGATTTTGTTTTTTTGAATAGTACATATGTTATAAAAAAAAAAAAATCATGTTTTGAAAACTAAATTTTACCGATGGTTTGAAATTTTGGAAGTTTGTGGTAACTTCACCGCAAACCCTCGAGACACAACTCCTCCACTAGGGATCACCTATGGGTTCACATGCTAAGTGCAATCGTGTTCCCTACTTAAAGTGGCATTTAAATTTAGGATGTTAGTTTGATTTGCTTTATATTTCTATCATTCTCTTTGAGGACTAGCAAGTGTAGTGTAGGGTGTGATGAGTAGTGAAATATGATGATATTTCACCCTAAATACCTATATTTAGTCCGTCCATGAAGGCTATCTCGATGAGATTTGCTAGATTTGAAGTGTTTCGTAAATACACAAGTTTCTAAAATGCCCAAGAATCCGAAAATAATGTCAAAACATCGCTATTTTGGGTCATTGAGAACTTAGTGCGACTTGCGACTCAATTTGGACCTTCAAGACGCCGATTCGTGAAATTGCTAAAACATAAAAGTTGTAGAGCCTGTGCCGTCCTTTCCAACGCTTCAAGAATCACCTCAGTAAAATTATGAGCAAAATACCGAGGCGATTCGATGCAAAGCTAGGCGGAATTCACGAAATTACTCTTAGATGTCAATCGAGAGAGGTATTAGGGTTAGGCTATTATAAAAAGGAAGCCACGAGTTTCTTGGGGGATTATTATTTTTGCAATTAGAATATTATTCATTCTTTCTTTTAGTTTTAGGCTCTTCACTTTGGGGGAATATTTTCTTCATCTTTTCAAGTCTTCTTCTCTCCTTCTTCTAGGGTTTATTCAGGTAGATTGTACTAGGATTTGCATTATTTTTCTCTCGAGAAATTCATAGATTGTATTTAGGAAAAACAATTGCAAATATCTTTTGGAAGAAATAAAAGAGGAATGACTTTGAAAGAAAAGGAGATCAAACACCAAAGATGAGCCTAAATCAAGAGATCGGGAAGATGCGATCCAGATAAGTACCCATGTTTATGATTAATACTGATCTATTATTGTTATCATGGAATCGTTTTGCTCAAAGTTTGTGTGATTGAAAATATTTTAAATGCTTTGATCAAGTCCGTAATCGCTAGATCCGGACCCGCAGTCGATCTAGGTAGAGCGATTATGTGTCGATTGTCGTGATCTAAATATCATGAGATACGCTATGCTTTTTACATGACTCATACCGCAATGTTAATGAGTCATTGTTTTTAGATAGGGTATGCTGGATTGATGATCATATTTTATTTCAAGTCATTTTTCTAGATGAATGATGGTGTGAATGATGATTTAATGAAACTGTGGGTTTTAATGATAGAAAAGGGGTACGAATCTGGGGTAGCATATTCCTTGATCTCATTTTAATATTGTTCGTAGATTTATCAGTAATTAATTGTTTAGATTAATTTATTTTTCTGCATTTAGGAAAAGTGCGTTAAGTTTTTGGTAAAATTGAATCTGCCCTTTGGTACTTCCTTAGGGATGTTTTTAAAATCTCTAAAAGAATTAATTAAAAATTCACGTTTCCCTGTGGGTTCGACACCCCTGTTCTTGCCATACTGCAATAGATCTTGTGCACTTGCAAGGGTTACATTCTAAATCGATCACACCACAGACCGATAATTTAGTATCCAATAAATCCCAATGAACTAAGGTGTTGTTCATTGTACCGTTTGGTGGACTCGAGGTTACGACGACGCCGAATTGGTATCGGGACCGCGTTCTTAAAGCATGTGCAGAGCGAGGGTCGACATTAACTCTCCGACAGTATTGGACAGTTGCTTTGCACCTTATAGTTCTAACTCAAGGTTTGCACACCTTATGGAATGGGTTTGAGATGAAATGGGTTGCAAAGCTCAGCTAACAGCAGAGTTTAAATTTTGTTTTTTCTGATTTTACTTTGGCCATTTTGTTGTGTGCTATCGAATTTATTTAAGGATGAAGCAAGAAGAAACAGTTTTTGTTGACGAGTTTATAATGATTGGTGTCTACATTGTGTGCATGAAGTCGAAAGATGACTCACGAAGTCGTGTAGTCAAGCGAATTTCAAAGTAGCTTATAAGTGCATGTGGGTTTACATCTTATGTAAACCAAGGCCAGCTCTCTTGTGGTATACACAGAAAAGCCAAAAGAGGCTTAGCTTTCCTATAAGTCACTATATATTTGGGTTAAGTGTGGAAAGTGGGGCTGGGCTGTAGTGTAAAGCTTTTACAAAAGTTTTAAAATGTTCAGCTGGGTGACTATATCTTGTGTAAGGCTAACACATAACTCATAGGTATAGTAGGAGTGTGTCTTTTTTGTAAAGCATATATATATATATATATATATATATATATATATATATATATATATAGACTATTTGGCTATTACACCTTTATCGTGTATCTAACTGAATGGATAAATTGTTTATACGCATTATAGAGGTACAACTGTTAATGGAAGACCATGTCACCTATCAAGTATATATAGAATATTGTTATTCAATGTACTTTTAAATACAATAGCTTAAGTGTATGAGTGGGTTTTACTGAACAGTTTTACTGGGTCTCTAAGGACCTCACATTAGGAATAGGTTTGGACACTAACTTAGATAGGTCCTTTGGGTCATGTGTTAGGCACTTGCCTGACTTGACCCGTGTCCATACCACAGAGTATAGTTTGAAAATAGGGCATCTGTTACAACTATTGTAGACGGTGATATGTTTACTAGATAGCACGTTATGTTGATAGCTTCGACCTAGAACTCTCTACCCAATCCCGCATTGGATAACATACATCTTATTTTTTCAAGTAGACTTTTGTTCATACGTTCTGCCACCTCATTCTGTTGCGGTTTATTCCTCACTGTAAAGTACCTAGCAATACCGTTCTCTTCACATAACTCATGAAACTGTCCATTAGTGTACTCATCACTATTATTAATTCTCAACCGCTTGACCTTCCTTCTAATCTGGTTCTCAAACAATATTTTTCACCTCTTAAAGATTTCCAACACTTCATCCTTACTATTTATCATGTAGATTCATATATACCGAGAGTAATCATCGATAAAGGAGATGAAGTCCAGTGTGCCTTTTATAGTGTGAACCGCTATGTTGAAGTTAACCCTGCATTGTTTCTTAAAGACACAATGCTCACAAAAGTCAATTTTACCATCCTTTACACTTTTCAACCAGCTCTAGTTGCTCAACTCTGTCATCCCTCTTTCTGGCATGTTCCCTAGGTGCATGTGTCATAACTGTATAGAGGACAAACTACTATCATCTAACGTAAATACTGCTGCTCCACCTGTTACTATACTCTTTAATAGAAAGTAAATGTTCCTAATCTTTTCCGCTTTCCTCACAATTAAAGATCCATTTGTCAGCTTCAAAACTCCATCTTGAGTTGTAAACTTGAGCCCATTGGAGTCTAGTGTACCAAGATATATGAAGTTCTTCTTCAGTTCCGAAATATGACGTACATCGGTCAATGCTCTCACAATCTCATCGTGCATCTTTATTCTGATACTTTCCTTTTCAACTGTTTTATAAGCTATATTGTTACACATCAAAATCGTTCACTACTCACTTCTTTATTAGACGTGAACCAATCCTTATTTGGACACATGTGATAGGAGCACCCTGAATATCCGCACATTTTGCGAGTATTTATCTGAAATCACTGACAACATGTTTCCATCATCATTCGGAGCTTGTACGGCTACACCAGCCTCATCAACGACTCCTTTTTGCTTTTTATCTTAAGCATCGTCCCTCTTTGTTTGTAACTGTAGCCAATGTCTTCTGTTGTGATCATTTTCGTGACCCTTATAGCATTCTATCGTCTTTCTGTTTTTAGATTTAGATCTAGACTTTGATATACCTTTTCAAATTTACGATTTTCTGCTCTCCCCTAACTAATAAGTCATTTGCGTGTATATCACTATCCGAACCTTTTTTTTTTATATCGTTACAAAGCAGTGTCTTCGTAACTGACTCCAATTCAATAGTATCATTTCCATAGAGCAGCGTAGTAATAAGGTACTCATATGAATCGGGGAGGGAAGACAAAAGCAATAGTGTTTTGTCTTCATCCTTACCTCTTCTCCAACATTTAATAATTCATATATTATTCTATTGAATTCATTAAGATGTTCGTTGAGAGAAGTACCTGCTTTTATGTCCAACTTGTACAGTTATTTCTTGAGATATAGACGACTCTTCAGAGATTTCATCATATAGAGATTCTCCAATTTGGCCCACAACGAGATCGTTAAGTTCTCCTGTATCACATTATCTATAATCTCCTTCACTAAACAAAGTTGAATCGTACTATACGCTTGAAGTTTCAATTTTTCCCAATCACCATCGGACATATCCGTCGGTTTACCCGAAAGGCATTTCAATGCCTTGTGCAACCCTTATTGAATCAAGATACCCCGAACTTGTACTTACCACAAATCAAAATTAATTTTTCCATCGAATTTCTCAACCTCGAATCTCTCATTTGAAATCTTTGCGGACTTCGATGCCATCTTTGATTGTAAAATAGAAACTTAATCGCTCTGATACCAATTTATTGCGCGTAAGCTCACAAACTAACCAACGATCTCACGATGAACGATTAAATAAGAATACAAAATAGAAAAAAATCAACCACAAACACATAAGAGACAATATTTACGTAATTCGGCAATATGCCTACATCCACGTGCAACGATGATCCACTATATTAATGATTATATAAAAATACAAGAACACTTAAGCCTCACCAAAACTTTCCTCAAAACCCTAGATAGGTTTTCTAAAGCTTTACAATGATATCCCTCTCTTTAAATTCGACCAAAGGTTTTTCCTTGATATAGAAGTTCTGAATCTCACTTCTAATCTAAGAGAAATTGCCCAAATAAGTAGTGTACACATAACTCAGATGTCGCGGGTCGCTCGAACGATAACTAAAGTTATTCGACCAACTAAAATAAAAAAGTTTACTCCTTTGAATAGTGCGCGGGTCGCTCGAGCATGAATTAAACTCACTCGAGCAACTTACACCCATTAGACCTCCTAAAATTTGAAGCTTGAAATCAAGTACTCAAATTTAACATGTATTCCCCAACATGTATTTTTTAGTACTCCCCATTGGAGATTCTCTTAGATCAAATGGTTCAAATTCTCTTATGGGCATTTTTTTGGCAAACAATTCACATTATGTTTAACCACGTGGCATAGAAAGTGTACTTTTGAGCGATTTATCTCTTCTTGGGAAGCCCACCTAACCTATTATATAATGCCTTTGTGTGGAAATTCTCTTCCGAAAAAAGCATTTTGAAGGGAAAAAATGTTGGTGAAAAACATATTTCAGCAAGGACGCGACCATATCTAGCTGGAAATAGTGTTGAAAGAAGTTGCCTCATGCTACAATTGAGTACCTTCGATCAGTGGTGAGGGCGGTATTTCCCTTTTTCTACGTGAATTTAAACATGTGTACCTCTATTTGCACCCATTAAATCTCATCCCAAGGAAAACCATTGATCACATTTAACCATCTAATATACTATGTAAAAATATACTTGGGATATTACTTTCTAATTTAGTACTTTTGCTATCTTCTGGTTTTTAGGCTTTGTTTGGGTTAGCTCTAATCAGAGCAGAAGCAACTCTCTATTTGATCTCTTTTAGAGTAGATAAAATCTGCTTGGGCAAGGATCAAATCGACTTGTTTTATCACTTAAAATAGCTCCCCGCCCAAGCAAATAGGGCAAGGAGCTATGTTACCAAACATGAAAGCAGTTCTTTGCTAGAGCTAGGGCTGTCGACAGGCCAGTTTCGGGCAGAGTTTTTCACTTGGCCCATTTTTTTTTCAAGAAAAATTTTGGGCTCAGGCCTGGCCCAATAGCTAACCGGGCCTAGCTCGATTTTGTCATGTGGCCCAAACCCAGCCTGATTAGCTATCCAGGCTGGGTCAGGTTCATGCTGGGTTTCTAATAAGTTTTAAGAGTTTTTTAAAGTTTTTTTTGAAGGCCTAATTTTTTCAGGCCGGGCTGAGCCTTACACTTTGCATCCCAGGCCCTTTTGTTAAATTCATAAAAAAAATAGGCCCGAACCTGGCCCATACTGGCCGTGTCCAAGCTGAAGCCCAACCCGTTGACAGCCCTAGCTGGAGGCAAAGAGCTGCTCTTTGCCCAAAAAGAGCTAACCCAAATGCAGCCTTAATTTTTGTGAAATTTCATTAATTATCCGAAATTAACAAAAACTTCGCATTTTCAACGAAATCACCAAAAGTCACCCCTTTTCGAAGACATTTGACAAAATTTTTGTAAATTTCACCAAAATTTATCACTAAGATTATCACCGACACCATGCTTAAAGCAGCACTTGTTTTTTTCATTTTCCTCCTCAACCAACGTATCAAGTATCGGCCGATACTGATACGTATCAATTTTTGGGTAAACAAATACCAATATCAGGAATACTACCCCGATACCAATATCAAGGTGATATTTGCCGATACTGATAGATGTAAAAAAGAAAAAAAAAACCTAAGTTTTAACCCTTTTTAAAAATATAGGCACCAATACCGTTACGTATCTGCTGGTACGTACCGTTCCAAGATGGACCAATACCCGGTGCCAATCCCAAGTTTGATACCTTGCTATCAACGACCACATAAATCCTCTCATGCCCTAATGTTGAAGTCATGGTATAAAAAAATCGGCCGATACCAATATGTATCGATATTTTAACAACCCGATACGTATCAGTCCTGCAACTCGTTATCAGTCAATACAAGCGCGTATCAGCCGATACATATTAGCTTGTGCTGAGACTTCAAATTTTTCTTTTGAAAAAAGGGGCCAATACGTATTGGTATCGATCGATTCCTATCAGTCTTCCAAGGACCAATTTTGTTACTGTGGTTGAAGTTACAATGTAATGTATTTGTAACCGGAAGATCTCTCAAATTGTGACATCTATAGACATTTTGGAATCCCAAGCTTGCTCTCAACAGCCACGTAAATCCTCTTGTGCTCTAATGTTGAAGTCATGGTATAGAAAATCGGCCAATACCGATACATATCACTATTTCAATAAACCGATACATATCGACCTTATAACTCAGTATCAATCAATACGAGCCTATATTGGCCGATACATAATGGCTTGAGCTGAGACTATAATTTTTGTTTTTTGACCCGATCCCTGTCAATCTTCCAAGGACCAATATCGGATAAAATTTACAGCGAAAACTTAGTTGAAAATTTTTCTACCTGGAGCGGGTAACTACCCGAGTTTCCCATGCTTGGCTTCTTTGAATCCGCTGATCCGTATTCTATTCAGTTATATCTTTTCACATAATAAATCACCGCAGGCCTACCATCCAAGATCAAAATATCCGATTTCGTTTCATTGGAAAATTTATATTGCGGCCGAAATCTTGCATTATCTTCCCACACTAAAGAAAACTGAAATTTTCAGTTTTCGTTTTTGGTCGAAATTTTGAACCATGCTACCTTCAAATGGTCTGATGATGATGATGATGGCATGTGTCACATCAAAAATATATATATATATAGACCATTGTTTCAATTCACTTTTTTCATATGGGAGCTTCATGGAGTATTTGACCGTCTGATACTCTGATTGCACGCCCATGATATAAAGATTTAATTATTGAAAGGGAGGGATGAAAACTGATCTCCATCGGAATAAAACAATCAATTAATTTTGTGACCTTCGATGGGAGGATTAGGATGGGTGCGTTAGAATTAAGAATCAAATTTTGGATTTCATTTCGGACGAAAATTTAAATTTCGGCCAAAATTTAGGCCGATAATTACAATCCCATACAAAAATATGACCGAAATTTTCATCCTCCTTGGAATCAATATCAAACTGTTCGATGACATGCTACTGATATTTAGATCAGTGGTGTGGAAGATTAGGATGAAAGTAAAGTTAAGTTTGAACAAATATTTAGTGAGAAAAGAAAAAAAATTATTTATGAAAATGCATAACTTTTCACTTCATATTGCACTAATTAAAGATTATTATTATTTTTTTTAACTAATCATAACCAAAAGTAATATATTAATCAATAAATATTTTAATAAAATTCTATTATGCTACAAATTAATATTATAATAATAATTATTTATTATCAAGTTACACAAGTCAGAGTTTGAAAAGTTAAACTCAACTAAAAAGTCAAATTTTAACCAAACTTAAAATTTTAATCAATGAAAAAGTACAAAGCTAAATAACAAAGTTGTAAATGTCAATATCTACTATGAGGTTACACGTTGAAAAGAAATTAAATCAAAATTACAACTTTGATTAAAAATTTTTTGCAAAATACCAACATGTTACAAAAGTCCAACTGCAAATTAACATAACAATATTTATATCTATCGTTAGGTTATACTAATCAAAATTTGACCAAATATCCACTTTTAATAAAAGTCAAACTTCAACCAAACATAAAATTTTGATCAATAAATATTTTTTAGACTAAAGTATAGAGTTAAATAATAAATGCTAGTATGTACTCTAAGGTTACATGTTAAGAGAAAATTAACGTTTTTTTTAAAGTGAATTTTGACCGATAAAAAATTTAACTATGTATCGCTAAGCTACAAATTAACATAACATAACATAAGAGTAATCATATCCATCACTAGTTTACACTAATCAAAATTTGACAAATTATCAACTTTTAAAAATATCAAACTTTGACCAAATGTTAAAATAAATAAAATTTGATAATATACTACAAAGTAATAAATTAACAAAATGATAACCTCAATGAGATACAAAAGTTCAAAAAGATCAAATTTGGACCAAATATTAAAGTCTAATGATTAGATATACTTCTCAAATTTTGAATATAGTCAACTTTGACTAATAAAAATGAGGCAATATATTTTAAATTTACAAATTAAACAATAATAGATATTCTTAATTACAATATTCCATTAATTAAAATTTATAACTTATTATAAAAAAATTGAACTTTAATAAAAAGTCAAACTTTGACCAACAAAGAATTACAGTGATACGTTGTATATTTATATACTGGTAGAACGGGTTTCGAGTTTGACAAAAAATATTTTCTGTAAAAGAACTATTGACTAATAAAAATTGAGAATTTAATATCACATTATCGATGAACACGACAGTATACACTTTTCGTTATCAAATTATATATGAGCCAAAATTTAATAAAACATAAAATTATAATTAAAAGTAAAAGTTTAACCATAAAATCAACCTTTGACCCCTAAAAGTTTGGTAATATATTACTTACAAATTATCATCATATTTCAATAGTCAAAGTTGGATTAAAAAAATTCAAATTCTAATCAAAGTCAAATATTAGCCTAAAATTGTATATTGTAAATAATATAAAAGTGTTGGTATGTTGGTTATAAAAATGAGGATTACTTTTAAAAAGTAAAAAAAATAATATTTTTGTTATTGTTTAATAGCTATGTAAGGGAACGAAAATGAAATTAAGTAAGCCCCGCATGAAAATTGAATTTCCAAAAAGTCATTTTAGGGGGAAATCATTTCAACCTCTTAAATAACTAAAATTGAGTTTTCCACTAACAAAATAATAATTTTATGTCATTTCAAATCTAAAGTTATTTATAAAAAACCTAAAAGCCAAAAAAAAATATCTTGACTTTTATCAAAGTTTGAAGTTTAATCAAACTTTAATCAAACTTTTTAATCAAACTTTGACTATTGAAACTTGATAATAAGTTATATGTTAGCAATAAATTACCAAATTTTTAAGAGTCAATGGATGACTTCAAGGTCAAAGTTTGACTTTTAATTATAATTTTATTTTTTATTAAACTTTGACTCTTATAATTCGATAAAAAAAAATGATATTGTTATGCTAATCTATAATGTGATACTAGATTCTCAATTTTATTAGTTAATAGTTCGACCTTTAATCAAACTTTAACTATTGATCAAACTTCGACCTTTACAAAAAATTTATTTAGTCAAACTCAAAACCTCCTTATAGATAGAGTCCAATACTACATAAATTTATATCATATTAGTACAATTTTTCCTTGGTTAAAAATTTAATTTTCTATAAATAAAAAAAAGATACAAATTCTAAATAGTGAAATATTATAATTAAAAATATTTATCATTATTTTAATTTACATTATCTTATTTTTATTGATCAAAGACTTTTATCAAATTTTGACTAATCAAAATTTGAGAAGTGTAACTTAAGAGTAGATAATGATTATTATCTATTGTTATTTGTATTTTGGTAATGTAAAATTTTATTAGGCAAAGTTTGATATTTGAAGATACAAAATTTGATTGTTTCAAACTTTTTTAGGATCCAATGAGGTCATTATTTTATTAATTTATTACTTTGCAGTACATTATCAATTTTATTTTACTGTTTTGACATTCGATCACAGTTTGACTTTTTAAAAGTTGATATTTGATCAAATTTTTTACTAATGTAATATCACATATCCTGTTATGCTAATTTATAGCTTTACAGTACATTACAAAATCTTCTATCGGTCAAAGTTTTAACTTTTTTAAAAATTTGAATTTTCTTTCAACATGTAACATTATATTACATACTAATACATGTAATATTATATTACATACTAATATTTACCATATAACTTTATACTTAGGTCTTAAGAAATTTTATTGACCAAGTTTTGCGCTTAATTAAAGTTTAACTTTTATTAAAAGTATATATTTAATCAAATTTTGACTAAATGTATATGAATATACTGTTATGTTAATTTGCAATTGAACTTTTGTAACTTATTGGTACATTGCAAAATTCTCTTTATCAAAATTAAAATTTTAGTCTAAATTAAACTTTTATAAAAATTAAAATTTTAATTTTGTTTTAATACGTAACCTTACAATAAATACTAACATTTACAACTTTATTATTTAATTTTACACTTTCTTATTGATCAAAATTTTAAGTTTGATCAAAGTTTGACTTTTTACTTGAGTTTGACATTTCAAACTCTAACTTATGTACCTTGATAATAAATAGTGTTTACTATGGTGTTAAATTTTACTATAATATTAATTTATAATATAATAAAATATCATTAAAAAAATTATTAGTTAATATTTGCCTTTAATTATGATTTTGATAAAAGAAAGTCAATCTATAACTAGTGCAACACAAAATGTTAAGTTAGATATTTTCCTAAATAATTTTTTTTCATCTTTTCTTACTAAGCATTTGTTCAAACTAACTTTTACTTTCATAAAAGTCAAAAATATATGATCCAATAATAGTCATCTCTCAAACACATTAATCAAACAATGGAAAATTCATTCTTAGAGGAAATCAATTAGGTAATTGATTTCATTTCCTCTTTGTTGTTTCCTTGGTATCAAGCAATTTAGATTTGAAATGACAAAAAAATTATTATAAACTCAATTTCAGCCACTTAAAAGGTTGAAATTGTCCTCTTAAAAAGACTTGCTGTATGAAAATTCAATATTCATGTCAAGGCCCACTTAATTTCATTTCCATCTTCTTACATAGCTAAGAAACAACAACAATTGAAAACTAAATTTCATTTCCACCTATGTACTTTTCATGTTATCAAAGAGGGCCTAAGCTATCAAACAACAATTTTGATGGGAGAATTTGATAGTGTGTAAACACTAACATAATCAATTGTAGGTATTCTTTTCCGATAGATGTCAAGTAAACGGATCATACGGTTCCAATCCCTTGCTCAGTAGAAGCTTTTGGATAAGACTTGGGGCTACCAACCTTAACAACCACAACTCGCAGGTCAAACTTTCAATTGATGACCCAATTAATAGCTAGGGTCATTTAACATGATAACACTAGCTTCAAGGGTGCAAATAAAATAGGTTCAGAATCATGAGCTTTGTGCAAGAAGCCTGCTCATCTTTAGATATGAGTGAAAACCTTGCTTCAATCGTATAAACTTCTAATAACTACTTATTAAAATATGAAATACCAACAATACCTTTACTTATTAATTTAGCAATTAACAACTCATTTTTTACACAATAAATTTTAATAATAACACAAACCTTTACCAAGTGATTGAAAAACACTTGATCATTCAATTTCTCGCTAATGAAAGACACTCGAGGATCAAAATTTTGGACAGGAATTTAAGTCCAAATTATTGTTTCGGTGGAAACCAAAACCAATAATTTTGGTCAAAATTTCGGTCATTTCGGCCTAAATTTTGATCCTCGAAGACACTACTCAAAGTCTATTCATTTGAATGACCAATTAACTGCACAATCAAATAGTTATTTCCTTTGTCAAACAACGATTAGAGAAAAGAAAGGAAAAAAAAAAAACTAGTGTGGTCAATCAGTCGGACAACGAAGTCAATTGCGTTGATATATATATATATATATATATATATATAATTGTACACGCCATGATAGATGCATAATACTTTAGTTTTTTCAAAGCATCATATTTTTAGAAGTATCATGCCATAATACATTGTATTTTGATAGCCTTAGAAGTGAACTTGCAAGATTGATCGATAGCATAGTTGGTAACCTCCCCCTCTTTTTGAGGGATGAAGTGGGTTCTATACTCCACGTTTGCTTCCTCCCTCTGTATAAAAAAAAATATAGTGATTTGTTGTGTGAGATTTATTCCCTAAAGTTAATATGAAAAGCGGAAAGTTACATATTAGAGAGAGAGAGAGAGCAGGCAATGGGGAAAAATCCCACACAACAATCACTCACCTTTGTTAATACAAAGGGAGAAAACAAACATTCAGTATAAAACCCACGACTCACAAGTATACCAATTGAATTAATGCTTATCTTTGGTTTTATTTTATTTTGTATTCTTTTTATATTAAGCCATCAAATAGACAACCCTTTGAGCATGGATTGATTGATTGATCATTGACCTTGCTATTCTCTACTTGACCCCACATCATTTAATTTAAAATCATTTGTCGCGATTAACCGTGATTAACTGTTTGACGAAACAAATTGATCATTTGATTGAGTTAAATGGTGAGTAATGTCTTGAACAGCAAGGTTAAGGTTAAACGTTTTCAACTGTTCCCTAAGTGCATTTGTAATATTGTAAAAATTATTTATGCAAAAGTAAGACATTAATTTCTAAGAAATAGATAAGGGTATTATGAGTATTTCATATACTTACAAAGTAGTTGTTAATACTTTAAACAATTTGAGATATCGATACATTAATACGTATCGGCCGATTCATATCAGTCCTCTAAGGACTGATACCGATTTTGTTACCTTGCTTCCAACCTTAATGGGTCACCAAATACAAAATCTTGATTTTTATACCCAACTCCATTCCCTATTATGAGAATAGACGAATAAATTCATTCCAATTAAAAAGTTTGGATATAGAGATGCTCATCAACCTTATACAACGACACCATTTTCAATTACATGGGGCGATCATATGGACGTATTCAGCCTAAAGATTACATCAAAAAACTATTTCTACCATGTGATTAAGAGGCTACAAGCATTAGAAATGAATGGCAATCAAATTTGACCACTCAAATAGATGTCATTTATTTTATAACACTTTTAGGCTCTTAATCACATGGTGCAAATAGTGTTTGTATACAATCTTAAAATGAATCAAATCTAGATGATCGCCCCAGCAAGACATGATACACCTCATGCTTAACCTCCCCCTCCAGAATTTAAGCAGTGTTGAAGTGAGCATTCAACATTACTTAATACAAAAAAACTCATTTTTTAACTATATAGTATCATAATAAATTGGATAAATAAAGGGGGAACTAAGGATAACAAACATTGGCTTGGCCAATCCGTATGCCAATAGAGCCTTAGATATGAGGAAAGTTAAACAGTTTTTTTACGAAAGTATTTATTTTTAGATTGTAAAATAAGATATTTTGATAACTACAGATTTGGAAACAATGCTCAATAGGTAAGTGTATAAGATTGAGATAAAACATTTTCATCATGCATGGCAAAGCAATCAACACCTTTAAAATAATACCTAAATCCATTTCTAGACTTAGCATGGTAGTTGTTTCTTTTGAAAGTATTCCATATGATGGAAATACTTTTTATCCCCCATCCTTTTCAACATAAAACTTTTGATAATGGTCTCCATAATCCAAAGACACCACTTTGAATGCTTGATTACAATATTATAAAGTAGATACTTTATAACTATAGATTTGATAATCATGCACAAGAGATATATGGATAAGATAGAGGTGATATATCATTTCCATCATAGATTTCAAAGCAATCAACACCTTCAAAATAAATAACTAAAACCATTTCAAAACTTCATATGGTAGCCAATTATTTTCGAAAGTATTTAATCACTTTGACTCCTATGATACAAATACTTTTTATATCCTCAATCTTTTCCAAAGGTAATTTCGATAAACACACTATATAAAATAAGACCATTATTGGCCGCCAAAAGCTAATAGTCTTAATAGCTTTTTGGTTAATAGCAAAGTTTTTTACCGCCAAAAACTGTCGCTAATATCCTTTTTTGTAGTGATACCTTCACATACGTACCCCGACATGTGACAAAAGGACGTAAATGAAGGGCTTTTAAAGATATGCTCTTCTCTTCTCACTCCCACTGATATCGAGCTAAAAATTTCTCCCACTTTGGATTTAAAATTTATTAGTATAATATCAGTGAAACAAAGACAAAGGGGGTTATCCATAAAATTTGACTTCTACATTTGTGGTGAGTAGATATCTGTCATTTAAATTAAATAGATACCACCAATGATTTGACTAGATAGTACCCACTATCTACAACTCACACAAGAAGTAACTATGACTACACAAATCAAGGTTTCACTCTACTGAAATCATTGCTTATGGCTACAATTTTGCACATCTTTCATGACAAGAGGTTTTTATGCTTTTAAAAAAGATATAAGCATTATAGTATAATCATCAAATACACATATATTTTCATTACACCTAATCTCACCACAAATATAAATGAATGCGCACTTTAGAAAATCATCCCTCTTTTTTAAATGTTTTAGCCTATTATACTAAAATAAAACGTTTTAGAAAAAAAAGTTTTCACGATTTTTTAAAATTTAGAGATCCGTGCGATGTAAAATACCCTATTATTAAATTACTACTTTATCGTTCTTCTCCACAAAACCTTCAAAACTGTTGAAAATTCTTTTCCGGTGAGCTCGATCTCCGGTGCCCATTTTCTTCTAAAAATTGCAAGCAAATCCCCTGAAGCTCGATCCTCTCCACTAGATCTCTAGGTTCGTCGACGATACGGATTCGATCTCCTGTGATTATTGAACTCGTAATCATCAAAAAATCGCCATCCATTGTCGGAAACCCAAGACTCTTGTGTCAGATTCGGGTACAAGCTATTGCTCCTCAGCTAACCAATCGCAATCGTTGAACCAAAGTATCCAATGGAATCGATTTTTTCTTCTACTAATCTGATTTTTTCAAATTTCAATCTACAATCAATCGTCCAATTCTTCTATTACGTTTGCGGTTTTAAAGAGATTACTATAGATTGTGGGTTTATCTTCATGGTTCATCACAACAAATGGAGGGTTTTCAAGATATTACAACAAATCTTTATATTGGAATGTTTTAATCACATGGGTAGTAAAAAAGATTAGTCTCATACCATTATAAAGTTTTGTTTCCAATTCATCAAAGTCTTCCCTACAAGGGAGACCTACTAGGGTTCTTGCAGGTTGTCTTTAACCCCCCTCAACTGGAGGATATTCTATTCTAGATGGGGTTTTCCCATTTTCAGAGAATTGTCATGTTCCAATCAAACAAAAGTTCCTGCTCTTTTACTTTATTTTATTTTTCTTCGGATTAATTATTTCAACCTCTCATCTGGAGGCTTCTAAATCAATTTTCTGTGGTTCAGTTCAGCCAATCGATTCATCATGCTTGATACTTGATTGGGGAGAGCAAGTTTCTTAGAGCAAGGAATTGTTTCTTTTGAGTTAATGAAAATTTGATAGATAATCTTCTTACAAAGTCAGGGATTAGTTTTGGGAGAAAAGCTTGCCAAAAAAGAACTCTGACAATTTTGTCAAAGAAGAAGATAAGAAGAAAACAAGTTTCAAGGTTTTGAGGAGAAGAAAGTTGTAATCTCACAATTGGATATTTTACATCACACGGATCTCTAAACTTTAAAAACCGTGAAAACTTTTTTTCCTAAAAAAATTCGTTTTGGTATAATAGGCTAAAACGTTCGAAAATGAGGGATGTTTTTCTAATTATCCCAATATAAATCTATATATGTCAAAACACCAAATGATAATACCACAATGTGTTTTGTATGAATTTGTCTACAAATTAGCTAGACAGCTCATTATAAGCAATGAGATGATAGCACTTTTGATAGCACATAAATCCTATCTTTCTTACACGTTTAGAGACCTTTCATCGTATTATTGACCTTGAAAGTATGTTTGATGATTCTTTAAAAGATTCACGTTCACTCACTTCTCGCATTACACTTACGAAATGGAGTAATGGCCTCTAAAGAGAACCCTCTCAACACGCATCCTTATTGTGTATCACGAGTAAATTTGTTTACTCATTGTAGACGTTCTTTTTAAGGTGCTAAGAAAACAAAAGGCATCCTAATTGTGTATCATGAGTAAATTTGTTTATTCATTATAGACATTCTTTTTAAGGTGCTAAGAAAACAAAAGAGGGCTCTCCCATTGCACATCGTCCGCATGCAACGTAATGAAGGTGTATGAGGCCATCGGCTACTCACTTTCGTGTAAGATAAAAAGTACCAAAACACGCTTATCTAAAAATCCATCAAACAAACATCTACAGCCAACGACACAAGGAAAAGCCTTTAAACACGTAAGATGGCAGACGTTACATGCCCAAGGTATCCAAATGGAGTTCCAATGGGGCTACAATAGGTTTAACTTCAATAAATTGTTCTAATAAATTTAACACAAACTAGCTGACTGCATGTGTAAGGAGAGCTATAGGATAGAACGCAACATTGTGGAGTAAAAAAGAACTAATATGAACCGATATTTATAATAGCTTTGCATTCTAACTCTATATATATAAAACAAAGAAGATACTAACTTGATTATTAAAAAAATACTTATTTTATTAGTCAATAAGAGACTAGACACTTTAGTTATTCCTAAACATGTTAAAAGAAAGGCAACGGAAGAGAAATTATAGGCGAGCTTTAGGATATAATTAAGCAGCATTGTATAATAAAAATAACTTAAGTACCAATCTTAGGAATAGCTTTGTTTGAACTCTATATATAAAAAAAAATACTTATTTTGTTAATCTATGAGTGGAGAAGAGGATCAATTGATAAGGACATTTAGGTCACACTCCTAAACACGTCAAAAGAGAGGTAAGACACTACAAAAGAATAGATATACAAAGGGAAATATAATCATTAAGGAAAACAATTCTAATTAATCATTTAAGTCACACTCTTAAGGGTACCTTTAATTACATCCCAAGATTTTTCCCTTTCAGCCCTAGATGTAGATGCTTAAATAGTTTACTGCTTTGAATGATGAAGATTGTTTTTCTTCAAATCTTCTACATAAAATATATTGAGATCATGGGTCTACCATCAT
The DNA here is from genome assembly GCA_021018995.1 of Chloranthus sessilifolius. NCBI lineage: Eukaryota > Viridiplantae > Streptophyta > Magnoliopsida > Chloranthales > Chloranthaceae > Chloranthus > Chloranthus sessilifolius. Next base: position 97,664,234 of record CM037592.1, read on the forward strand.
ACAGTCAAATTTTTATTCCAAGTGGCCCACATCTCAAAAAATAACATGAACATTAATTTTTATTCCAAGTGGACCTATTATTCTCGAGTCACTTTTCAAATGTGTGCCACGTGGAATAAAAAATTGACTGTATGATGCCAGGATCATAATCTCAAGATCTATTATGTCAAAGATTGGGTTAAAAACGATATCCATCGTCTTTATTTAAAGCAGACAACAATTAAACATGTGAAACCCGAGTTGAGAAGGGCGATTCGTGGGTTGAAAATTAATGTATCCAATCCCAAAAATCTATACCCTCTCCCAAAAACCTCTCTAGACTTATATGTTTTCTTATATCTTTGCTCCTATACAAAGAATGCTCACTTGCATGGCATGTGCATTCTTCTAGTATATAATATTGAAAATTAAATAAAAAATATTTTAATATCTATACAACATATACATATGCGATATAATAATATAAAGTATTATAACTTGGTGCTCATATTCTATGGGTGTAGAGTCTATCATGCCATGAAAATAGCATTCAGAACGAGGAATTTTTTATAATCATCGCACCTATAATCAAGGGTTACAATATATATATATATATATATATATATATACACACACACACAATGAGTGTCCACCCAACATGTGCATTAAAACAGTCCACACATCTATGTGACTGCATGACGTGCACGAAATTTCATGCATTGGAAGCCCTTGCATGTCATGCAATCACACAAATGTATAGATGCCAAGGATCAAAATATCGGTTTCGGGCATGGCCGATATAAAAAATGTGACCAAAATTTTCGATTGAAAATTTCACGTCCATACATAATTTGACCGAAATTTCAGGGCATGTTTTCGTTTCGGGGTGGACCGAAACCGATAAATTTCAGCCGAAATTTTGAACCACGGTGGACGCCCCTGTCCACTCATGATCGGTGGACACTCATTGTAGACTCTCTTTCTCTCTCTCTCTCTCTCTCTCTCATATAATAATTGAAAACAATATTATCAGCTTATCCAACAAATACATATTCGATATAATAAAATAAAATATTATAGTTTGGTGCTCATATTCTATGGGTGTGGAGAGTCTATCACGCCATGAAAATAGCATTCAGAACGAGGAATTTTTTATAATCATCGCACCTATATTATTATTTAACATATAATCCATATTGTTTTACAAAATAAAAATAAGATATGGGTATATACACACACTTGAGGTGAGTTTGATTGTGCCTAATGCTTCCCAAAGACATTTGTTTGAGGGTTGTCAATTGCTGTTTAATCATAAGCCTGGTTCAAACTCTTGGTTGACCAATACGTATCGATACGTATTAGGTTTTGGACACTACATTATATATATATATATATATATATATATATATATATACAGTCGATGTATTGACTCGGTTCGGTGATGTCCAAAATTGATACAAAAGCAATACCTATAGGACACTAGGTATAGGTTCTCTACGACATTTTGAACCATGTCTTCATCGGTTCAACATATGTTTTGCTAATAATAATTAGTAATAATTATTCAAAATACTGATGTTGTTAATAATTGTTTAAAATAGTTTCGTTAATAATTACTTAAAATAATTACATTGGCTCAGACACGCACAAATATAGTCATCATAAGCAGATATAGACATCTGCAAGGTCACTTAACATAAATCAGGATCGAGAAACGATTATAGTCATCACAGCCATGGATCAAAATATCATCCGATACCGATACGTATCGGATGATACGTATCGGTTTTGGAAACAGTCAAATTATCATTCAAAGTATCGTTCGTATCGTTCATATTGGACGATAATTTCAAATTATCGGTTGTATTGTTTTTATTTCTTTTGGGAAAAAACTGAAAAGTATCGTCCGGTACAACGATAATTTCAAATTATCGGTTTTATTGTTGTTTTTTTTTGGGGAAAAAATAAAAAAGTATCGTCCGGTAAGTATCGGTTTTGGGGCTGGACGATACATATCGAAAATCCGAGATTTTGGTCCATGATCACAGCCAATAACTAGCAAATAGCATGCCCAGTCAAAGCTGAAGGTTCCTCCAAAATTTACCAGTAGATCAATCTACAAATAAATCCTGACCTTTTAATCAATCAGTCGCCTTTTGAAAGGGGCCTATCAATTTGACGGTGTGGATCATCACATCTTCAACTTCTTCGAAGGATTAGTAGTGAACACTATAATCTTCAACATGACTATGCACCACCGTATAACATCCCAATGAGAAAATTAGAAATTGATAAAATGTTCGTTTTATAAATAGAATTTGACAGTCACATTAATATATCTTATAATAAAATACATGAAACTAAATTAAACAATAAAAAAATTACAAATTTAGTGGCGAGCGTAACCCTAATCTTATTTTTTTGAAAAAAAAGGGCTTTAAACGCCTCATATTATTGTAAGGAGAACAATAGCACATATCATCTGAGAACCATTGATATGTAATCAAACGGTGTTCTCCTACTCTCATTAAAAAAAATGCACAAAATGACACACAGGCTTGACATTTAGGTATAAAATATGATAAAAATTGAAAAAAAAAAAAGAATTAAATTTGGTGTATTTTACTCATAGAGAAGCAAAACTCTTTGGGGCCCCAAAGAAACCCTCTCGTCTTTATTGAATTTATAAAAACCCTAAACCTAGCCAGGCTGGTATTACTACCAGCCCACTTTATGTTACAACCACCTCATCAAAACAAAGCGAAATTCCGTTACATCAGTCTCCAGAGATCATTTTTAGTCCCAATCCTCCACTCAAATGATATCATGATCCTACTATCAGACAGTCACAAAATGATTCTACGTGGCACACATCACAAAAGTGAACACTAAGACATTTGATCCGTTAAATCAGATTACAGAGATCATTTTTCGTCCCAATCCTCCACTCAAATGATATCATGACCCTACTATCAGACGGTCAGATGTTGATTCTACGTGGCACACATCACAAAAAGTGAACGCTAAGACATTTGATGGTATGCTATGATCACAGTTCAATTTTTAGGACGTGTGACATGTGGAATCAACATCTGACCATCTGCCGGAAGCTGAAATTTTGCGTTTTCGGTTTCGGGCAGGACTGAAACCGAAATTTCGGCCAAAAACTTCAATCCCATACAAACAGAACCGAAATTACCGAAATTTTGGGTTTTCAGTTTCGTTTCCGTGGGGACCGAAACCGAAACATTTCGGCCGAAATTTTGAACCGAAATCTTCAGACTTCTATCTCTTGTGGACATATTTGTAAAAACAAAATTATATCTTTGCAAGAAAAATAATTTAGAGACAGCGCACAGATCAATCAGTTATAAGATGCAAAAATGTGAAATGAGAGCACTAAAAAAACTATTAGAACTCAAAAAATATGTAGGGTATGAGTTATAAAGGAAAATGACACAGTCTAAAACAGTAAAACTATATGTAAAATAAACTTGCTGTATGAGGAAAAATAAAAAATTTGTCTGATGTAAGAACAAACTATGGCATAAAATAAAACTATAAAAAAAATTTAATAACAGAGGTTGAAAATAAGAAAATCAAACTCAGTAGTCTTCTTCTTGCTGAGGAAGCTCAAAGAAATAGCCAAAGAGTTGATCAGACGGTGAGGAGATACGGGTTAATCGGACGGTGGGATGATGGCTGATGTTGATTAGATGATCGGCGGTTGAACGGATGGTTGGCAACCGTGCCCACCACATGGCCTCACAAACCCCACACACAGCCGTTAACGATGAGAAGAAAGCTTGCTTGCTTGCTTGGTATCAAGTGGGTGACAGTGGAGTTTAGGGTTAGGGCATCTTCTTCTATTTATAGGCTGTACAGCTACCCTAAATATATCATCTACCCATTTTGCCCTTGTTTTTAAACCGTTTGACAACTTTAACCCTAGCCACGTCGCCACATCCAGAGGTTTACCAAAATAAAGAGAAGCTTTAGGCCTCTTTTTAGGTGTTTCCTACTTTTCCCATAAAACAACATTCTTGAAATCTCAAATTCCAAACTTTTTTCGGATGATCGGTATAAGAGGCAAATTACGATTTTGTAAACATTTTACGAGATGTCGATTCATGTTATATTAAACATATTGGATGAATTATTTTTTTCATAATACGACTCTTACAAGGATCATACCAAAAAACTTGTATTCCTACATATGATACGATTATAAACTCATGAAGATAGATAAAGCGGAGCACTATAAAAGTGGTTTGAATATTTTTTCATTAATATATAAACAAGAAAATTACATATTCAATTAGATCATAGTAACAAAATTTGCCTAATTATTTATTTATTTAATAATAATACAAACGATGGACATAAAATCAGGAAACACACCTCCCAACACTCTCCCCTCCCAATTACAACCACTAAGTACTAGAATCGGAGTGGTCGTCATCCTCGAAAGAGTAGGAGGTCGTTGCAACGCGCTTCGGTGAGCCGGTGCCTACACGGTAGCTGTCGAAGACCTCTCGATAATGGAGGGGTAGTTGTTAGTCTGAATCTGAGGTGTCGGAGTCGAAGCTGAAGCTAACTATGACAAGCCTGCAACGGTGACCCTCACCTCGAGCCCTCCCAAATGTCAGTCCGACCGAACAACTACGATGTCGCTGTTAACGGGGGTGGTTGAACGACATGAACGAGGGGGGAGCACGAACCAGGAGTGGTGCAAGGGGACGAACTATAAGGGGGTCGGGGACCCTAAATCTAGGAGGCACAAGGGGTGCCACTGGAGCAGGCTCTGGTCATCAATAATAACTACGTCAATCCGGCGATACGCCTATGACGCCAAGGCAGATGAACCTGAGGTGCATTACATATTTGCACATTTCATATACCGAATTGATATTACTTTTAAACATTTTTGAAATTATATGCGATATACAACAAATATGAATTGATTACATGAGTTGTAATATATATATATATATATATATATATATATATATATATATATATATATGCATACATAGTATGCAAAGAAGACATCTACATACAACACAATCCGCACACATATTGGGGGCCCACACCTGCATATATTAAGTTTGTGGGTTTGGACATTGGAGACACTTGGGGAACTCATTGTGGGTTATATGTAGGATTGTTTATATGTGCCCGTAAAGCGTTCAATGCTTCTTCATGGGAATGGAAAGAGTGATGACGAGCCCCAGAATACCCTATTACTTCCCTCGAGCAATCGTCCCAGATTCGATATATACTTGATCTCCTACCAATGAAGACCACGTAATATTTTTCCATAACTACAAAATACGTTAATTCCTTAGTGAGTAAAATAAATAAAGGCTAAGTTTAGTCAATATCCAAGATTTTAATTACAGTTATTTGAAAATAGTTGATAAAGCAATATAAGTAAACATGATTGCACGTCCCACATAGTGTTCGCTATATTATCACGAAATGTGCTCATCCATTCTCAATATACAGTCGTTTTAGTGCAATGAATGTCAGGGTCAATATCATTGACTGAGTCATCAGAGGGCTCTACTATACGTTCCTTTGGCCATTTTTGAAAGAATGGATCTTGAGGGTCGTACAACTTAATAGAATTGTGAAGAATACAACATGTTGTGCTATCATCACTTGTGTTTGAATCGGGGACCTCATTGCGGTTTTGAGTATGGGAAATCATTGTTTGAGAACCCCGAATGTTCGTTCAACGACGTTAGGTAAGGAGGAATGACACTTATTGAAAAATTCTTGGGGAGTCAATGGCAGATTAGAGCTGTTGAATTCCTTAATATGCTAACGAACTCCGCGGTAAGGAGATAAAAACCCTCGCATGTTGAAATAACCCGCATCAACAAGGTAATACTTATTCAGTGACACCTGAAGCCAATTTTCTGACCTAGATAGTGCACTCCCAAGCACTTTCAAGTCAAGGCTAGACCCCTCCCAGCTAGGGAGTACATACTGGAATAACATGTCGAAACCCACAACACACAGAACATTTTGTGGTGTGCGCTTATGACAATTACAATATCTTTACGAGTCTCGATTTAGAACTGTGACGTCCACATGTATAGCATTGAGAGCTCCTATAGCCCTTGAGAACCAAGGGTAGAACCACGATTTATTAATTATCTCAGGGGAAGTAGCAGTAGTGGGTAGCTTCACAAAGTCATCGTACAATTCCAAGATAGCAGTAGTGGGTAGCTTCACAAAGTCATCGTACACATAGGCTTATGGTAGAGCTTGAGTGTTAGAATCTATTTTGGATGGTCCAATTCTTTTGATTTTGTACTACCGTATACATGAATATTGCAACTACCTCCTCTACCGTCATTCTCTATGAATCTTGTAGGAGACCCCTCGACCTTAGGCTGTCACACAAACTCCTAAATACAGTTGTACGTATGCGAAGGAGTTCATATACAATATTTGGATGACCGTTCAAGGTTTTCTAAACATATAAGGAACAAGTGGGAATCGAATTGTGACGTCGCTGCCTTTGTAGACGTTGTGTGAAGATGTACGCAATGACAGTCACAACGAAGCCCACTATACACATCGCGATCAATTCCTCATCAGACACGAGGGGGGATGCCATTATACCTAATTGTCAAAACGAATAATGAAAAAAATGAGTAAATGATCATTATATATATTATGAAAATATAGAACAATATGGGATATATCTAGCCTACACATGCGACCATGCCCTCTCAGTCACGACAAAAGAGGTAGGATTGGTGATGTCTGGGTGTAACAACATCACTATCTCAGTCAATCAGGAACTAGTCTGCTCCACTCTAACGAGTAGATCAATAAACATAGAATTATCTATATATTAATTTCTTCTCATTTCGTGTAACATTTCCAAGAAGTCCTCATGGGTGCTACGTAGTAGTTCGAAAATAGGGCGATTGTCGATATGGTCAAAGGTTGCTTGAAACTCGACCAACTGTTCAAGAAGACCATCAGGGAGGTCCATGCTCTTTCGTTTCCTTCCAGACCGAGTTGTTGTGGAGTTTCGAATGGGGCGGCTGACAATAGTCGGGTTCGGACCACTTTCGGTAGTGTAAGGATCCTGTGCATTAGACGGTTCCTCAGGGTCGAGGAACTTGTCATTTTCAAATCTTGGATTGTACGAGTCTCTACTAGCCTCATCGCCTAGAGGAATGGCACGCTCTTGGGGACCTAACGGTTCATCCATTGGGTGGAACTCCTCAGCCCCGGTGTAGATGGCGTTCTCAAAAAGAAGGCAAAGCAGAGTATTGTCTTACTCCTTCCTTCCTCGGTACGTCAAGGCCCATTGGAAACCTTGGTGTCATATACTGTCCCAATTAGTTAGTCTTTAATCAATACGCTAATTAAGTCAATGTGAAAGGCAAAAAGTTGAAGTCTCTAACTGATCGATTGCAGTAATTGCCCCAAATATTTGGCTCTACAATAACCATGTTATCTCTATTGTCCCAACCAAACTCGCTAGTTTCTAGGATTGCCTTCATCCGAGAATAGTTCTTTTTCATCATCTTCAAATGGTTATAGCATTTGTCTTGGGTGAGTTTGTCGAGTTTGTCATTGAAGCAATTATATGTTTTGAGTTTTTCGGCCATCTCTCGCAACATGTTTTTTTGTCATGAGCAATTCGCAAGTTTTCTACGAAGATGGTAGTGGTCTATCAATTCTTTGATGAAGGCCTCGTCCATCTTCTCAGACCACATGTAATTTTTACTTGAGCCATCCTTATCGGTGGTGACACATTTTTCCTTACGGCCCGTCATCGCTAAATTATGATGTCAATGATCTATGATTAGTTTTATGATCATTATTACTAATATACCATCAGTTTTAGTTACAAAGTATAGTTTTTATTTTACTATAGTCGGTGGTATTACTGGTGTATGAAGAGGGTCATTCTTGTGAATCTGCTCTTTTCAATAAGCACACACACCAACCAACTTATACTCTAAGTTATGACATATAATGCCTCACGTTATATTCCCAAAGTCAAACTACAGTACACATGATATGGTCCAGTGAGGAATACTATTGTAGGCACCATAGACTACTAACGTGAGTATTGTTTTTGGTGAGGTCCTGAACATTATTAGTTAGTGTTACCCATTAATGATGAAGTCCGTTTACGCTGTCACCATTCACCCAGCCATGATGACCCATAACCCATGGCCCACCACCCATTGTCCAATAACTATCCAACCACCAACGCCCAATTCTTTTGATTTTAACACAACATGTAGGCAGTATTGATTCCACTACTCAGACAACACTTGTTAATGTGAGTAGGCCAAGTACCTACCTAGGTTGTTGAGCTGAAGATGGGTACTCGGAATATGAAGCGGTGACTACGTAAAAAGAGATTAAAAATTTACATAAGATAATATATGTTGGAACATCGAAACAAAGCAGACAATTTTGTGTGGTCTTTATGAGTGTTCCTGTGGTAACCGAAACAAAAAAGGGTAAACATATGTGGGCCATGAATCAGTTAGCCTAAGACTAATGTGTGACTGATTATATACATGTGTTTCCTGATGAGTACTGAAATATGATGATATTTCACCCCTAAATACCTATATTTAGCTGTCCGATGAAGGCTATCTGATGAGAATTATTAGATTTGAAGTGTTTCAGGTAAATACAAGCCAAGTGTGGAAAATAGCCCAAGAATTCTGAAAATAATGTCAAAACACTGTAACTTTGGGTCATCGAGAACTTGGTGCGACTTGTGGCTAAATTTGGACCTTCAAGACGGCCGAATTATGAAATTGTCAAAACACAACAGTTGTATATATTTTCGTCAGATTTCCAACGGCGTAAGAATCGCCTCAATCCGAGTTCGGGACAGAAAGTTATGGCTGAAATACCAAAGTAGTGTCTGATACAAAAAGTGTGCTGAAATTCACGGATTTCTGGGGGTCGATTAAGCGAGGAGAAGGAGAGTATGACACGGAATTGACTACTTTAAAGCCGATTTTGAGCCTCTTTTGTAGGGTCGATGCATCGACCAATTGGGTCGATTAATCGACCCTAAATTGGCGGCTAGGGAGACTTCTGTGACCGGGAATCTATTTAAAGCGACTCAAACACTTCGAGGGAAGAATGAGAAATTAGGGAGATAGGAGATTAGAGTTTTAGTTTTTACTTTTCTTTTTCATAGTTAGACATAGAAATAGGAAGTTTTTATTTATTCTTTTTTGAGAGTTTTATTCCTTTAATTTCCAGTACTCATTCCTCCAGTTTATTATATTTTTGCTCAAGTTTATTCCTGCATTATTCTCGTTTCTGAAGACCATCGTACTTTTGGATCAAAGTAATTTCTTTTGAAGTTGAGGTATTTTTAATTCATTAAATTAATGTTATTTTCTCTTCCTTATTTATTTATATCATTTAATTGCAATATGTGTGGCTAAATTCATAAGGATGAGGATCTAATGATTCCCATCCGAGGGATGTACTTTTAATAATATAAATTTAGGATTAAAATATGAGATCTTATTTTATGGTTATTGTGCTATCAAGAATGGATGAAATCCCCGCCACTAACCGGGATCGTGTTAGCCATGCTGGGATCTCGGATCTGGCGGTAATTTTACCCAATCATTGTTATATGGTCTTTTTACTTTCATCGTGTGGATCTAATTACGATTATGATCCGGGATCGAGTGTGTCGAGCCATGCCCTGGATCTTGGATCTGTAATGGTAATTTTATCTTAATTACTCCCTAATATGAAATCGAGTGTGTCGAGCCATGCCCTTGATTTCAGATCTATGGTAGTATTATTGTTGAAATTTTTACCCACTTTGGGGATGATTTTTATTTGAACCTGAGATCAAGTGTGCCGAGCCATGCCCTTGATCTCAGATCTATATATGAAAATCATCTAAGTCCTGATTGCAGGGATGCAATGTGGAACCTATCGGAGTTTTTGACCATTTATCTTCCATAAAAGATATTTGTTCTCAATGGTATATCTCATAGTTTAATCCGTAAATTTGTATTATGGGAAGAACGGGCCAAAGATGGGAGGATTTAGTATCTTCATCTTTATCTTTATTTTTGAATTATCAGTTAAGTTTTAGTTTGTAGTCAGTAATTATCATCTCATCAAACCACCTAAATCATAAGACTGATAGAATACTGTTAGATCTTAGTAGATTTCTGGAATTGCTTGTCTTTTTAGATCTTTCAAAATTAGTCCTCATGAGAATGATCTCGTACTCCGCACCCACTATATACAATCCGATTCGTGCACTTGCGAGTAAAATATCATAATTAAAATTCACATCATTTCCTCCCAACCATTTTCTCCTTATTCTGTTGGCAAATAGCATGAATCCATCATAGAAAACATGAAAAAAACTGGAACTAATTATGGTAAATTATGATAGCTTTGAAACTTACATCAAGGACTAAGGAGAGACTTTGAAAATATGCTAAAATCAACAACACAAATCGCACATTCCAATGTATTCAAGCAAAATGTAAAAGAAAAACTCTTGAAATCATTTTTTCCTTATTTCTAAGAGCTTCAAAACCTTATTATATACACCACCCTTAAGGTGTCTTTTTATTTCATTTTTTGTTTTGTTTAATATGTAACAAAAGGCTCCATAATTACAAAAAATGCAAGAAAAAATATCCAATTAAATGGAGCAGCTTCAATGGAAAATAGCATGCTCTCTGAGGATGACTACAAGATGCACTTCAACAATAATTTGAGATAACATACCTCAACCTTCTCTTCTATTTTTGTAACAGCCCGGATTTCGGCACCCCGAAACCCGTGCCATCAGCACGATCCTCCAGACCGTGCCCCTTTACTATGTACGGAACATTGGTATAATAAGCAATAATAATAAGATAAGGTAAATAAGTGCATAAAATGGTAAATCAATATGCCCATCGGGCACATGCAAAAGACGGTTCTACTTTCATGCCACTGCATGAACAGAGAACCGATCCGAACCATCGATGATACACCGATCACCCCGGATGGCTCGCCCAAAAGAATAATGTCTATCTAATTACAATGTTTGACAAAAATAAAGGCTTGACATACCAAGCCGTACAATCTGCTCACAAAAACTCTCTCAAAGTACTCAGCGGAGTCTCCTAGAAGAAGTCCTCGGGAGGAGGCTCTAACTCTTCCCCAGGCACGTAATCCGAATCACCCGAATCAACGTCTCCCGAAGCCTCGACCGCAGCTAACTATGGATCTGTGACGTATAGTCTAAAGGGTGAGCTACATCCTAGCTCAATAGGGAACAACACAATGAACATATAAGTCAAAATCTCACATATATTTCATGATATTCAAAGCATGATATGTCTATGCATTTGTTAGAAAATAGTTTAAAAGATGGTGATTTGCATTCAAGTTTACTGGTAATTTGCATGTCTTACTTTACTGTTGATTTATCATGAATGACACTGAACATGCCTAAAGCAAATTTAAATCTTCAACTTAAGTAATTCCTGAGCAATATAGCATCGAGCCCCGATGAGATACCCTTCATCGTCATCTAAATAGACAATTGTTAAAATGTATTCCCTGGGAATACGACCCAAACCCCTTTCTCAATAGGTGGCGGGGTTAAATCTCAATCCCAACATCCCTGAAATGTGCTTATTGTGTACGAATCAACCTCCGCACTGGTGTACGGATTGGCCGCCTTACCGGTCATGGATATCCTGTCGAGTCAGTCATGGGTATCTCGCCACGTCGATGGAGTATCCTAATCAAACCTCAAATAACAAAAATAATATGTGCTTTACATATAGTTGTTCACCGTGTAAAGTGCTATCTTATATCAGTTAGGCCACAACAGTAGTTATTCAATCTTATTTACATCCTTGGGATGTCTAATTTACTCGCATCACATTGATACTTTTATTACTTTCTCATCCCCTGGGGATGCCTCATTCTCATTTGATTACTTGGTCTCAGTTACTCGCATCACACGGATGCCTTTATCACATTCTTGGTGTCACACATGCACCCTTTTCACAAAGATTTACACAGTTAAAACATTTTCAGTTTGAGTTCTATATTTCTACATACATGCTCTTGCAATTAAAATACATGTTCAAGGTGTTCCCTACCTCAGGTCTCTGAAGGTCCAAGCATCAAGGTCCCATGCGGCTCCTTGTGCTCGCTTTCACACGTACCACCTATGGTACATCACAATATATGCAATACATCACTAAAGATGTAATAAAGAAGGTCCTAAACCCTCCATGAATCTCAAGGTCAAACTAGAAAGTCAAGTGATACTGCCAAAATCAATTAATCGATTAATCAAAACCCAAATCGATTAATCGAAATCCCCAACATACTAAAGTCGATTCTCAAATCGAGTGGTCCAAAGTCCAAAATCGATTAGTCGATCCCAAATCAATTAATCGAAATTCAAAATTGATTAATCGATTTCCCAACTCGATTAGTCGATTTCCCCAGGTCTTGTTTCTCCAGCCACTGGAGGTACCCAGTCGATTAGTCGATTTCTAAATCGATTAATCGAACTTCCAAATTGATTAGTCAATTTCCAAATCGATTAATCGAAATCGGGCATCCCTGACTTTTCAACTTCTAGACCAAAATCAATTAATCGAACCTCAATTTCGATTAATCGATTTGGCCAGGTTCAGCCTCCTTTCGGGCTATTCTTCCAAATCTTTTCCATTTCTATTTTCTTTCTTTTCTAAGTCTTTAATCTACCATTTTAACCATACTTGACTGAATTTAACTATCAAACATCTATGCATATAATTCTAATGAAACTCACCTCAATAATTCCTTTAAAGGATTGAATTGTTGGGTTTGATGGCTAGGGTTCCAGCTTTTGCTTCAACGATCCCAGCGCGTTGAATCCGGCAATCAATGCCTAATCTTCCTCTTAATTTGCATTAACACCTAGCTTCAATAACTCCTCTTTACTCCCTCTCTCTCTCTCTCTTCTTAACTCTCTCTTGACAACCAAATAAATGAAACCTAGGGTTATTAAAATCTTTTATTCTCTTTCCAGTTTGTGTGTTAAACACATATACCAGAGATAGGTATACGTGACCACTAACTCACACTATACACCACACTTAGGTCACATTCGCATCCCATTAGTTCATCACTTCACGAGTCCGCTGTTTGACCATCACTTGGTCAAACCTATGACCAGTCGGGCATGAATCTCGAGGTCACTGTTAAACGCTTAAATTTTCGGGATATTACAATTTTCTTAGGTCTTACTGTTGTTTACTTATGTAGTTGATACTTCTATGCCAATTGAAGTATACTTTTGATCAAAGTGGTTACATTAACAATGCTTGGACTTTTAATATGCGGATAAATTTGAATGTTGGTCAAGCCAATTGATGAAGATCTCTTACCAAAGATTTTGTATAGGTTACTGATCTACTCCTAGTCTAGATTGTGAACGGATCATTGATTTTGGTCACCTAGCACTATTTTTTAAAGAAACCAAGAATATATTCGAAAAGAGATAAAACAGAAAACAAAACAATAGGAGCACAGTGAGGACTTGTGACAAAGCCAAAACAGAAAAACAAAAACCCAAAACACTATAGCTAAAACGGATGTAATCATTTTAAAGGTGTTTGACAACAATTGCATTTCAAGGAAAGCCAAGTGCCTACCTAGCCTGTTCAGGTGCAAAGAGGAGCTATCGATACTATAAGGTGGTTGAATAAAAAAGAGAGCATATAAATAATTAGCCAAGTCCCTACCTAATTAAGCTTATTGAGAGTCTACTGTGTATTTTTAATATAAAACATATGGAGACAAACTATCTTGAAGTCAAGAAGGGATAAACTATAACTTATATAGTTACTAAGCTGAGCAAATCTTCTATATGCTCAAATATATAGCTAATCTATAGTATGTTAGAAAAATTGTTTCGGGTTGCAAAAGAAAATAAAGATTGGAATGAAAATATGCAGATTCGGATCGAGGCACATTGAATATCGTTATCTTTAAACTGAGATTTGCCCCTACCACTATGATCTAGTGGTCACCAATAGGTTACCGGTAAATCGGTTCCAGGATATAATGAATTGGAAGCGTATTCGTGTGATCAGATTTGGTGAATCTGATCACGCAACCAGAACACCCAAAAACAGAAGTGGAACTCTGAAAGGAAAGAACCTTTTAAAACACGGAGAAGAGTAAAAGAAAAATGCAGTATTTAAAATGAGGCTCGGGTCCCTTTTATAGAAAGAAACAGGTGTAACTGAACGGACATATCCGTTGTAGATAACTGATTGGTCGGATAAGACATATCTGTTTTAAAGAAAACTGAACGAACTTAAAATTCAAACTGATAGTTACACTATTGTCCAAAAGTTTAATTAAATTATACTTTTGTCCAAAAGTTTAACTAAATTACACTTTTGTCCAAAAGTTTAACTAAATGCCGTCCCTTCCATGCCGACCTGCTAATTCGACCCAGCTTGCTTACGGCGTGTGCGTGTTGATGGAGTGCATGACGGTGGAAGCTATAAAATTTGATACCCCCTAAGTGAGGCTACAAGCCTTGAGCTAAAGATACAACATATAAAATAAAGCCCAAAATACTATTACCTGGTATGGCACTATTCATCCTAAAAAACACTTTTATAAAAAACACTTATATTTTAAAATATCCAATAATCCCCCACAATTTTAAAATATCTAACAATCCCCCACAATTTTAAAATTTTAAATCAGAATAAAGCTAGAAATATGTGCATAAATGAAAATGTCTTAGAGACTTGAATTTTTGCTTTACTGAAAATAATTCAAAGTTTGTCAAGGTCTTTAGTGAAACTAAGTCTTAAACTAACGATCTTATGCGACAAATTAGAACTATTCCACACACATATTTCACATATTTGGTGTTCAATAAATAGGTTAGCACATTTAGGCTATATGCTAGTACCATGATTTTCGTAAGTGTTTATGAGATAAAGTCATGTCTCATTGAAAGCAACTCTACCCTTACACTTATATACGTAAACCTATAAGAGATGTCCCTGTAACTTTTAACATCTCAACACATAGTATTATAGGACTATTAAGAGCAATACTCAACCTCTCCGTATCCATTTCAGGTGAAACACTACCCTTCCTGGGATGTATATGAGATTTATTTCTCATTAATGTAGTGCCCTTTAGCCGCCACATATTTATGACTTATTTTTTTCTTTGAACCTGAATATCGATTAAACAAATATTTGGTAGGGTTCCCATCATAAGTGGCTGTTTAGGTTTAATGTATTTAAACCCATCCCGATTGATGTTTTGTGAATTTCATCTCTACCAAGGTTTTTAGTAAACGGATCCGCCAGATTTTTCGCAGACCTGACTCCAATTACTGAGATTACTCCATCTCTAAGTAATTATTTTACATAGCTATGTCTTAGATCAATGTGTCTATTTTTTTTATTATACGTTTGACTATAAGCCTTTGATAGTGTTGCTTCACTACCACAATGTATAGAGATAGGTGGCAATGATTTAATCATAATTAGAATCTCGATAAGTAAATTCTTTAACCATTTTGCTTCTTTTTTACTTGCCGCTAAGGCAATGAGTTCTGATTCCATAGTGGAATGTGTGATGCAAGTTTGCTTCTTTGATCCCCATGAGATCGCAACACCTCCAAAAGTGAATATCCATCCACTTGTGGACTTTGATTCTTCCAAACCAGATATCCAACTTGTATCGCTATATCCTTCTAAAACTTGAGGATATCCAGAAAAATACAAACCGTAATTAATAGTACCATTTAAATATCTAAAAACATGTGAAATAGCATTCCAATGAACAGAACTAGGATTACTTGTAAATCTACTTAATTTACTTACTGAAAATGTAATGTCTGGCCTTGTACAATGCATTACATACATAAAGCTACCAATAACCCTTGCATATTCTAACTGTTGCGCACATTGTCTATCATTTTTAGTTAATTTAATATTAATATCTAAAGGTGTAGTAGCATATTTTAAATCAAAATAATTAAATCTTTTAAAAATCTTTTCAATATAATGAGATTGAGTTAAAGTTAACGTATTCTCATTTCTTATAATTTTGATTCCCAAAATTACATCTACCTGTCCCATGTCTTTCATGCTAAAAGATGAACTTAAGAAGTTTTTAGTTTCTAAAATAACTTTTAAATTAGTTTAAAAAATAAGTAAATCATCTACATAAAGATATATTATAACACCATGATTATTAGAAAATTTATAATATACATATTTATCTGCTTCATTAGTTTTGAAACCAAATTTAATAATTGTATTATCAAACTTTTTATGCCACTATTTTGATGCTTGTTTTAACCCATATAGAGATTTAATAAGTTTACAAACGTTCTTTTCTTGTCCAGGTAGAATAAATCTTTCTAATTGTTCCATATAGACATCTTATTTTAAATTACCATTTAAGAAAGCGATTTTAACATTTATTTGATGGATTTTTAACTTGTGCATAGAAACTAGTGCAATTAGAAGTCTTATAGTAGAAATTCTAGCAACTGGTGTGTATGTATCAAAATAGTCAATACCTTCCTTTTGCCTATATCCTTTAGCAACCAATCGTGCCTTAAATTTTTCTATAGTTTCATCCGTTCTAATTTTTCTTTTAAATATCCATCTACATCCTATGGGTTTAGATCCATCTAGTAAGTCTACTAATTTTCATATTTTGTTTCCCATTATTGAATCCATTTCATCATTGATAGCTTCCACTATGTGAAAATAGAGAATAAGCAACGCTACTACTTAAAAAACACCACGCTCATCAGCCGTTATAGAGAAATCTACGATTATAGCGGCCCAAAAGAGAGGTTTTATAAATACAACGACCCATAATTATCATGGTTTTGTAGGAAAGTGGAATCGAACCTATGACCTTTACCCTCAAAACTAATTGGACCCCTGCGCCCCCAAATACCTTACGAAATCATATATCCTCGTTCTTTCTTCACGAAACGAAACCCTACCTCCTAATTCTCATTTTCAAAATCAATCACAACCCTCACTCTTCAAAAATCTCCTGAAATCCTACCTTCTAATTCTACTCTTCAAAATCCTACCGCTTCAAAACCCTAACTCCTAATTCTCCCAAAGAAACCCATAAAAAAAATGAAAAAAGAAACTCTGAATCCAATAACTTACTCGCTATTTTGATCTTTGATGTACTTCTCTTCAACTTCATTTCCTCTGCAACTCCATCTAAAGACGAAGAAGATATCGATCTCGAAGATGGCTCTTTTAACGGGTGGCGGTTTGAGAATCAGGTTTGCGATCTCAACTCAGTTCGAAAAACTTGGTGCCTCCATAGCTATCATGGGTCGACGCAAAAAAGTCCTCAATTCTGTTGTTGCTTCTCTCCAATCCATGGGGATTCCTGTAATTTTTTTATTTATTTTTCCTTTACTTACTATTTTTTGCATTTCTATTTAATATAGATTTTTTTTATTCGGCTCGAAAACTTGCAATTTTGTTTGATTTTTCTCTCTTCATTGCGTATTGATATGGGTTCCTTATTATATTTCTTTGGAAATGTTTTTTGTTCTCGAATGTGCTATGTTCAAGTTCTGATTGCCCGATTTTCAATTCCTATTTCTAAGCTTAGTGTTGCATGAATCCTGTACGGTACGTGTTTGATAAAAGTCCAATGAGGAAGGTCCTGACTATTTTTTATGAAAAGTTGAAGTTTTTTAGTTTTCTAAGGATCAAAATTTTTATGATGCAACTTTTCCTCTCTTGAATCAGAGGACTTTGCACAGTTATCCTAAATCAGACGACTATGCTCACATTTTGTTGCAAATTGATCATTATGATGTATTCTGTGATGGAGATATGTTTACACCAATGGTTTCACTTTGTGTTTTTTTCTAGAATCGGAGAGGATGGTAGAGTAGTGCGGGTAAAGATTGGCTTGTTTGACTTTCAGGGACCTTTAAATATGGAGATGATGGCCAAAGCAAGTGGACTGGCTGTGAACAATGGTGATCAATAGGAAAATGGATGTCCTCTCCTTGTTTTCGTTGTACCGTTGCCAATGAGGATGGAGAGAAGGATGGGGGTCTGGTTGTTGTTGATGATGGTACGGGTTTAATACGATAAGTGTCAACCATCTCTAATGCAAATTTCGTCAACTAAATAGTCTAATGTAGATATAGACCCATTAATCCTCTCTTTTTTCCCCAAGCTATCTACCCCTAAACACCAAACTGGTGGGCATGCCTACTTGTGCAGCCATTTGTGGAGAGCTGTCAAAGTGCCCCAAATATGGCCTTCACAACCCACTTAGAGCTTAAGAGAGGTCTGAGTTTTCTCCTGAAACTCATTGCGACGCTACTACTCCTCCGATCCTCTCAACAAAACGACGATATAAAAGGTACATTGATGCTCTGCTCTCAACAATTGTTTGTAGATTCTCTTTAACGGATATTACCCTCAAGAAATTTGTTTTTTAGGGTTTTTATTTCAATTTATGTTTAGGGTTTTTATTTCAAGAAATTTGTCTACGAACAAATAATTTGTATGGGATCTCTGCAAGAGACGGTAAGTTTCTCTTGGGCTTCAATTTTATTCATACAACGGCACATAATCTTTTAACCACCTTTTGATATATATACTAATCAATCTGGACGGTCCAATTATTTGTTGCTGCTTGGAGTGGCCATTTATGTAGTATGTTGGCTCCTAATTATCGAATTGACCCCCCATTTATGTAGTATGTTGGTGCAATTTTTGAACTATCATTAGAAATTACAGCGTTCAAATCACCATGTTCACTGGTTTATTTTCTTGGTGTAATTTTTCTTTTGTATTTCTTTTCTTCGATATTGAGGAATGATAGGTGTATAAATTTTCTTTTATGCCTTGGAGACTGAGTAGTGTAGGCATACTTAAGGACTTGGTTTCTTGGTTGAAAAGTGAGGAGAGCTTTCTATTTCCTTTTCTAATGATAGGCGAAGATAGGGAAAGCCGGAGAGCTTTCTGTTTTTCATTTTGAAAATATGATGGCTAAATTGTTGAGTACCTGATATGAGGTGAAAAAATTTACTGATAGAAGTAAATTGGAGTTGTAGTTGTTGAAAGTATAAAATTTGTTTGTAAAATAAGGACACCATAGATCTTGTTGAAGTAAATTGTTGTTCATGCTTCCTCAATTCAATGCTTGAAATACCTTCTCTGTTCGATTGTTGGCAAGAGGAGACAATTCTCCTACTACGGTTACATGTTGATTCCATGAGGCACACGTACCAAAAAATGAACGTGATCGTCGCGTACAATCAAACGTGGTTCACGTTCACTTTTTGAGATGTGTGCCATGTGGAATCAACATCTGATTGTTTGATGGAAAACTAGTGATCTCAAGTTCTAGTATGTAGAAGATTGGGACGAAAAAATTCTCTATACTATGATGTAAAGCTGTCAATGGATTTTCCTTTATTTAAGTGAGGTGGCTGTAACATAAAGTGTTGTAGGAGTAATTAACACCAATCTTATTCTATGCATCTGATGGGAGAGCTGGTATAAGTTAACTGACCCCGTTGCCAATTAATTTAGATGGGATCGGGTCTCTTATTTTGTACATATGGCATTATTTTTCATTAAGTGTGCACTTAATGTGAAGGAAACTATGTAAAGATCTAGTGGGTTAAAGAGTGCATTGACTAAACGTATCCATCATGTGATTCAAAATGGTCCAATGTTGTTAACATGAACGGCTAAAACTGATGTGGAGATTTACATGGTAACAATTCACTTTATGATCGATTTGAATTAGCACAATAGAGATGTCTGACTCATTTGAATCATACAAAAGAAATTTTTTTTAGATGCAATCCTCTACCCACCATATCTTTATATTGGTTCACTTTTATCAAGTGGTACATTTGATGAAAAATAACGTCACATGTACCCAATCAGTGACCAGTTCTAATCTAGATATCAGGTTGGTTACCCTATACCAGCTCTGGCGAACTATCATGCAGAATTTCTGTTGGATATGCATTGGACGAGCTCTATGTCTGCGAACTCCATCTCTTCGCCTACTCCTAGCTAGAGCAGTTTTCATCTGCTCTGGTTGGGAGCTTATTTTTCAGTTATAACAATTTCCTGCCAATGCAATGGAAAGGGAGAGGGTTTATAGTGTGCTCCGAGCCAAGGATTGCAGAGCTTTTGACTCAAGGGGAGCTGACACGTCGAGTGTGGGAGAAGGTTGTGTAGGTAACAACAGTATAAATCTTTCTTACTGTTTTTCTTTGTTGCAGAGTTTCTTTTTATCTATATATATATATATATATATATATATATATATATATATATATATATATATATATATATAATCATAATTGTTTATTGATTCCTGGTACTGTTAACTACAGCTAACTTCATTCTTATTGTGATTTCATGTCACTTTTAGTAGTGTACAGAACACAGATTATTAGAGTTTTTTTTTTTGTTTAATAGAGGAACATGGGTAGTTAGGTTTTTTTCAGAGGTTAAATAAGAGAATCCAAGACATGTTTACTCATTATTTGCTTATTCGAGATAATTGGAATACCTAACAATAAACAACCAAAGAGCAACTCAGACACTTAAAAATCTCATCTATGTGATAATCAGCCCTCTCGCATTACAGTAGTAAACATAAATAATGGATAATTAGGTGCTTGCAGATTACGCTATATCAATTCCAGTGATTCTTTTCCTCGTGCTTATTTAGCTATAATAATTTGTCTTTCTAAATTTTTGCATTTACTTCAATTCCATGACGATAAATTGTTGCATTTACTTCAATTTTTGTAATTATAAATTAGTCAGCAGCCATAGCTACTAGAACAAGTAAGATGACTGGGTGTGGCAGAAGATTGGATTCGCTTAACTTCTTGCATAATTTATTTACGTCACTTTTATTGGGAAGAACATGTCTATTAATTTTGTATTGTGTTCTAGGTAATGAACGACCCGGACATATTCCGATGCATAAAATTTCTGAAAATATGGAAAAGCAGTTAGAGTGGTGTAATGAGGCACCATTCTATACACTTGGCCCATTGCTCCTGATTATGATCATATCACCTCAGCTATCGGTGCTGCCAATATCGGGGCACTCGGTACTGCACTACTCTGTTACGTAACACCTAAGGAACATCTTGGGTTGCCAAATCGGGATGATGTGAAGGCTAGAGTTATAGCCTATAAGATAGTTGTCCATGCTGCTGGCTTAGCCAAAGGTCACCCACATGCCCAATCTTGGGATGATGCACTTAGCAAGGCAAGATTCGAGTTTAGATGGATGGACCAATTTGCTCTATCTTTGGATCCCATGACTGCCATGTCCTTCCATGATGAGACACCTTGGCATTGGATGATGCCAAGGTGGCACATTTCTGTTCAATGTGCAGGCCAAAGTTCTGTTCTATGAAAATAACAGAGGATGTGCGGAAGTATGCTGAGGAGCATGGATATGGGAGCGCTGAAGAAGCTATTCAACAGGGAATGGACGCTATGAGTGCTGAGTTTTTGGCTGCCAAGAAAACTATTAGCGGGGAACAACATGGTGAAGTTGGGGGAGAAATCTACTTTCCAGAGAGTCATGTTGTAGGATCATTGGAGAGATGAAGGCCAGTTTTCTGATTATATCTGTTTTGAAAATGATTATTTACACCTTCATTACTATCTTTTATTTCGAGCATGTCACCTTTGGATAGATAATTACATCTTATTTACATGCATGATTCAAAATCTCGATTTACCAATACGTAGTATTCCTTACCGATACATATTGGATCATCCGATGCATCTCGATTTACCAATAGGTATTGATGTCTCAAGCAGGCTTATTATTGAGGAGACTCCCATTTTATATTCTAGGGTGATAATAAATCCACCTAACTGTTTCATTTTTCGATAGCTTTGTTGAACAAATGTGCTTTTTTGGTTTGTGATGATAATCATTTTACATGCCACCTTCACCTTTTTAAAACAACTTTTGCTCGTGTTGTAATTGTCTATGATATCATGGATCTTTTTCACTAGTGTGGCAATCAAATATTTTTGGTCATAACATTCTTTGTTTTGTACTTTCTTTTGTTTTGCTACTTTTGCGGTCAGTTCGACTTATCAACTTATTAATTAACCTCTTCTTTTTTTAAATATAATTTTTATGTTGTCATTGAAATAGGTTCGCTTCCTCACCAAAATATATCATCCTAACATTGACAAGGCAAGCAGCTCTTTTTTTCCTCTCTTTTTTTATTTCACGGAGGTAATGACTTTCTCATTTAAAGGGTTTGATGTGTGCAGCTTGGAAGAATATGCCTTGATATTCTCAAAGACAAGTGGAGTCTAGCTCTCCAGATCCGAACAGTATTGCTTAGGTGACGTGTTTGTTATCTGCATATTATTTTCAGACACGAATTTTGTTTATTTATTTATTTATGGATCAACAAATTTTAATTTGCTGATTTGGGATGGGAACCCATTATTTGAAAAAAAAAAATAGTGATAGTTTGCCGTGGATATAATGACCAATGAGAACTGGTCCTTGCAATAGCATGTTTAATTTGAAGGGCTGGTATATGAAAGTTTGTTTTGAAGAATTTTGATGTTGGATTCGTTATTGCAACTGGTTGTTCTCCAAGGGTCAAAATAGCGGTTACGTTTTTGGTTTCGGACATGACCGAAACCGAAAATTTGAACCAAAATTTTGTCTGAAATTTTGGCTGATAATTTCCCATCTATATATATTTAGACTGAAATTTCGGTTCAACTTATCGTTTTGGTGGGGGACTGAAATCGAGTTATCGGCCGGAATGTCTTTCAGCATGGCCAACAAACTTCTACTATTTTTTTTGTGTTCCATTGAAAGTTTTGAGCTCTACCTTATTTGTAGCATTCAAATAAAAAATTTAGCATTCAACTAGTGAGGGGGCGGTGGTGGTGGTTGGAACCTTGTTATAAACCTTTTTTTATAAAGATATTTAGTGTGGACCTGTTGGTTCGCCCACTGCAAGCTAGTTCGTGGTTGTTTACGCTCTAGCTTGGTTACATCATAAAGGTTATGTGCGACATTTCGTTGTCATTTTTCTGTTAGTCCAAAACACCTAATTCTTTATTTCCTTTATATTATATCAGGAGAAAATTTATTTTTTTCCTCTGAAATTTCAAAGAACTTAAGATGAAAATTCCTTGGACAATTTCTGCAGTTTTTCATAATCAGTAAAATTTGTGCAGTTTTGAAGTTGATATTTTTCTCTTGGATTTTTATTGGTATTCATATTTTGTGATTCTTAATTCCTTCTTATCTAGCCTCTCCTAGAGTATTGTAGGCTCATATCGGTTCTGCTTGTCCATTAACTTGGTCTAGACTAAGAGTATTGTAGGCTCATAAATTTGTGCACAAAGAATCTTTCTATGTACACTGGCTAGAGAATGGAGGTATAATGAGCCTACAATACTCTTAAAGTCTAAACCAAGTTAATTGACAAGTAGAACCGATATAATGAGCCTACAATACTCTAGGAGAGGCTGGATAAGAAGGATGCCAGTGTACATTAGAAAGATTCTTTGCGCACAAATTTATAATTTTTTTTAAGGAACTTGAGGTCCAAGTAAGTAAGAATTGGTCTTGGCATGACCAACAAATTGGTTTGCTGAGTTGTTTTGTGGACTCAACTACTCATTATTCTAAAATACTTGTAGCTTTCAAACTCATTGCCCATCCATGGTTCCAGTTGATTTCAAACACTCGACCATCTCATTATTTTTGAGATACTAGTTTCAAATCTAAGAAGATCAAATAATTCGTTCTAAAATACGTAATAGATTCAAATCTACTAAGATCGAATATTCATTCTTTTATACTTCTCCATTATATGGCAATGATTTTGCTCATGTGGTAATGCAGATCAAGAACATTTGGATTACGAGGCAAAGAAACTACATAGCTATGTGAAGGAGAAGTCATTTTGGATTTCGGAAAGGGGAGTTCTTGCTGATAAAATTAGTCCTAGCGTACTCAGATCGCTGGTAACACTAACAGACAAATCGAAGTAAAACTTGTACTCAATAATTCCATTTTGTCCCATATCCTTCTATATATTGCCTTTAAGAACTCTAGTTATGGTTCCATACCATCTTTCATATATTAAAAAAGAAATAAAAAAATATGAACTCTAGTTAGTCCATGTAACTTCCACAATACTTTGGTGGGAATTTAAGCTAAAGCTGATGCTACTATTAATATTAAATGGTACTTTTAAGTTTAAATATCTGACTCTTTTTTGTTGTCCTTTTTTCAGTTTAAATTCTCTTACTTCAGCTCATAATACTTATGGTTCTTCAAGTAACTGCTGGAAGCTGAATAGGAAATAAGGTCCTCACTCCTCGGACATAAAAAAGAAAGCCCAAAAAAAAACTTCTCATATGAAGCAGTAGTAAAATACTTCATTATGTAGCTTGGATGTTAGATACCAAGGTATCAAAATTGATTTCGGTATCGGGTATCGGTCCATGGAGGACCGATATGGGTCGGCCCTTTATATATATATATATATATATATATATATATATATATATATATATATATATATATAGGAAGCTGGTTAGGTCCTCCAATGGAGGATGGTGGTAGTCCTCCAAGATACACATGGAGCTCCACGTGGCACCCAAAACACTGTTTGGGTGCCACGTGGAGCACAGGTGGACGGTATAGATCAATATTTTAAAAAAAAATGAAAAAAGCTTTTTAAACTTATAAGTCAAAGTTTGACCAATTTCATTGGTCCACATTTCACGGTTATCTTACCATATATATATATATATATATATATATATATATATATATTATCCAGGTAAAATTCCCCTATTTACCATTCATCCAAAGACTCATCTTGGGTAATAGCTCGTTGTGCATGTATATTTGGTTTTTATATTGATGCCTTTTTTCTCTACAATGTATGAAGGCAATAAATATCCTTGGTTTCATTTTTCGCTTTGGATCATTTTTTACATGTTCCTTTTCCAATTTTAAGCTCATAATGTAATTATATAAAAATTCTTATGCAAGTCGCTCTTATGCACACCTTTTTTTTTTTCTTGAACATACATGCAAACTTTGGGAATCATTTTATTATGAAATTTGTTAATATGACTGAGTTTATTTTTATGGCAGGAAAACTCGTGGTATGAGAGCTGGCCGTAAGCTAAAAACACATAAGAAGTGGGCGGACAAATCATAAAAGAAAAGTCATCTCGACAACAAGTTGAAAGATGCTCAATCAAAGGTGTCAAGCAATGAGACATTAAAATTCTATGCCATTGAGTTTATTGGTAACCCAAGTCATGCTCAAATAGGACGCTGTTGAATGTATTTATAGGATATTGTTGAATATATTAATATAATATCTTTAAATATTTTAATGAGATGGTGTTGAATGTATTAATACGATGTTGACTTTATTTTTGACTTATTATTTTTTCATTTAGTTGAATGGATTATGAATTTTTTTCTTGTAGAGTGATATGTGATACAATATTTGTAACAGGTAAAATGGCTCTCATTACAGTAAAAAAAATGGAAGCTGTGCATTTACAAAAAAAAAAAAAAAAAAACGGTCCATACCAGTTGTTTTCATGTACCACTGATTTAGGCCGTAGTTTCAAAATAAAAATAACAACTCTTTTCCCATTAGGAACAACGGCTCAACATTATTGTTATTTTGCAATAACAGGTCCATAACCATTGTTTCTGAGAGGAAATTAACAACGATTTATCACCGTTGTTTACATATATCACTGATTTAGACCGTGAATTCGGAAGAAAAATTAACAACCCTTTTTTCCGTTAAAATAACGGCTTAAAAATGTTGTTAGTTTGTAATGGACATGGACCATAGTTTATCTGGTAAATAAACAACGGTTTCAGGCCGTTGTTTATAAAAACTACTGCTCTATAAACAATGGCCCTTGCAACGGCTCAAGATCGTTGCTTATGACATTTACAACGGTTTTGGGCCGCTATTTTTTGTCGATTTTCACGTAGTGCTCTTTCTAAAAAACACTATCTGTAGATTTCATTACATCATTAAAAGTGATAGGATCATCGTCTATATTTAGACATAAATGTTTCTTAGTACTTTTGGTTCTACTTCGTTCAATTAAATAAATATAATAGTCTTTTGAAAGACTAGTTTCAAATATTTGACGTTTACTTCGTCGAGGTCCAGTGATGACCTCTTCATCAGTTAAAGATTTAATAACTTATTTATTTAGAAGATTTTCCATCTTCATAAGTTTGACTTTGAATATTTAATTTATTAGATAGAGTAGTAAACTTAGAATCATAAAATATAGCATCTCTAGATTCTATTATAGTATTTTTATCTATGTTATCATTAGATTTCATAACTAGAAATCTGTAAGTTTTACTATTTTGTGCATAGCCAACAAATGCACACTCAATAGATCTAAGTTCAATCTTAGGTTCTTTAGGATCTACTAATCTAACAAGTACCCTACACCTCCATACTTTAAAATAGGTTAGACTAGGTTTTCTATTCTTTCAAAATTTATATGGTGTAGCTAAAGTTTTCTTATGTGAAATTTTATTCAAAATATGAGTAGCAGTTAACAAAGTTTCACCCCATAAATTTTTATCTGAATTAGCATTGACCAACATGACATTAGTCATTTCTACTAAATTTCTATTTTTTCTTTCGGCAACTCCATTTTGTTGTGGCATGTAAGGGGCCGTCACCTCATGACGAATTCTATGAACTTCACAGAAATCAGAGAACTCATTTGACATGTATTCGCCACCCCTATAAGATCTAATGGCCTTAATTCTTTTATTTAATTAATTTTTTACTAAAGCTTTATAAATCTTAAATTTTTTAAAAGCCTCATTTTTAGTATTTAATTAATATATATGAGCATATTTTGAAAAATCGTCTATAAAAGTAATAAAATAACGTTTCTCTCCTCTAGTAGAAATATTATTTAAATCGCAACTATTACTATATATTAAATCTAATAAACATAAATTTCTTATAACACTAGGAAATAATTTTCTAGTAATCTTAGTTTTAGCACAAACACTACATGAACTACTATCAAAAAATTCATGTCTGGGAATTAGATTTAAACTAGCCATGCATTTCATAGATCTACAATTAACATGTCCTAATCTATTATTCCATAAATTAGAAAGAGAGACCAAGTAAGAAGAATGAGAGATTTTATTGATTGAATCTATTATATTCAGTTTGAACATACCTCTCATGGCATATTCTTTTCTAACAAATTCACTATTCTTGGATAAGATAAACTTATTCGATTCAAATACAAGTTTGAAATCATGTTTGATCAGTAAACCACCCGAAACAAGATTCTTACGAATATCAAGTACATGGAGAATATCAGTAAGTGTCACGACTTTTTCGGATGTGAAATTCAATTTCACTTTTTCACGTCCTATGATCTTCGTCGTAGATGAGTTCCCCATTAAAGAGATTTTGATCATCGTCAGCTTTATCATATGTCACAAGCATGTCATGATTATTACAGACATGTTTTGTGGCACCCGTGTCGATCCATCATTCATTGATGTTTCCAATCAGATTTACCCAGAAAGAACAGCTAAAAAGTTACTTTTTTCTTCCATTGCATTCGCTTGACTCTTCAATTTCTTGAAGAGGTGACAATCCCGATTGAAGTGTCCGGGTTTTTCACAGTGATAGCATCCATCGTTCTTTGGTACCATGGTCTTGGCGAATTTCTTATTCTCCTTTGATTGAGAATATCCTCTCTTCTTCTTTGACGGTCCACTGAAAACCTTAGACTCAATCACGTGTGCCTTTGATGTTATATCAATGTGATATTTGATTTTGTCCATAACTCGAAATTCTTCCTCAATACGTAAATGAAGAAGAAAATTTTCTATATAAATCTTCTCATTATTTCGCTCAAGAATTTTTCGGTAATCTTTTCAAGATGGAGGCAACTTGGCGATTACCACACCAACCAGAAAATTCTCATCGAAATAAGAACCATTAGCGAGTATATAATTTATAACTACTTAAAAATCATGCACTTAGCTAATAATCAATTTATCATCGACCATCTTAAAATTAAAAAACTGATTGATTATGTAAGAATTATACCCTGCATCTTCAGTTTTGTATTTCGTTTTGAGTGCGTCCCAGAGTTCTTTCGATGTGTTGTAGGCACGGTAGATATCGAACAAAGAGTCCAACAAAGCGTTCAAAATGTAGCCTTTGCAAGTGTAGTCGTCGTTATCCCATTTCTATTTTTTACGGCCTTCACTAAGGGTAGATGATTCGGTAATAATTGGACACTGAGTTGTGATAACATGCACAACTTTCAACGTGGTTAACAGAAAATATAATTTCTGTTGCCACCATTTGAAATTCGAACCATCAAAACTGTCCAACTTGTGGATGTTGTTGGGCAGTGCGGGATACAACTTAGTTGCGTCAGTAATCTGGGCCATCATAAATCTCGGTTTAAACTTGTTAGAAAAATTGTTTCGGGTTGCAAAAAAAAATAAAGATTGGAATGAAATTACGCAGATCCGAATCGAGGCACGTTGAATATCGTCATCTTTAAACCGAGATTTGCCCCTACCACTATGATCTAGTGGTCACCAATAGGTTACCGGCAAATTGGTTTCAGGATACAACGAACCGAAAGCGTATTCGTGTGATCAGATTTAGTGAATCTGATCACGCAACTAGAACACCCAAAAACGGAAGCGGAACTCTGAAAGGAAAGAACCTTTTAAAACGCAGAGAAGAGTAAAAGAAAAATGCAGTATTTAAAATGAGGGGTCTTGGGTCTCTTTTATAGAACAGGTGTAACTGAACGGACATATCCGTTGCAGATAACTGACTGGTCGAATAAGACATATCCGTTTTAAAGAAAACTGAACGAATTTAAAATTCAAACGGGCAGTTACACTATTGTCCAAAAGTTTAACTAAATGCACTGCACCGCCTCGCCACGTACATGTGCTCGTCCTGTCCCGACCCGACACGGCTCGGCGCGAGCGCTTGTGTGATTGATGAGGTGCATAACGGTGGAAGCTATAAAATTCGGTGCCCCCTGAGTAAAAACTGCAAGCCTTGAGCTAAAGATACAACATATAAAATAAAGCCCAAAATACTATTACCCGGTATGGGACTATTCATCCCAAAAAACACTTTTATAAAAAACACTTATATTTTAAAATATCCAACATAGTATTCCAATGTGAGCATACAAAGTTTATCTAGCTCTGTACATCAAACACACATAATATAGTAATCAGCTCAGATAATTATCATATCATTACCAGCCCTCCGATTATATAAATAATGGTTGTCCTCCCAGTATAGCAGAGCATATGAATGGAAGATACAATCTGGCCTGGTTTGAACAAAATATATGGATGGTAGTCCTCTCATTATAGCAGTCCAACTATTAGAGCAGTCCATTGATTAGTTAGTGAAGACCCATTTGAAATCATCTTATGTAAGCATGCTAGAGAAGTGTATATATGATATTGCAGAATATACACTACACTTAAGACCTCTCCCACCTAGTTTGAAGAAAATATATGAATTGATCTATATATATGATGGGAACTGAAGGGAACCGAGCAGTATACTTGAAAGTCACCTACATTTATATACATATCAATTGATCTATATATGAATTGAGAGCTACATGTATATATATGAAGGGAGCTGAGTAGTATACTTGAAACTCACCTACATTCATGAACTCATCAAGTATAACTAGTTTAATGGCAACATAAGCATCCATGACACCAATCAGAATCGATGCTTATGAATTGACAACTACAAAACAAGTGCCTGAGAACTATACATTATAAATAATTCTCTGTGGAGATACTGAACCTGAGTCTCCAACAAAGTACATGAACCGATTCTCAGTGGCCAACATTGTGAAGATACTGATCAAGCGAACTGATTATCAAACTGAGCACATGAACTCAACCTGAGTTTCCAACTACGACTTATTCAATACATTGTGAAGATATTGTTCATAACCGAGCTGACTATTAGTACCTTTACAACTTTAAGTACAACCTGGTAGCATTATTAGAGGCCTAATTTTTATAAAAAACAAAGTAAACTAGAAAATGAACGAATAACTAAGAAAGGAAACTTCTGGCCTGAGAGCTTGAGTTGTTGTAATGGTGAATTGAGCTGGTCAGAGGGGAGCTTTTAAATAGAGAATACCCGATGGGAAGATAAGAGAGAATCAATGAAGGTAGGTGTTTTTGTCAAGGTAGCTGTAATTGCTATCTCTGATCAGGCAAGCCTACATTTGGCTTCCAAATATTTATAAAATCAAGCCACCTCCGTACTGCCCAATGGGTTAAACAGAGCCCTCAGCTCATGGTCGACATGTGACTTCTGGTAGTTGATATAGGCGGTATGTGTTGTCTCATCACCAGCACTGTATACAACATATGATCGACAAGTATACTCTCTGCCGAACCACATGAAAAATTGAGGGACAAATGGACAACAACTCACATATAATGGACTCCCTTCATTCACAACCGCGAGCTGCCCTCATTTTATTGAAATCTCAACAACTTCACCATTTCAATGGACCACAAATGGTCAACATAGGTCCGCTTTGCAGAGGAAGTACAAACCCCATCTGCCATTACACAAACTCTCGGACAAAGGAAAAACTCAGAAATACTTCATCTATTTTATGAGTTTTTACCCAGAATCCTACTGAGTTTTGGCTCTGGAACGAAGCTTTAAAGAATGACGGAGTTGCCTATGGGTGTAAACGGGTCACGTTTGAGTTGGGTCAGTGCCAATCTGAACCTGACTCGCTGCCGTTATCCTCAATGGGAAAATTACCCATTTATTGAAACCCTCAATAATAATCTGACCTGACCCAACCCATTAGCAAAAACTTCAATCAGATCTGGTTAGGCAACCTAGGTTAAATTTAGGAGAGGGACTCGGGTCAAGTCGAGTCAGGTCAATTTGATTCGTTGTCATCATCATCATAGCCTTATCCCATCTTTTGGGGTCAACTTTTCGAGTCCTATTTCTCCACTCATTTCTGATTAGCGCTAAACTCACTGTAACTTCGTAGTCCTTCATATCCCTTCACTGGTCTTTCTCTTAGGTTATATCCTTGTACTTGTAGAGTCTTAATCCTTCATACAAGGTTTGCTTATGACCTCTAATTAATATCTCTGCAATTTTTTCCTTTAGAAGTGACACTCTCAAATTTTCTCTTGTTTACCCATTTAGTATTTTATCATCTCTTGTTACTCAACACATTCATCTCAACATACACATCTCGGTTATATGTATTCTATTTTCTTGTCATTTTTTTGTAGCTTATATGATATAATATGACAGGTCTAATCCCTGTCTTAAAAAAATATCCCTTCAATTTAAGTGAAACTCTTAGGTAGCATGGTACTTCACTAAATTGAATCGTTGATTTATGTGCTCTTAACTACCTGTTCGACTCTTTGGAGGGATAGAGATTTGACCCGAGCACTAGCCTCTATGCATGGGTTGGCATTTGACCCCACTAGGGGTGGCAACGGGCTAGGTTCTGATAGGGCTCGAGTATATCCAAATCAGGCCCAACAAATTGTAATTAGCCCAAGCCCAGCCTGGGCTTATGATTCCAAGCCCAATCTCAATTCACAATCAACTTTCAAAACCCAAGCCTAGCCTAGGCAGTTTATTCATAAAGGAGCCATACAAAATGTAATTATGGGAGGGGAGATAACAAGGCATCGTTAGTCATTTGTCCTTTCCAAATCGTTCTTTATGATATCTTGGAAAAGTTTTTTATTAGGAAACTAAGATCTTCAAAATCATTGCTATTGAGAATATGATTTTTTATTAAAAATTTCATACCATAATTACTGGACTAGACGTTAAGAGAGAGAGAGACATGAACTCCTCTACTATAATTACTGTATTAGATGACATGTGATTGATGATAAAACGCTATCAAATATGAAAGTTCAGCGGGCTTAGAAGATAGATTTGAGCTCACGCCATTTAATTATCAAGCTTAAAGTGCAAGCCCAAGCTCCGCCCGTAGGCTTTATGATCAAACCCAAGCCGCTTTAAAACGGGTTGCGCCTAACGAGCTGGGTGTGCTACATAGCTCATTGCCACTCCTAGACACCACTAATAAAGAAGGTCTAAAATAGATTTTTCTTCGTAGTGCCATTTTTTTCATACCTCATTTGGATCACTTTCTTGACAATATATTTCTTGGTAACTAATTTTTTATTTATAGATTATCATTTTCTCTCCTTTTAATATCCATAATTTTATTTTTTAAAATCTTGTCATTTTTTCATCACTTATTTTTTATTAGAACGTTCAAAATTATTAATCTATGTTGCTTGGTAAGACTCTCTCATGAGATAACTTTGCATTAATCCTTACAATTTGAGTCCAAGTTAAAAAATCTCATTTCGAATCGAATTAGGCCGGTCAAAAATCTGAACCCAGAACTAACTAATGACCCTATGAGTCACTTGTCAAGTCAGATTGACCCCACCTATTTACCACTCCCAGGCGCATCCCCTTGGGAGAAGTATTACCATTACTTACCCTTTTACATATCGTAAGGTTGTCAACAGGACAGGTGGGGCAGGGGGCATAATATTGGCTGCCCGACGGGTCACAGGTATATACCCAACCGACAAGAAACTGCACCCCGATCAGATGAGTAAATGGTATACATGGACCCGACCTGACTCAAAATCCTCTAAACTATTCCATTCCCTTTATTTATTTATTTATAACTTTATTTGACCCGATTTTTCCCCATCCCGACCGAAAGGTCGGAAAGGATGCTTCATGCCCAACTTGACCAAACAAATCAAGTTTATGCATTGAACTCGATTAACAAAACTGGGTCGGGTGGACTCGACCCAATGACCGCTATACCAAATTGGTCAAGCTTTGAAAGGTAAAAAATTACGTTTTTTTTTTTTACCTTATGAGTTTCTTGGTACTAAAAAATACATGTGCCTCTTGCTTGGTCAAAAGAAATTTTACAACACAAATTGACT
Source organism: Chloranthus sessilifolius (assembly GCA_021018995.1). Lineage (NCBI taxonomy): Eukaryota > Viridiplantae > Streptophyta > Magnoliopsida > Chloranthales > Chloranthaceae > Chloranthus > Chloranthus sessilifolius. Next base: position 97,697,393 of record CM037592.1, read on the forward strand.
TATAGGGATTCATATCCGTTAGACCAGGTTAAAGTCAGGGAAGAGCTAGACTGGCCTATTTAATAATTGGGTCCATTTTAGCTCGGAACCTAAACGGAGCCATTACTTGCACATGCATTTTAAGTGATCGCACCGAATTAATCAAAAAATTTTCTTGCACATGCTTCGTTTGATTGCACCTAACATTAGAGAAAAAGTGCACCTTAATTAACTTTTGTATTGGTCCAATTCTCTCTCTACTGATCCCCTTTCTCTCTCACTACAAACAAAATTCTCTCTACATTGTATCGTCTCTCTCTACATCTCTTTTTGTTCTCTTCAACTAACACTAGAAACAAAGACCCACTACGTCAAAATAGCATATAAACCACACTTGCAAATAGAAAAATAACCACTGCCCAAGCAATAGTTTAATAATCCACCGCTAAAATCCATTGTTTATTATAATAAAACAGTGGTTTAATGCATTAAACTCCCGTAATATGCACAACCAATCCGAACCGCTATTTCCAAAACGACTTTTCTCTCGCTCTCTCTCTCTCTCTCCCTTCGAAACCCACTTATAAGTAACTACTCTTAAAACCAGCAGTTACTTACTATTTTTTTTTGCTCTCTTGTTTCCCTCCCGCAGCAACAAAACCTTAATCTTCGCCGCTCTGATCACAGACCGCAGATCGCCGATCACCAATTGTTGAACTGGTTCCAAATCACAAATCGATCAAATCTCTAAATTTTTTTGTTCAATTTATATAAATATCGGTGAGTTTGTGTTTAGATTACAGTTTATGTTTAGATTTTAGAGGTAGTGAATCAGCTCTGATCATGGATCGAAGATCGCCAACCACCGATTGTTGAACTAGTTCCAAATCACAGATCGGTCAAATCTCCAGATTTTTCTGTTCAGCTTATACAAATATCGACGAGTTTGGGTTTAGAATTTGGAGGTGGTGAATCATCTCTGATCACGGACTGCAGATTGCCGAGCACCAATATATGGGATTCGAGTGGCAAGGGACAAATTAGCAGTTGAAGATCTAAAAGGAGGCGATCATGGAGAGAGATCTGAGAGCAACGGTAAGAACAAATTTCGAATCAGATTGATTAATTTTCTATCGATGTCTTATTTCTATCGATCGATTTTCCAAAGTTTCTCTTTCCCTAATTGATTGAATTGGTCTCTATTTTTTTTTTGAAATACTTCCTGATTTTTAATATTGTTAGATTTTTTTACTTTTTAATCTTATTAATTTTTTTGTCTCCGATTTTTTCTCAGAAATTGTCCCTGAACTTACTGATTTTTTTGGAATTTTCTGAATTTTAACATTGTCAACTTATTATCGAAGCCCGGCTATGAGTCTCCTAGAGCTGGGAAATCAAAAGGAAAAAGTTAACATTATGCATTTTATTGTTCGATGAAATGCCCGAGCGAAGTTATCAAATATTGACCGAAAACTAGATTCGTTTTTAGATGCTAAGATCCCCTTATATCCTGTTTATTTACATAGGCAATTCAATGAGATAAGATGATTGTGGCAGCTTTTGGATTCACTGCACCATGTCTGCGGGCACACGTGCATTTAAATAGAACTGATCGATCTCGCTGTCGAGTGGTAGTAGAATCCAAGATTGATGGAGTTTCCAACTCCATTTAAATAGCCTTTTGTGTCCACAAAGGTTGATGATCGAATCATTATTATTTCTAATTACCTTGTTGTAGGAAAGATTAAAAACTAATCCCTAAACCCTAATTCCCATACTCCTAATTGTTTGTTAGAATGCGTGTGGATGCTATCTATTAAGGCTCATTTTATAATTGCTAGACTACTCGAGACTATTCTTGCGTTTCTTTGTCTATGAATTCACATTTGGTATCTGATCAGTTCATTTCACATTGTGTATTTATTAATTTATTGATTTTTATGATTCCGATTTTATTTTAATGAATGACGATCGTTCTTGTGTAGGCTAGAAGATCTGATATTGGAAGCTATAACGAGTTTGAAGGAGCCTAGTGGATCCAACAAGACAGCTATTGCCTCATATATAGAGGTGCTTTTAATGACACTTGCATGCTTTTAAAAGAGAGTTAATGACCAATCAAACTGCGACCGGTCTCGCAAACTTATCATACTTGGTTTTGTGCAATGTTGTAAAATCTGGGCGTAATGATGAGATTATATAGATATTGAAATGATGATGATGACTGCTGATCGAATCGTGAAGGGTCGTCATCCGAACCAGTTCTAGCACCAGATCGGGCGGTTTGAACCACCAGATCACGAGAAGTTAATTAAAAATTAATCAAATATGAGGATCGTTATGTGTATTCTTGGTTGATCGCTTTATATTGTCAGAGAGGAACATGCCCAAACTTTTATGCAACGCCGAGTAAATGTATAGTATTTCACCGTTGTATGCGGAAAATATTCAAGAAGAGATTGAATAGCGCTTGTAATTTTCGCTTTTGGGGTTGATGTAGGATGAGTACTCTGGACACCTCCATTTCAAAAGGTCTGTTCGCAAAATTAAAGGCTTTGACAGCAAGCAAATCGGAAACTGATTAAGGTGATCGATTTTTCAACTTTACTAATGCTTATTGTGTATTTTTTCGAAACCACATTCACATAGTTAATCAAGGTTATTTGGCAAACCAGTCTTCACTATCTATTTATTGATCAGCAGTCTTCAACCTGAAAACACATTTGAAATTTATGAAGTATCTATCAAGAAACTCGTTCAAGCACTTGAAAATGCATTTTTTACTAAAAAACTTTGAGTCTGGGTCCGTTGAGGAGGTAGGTTTCTAATTGTTTCAGCTTCTAATTAATGGGAACCCACAAACTAGTTAGTTGGAGGAATTTTCTTTGCCCTGGTATAATCCTACTGTGAAGTTTTTCTATTTGGGGTTGGCTTTGCAAGTCTAAATTCTACCTTCATTTCTATTGAGGGCTAAACTCTCTGTTCCTCTGCAATCATTCATATCTCTTCTCACCGCTTCCATCCAGGTCTTCACTGGTCTTCTTCCTCTTTTGCTGCTTCCTTGTGCCTGTATCATCTCAATCCTTCATGCAGGGGCTTTTCCGAACTCCAATGAGTTAATTGGGGTTAGAGTAGAGATAGAGAGATAGAGAAGATAGGTAGGAAAATAAGGTTGAGTGAATGAACACTCTTCCCAATGCATTATAATGTTTATATGATCTTACACTCGACACGGACTACGGTGTCAAGGATAACAATAATGAACTTCCCCCACAATATACTGCTCACACACCCATATACAACAATGAAAATCTCTACACGATAAAATGAAGGAAAAACCACTTAAGCAAAATAAAATTAACTACTGCTTAAACTAATGGTATAATTTTCCACTTCCTAAACTAGTAGTATTTTAACTTAAAACTGTGGTTAATAACTAATCTCCCATCACGTGTTATCAATCATGTGCAATCCATCGGGCCGAGCCAATGCGTCTCTTTTCTCTCTTAATCTCTATTTATCTATAAAACAAAACTCCTCTCTCATTCCTTCCTTTTTTTCTCTCAAAGAGATAGGGGCCTCTCTCTCTCTTCTTCCTCTCTCTCCCTCGAAAATCCCTAGATTTTTGCACGATTTCCTGCTTGTTTTGGCTGGAAATCAAGATTCGAGAGCTTCGATTCCTCAATGGATCGGAAACTTCTCTGGTGAGCTACGAAAACTAGATCTTCGATCGAAAACTTCTCTGGCGAAGCTAGGTTTTTCTCTTCGTTTTGCTATTGTGTTGGGGAAATCGAATTTATCTTCTTCTCTGAATTCCTTTGGAGAACCACCAGCGAGTGATTTTTAGGGTTCTAGATTTGTAGATCTCAAATCCGGCTCAAATCGATCCGCATTCTCCCAGGTCGGTTTCTTCCCCATTTCTTTCTACTTTATTCTGTTTTTTTTTTAACTTTTTTTTTGAGATATTAATATGTGGATCCCAAGATTTGAAGCTAAATTAGGGTGGTTCATTGGTTTTTTTCGTTGCTTAGTGTTCTTGATGATTTTTAATGATTTATTAGGTCTTCTTCGCCTGGTGTTTGAACGATTTTCGGAATATGATAGAAGCATGCAGGAAAATTTTATTTCATTTCATGTTGTAGGAGGTGGAGTGGAACCGACTCATGGTATATGCAAAAAGATATTTGTTGGAAGACTGCCATAGGAGGCAAGTTCTGAAGATCTACGACAGTGCTTTAGCAGATTTGGCCGTATCTTAGATGTGTATGTACCCAAGGTAAAATTCTGTTATTTCTAATTTCCCACCATTGAGGTCAATCCAAAGTGTTCCAATTTCAGACATGGCTTGTTTCACTTGATCAGGATCCAAAGAGAACTGGCCATAGGGGATTTGGTTTTGTAACATTTGTTGAGGAAGGAGTGGCAGATCGTGTATCTCGAAGATCACATGAAATCCTTGGACAACAGGTATTGGATTAGAATCTCGAGCTTATTAAATTTCCCTCTGTTTTTCGTGGCAATTTCAGCTAAAAACTAAACCTGATTCTTTTTTCTCCTCTGATGTTTACATGAATTATTTCTTCTCGCAAGTAGAGATTCTAGTATCCTGGCCATTTTAGTCTAAGTAACATTTTGGTATATAAATATTGAAGGATATTATTTCCTTTCTGTGTGTCAGATTCATAGTGTAGTAGCATTTTGCTTAGTTATCTATATTTCTAAGTGGTTTTATTCTTATTCTTATTTTTTTATTCGAAGATTTGTGGTTTCTGAGGTCCCCTCTCCACTCATTTAAATTTCTGAAAATTACGAAGTGAAAGCTCGACAACTATGTGTCTCATATTTGTGGGAGATCTGCCATTCCACGAAGTGCTAAAGTAACAAGCAAATGGTCTCCACAATGTGTCTCATATTCAAGGGGACATCACACGGTCCCAACAAATCCAAGCTCAACCGTTTACAATTGGTCTTGTGAAAGATTTGTCATTCAGTCAGTCTCATATGACACTGATTGATCTCACTCAAAAACAAATGAACACATGCTTTAAGTTAAATGCTAGCCTATAACAAGTGTCTACATGTTCTTTATGACTGAATGACTTACACACATCTAATGCTTGAAAATTCATGCAAATTTCTTCGTCATAGACACATGAACTGGGATGCCACTCATTGTCAGTGAACACCCATTGTAGACTAACTCCCAAGTTAAAAGAACAATTTCGCCCTTAAAGTGAACAAAACATATATATATATTTGCTTTTAAAAAATAGAAGGTTCGATACCCTGCTAAGCAAAAGTTTGGACCCTATGAGTTAATTATTTACTAGTTTGGACCTTCTCAGATTAAAAAATTCTTGCTTTTTCCCCTTGCCAATTTTGCATACTCTAATGTTAATTTTTTTCCCCTTTGCCAATTTTAGCCACAGATCGTGGGGTTGATAAGTTCGAGACCATCGAGGATTTTATTCAGAGTCAGCTGGAGCTTTGCCTTTTTATTTCGTAGACGCCCATTTGTATCTCGTAAGTGGGCATACCTCATCTTTTTGTTCCTCTTCGTTTGATTAATGGAATCCTTTTAAGTCAAAGATGAGTGATAAATAATTATAAGAATATCAATAAGAACAAAAAGACAAAGAATACATAACAGTTATAATAACAATAATTATAATAATAGTATAATATTAGTAATCAATGAGGATGGTCTTGTATATTTCCAATATATGGTGGAGCATCTATACCCAACAAGAATTCTCTGTTCTCAGTTTTTTTTATTACTGATTATGTAATTGGGTCATTCCAACCATGGTGTTGTGATATTCTGTTTTGACTGTCATGACAACACTCTGGAATAGTCATCGACTTCAACCTCCCAGAAATTATAAAACCATGTTAAACGCCAACAAAAGAATCTATCAAGACAATTGGACTATTAATTTATTTTAAAGGTACCTTGCACAAATATTTCACTTTAAATAGATTTCAGATGCAGAATAAGATTCTCTTGTTCATTAAAATATGCAAGCTGCAAGTGAATTAATCTAACAAGTAAATGAATATATGTATTTTAGTGTAGGTCCGTTAGAAGTTAATAATATTTGTGCAAGGTATTCATATTAGGGCCTCAAATGTGCGAGTCATCTAGTTATGGAATTGGTGCCTCAAAAGTTGTACCACCTGAATGATGAAGTGAAGGAGAGCCAATCTTTTTGCCTCTACTTATTCCTTGTTTCCCATAACATTTAGTATAGGAATTTGTGTGCATTTTTTGCCGTAACATTGTTTCTACAAAATTTTATCATAATTGATACAAAATATAATGTCTTCCTCTGCTAAAGCTATGACTTTTTGGTACATCTTTTGTTTCCCCTTCCCCTTATCAAATCTGAGATTTGGTTTCCTTTATGGTTAGAGTAGATTTCCTTGTGGGTATCTCGATGCTTTATTTTTTTGTTCCTTCTTGTTTTTGCCTCAAAACTTTCCTCCATTTCTTCATCATTCCCTATACCATTATGGCTTCTTTTTTTTTCCCTTGGCTTTTTTCTTTCTCCAGTGATCTGTGCTGGTATTTATTGTAGAGAGAGCTGGAGTTGAGATCCTTGAAATATGTTCTCATGTCTCTTTCTTTGCAGAATTGCAAAATTCACCATTCAGTAGTTGGGATGGATCTAAGCATTGGCCACCTATCCCTTGGGTTCGATAACCCTACTTAGTAAGCATTGGCCACCCATCCTAGAGATTTTGTCCTAGTGCTCTGGATGTGTGAAGCTCTATTTAGCACTAGGGTTATATCTTATAGCTATCCCCCGTTACTTAGTTCCCCTAATATGAATATCTGTTTGTTGCTAAAATATTAATAACCTTCGTTTCTGAACTTTAAACTTCATCTCTAATAGATCTCGTCAGAAATCCCATCATGTTCTTGTTTTACAAAAGAATGTTTTAAAAAATTCGATCATACGCTTGTGTTATTTCTTATTTAAAACTTTTATAGTTAGTTTGCTATATTATGATAACAAAAACTACATTCCAATTCCATGTAATCTGTGTTATTGTGATAACAAGCTTTGAAAGCATCAACTTCTTGCAGGGAATTTACCGGATCAAGAACCGCCTAGAAATCTGTGTTAATGGGCCTAAACTTGAGGTGGACAGATTCAGATTTAGAGGGTGGCCTGAAGGGGACTAAAGTGAAGATTAATGGAAGGCCCAAGTGACCACATCACAGTGGTCACGTGAACCACTTAATTTCTGGGCAGGTTACCAAGATTACTCCTGCTGGTAATCTCAACATTCCTTGAGAATTTTGAGTCCATAAATAAGGAAGGAGTCTCGGTGATGATAGAGTAAATTCACGACGATTACTTTGGGGGCGTAACTGGAAATAAAAATTATGTGTGAGAGTTTTCGTTCAAAAATCTAGGAGATTAGTATTAGGAACTAGGAAGGTTTCTTTATTTCTTATTTCTTAAAGTCAAAGATAACTAGGAGTACTTAAGACGAGAATTGGGAATTTTTATCTTTTCTATGTAGAGAGAATGAACAGAGTGAGATTTTATTTGTTTTTGGAATGAGCTCTTTCGAGCGAGATTTAGAGAAACAGCGAGAACCCTATTCAGTCAGAGACTTTTCACCGCCTCGTTAAGTGATATCTGTCTTGAAAACATCGCTTTTGAGCTGTTTGAGTGTCGCCAATGGAGTCTTTTCGAGACCTTGCGACCACTTGCCAATTGTGCGATCTTTTAGACTCTAAAAATTCTGCAAGGTTGTCTTGCTATTATCCACATCTAATACTGCTGCAGTAACAGGTGTGTGTTCTGTTAGTTTCTCTACTTAATTTCTATCTAGCGGACAATTTAGGGACAAATAGTACAGAGATTTCTAATGCTGACCACGAAAATTAGGGGGTTTGTTGATCAGTATTTTAGAGTTCTGAGAACTAAAGGGGTTTTATGTCTTCAGTTGTTGTGGGATGTGGTCTACATAAAAGGTATCAAATCTAACATCAAGTTCTGTTTCAGTAGATGGCAACCGATCCTCTCACTTTTTCCACTTTTCTTGTCCATGCTCAAAGTGAACTATCAGATAGAAAATATATACAGATTGGAAGTGCAAGAAAATTCATATGTTCAATATTTTCTTCTTCAAATTTTTGATTTCATCTCTTAGGGTTAACTTAATAAGATGATAGGCTGGAGAATTTGTCTGCATATGTTTGATGGTTTTGGGATCCATTTAATTGTTAGAGTCATATAAATGTTATGACATCACAGCTTGATAAATTGATATAAAAATTTAAATATCGAGGATAATTATGTCATCTGCAAACTTACAAAGATGCCATGGTGCAACTTAATCTATCACGGAGACATCTCAAAATAACAAACTACCATCTTTTGAAGTTTTGGCACCGCTAAGCCTCTAACCTCTTGTAGGACTGCAACTCCTTCTTGATCATCTGTGTCCAAAATTGTAATATGCTGTCTTGAGTGGTGGTTCTATTTGAATTGCTTTAATATTATTTACCTGCCAGGAATTGGTGCATCTCCTCCTCTTGTGCTTGGCTCACCTGACTATTTTTTCCCCTTCCTATGGAGAAATGAACTAGTAAAATTTTACTCTATTTTCTTTTGAAGGATTATGTAAAACGCCAAACTCGTTTCATCTCATGCCAACCAGCAAAAATCATTACATCAACCATTGAAGTTGTTGCACAATCCATGCATCTCAAGGTCCATTCCCATAACTACAAGGTAATCCTTTCAAACTTTTATCCAATCGTTTATCTATCATTTTATAACACCGAAAATTTCCAACTCGAACATGATTTTACATTATAATATTCTCATTGGATACATGTCGTATGGGGATTTTTTTTTGTCAAGAAACCCATTTGAAACTTTTGGAGTGTGTATATGGGCAAACATGGTTTGTTAAATTATCTGCCATCGAACTCTTTTGTCGGGAATCGTTGTCCTTTTATCTACATTAACTCTGTTTTTTTAAACCAAAATTTCAGAGTCTTGATAAGAATTGCTTGTGATTGATACACTACACAAGTGTATCAATCAAGACCATGGATTGCAGCCATATTCAAAATATCAACAACAGTCCATATTCAACTCATGTGGGTTGTGTTGGATTCTGAGGTTTTTTGCATTTGTAGTATGAAAATCCAGGAAGAACAAAATAACAGAGTGGGATTAGCTTTCAGTCATGCTTATATACACAAAATACAATTAACTTTAAGAAGCTAAGCTCTTCTTCAATTCATGTGGGTGTAGATAATTTAGCTGCAAACTTTAGCAGAGAGTTGGCAGATTATATCATCTACATAATTGATGTCTCTGGAGGTGATAAAATACCCGAAAAGGCGTCTGAATTACCCAAGCTGATCTCCTAGTAAGTGAAAATTTCATCCCCAGTACTCTCTGGCTTCTTATCTCACATGCCCATTGTTTATCTCGGTGCACTAAATTTTGTGAAAGAATATATGTAACTACAACTTTTTTGTGATACATCTGATTTGTATGTTCTGAGTCTCAGGTAATAAACAAGACTGACCTTGCAACGGCGGTTGGAGCTGACTTGAAAGTTATGGAGCGAGATGCACTTGAATGCGGGATGGAGGACCCTTGTTTTTGCCTGTTTTTGAATAGACCATATGCAGATTAAGATTTAGAGAATAGTGCAAATGGGACAGGTGAGCTGATGCTTCACCCCAGCCCTCATGGGCTGAATCTCGCTAGAGTATTAGGCCTAATGCCAAATTCATGCCTAATTAATAAATGAGTGAGCACAGTAAGTAATCATGTTTTCAAGCATGGCCTAGGGCCCACCAGGCCTAGCCCATGTAAGTCTAAATGTTACATTCTTTGGTCTAATATCTAGGATCATGTACTAAATTGGCTGGGCTGAATTTAAATCAGGCCCATCTAAGACCTACTTGAATCCGGTCCTGTCCGGCCCCATCGTATTAATTAAATACATCATTCACGCATGTTATTTTTATTTTTAATTTTGTTTCGTGGGTGAAAGGCGCATGCATCCAAGATTTTTCTGAAGGATTAATGGGGTATCACCAGCATCATAAGAATATTGAGCTTATGAAGAGCCTTTTAACCTCATCAATCCTGTCAAAAATGAACTTCCACAGCTGTGTGGACTCCTGAAAAAAATTTAGGGACAACTTTTGACATGATTTGGTTTACCTCATTATTGCTGGTTCCAAGCCTACATGAAAGAGGAGTGGGGTTTAGAATCGGTTGTGTCAGTTCATGATCTTTCTGTCCAATCTCAGGCATTATTCAATGTCAAGGACTCAAACAAGGTACTTATTATTGCAGGATATTTTTGGGATCATTATTTTAGAGCTTTGGATTTTTCATATATGGCTTGATATTTGTACAGGATGACAGGGAGAGAATGATCGTACGCAGATTTAAATTTGAGGAGCCACGACCTGAGCAGATTCAAGATCTCGAGGTTTGTATTTTAAATGCTCATAAGGTGATTTCTTAATTTCTAATATATCCTAAAACTTGGTATCAATTTCCTTAATCTTAATTTTATCTAGAGTGATTTTGTGAAGTATTTGAAGACTTACAGGAGGCTTCTACACGCACTTTTGGAAACAAGTAGACGGTTGAATTATTACAAAGGTGGTTTACTATTTCAATTCTCCTATGTAAGAGACACTTCAAATTTCAAGGCCATTCTTAACTTAGATTTTGTTTGTATTGTGCTCTTCCATCGAGTATAAAGGAAATAATTGAAGTTGTTGATGTTCTTCTAAGATGGTTTGTTTTATGTTCATGAGTCAAACACAACATGCTTGTTGAAGGTACAATTTCATTTAGGAAATTTATTATTATTTTTTAAGGTATAATTAGATTCAATCTTGATTGGAAATTTTCAACCATGGATTTGAATCAGTTGCATTTTAATTTTTTTTGCTGTAGATTCTTTTGAAGTGTGGTCCTTATGGATTCTACATCCAGCTGGGAGAAGATAGGAGGGGACAATCACCAAAAAGAGCCTCTGTTTCCCAGGTTTACTTCAACTCTTTTTTAACCTAGATGAATATCTCAATGTACGGAAGTTTTTTTAAAAAGCTTGTAACCTTATGAATTTTTTTTTAAATTCATCTTGAAAAGAGAGCAACTTTGGTGACTGCTTATACAAAGATAGGGCCATGACCAGCCAGTTTATCACACGTGGTGCACATATTTAATCAATCCAAGTTGTTATTATGACCAACCATTGAAACATGTCTCAGCCAAAGATATACACCACTTCCCATATTAGAGTTCATAGATCGGATGGTTCAAGTCCTCCGATGAGTTGACTTTTGGGCCTACCCGAGTTCCGTATATGAGCTGCAATTTTGAATTCGGAGCATGTGAGAGCGTTATTGTCGTGCAGTCATCAAATAGCTTTATAAAATAAACTACTGTTTAAACAGATTGCAGAGCATGTGGCATAGGTCCCTTTTTTTGTAGTGAGAAGTCATCAATATCTCAATTTAATTGCTTAATATCATAAATATTTAATTACGTTCTCCTTTTGATTTCAGGCAAAACTTTTCGATTTGAAGCCCACCTCAAACGGATCACTAGGGGACGGGGATATTTGGCAGGAGAGGCGAAACATATATATATTTTTTTAATTATAAAACTAGGTCATGGGGTCCTTAGATTGTTAACTCTTTTTTTTTTTTGGAATAAAAGGATTGAGCATGTAAAGTTTAAAATATTTGATTGATTTGAAAGGTTGGATCATAGGTTGAAATGCAATATTTTGTTTGAATAAAAGAATTTGGCATCTATTTTATTTATGGATGTGCTTGAATATGAGATTAATAGCTTTTTTCTTTTATAATTTTTTTAAAGCATTAAAATTACATTAAAAAAAGTATTACAAAAGTATAAAAAATATTGCATTAAAAAAGCATAAAAAATATTATTTTAAAAAATTTGTATAAAAATTGTGTAATTTTTTAAAAAAAATTTTGTAGTTAACGCCTCTAAGCATAAAAAGGAGTGGTTTTATTTTACCACTATACAAGACAGTGGTTTATGAACTTTATAAACCACTGTCTTGTATAGTGGTAAAAAAAAACCACTCCTTTTTTTGCAATTGTTTAGGGCAGTGATTTTTTGAAAAAAAACCACTGTCAAAGACAGTAGTTTTTTGAAAAAACCGCTATTTAAGGCAGTGATTTTTTGGGCTTTTTCACGTAGTGACCCACCCTCTCCAGCTCTCTTTACCTCTGTAGACACACCGGAAACTAGAAACAAACACTAAAACCAACTTTTTCCCGTAGTCTAGATGAATATAAAAATAAAAGCAAATGGAGGTTGAAGGAGCTCCAATAATATCATCCATAACGCCTTTCTCTTACTCCAATTTCTTCTCTCCTCTTACTTTAGGTACTTCAAAAAATAAACACTAAAACCAACTTTTCCCGGTGATCTAGATCATGAATATAATAATAAAAACAAATGGAGGTTGAAGGAGCTTCAATAATATCATCAATAGAGTGTTGGAAGTTTCTTTTTTTGGTGGCCGTCACCATGGTCAACCCGTTGACCGGTAAATAGTGTAAGATCAATCTTGAGATGTGTAATTGCTAATTCGGTGAATTTGAAGAGAATAAACAACTAATAATAATTAAGTCCTTTAGTTAAAGTATGATTGTGATTTACAATCATGATATAATTAATAATTTAAATTCTTAATGGGAAATGACTCTTTGGTTATAAATATAAGGTGTATTTGGTCCCAACGATTGCTCGACATACTTTAACCCTCCTTATTAGCAAAGCATCCCCATTGTGCTAAGAGGAATTGAGAGCAAGAAGGTCGTTGAAGATCGGCAACCCATCATTCATGACTCACAGTCAAAGTGCACACATATATTTTAATATATAGATTATCGATTTATTGTTTTGATTGATCATGTACCTAGATCCTAGGACATATATTTGGATGGTCGGATTAATAGATTCATACAGATTCATCAATTAGTATCAGAGCCGCGATCGACATGTGATCAATCAAAACCTCGTGTTTTATGTCAGCATCTTAAGCCTTAAGGAAGGGAACTATCGTTTCTACACACGTGGTTTGATGGTTTAGAGTGGTACCTAATAAGCAACCATTAATTTTATGAATGGACAAGGATTTCCAACGATGGACTTTTGAGTTTTGAGGTTACAAAATAATATTGTATAGTAATGGATGCTTACACTCAAGACATCGTGACTTCATCAAGAACTTGATTCCAAGGAACCTCGTTATTGCACTCCTGATTTCCACCACTCTGGTTTCGATGAGGGGTTTCCCTTTCACTTTATTTATTTATTTATTTTGTGAAGGTTTTTGGCTGCCTTTATTTTATTTTATTTTGGAGAAGACTACTACAGAAACCCACAGATTCGTCTCCCTTCAATGCATGACGAGTCTTATGGGCCTTGTGTCCCGGCCCATCATATAGTCCACATGCCTGTCACAACCCATGGACCCACATTAAGGGCCATATCCGACTAGATTTGTGCCTCGGCCCGATTGATAATCGGACTTGAGTCATGACCCGATTCAACTCATGGGCCGATCTAGTCCATTCCCGACCCATGATTTATGACCCGATTCGACTTATTAGATGCAACCCGTTTTCCCTTAAGGCCCAATTTTGACCCATATTATTCCTTATTCTTTTTGGGTTATTTCTGGGCGATCTATAGGTCCAATTTTCAGATATTATATATGAATTTTGACTTTCTCAGGAATTTTGGATATATTTTTTAGGTCTATTTTTGATAATAAACTCTTTGTTGTAGCATTTTCTTGACCTAAAATCATTTTGACAATTTTTAATCTGATAATTGTTATATTTTTGAGTGCTTTTAATTAGGTTCAAGTATTTGAAGTTGTGCTCTAACACCAAGGCTGGTCCTTATATAATGTTATCCCGATTATTATTAATTTTTTTTTTCACTTACCCACAACATGGGCTAGATTTGACTACTTGCATATCTTAAGTGGCTTAATTTTTTTTTAACCATTTTTGTGACAGTCTTAAATATTATAAAGCTCAAATAGAAAAATATGGCTTGGAGTGATTCTTCTACTCAACGGTGATGATCTTTCCTAGTGTCGTAGTTTTCATAGTGAGGTTTAATTTTTGTTAAAGATGATGTTATAAATTCAGTGAAAGTGTGTAGTAAACGTTGACGTCACAACTTAAGGGATTACTTCTACCCAACGGTGATGAATCACCTAATGTTATATGATGATTTTATTTTACTATTCATTATTTTGTGTGTGGGTACTGCTAGTATATTGTGACTCGACCCAACGGAGGGTCATAACGATACAATTAGTACCACATTCAATAATATCGATTGAGGAAGTGGCTAATGTATTATGACTCGACCAAACGAAAGGTCGTAATAATACAAATTGCTTCTCAATAAAATCGCATTGGTTTTAATTCTTATTCTATTCCTTGACATAATTTAACACTTGCGTTAAACACTATAAATATAATCTTGTGAAATTGATAGTTACAATAATTGTATGTGGTCATAATAAACCCCTTAATTATTATGCAGCATTGAACCCGTCTTATATTACTAATATGATTAGTAGAATTGAACCTTTGAATGACTCGAATTATGACAAATGGAAGGAACAAGTTGTAATTATTCTAGGCTGCATGGATCTTGACTATGTTATACGATCTGATAAACCCAAGGTGCTCACTGCTGATGCCTCAGCTGAGGACTTGACAGTGTACAATACGAATTTAGAAAAATGGGATAAATCAAATCGTATGAGTCTCATGATCATAAAGAGTTCCATTACTGATGCGATCTGGGAATGTATTCTTGACTCGCACAATGTAAAGGAATACATATAAGCCATTCAGGAATAATTTCAGGGGACTTCTAAGGCACTTGCCAGTAATCTTATTATTAAAATAGAAACCATGAAATATGATGGTCATAATGGCGTACGGGAGCACATTATGAGAATGAGTGGCATGACGACTTAATTAAAAGAAATAGACATGGGCTTTTCTGAGGGTTATCTTGTTCACTTCATAATGACTTCTCTTCCTGCATAATTTGTCCCATTCAAGACTAATTATAATATGCAGAAAGAGAAATGGAAGATGAATGAGCTAATCGCTCACTGTGTCCAAGAAGAAGAAAGACTTCGAACTGAAAAACCTGAAAGTGCTCATTACGCAGCTCTTGGACGATCAAAAGGAAATTTCAAAAGAAAGAAGAGATTATATAAAGGAAAGAACGTAAAAGCTTCTCTATCAGAAACCAAATAAGGGAAAGCTAGCGGATCTACTTCTGGCATCAAGTGTCACTTCTATAAGAAGAAGGGACACATTAAGAAAAATTGTCAAAAATATAGAGATTGGCTAGTTAAAAAAAGGTAATAACGTAGTATTTGTGTGTTTTGAATCACTTTATGTTGATGCTCCACGCAATACTTGGTGGATAGATTCTGGTGCAACTATTCACATAAGTAATTCAATACAAGGATTTCGATCCAGTAGGAAGCTAAGTAAAGGCGAACGAACCATCAAACTCTAAAATAGAGTAGAAGCAGACGTGGAGGCCATTAGGACTCTCTGTCTTATTTTAGATAGTGATTTCATTTTGGATTTAGTTGATACTATTTACGTTCCAAGTATCATTAGGAATCTTATCTCAATTTCTAAATTAGATTCATTAGGTTTTGAATTTAAATTTGGATATAATATTTTTACTCTATTATTTGATTTCAATATTATGGGTGGTGGCTCATTACTGGACAATCTTTATCAGTTGAACTTGGATTCATCTTATGATCAATCTTTAGTTTCTATGCATGTGGATGATAAAGTTAGTAAGAAATGAAAACGAGCAGTCGACAATTCTTCTATTTTATGACATAAATACTTACGTCATATATCTAAGGATAAAATGGAGAGGTCAATTAAAGATGATATAATCGATACACTCGATTTCTCTGACTTCAATACTTATATTGATTGCGTTAAAGGAAAACTCACAAAGACTAATAAGATAGGAGCCATCAGGAGCACAAGTTTGCTAGAAATAGTCCACACTGATATTTGTGGACCGTTTTTAACTCCTGTTATTGGTGGTTAAAAGTATTTTATTACCTTTACTGATGATTATTCTCATTTTGGTTATATATTTCTCATCCATGAGAAATCTGAGACCCTAGATATGTTTAAAATCTATAAAACCGAAGTTGAGTTATAACTTAATTCGAAGATTAAAATTATGAGATCTGATAGAGGTGGAGAGTATTATGATAGATACTCTGAAGCAGGTCACAATCCAGGATCATTCGCCCTATCTCTACAAGAGCATGACGTTGTCGCTCAATACACCATACTGAAAAAACCTGAACAGAATGGTGTAGCTGAGTGACGAAATCGTACTCTTTATGAATATGATGAGAAGCATGTTGTGTGACTGTAAGTTGCCTATGTTCTTGTGGAGAGAAGCCTTAAAAACAGCGGCACATATCCTAAATCGAGTTTCTAGTAAGATTGTTCCCAAAACTCCTTATGAGCTATGGGTAGGAAGAAAATCGACTTTAGGATATTTACACATTTGTAGTTGTTTAGCTGAAACAAAGGTGTATAATTCACAATTGGAAAAATTGAATCCTAAAACTATAAGTTGCCATTTCATTGGTTATCCTGATAGGTTAAATGGCTACAAATTTTATTGCCCCACTCATAGTACCCGGGTTGTTGAGACTAAATATGTAAAATTCTTTGAGGATTGTGAGAACAGTAAGAGTGTTGAGCCTAGAAAAATCACTTTTGAGGAGAATCGAGTTATAATTTCTATCCCTTTTATCCAAGAAAATGTGGCACCAACACCGGTTATTCAAGCACGTGTTGATGCACCTGTGGCTATACCTATTAAAATACCCCATATTGAGGAGGCTCTTGCTCCCATGACAACGACCAGTGATCAATTATTGTGTAAATCAGAGAGAGCAAAGAAGTCAGCCATTTCTGATAACTATATCGTCTATCTCAATGAGAGTGAGTATGACTTTAGAAAGGAATCAGATCCTATTTTCTTTAACCAAACTATAAAGAGCGACAAATCCACTCAATGACTCAAAGCTATGAAAGATGAGTTGGAATTAATAAACATAACTCGGTCTGAGATCTTTACGAGTTACCTGAAGGAGTTAAGTCTGTAGGCTGTAAATGGGTATATAAAACCAAACAAGACTCCAAAGGTAATGTAGAAAGATATAAGGCCATGTTAGTCGCTAAAGGGTTCACTCAAAAGGAAGGAATAGACTATAAAGAGATATTTTCTCCTGTCTATAGAAAGGAATCCTTCCGGATAGTCATAGCATTAGTAGCTCATTTTGACTTAGAATTGCATCAAATGGATATCAAAAATACTTTTTTGAATGGTGACTTGCATGAAGATGTATTTATGACACAACCTGAAAGTTTTCAAGTTGAGGGGGATGGTCATTTAGTTTGTGGACTCAAAAGGTCTATATATGGTTTAAAACAGACATCTTGACAATGGTACTTAAAATTTTACGAAATCATTTCAAACTTTGATTTTAAAGAAAATATTGTAGATTAATGCATATATCTTAAAATCAGTGGGAGCAAGTTTATCATCCTTGTTTTGTATGTTGATGATATATTACTTGCGAGTAATAGTTTGAGCATGTTAAATGAGACAAAGAGCTTTTTATTAAAGAGTTTTGATATGAAAGATCTTGGTGAAGCTTCCTACGTGATAGGGATTGAGATTCATCGAGACAGAGCCTGTGGCATATTGGGATTGTCTCAAAGAGCTTATATTGATAAAGTTCTCAAAAGGTTTAACATGCATAATTGCTCGGCTACTGTTGCCCTTGTGATTAAGGGTGATAAATTTAGTCTACTTTAGAGTCTCATGATCAATTTGGAGAGAAAGTGGATAGAGATAATTTCCTATGCATCTACAGTTGGAAGTCTCATGTATGCACAAGTCTGTACTCATCCAGACATAGCGTATATAGTTAGCATGCTTCATAGGTATCAATATAATCATAGTTTGGATCTTTAGAAAGCAGCCAAGAAGGTTTTTCGCTATTTACAATGGACTAAAGGGTACATGCTCTCGTATAAAAGATCGAATAACCTTGAAGTAATTGGTTATTCAGATGCTGACTATGCTGGGTGTCAAGACACCCGTAGGTCCACATCGGGTTATATATTTATACTTTTAGATGGACCTATATCTTGGAAGAGCGTTAAGCAAGCACTGACTACTTTGTCTACTATGGAAGTAGAATTTATTGTATATTTTAAAGCAACATGTGAGGCGATATGATTGAGAAATTTTATCTCAGGGCTTTAAATTATTGATCGTATTTCAAAGCTACTGGGAATCTTATGTAACAATTTCACTGCGATAGCTCTCTCCAATAATAACAAGACTAATGGAGGTTCAAAATATATTGATATTAAATATCTTGTTGTAAGGGAGAAAGTTCAAAATTAAATTATATCTGTTGAAAAGATCAGTACAACACTCATGTTGGCTGACCTTCTCACTAAAGGTTTACCACTCAAGCTCTTTTCGGAGCATGTTGCGCGTATGAGATTAAATGATAGTTTTGATAGCCTTTGAGAGTGGATATATAAGAGTAAATATATTTATTTAATTGATTCAAAAATAAGGATTATTTATTTGTTTTTCCATTTTTATGCAAATAAAATTTTGAAAGATATGGTGCTAATAGATGGCAATCAAGTAGGACCAATAACAGACTGAGTTTACATGTAATCACCATTCGGTTTGTACACTTACAATCTATGTGAAATTCTCATTGGACCGGACTGATTATAAAGACTTTGATTGAGATTGATTAGGACTTACCATTCAAAGAAAGTTAGCTAATATTTGGTAATCGGAGTTTCTTGACATTATAATAACTCAGGTTTTAGGGAACTGTGTACGTCATGCACTACGCACGCCGCATGGGTGTTATGGTTCACAAGGAAACCACAATTACTATGTACACTTTAAGTATATATGTTCAGTAGGTAAGCCATGTGGGTGCAAAACATATGTAGGAATGTATGTGATTAGCACACTAGACAAAAACAAGTAGAGAAAGGGGGGAAGGAGTCTCCCACACGATTATTGTAGAACAAATAGAGAGAGTGAAAGAGAGAGTAAGAGGGAAGAGGGTTTGAGTTGTAAGGGAGATTTAGAAATTTAGACCTTCTTTTGACCCAAAGGTGAGATCTACTCTAAGAATATTAAGTTTATGGTACAAAGATTATGCGGTGAAACCCTTGAAGAAGATCTAAGGGTTTAGAGATTTTGATTTATCTAGAAAAAGGTTGGAGAAGAAGGTTTTGGAAACCCTCTTTCATTGTGAGAACTAAGGATCAAATCTATAAGGAATCTCATTGAGTCAAGGTATGTTTTAATATTTATGTGTGTTTTAAATAAAGTATTAATTATTAGTTGGATCATTTTTTACATTAATAGGGTATTAAATGAAGTAGGAAGTTAGTTCTCGAACTGATCGAGCATTAACTATTATCGCTCCTCACTCGAGCAGTTTAAATAGCTCGCTCGCGTGAGGAGGATCACAAAATAAGTATAAACTATATTCTGGGCTCGCTCGAGTGAGACCCCTTTGTGAATGGAAGGCTCACGCGAGCGAGGGTTTGCATAAGCTACAGATGTCTCGTTTTGAAATGCTCGAGCGGGGATGATACATCGCTTATAATCGCTCGAGCGATGAATAGTGTTCGCTCGCGAGATGAATAGGATCGCTCGCGCGATGAATAGTGCTTACTCGAGCTAGGAATAATGATCGTTCGAGCGATGAATAGTGTTCGCTCGAGTGATGAATAGTATTTGCTCGTACGATGAATAGTGATCGCTCGAGCGAGGTACTACATGAAAATTTAGTTTATTTTTATTATTCTTGGAAGCTTTGGTTCCTGAGATTCTTGGGGAGACTTTCTAAGAATATTTTGTCACATGTGATGTAGGTTTGACATAGTTTGAGGCACTTGATTTCCCCAGGGGGTAGTGATGCGTCAGGTGATGGTTTCGCATTGAGGTAGGGAACACCTTATGTACTTTAATTTTTAAAAGCATATATGTAGAGTCATGCACACGAATATTTATGCATCAAAAATGTGATTTCAAAGAGAGTGTGTGTGTGTAAATACAAAATGAATTCATAAGGTCCCCAGGGGACGTGAAACATGTTAATGGGCATCAAAGTGATGCGTTGAGCTAGTGACACCCCAGGGGTGTAAGAGTAACATATCAACAAAGTGAAAGAAAAAGTGATAAGGCATAATATACTAGAATTACCACAATTATATGGTGAATAATTATATGTAGTGCACTTTCGATATTTTTGTTATTTGAGGTTTGAATAGAATACCCTACCGACATGGCGGGATACCTACGACTGACTCGGCAGAATATCCGTGACCGGTACGACGGCCAATCCGTATACCAGTTTGACATCCCAGGGATGTGAGTATGAGATCAGAACCCCGTCGCCTATGAGAAAGAGATCTGGATAGTATTCAAGTAAGAAACAGATATGACATGTGTCTATTTAGACGACGATAGTGGGTATTCCATCGGGGCTCGATGCTATATTGCTCGGGGATTATTTAAGTTAAGATTTAAGTGATTAGGCCGAATCAATAACTAATACCAGTAAGTTGAGAATGAACAAAACCATGTAAAGTAACAGTTGCATCTATCATATCTTTTCTGTTCATCTAAATTATTTCTCAGTAATTCTATCAGATAAATCATATTTTTAAACTATTTTAGAATACATGTGAGAGATTAATTTGTATATTCACTTATTATTTCCCTATTGAGCTAGGATGTAGCTGACTCCTTTAGACTATACGTCGCAGGTCCATTGCTTGCGGCTGCCGAGGCTTCCAGAGACGTAGATCCGAGGGATTCGAATTACGTGCCCGGGGAAGAGTTGGAGCCTCCTCTTAAGGACTTCTTCTAGAGGACTCATGCGCACTTGAGAGTTATTTTTGAGAGCTTTTCTTACGGCTTGGTATGTCAGGCCTTAATTTTTGAAACAATGTAATTGAATGATATATTCTTTTTGGCGAACCATCTGGGGTGATCAGTTTATCACTGATGGTTCAGGTCGGTTCTTCTGTTCATGCGTTGGCATAGAAGAAGAACTATCTTTTGAGCTTTTGTTTTAGATTAATATATTTTGATTTTACGTCATTCAATTTATCTATCTTAATTTGAGTAGTTATTGCTTGGTTATATCAATGTTCCGTATGGACTTCAGGGGCATGACAGGGAGGGCCATGCAGATGGCACGAGTTTTGAGGTGCCGAGATCCGGGCTATCACAGTTGGTATCAAAGTTGTTTCTTTTAAAAATTCTGATAATCATTCTTTTTATCAGAGCATAGGGACTTTTGCTAACGAAACTTTGATTTTACGTGCAGACCGTGATGTCTTCTAGGGGAAGAGGCCGACCTAGGGGCGGTCATAATAGGAATTTGCGTGGTCGAGATGACTATCTCGGATACCAATCGAGTGCCTTTGGGAGATAGAGGGGCTTCAGGTAGTGGTGGCCAAGAGAGCCAAGATCAGGCAAAGAATCGAGATCGAGATCGTCATGATCGAGATCAGAGGGAACAGGAGAGAATCAGAGAAAGAAATGAAGACAGAGAAGAGCGTCAGAGGATGATGCATTCTATGGAAACCATGACGACCGCCATGGCTCAACAAGTAGTATCCTTGGCGGCTCACAATGCCAATGATCAACAACAGCCACCTACACCTCCAGTAGCTCTGACACCACCAGTGCCCTCTGCATTTACTGAGTTTAGGAGGATAAGACCTCCTAGCTTTTCAGGACAAGCGGAGCCAATGGCTGTCAAAAATTGGCTAAGCGAGATGGAAAAGGTTTTTAGCGTGCTGACATGCACGGAAGATGAAAGCGTCCGTTGGGCAGCGTACATGCTTGATGGGGAAGCTGGGCCTTAGTGGAAGTCCGTTTCTAGGACTAGGGATCAGGAGACCCCAGGATTGCCCTGGACGTAGGATGAGTTTGTGGAAGAGTTCAACAAACAGTATTTCCTCGAAGTGGTGAGAAATCAGATGGAGATATAGTTTTTGCAACTCTTGCAAGGACGGATGACAGTAAGGGAGTACGGAGTGGAGTTTATGAGGCTTATTCGCTTTGCTCCCAATTACGTGATTACGGATGTGATGAGAGCAAAGAGGTTTCAACAAGGTTTGAGGCCGGAAGTTAGAGGTGGAGTGGCACCGTTTTAGTTGATGACCTATGGAGTGGTCATGAGTAAATCTTTAGTAGTTGAGGAAGAAAATAATAATTGATACCACCAAAGGGAACAACAGGGATGAGGGAGTGTAGATCAGAGTAGAACAGGGAATTATGAGTCAGTGAACAAAAAGTCGAGATTCATAGTACCTAGTTAGAGATCACTATTCCAAGCTGGGTATGGGAGACCGGCGCAACAGACCAACTATCAAAGATTCTCATTGCTTGCGTCAAGGAGGCCGATACGTTATGAGATCCCTGCTATTTCTACTAGAGCTACAGTTATACAAGGCTTTTCACAAGCAGCTTCTTCCACACTTAGGGAGACTTGTGCCAAGTGTGGCAAGTTCCACAAAACGACGGATTGCAGGCAAGGGACGCGAGGCTGCTTTAAATGTGGCAAGGTGGGCCACATGATTAAAGATTGTCCTGAGATGAACAAGGATAAGACGACCTCAGCTCCAATTCCACGATCGATGCAAGCGAGAAAGCTGATCGTACAAGGGAGAGCCTATGCAGTCACCGCTCAAGAAGCAGGGAACGTACATGACGTCATCTAAGGTGAGATTTCTTTTAAAATAAAGAATATCAATTCAATAAAATTTTAGATAGAGAAGGTGCATTAATTAGAAAAGTGTGTAGATTCATTTTATATGTTAAAAATTCTAAATAAAATATATGCTATATATGTATAGATGTGTGTTATAGGTATGTTACGAGTCTATGAAAAAGGATGCTATGTAGCATATGAAGCAAGAGTGTTGATAGACTCAGAGTCTACTGATCGATTTTAAGTGTAACCCTTGTAAGTGCACAAGATCTATTGTAGTATGGCAAGAACAAAGGTGTCGAACCCACAGGGAAATTGTGAATTTTCTTTCAGAGATTTAAAAATGTCTCCAAGAAAGTACCAAGGGGCAGATTCAATTTACCAAAAATTTATCACACTTTTCCTAAATGCAAGAGAAATAAATTAAGCTAAACAACTAATTACTCATGAATCTAAGAACGATATTTAAATATGATCAAGGAATATGCTACCCCAGATTTGTACCCCTTTTCTATCATTAAATCCCACAGTTTTATTAAAGCATCATTCACACAATCATTCATCTAGAAAAATGATTCGTAATAAAATGTGATCATCAATCCGGCATACCCTATCTAAAAATAATGACTCAGCCTATCATTACGGTATGAGTCATGTAAGAAGCATAGCGTATCTCATGATGTTTAGATCACAATAGTAAGTCCATAATCGCTCTGCAGCCTAGATCAGCTTGCAGGTCCAGATCTAGCGATTATGGCCGTTGATAATCGCAATCAACGGTCATAACAAGCATTCAATATATTTTCAATAATATAAACTTTAAGCAAAATAATTCTATGATGATATAAATAGACTGCGGTATTAATCATAAAAAATTGCTACTTATTTGGGGATCGCATCTTCCCTGATCAACTGGTTTAGCCGCTCATCTTTAGTGTATGATCCCATTGTTCATTCAAAGCCATTTCACTTTTCATTTCTTCCAAAAGATCTTTGTTTACAATGCTTTCTCCTAAATACAATCTATACTTAAAAGAAAATAATATAAATCCTAAGTACAATCTACCCAGATGGAACCCTAGAAGAAGGATAAGAGAAGACTCTTGAAAACTGCCAAGAGGAGTCTAAAACCAAAAATAATAATAATGAATAATCCTCCCAAAAAATATCTCTCCCCAAGCAAACTCGTAGCTTCCATTTTATAGGGTCGAGCAAACCTAACCCTAATAACCTCAATCGATTGAGACTGAAGTCTCAATCGATTGACTTTTGGTTCGAACTAAATGAGGGCAGTCTTGTCTTCATGTGTCAATCGATTGACACTTAATTCTCAATCGATTGACATCTAAGGGTAAGGTCTTCTCTCTCTTGATAGATGTTGATTTTTTTTTATGGATTTCGATGCTTCATCTGACCTTTTTATCCATAGCCCTTGTGTAGCCTTTAATTACCTTCTTTTATGCTCTGTAATGATCTAACGATCAGAAACACCTGTAATCATAAAAACCTCACAACAACCATCATATGCTTTCATTGGATAGCTAAATGTAAGAGTTAGGGTGCGAAATATAGTCACATTTCGGCACCGATCACACCCCCAAACCTACACTTTGCTAGTCCTCGAGCAAAGAGAATGAAAAATATGCAAAGCAAATAAAACTAACATCCTAAAAATTTAAATGCCACTTTCGTAGGGAACACGATTGCGTTTAGCATATGCAACAAGCCTTTAAACCCCTAGGTGATCCCTAGTGGAGGAGTTTTGTCTCCTGAAGGTTTTCAGTGAAGGTACCTACAAACTTCAAAGCTTATGAATTTCAGAATTTTTAGTCATGCCCTTCAAGTAATTAGATGACCCTGGAAAATATTTTAAACTGTATCTAGCCATGTTCATTTTATTAGTGCTCATTCCAGTCAATCCATTGTCTTTCAATGCTCATGATTTATGCCTTATAATGTTATGCAATTATCACTACTCAAATCCTATTATCTGAGAAGAAGTTTTAAACTATGAACTTTTAAATCACAAGTCTAGACTCAATCCTTACCATGAATATTTACTCAAAATAGATTCACTCCTGATGAATGGTTCTTTTCTTTTTACTCAAATGTGAGATGGAATTACAATGCAATTTAGAAAAATCTCACAAATTATAAGAACGACGGTGCATCAAAGAATTTTAAGAGAAATCTCATTAAGAAAGATATTTGTATTTTAAACATGCATATACCAAGCACTATAGACATTGTATAATCACTCTCCACAAGGCATTTACCACTTATGATTGGATCAAAAAGGTCTTTTCTAAGGTTGTAATGGGGCTCGGGTAACTGGTTAAGAAAGAAGGGGAAAATAGGATTCAAGTATCTTTGAGAAATTAGAAAAAGAACACACTTGATTTTATGATATCTTTCGAATTTTCTAGAACATTTTCTCTTCAATACATTGTTTCTCTTTCTTTTTCTTTTTCTTTTTAACATAGTTCCATATACTTCTCTACTCTTTGCAGTAAACTGAATTTCCTTTTTCTCTCCCCTTTTATGTTTCTCTGCCTTTTATTCCTTACAGATATTATTGCCATAACTTTTTATGTCCTTCCTTGATCTCATCCCTAATTTCTCAGAGTTAAAAGGGTAAGGCTTTTCAAATCGGTGTAGGGAATGGCTAATATAGCTTACAAAGAATAAATAAGGCAAATTTTTCAGTTGAGGCTCAAAGGGGGTGCAACAAGATAAATCAATATATGGTTGGATACTTTTGGGCACAAACGAGCCAATAATGGCCTTAGATCATTTCCTTTCATGATGGTAATGATGCCTAATTGCCTTGAGTTTTTACACAGTGATTTCTAGTGTAATGGTATAATGCATGTAAAATCAACAAATCAAAATAAAATAAATGAGATTTTAACGATTTCAACGAGAAACTCAAAGATGCTCCGAATTTATTTCAGCACTCATCAAGAACGAAGACAAAGTTTCAAAACTTACTGGGTTTTAACCCTTCTTGTGATCTTAAGATTTCAAGTTACACACTTAATCATCAGATTTGAAATTACAACATAGTGATGGCACAAAAATTTTCAAGCATATATCAATGTTCAATCGTCAAACTTTATGAGCATTCATAAGTTGTTGGTGGTTATCAGTTGATCGATTGAGACTCTTGTCTCAATCGATTGACTGATATACTTTTAGGATCCGAAAACAGCCTTTTTTTTTTTTTTACCGAAAATACATAAATTCACCTAGATTACCCCCCCAAACCTGAACTGTCCAATGTCCCCATTGGCGATGATGTTGAAAAAGGAGGTAAGACCCCCCCCCCCCCCCCAAACCTGTTGAATTCAATCGAGGACCAAAAAGAAGTAGATCAAGTGCAAGGGATGGTAATCAAAAAGTAAAACCCCATTAATTTACTAACTAAATTTGTATTAAATATCAGAAAACTTATGACAATTAGTGACAAATAAAAATCCTACTGGAAAATTAAGGGAAATCTAACCTAAACTAAAACATAAAAAATAAAATAACATAAAGACGAACTCCTAAAACTAGACCCTAAAACGGACAATCCTAATCCTTTAGTCTTCCATGGTAGAACTTCCTTCCTTTGGCTTCGGGAACGCGTACGTCCATATTTCTTCCGGGATACCACCCTCGCGTGGAGGTGGGGTAGGTATGTTTGGCGGAGACGATGGTGGGTTCAATTCCGCCCACAGGTAGGTCGGAATCAAAATCGTGGATGGGTCGATGGCGGTCTCGACGGAGTGTGTAAAAATTGATTTGAACTCTAAAGGTGATTCATCGTCAAGATTGATAACTTCATGATTTGACAAATCGAGCGATGGTCGCGGAGAGTGGTAACGTGCACGTTTTTGTGTGGGTTCCATCAACTTTTGCACAACGGAGCGGGTGCGATACCGAATAGAAGACATGGTTAGGACTTGGGGAAGGAGGAACAAAAGTTTGACTAATAGGAATACTCGATGAGTGATTTAAATAGAGAGAAATTCCTTAAAAGACGGACTCTAAGACTTTCTAGAAAACCTCCTAAGTTAAGGACTCCACGGACGGTGCAAATCTCTATTTTCGGAAGTGGAGGTGTAACTTTCTGGAATTATACATCAGTCAATCGATTGACATTTTAGTGTCAATCGGTTGACACTAGATGTCAACAAAGCCTGATGGTGCACGGCTCAAATTCCACTCCCAGAACAGTTTTGCCCATGCAGGAGTCAATCGATTGAGACTTGTGCTTCAATCGATTGACGGATGGGAGTAATTTTTTCAAGAATTGTAAATTTAAAGATCTCAATCGATTGAGAATTTCATCTCAATCGATCGACTGATGAACACATGCACAACCCGAGAAAAAAATAACACACTAAAACGCTTCGATTCCATTGATTTTTTCATGATTTGATTACACCATTGATCCTTACACCACTACAAGATTTTAACTAAACAACTATTATTAATCAAACACAAAAACTAAAAACAACCTAAACAAATTAAAACACTAAGCACGAAATAAACACCAACACAAAACCAAAACACAAAACAAAAACAAAAACACTCTATGCATCATCATCATCATCGCCATCATATTCAGGGTCCCTCTCCTCGTTCATCGCCGCTTGCGCTCCTACGATGAATTCGTCGGCACGCCCAAGGAATGATTCCCGGGCCATCCGCATGAGAAGAGAGGTCTGAAACCTTGACCGCCGATCAACACCTCCACGCCGTACACTCAACCCGTCCATCCGTGCCTCAAGGCGAGCTACGGCTGACTCGGCGTTAAAATCTGGGACCTCTTCAGGACGAGGTCGTCTTACACCGCCACGTGGGCGTTGTGCGGGGTTTGGACGTGGGGGTTGAGGTACATCATCGACGTCGATCGGAGGTGGCGCAACACGACGAATCGCCTTGATGCTCTTATCCCAAACATTGATGTCATACTGATAAAATTGCATATCGCCCAACTCTTCATCATAGTAAATCGGACAGCCTAGGTGGTCCAAGAGGTGCATCACATAGAGCGGGAAATGGAGGAGAATCGCTGCTCGCTTCGCGGGTACGGTGGTGGTGGCGATATCAGTGTGACACCGGTACATTTCTTCTAGCATAACACTGGGCACATCGAACCAGGTATTCATGTGCGCGGCATATAGGGCCAGCACCCTAGTCTTTCTCCTCTCGCTCTTTGTGCCATGCAGTAACAAGTTGTTGGACATAACGATGTCCCAAAACAAAATGTCCATTGATAGGACGGCTCGTTTAGTGGACAACCGAGAACCGCGGCGCCCTCCACACATCTGGTTGATCATATCGTCCTAACTAAGATCGATGGCGGGATCAATGTGATGGTTCAAAGGGAGAACCACGTAAAAATTGAAAGATCGGGCGAGATCGGTGGCGTGTAGGTTATAACTCCAGTTGTCGATCTCGATCTTAATGAATGGCATCCCGGTTGGCGAAATTGGAGCGGACACCCACTCCATCTTTTGGTAGAACATGCGAAGGATACGCGGAGAGACATCAATAGGGGGAGGAGCGAGCAACATTTCTAATCGCAAGGCCTTGATGAATTCGATTGGTAAAACCCAGTATATGACTAAAACGTCCCCTTCCGGAGCAACAAGACATTATCAGGGGATTCTCTTCAAAACTAATTCACCAAACACACACCTAGCTCACCATAAACCCAAGTTCTCATAAAACCCAGAAAAATACCATCGTACCTCAACACTAGGATATTTTTATTCAGGAAAGGAATCACATTAAGCCTCCCTGCTTGCCCAAAGTCGGATGCAAAATAACAAGGTCATCACTCAAGGAAGACTGTCAAAGACACTACACTGTCTATCCTATCACTCTCCTACACTACGACATTTTTTTAGTTAGTTTTCAGTTTTAGGATCGTTTCTTTCAGTATTTTGCTTTCCTTGTTGCTTTATTTTCCTTTCCTTGTAATGAAAAATAGATACAAAAAAAATAAAATATTATATATCAATTTTGTTACCAAACTTCGGTTTGAGATGCCACCCCCCTTAACAATCGACAAGGGAAAAAAATAAACTTACTAATAAGCTTTTTTTTCATGTGCAGATAGAAAAACAACCTTCAACTGCTACTAGGCCAACTCGAGGAGCATCCAAGTCCCAATAATAGTTGACGGCATTTGATTGGGCGACTAAAACGTAAAGGATAAGGTGAAGTGGAAAAGAGGTACATCTAAACAAAAATCCATATATATATCAAAAATCTCTTTTACATGAATCACTAGGAGCATCCCCCTGTATATACAAAGAAGGAAAAATACAAAAAATGCCCTACTCCCGCCGCTGGCTCTGGGATGGCCGACCGCTATCTCCAGTGTCATCAACCTGAAGATCTGGAGTCTGATCCATCGAGAACTCAAGAGTGGCTCCCGGAGTCGGCGAAGGCATCCTAAGAGGAGAAGGCCCAGCAACGGAGCCTCCCTCGCTCGTGATCAGTCACATAATATACCATTATCACCCTTAACTTAGTGATTCTAAAACTTAATTTGCTACTAATAAGTTACTGATGTGTATATATTTAGGATAGTCAATAAAAGAGAGCCAAAGTGTTAATCTTTGTCAAAGTAAACTCAAAAAGCAGTATAACAACGATTGAGCATGAAAGACGAGTCATCGCCTACTGAAAGCCAAAAGTCATACTTTACAATTGAGCGTTGTTGCTAAAATTCAAAGAGAAGAAGTAAGAAATCATAATTTACGATTCTTCAAAAAGACGTTTAGAAAAGTAAGGCGATAAAGGAGAAAGCAATCGATTGTAAATGGAGAATCGTCCAGAGTGAAAGCTATGAAAAGAGAGAAATCATGATTTATGATAAAAGCTTTCTTGCTACTAATACTGTTGTTGATCAGTGAAGATTTTCACCGTCATGCATATATTTAGAAGAACTCTTAAAGTAGAAGCCTGGTGAATCACAAATCTGAGAATATTGATGAAGATAGACTCCTAAGATCTCTGCTGCTAAAGTTAAGGAGAAAGTATTCTGAACGCATCAACCAATGAAAGCAAGGAAAGATAGAATTAGGAATTAGAATTATACTAGGTATATTTTGTTTTTAGTAATTTCTTTTATTAGGATTAGATCAATGTAAACCGATTCTTTATGGTCTATAAATAAGAGAGCCTGGTATAGGAATAAATTATCGAAGGAATTCTCAACATCAATTGACGACTGAGGTTGGGTTTTCTTCCGATCATTAGAGTAGAGTAGTTTAGATATTCAAGGTTCCTCGATCACAATTGACGACTGAGATTGAGAGCTGGCAGATTAGTGTATATATCCGTAGTTTCTCAGAAGCAATTGACGACTGCAGTTGAGGGGTGAAAGATATATTTTTATTGCTTTCTAGTTTAGATTTTATTTTTCTTTTATTTACTGCTTTGTAAACATCTTTAAGGTTTAATTTGAATTGACGACTCAGGTTCAAATTTGCAGATTAGTGTAACAGTTTTACTTTTCTATATTTGATTTTCTGGAGTTTTATTGATGCCCAAATTTTCGGTGAATTAAAGATTAGATTAAATCTGTGTTAAAGAATTTTAGTTTTTGATTTACGCTCAAATTCTAAAGGACTTCAATACGGTATAACAGTATTTTGAATTTGTAAACATCCGAAACTTGAAGGATTGTGATTGACAACCATAATCTGGAAAGAGGAGGATTTAGATTTAGTTTCTGAAAAATTAGTTTAAATAAAAACCATTCTTTTATTTATATTTCTCCAGTAGTTTATGATCTTAAAGATTAATAGAAGTTTTTGAAATACGAATATAAATATAAATATATGAGATAAATCACTTCCTGGTGGGAACAATCCTATACTAGCTCTACAATTTCCATTGTGCGCTTGCAATAAGTTAAGACTTAATTAGATACACATATAAAGTAGCGATCAGCTCGCCTAACTGGCCAACCACGTGGATCATGAGCACGAAGGACCCTCAGACATCACATCACGAAAGATAGAGTCCACGTGAGCATAATCCCTTACATGCTCGCGGGTCGTACGACGAGGTCGACTAGCCAAGGAGCCAGTGCCCACCGAATCTGACTCGGCTAGGTGACTGACCATCCCTCAGATCCCCTGATCCCTCCTAGCCAGTTGATACCGCAACTGGTCGATCATCACCTGCATCTCAGCGTGGACCGTCCGAGGAATAGTCTCTAGCTTGGTCGTATGGGTCACCTGGCGGACGATCATATCAATAAGCGGCCCCACACCAACTTGCTCCGGATCACCCGTAAGAGCCTGTCGCCTTGCCTTTGGGGTGGTTCGTGAGCACTCAACCTCCAGATTTGACTCCTCGAGCTAAAGAGCCTGTATAAGAACACATAACTCAGAATTACACACACCTACAAAAAATGAAGAAAATGCGAGAGAAGAGACAAAAACATACCAGATTGGCCCGCTCCGACAACAAGCGCTCGACTGTCGCAGTAGTCGCTGGGTCCGCAACTGGCACAGGATGAGGAGACGACACCACCGTAGGCTGTTACAAGACAAACAAAGATATATCAGATAATGTCATAAAAATTGGAAACAGAATTACACTAACCCAACATACCTGAGTAGGAGGAGTAGGATCCTGAGGAGGAGGCTTGGGAGCAGCGTCAAGGATGGCTTGTACAAAAAAAAAAAGAGAGCACAAACACGTCAAATGAAACCGACAAACAATATGAATAACACACTAATACACATCATACCTGACTCTCCGGGCGCTGGGAGGCAGCCCTAACCTCGGCGGCGGCCTGGAGGTCCTCGACCATCTTGCATTGAACATGTTCCAAGGTGATATTAGGAGAGAACGTCAAACGAAATAAACAAATAAAATAAAATAACCCGAACGCAAAACTTACCCAATGAGCTAATTGGCCTCGAAGGTGGGTCATCTCTAGGTCCTCACGGCTGGAGGGTGCGACTGACGTCAGATCGAATGCCTGAACCGACACCCCAGTGGGATCAAGCTCTAACCGCTGCAAACACAACAAGTAACACATCAAAGACGAGAAATGCTGACTATTAACTAATAGTCAAATAGACACGTATTAGACGATCAAACTCCGAGCACATAGCTAGCTGCTCACCTCGGAGAAGCTTAATGTACTACCCCGGTGGGTTACCTTTGCCTCCGTCACACTCTGAATAATTAAGTATCAAAGCAAACATGTCAACCTAGCTGAAACCAAACAAAAGGAACTAAAACATAACAACCAAAACAAACTCATAACTGGGCCACGGCCCGATCCTCTGCCACCATAGCCTCAAAGATAGAGGCCGTCGGAGACCTCAACATCTCCTCATCTTGGCGAGGAGCGCTCCCCATCTACTCCATCACCCTGTGAAGGGCATCCATCACTCCGCGGACTCTAGGCCCGAGATGGCCCTGCTCCAGCGCAGCTAGTCTCTCCCTCAGTGTCGAGGTAGAATCTGGTCTGCCAATATCGAAGTAACCGCTCCCATGGAAGGGTCCTGTGAAGAGACAGGCCCCACAAAGAGCCTGTAACCATCTCGAGAACTCTCGGGCATGTGCCTCATCGCGTGCCCCTATTACTCTGGTCCCTCTGGCTTTAAAATCGTCAATATGGTCCTTCATCTTCTTCTCGAAATCCCGACTGGAGGGACTAGTCATCCTCTTCGCCACTCGTGGGCGAATCTCTGAAGGGACTCCCTAAGGGAGCCCCAGCTACCTTACCACTCAAGACAGGTGGATGTGCTCCACCTTATCGAAACAGTGGACCCATATGTCCACTCCAAAGAACGCCTGACTAGACTATATGACAGCCTGGTCAGCATCCTCCTTGGCCGCGTAAGGCCTCCAGATAACTTGTAATAAAAAACAAACAAAACAAATCATCAGTAAAACCTAAAACTCAAAATAAAATGAGCTAACAACATAAAAGACACATACCTGCCCCGCGTGCATATCCTCAAAGA
The DNA here is from genome assembly GCA_021018995.1 of Chloranthus sessilifolius. NCBI lineage: Eukaryota > Viridiplantae > Streptophyta > Magnoliopsida > Chloranthales > Chloranthaceae > Chloranthus > Chloranthus sessilifolius. The sequence continues at coordinate 97,730,305 of CM037592.1, forward strand.
GACCTCGCACAGTCTGCAGGTCCGAAGACCGGTGACAGTGCCCCATATCCCTCCGCAACACATGCATATGCGGGAAAGTATAATCAATCTCCACCGGGACCAGCGGGGGCCGGAAGGCAAAGTGGTCCTATGCCCGGAACTAAGAGACACAAAACATCGAAACAATCACTAAAAGAAAGATGAGATAACCAAAAGGTTATGAGATTGATAATTAACTAAACCTCACCTGAAGAAAAGGGAGGAAACCTCCAATGCTGGCGACACCCATCCCTCGGCAATACAGTTGCCCGTATAGGTGCACCAACACCGCCACACCCCAAGCATACACGAGAACCCGATCGAGGTCCACAAGAAGCGTGAGGAAGAGCTCGGTCACACACCCCCGGGTCGAAGACGAAAACAACACTGCACCAAAAAAGTACATCAAAAGTGCCATAAGGACTCGGTATGCTGCCACTCCCGGCTCCGTCACAGGCTCATGAAGCGCCATCACCTTACAACGCTCTTGATACGCCCCCCCTCCTCTCAGAATGGTGCCTCAGGGGAACGAACCTGCTAGCAAAAGTGTCAAAAAACCAAGTGACACAGATCATCCCTGGACTGGATCCGCTAGCCTAGTACTTGAGCCCAAGCAACTCCTCACACACTCCCAGATAATTTGCGTGCATCTGCTCCGTCACAGGCTCTCCATTGAACCTAACTCTGATAATGCGGACCCAGTCCTCCGAGGTCGGCAACATCATCCCTATCAGAAAGAGCAGAGCCTGCTGCTCCTCCCTCCACCTCTCTAATATAGCCCCAATCAGGCCACGATCGACCTGAAAAAGCTCAAGCTCTAAAATTTTCCCAAAGCCGAAAGACACTAACCACGCTCGCTGAAACTCAGGCAGATCCCTGTACCACGCATGAGACTCCGCCCATGCCAAACTGATAGCCAGTGGGGGAGGCTCTTGAGGGAGCAACATAGCCGAGAAAAAGAACGTAAGATAAAACTTATAACTATAATAACAAATAATAATACAAGTTACTGACGAATGACAACACCCAAAGCTGATTAGGGACATTGACAATAATAATAAAAAAATAAAATAATAATAGTAATAATAATAATAATAGAAGTATTAAAGAAAACTATAATACTAACGATAATGGGGATAACGATAAAAATAATAATAATAACAAAATATCAATAACAAACTACAGACAATAAAAGAATAATAATAATAATGATGATAGCAATAAATACTAATAGTAAATAGTAAATAAATAAGAACGATAATGCTACCAATGACGATAATAATCAATCAATAATAAACAATAATTAATAATAACCAATAATAGGGTCGGCAATAACTAATCGCAATAATAACAACATGAATGATTGGCTATAAAATGAAAAGCAGAAACAACAACAACTATGACGACAATAAGTGCAATCACAACAAGAGAGATAATACCACGAGGAAAACCTCGAACACCAAAGAAATCAAAACAACTAAATGGTGACATGCACAAATAAAACTCCACAAGTGTAGGGACTAAATGTATGATAATAGGAATTTACGATAGGCATGCAATGCATGAGGAAAATAATACAAAACAATGAAGTAAATGCGACCTAGAACTATATACAGATATGATGCATGAATGCACACACGCACACTATAACTAAATGTAGGTTTTGCATAAAGTAAATAGGGTTTCATATCCTAGAAGTCTACGCTATAACCTAAGTGCCTAGAAATTTGAAGGAGGCTCTTGTTCCCGGACACCTACTTGGTCCCTCGTGAAGAAGTCCACCGGCGGAATGTGAAACGGACGAGGAGATCGAGGAGGATCAGCATCACCCTCAGCACCGACATTAGCACCGACAGGAAACTCGGCCCCAACAACCATCTCCGGGGCACCCTCTCCAATAACCACGGGAGCCTCATTTCCCTCTACGCTCGGAAGCCCAAGCAGCTCACCCTCTAGCTTGGTCACTAAACCCAACTCTGAAGTAGTCGCACTAAAATCAAGCTCCATCTTAGAATAAAGACCTCGAAAAACTGAGAAAAACGCAAGAAACGACACTCAAAAATAGACGAGCGGATAGCAAGATATTGCGAAAACACGGAAACCAAAGCACTCGGAGGCAAAGGAAGCAAGACAATCAAGAAAAGTCAAAATGAGTAGGGAGAAATGAGATGATTTTAGGTACTTATAGCGTGTAGGACAATCGTGCATTCGCCATCGGGCTCATATTTGGATCGCGCGCGCAATCTCAATCACGCACAAACGACATGACTCGTATTGGAGGCTCCATCACTGAAGAGACACGACGAACCAAAAATGCGCCCCATATCCGGGCATTTATTGTTAGCCCCGTACTTTTGATTTATATTTGACCTTTAATTTCCCTTGATTAGTAATTATTTCATTCATTCATTTATTATTGGATTCATGAATTTTGTGGAACCATATTAGCATGAGAATTCTGATTATGTATATGTCTGCTTAGTGTAATTGGGATACGTGCGGGTCATTACACGAAATTCTAGGCCCTTGAGATGAGGTTGAATTTGAGTCGTGAGATATATATTTTAACATTTTCTATGGATAGTTATGTAGACAAATGCTTTCATGCTGGAATATTTAAAAAATATAAATAATAGTCACCTCTTGTGCCCAGGAGTAAGAGTCCTCTTAGGCCATGTTTGGCAAACTTGCTTCCGAAAAATACTTTTTACGATAAGATATTATGTGAGAATTTTTGAGTAGAAGCTCACAAATAAACCAACGATCTCACAATAAATAATTAATTAAGAATGCAAAATAAGAGAAGATCAAACGCAATCACACAAGAGAAAATATTTACGTGATTCGCTAATTTACCAATGCTTTCTCTCAGAACCCTAGAAACGTCCACACATTTCCCTTTTATACAAGTCTCCAAAAGTGCACGTCTAAACCAAGTCTAACTGGCCAAAATAGGACTTGACCTGCAAAACTCGTTCGAGCGAGTGCAATGCTGCTTGAGCGACTTGAGAGACCAAAAAATCACTGTTCTAGTCACTTGGGCGAATCCAAACTCACATGGGTGTTCGGAGCCACTTTAGCTTCGCCTAAACTCGCTTTGGCTAGATGCCCAAGTTAGAGCCCACAATAACATTTTTTGTTTGGCTCTAAACTTCATCATGTACTCTTTCTTCAATCATCCTTAAATCGTATCTCCACTGCCACCAGCACCCCGAGGGAGCCCAAACCTGCTGAACATTAATCAAATCCAAACAATGTTTATACTTGACTATCGACACCATCGTTGTCATTATATTCGCAGGATTGTCTTTTGTACTCACCTTCTTCAAAGATATCTCGCTATCTTTGATTACTTCTCGTACGAAGTGATATCATATATCAATGTGCTTGGTAGGAGCATGATATACGTGATTCTTTGCTAAATAAAGTACATTCTGACTATCGTAGAATATATCAACACTTTCCCGTGCAATTTCTAAATCACCAACTCAACCCTGAACCCACAATACTTCTTTCGCTGCCTTTGCTACTACCATATACTGTGCCTCCATAGTAGACAAAGTCACTGTATCCTGTAACATCCATATCCAACTAATTGGACTACCCAATAGCGTAAACACATATCCCGTTATAGACCGACGATTAGGACTGTGCATTTTTTGGACCGAACCGACCAAACTGACCAAACCCAATCGAACGGCCAGGTTTGGTCCTGTTTGGATGGATACCGGTTTGGGTTTGGCTTGGAAAAAAGGAAAACCAAAAAGTTTGATTTGGTTTCGCTTCCAAGCCTCCCCAAGGCAAAACCAAACCGAATCGAACCGAATGTAATTTGTAGATATATATAGGCGGGGATTTTGATTAATTTAAAGGGGCATTTAAGTAAAATACATATTTTTATATAAAACCCCACCCTTGTCTTTAGCCTATTCCTAAATCCTAAAGCGGTAAAGTAGAACTTATAGGAATCAGTTGAGAAGTTGAGAAAATTTTGATGTGCAAGTAGAACTTATAGGAAAATCGAAACCGACCGAACCAAACTGAACTGAATTGAATCAGTTTGGTTTGGTTTAAGAGTTGGACGGTTTGGTTTGGTTTGAAAATCTAAAAATCAATTAGGACTGGTTTGGTTTCTGATTTTGGTCAAAAATTGACCAAACCGAACCGAATACACCCCTACCAACGATTATCCAAATCACCGCGTAATCTGAATCTACGTAGCCGCATAACTGATGATTTGTACCATTGCGAAAAACCAATCCAACATTCATAGTACAACGTATGTACCTCATAATCCATTTCACCGCTTGCCAATGCTCTTTACCCGAATTTTTCATATACCTGATAACCACGCTAACAACCTGTGAAATATCCGATCGAGTGCACACTATAGCGTATATCAAGCTAGCAAATGCACTCGCATAAGGAACACGAGTCATACTCACACTCCTTATCCGTAATAGGAGGCATGCTAGCCGAAAGATGAAAGTGAGCTGTCAATGAAGTACTCACTGCCTTTAAGTTCTCCATCCCATATTGTAAGAATACCTTCTCCAGATAGCTCTTCTATGTCAAACACAACTTTACACCCAAGGACTTAGGCCCTATTTGAAAATTCTTTCCTAAAAAGAACTTTTCAAGAGAAAAAGGTTGAGTGAAGACTAAATTTCATTTAAGAACCAAACCACCTCTAGATGAAAATAGTGTTGTATTGAGAAGCTACCTTATGCTGCTTTTCACACAACATAATTTTCAGTATGTGATAGACCTTTTTAAGAAACAACATGTGAAAAGTAGAGCATGTGACACACCTCTTTACAACATATTAAAAGTTCTAAGAGATGCCAAACAGGGCCTTAGAAGACGAAACTTTCGATTATGAGGATTACTTAGGCTGTGTTTGGAATAGTTCTCTGCTAACCCCTTCCATAGTAGAGTTCATCTACTTTAGTTGGTTCCCATTCTCTTTTCTAACATCTCGCTACCTGCTTTAACAAATACCTATTCTCCTTGATAATTGTTTACATAGCAAGATTTACTTGTTCAGCAGTTTTACCTTCCTTTTGACTCACTCTTTATCAGAGCAAATTTTTATTTGTTCTGATAAGGAGTTAGTAGAGAAAAAAGAGGTTGTTGCTAGAATAGGTAAATTTTCCTTTCCAAAAAATTAAAAACGAGAATGGGAACCAATTAAAATAGGTAAATTCTATTCTGACAAGGGCTAAACTAATTAAAGAAAGTCGATCCCCAATAATAAAAGGCTCTTTAATGGTGTTTAAATGTCAGCCAGATAGCGACATGCGACATGCCACGTATCTTGAAAAATCTTAGCCGTATGTCTAGCTGACTTACGCACGTTGAAATCGTGAGAGACTTTTGTTACCGACGTGCCGTGCCCTCAACCAGCCCAACAATATATATGTCCCTCCAGTACCCAAACATCACTTTCTAATTATTCAGTGGCATGTGATTTTTGTCCTTTGTTGCATGCATTTGAAGAGAGCCCCTTTAAGTAGTTTTCACCTTTTATACCCTAATATAGTAGAGGGTCGAGGATCTGCGCCCCGCGATAAAAATATTTCTGTGCCTATTAATATTTGCGCGACACGTAGCTTTTTTTATAAAGAAATGAGTAGCATAAGACCGCTTTACTAAATAGATTTATATTTTTAAAATATTTTAAAAGTTAAATATTTTTTTAGCTGTCATTTTTAATTTTTTTTATTTATTTATCTTCTCTCTATTTTTTTAAGAAAGTGTCAGACTTACTTTATATATATATATATATTTTACTCGTATTATAGGCAAAAATAAGTGTTGCACTCAAAACAAAATACCGACACCCAGATAGTGAGGCGATGACACCCTAGTGGTAAAGAGCTGGCACCCTGGTGCCTCATTTTAGTGGCACTCGTGCCTTTAAATTGAGGTGTCGGCACTTCGGTAAAAAAAAAAAAAGGGGTACCGACACCTCATTTTAGGGGAGCCGACACCTCTATATCATGGTGCCGGCACTTAGATTTTAAAAAATAAAAATAATAAAAAAGGGGTGTCGACGCATAGTTTTAGGGGCGTCGACGCCTCTATATCGAGGTGGCGACGCTTCGCTATATTTTTTTTTGTTTTTGTATCGAAGCGTCGTGTCACAGGGTCACTAGTCCAGCAGTGCCAGCTCGTGCGGTACTCAACGCCCGATGTGCTAAGTCAGCTTAATTATCTCAAATGAGTCACGTGATGCGGATTTTTAGATGCTACGAAATATGAAAGGCTTGTTCTACTCAAGCTTCACCTTAACCTCTACGTTCAGACTTCGCCCTGCGAAGCAACGCAGCAGGTTAAAGCCGGCAACGACGATTGTCAAGGCAATAGGCAACGGCGAATAATAAAGCGATAGGCAGTGACAAGCATATATCGAGTCCCCTTTGGGCTAAAACCCGCACCTCGAAGGTAGTTGGAAACCACCAACGCGATGACCCTAGTACACGACGTAGCTAGGACGATCACGCACCAAGCGTGGCCTGGATGCACACACATAAGCCCACGAGGCTAGTGCACGTGTAGGGTCGGGGGACCCCAACTTATGTCTCCCTATATAAGGGTAAAATAGTAATTAAGGCGAAATGGCGGGAGGACCTCAAATCCCTTAGTTTGACATACTTTACTATTCACACCGCAACGCTAGCCCAGCTGGCCACGTCGCGTCCGTGTCACGGCCGCGTTACACCCAAGTCTTCACCCTTCATCCCAACGTGTCACGACGCCCTCGTGGCCCACGACCAATACACTTGGTGCCGCCCTCATGGCCTTGACGCACTAGTGATGCTCATAACGCAGAGAGGATAAATGGCCCTACGGCTGACTCGGATGGCCACGCCGCGTGCCCCCGTCACAGTCGACACCTCGATATAGAGGCGTCGATGCCCCCTTGTTTTTTATTTTTTATTTTAGCGAAGCGCCGACACCTCGATATAGAGGCGTCGATGCCCCCTTATTTTTTATTTTTTATTTTAGCGAAGTGCCGACACCTCGATATAGAGGCGTCGACACCTTGGCGTCAAGGTGTCAGTGCTTTGCTGCCGTGGTGCCATCGCCTCGCTATCGGGGTGTCGACGCTTCGCTGCATAGGTGTTAGCGCTTCGCTATCGGGTGCTTATATTTTTTGCGTAAAATATATCCGAAAAAGTAAGTCTGACACTTTCTTAGAAAAAGAGAGAGAAGAAAGAGAATAAAAAGTGACTTTAAAAATACTTCTAAAAAAATTAAGAATGACGGTTAAAAGGAAATATAACTTTTAAAATATTTTAAAAGTTTAACCCTAATTAGTAAAATGGGTCCCATACCACCTATCACTTCACAAAAAAGACGTTACGTGTTCCACTCATATAAATTGGCACAGATATTTCAACCCCTGAGGCATTTTCCCCTTTGCCATATAGTGCAGTTACATAAGACCCAAATAAATTAGAGCATTAAAGAAAAAATACTCTTTCTAAAAACACTCTTATACCTCTATTGCATTTTCGATAAGAAGTTGCAATTATCAGCTGTCATTATTTTATTTCATATTTTAAATTTTACAACTTTTATATATTTTACCTCTCAACCCGTCACGGGTTATACCATGAGAGATTTTAGTAGCACCCACTGAATTTTAGTGAACACCCAAGCAAAAAAATTATTGACTTCCTTTGAGACTAACAAGGGGTAGCACACGAATATTCACTTGTTGTCCATTGACTACACCTTTCAGCCTGATCTTAAGGCCTAACTCACCCTCAGTGAGATACATTTATGATCAATCTAAATTGCCTAAGTGGAAATTCGTCATTAAATAATACTTTAGTTAGAGAATTATGCCCATAAGTGAATGTAAACCATCCGATTGGTGATTTCTAATATCAGTCATTGAAATTAATCACAATGGTTGAGAGTAAAGTGAACAAATCAGATAGTTCAAAACTCTAATTTTTTAAAAAATTTTGAGCCTATTACTTCTCAATCTATGATCTATCACTTTGATGGTGTTGATTAACCACATCTTATTTCATTGATGGCATATAATCATTTAAATATCATTTTGACATTTAAGGCTATGTATGACATATCTCTCTGGTAGCCCCTGTCATAGTAGAATTCACGTATTTTAACAAATTCCCATCATTTTTACTAATATCTTGCTGTCTGCTTTAGGAGACATCCCTTCTCATTAATAACTCTTTATGTAGCAAAATTTTATATAAGATTTATTTATTTAGCAATTCTATATTTCTCTTTATTCATTTTTTGTTGGAGTAAATTTTATTTGTTACGATAAAAAGTTAGTAAAGAGCAGGAAAGTTATTGCTAAAACAAATAAATCCTCAATTTTGAATTGAAGTTTGAAAAAAAAAAAATGAGAACCAAACTAAAATAGATGTTGTCTATTGTGACTGACGCTAACAAAAAATTATGTCTTACCCAATAAATGACGGTTAGATAGTCAATCCATATAATAAAACTTTTTAATGATATTTAAAAATCGGTCAACGGCAAGATGCGTCAAGCCACTGGAGATTTTTGTTACCGATATGCCCTTAACCAGACCAATAATATGTCCCTACAGTACCCAAACGTCGCTTTCTAATTAAGATGCATCAGATGGCCTAATAGTTAAGGGATACTGGGTTCCCGACTTTTGAACACCAAACGGGTGGTTAAAGTTTAATCGTTCTTCTACTATTGAATTAAAAAAAAATGATCTCACACAAGTTGTTTAATGATTTGCCATTGTGACACGTGGGATTCATTCATCATTAAATAATACTTTAGTTAGAGAATTATGCTCATTAGTGAATATGAATCATCCAATTGGTAAGTTTTACTATCAGTCATTGAAACTAAGTGCAATGGTTGATGGTAGATTGAACAGATCATATTATTCAAAACTCTAAAAAATGTTATATTTGAGACTATTACCTCTCAATCTATAATCTATCACTTTAATGGTTTGGATAAATTAAACCAAATCTTATTTCATTGATATTATATGATGATTTAAATGTCATTTTGGCATTTAAATGACGATCAAAGATCTGATCCCTATAATAAAAGACTGCTTTAATGCCTTGTTTAGCAGAATAAGTTTTGAAAATAAATTTGTAAACTCTTGAAATTTAATGGAAATGAAAATTTTTTGACAATATGGTGGGACCCACAAACTAGAGTTTTTTTGAAAAAAAACTTATAAAAATTTCAGCCAAAATTTAGTTGAAACTTTTTTCCGCCCACGACATGGATTAAAAGCTTAAAGAGGAATTTTGGTGGCCACTCTTGCAACCCGAAATTCGTTCTTCTCAACTCGGATATTTCATGTTTAAAATCATTTGATTGCTTTGGATCAACCGATCGACATATTTTTTTCACCATAATTTTTCATATAATGGATCTTGAGACTAAGAGCTTATCATCAAACGCTCAATTTTTTGTTGATGTGACACACATGTCAATACCTCTTTGTTCACGCTCACGCGTTCTCTGAAAGTGCCTACGCCCCAAGCCCTTGAAAAAACGTTGAGTTCTTCGGATCAAATGATGAAGATTTTTTTTAATAAAGATCTTCCACAAAATAGATCTTGGGTTTATGGTGCATCAATCTAACGGTCAATTTTTAATTTCCTGTATCGCCGATACCCAAAAAATGACTCTTTAATCATATAGCACACATCATGCTTAAAGGTGACTTTAGGGCCATTTTTTGGGGACTGGGGACACATGGAATCACAAATTAACCGTCCACTAGGTGCTACATGATCTTAAGATCCATTCTGTGGATGATCGGGGTGAAAAACAATCAACCTCTTCTAATCCAAAACAATCAATAGTCTTCAAGAGGTTTGGGACGTGGGCGCTTTCAGAGAATGCATGGACGCGAACAGAAGTACTCATAAACAGCGACGCCAATAAATGCAACCCAACTATCTAAACAACTTAATTTGAAGGCTATAATCTAAAGATCATAAAAGATTGACACCAAATATAATCTTTATCATAACTCAATGCACTCCAAAGCCATTATCCGATTCAACAGTTAATTGTATTGAGTCATATGATAGAGATTGAGTTTTGCACCACTCTTTTGCGTCGTAGATCTGTAGATCATGACCTTTATATTAGACGGTTTAGATGCAATCTCACTTCATAATCGTACCATTTATTTGCATTGTAAAATCGTAACTTCTCCCCATCTCTTCCGGCCAACATGCATTGACTGCTTTAAATATGACAAAGGAGATATTTTTGTATCCCAATCTTCCACATGATGCATCTTGAGATCATGGGTATATCATTAGACAATTTTTTTATTTCATGTGACACCCATTCCAAAAAATAATCCATAATTTGTATTTGAGCTTGATGTAAATCTCACGAGTTTAGAGTTATTATTTGGGATTTGTACCACGCAGAATAAAAAATTATCTGAGTGTATGCCTATGATATCAAGACCCATATTGTAAAAAGTTGGGACAAAAAAATAATTTTCATATTCCAATTGAAAGCGATTAATGCATTTTGACAGGGCGAGATGAGGTGAGGTTACATACTTATATGGTGTGCAGAATGATGTGGTGTGTTAGGAAAATAAGTTTACATAATATAGCCAAACAGCTTAAAAAAATAAAATCAAACTATCGTAAAATTTTAAAAACAAAACTTCTCACGAGTTCTTTCTTTTTACCACCCTATTAGAAAGTAAAATAAAAAATCTATTTCCATCAGTTTTGTCAAACAAGGCATAAGGGTGTTTAAATGTGAGTTAGATGGCAAGATCCGTCATATCACGTATCTTGAGAGATCTTAGCCGTACGTCCAGGTGACTTAGGCACGTTGAAATCGTGGGAGACTTTTGTACCTACGTGCCCTCAACCAGCCCAATAATATATCCTATGCTACCCAAACGTTGCTTTCTAATTAATCTGATTTATATGATTTCCGTCCTTTGTTGCATGCATTTGAAGACAGCATTTTAAAGGATTTTTCACCTTAAGGGCATGTTTCGATAAAAACACGAAAAATATAAAAAAATAAAATAATATTCCTTCATTTTACCCGAGTTAATAAAAAATTAAAAAATTCCTTTGTTTCCCTTTATTTTTCATAATTACATTGTTAATCAAGAAAACTCAAGATTGAAAATATCCTGCGTTTGTATACGTATATAGAAAATTTTAGAAAAATAACATATCCTAATAAAAAAAATCGGAATATCACACAAGATCATCTAAACTAAAAAATAACTATAATATCATAAAAATGATCATTTACAAGAATGATCTACAAAAATAACCATCCAAATAAATGACTTATAATAGGCATGGGCCTGTCGCCAGACGATCAAATTTTGATTCCACGTGAAGATCATGGCGTAACATGAGAAGGGTTCTGGGGTCACTTTTGAGATGTGTTTCACTTAAAATTAACATCTGACCGTTTCATAGGTTGGTCATGATCTAAAGATCAATTCAATGAAATATATTGAAAAAATGATTTCCGTGTGCCTATTTAAGGTAGTCAATGGTGTTAAAGGTGGAAATCACAGGTTGCAAACATTAATTTTCGATTGCTAATAGCCGTATACAAGTAACATAAAATAATTGAACGCTTTGCTATCGCCGTGAATACCATTTCAAACCCCTAGATATTCGACAAAATAGATCTTGAGATTATAGTCCAATCATTAGATGGATGGATGTAGATTTCACGTGATACACCTCTCGAATAAATTATCCGAGAAATATGTTCGATAAATGCTCATAATCACATTAACTTTTTAGAATGTGTATATGTGAAATCAAAATCTGATTGCCTGATGGAAGTCCTATGATTTGAAGATCTAGTGTGTCGAATATTGAGCTGAAAAATAATATTTATCATTTGATTAAAAAAGTCCACTATTTAAGCACATAAAACTCGAGTTGAGAACAAAGAATTTTGGATTGTAATTAGAGATACCCTATTGCTTGTAGATAAAGAAGATGAAAATATTTGCGATAATCCCAAAAATATATAAGGATGCTTTCACTTACAACTTACTGTTCTTTCTTCTCAACTTGGACTTCACATGCTTAACCGGTTTGATTATTTGAAATCACATGATGGAGATTATTTTTCGCCTTAATCTTCAATACAAATGATCTTGAGATCAAGGAGCTGCTATCTGAAAAACAAGTTTTAATTCTGTATGACACACATCCCAAAAATTACACGATCATGGGGTATATCAAAAGTGATTTTTAAAATACTTTTTGATATATATATATATATATATATATATATATATATATATATATATATATATATATGTATAAGTGGAATAAAAAATTGATTGTTTCATGATAGGCCCATGAGCACGAGATCCATCGTATAGAAGATTTAGGTGAAGAACAATCATCATCATCCGATTCAAATCAGTCAATGGTTTTGGTTCATGAAAAAATTGTGCGGTATTACTAATAAACGGGAGAGAAGAGTCGTACCTTTATCTTTTTCTTCTCCACTCGTTTTGCCATCTTTTCGAGGTCTCGGCAAATTGAAATGATAAGGGGTACCCTCGAACTTTTCAATCAAAAATGAGTAGAAAACTTGTGTTTTGTATTCCGACTCTTAAGTCGCTTACAAACAACGAAAAATCACATAAAATAAAATTCGAGTATCTGTTTCCTCCATATCCAAACATGCACTAAGGATGTTTTTAGAGATTCATTGTAACAACCCGAATTTTCTTAAATATCTTCAATAGTGTTAGATGTTGTTTTGTATTATGCATAGTGTTAACGCTCTACACTGGAACCTATCTTACTTTTAAATTTTTTTATTGAAGTTAAGTAACTCTCTTATTCTAATTTTTTGAGAAACCCCAGCCATTTCTTACTCTTTTTTTATCTTAAGAAATCCTACCTGTCACAACTCCTTCTCCACTCACCCTTCCTAAAACTCTTTAATTTCATTCCTAAAAACTTTCGCGTGTTCTTTCACAAGAACTACCGTGATCAATTTGGACGTCGATCTATTCATCACTAATCGCCGTAGATCTACCGTTTACACTTCAAGAGGTGGGTACCCATCAATCCATCTTATTTTTCTCAGATCCCGTCATATAGGATGCATTCGATCACGCATCGATGGGTTTAAAATCTTATTTAAACCTTAAAATTCCATAAATTAATAAATCTACATATTAAATTTTATACTTTTCCTTCAAAGTTATATATTTGATAGATCTAAACATTTTTATATTTGCCTTTCAATTTATTGATTTTCGTACGCTGATTATCATCATGAAATAAGATCTGATGACACATTTAAAAAGTGTTAGAAAATAGAAATCGATACTAAAAAATATTGGGAATGGACCACCATGAAGTTTAGGGTCTGAAATCGCGGCCACGAACTCGAACTCGCGGCCAAGAAGTCGAGCTCACGATCAATGATGTATTGGTCTTGATATTTTGGTTATAACTTTTTACTCCAACATCAGATTACGCGATTCTTATAGAATTGGAAATCAAACTTAGAGCTTCACAACTTTGTGTGAAATAGATATTTTACGAATCCGATGTTTTAAATGTCAAAATAGAGTGACAAGTCGGTATCAGTTTTCAATGATTCAAGACTACGTAAATTTAATGTTATTTTCTAATTTTCATGATAACAAAATTTTGTTTATATTATATTTTAAATAAGGCCTTTCAATCGATTATAACCCGAATTAAATGAGATATATATTATAATTAATATTATAATTTCGATCGATCGATTCTCTTTCGAATAGACGACATTATTTACCTTATAATTTCACTTTGACAGGATCAAAACTTGATGCATATTAATCACTAAAAAGTTTCGATCGATGATCGTGATGTACTTCACTTTAAATTGCAATGCCTTTCAAATGAAGCATTTAATTATAGTAATATATATATATATATATATATATATATATATATATATATATATATATATCAGTTTTATCGCTTCAACGCGACCTCTTGATAACATGAAGAGTTAGAAATTTGATGCCCTTATAAAAATCGAACTCTAACCTTCACGTTATTAAAATTGTACTAATAACTACATTATTCTATATTTGTATTAAAGTGACATGCAAATAAATATATATATAAGTATAACGAAATTTGGATATAAATCTTTTCTGTACGTATGATAGTTTTATGCTTCCATTTTGATAATGGTATACGAGTTATGGACGTATTAGGTCATATGTATGCGAGTGTATGAGATCATGCCTACGCTTAGGCGTGATGATTCGTTGAGATGATATCGATGCAAAGAATACATCGTATTCATATGTCTTACAACTCATGATAATATAAGACACTATGACGAGTAGCATGAGTACGAATTCAGTGTAGGCTTATATACGATGGCATATTCACTGACCCTATCCTCCCAAGATTTAATATGATAGGATAAGATAAGAGTTATGATATGAGATTCGACCCTTAGGCATTAGTTATAATGAAATCTCTTTACAATCACATAAAACTTGAAATGTATGCGTCCATGTAATGGATGCAACCCCTCTATGGTAGTATGAAACATCTATGGTAGTGAGGTCTCTTTACTGTCACACGAAGTATCTAAGTTACTACAAAATCCGTTCCACAGAAAGCGTGATTTAGTGAAGTTATCCCACTATAACTCATCTTAGAATTAAGTTGTAAGAGTATATAAAATAAGATAAGTTATGAGTATAATAATAAGATACCGCTATATAGGATAACATAAGATTAAAAAATTAAGTCTGTACGTATCGTTCCTTGCGTAGCCACTGTAAGGACAACACCGTCTTAAAACCAAGACGCGTCTCTGGGAGATAATATGAGTAAGTTATGAGTTACATTTGGCCATACCTTCCCATTAGGCTGGATGAGGTGTATGAATATGTTATAGAGGACATTATGTTATGATGGTAAGATATTATGGTGACCCTTACATGATAGGCTTGAGTAACGATTCTGACACAAGTTATATAGGATTTATGAGTATGTTAGGTACGCCCATGCGATGTACAGACGCATGTACGAGAATAATAAGATATGTTATGTTATATTATGATACATGATGAGGTAATTAGGATATGAGTGCCTAGATCATGATCATGTATTTATGTTATGATATGAACTCTACGATATGCACATGATTGCCATTTTTTCTTTTTGATTCCATTGATGTATTATTATTATCATTCACGTAATGCGCCCATAATGCATCTGAGTAGAATAGGGTGGATTGATGGTGTAGTTACGGAGTTTACATGACTGAGTAAACTCATCCCACAAAAATCTAATTGCTGCAGGTGATTATATTGGCGGAGTAGACGTCGACTATCCAAATCCTGCTGACGTTGATTTCATTGACCCTATGGACGCTGAGTACCAGGAGCCTTGGGAGGGTGATGCCGCTAAGTATTAGGACCTTGGTACTGATTTTGACCAGGGTGCTGACTATTGATTGTTGTAGTTTCAGTATTGATCTTCGTTCCGTACGATTATTTTTTATTCATAGACTCGTATAGCGGATTGGTTTTTGATTTCTATTTCCTTTTGATTGTGAGATGTTTCATTGATTTTTATCAAATTTATTCATTATATATGGCTACCCATTTATTTCATTATTTTATTATTGGGTTCACAGATTTTGTGGAGCCATATTAGCGCGAGAACTTTGATTATATGTATGTCCGTTTAACGTATCTGGGATGCGTGTGGGTTATAACTCAAAATTCTAAGCCCTCGGGATGAGATAAAATTTTTGGTGATGACATTCATACTATATACCGTAATATAGTAGAGCTCCATGATAAGACCCAAATAAATTAGAGATGAATACTACATTAAAGAAAAAAATACTTTCACTTTACAAAAACACTCTTATACCTTTATTACATTTTCGAAAACAGGTTGCAATCATCAGCTGTCATTATTTTATTCCATATTTTAACTTTTACAACTTTTTGTATATTTTACCTTTCTACTTGTCTAGTGTTACAACATGAGAGATTTTAGTAGCAATCGCTGAATTTTAGTGGGCACCCAAGCAAAAAAAATATTGACTTCCCTCGGGACCAACAAGGGGTAGCGCATGAATATTTACTTGTTGTCAATCGACTGCGCCTTTCGGCCTGATCTTAAGCCCTGACTCACCCTCTGTGAGATACATTTATGATCAATCTAAATTGCCAAAGTGGAAATTCATCATTAGATAATACTTTAGTTAGAGAATTATGCCCATAAGTGGAATGTAAACCATCTGATTGGTGATTTCTAATATCAGCCATTGAAACTAAGCACAATGGTTGATAGTAAAGTGAACAGATTAGATCGTTCAAAACTCTAAAAAAATGTTATTTTTGGCCTATTACTTCTCAATCTATGATCAATTACTTTGATGGTGTGGATTAATCACATCTTATTTCATTGATGGTATATGATCATTTAAATACCTTTTTGATAATTAAGGTTGTGTATGGCATCGCTCTTTGCTAGCCCTTGTCATAGTAGAGTTCACCTATTTTAACAAGTTCCCATAATCTTTGCGAATATCCTATTATCTGTTTTAACAGGTACCCCTTCTCCTTGATAACTCCGTGCATAGCAAGATTTTATGCAACATTTACATGTTCAACAGTTCTACACTCCTCTTTACTCATTCCTTGCTAGAGTATATTTTATTTGCAATAGTAGGGAGTTAGTAGAGAGTAGGGATGTGACGACCCTACTTTTCCAATCCCTCAGGTATAGGAACGATCGGTTCGCCAATCTATCGGTTGAACGATAAGTCGGACAAACAGAGCACATATCAGAGTAAAACGTAAATAATATCTAATATTAAAATAAATGCAGAAGCGAAAGGTAAATAAAAGAACCACCGATGATGGCCGACCATCACCAAAACATGGTTCAAACAGTAATCAAAAGTCAAGTATGAAATTATAATATCCAACTATATGGCCTACAACTCCAAATCTAAACTCCACCAAAAGTAAATAATAAACTAGATCCTAAGTCGGAAAATACTCCTCAGGAGGAACCTCAGGCTCTTCCTCGGGTACTTAATTAGGATCAGTCTCACAGTCCCGAACAGCCACGTCAGTGCCTGGACCTGTGACGTATAGTCGGAGTGAGCTAACCAACAAAGCTCAGTAGAAAAATATCATTAACGGCATTGTATTTTAACTAACATGGGTTTCAAAACAAGTATCGGAATATTATATATCAAAACCAGAAATATAGGCAAAAACAGAATTTAAGTGCAGAAATTATATGCAAGATCAGTTTCTAAATAAGTGAAAATAAATTCAAGAACAATACAGAATTTTAGTGTCTTAGTGCCTCTAATTTCTATATGCAAAGTTCAGTAATTCATGACTTAATTCTCAACTTAAAATACCTCCCAAGTAAACTATATCTCGAAAGCACGAATATAGCCGATGGGAACCCCTACCTACCATTGTTGTTCATGAACCCTTTTTCAGGATGCAATAAGCCCCTACACTCAGGAGGGAAACTTGTGCTAGGAAGATGTTCATGAATTTTTGAGGGGTCGTTCAGGTCAATCATAAAACAGATGAATATACTAATATAAATCAGATGCAAGTTTTTTATATATAGTTCAGATTCTTGATTTTAGATTTTCTGCTTTTCAGAGCTTAAGCAGATTCAGGTTTCAGGGTTCAGGTAGATTTAGATTTCAGTTTTTCATCTCAAATTTCAGTTTATATGTGATTTCACTGGCATATTCAAGTTCAAAGATTCTAATTCAAAATATCCATGTGAGTTAAAATAAAATACTGTAAATATGAGATTCTCCTACCAAAACTTGGAGTTGTGCGAAATAAAACAAAATTTTATTGATGGCCTCTTGCCCTTAATCTACATCACAAATATATGACGATACACCAAGATTAACTCTAATCACAAATAATTTAGACCTATTTAAGTGTTTCCTCAAAATCGAGTAAAAAAGGACAAGTTTGTGCCAACATAGAATTTGACATAACCTTCTCCTAAATTTTGACCTTCAAAATGATTGATTCACGAGTTGATCAAAACACAAAAGTTATAGAGTTTTCTGTTCTCTTTCCAACGCAAAAAAAATCATATCAATCAGAGTTCAAAGTAAAAAGTTACGGCTAAAATATCAAGATAGTATCGGAGTTCAGAGATAGCTCGCTCGAGTGATGATAATAGCTCGCTCGAGCGAGATCCTTCAGAATTTTCTTACGTGAGCGTTGACTTAAGCTCGCTCGAGCGAGGACAGAGAACACCTTTTCGAGTATATGACTTCTAAAGTCAAACTTCTGGTACATCCTCGCTCGAGCAATGATAATAGCTCGCTCGAGCGAGCTACAACGACAGCAAGAATTCTGAGTTTCAGAACTCGATTCAGATCGCGATACTCGCCGAATTTTCACCCGAATCGATACATATACATCCAAAAATAAAAACTCATGACTAATCCAACGATTTTAATATATAAATTTAATTGAATCGTACCTTTAATCTAAGGATTTCTTGATTAGAGACGAGTCACGCGAACAGAGTTTCGAAATGAAACCGGCGGGTTTCCTCGATGATTCGCGCCGCGATCGCTCCTACGAGTTCACAAGGATGACTCTTACACGTTCCCAATAATCTCAACCTCTCCCAACGTCAAAATGAATCCAAGATTGATTCAAGTTCTTTTTAAGGTTCAAGGGTTTCAATAAAAGAGGGTTATAGAGAAGGAAGTTTCTAAACCGATCTCCTACGATGATTAGAGAAGAGAGAAGATGGAGTTTTGCGCGATTGGGCGACTATCACACGACTACGGTTCTTCACGACGCTCACGCCTCTTTCTCTCTTAAACAAAACCTAGTATAATACAAGAATGCAATTCCTTCTTATAATAAGATTATCCAAAAAGTTAAGCGCACACACACCTCTTGTGTGTTATACACTTCTATTTAAAACTCAGGCCCGGTGTTGAGCGGCGATACCGAGATCGGTGCACGAACTTTTGCACGAGGGTCCAAACGGGCTCTAAATCAGAATCCGTCTGTACAATCATATCTGAATACTAATCCAATATATACGGTGACATCTGTCGTCGAGCCAAACACGTACACAAGGTCAGTCTATTCGGGTCCAAAATACGGGTCTTTACAAGGGAGGTTTGAAAATGGGCCAACCCGATAGCCCAAAATGGATCCACTTTTGATATATCCCATGATCGTATAATTTTTGGGATGTGTGTCATACAGGATCAAAACTTGTTCGTATGATAGAAACCCCTTGATCTCAAGATCATTTGTGTTGAAGATTGGGGCGAAAAGCAATTTCCATCATATGATTTGCAATGGTAGGAAGTTACCATCTATCTTTTATATTCGTTGATCATATTCGAGTAATTAATTTATGGTCTTCTCATGGATTTGAATGGATCGTCATCGTTGTGTGTAGCCGGCTCTTTTTCGGCATAACAAATAATTGGATTGATCAAAGCTTAGCCTCTATCGAGCTCGATTATAATGACCGGAAAAGCTTGGGCTGGCCCGAATTGAACCTGGCCTGACCCAATTCGGATCAGATTTGTGCTTAAATTAAAAGCCTGGGCCTGAAAGGACTTGGGCCCTGCCGTACCCGATTTTATATCCGATCCAGGTTGGGGCCTTTTTTTTTACTCAAATGAGCATAGCAGATGCATATTCTGGATTCGACATGCTTGGATTTTAAGTACATTCCCAAATCCAAATGCATCTATTCAAATGCACACTAAGAAATTAGTAAATTAAGGGCCCAACAACTCAGGCTAGTTGAGCAATAGCTCAGATGGTATCCTCTTCCCCTTATGAAAGTACATGTTATGGGTTCTACTCCATATGCCTGCTCTCACCCTTTGAGTGGGTCTCTTCTCAATGTGTTGTGTCAAAAAATAGATCTCTTTGGGTATAAATTTACACAAACACTACATTTGGACCGTCTATGCCAGTTTGCACAAACACTATATTTGGACCGTCTATGCCGTATGAAATCCTTAAAAAAGAAAAAATACAAAAAAAACTCAGGCCAACCTCTAAAATGAAATCTAAGGTTTTTATTTTTTATGTTTTTTTAGGGAGTCAATACCTGCACCCCAAATATAAGCTATTGCACCATTTGAAAGATTGCAGGAGGATGTGATTCCCCTCACTTAAAACAAACAAAAAAAACAAAAGTAAATGAAGTAAGCATTAGTTACATGAATATTATGTTATTATACTCAGTTACAAAATGGCTGAATTTTAAAAAAAATTTGCGAATAAGTCGCGAATCACTACAAAAAATAAGACTATTAGCGGCAGTTTTTTGTTATAAAAAAATATGACTATTCACAAATCACTTAATAGCTTTTTTGTTAATAGCGGCGATTTTTGGCTGCTGCTAATAGTCTTAATTTTTGTAGGGAATTCACGATTATGAGAAGGGAACCTCTTTTTGCGCTCACGCATTCTTTGAAAATGCTCATGTCCCAGACCCCTTGAAAACTATTGATTGCTTTGGATCAGAAGATGAAGATCCCCCGATCGTCTACACGATAGATCTTGAGATCATGGCCCACCTATCAGACGATCCGTTTTTATTCCATGTCACAAGTCCCCAAAAAATGGCCCTCGAATTATATGGCACACCTCATACTCAAACATGAATTTAGAACATTTTTTTAGAATCTGTGACACATGGAATAAAAAACTGACCGTTTTTTGGTGCCCCATGATCTCAAGATCTATTGTATGGAAGATCAGGGTAAAACACAATCTCCATCAGATGATCCAAAGTAATCAATGGTTTTCAAGGGGTCTAGGATGTAGGCATTTTCAGAGAATACATGGGTGCAAACAGATGTACCCTTTTGAGAATTAACCCTGAATTATTCGCGATTTTTTAAAAAATCCGTGTGTTTTTAAAATTCCTGAATAATTCCCAAATTTATCAAAAAAATTGTGATTTTTTAATATTTCTCAAATTTTTTTATATTTTTAAATCTTATTATTTTTATTTTTTCTCTCGGATTTTTCCTCTAAATATTTCCCTGACTAGCCAAATTTTTTTCGAGTATTAACCTCTCCGAATTGTCGTCAACCCCGACTTGGTGACTATGATTGCACTCACTTAAAAAGAAATAGGTGCCACAAAACAAATAAAGTATCAAAAGCATAGAGAAATCATTGAAAATTATACCACACATTTAAGATATCACAGATGAATAGTCTGAAACCCTAAAAATTTGAGAGAAATCTTCTTCATCATCATCCAAATCGACAGTATATGCCTCACGTAATAGATTCAAAAGCTTTAGGTTGTTGATTGTTAATTGTTTTCTTCTTCTCAATCGCTTTCTCCTTCTCTACTTGTCTCTCCATTTCTCGCGCTTTCAAGAAAAAGAATGACTCAAAACAGAGGAAAATGAATGACTCAGGACTTATATCGTGTTTTAATATTTTAAAATGATTTTAAATGAGATGCAAGTAGTTGCCCCGTTTCTATAACTTGCACCTTTTTTAATGGGTACCTCTGTTCGTGCCGCTTTCTCTGAAAGCGCCCGCGTCCTCCAAAACTATTGATTACTTCAGATCAAATGATGAATATTGTGTTTCAGCCAAATCTTCCACACAATAGTTCTTGCGATCATAAACAACCTATTAGATGGCCAGGTTTTGATTCCATGTGTCATAGATCCTCAAAAAGTGGCCATTGAATCATATGGCATACATCACGCTCAAATGTGAATTTTGGGCCATTTTTTGGGGATCTATGACACATGGAATAAAATACTGGCTGTCTTATAGGTGCATCATGATCTAAAGAACTATTCTTTGCAATATTGGGGTGAAAAATGACCTTTATTATCTGATATGAGGCAATCAATGGTTTTAAAGGGGTTTGGGACATGGGCACTTTCTGAGAATGTGTGGGCACAAAGATCCCTTTTTTAATTCCTACTTTTCTTTTTTAAATGATGCAATGGCTTCTATTTTGGGTGCAAGTATTGGCCCCCTTCTTCTATTCTTTAGATTTTTTATGAAGGTGAATTATTATTTTATAATACCATTTATGTACTCACTAAAAGTATGCCTTAAGAATTTTAAAAACTTCGAACCAGTCATCGGGATTACTTGTAGTGTACCATTACATAATGAAGTCTCCAGCTCATGGCTTCAAAAATCAGAATCGGTAATTAGATCGGTCAGCTCAAAACCAATCCGGATCGGATCGGGCAATTCCTATGCAAAAAAAGTTGGAGGGCGAAAACTAAAATAGGTAAACATTTTAGTGTAAGCTGAAAAATAAATTGCTCAAATCAGTCACCCATGATTCTAATTTATTGTATGAAAGTCTATTCGCTGTACATTTGGACAAATTTCAGAATCACCTACAACTAGAATTATTGGCTAAGATGCTATAGTTATTATTGGTTTTATTTCCATGTTTATCTCATGCGAATGTTTACGTTAAAGGGAATTACGAATATTAAGGACTCACTTTAGTGGTGTTTATGAGATAGTATGTATGTCCACTTATCACCTTAATAAGCATGCGGTGTTGTAATATAGAATTCTAGGATTTCGAGATAGGTAAAATTTTGGGTCGTGATAATAGGCTAGTTCCAAAATCCCGAATAAACATCGGCCCGTTTAAGACTAGCGCAAACCCGGCTCGACCCGATGATTTCAGGTAATTTCTATACAAATTTTCTATATAATTTCTATACAAATTATATAGAAATTGTCGGGAGGCCTGTGGCCCGGCCTGACTTGGGCTTGAAATGGGCCGAGTATAGGCTTAGGTAGGCCATAGGTAGGCCCAATTAAAATTTAGACTCGGCCCAATCCAATTAGTAAGCAGGCTGGGTATGATCTAGTTCTAGGAGGCCTAATTAAAATCAGCCAGCTTAAGGCTATCCCATTGAGAGCCCTAATTATAGGGTTTTGGTCATGTCCAATTGGACCTACAAAAATAAGGTGTTTCAGCTGCAGTCAAACATTACCACTATCAATTAAAAAGCTGCCGTTATTAGTCCTGTCGTTATTGAAACAACAAATTTTTTATTAATAACGACCAGTTTGGGTCAGACTTTCAATAGGCTTGATATTTTTTACTTTAAAATTTAGGTTTAAACCTGGCCACAGAGATGCTCAACCATGACATTAATATTTATGTTGATTCCATGTGTTGGAGGTCCCAAAAGTGGCCCTCGAAGCAAATGGCGCCTCATGATGCTCAAACCTTAATTTAGAGCCACTGTTTAGGATCTGTGACATATCAAATCACAAAGGAGCCATTTTTAGGGCCATTGTTTTGAGTTGGTACGCTGGCTTATCAAACAAGCATCAAATAGCGGGCAACTCCTTGTCAGGTTGGCACGCTGTCTTATTAAACGATTTCCATCATTTGATGACAGTCATGTTGACAGGCATCAAATAGTAGCTTCATGTACTACTAAAGATTCTTACATCTCAACCCGATTTCATATGTTAAAATCATTGATTACTTTGAATCTACCATAGAATGAAAACCATGTGTCACATTTTGAAAAGTAATTTTAGAAGCACTTTTGATATATGCTCATAATTGTATTCAATTTTTACGATGCATCTGATCGAAGGCCCGTAATCTCAAAATTTATTTTTAATTTAAAGCACTAAGACCAAATTAGGGTTTGATAAGAAATCGGCTTGAAAAAAATTCAGAAAAATTTGTCATATTACAAAAAAAGAAGGTCAAAATTTAGACAAATGAAAAGAAAATTATTAAAATAAATAAATATTGAAGCAATAAAATAACTCATTCAAAATTTTGAGAAAAGTTGAGAAATTCAGGAATAATTCATGAAATTCTTGAATAATTCTTAAAAAAAAGATCTAATACAATCAGCCGCACAAATAAATCTTACACCATCAGTAGCATCGTGCTTTATATATATATATATATATATATATATATATATATATATATATATATATATATATATATATGCAGAGGGGAGAGTGCGCCCGGGCATAGAGATATATCTATGCTTGTTTATATGGATGTGACATGTAGCGTCTTTTTTTGACGTGACGGGAGGTATGACCCTCCAAGAAAGTGTCATACTCACTTTTTCAAGTCTATTTTATTAATAAATGTGGCCCTCCAACAAGGATCAAAATTTCAGCCGAAATGGCTGAAATTTCGGTCATTTTTTGTATGGCAATGAAATTTCGGTTCAAAATTTCGGTTTTGGTCCCCTTTGAAACCGAAATGTAACCCGAAATTTTGATCCTTGCCCTCCAGTAGCGAAGCGCTAACACCTCGGTAGCGAAGCGGTGACACCTAGGTAGAGAAGTGTTGACACCCTGAAAGAGAAGCGTTGATACCTTGATAACGAGGCGCTGACACCCCATTAGCGAGACGCAGACACCCTGGTAGCGGAGTGCTAGCTAGTATCCTGGTTGAGAAGTGCTGACACCTTAATAGCGAGGCATTGGCACCCCAGTAGTGGAGCGCTGTCACCCCTTTTATGGGAAATAGGTGGGTTAGTGGAGTTCTGACACGTACGTGGTCAGGCAAAGGATATTTCAAAAAATTGTTTAATTTTTTTAAAGCAAAGATAACCCATCACATAAAAAAAAAGCACTACGTGTCGCACCCATATCAATAGGTGCAAAGATATCTCTACGCCCGAGTGCATTCTCCCGGGCCTCATATATATATATATATATATATATATATATATATATATATATATATATATATATATATATATATATATATATAGGCAAAGAGTATAATGTGCCCGGGCGTAGAGATATCTCTATGCTAATTGATATGGGAGCGATACGTAACACCTCTTTTGTGAAGTGATGGGTGGCATGAGGCCCACTTTATTAACTAGAGTTAAACCTTTAAAATATTTTAAAAGTTATATTCTTTTTCAGCCGTCATTCTTAACTATTTTAGAAATCTTTTTAAAGCCTATTTCTTTTCTTTCTCTTCTCTCTTTTTCTAAGAAAGTGTCAGATTTACTTTTTTAGGTATATTTTACTCAAAAAATATGAGCACTCGGTAGCGAAACGCTGACACCTCTGCAAAGAAGTGCCTACGTCTCGTTTTAAGGACGCCGACGCTTCGCTTAGGGGCATCGGTGCTTCGATAATATATATATATATATATATATATATATATATATATATATATATATATATATATATATATATATATAAAATTTATGGAAGCGCTAGCTGATCGATTTTAAAGTGTACCCCTACAAATGCTCAAGATTTATTGAAGCACGGTGAAATCTGGGTGTCGAACCCACATAGAAGCGTGGAATTTAATTAATTTTAGAAGTAAAAAATAAACTTAAGGAAGTATCAAAGACGAAATATTTGTTACGATAAAAATTAACAACTACACAAACACAAATAAAAAAATCTAAACAAAGCTTATGCAAGAAAAATAGTGAGTAACCAAACAACGATGAAGAGATGATCAAGAAGTTTGCTAACCCTAGATTTACAATATTTCTACCAATAATCAATTACATATTTCAAAGTCAAATTATTTACCATCATTTTATTACAAGTAAAATGAATCGAAAAGAATGTGATTATTGATTCAGCATATCCTATCCCAACACTATAACGCATCCAATCACGACATGAATCATACGAAAGACATAACGTGTTATAAACGTATAATCACGATAATGATAATCAATCACATGTCATCCTATATCGGTCTATAAGATTGATCTAGGTGAAATAACCCTTCTATTGTCGTCGATAACCAAGATCGACGACTATAAATGAGTATTCAAAGATGTATCAATAAACACAAACTATTAGCCATATGATTCAATATTTGTAAAAAGACATGACTGAATTGAAATAAATTAACTACTTATCTAAGGCTCGCTTCCTCCTTGAATGAGCGATTTTAGCCGTTCTTCTCTGATCCACACGCAAGGTATAAATCCGAAACCATCAAACACGTTCTTTAATTTATCAAATGCTCGGATCTTTTAAGAAAACATCCGAAACCTTACAAAGCTTTGGTTCCTAATTACAAACTAATTATCAAAAGCTAAAATTATAAACTGAAAAACTATGGAGAAAACCTAAGAAAAATATTAAGAAAATTAGGCCCAAAAGGGATCCTAAAAGAGGACCAAAAGAGACTCTCAAAAGAGGCTCTCCAAAAGAGGCTCCAAACCCCTAAACATAGCTTTGTTTATATAGGGGGCGGACTGAAAAGTTGCCATTTTAAGGTCAATCGATTGAATGGAATTCAATCGATTGATTTCAAAATATGAATTTTGGCGAACATATTCGAATTTGAAATCAATCGATTGATTTTATCAAATCAATCGATTGAATTTTAAATTCGAATTTATGGGGAAACTGCTGTCATCAAACTCAATCGATTGATTTATGAAATTCAATCGATTAATGATGACATGTGACATATTCAATTCTTGTAGTTGTGGTTGGACCAATCAGTTCTCTTCATGGATTTTAGTATTTTTGTTGGCTTGGTGGTCAATTGCTCTCATGTAGTCCTTAATTATGCTATTTTATGCTTCTGCAAGATCCAACAGATGAAATACCTGGAACCACTAAAACTACACAACAATCGTCAAAATGCCTTTTCAGTGTAAATTATCAGTGCCCCTAAAACAAAACGCCGGTGCTTCGAAAAATAAAAATAAAAATTAACGGAAGCACCAACGCCCCTAAATGAAGAGCTGACGCTTTGATAATTTTTATTTTATATTTTTTTCGAAGCGCCGACGCTTCATTTTTGGGGCATCGGAGCTTCGTTTCTGGGTGTTGGTACTTTGCTCCCGAGGTACTAGCGCTTCACTACCGGGCGGCATATATTTTGAGTAAAATATGCATGAAAAAGAAAGTCTGACCCTGTTTTAGAAAAATAGAGAAAAGGAAGAGACTTTAAAAAAGTCAAGAATGGCAGTTGAAAAGGTATTTAAATTTTAAAAGTGTAATCCTAGTTAGTAAAGTGGGCCCATGCTACTTATCACTTCACAAAAAGGGCGCTACGTATTGCACTTATATCAATTGGCGTAGAGATCTTTACGCCCGGTACCTTTACTTAAAAAGAGAAAGGAAACAATCCAAAAATGGTATTGAAGGCATCGGCCCTCATGTATGCATATATATATATATATATATATATATATATATATATATATATATATATATATATATATATATATATATATATAAGAGAAAGGAAACAATTCAAATGGTATTGAAGGAATCTTTCCTTGCTATCAAATAAGACAAAATGGTATTGAAAGGATTACTTACTGAGTACCTTTAAATCCACCCACTTAATCTTTGAGTTCACCCACAATGAAACATATTGACTGTATTGAATCAGAAGATAGAGATTGTTTATCCTCCCAATCTTTCACACGATAGATCTTAAGATCATGAGTGTACCATCAGACGGTCATCATTTTATTTCACATGGCACACATCTCAGAAAAGTGACCTTAACTTCACGTGCATACTCAAAATTGATTTTAATGTTATGTTTTTTAGTGTGTACCTACTACAAAAAAAAAACTATTAACAACAGCTATAAACTGCCGCTAATACCCTTGTTGCTAATAGTCATAATAGTTTTTTTGTTAATAGCGGCACTTTTTCGCTGCAAAAAACTGCCGCTAATAATCTTACTTTTTGTAGTAACCACATGAAATAAAAAATAGACTGTCTAATGGTACGCCTATGATCTCAAGATCCATCATGTGAAAGATTGGGATGATAAGCAATCTCCATCATCTGATTCAATGCAGTCAAAGTGTCTCAGCGTGGGTGAACTCAAAGATTTGCTGGGCGGATTTAAAGGTACACTTACTTAAAAAGAGAAAGGAAACAAATAAAATAGTATTGAACCTTTACTTCCTAAATTGTCACTATAATGGAATCCTCTTAGACCCATTGACCCATTGACTTGCTCAGATTCGACGATTTAGATCATTTTTCATCTCGATCTTCCACACAATGGATCTCAAATTCATAATCTTACCATTCGCTTGTCCTTTTTTAATCCCCATGCAGGAGGTAGGTACCTTTCTTCATCTACAATAGAATCGTGATACATCTCGGTCCTCGAACTCAGTATCGGCCGATATATATTGGTTTGCGCTGAGACCTTGGGGTTTTTTTTTTTTAATCACAAGGGCCGAAACGTATCTGTATCGGTCGATTCGTATCGTTCCTCCATGGACCGATACCCAATACCGATAGTAAGTTTGACACTTTGATCCCAAATGATAAACACTTCATTTTAGTTGAGGTCATGGATCAAAATGTAGGCCGAAACGCATCAGTTTTGGACCCCATCGAAATAAAACCTTGAAATTTTCTGTCAAAAATCACAGCCTTCAAAATAAATTTGGGCACTGAAATTTTTGCTTGAAGCACAAGATTTCGGCCGAAATTTCATTGGGGATTTTCGGCTGAAATCCCAAAATTTCTGTGGGGTTCGAAATCAATTCGTTTCAGCCAAAATATTGCTATAATGTATGACATCATGAGCAATACCGATACATAACGGCGATACGTATCGGTTTTCAGCAAACCGATTCGTATCCGTTCTGATACTTCTCGGTCTTCCAATTCGGTATCGATATCAACTGATATAGGCCCGGATCGGCCGATATGTATCGGGTATCGGCCGATACTGTGACGACTCGACTTTTCCAATCCCTCAGGTATAGGAAAGGACGGTTCGCCAACCTATCAGTTAAATGATAAGCCGGACAGACAGAGCACATATCAGAGTAAAGCGCAACAAATAATCCAAAGCTAAGAAAATAAATGCGGAAGCAATTAAAAGTAAAGAACCACTGATGATGGCTGACCATCATTGAAACATGGCTCATAACAGAAATCAAAGTCAAGTATAAAACTATGATATCCAACTAAAATGGGCCCACAAATCCAAGTCTAACTCTCACCAAAAGTAAGAAAATAAATGAGTCCTATACTGGAAAAAACTCCTCAGGAGGAACCTCAGGCTCTTCCTCGGGTACGTAATCAAGATCGCCTCATGCAATGTAATTACCACGCCAAGAACCAACAAAGCTCAGTAGAAGAAAGACATCCACGACATTTTATTTTAACTAACATGGTTTCAAAACAAATACCGGAATATAGCTTGTCAAACATATATGCAGATAATAAAATGAATTTAAGTGCGAAAATCATATGTAAGATTAATTTCTAAATATGTGAAAATAGTTTCAAGAACAGATACAGAGTTTCAGTATCTTATTATTTCTAACTTCTATATGTAAAGTTTAGTAATTCATGACTTAATCCTCAACTTAAAATACCTTCCGAGTAAACTATATCTCGAGAGCAGGAATATAGCCGATGGGAACCTGTACCTACCATTGTCGTTCATGAACCCTTTTTCAGGATGCAACAAGCCCCTACACTCGGAGGGTAACTTGCGCCAGGAAGTTGTTCATGAATTTTTGAGGGGTCGTTTAGATGAATCATAAAACAGATGCATATAAATATAATTCAGATGCAAGTTATACATAATTCAGATTTCAGATTTCAGATTTCAGATTTCGGAGTTCAAGCAGATTCTGATTTTCAGAGTTTATATCAGGTTTTCAGTTTACAGATGTATTTTCAGATGACAGATGCAATGTGACAGCCCGGATTTTCCCAACCTAAAATTTTGTGATATATATTTTTTTTCATCTTAAACCCAATTGGAAAACTCGGACCGCTAGATCGTAGACCACAATCTGATACAGATTACTCGGCACATCCATAAATATACGAAAATCAAAGCAATTATTACATATGTCATAATTAAAACCTCCAGATCTAAATTTAAACAAGAACAAAACTAAATAAACACCAGTGATGACCAACCATCAC
This sequence comes from Chloranthus sessilifolius, assembly GCA_021018995.1. Classification (NCBI taxonomy): domain Eukaryota; kingdom Viridiplantae; phylum Streptophyta; class Magnoliopsida; order Chloranthales; family Chloranthaceae; genus Chloranthus; species Chloranthus sessilifolius. The sequence goes on from CM037592.1 coordinate 97,760,309, forward strand.
CTAACAATGGTGTACACTAGTACGAATGTACCAAAACTTAACTTACCAAATCCACAATGCACAATTCTACGATCCCTGAATAAAGTACAAATTCTTGTGCGGAAGCTCCCTTCTTTTAGTAGGTAATCTGGGCCCTCCCAAACCTACGCCTGTGACGTATAGTCGGGGTGAGCTAACAACTAAGCTCAGTAGAGGATAAACAACATAAATTCACATTTAACATTCGAAAACATAGCTTGAATCAAGAGTTAAAACCATCATTTAATTTCTGCTTTCAAAACTTAATCATTCCCGTTTTTGTTTCAAACACATTTTTTCAAAGCATTCATCAATTTCTTCTATTTCAAAACTCAACTTTAAACATTTAACTTTACCATGATATTCCATCCAAAAGTACACATATCGAAAAGAATTTTAAAACAATTAGACTTATCCAAAAATATTCGAGATTTCACACACATTCCAAATAACGTCGAATTTGCAAACACAAACTCAAACAACACAAGGGTGTCCAAGGGTGTTCAATGTTTCCAAAGGTGTTCAATGTTTCCAAAGTGTCCAAGGGATGCAACGATGTCCAATGGTATCCAAACGTGTCCAATGATTCCAAAGTGTCCAAGGGATGCAATGATGTCCAAGGGTGTCCAAAGGTGTTCAATGATTCCAAGGTGTCCAAGGGTGTTCAATGTTTCCAAAGTGTTTTCAATGTTTCCAAAGTGTCCAAGGGTTGCAATGATGTCCAAAGGTGTCCAATGATTCCAAAGTGTCCAAGGGGTACAATGATGTCCAAGGGATGCAATGATGTTCCAAGGGATGCATATGCAGCGTATGTATGAATGCGTGCACGGATAGGCCGCCGTACCAACCCAAGGGATGCAGTCAAAGAATCCAAAGGATTCATAATACAAATGCAAATGTCAAAAGTCCAAGAGTCGTTGAGTAAATCACCGTTCCAAGGGTATCAAAATGATTCACGAGTGTCACCAGCAATCTCAAAATCTTACTTTTAAAACACGAGTCAAGCTCAACAATATCAAAGGTTATCTAGAATCGAACATTATCACATGCATAATCACGATTTCACGAGTTCATATTCCAAATCATAAGACTCCAATTCTAACATATCCAACTTTGATCAACTCATCATATTCATGCAAACACATCTAATACTATGATTCAAGTCAAATATATAAATTTAGGTCGAGTTTCCCCTACCTTAATCTTGAGGTTGCGCGAAGCCAAGCAAGGTCCTTTCAATGGCCTTCCGCCTCAATCTATATCACAAGCACACAATGATACATCAACGATCAAATCTACTCACTAATAACTTATATACATTTAAGTATTTTCTCAAAACCAAGGTTGAAACGGACAAATTCATGCTAATATAGAATTTGACGCAACATTCCTCCTAAAGTTTGACCTTTAAAAATTTAGATTCATGAGATTATAAAAACATAAAAGTTGTATCGCTCGTCATCCTCTTTCCAACGCCACAAGAATCGTGTCAATCGGAGTTTGGGGTAAAAAGTTACGGCCAAAATACTGAAGCAGTATCGGCGAGCCCAGTCAAAATTGTTCGAATGATTTAAAATCGATCGAATGGTTTCTAATTTCATTTGAACGATTTTCAAAATCGATCGAACGGTTTCTAATTTCGTTCGAACGATTTTCAAAATTGATCGAACGGTTTCTAATTTCGTTCGAACGATTTGCAAACCGATCAGAAACCTTCAGATTTCACTCTTGACGAAATCGTTCGATCGATATTTAATTTCGATTGAACGGTTTCATCAGATTTCACCCAAAATCGGGTTCAAGCATCTCTAACTCTTTTTTCTTTAAATCTTAACCTATTTTCTTCAAATCTCTCACTCATAATCTAACTAAGGATTAATCTACATACAAATCACAACTTAAATCAAAATTTTTACCTTTAATCCAATGATTTTCTCCCCGATCGGATCGTCTTCTTCCTAGCAAGAAAATGGGTTTCCAAACTCCTTTTGATCTTTCCAAGCCCCACGATTTTCATAATTTCGACACGATCGTTAGGTGATCATCCACACACGCTTCGTACAAACCTCCTATATCCATCGATTCTTCGATCCGAGCTTTCACAGAACAAGCTAGATCTTCTTAGCTTGGAGTTCCGGATTTCACACGGATTAGAACACCTTCTTTAATCCTTCGCACACAATGCATCCAAAGCCCATCTCTTCCTCTTGCTCTTTCTCTTCTCTCCTCTCCTTCTCTATCTCTAGAAACCTAAAGCCTCAACCTTTCAACCAAATGGCTTTTAAAAGAAGCCCCTCCCTCTCTTATACTTAAAAGCCCGGTTCATGTGTAAAACGCATACATGCCACACTAGGTGTATAAGACCCTATAAAATGATCTAATTCTATACAGGTGTGTACTTTTCACACTAAAATTAATCCAATCTAAGTCATCAAGTTGACTTTCACCTGCTCATAATTAGTGACCTGACAGGCACATATCCCGAGGCGCACTATTCAAAGTTCAAAATTTTGAGATGTTACATGCAAGTTCAAAATCAAATACAAATTATCCATGCGAATTAAAATAAAATATTGTAAAGATGAGATTCTCTTACAAAAACTTGGAGTTACGCGAAGTCGAGCAAAATCCTATTGATGGTCTCTCGCCCTTAATCTACATCACAAATATACGATTATGCATTAAAGTTAACTTTAATCACTAATAATTTAAACTTACTTAAGTGTTTCCTCACAAACGAGTCGAAACGGGCAAATTTGTGACAATCTTAGAATTTGATGTAACCTTCCCATAATTTTTTGATCTTTAAAATGATTGATTCATGAGTTGGTCAAAATACGAAAGTTGTAGATTTTATTATTCCCTTTCCAACGCAAAAAGAATCATATCAAACGGAGTTTGGAGTAAAACGTTATGGCTAAAATACTAAGATAATATTGAAAAGAAAATGAAAACGAAGACAAGTTTGTGTCAATCTTAAAATTTGATGTAACCTTCCCCTAATATTTTTTTGACCTTCAAAACGATTGATTCACGAGTTGGTCAAAACATAAAAGTTGTAGAGTTTGCTGTTCTCTTTCAAACACAAAAAGAATCATACCAAACGGAGTTTGGAGTAAAAAGTTACAGATAAAATACGGATAAAATACCAAGACAGTATCGAAAAGAAAATGAAAATGAAGACAATTTGACGTAACCTTCCCCTAATTTTTTAACCTTCAAAACGATTGATTCATGAGTTAGTTAAAACATGAAAGTTGTAGGCCTTGATATTATCTTTCCAATGCAAAAATAATCATATTAACCAGAGTTCGGAGTAAAATATAACGGATAAAATACCAAGACAGTATCGGAAAAAAAATGAAAACGAAGACAAAAACCAATATCTGTCCTTGCTCGAGCGATGCGATTTTTCGCCTCGTTTTTACCCGAACCGAATCCCTCACATTCCCAAAATAAAACCCAAGTTTAATCTATTGATTCTAAATCTTAAACTCAATAAACATCATACTTTTAATCAAGGATTCCACACTTTGAAACGAGTCACACAAACGGAGTTTCGGAACGAAACCGGTAGATTTCCTCGACGATTCGCACCGAAAAGGTTTTACAAAACAGATCTTACAATCGGTGGCACGATAAAGGCAAAGTTTTGTAATGATCAAACGTGCCAAAAAGCGGCTAGGGTTTCCGACGTATGGCTCTTGTGTCCTCTTTCTCTCTAAGTAAATAAATTTTAGAAAACCTTAACCTAAAGCATACAGAAATACCATTCCTCTAAAAATAGGGTTGCTCAATATGTTAAGCACACACACACACCTTAGTGTGTTAAAATTTTAATTCCAACAACTTAGGTCCGGTGTTGAGTGGTCACACCGAAGGTCCGTGCACGGCTTTCACACAAGGGTCCGATCAAGCCCTAAATAAAAAATCGTCCGCACGATCACATCTAAATAATAATCAAAGGCAAATAGCGACACTGGTCACCGAGCCGAATACGTACACAGGGTCAGTCTAACTCAGGTTCAAAATACGGGTCTTTACAGATAATTATCGGTTTGCGCCGAGGCCTTGGGTATTTTTTCACAAGGGCCGATACTTATCTGTATCAGCCGATTCGTATTGGTCCTCCATGGACCGATACCCGATACTGATACCAAGTTTGATGCCTCAATCCCAAACGATAAACACTTCATTTTAGTTGGGGTCATGGATCAAAATTTCGGCCGAAATCCTTAAATTTTGGCCGAAACGCATCGGTTTCGGACCCTACTGAAACGAAATCCCAAAATTTTTGGTCAAAATCACGGCCTTCAAATTCTCGATGGATAATTTTGGGTTTAATATATATATATATATATATATATATATATATATATATATATATATATATATATATATATATATGGGCACCTAAATTTCGGCCTGGCCCCCAAGATTTCAGCCGACATTTCGTTCTGTATTTTCAGCCAAAATCCCAAAATATCGGTGAAAATATTGGATTCGATTTCGGTCCCAATGATTAAAATTTTTTGCCTGGCCTACAATCTTTCGGCGAAAATTTCGTCCGAGATTTTTGGCCAAAATCCTGACATATCGGAGGGGTTCAAAACCGACTCATTTCAGCCAAAATATTGGGATTTTGGCCAAAATTTTGATCAATGCTATGAGGTATGACATCTTGGGCAATACCGATACATAACAGCAATACGTATTGGTTTTTTAGCAAACCGATATTTATTGGTTCTGATAAACTGATACTTATCGGTTTTGATATTTCTCGGTCCTCCAACTTGGTATCAGTATCGGCTGATATGGGCCTATATCAACCGATACGTATCGGGTATTCGCTGATACGTATCGGTTTGCACTGATACCTTCTGTTTTAATTTTTTTTAAAAGGGCTGATACGTATGTGTATCGGCCAATATGTATCTGCCGATTCGCATCGGTCCTCCATAGATCGATATGCGATACTGATACCGAATTTGACACCTTGATCCCAAACGATAAAGATTTCATTTTAGTTGGGGTCATAGATAAAAATTTCGGTCGAAATCCCAAAATTTCGATCGAAATGCATCGGTTTCGGACCCCACTGAAACGAAATCCCAAAATTTTCGGTCAAAAATTGCGGCCTTCAAATTCTTAGCTGATAATTTTGGATTAAAAAAATAAATAAATGGGCACCGAAATTTCCTCCGGGATTTTCAGCTGAAACCCTGAAATTTTGGTGAAAATACCGGATTCGGTTTTTGGTCCAAACCGAAACCGAAAATTTTCACCGAAATTTCGCTGCCCAATGATTATTATTATTATTATTATTTTTAAACCACCCAAAATTACTAGCCTTCAAATTATCGGCCGATAATTTGCTAATCATCAAATTATCGTCCGATATTTTTAAGGTTGATAATTTTGGGTTTTAATATATATATATATATATATATATATATATATATATATATATATATATGGGCATCGAAATTTCGTCCCATTTTTTTGGCTGAAATCCTGACATTTTGGTGAGGTTCAAAGCTGATGCATTTCGACCAAAATATTAAGGTTTCAACCGAAATTTTTATACATGCTATATGGTATGACATCCTGGGCGATACCGATACATAACGATGATATGTATCGATTTTTCAGCAAACCGATACGTATCGATTCTGATACTTCTTGGTCCTCAGACTCGGTATCATACGTATTGGGTATCGGTCGATACATATCGGTTTGCGCCGAGACCTTCCGTTTTTTTTTTCTTTTCCAAAAGGGCTGATACGTATCGGCCGATTCGTATTGGTCCTCCATGGACCGATACCCAATACTGATACCGAATTTGACACTTTCATCCCAAACGATAAAGACTTTATTTTAGTTGGGGTCATGGATGAAAATTTCGGCCAAAATGCATTAGTTTTGGACCCCACCGAAACAAAATCCTGAATTTTTCGCTCAAATATCAAGGTTTTCAAATTCTCGGCCAATAATTTGAAATTATCGGATGATAATTTAGAGTTTTAAAACAAAACTAAACAACGCATGGGCACCGAAATTTCGGCCTGCCCCACCGCATTTCGGCCGAAATCCCGATATTTGTGTGACAATACCAGATTCGGTTTTGGTCCCAACCAAACTGAAAATTTGGTGCCTTTTTTTTGAAATTTATATTGTAACGATTCATTCTCTAACTAAACGGATCTCACGTGATTTTTTTTGTTTAGGAATAATGATTTGTTTTGTTTCTTTTTTTAAATGTTTTGTAATGGACTACATTTTGAGATTAATAATAGTTGTGGAAGGCAATAGGCATTGAGATTTTGAAATAGGTGTTTCATCAAAAGGTTAGGAATTGTTGATATCAGAGCCGTTCTTTTTCCCCGCATTACCCATTTCTTGTCCACGTGATTTGGCTCAATCTCGCCAATACGCATGTTGATATATTCGACAAACCTCTCCTTACAAGCTGGTTTTGTGAGGTTGAATTAGGCCGTGGAATTCTATCAGAATGATTTGTCTTGTTTCTCTTTTTTTAATGTTTTGTGTTGGACTAGGTTCTAGGATTAATAATAGTTGTGGAAGGCAACGGGCATGAAAATTTTGACAACTTGATTTTTTTTATCAATGAAGGTTGCTTCAATTTGCAATTGAAAAATCACGAGCTTGTGGAATTATTAGTCCCATTATCTTTATCTACAAAGGTTGCTTAAAAAAATCTCATTGTATTTGCTGAGTCTATATATGAAATTGGGTGAATTGATATGGGATAATGTATATCATAAAACTCAAACAAGTAAATAATTTTAATTATATAAACGATATTCCAGGCTCTTGTTAACTCCTTATTTTACATCATCTAAACATACACCTATATAACAATAAAGAAGATGAATTCACCTACTTCATGCTCTTATAATACATTTCATTGATAATTCATTATAAATGAAAAAATTGCATCATCTAATTGTTGCATTTTTTGGAAGTCTGAGATCACAAAAGTAGGAGAATGGAAATACTAATACTACCTCACATAAATAACGACCTAATTTATATCCATTGACAACTTGGATTGATTTTCAATATGGTAAACAGTGACAATGATTTTCAATATGGACAACTTGGATTGATCAAGAATTTGTGCCATGTATGATGAAAACAAGCCACCCATTTGATGCAAATGATACTCCCCATTGATCCTGAGATTTATGTCTACCGCAAAAGTCAACTTTTCTCAAGGTTTTTTATATGGGGTGAAAGGTCATCACAAATAGGGGCGAATCTAGGATTTTCTTACAATTGGGTAAGATATGGTCGACAGATAAAATGCGGTTTCTTGCAAGGGGCAAGATACGATTTCTTGCAAGGCACGACTAGATCGCTGTCTTTAAGACAATATTTTCTCCCTATATGCAACGAGATAACGGCAAATTTGTCTCCAGGATACAATGAAGCCTAGGTTAATTACCGATCCGTCACATACTACGTTGCACTGTAGTGTGTGACCCAACGAAATGAAATGTAAAGACCCGTATTTTGAACCTGAGTTAGACTGACCCTGTGTGTGTATTCGGCTCGGCAACCGACGTCACCATTTGTTTTGGATTTTTATCTAGATGTGATTGTGCGGGCAGATTTTAATTTAGAGCCCATTTGGAACCTCGTGCGAAAGTTGTGCACCGACCTCGGTGTGGCCGCTCAACACCGGACTTGAGTTTTAAAATTAGAAGTATATAATACATAAGATGTGTGTGTGTGTTTTACTTTGTGAGCAATCCTATTATAAGAAGGAATTGCATTCCTATATTATACTAGGTTTTGTTAAGAGAGGATAGTTACCCAACCGTGTGAAACTCCGTCTTCTCTCTTCTTCAATCATCATAGGAGATCGGTTTAGAAAACCTCCTTCTCTAGAACCCTCTTTGTTGAAAATACTTAAACCTTAGAAAGAACTTGAATCAACCTTAGATTTGTAGTTGGCTATTGGGAGAGGTTGAGATCATTGGGGGCGTGTTGGAGTTGTCTCTGTGAACTCGTGAGATCGTTCGCGGCGCGAATCGTTGAGGAAACCCGTCGGTTTTTATCATCGCTCGAGCAAGGTATCACCGAACTCCGACATTGCCTTAGTATTTTAGTCATAACGTTTTATTCTGAACTTTGATTAAGACGATTCTTTTTGCGTTGGAAAGCTAATAGAAAAATCTATAACTTTCATGTTTTGACCAACTCATGAATCAATCGTCTTGATGGTCAAAAAAATATGAGAATATTATATCAAATCGCTCGAGCGAGCTATTATCATCGCTCGAGCGAGGTATCACCGAACTCCGACATTACCTTAGTATTTTAGTCATAACTATTTATCCCAAACTCCGATTAAGACGATTCTTTTTGCGTTGGAAAGCTAATAGAAAAATCTACAACTTTCATGTTTTGACCAACTCATGAATCAATCGTCTTGATGGTCAACAAATATGAGAATGTTACATCAAATCGCTCGAGCGAGCTATTATCATCGCTCGAGCGAGGTATCACCGAACTCCGGCATTGCCTTAGTATTTTAGTCATAACATTTTATCTCGAACTCCGATTGAGACGATTCTTTTTGCGTTAGAAAGCTAATAGAAAAATCTACAACTTTTATGTTTTGATCAACTCATGGATCAATCGTATTGATAGTCAAAAATATATGTGAATGTTACATCAAATTCTAGGATTGGCGCAACTTACCTGTTTTGACTTGTTTTTGAGGAAACGCTTAAATAGGTCTATATTATTAGTAATTAGAGTTTATCTTAATGCATAAACGTATATTGTGAAGTAGATTGAGGGCGAGAGGCCATCAATAGGACTTTGCTTGACTTCGCATAACTCCGAGTTTTGGTAGGAGAATCTCATCTTTATAGTATTCTATTTTAATTCGCATGGATATTTTGAATTAAAATCTTTGAACTTGCATATGCCATTGAAATCACATCTGTAAACTGAAATTGATATGAATGACTGAAAATCTAAATCTACCTGAATCACTCAAACGAATCTTAAGCTACGAAAATCTGAAATCAAGAACCTGAACTATGTATAAGAGACTTGCATCTGATTTATATTAGTATTTGCATTTGTTTTATGATTGACCTAAACGACCCCTCAAAAATTCCTGAACATCTTCCTGGCACAAGTTTCCCTCATTACGTAGAGGCTTGTTGCATCCTGAAAAAGGGTTCATGAACGACGATGGTAGGTAGGGGTTCCCATCGGCTATATTTCTGCTCTCGAGATATAGTTTACTCGGGAGGTATTTTAAGTTGAGGATTAAGTCATGAATTACTAAACTTTGCATATAGAAGTTAGAGAAACTAAGACACTGAAACCTTTGCATACATTCTTGGCTGTTTTCACACATTTAGAAATAAATCTTACATATGATTTCTGCACCTAAATTCAGTTTATTATCTGCTTATATGTTTGACAAGATATATTCCAATATTTGTTTTGAAACCATATTAGTTAAAGTAAAATACCGTAGATGTCTTTCTTCTATTGAGCTTTGTTGGTTAGCTCACTCACTATATCGCGAGTTCGTCGATGTGGCTATTCGTGAGGGATCCTGACTACATGCCTGAGGAAGAGCTTGAGGTTCCTCCTGAGGAGTTTTTCCCATTATAGAACTTACTGATTTTCTTATTTGTGGTGAGAGTTAGACTTGAATTTGTGGGCCCATTTTAGTTGGATACCATAGTTTTATATTTGACATTGATTTCTGTTATGAGCCATGTTTCGATGATGGTCGGCCATCATCGGTGGTTCTTTACTTTTAATTGCTTCCGCATTTATTTTAGCTATGGATATTTATTACGCTTTACTCGATATGTGCCTGTTTGTCCTTATCGTTTATTCGATAGGTTGGCGATCCGCCTTTCCTATACGAGGATTGGAAAAGTCGTCGTCACATTGGTATCGAGCCATGGTTTTAGATTCTCTAAGGACCCATGAGAACCAACCGTGACCCGATGCAGATTCGCATCGTAGTCATGTCATTAGGTCCGAATCACTAGTCTTGTTTGTGATTGTCTTTACAATCAATGTTGGTGATGTTGTGGTGTTCACAATGACGGATCGATGGCCCCAAGATTTAGAGGCGAGGCGAGGTAGGGCGGTGCCTTTAGAGGACATTCACGAAGGTGTCGGTACATCAAGGGAGTTGCCTTCGATCCGGTTCTAATGCGCCCTATAGGAGCCGGAGTTGATAGAGGTCAGGGTGAAAGAATGGAACAAGTGTTGGAAAGTCTGGCCACCAACATTGCTCAGCAGACCGCATCTATGGCTCGTGACAATGCAATCGCCCAAAGCGAGCTGATTTTTTTTGGACAACAACAACAATCACCGATTTTGCAATTCGGGAGGATGAGACCTCCAAATTTTTCAGACGGTGACCCGATGGAAGTCAAGGTTGGTTAGATGAGATGGAAAAGATCTTGAGGTGCTTGAGACAGATGTCAAGAAGGTTAGATGGGCAACCTTCAACCTGGATGGACAGGCTGGACCATGGTGGAAGTCCGAGGCTAGACACCGGGAGCAGGACTTTCCCAATACTCCTTGGACATGGGCTGAGTTTATCGAAGCGTTCAACGATCAGTACTTTCCCAAGATCGTTTGGCATCAGATGGAAGTTCAGTTCATCGGGCTGAAGCAGGGGACAATGTCAGGGCGGGAGTATGGAGATGAGTTCACGACTTTCAAGGTTTGCACCTCAACATGTGGCCACCGATATGATGAAGGCCGAAAATTTCAAATTTGGGTCTTAGGCGAGTATGTGGGAAATGGAAACATATGGAGAGTCTTGTCAAAGGCCCTCATAGCAGAGGAAGAAATTCAAAAGCGGTTTTGAGAAGCGTCAAATAACAAAGGATGGGTTGTACAAGGCGAGTACTTATGAAAATAAGAGGGCCAAGTTTACAAAGCCGCCGATGAACCCTACTCAACTGCATTTTCTAGACCAACATTTTCTTACGGACCGACCCTTATCGAGATTGGCGGCATCATCACTGCAATCCGTACGACCAGTGAGTTCTAATGCTAGTGGAGCTTCAGGGCACAGGATCCTCTCGTGCACCATCTTTTGTTTGGTCACTATGTGCCTAAGGTGCGGAAACCACACAAGACCGAGGATTGTAGGAGGAACACTGGGCGTGTTTTCGGTGTGGCGCATCGGACACATGGTTAAGGATTGTCCTCGGAGGACAAGGGAAGAACTAGTTCGGCTTCTACTCAAAGATCGACCGACTCTTCGCTCAAGGTCGAGATTATGCCGTGATGGCTCAAGAAGCCGAAACATCGAACGACGTGATCCAAGGTATTATTAAAAGTTGAGATGTCTTCTTATTTTATGTGTTATATATAATTGCTTGATATTTAATAAATTTTGTTAATAAGTTATGGATGAACACACATGCTTAGAAACTTTTAATTGAAACGCTTGTCTAAACTAAGGTACCCTTTTTATGCATCGGGGGAGCGATGTAAGCAAAACCGGTTGAAAGTGTTGATAGACCCAGGTCTACATTCTTTGTTACTCCATTGTTCGTTGAGAAGTTGGGAATCATTCCCAAGGCCCTTGATTTCATCTTGGCGGTGTCAATTCTCGAACGCTCAGTGAGCACCGATACCATGTGTCAATCAGTGATTGTGATGATCGAAGACCACGAGACAATGGCTGATTTGATCACTTTGAGCATGAAAGGGTTCGACGTGATACTAGAGATGGATTAGTTATCTACTTACCATGCGAGCGTGGATTGTCTTCGGAAGATTGTAACATTCCGCCAATCGAAGAGAAAATCTTTTCGATTTTGCGGAGTCAAATCTTGTGTGATACCGTTTATCTCTGCCATTCGAGCAGACCGTATGATGAGGAACGGGTGTTGTGGTTATCTGGCCTACTTGCAAGATCATAAGGAGGAGAAGAAAAATATTGCAGATATTATGATTGCTTGCGAGTATTCAGATGTTTTTCCTGAAGATCTACCTGGATTACCACGTGACAGGGAGATTGAGTTTGAGATTGAGTTAGCGCCGGGTACTGAACCAGTATCAAAAGCTCCGTATCGAATGGCACCTGCAGAATTGAAAGAGTTGAAGGAGCAGCTTCAGGAACTGCTAGATAAGGGCTTTATCAGACCGAGTGTGTCACCCTGGGGAGCAACGGTTCTATTTATAAGGAAGAAAGACGGTTCAATGCGGCTTTGCATCGATTACCGCCAGCTAAATAAGTTGACAATTAAGAATCGTTATCCACTTCCAAGAATTGATGATCTGTTCGATCAGTTACAAGGAGCAAGGTTCTTCTCGAAGATCGACTTGAGCTCAGGCTACCATCAGTTGAAAGTTAAGTCTGAAGAAATTGAGACGCGTTCTTGGGGCACTTCATGCCATTTGGGTTGACAAACGCACCCGCATCATTTATGGACTTGATGAACCGGATATTCAAGTCACATTTGGACAAGTCTGTAGTAATTTTTGTAGATGACATCCTCATCTATTCAAAGACGCGAGAAGAACATGAGCAACATCTACGAGTGGCTCTATAAACCCTTAGAGACCATCAGTTATATGCAAAACTTAGTAAGTGTGAGTTTTGGCTTGAGCAGTCGGGTTTCCTAGGCCATGTTATCTCCGAGAGGCCGGTATTACAGTTGACCCAAAGAAAGATTGAGTCGATGATGAATTGGGAATGCCAAAGACCGTTACGGAGGTTCGTAGTTTCCTCGGTTTGGTAGGATACTACAGAAGGTTTGTGGAGGGCTTCTCCAAGATATCAGGTCCTCTTACACAACTTACGAAGAAGAATACTAAATTTGATTGGACAAAGCAGTGCGAGCAAAGTTTTCAGGAACTCAAGAAACGATTGACTCATCGCTACCAAGATGCTATACCATCGTGCGGGGGAGGCTTTGATACGATGCATCATATGGGGTTTAGCGTGCTTAACCGAATGAGAGAGTCATTGCTTATGGGTCGAGACACTAAAAGACCATGAGAAGAATTACGACGCATGATCTTGAGTTGGCGTGATGTTTTTATCGAAGATCTGGAGGCATTACCTTTATGGGGAGACCTTCGATATATTTACCGATCATAAGAGCCTCAAGTATCTCTTCTCACAAAAGGAGTTGAATATGAGACAGCGTCGATGGAGGGAGTTCTTGAAAGATTATGATTGTACCATCCAGTACCACCCAGTACCACCCCGGGAAAGCAAACGTAGTGGCAGATGCGTTAAGTCGGAAGTTCTCTGCTCAGTTAGCACATCTCACCGCAAGGGTACGAAGATGGCATCTATTGGAAGATATGGCTCTAAGTAGCATGAGATTTGACATAAAAGGTTCAGGTGCGTTAATGGCTACACTGGTTATTCGTTCCACCCTCTATGAGAACATTCGCAGACTTCAGATGACGGATGATGAACTTATCGCTATCAGACGGGATGTGATTGGGGGAAGCAAAATAGATTTTTCTATCAAAGATGATGACACTTTGTTGTTTAGAAATCGGGTATGCGTACCAACTAATCGAGCTTGGACACTATTTTGGAAGAGGCTCATAAGTCTATGTACGCTATTCACCCCGGCAAGACAAGATGTACCAGACTTAAAGAAAAGCTTCGGTGGAGAGGTTTAAAGAAAGATGTCAGTGTATGTCTCGAGATGTCTTGTGTGTCGACAAGTAAAGGTGGATTATCGAAATTCGGCGATCATGTGCAACCACTACCGATACCTGAGTGGAAATGGGAGGCCATTTCTATGGACTTTATTTTGGGATTGCCAAGAACATTAAGAAAATACAATGCCATCTGGGTCATTGTGGATCGATTGACTAAGTCCGCACACTTCCTTCCTTATAATACGTCGTATACCGCCAACAAGCTCGCAGAATTATACATCAAGGAGATAGTTAGGTTGCATGGTATACCGGTCAGTATCGTATCCGATAGAGACCCGATGTACACATCTCAGTTTTGGCAACGATTTCAAGAAGGAATGGGCTCTAAGCTCGATTATAGTACAACATTCCATCCTCAGCATCGATGGCGATCGAGAGGGTGAATCGATTATAGAAGATATGTTACGTGCTTACATGTTGGATTTTCAGGTCATGGGACCAACATTTACCAGATCGAGTTCGCCTACAATACTTGATTACGGGCTAGCATCGGCATGGCACCCTACGAAGCTTTGTATGGACGACGATGCAGGTCTCTGCTTAATTGGGAAGAAGTGGGTGAGAAACTCATTTTAGGTTCCGAGATCATGGAGAATACAACCGAGACAGTTCGATTAATCCGTGAGAGACTACGCATTGCTCAAAGTCGTTAGAAGAGCTACGCTGATCTGAAAAGGAACCATGTTGAGTTTAAGGTGGGAGATAACGTATTTGTCAAAATCTCTCCTACAAAAGGCGTGATGTGTTTTGGGAAGCGTGGGAAGCTGAGTCCGCGCTATGTTGGACCTTTCGAGGTATTGGGTCGAGTCGGCGAGGTTGCCTATCGAGTAGCCTTACCATCGCAGCTATCAGAAATGCACAACATGTTTCATGTGTCCATGTTATGAAGATATGTTAAGGACCCGACTCACGTATTGGACTACCAGCCCATTGAGCTCCAAGAAGACCTATCCTTGGTTGAGGAACCGATACGAATCTTGGATCGTAAAGAACAAATCTTACGGACAAAGAGCATTCCCTTAGTACTCGTGAAGTGGCGGAACCATTCTTCAGAGGAAGCCACATGGGAGCGTGAAGCGGAGATTCACGAACAATTTTCACAACTTTTCGAGTGAAGGTATATTGTAAACTATAGTTATGAAAGAAAACCATACGTACCTTTAAATTCTTGAATTTGCTTCTTTAAAAAAAGAAAAAAAAAAAAAGGGAGAATTTCTTCAAAATCTTCAATGTTAAATTGGTTCATAACATCGATGCTTTACATATATATCTATAACGATCACACAATAAAATCTTAAATGTCATATTTATTCATTCTCGGTTAGAACCGTATGTCTGTTAGAACCCGTGTCATCAGTTATAACATGTTACCAGGCATGTGATCATGCTTTTGAATAAGTGTTCGATTCTGACATCTGAAATTTCTGCTCAAATAATTACCAAAAGGGTGAGGTAGGTGTGTGTGCTAGGTTTGTGTCATGGTGAAGTATATTTCTAGGCACGTGACACTTGAGAAGGTATGCATCCATGTACGGATGCAATCCTCTATGGCAGTATGGGATGCCACACGCAGTACATCCAGGTTACTACGGATCCCGACCCTTGAAAGCGTGCTTAGTAAAGCCTACCGCATCGCAACCAAAGTTCTTTTATACTTTAGACTGTTGCGATTTTGCTTTATACTGGTGTTATGATAAGGACTTACCGCAGTTCGGTTTAGCTATCCATACATTTTGAGGACGAAAATTCCTAAGGAGGGTAGAATGTAAAGACCCGTATTTTGAACCCGAGTTAGACTGACCCTGTGTGTGTATTCGGCTCGGCAACAGACATCACCATTTGTTTTGGATTTTTATCTAGATGTGATTGTACGGACAGATTTTAATTTAGAGCCCATTTGGACCCTCGTGCGAAAGTTGTGTACGGACATCGGTGTGGCCGCTCAACACCGGACTTGAGTTTTAAAATTAGAAGTGTATAATACATAAGATGTGTGTGTGTGTTTTACTTTGTGAGCAATCCTATTATAAGAAAGAATTGCATTCCCGTATTATACTAGGTTTTGTTAAGAGAGGATAGTTACCCAATCGTGTGAAACTCCGTCTTCTCTCTTCTTCAATCATCATAGGAGATCGGTTTAGAAAACCTCCTTCTCTAGAACCCTCTTTGTTGAAAACACTTAAACCTTAGAAAGAACTTGAATCAGCCTTGGATTTGTAGTTGGCTATTGGGAGAGGTTGAGATCATTGGGGGCGTGTTGGAGTTGTCTCTGTGAACTCATGGGATCGATCGCGGCGCGAATCGTTGAGGAAACCCGTCGGTTTCGTTCCGAAGCTCCATTCGCGTGACTCATTTCTAATCTAGGAATCCTTAGATTAAAGGTATGTTTTAATTAAAATTTTTGATTAAATCATTAGATTAGCCATGGGTTTTGCTTTGGGATGTATGGGTTTCGATTCGGGTGAAAACCAGCGAAATCGCGTCGCTGTAGCTCGCTCGAGCGAGCTATTATCATCGCTCGAGCGAGGTATCACCGAACTCCGATATTGCCTTAGTAATTTAGTCATAACTTTTTATCCCGATCTCCGATTAAGACGATTCATTTTGTGTTGGAAAGCTAATAGAAAAATCTACAACTTTCATGTTTTGACCAACTTATGGATCAATCGTCTTGATGGTAAAAAATATATGAGAATATTACATCAAATCGCTCGAGCGAGCTATTATCATCGCTCGAGCGAGGTATCACCGAACTCCGACATTGCCTTAGTATTTTAGTCATAACCTTTTATCCCGAACTCCGATTGAGACGATTCTTTTTGCGTTAGAAAGCTAATAGAAAAATCTACAACTTTCATGTTTTGACTAACTCATGGATCAATCGTCTTGATGGTAAAAAATATATGAGAATGTTACATCAAATCGCTCGAGCGAGCTATTATCATCGCTCGAGCGAGGTATTGTCGAACTCCGACATTGCCTTAGTATTTTAGTCATAACTTTTTATCCCGAACTCCGATTGAGATGATTATTTTTGCGTTGGAAAGCCAATAGAAAAAATCTACAACTTTTATGTTTTGACCAACTCATGGATCAATCGTCTTGATAGTCAAAAATATATAAGAATGTTACGTCAAATTCTAGGATTGGCGCAACTTGCCTGTTTTGACTTATTTTTGAGGAAACGCTTAAGTAGGTCTATATTATTAGTAATTAGAGTTTATCTTAATGCATGAACGTATATTGTGATGTAGATTAAGGGCGAAAGGCCATCAATAGGACTTTGTTTGACTTCGCATAACTCCGAGTTTTGGTAGGAGAATCTCATCTTTACAGTATTTTATTTTAATTCGCATGGATATTTTGAATTAAAATCTTTGAACTTGCATATGCCATTGAAATCACATCTGTAAACTGAAATTGATATGAATAACTGAAAATCTAAATCTACCTGAATCCTGAAACCTGAATCTGCTTAAGCTCTGAAAATCTGAAATCAAGAACCTGAACTATGTATAAGAGACTTGCATCTGATTTATATTAGTATCTGCATTTGTTTTATGATTGACCTGAACGACCCCTCAAAAATTCCTGAACAACTTCCTGGCACAAGTTTCCCTCATTATGCAGGGGCTTGTTGCATCTGAAAAGGGTTCATGAAACGATGGTAGGTAGGGTTCCCATCGGCTATATTCACGCTCTCGAGATATAGTTTACTCGGAGGTATTTTAAGTTGAGGATTAAGTCATGAATTCTTTAACTTTACATATAGAAGTTAGAGAAACTAAGACATCAAACACCGTGATCTGTTCTTGAAACTGTTTTCATACATTTAGAAATAAATCTTACATATGATTTCTGCACCTAAATTCAGTTTATTATTTGCTTATATGTTTGACAAGCTATATTCTGATATTTGTTTTGAAACCATATTAGTTAAAGTAAAATGCCGTAGATGTCTTTCTTCTACTGAGCTTTGTTGGTTAGCTCACTCCGACTATACGTCACGAGTTCGGTCTTGGCGTGGCTATTCGTATGAGGCCGATCCTGACTACATGCCTGAGGAAGAGCTTGAGGTTCCTCCTGAGGAGTTTTTCCCAGTATAGAACTTACTGATTTTCTTATTTGTGGTGAGAGTTAGACTTGAATTTGTGGGCCCATTTTAGTTGGATATCATAGTTTTATACTTGACGTTGATTTCTGTTATGAGCCATTTTTCGATGATGGTCGGCCATCATCGGTGGTTCTTTACTTTTAATTGCTTCCGTATTTATTTTAGCTATAGATGTTTATTGCGCTTTACTCTGATATGTGCCTTGTTTGTCTGGCTTATCGTTTATTCGATAGGTTGGCGAACCGGCTTTTCCTATACCTGAGGATTGGAAAAGTCGGGTCGTCACATGAAAACACAGAATGCTCTGGTTGGCACACGAATTCTAAGGACTCAGATGTAGGATTCGGAATTGCAAGTGAATCGAATCCCTTCTTTAGCCTCTATTTATAACTTTCGGAGCATCTTTTTAGGAACGGTTGTGCCTGTCGGTTGCTTGCAATCGAGGGCCCTGATCGATCCGATCAACGGTTGCAAGGATCCAACGGTCACACTCGAACAGTTCCAACTTTTGGTGTTCAACAGTTATTAATTGACTTGTCCGAATCCGACCGTTTCTATGAACGGTCGGGAACTACCTAGTGCACACACATGCAGTGCACATGTGTGAAGGCAATTCATGCCCGGTCAACAAGTCAACCGATCAGACCATCTCAGATCAAGTAGGAAAGGCTCCTCACGATGATGCGGTCGTGTAAAGTGTAAAGTGTGCCTTAAAAGCTCCAATTGTGCCATTCACACATCACACATCGCGCGTGCGCGGCAACGAACCGCCGCTGTGAGATATATTTCTCTTTTCAAGCCAAACAATATGGAAGGTAAGTTTCCATATATATGACATGGATCTTTCTTGTAAAATAGTGAGGTGAGACAAAACTTTTACAACACTTAAACTTATGGTGGGAAATATTTCCCTCCAATATTAATTTTAAAATTCAAATCACTAAGACTTGAAGGTTCAAGGTTCAAGTATTGACAAAATCATGGAGCCAAAAAATTTAAGGAACCATTTAAAGATAAGCAAATGAAAAAAATAAATATTATTAAATTAATAATAAATATTTATTTTGTTAAATATCCAACACTCTTTTCTAACAATAAACCACTTTCCTCCAACGGTGACGAATAGCATCATCATTCATGTAGTGGAACATCATTAGATACCCCACCTATGCAATAATTCATTAAGTTATAAGGATTTTGGGTGGCTTAAGAGGCCTACGCGATATTTTACAAATCCAAAATCTCAATTTCAACTTCATTCATCTTCTGTTTTGGATTAAGGCTAAAATTTTATTCCTTTAGCCATTTCATATAACTTCTTGTTTCCCATCAAACCCATTCAAAATCCTAGTGCCAACCAAGCCTTTCTCCAACTGGGTAGTAGTTTAAATCCTTCTCCAAGTCCAAAGGTTTTTTGGATAAGAGGAAACCTCCTATAACTCGTAACTTGTATCACTTTTTTTTATTATCAAACTTTCTAATATTATCTATTTACCAATGAAAAATTTAGACATTTACTATTTATCGTGCATTTCTTTTTTGGGGTAACTTAAATATTTCTTATAGCTCATGCAAAATTTTTATAGCTTCTTTCTCACATGCACAAAAAAAAAAAAAACATTATTTCACTACATTTGAAGGAATTTTAATTTTTCTACCGACAAAAATCAATATTTTGAGTGATTAGAAATGTGATTATCTTAGTGGAGTTTGCTTGTTAACGGGACTTGTCCTTTTCTCACTATGAGCAATCAACTAGTAAAACTATTATTTTAGTTCATTTTACATCAGAATTTTAGTATTGAAATGCTTAATTAGTATTTATTCTTTGCATGATAAGATTAGAAGAATAGCTAATTATATTGAGGCAAGTCAATAACTTCACCAGGAGGATAACTTCTCTGGCGTTTGATTCATCAATGGTAGTATTTAGTGTAGTGGAGACAGTGTGGTTGTTTAAAAGTTCTCAGTAGACAATATCCATGTCACATTAAGGACATTTATGCATGGACGAAGATTTTTAAAGCATGTCGCTCACATGAAGATTTCAATGCTTGCAAGATTTGTCTACTTGTAGTCTCAGAATTTGATAAAATCACTAAAAAAGATAGGATCATTACACCCTACCCTTCATTCTTCACACCTATTGTGACACCTGGATTTTTTCAATATAATTTTCTGAGATATATATATTTTTTGACCAACTAGAAAGACTCAGACCGCCAGATCACAGAACACAATTTGATTACAGAATACTTGGTAAATATACACATAAGCGGAATTCAAAGCAGATACTCACTTAACAAGCAAATGCCATTACGACAAAAGTAGAAATCTTCATTTCTATACAAAACATCTAAAACGAAATAACTGTAACAAAACCACCGTGATATATAACCGACCATCACCTAAATAGTGGTATACAGAATGTCTGTACACGGGTATAGATTCTACTACTCTATAATCAGATAATGTACCAAGCCCCAAGTCGAAAATCCAAACTACACCAAATCTAAATCCACCAGTCTATGGTAGAAGATCCGCCTCAAGCTTCGGGTCCAAATCAAGATCTACACCTACAACATATAGTCGGGATGAGCTAACACTCTAAGCTTAGTATGACAAGTTCAATGTAAAAATCATATCTTATCAATTGAAAGCATAGATTCGATGACTGAATTCAAAAGCATCTTCATGCCAAAATGGAATTTCGAAGACTATTGAATCAGAATAAAGCAGTTTGAAGTTTCAAAGTTCAAATTCAGAAATTATTGAGTTCGAGATAATAAAATCTAAAATGTGTCATCTCAGGAAACGAAAAACAGAAACGGAACGAAAACATGTCAGAAATGGAACAATTCAGAAAAGCTGAAGCACATTAGATTACAGAAATAACGTAGAATAAAGCAGAAACAAAGCCATATCAGAAAGCGAAAACAAATCATATCAGAACAGCAAAAAGAAAGAATCATATCAGAGTGCGGAAACAGAACTGATCAGAGCATTCTATGTAGGGGAAACAGAGCCATAACTAATTTGTATACAATGTCGAATTTATAACCCAAGGGGCCCACAATGTACAAATAACCCGCCGTAGCGGTCCAAGGGATACAAATAACCCCCTCTTAGCAGTCCAAGGGGTATAAACAACCCGCCGTAGCGGTCCAAGGGTATGTATGCATGCGTGTACAGATAACCCTCCGTACCGGTTCAAGGGATGCAAGTATGTGTGTGCACGGATACAAGCCGTACCGGTCTAAGGGATGCACAGATAACCCGCCATACCGGTCCAAGCGATGCACAGATAACCCGCCATACCGGTCCAAGCGATGCACAGATAACCCGCCATAGCGGTCCAAGGGTGTCAAAGTTCACAATCATTTACAATATTTGGAGTTCACAAATTCTAAAACATGTCATATCAGAAGAGTCATAAGCCAGAACAGAACGAATCAGATCAAACCGAACGAAATAGATCAAACAGAATGAATCAGATTAAAGCATAACTAAACAAAATGAATCGGATCGAAATAGAACTAAACAGAACGAGTCGTGCCATAAGCAGGAACAGAACGTTCTGATCATAAACGGAAGCAGAACGAATTAGATCATATGCGAAAACAGAATGAGAACATAGTAGATCATAACGGAAACAAAATCATATTAGAACAGAAACAGAGCATATCAGAAATAGAATAAATCAGAGCGTCAGAATATCAGAATATCAAAATATCAGAGCAAAACATCCCATAGTTGGAACACATCTTATAATGGAGACAAAATAGATAATATAACAAAGCAGATAACAAAACAAAGCAGATAACAAAAATAAGGCATCAGGTCAAACATCAGATTAAAGCATATGATTCAAAGTTAAAAATATTACCGTGCATTAAAATTCTGCTACCTCAGGTTTGAAGTCGCACGAAAGAGAGATATGCAAAGGTATCTATGTATGGCCTCCGGTTCTCAATTTGCATCACATGTACGATGATGCGTTAATGATTGATCTGAATTACTAATGATTTTGACGTACTTAAGTATTTTCTCAAAACCAAAGTGGAAAGGTCAAGTTCGTGTTAACCTCGGATCCTGTAAACTTGTTCTAACTTCTCCCTCAATTTTGTCCTTCAAAATATTTGATTCATGAAGTTGTTAATTCACACAAGTTATATAGCTCGTTGTCCTCTTTCCAACGCTGTGAGAATCGCATCAATCCGAGCTCGGAACAGAAAGTTACGGTAAAAATACCGAGGCTGTGTTGGCACCTCGATCAAGGTTGCGCAAGCGAGTTTTTCTAGTGTAATTTTGACCTATTTTCTGAAGGCATTTCGCCCGCCTGAGTTGCAACTCACGCGTGCGACTTTGCACTATTCTGCACATTTTTCCCCTTTCTAAAACCCAATTTTCTCACCCTAATTTCTCAATTTCTTTGCACACCATTCACAAACACCCATACACATAATCAAAGCTTAAACTAACTCTACACTATCAAATCGTAAATTTTACCTTCTAATTTCACGCACGCACGTTCATGGCGATCGGTATCGAGGAAAAATTGGCGCTCATGTTTCGTGTTTACCCAATGGTCTGATCTGCTCTTCCCTTTCCTCAATCTAAATGATGTTGCGAAGAAGACAACACATTCGTTTCGAAGAAAATGAAATTTGAGGGGCAATCTCTTGGTTGGGTTCAAATGAGAGCTTGAAGAGAAGGGTGGGTTTGAGCTCTCTCTCTCTCTCTCTCTCTCTCTTCTTTCTTTGCAAAACAAAAAAAAAAACAAATAACAAATATCTAGATATTTATTTCACAAATCTTATCCACTTGACTTTTGGGACCTACTTAGGTGCTAAGCTGGTACACCGTGGACCGGTACACGGGCTCTCTATCTAAGACCAAAGATGTGGTTTATCTTCGCTTATAAACTAAATCGTTTGCCGCCGATGCTCATACGGAGCTCATATAACTAATTACCCAATTAAATATATAATTCCATAGAACCAATTGTACACTTCTAAAATAAAATAAAATATTCTAAAAGCTCACAATATATATCGTATGCCTTGCCAAATATGTATACTTAGTTGTGTATTAGTGTTCGAAATTTTTTTATTGTTACACCTATTAATGTGAAATACTGATGGAAAAATTTTAGCTACCAAGAGGACATTGCGGTCATTTATCATGAACTAAAGTATTAGTGGATCTTCATTCTTTTATTCATTCCACTTCACATTAATATATATGTTCTAAGAAAAAACTACATACTACACTTTATGTTTTCTATTTTACTGGTTTACCCTAATTATCTTTTTTAACAAACCAGCTAAATCACACCATAAACTCATTCTCAACATCAGTAAACTATTATGAAATTTCAGAATAATTGTAGATCTAACAATATATATAAAGAATATAAGTAATTAAAAAAACTAATAACATTCACACAAATAACACACGAGATTTTTTACATGTAAAACCCTATCACAGGATCTATCTCAGATCCAAACTAAATAATCCATTATGAAAATAAACCTTACAGTGCTTTCAGAATGATATGCCCTATCACTCTTCTCACTAACAACAACCGCATCCCACGATCATCCATTCCATAGTAAACTTCTTTCACTTCAAATCTCGAATCACACGAGTTATCGATCTAACCTTTAGATCACAATAATAAAGGAATAAATCCTTGAGAGATTATTTCAATAAGAATAGGGTAAGTGTATCTCAAAGACTAAGGGAAAATCAGACTCTCATTTTCGAAAAATAGAGAAATTTTTTGCACAAGAGATAACCACCCGAACTGAATTTTCGTTTAAATACTGTCGGTGTACAGACATCTGTGATTCATTCACGGTCGTCTGTGACCACAGATGTCCTTGAGGTCCATCACGGACGTCCATACATCTGATAGTGTGGAATACATTCTTAAAATGTTTACTTGGCAATTATGGAGCAATATTAGATTAAGTCATGATTATGACAATAAATCTTACAATCTCCCCCTTTGTCACAATCATGACAAAATCTAATTTACAAGGACTCAAAAAAAATTATATCGTATTTGGCTCTCTGATGAGTAGTGAAATATGATGATATTTCACCCCTAGATACCTATATTTAGCTATCCGATGAAGGCTATCTGATAAGAATTATTAGATTTGAAGTGTTTCAGGTAAATACAAGCCAAGTGCAGAAAACAGCCCAAGAATTCTGAAAATAATGTCAAAACACTGCAACTTTGGGTCATTGAGAACTTAGTGCAACTTGTATCTCAATTTGGACATTCAAGATAGACGAATTATGAAATTGTTAAAACACAAACGTTGTAGATATTTCTATCAGCTTTCCAACGGATCAAGAATCGCCTCAATCCGAGTTCGGGACAGAAAGTTATTGCTAAAATACCGAAGCAGTGTCTGATGTAAAAAGTCGGCTGGAATTCACGGATTTCTGGGAGCTCGATGCATCGACCCTTTTGGTCGATTAATCGAGGAAAAAAAAAGTGTCAGAGACAGAACTGACACTTTAAAGCTGATTTTCAGTGATTCTTGCAGGGTCGATGCATCGTCCCTATAGGGTCGATTAATCGATCCTGAATTGAGGCGGCGGGAGACCTCTGCGATGAGGGGCTATTTAAAGCCAAACCAAACACGTCGAGAGAACGGTTTTTTTAGGAAATAATTAGAGATTTTTTTTAGAGAGAGTTTTTTTTATTTTTGGTTTTAGACTCCTCTGAGCATCTTTTTAAAAGTTCTTCTTTTCTCCTTCTTCTAGGGATTGATTTGGGTAGATTGTACTTAGGATTTGCACTGTCTTTCTTTTACATTCATAGATTGTATTTAGGAAAAGACATTGTAACCAAAGATTTTTGGAAGAAATAAAAAGAGGAATGGCTTTGAATGAACAAGGAGATCATACACCAAAGATGAGCGGCTAAATCAGTAGATCGGGAAAGATGCGATCCCCAGATAAGTACCCATATTTATGATTAATACCATAGTCTAATGTTTTTATTGTTTTGATCTACACATCACGAGATACGCTATGCTTCGTACATGACTCATACCGCAATGATAGGCTGAGTCATTGTTTTTAGATAGGGTATGCCGGATTGATGATCATACTTTATTTCAAATCATTTTTATGAATGAATGATGGTGATGGTGTGAATGATTCTTTAATGAAAGGGGGGTACAAATCTGGGGTAGCATATTTCTTGATCTTATTTAAATATTATTCTTAGATTCATCAGTAATTCATTGTTTAGATTAATTTATTTTTCTTACATTTAAAAAAAGTGATAAATTTTTCGTTAAATTGAATCTGCCCTTTGGTACTTCCTTGGGGACGTTTTTAAATCTCTGAAAGAATTAATTAAAATTCAAGATTTTCCTGTGAGTTCGACACCTTTGTTCTTGCCATATTGCAATAGATCTTGTGCACTTGCAAGGGTTATACTTAAAATACACCACTCTCATCTAAGTCCTATACAAAGTTCTAACATTTTATGCAAAGAAAATTATAACATTATTTGCTCCCCCTAAATTTATTTGCCTTAAAATTATTTGCCAAGTAAATTTACTAACCTAAATACTATCTTTTCAGATATCTATATCTTTGAAATGCTGTTACTTGAAACAATACAACGAAAAAAAATCAAGTGTAACCGGTTACAAATATGAAATTTCTCCTCCATTTTGTCATAATGTGACAAGGGAAAGGAGAAAAAATTTAATGACTTTAAATGAATCAGTTAATAAAATAAGAGATAGAATCATTCACAATTAAATATGACAAAAGTAGATATATTGGAATTAACCATCAAGCAAGCATCTACACTATACATATAAATAACTTGAAATTTATAAAAAGAGCTCTTCAAGTACAAAACATCACAACTATCAGAAAATATGAAGCCATTCTTAAAAACAATTTAAACATATAATTACATAAACCATTTAAACACAATAAACCCAAACACACATAACCATTTACATCATTTAACTAGTCCCAAATTTTTTTATCAAACTTCGATCTATGAAGAGAAGACTAATCCCCTACAGGTGGAAATTAAGATCCAGGCGGAGGAAACACACTATCAAAATGGTGCATAATCGCACCAAATCTTCAACCAAATACTTTAACTGCTCCCCATACAAGTTGAAACCAGTGTCAACACGATTTGTCAGATTTTGAATATTAGAATCAAGACGATCAAAACGTTGATTATAGTTGTGACAGCCCGGATTTCGACACCTCGAAACCCGTGCCATCAGCACGATCATTTTGACCGTGCCCCTTAGCTATGCACGGAACATTGGTATATCAAGCAATGAACTGAACTAAAATAATAAATAAAGCTGCGGAATTTAATTATCATTTAAATATTTCTCAAAAGACAGTTCTACCTTCATGCCTCTGCATGAATGGAGAACCGATCTGAACCATCGATGATAGCTAATCATCATAGATGGTTCGCCCAAAAGAATAATCCCAAACTTTAGTTACATTGTTTAACCAAAAACCAGGCTTGACATACCAAGCCGTACCAATAATCTCACAAAAACCCTCAAAGCTGCACAACAAAGTCCTAAAGAAGTCCTCAGGAGGTGGCTCTAACTCATCTCCGGGTGCCGGGTCTGACTCACCAGGGTCAACGTCCCCTGAAGCCTCGGCAGCTGCTAATAGTGGACCTGCGACGTATAGTCTAAAGGGTGAGCTACATCCTAGCTCAATAGGAAACAGAACACAATTGAACATATAAATTACAACTCACATATATTCCATGATATGTCATGCATGATGTGTCTATGCAGTTATTGATGAAAAATAGTTTAAAAAAATCATAATTTACTGGTAGTTTACTCATGTCTTTTAATTATTCATGAATGACACTGAAAAGGCCTAAAGCAAAACTTAACCTTTCAACTTAAGTAATCCCCGAACAATATAGCATCGAGCACCGATGAGATACCCATCATCGTCATCTATATAGACAGTTTTAGACGTATTCGCTGGGAATACAATTAGTACCCAAGCCCCTTTCCCTTGGGGATTGGTGACGGGGTTTCACTTATCTCAACTCAACACCCCTGGGGTGTGCTTACTGTGTACGGATAAGCCTCCGCACTGGCTTACGGTTTCACCGCCGTATCGATCACGGATATCCTGTCGTGTCAGTTGTGGGTATCCCACCACGTCGGTGGGGTATCCTATCAAACCTCAAATAACAAAAATATCAGGTGCTTTACATATAATTATTCACCGTGTAAGTGTGCTATCTTATATCAGTTAGGCCTTATCAGACATAATTCAATCTTGGATACATCCCTGGGATGTATCCATTCACTTGTATCACACCTGATGCTCTTATTTCTTTACTTCCTCATCCCCTGGGGATGGCTCATCATGATTACTCCTTTAGATGTCACACACGCACACTTTTCACAAACTCTTAAGAAATAAAAGCAGTTTGAGTTGAATTCTATATCACTACATACATGCTCTTGCAAAATAAAGTACATGTTCAAGGTGTTCCCTACCTCAAGTCTCTGTTTGATCATGCATCAAGGTCCCACGTGGCTCCTTGTGCCCAAGCTCATACGTACCACCTATGGTACCACATAACATATGAAATACATCACTAAAGATATAACAAAGAAGGTCCAAGACCCTCCAAGAATCTTAAAGTCAAGCTCAAAAGTCAACAAAAACTGGCACAGTCGATTAATCGAACTCTAAAATCGATTAATCGAATCTGATTCGATTAATCGATTTCCAAAATCGATTAATCGAAATTCAAAATCGATTAATCGATTAATCGAAATTCCCATTCGATTAATCGAATCCCCATTCGATTAATTGAAATTCTCCATTCTATCCAGTCGATTCTCAATTCGAGTAATCGAGTTCTCAAAATCGATTAAACCATCCCAAATCGATTAATCGAAATTCTAAATTGATTAATCGAAATCCCATTTCGATTAGTCGATTTCTCCAAGTTCTTTTCTTTCCTCCACTGGAGTTCACTGGAGGTTCCCAGTCGATTAATCGATACCAAAATCGATTAATCGAAATTCAAAGTCGATTAATCGAAACTCAATTCGATTAATCGAGATCGAGGTCCTCTGACTTTTCAACTTCTTGGCGAAAATCAATTAATCGAATCTCACTTTCGATTAATCGAAATGGCCAGATTTAGCCCCCTTTTGGGCTGTTCTTCCCAATCTTTTCCTACTCTTTTTTCTTCATTTTTCTAAGCATTTAATCTATCATTTAGACCATTCCTAACTACATTTAAGCTCCCATAACTTATACATCTACTTCACAAAAATCTTACCTTTAATCAATCTCAATTTGATTAAATCAAGTGATTGGAAAGGCTAGGGTTCCAGCTTTGGCTTCTAGAGGATCCCTCGTGTCGAATCGGCCTTTTAAATGCTTGAATCCCCCTTCCAAACACCCACCATTACTCCTTGCATTAACTATGTTCTCCCTCTCTCTCTCTCTCTTCTTTACTCTCTCTCAACAACCAAACAAAAGAACTAGGGCTATTAAACCCTTTTATTTCTCATTCAACCCGTGTGTTGAGCACATACACCAGAACAGGTGTATGTGACTCCAGATTTTCATCACACTCCCCATATTCACTCGAATTCTCACATCTCATCCGTTCATCGCACTCTATGCCAACTATTTAACTCCTATTTGGTCAAACCTATGACCAGTCGGACACGGATCTCGAGGTCACTATTTAACATGATTTTTCGGGATATTACATCCTCCCCTCCTTGGAAATTTTCGTCCTCGAAAATAACCCAAAGGTGCGTAGGTCTGGGTCTCCCCCCACACACTCTCAGGTGAGGTAGCCCAGTTGTTTATCACGACAGCATAAAATAAATTTGCATTAGAAAATTTACAAAACCATTACGAAACGTAAGAAAACAATGACACCTGACAGAATGTAAGAGAACAATGGTTATAAATATGGAAAAATTGTTTCTGTATTTCATTATATTTCCAAAATTTCAGTTGTTGTTTACAGCTTTGGAATTACATCAAAACTCCCAAAATGGTTAATATAAAAAGATCCTCGTCGAGGTGTCAAGCCGTCCCCTCAGGTGGCTGGTCTAGTGGTGGAGCAGGCTGCTCCATCGAGTCAAGTGAGCGATAGGGGTGGCTGGTTCTGAAATTGGTGGCATGTGGCACGATTTGTGGATGGCGTCTCGGTCAGCGGAACTGATGCATAAGTGGAAGTACCAGCGTCGATAGCCGCGGTGGTTGGATGGAAGACGGGACCCCTATGGAAGGCGGTCTGTCTCGCTGTCCACTCCTCCTCCTGGGCGAGGTACCGCTGGTAGTCCAACGGGTAGATGTAGCGGAGGGTATAGAACATAAGGAAGTCCATCCTCTGGTTCATCCGCTCATTGTTGGCCTCCATACGTGCCAACACCTCCTCGACAGTAGGGCCGAAGCGAGCTGCGCGCCGGCGGTAGGATGATGTGGGTGTAGCTAGTGCGGAATGGGCTGGTGGTGTCGGTGAAGCGACGGTATGAGAGGGTGCCCCCTCCGCTGATGGCTCAGCCGGGTGCGCCTCACCCACGGGTGGGTCCTGATGTGGTGGTGGGAGTGGTGGCGGTGCTACTGGAACTGGACCCGGAGCTGGTAGGGTCCGCTTCAACAAGTTGTAGCTACGGTTCCATGAAGACATCGAAAACGTCTTCACTCGGTCCGTTGCCATCACCTCGTGGGGCGACACCATATACTCGGGAGCGTTGGAGTAGCACTCCAAGATACTCGATATGAGCCAAGCATACGACATCCTCTCCTTGGGCCTCAAGTTGCCCTTCATCAATTTCCCTTTGATGTACCTCATCCCCTCTAGGACGATCATGGTAGCATCAAACCATCGGCCACTGAAGGCCGCATAAAGTGCCTGTTGCACTTTGTCTACTCGCTTTGTGTCGTGGCGCATTGGGTATAGGTTGCACTTGATTATAGAATCAAGCATCCACATATAGTGGGGAATATCGACCCTCTTGATGGAGGATCCCGACCCCTTTTTCCTGTTTGTCATGCGGGTCATGATCTCTTCAAATCTAACTTCCTCTTCAAAGGGTGGGAAGAGGGTGGTCTCTCGTGTGAAATCGAGGTAACACTCTAGTACCTCGTGTATGTGGTGACGGGTGATCGTGTATTCCCGACCCTCAATCTTGGTCAAAATGATATCGTCGGTAGGGCCGTCCGTTAGCCCTTGGTAAAACAGTCTAACCAATCTAGGGTAGTAGGAACCCCGGATTGGTTTCATAAGGTTGCCGAGACCGGCATTACATAGGTAATTACTAGCCCTTTGGGTTTCGCCCGGTATATCGGGGTTGGTGAATAGGGTTTGATCGATGATGTACTCGATCTCGAAGGTCTTGGCCGCCTACCACTCATTGGGTTGCTCGACATTGGTGGGTGGTGGCGTCATGGGTGTGGACTCGCGTGAAGACTCGCGCGTAGACGCGCTTGTTGAACCGGAGGTGGTCTTTGATGCCGACGGTGATGGAGTCCTCACCGGCGATGGGGTAGGTGGTGGTGGTGCGGCGTTCTTACGCCGAACCGGGAGTTTAGAGGTTGCCTTCTTCGAAGACAACCTAGTCTTGGGTGGCATTTTTGAGAAATCACTAAACTAGGGTTTATCTAGTTCAAATGAAAAGAAAAGTATAAATCTAGGGTTTACCGTAGAGTTTCGATCCAAAATAGGCGATCTTGGTCTGGAATCGACGAAAGAAACCCCAAAACCCTAGCTGTCTTGACCAGTTGGAGAAGAGGAAGGAGAAAGAGGAATGGCGCCCAAGTTTGAGAATTTCGAATGGGTACCAAAACCCCAACTCCAATATATATAGACTGGCTTCGATTAATTAAAATACAGATTCGATTAATCGAGTTTCAAAATTAGGTTAAACCGCACGAAATCCATTAATCGATTTCTCAAATCGATTAATCGAAGGTCAAAATCGATTAATCAAAACCATTTCGATTAATCGAAATTGTATCCGTTTAAAATTTCAAGTTTTTGAGCTCACTGGCGCGAGCCAGTCGATTAATTGAAATCCATTTCGATTAATCGAAATTTCAAAATCGATTAATCGAAATTTACTTTGATTAATCAAAATCGTGCAGTCCTTTCCAAATTTTCAGGATTCTTCAAGTTATTCGCTTAGTCGAACTATGATTCGATTAATCGAAATCTCAAATCGATTAATCGAATTTCACATCGATTAATCGAAATCGTTTCCCCTGCTTCAAATTTTCATAAATCCCTTAAGTTATTCGATTAATCGAACTTCCAGTTCGATTAATCGAAATCATAAATCGATTAATCGAATTCCTCCTCGATTCATCAAAATTTCATTCATTTTTTTTTTCCCTCTAAATTCTTCTAAAATTCTCAATTTGTTCGATTAATCGAACCCTCAATTCGATTAATCGAAAACCTAAATCGATTAATTGAAAACAAGATCGATTAATCGAATTTTCACTCTGTCATTTTTCTAATCCTTATTCACTTTCCCAGTCACTGGCACATGCCAGTCAACTAATCGAACAAAATCGATTAATCGAATTTGCTCAATTTCCGTAGATTTTCAAGTTTCCTTGTCTATTTGATTTATCTTGGTAACTTATGATACTAACTGATCCTTAGGTCTACAAAAGACATCCTCAAGATCATGTGTGCATAAAGATTTTGTTTCTTTATCATACTTCGATCAAAATTTCCATTGAATTACAAGTGTCGTTAAAATCCAAAAACATGCTTGCGGTTTATATTTGACTCTCAAGTGGTCGGAAACAAGGCTGGATATTGTTCTTTCACATTGGCCTCTCGTTCCCATGTAGCTTCTTCGTTCGGATGATTTTTCCATCGAACAAGCACTAAGGGAATCACTTTAGTGCGCAGTACTTGTTCCTTTCGATCCAAGATCTCCACCGGTTCTTCTATCATGCTCATGTCTTCACACATCTCCAAAGGTTGACTTCTTAACACATGAGATGGATCGTTCACATACTTTCTGAGCATTGATATGTGGAAAACGTTATGTACCCAATCGTATAACGGTGGTAATCCAATGCGATAAGTAACTTCACCTACGCGTCCCAAAATTTCAAATGGTCCAACATAACGGGGACTTAACTTCCCTCTCTTGCCAAACCTCATTACGCCTTTCATAGGCGACACTTTCACAAACACGTGTTCACCCACTTTATAGTCGACACTAGTCCGCTTGATGTCGTAAACTTTCTTCTGCTTCTGCCGACTTGACCTTTCTCCTCTGATTATTCGCACGACGGTGGCGTTGTCTTCAAGTAGTTCTGGCCCCAAAATAAACTTCTCACCTGTTTCTTCCCAATTGAGGGGTGATTTACATCGTCGTCCGTACAGAGCTTCATACGGTGCTATGCCAATGCTCGTTTGGAAACTGTTGTTGTATGCGAATTCGATCAATGGTAGATACTCATCCCAATATCCTTGCAAATCTAGCATGCACGCTCTGAGCATGTCTTCTATCACTTGGTTCACTCGCTCTGTCTGCCCATCAGTTTGAGGATGGAAAGCTGAACTAAAATCTAGTCGTGTTCCCATTTCTTCTTAAAATTTATTCCAAAACTTGGACGTATATAGTGGATCACGATCTGAAACTATGCTGCTCGGAATCCCGTGTAACCTTACGATCTCCTTCATGTATAAGTTTGCCAATCTTCCTGCCGTATACATCGTATTGTACGGCAAAAAGTGCGCTGATTTGGTCAATCGGTCTATGATTACCCAAATGGCATTGTGTCTCTTGGTTGTACGCGGTAATCCGACAATGAAATCCATTGAGATCGATTCCCACTTTCATTCTGGTATTGGTAAAGGTTGCAATAGTCCAGCAGGATGCCTATGATCAATCTTCACCTGCTGACAGGTCAAACACCGTGACACGTGTTCGGCCACGTCTTGCTTCAAACCTCTCCACCAGCAGGATGCCAGGGTGGATAGCGTAATTTGACTTGTGGGCTTCATCAAGAATTGTTCGTCTTAGGTCGGCATTGTCCGGAATGCAGAGACGGCCCTTGAATAATAAATAACCATCTTCTTTGACTGAGAAGTCCGACCTGATTCCCTCAATCACGTCTTGATGAATCTTTGTTAATGTCAGATCTTTCATCTGTAGATCGTGGATATGCTCAAATATTACTGGTTTCACTGATATGTTAGCCAAAAAGGATCCTGTAGCTTTCGACTCAATATTCGCATTAAAGTGCCAGGTCTTCCAATAATTTCCATCGGTGCATACCCAAAATCAAGCAAGCTAACTAAGCTGAATTCTTCCGACTCAAGGCATCGGCTACTACGTTCGCCTTGCCTGGATGGTACTATATAGAACAATCATAGTCCTTGAGGAACTCCATACATCTGCGCTGTCTCATGTTGAGCTCTTTCTGTGTAAACAGGTATCGGAGGCTCTTATGGTTAGTGAAAATTTCAAACGTCTCACCATACAAGTAATGTCTCCAAATTTTTAGCGCAAAAATGACTGCTGCTAGCTCCAAGTCATGAGTCGGGTAATTTTTCTCGTGTTCTTTCAGCTGTCTTGATCCGTAAGCTATCACCTTCTTGTGTTGGTTGAGCACACAACCCAAATCATTGTATGACGCATCGCTGTACACTGCGTATCCTCCACTGCTTGAAGGAATTGCTAGTACTGAAGCTGAAGTGAGTCTCGTCTTGAGTTCTTGAAGACTCTTCTTGCATGCCTCACTCTACTCGAATCTTGAATCTTTTCGTGTCAGCTTCGTGAGAGGTCCCGATATCTTTGAAAACCCCTCGACGAAACGTCGATAGTAGCCTGTTAACCCAAGAAAACTTCAGACATCGGTCACTGTCTTTGGTTGCTCCCATTTAACCACTGCTTCTATCTTTCTTTGGATCTACTGTGAGACAACATGTCCCAAAAAGCTAACCTCTTCCAACCAAAACTCACATTTGCTGAGTTTGGCGTACAATTGGTGTTCACGTAGCGTCTGTAGAGCAATCCTCAAATGTTCTTCGTGTTCCGTCTTGGATTTGGAGTACATCAAGATATCATCAACGAACACTACGACGCACGAGTCCAAGTGTGGTTTAAACACTCGATTCATCAGATCCATAAATGACGCCGGAGCATTCGTCAACCCAAATGGCATCACATGGAATTCATAGTGTCCATACCGCGTCCTGAAAGCTGTCTTCTGGACTCGCAACTGATGGTATCCAGATCTCAGATCGATCTTGGAAAAATACTTTGCTCCTTGCAGTTGATCAAACAGATCGTCAATTCTAGGCAAAGGGTAGCGGTTCTTCACAGTGAGTTTATTTAATTATCGATAGTCAATGCATAGCCGCATTGACCCATCTTTCTTCTTGACAAATAAGACCGGTGCTCCCCATGGAGACACACGGTCTGACAAACCCCTTGTCCATGAGCTCTTACAGTTGTTCTTTCAACTCCTTCAATTCAGCTGGGGCCATTCTATATGGCGCTTTCGAAATAGGCTCCGTTCCCGGTGCTAAGTCAATGGCGAATTCTACTTCTCTCTGGAGGTAATCCATGCAATCCTTCTGGAAACACGTCGGCGAAGTCTCGCACAACTGCTATCTCAGAGATGATGTTCTTTTCTTCCTAGTCCTCTTTTAAGAAAGCCAAATATCCATTGCAACCCTTTCTGATCATTCTCTCCTCTCGGCACTGAGATCCCTCACTCCTTGAAACCGAAATGATCTTCTTGTGTTGGGTGTGAAAATGACGACCTTGTTCTTGCAATCGACTGTTGCACAGTGCTGCGCCAACCAGTCCATGCCAAGGATCACATCAAACCCTTGCATGTCCAGCAGTATCAACTTTGCTTCCAATTCATGCACATCCAGGTCTCGAATTGCTACGATGACGGATTTTCAAGCTAACTCCGTGTCCACTAACTCTCCATTCGGAATAGACACAGATAGGACGAAGTCCAATGCCTCTGGAACAATCTTCATCCTCTTGGCAAAACGTGGAGTGACGAATGAGTGGGTAGACCCTGGGTGTATCAACACTCTAGCGTCATATCCAACAAAGCATCCTTTCTCATATACAGTTAAAGTACCTATAGTATACATACATATATACAATAATTTACACATCAATTTACACCCCTAATTCACGTATAAATTTAGTGTTGAGAAAGAGAATCTACACTAATTCTTAATGAATGCATCTTCTCTATCTAAAATTTTTAATGAAATTGAAATTTCTTTATTTTAAAAGAGTCTCACCTTGGATGACGTCATGCACGTTCCCTGCTTCCTGAGCAGTGACTGCATAGGATCTCCCATGAACAACCGACTTCTGTGCTTGAATGGGTCGTGGTGCTGCAACCGAAGCCGTTTTTCCTTTATCAACCACGGGGCAATCTTTGATCAAGTGGCCTACCTTGCCACATCGGAAACAACCCCTGGTCCCTGCTCTGTAATCCACTATCCTATGAGGCTTGCCACACTTGGCACAAGTCTCTCGAGGCGCGAAAGAAACTGTACAAGAACCCTGTGTGACCGTAGCGCCAGTAGACATGGCAGGGCTCTCATAGCGTAAAGGTCTCTTCGACGCAAGTAGTGGAAATCTCTGTTGGTTATGCTGTTGCGCCGGTCTTTCAAAATTCCCTTGGAACTGTGGTTTCTGATTTTGGGCCACGAACCTCAGCTTTTTATTCACCGGTTCGTAGTTCCCTGATCTTCCTTGATCATTGCCTCGCCTTTGTTGCTCTCTCTGTCGGTATCTATTTGTATTCTCCTCTTCCACAACTAATGCCTTGCTCATGACCTCCTCATAGGTCCTTAACTGAAATGGAGCTACTCCTCCCCTAACCTTAGGCTTCAAACCTTGCTAAAACCTCTTGGACTTCATCACGTCGGTAGCGACGTAATCCGGAGCAAAATGGGCAAGTCGTAGAAACTCCACTCCATATTCCCTCACGGTCATTCTCCCTTGCACCAATTGTAGAAATTGGATCTCAAGCTGATTTCTTACTACTTCTGGAAAATATTGTTTGTTGAACTCTTCAACAAAATCCTCCCAAGTCCAGGGCTACTCCGGGGTCTCCTGAGCCCTAGTCCGTATCACGGACTTCCACCAAGGCCCAACCTCCCCATCTAACATGTAGGCTGCCCATCTCACACTCTCGTCCTCCGCGCATGTCAGCACGCTAAAAACCTTCTCCATTTCCATCAACCAATTTTTTGTCGCCATGGTATCTGCCTGCCCAGAAAATGAAGGAGGTCTCATCCTCCTAAACTCCGTGAAGGATGAAGGCACAGGCAGTGCGGGTCCTACAGGTGGTGTAGATGGCTGCTGTTCTCTCACTGCATGAGCTACAAAGGATGCGGCCTGTTGTGCCATGGCAGCTGCCATGGTCTCCATTGTATGCATCATCCTTTGTCGCTCCTCTCTATCTTCTTGTCTTTCTCTAACTCTCTCCTGTTCCCGTTGATCTCGATCCTGAAGATTTCGATCCTCATCATCTTGCTGTCTACTACTGCTGCCTCCTGGGGCCTCACTGCTTCCTAAAGGTAGTCGATTTGTAGGAGAGATGTAATCATCTCCACTACGTAAACTCCTCTGTTGGCCTCCCCTCGGTCGGCCACTTCCTCTAGACGACATTGACGGCTGCATTTGAAACTAAAGTTTCGTTAGTAGAAGTCCCTATGTTCTGACAAAAAGAATGATTGTCAGAATTGCTAAAAGAAATCGCTTTGATACCAACTGTGACAGCCCGAATTTCGGCACCCCAAAACCCGTGCCATCAGCACGATCATCTTGACCGTGCCCCTTAGCTATGCACGGAACATTGGTATATCAAGCAATGAACTGAACTAAAATAATAAATAAAGCTACGGAATTTAATTATCATTTAAATATTTCTCAAAAGATAGTTCTACCTTCATGCCTCTGCATGAATGGAGAACCGATCTGAACCATCGATGATAGCTAATCATCACAGATGGTTCGCCCAAAAGAATAATCCCAAACTTTAGTTACATTGTTTAACCAAAAATCAGGCTTGACATACCAAGCCGTACCAATAATCTCACAAAAACCCTCAAAAGCACTGTGAGTCCTCTAGAAGAAGTCCTCGGAGGTGGCTCCAACTCGCCTCCTGCAGGTCTCGACTCACGGTCAACGTCCCCTGAAGCCTCGGCAGCTGCTAATAGTGGACCTATGACGTATAGTCTAAAGGGTGAGCTACATCCTAGCTCAATAGGGAACAAAACACAATTAAACATATAAATTACAACTCACATATATTCCATGATATGTCATGCATGATGTGTCTATGCAGTTATTGATGAAAAATAGTTGAAAAGAATCATAATTCACTGGTAGTTTACTCATGTCTTTTAATTATTCATGAATGACACTGAAAAGGCCTAAAGCAAAACTTAACCTTTCAACTTAAGTAATCCCCGAGCAATATAGCATCGAGCCTCGATGAGATACCCATCATCGTCATCTATATAGACAGTTTTAGACGTATTCGCTGGGAATACAATTAGTACCCAAGCCCCTTTCCCCTGGGGATCGGTGGCGGGGTTTCACTTATCTCAACTCAACACCCCTGGGGTGTGCTTACTGTGTACGGATAAGCCTCCACGCTGGCTTACGGTTTCGCCGTCGTATCGGTCACGGATATCCGCCGGGTATCCGGTACCCTATCAAACCTCAAATAATAAAAATATCAGGTGCTTTACATATAGTTATTCACCATGTAAGTGTGCTATCTTATATCAGTTAGGCCTTATCAGACATAATTCAATCTTGGATACATCCTTGAGATGTATCCATTCACTTGCATCACACCTGATGCTCTTATTTCTTTACTTCCTCATCCCTTGGGGATGGCTCATCATGATTACTCCTTTAGATGTCACACACGCACACTTTTCACAAACTCTTAAGAAATAAAAGCAGTTTGAGTTGAATTCTATATCACTACATACATGCTTTTGCAAAATAAAGTACATGTTCAAGGTGTTCCCTACCTCAAGTCTCTGTTTGATCATGCATCAAGGTCCCACGTGACTCCCTGTGCCCAAGCTCATACGTACCACCTATGGTACCACATAACATATGAAATACATCACTAAAGATGTAACAAAGAAGGTCCAAGACCCTCCAAGAATCTTAAAGTCAAGCTCAAAAGTCAACAAAAACTGGCACAGTCGATTAATCGAACTCTAAAATCGATTAATCGAATCTGATTCGATTAATCGATTTCTAAAATCGATTAATCAAAATTCAAAATCGATTAATCGATTCTCAAATCGATTAATCGAAATTCCCATTCGATTAATCGAATCCCCATTCGATTAATCAAAATTCTCCATTCTATCCAGTCGATTCTCAATTCGAGTAATCGAGTTCCCAAAATCGATTAATCGATCCCAAATTGATTAATCAAAATTCTAAATCGATTAATCGAAATCCCATTTCGATTAGTTGATTTCTCCAAGTTCTTTTCTTTCCTCCACTGAAGTTCACTGGAGGTTCCCAGTCGATTAATCGATACCAAAATCGATTAATTGAAATTCAAAGTCGATTAATCGAAACTCAATTCGATTAATCGAGATCGAGGTCCTCTGACTTTTCAACTTCTTGGCGAAAATCAATTAATCGAATCTCACTTTCGATTAATTGAAATGGCCAGATTTAGCCCCCTTTTGGGCTGTTCTTCCCAATCTTTTCCTACTCTTTTTCCTTCATTTTTCTAAGCATTTAATCTATCATTTAGACCATTCCTAACTACATTTAAGCTCCCATAACTTATACATCTACTTCACAAAAATCTTACCTTTGATCAATCTCAATTTGATTAAATCAAGTGATTGGAAAGGCTAGGGTTCCAGCTTTGACTTCTAGCGAATCCCTCGTGTCAAATCAGCCTTTTAAATGCTTGAATCCCCCTTCCAAACACCCACCGTTACTCCTTGCATTAACTATGTTTTTCCTCTCTCTCTCTCTCTTCTTTACTCTCTCTCAACAACCAAATAAAAGAACTAGGGCTATTAAACCCTTTTATTTCTCATTCAACCCGTGTGTTGAGCACATACACCAGAACAGGTGTATGTGACTCCAGATTTTCATCACACTCCCCATATTCACTCGAATTCTCACATCTCATCCGTTCATCGCACCCTATGCCAACTATTTAACTCCTATTTGGTCAAACCTATGACCAGTCGGGCACGGATCTCGAGGTCATTATTTAACATGATTTTTCGGGATATTACAATAGTAATGCTGTTCATGACCTTGAAATGAGGGAATTGGAATATCACCAGTAGGCCCTTGAAATGGAGGAAGATTTGGAATAGCGCCAACACCAGCTTCTCCTTTAGCATTCATTGCCTCATCATCATCATCAGAGCTATTACTAATCCATTCTACATCATCTAAATTAAGCCTAACTCTTTTTCCAATTTTCTTTAATTTTCCAAGTGGAACCATCAATCTAGAGGTCGCTAAATTTGGTGGGAGCGACATTTGAGATGCTACCACCCTTCTTATGATGATTGGAAATGGAAAAGACATTTTTGAGGACTCATCACACATACGACGAACAATCATCTGAAAGATGATAGTAGAGATGCATAAAGGACGCCCTGTTTCGAGAAGAAATATCAGATAGATCAACTCCCATCAAACTTGATCTTTATTTCCTGTGCGAGAAGTTAGAGTGGCAAAAAGGACATGTTGAAGCCACTAAAAATGAATTTTAAGAGACGAATAGTGTAGGGCAGCGTTAGGAGGATGGCTAGGTCGTTCACAAACGAAGTCATACACAAAAGAAGGGTGATGTAGTGAATACACCTCACTCAATTCAACAGGATACCTATACCCTTCTAAATTCAAAGGAATATTTAAGACCTCGGAGATAATAGCAGGAGATAGTCGAATTTTTTTACCGTAGATGTACAATATAACAAAACTCTCGCAACGGTCCTCGACCACATTGTTTTTTAATAGGTTTGCGTAGAAGCACTTGACGATATCTGTGTATGCCGAACCTGAAAGAGACAAAAACGTCAACCAATCATATGTCTCGAACTTTGTGTAAAGATCATAGTCATGAAGAAATTGCTCGAGAACAGTCTGTTCGACAATAAGTGATCGATTAGCGAAGAGACTATCAAATCTTTCTTCTTGAGTGGGAGTTGGAAATCTCTGAAGAGTAGGATTTGCCGAACTAGAAGACGATGTAGAATTCTTCTTGGAATTCTTTCGATTAAGAGGCATTTTTAGGAATTTTCAGTAAAAAAAATAACCTCTAGTAAGAGAATAGAGTGAAAAGTAAAAAATTTTGGTTAAAAATGAGGAAGAAAGTGATTTTCAGACTTTTTATGTTAAAACCCCACGGATGTTTGTAAGGTAGTCCACGGACGTCCGTGAATGAATCAATCCGCCTTGAAAATAAGACCACAATCGTTGAAAAGAAATACAAATTAATCTGGGTTGTTGATTTTGAAGCATGGACGTCCGTTCTGAAAGGATGGACGTCCGTGAAAGTTCGTTCTCGGACATTAAATATAGTTAACGTAACTGCAGGCAGTTGAACCGACAATAGGACGGACGTCCGTGGTGCTACTCGGACGTCTGTAATGCTAAAACAGTGAAGGTCCTAAAACACAGACGTCCGCAATGCTACACGGACGTCTGGAACAGATTAAGACATTTTGAGAGAAGAACGATTATATTTGACCACTTAGCACAAACAAGATTAAGACATTTTGAATCAAATGAATATATACAAGGAATATTTACAATACACCCAACTGAAAAATTATTTAAGTAAGCATAAATCAATGAATTTTCGAAGAAATTCAAATCGAACAAAATCCAAAGGTTTGGTAAAGATATCAATCAATTGAAGTTCAGTGTCAATGTGTTTTAGGATTATGATTTTATCTTCAACCAAATCACGTATGAAATGGTGTCTGATATCAATATGTTTAGTCCTAGAGTGTTGTACATGATTTTTAGATATAGAGATGGCACTTTTGTTATCGCAGAATAAGGTCATAACACCTTGAGAAATCCCGTAATCAGACAACATCTACTTCATCTAAAGAAGCTGAGTATATCCATTCACAGCAGAAATATATTTTGCTTCAGCAGTGGACAAAGATACAGAAGCTTGTTTCTTACTAAGCTAAGAAAAT
Source organism: Chloranthus sessilifolius (assembly GCA_021018995.1). Lineage (NCBI taxonomy): Eukaryota > Viridiplantae > Streptophyta > Magnoliopsida > Chloranthales > Chloranthaceae > Chloranthus > Chloranthus sessilifolius. Next base: position 97,801,429 of record CM037592.1, read on the forward strand.
AGATAGTTTCCTATATAAAAACACCATCCACTGGTGCTTTTACGATCATTAGAATTTCCAGCCCAATCTGAATCAGAGAATCCCACTATTTGAGGTGTGGTATCAAAAGGATACCCCATCCTAAATCCAAAGTTCCGTTAGTGTAACGGAGAACACGTTTAAGTACAGTTAGATGAGATTCTTTAGGGGCAGCTTGAAATCTAGCACACATACCCACACTATAAGCTATGTCTAGTCTACTTGTTGTTAAATATAGAAGACTACCTATCATACTCCTATAGAGTGTCTCACCAATGGATTTACCAGACACATCTTTTGATAATTTAACTGAAGTGCTTATTGGTGTACGAGCATGTTTACTGGATTCCAACCCAAACTTCTTAATCAATTCTTTGGCATATTTAGATTGAATAATGAAAATACCAGTGGAACATTGTTTTATTTGAAGTCCTTGAAAACAATTTAACTCACCAATTAAACTCATTTCAAATTCATTACTCATCAAAATTTCAAATTTATGAGCAAATTGATCAAGTGTAGATCCAAAAATAATATTGTCTACATAAATTTGAGCTACAATTAAATGAGATGATTCTTCTTTTAAAAACAGAGTTTTGTCAACACTTCCACGTTTGAAGCCATTATTAATCAAATATTTTGTTAATCTTTCATACCAGGCACAAGGTGCCTGCTTCAAACCATAGAAGGCCTTTTTTAGCCTAAAAACATCAAGAGGATGATGTGGATCCTCAAACCCTTTAGGTTGTTTTACATACACTTCTTCAGAAAGAAAACCATTTAAAAATGCACTTTTCACACCCATTTGATATAGCTTAAATTTCATGTGACAAGCCATAGCCAAAATGATTCGTATGGATTCAAGTCTAGCCATAGGTGCAAAAGTTTCATGAAAATCAACGCCCTCAACCTGTGTATAGCCTTGAGCAACTAATCTAGCTTTGTTTCTCACAATTTTACCTTCTTCATTAGTTTTATTTTTAAAAATCCATTTAATTCCAATTATTCTAATGTTAGAAGGACGAGAAATCAATTCCTATACCTCATTCCTCTTAAATTGAGTGAGTTCTTCTTGCATGGCCATAACCTAATGTTCATCAAGAAAACCCTCTTTAACATTTTTGGGTTCAATAGAAGAAGTATAGCATAGATGAGATAATAGATTAGTAAGATTTTAAAATTTATTTCTAGTCATTAATTTGGTAGTGGCATCACTAATGATGGCACTGGAAGGGTGACTTTTCATGTTACGAGCGTAAGTAGGCCTATTTGTAGGCCGAGATTCTATAACATGTTGATTAGTTTCATCATCATTAGAATGTTGTACACTATTAGAAGATGTAAGATGAGATGAAAAAAGTTCAGAATTAGAATTGTTTTCTATTCTAAGTTTTTCACGAGTGATAGGAACAATAGGAGAATCATCATCTTTATCTTGATGGATTGATGGTTTAGAAGAGAAATCTTCTACAACAACATTTATTGATTCCATGACAGTTAGAGTTCTTAAATTAAACACTCTGTAGGCCCGACTGTTTAAAGAATAGCCAATAAAAATACCAGTATCAGTTTTAGAATCAGATTTAGCAAGATTTTCTCTATCCCTTAGTATATGGCATATACTACCAAACACTCGAAAGTAGCTAACTTTAGGTCTTTTTTCATACCATATTTCATAGGGAGGTTTAGTAGTATTAGGTCTAAGGTACACACGATTAGATATATAACAAGTAGTACTCCTAGCCTCAGCCCATAAATTTTTAGCAACATTTTTTGAATTTATCATGACACAAGCCATTTCTTGAAGAACTCAATATTTTCTCTCAACCACACCATTTTGTTGAGGTGTGTGAGAAGAGAATTCATGTTTTATTCCACTAGAAGAATAAAATTGAGAAAATTATGCATTTTCAAATTCTCTACCATGATCACTACGGATTCGGATAATAGATAAGTCTTTTTTCATTTGAGTTTTTTTAGCAATAATTATAAATTCATCAAATGTTTGACATTTTTCTCTTAAAAAAGTAACCCATGTATATCTAGAAAAATCATCTACCAGCACAAGAACATATTTTTTGCCTCCTAAACTACTTATTATCATAGGACCAACAAGATCAAAATGTAATAACTCAAGAATCCTAGAAGAAGTAGGGACATCTACTTTCTTATGAGGAACACGGGTCTGTTTCCCCATTTGATAAACACCACATATAGACCCGTCAGGTTTACTCAATTTTGGTAAACCCCTAACAAGTTGGTCAGAAGCCAATTTATAAAGATAATTTTTGTTCATATGACCTAACCTTTGATGCCAATTATCAAGTTCATTTATTCTAGTTGCTAGGCAAGTAGTTGTGATAGGATCTGTGAATGTGTAACAATTATCAGATGATCTAGTCCCTTCAAGCACAACATTTCTACTAGAATTAATAACAGTGCATATATTTTTTGAAAAATTGATATTCATTTCATCATCACATAAATGACTAATACTGATAAGATTAGCCTTAAGTCCTTCAACATAAAGAACTTCTTTTAATTTAGGACAACCAGGAGCATCTACAGTACATTTTCCTATAATTTTACTAGTGCTCCTGTTTCCAAAAGTAACATTTTTTTCTGAACAAGGATTAAGATGAGAAAAGAATGATTTCTCACCAGTCATATGACGAGAACAACCAATATCAAGGAACCACCTTGAGGATTCACTAGCTTTAAGAGAAATATGGGCAACTTGAGCCATCAAATCAGATTTTCTGACCTAAACACGTTTATATTTAGGTTTCAGTGGTTATTGACTAACTTGTATCTGAACACTGTTGGTTGGAACTTGTGTTTTATGTTGAACATTTTTATGTTTCTTCTATTGTCTAAATGTTGGATTACAATAGTTTCCAAATGTAAATGAGCAATATACAAAAGTGTGTCCTTTCTAGCCACAGGTATAACAAATTGGAACTCTTCTTCCAGTGATTATTTGACTAGTTGACTTAGTATTTCTTAAATTATTTTTAGATGCTACTTGAAATGATATTGTTGCTTTAACAAATTTTGGTGCATTACTTGTTTCTGGTTTAGATTTTTGATTTGAAACATAATTGTATCCAATACCAGATTTATCAATAGTTCGTTGACCAGTATTTAAAATTTTTTCAAGTTTCTCATTAGCATTACTGAACTTAGAATACTTGTCATTAATGGAACTGAGTTCACCTTTTAGATTTTCATTGATTAAAGTTAGAGATTTAACTTTATTTTCTTGTACCACAAATTCAGAATTTAAAAATTTTACTTTCTCCTCAAAAGATTTAGAGGAATTTTCAAAAGAGACTTTCTCTTGAATGTGAGTTTCAATTTGCAGGTTAAGATTAGTTATTGTATTTTTCAACTCACAATTTTCTTTAATCAATTTTAATTTGTCTTTAGTAAGTTCTAAAGATTTTTTATACAATTCTTGATAGGCATTAGTCATATCAAGATTTTCATCATCATTTTCAGACTCGGATGATGCATAATTAATAGAATTATCCTTAGTGTGATGAGTAACAGACTCATCAATAGTAGACACAAAAGCTCTAAACCCATGCGTGGCTTGATCAGATTCATCAGAAGATGACTCATAATAAGTTTCAGCCTTATTAGTGATAGTTAATGCTTTTGACTTACCTTTTTCATTTTTTCGATTTGGACATTCAGCAGCATAGTATCCATATCCACGACATTTAAAGCATTGTATTTCAGAGGAATCTTTTTGAGGTTTTTTCTCAAATATTTTAAATTGAATTTTTCTTAATTTCTCGGTTATTTGAAAAGGTTGTTTCTTATTTTTATAAAACTTTTTAAATTTTTTAACAAAAAGTGCAAGCTCTTCAGATTGATCAAAATCACTGCTAGATTCAGAATCATTTTTAAATGATTTAAAAGCAATACTTTTACTACCATGAGTAACTTATATTTCATACTCATAGGACTGTAAAGAACCAACTAATTCATCCAAATTTAAGTTATCAACATCTTTGAATTCAACAATTGTATTTACTTTAGATATAAATTTTTTAGGTAAAGATCTTAAAATTTTTCTAACAATTTTTGTATTTGAAATTGGTTCACCAAGATTAAAGGAACCATTGACTATATCATTCAGACAAATATAAAAATCAGGAAATTTTTCATTCTCTTCTATGTGAAGATTTTCAAACTGGAATGTAAACATCTAAAGCTTAGAAATCTTCACTTGAGGGGTCCCTTCATATGCAGTTTCAAGGATTTTCCATGCATTCTTAGCAATAGTGCAAGTACTAATCCTACGAAATTCAGAAGCAGTCACTGCTCCAAATAATGCATTAAGAGCCTTCGAATTATAACTAAGATTATCATACTCTTGATCAATCCACAATGGTCTAGGTTTAATTGTGGTATTAGGTATATTATCGATTACGGAGGTCGTGGTAGGTGGTGACCATCTATCCTCAATAGCATACAATATGTGCGGATCTATTGAACTTAAAAAAACTCTCATCCTTGTTTTCCAGTAAGGATAATTAGAGCCATTGAATAAAGGTGGTCTAGCAGTAGACACACCTTCTCTTGGAAGATCAAGATATCCCGAATTAGTCATTACACTAAATTCGTAAGAATTAATCAAGTGTCCTAGCTCTGATAGCAATTGAAAATTCGAAATAATTATAGATCTGACAATATATATAAAGAATATAAGCAATTAAAAAAACTAATCACAATTACACAAATAACACACGAGATTTTTTACGTGAAAAACCCTATCACAAGTAAAAATCACAGGATCTATCTGAGATCCAAACTAAATAATCTACTATGAAAATAAACCTTACAGTGCTTTCAGAATGATATGCCCTATCACTCTTCTCACTAAAAACAACCGCATCCCACGATCATCCATTTCATAGTGAACTTCTTTCACTTCAAATATCGAATCACACGAGTTATCGATCTAACCTTTAGGTCACAATAATAAAGGAATAAATCCTTGAGAGATTATTTCAATAAGAATAGGGTAAGTGTATCTCAAAGACCAAAGAAAAATCAGGCTCTCATTTTCGGAAAATAGAGAAACTTTTTGCACAAGAGATAACCACCCGAACTGAATTTTTATTTAAATACTGTCGGTGTATGGACATCCATAATTCACTCACGGTCGTCGCCGTGACCATGGATGTCCGTGAGGTCCATCACAGACGTTCGTACATCTGATAGTGTAGAATACATTCTTAAAACGTTTACTTGAAATTTAGGGAGCAATATTAGATTAAGTCATGATTATGACAATAAATCTTACATATTAGATACCCAACAATAATATTAATCACAACTATTAAGCTATAGGTAGGTCAACTTTTATGATCATGCCAAAATTAACAATAGAATAATTTTTATTTATCACAGAGATCACAAAAATACAAGGGAAATTAATAAAAACTTACCAATAGTGGGAATTGTTGTGACAGTCTCTCCCAACTTGAGCTTGTACAAGATGGTAGTCTTACTGCCGCATCAGGTAATTTCTATACTAATTATATAGAAATTACCGGGCAGCCCGGCCTAACTTGGGCCTGAAATGGGCTGGGTATAGGCTGAGCTAGGTCATAGGTAGGCCAAATTAAAATTTAGGCTCGGCCCAATCTGATTAGTAAGCAGGCCGAGTATGATCTAGTTCTAAGAGGCCCAATTAACATCAGCCTGCTTAAGGCTATCCCAGACCGTTAGGAGCCCTATTTATAGTAGCGCTTTCATCATGTCCAACCGGTTCATCATGTCCAACCGGTTGAACTCTTAATGGAGTTCAACTGATTTTAAAGCCATTGGACGCAAGGGATCCAAAGGTGGATGTCCACTTATGAAAGTGAAAGTCAAGATTCCCTTGAGGCCAATGGTTTTAAAATTAGTCAAATCTCATTTAAAATTCAACCAGTTGGGCATGAACAAAGCTCTATTATAGTAAGGACTTAGACTGTTAATTAACGGACCACTTTGGGTCAGACTTTCAATAGGCTTGATTATTTTTTCCTCTAGGCTTAAACCCGGCCTAGATACGAATCAGGCCCGGGTTCGGCCCAAATCTTTTTGGCCTCAAGCTTTCTACTTAAGGGCAAATCCGATCTAAATAGGGTTGGGGTTGGACCGGATTCTGGTCTATCCAACCTTTTCCCTTTTACTAATCGGGTTAGCTCGGGTTGAGCTCAGATTGGGCTTTGATTTTTACCTTAAAAATGAGGTCCCAACTTGGCCCGAATATAAAATCTGCCCAGGCACGGGTGGGGTGAATTGGGGATGAGTTCTTTTATTTAAGACCAAATCCAACCTGAGCTGTGCCCGGCTCGGGCTGAAGCTAGCCCGACCAATTGACAACCAGAATTGAGCTGTTTCGTTTGGCTGCTGTTGGGCGACATTTAAATTGTTCTGGATATTAATATTAATATTTTTAAATATGCCCTGTATATTAATATTTAAGTTGATTTCATGTGTTCCGGATAAACAAAAAAAAAATGGCCCTTAAAGCAGATGGCACATCACGCTCAAACGTGTTTTGAGGGCGTCATTGTCCGTTTTGGGACACTTCAAATCATCTTTTAGGGCCATTGTTTTCGGTTAGTGAAGCTTTTCTAAGGCACCACTCAAATGGGAGGCAGCTCCTGTTTTAGGTTGGCATGCTGTCTTATCAAATGGCGATCTCCTTGTAAGGTTGGCTGGCTCTGGTTGGCCGCTGTCTTATCATATGATGCCTGTCATGTTGACAAGCATGAAATACTAGCTTCATGTGCTACCTAGGAATAATTCTTACCCCTCAACCCGATTTCATATGCTATAAGATCACTGATTGCTTTGAATCTTACATTCGGTGATATCTTTTCGCCTAATCTATCATAAAATAGATCTTGAGATCATAAGCTTATCATTATACACTCAAATTTTGATTTCATGTTACATACATCTTGAAAAGTAATCCTAGAAGCACTTTTGATATATGCCCATAATCGTGTTCAATTTTTGAGATGTGTGTCACATGTAATCAACATCTAATCATCTGATTGAAGGCCCATTATTTCAAAATTTATTTCTAATTTAAAGCAAAGTGATAAGTCGGGATTAGAGAAGAGATCGGCTTGGAAGAAATTCGAAAAATTTGAAAAAGGAGGTCCAAATTCGGACAAATGAAAAGAAAATTATTAAAATATATAAATATTGAAAGAATAAAATAATTCGTTCAAAATTCTGAGAAAATTTGAGAAATTCACAAATAATTCATGAAATTCTCGAATAATTCTTAAAAGTTGTAATTCTCTTAGAAAGATGTGAAGAATTATAAAATTATTAGTTTTTTCAAAAAATCAAAGATTGGTCACTAAAATTTAAAGCATTTAATGGTTTTAGCAAGTAAAACCAACGTTGGGAAGAAAGAAACTTAGGTTGTAAATGGAGGTACCCTTACCACGGATCAAAATCTCGGTTTCAGTCTTGACCCGAACCGTAAATTGGTCAAAATTTCGGTAATTTCGGTCAAAATTTCGGTAAATTTCATAATATATATTTTTAAATATGCTCCGAACTTTGTCGAACTTTATTTTATTAGTTTTTTAAAGTTCTTTAATATTATTATAACACATATATACACTAATGAGGCTAATTTTCGTCCGTTTAAAGTACTTATATGTATATTAAAGTACAGATTTTTCATTGTCAACATGGGTTTTATGTGCTTAAATCGTTGACTCTTTTAACGATGAAGATCATTTTTCATCTCAATCTTTGACACAATAGATCTTGAGATCATGTTCATATCATCAGAGAGTCGGATTTTGATTCCTTGGCACATCCTATATGTGCAACCCCTTTAAACCCATTGATTGCTTCAGAATAGATGATGGAGATCGTGTAACATTATAATCCATAAAATAGATGGCATAAAACTGTCTACAATACCTTTTTTGGCCATTTATGATGACTTTAATCTCCCTACAATGCTTTTTTTATTTTACACCATTGAAATTTGATTTATCAGCCATCAATCTAAATTGTTCAAGTACCAATCTATCATTGGAATGATAATTTCAGCCCAACGAAATATGTAGATAATTGGATGTCAACAATTCAATTGACGAATTTTAATATCAGCCATTAAAACTAAAAGCAACGGGTGATATTATAGTCAATGGATCGGATGATTTAGAATCTAAACCATCCAATTCATTGACTATAATATCACCTTTAGATCTCCTTTAAATACTTTAGATCTCCTTAAAATACTATTTTTAGGCATGTTGCACTTCAATATATGATGTGTCACTTTGATGGTTCAGATCACCCACATCTTAAACCATTGATAGTGTAAGATCAGTTAAACACCACTGATGGTCAGGAGAGTTGATCCCTTAAAAATTATGTATTTTAATTTTTGAAAACACAACCTATCTTAAACCAATTTTAAAATATGAACCTTTAGGGCCCATATTAAATCATTGATTAATGGTCTTTAATATCAACCATTAAATTGAAAACAATGGTTGATATTAACTCCAAAAATCAGATGACTTAAATCTTTCTAAAAAAATATTTTTGGGCCTACTATGACTGAAATCAAATGGCTTAAATCTCCCTAAATGGATAGGCAATCTCAGCCGAATGAAATATGCGGATAAGTGGATGCCAATAATCCGATTGACGAACTTTAATATCAGCCATTAAAACTAAAGGCAAGGAATGGTATTGTAGTCAATGGATCAGATGGTTTAGATCTCCTTAAAATACTATTTTTAAGCATGTTGCACTTCAATATATGATCTGTTACTTTGATGGATTGGATCACTCACATCTTAAACTATTGATGGTGTAAGATCATTTAAACACCAATGATAGTTACGACTCAAGAGAGTCGGTCCTTTAAAAATTAAGAGTTTCAATTTTTTAAAGCATAGCCCTTCTTAAACCAATTTAAAAATTTGTACCTTTAGGGCTCGTCTTAAACCGTTGATTAATGGTCTTTAATATCAACTATTAAATTGAAAACATTGTTTGATATTAACTCTACAAATCAGATGACTTAAATCTCTACAAAAAAAATATTTTTGGGCCCATTATTGATTAATGGTCTTTATAGTTGTGACAGCCCGGAGATCCGTGCCATCATGATCATACTCTGGATGATCCCCAGGACAAATCACACGTGTCTGCTCGTATAGCGGAAACTGAGCAAACACTAACCAGCAGTGGTAGGTCAAGCCATCACATAAGACATTTAATATAAAAGAATACAGTAAATAAAACATGTAATTCTATTTACCAAAAGAAGATACATTCCCAAAAAGGAACCAAGAAGAACCATTGGTGATGGACATCCATCACCCAAATAATGGTTCCTGATAGTGGTTCCAATGGAATGTATAAAAGCACATAAATACAATATCTATAGTAATATATATATATACAGACAGTGGCCACCAGACATACAATAATCCGGAATATCAAACTACAAATATCGGACTCAAGTACCCAGGCTACGGATAGAATTCATTCACTTTGAATGTTCTCCTCGGCCTCGCCTCCCTGCAGGTCGTGTTAGTAATCGAGTAGTTAATGGAAAGCAAGGTGAGCTAAATCTTAGCTCAGTAGAAAAATATCAATTAAAGTCGCATCTTAATTGTAAAGCATGGTTGCAGAAGATATGAACAGAACTGAACAGATGCAAACAGATGTGTCAAATATGCAGAAATTATCAAAGAAGGCAGATCTTATCAGAGTGTACAGAGTGTGATGCATATATTGTTTAATGACTTAGAATAATAAACTTAAGTAACTCCCGTGAATATAGCACGTGGTAGCCAGATTTGGTCCGATGGGTAATCCCAACCATCGTCGTTCACATGAACAATTTCAGGAATGTAACAATGCCTTAACTACGGAGTGCAATTGTGCCGAGGATTTTCAAGCAGATGCACGAGTGTGCCAGAAACTGATATACCGTCGAGTCGGAGGGATTCGTCAGAGTATTAAACATTAAATCACATACAGGTGTATCATACTTTAACGGAAGTCAGATAACCGATGACAGGTGTCAGATTCATAACAGAGTAGTCACACATATGCTAAACATGACTGGATGATAATTTCATACTATGCAGTCAAATACAGAAGCTTTGGAACCATGAGATAAAAAATAAATGCCATTTCAAATGAATTCCCCTACCTCAGGTCAAACTTCTTTCTAAGCAAATCCAAAGCCTTTTAGAATGTCATGGTCTGATCCTAGACCCTAAACATAGTATTCTAAGTGTCAAGGATGTCAGAACATAAACTAGCACAATGTCCAGTGGAGTTTTATTCACGAAACTAAAACATACAGAAACCAGGGGTGATTGATCGATCAATCCCTCTTGTTGATCGATCAATGACCCCATTGATCGATCAACACTCTCTTCTCTTTAACAAGCAATAGAGTAATTTGATCGATCAAGAGCCTCTATTGATCGATCACCACTCCTCATTGATCAATCAATACCTCTATTGATCGATCAAAAATCCCTTTTTCTTCACACTTTAGCACAACCAAAATTGATCGATCACCAGCTTACTTGATCGATCAATGCCTCCTGTTGATCGATCAATGCCCTCATTGATCGATCAATAGCCTAAAATCTCAATTTTCCCACCTTCTGTTCACATTTAAAATTTATACAGATTGATCGATCAATGCCTTCATTGATTGATCAATACATACCAGTGATCGATCAATGCCTTCATTAATCGATCACCACCAGTCATTGATCGATTACTCTCTCGTTGATCGATCAATACACAGGATTGATCGATCAATCCACAACTTGATCGATCAAATACCCTTCGTGCACTGAACTTCCAGAATTTCAGGGCTCCTGTTCTCTTCTTTGTCTTATACAGATTGATCGATCAATGGTCTTTATTGATCGATCACCACTAGTCATTGATCGATCAATAATGACAGAAACTCTGTCATTAATGGAAGTCATCTATGTCGCCTATTTTGACCCCGCATCAATAATGGTTTCTTGCAACCATTAATATATACACACACACACACACATATAAAGCCTCTCATTTGCACATATTTAAAAGCATAGGCTCACCTTTGCTTGTGCCCTTTCGGGGTTTCGGCAAATCGATCCGAACGAGGGTTTCGGATCCGGAACTTAGAGTTTATTGCCGCAACAACTCGAATAAGCAGAAGCTTAGCTCCGCTTCCAACACACAGTCTCAGCACCCATTCCCAGACTCAATATGAGGCTTTGTATCCGACCCCTCCACACTCTACGCCAGACAAATATATGATTTAGGTTATTCCCAACCCCGTTTTCTCAAAGAACTCACTCAAACCTATAACCTAGTTGCAGATCTTTCAGGGAAGAGAGAAGGAGAAAATGTAGAGTAACCCTTCCAACCCTCTTCCTTCCCTTATAAGCTAAGAAACAGATATTTCTGTTTTCCTTAAACTTAAACTCCGGTGTGGAGCACCTACGTAGTTTCCACGGCGTATCACGCCGCATCGACGTCTTTCAAGATTTGAATTAAAGTGAGAATTCACACATGAATTCACCTAACTACGGCTTAACATTATTTCTAATAATATAATTTCAAAATTTTAAATCTGTCTCGATTTCTGTGCCGAGCACGCATATCGAAACAGTCAGGTTCTTGTTCAAAATTTTCGGGTCGTTACAATAGTCTATTTGTGATTGATCCAAAAAAGGCCCTAGCTCACATTTGGGCATGATGTGTCATATGACTTTATGGCCACTTTTTGAGTATTTGTGCCACGTGGAATAAAAAAATGACCGTTTGATGATATGCTCATGGTCTCAAGATCCATTATGTGGAAGATCGAGGTGAAAAACTATCCCTATCGTCTGATTCCTAGCATTCAGTGGATTTTAGACATTCACGTTTTCTGAAAATTAGTTAGAAGCATGCACAAACATTGGACTGCACAAAGAGCAGCCGTATGCATTCCAAACACTGTATCATAACTAGCTTTTTTTTATTTATAAGATAACTAGCTTTCTAATAGGGTTTAACACCATATCATAACTGAACTAGCTATCTAGTAACACCATATCATAGCTTACACTAGATTTCTTTTTTTTTATATTTTTTTTATTTTATAAGATGACTAGCTTTAAGATAACTAAAGTTGCAGAAAAATAAAAAAATAGGAGAGGAGGAGGAGGAGAAGCCGCCAGGTAGGTCTTCTTTCTTCCTTTGTTTTTTTTTTCCTTCTTCTCCTCCTCCAATATTTTATTTTTCTGGGATTAAAGAAGCAGGGAAGGGAAAAAACAGGGGAAAAATCATGAAATCTGGTGAGATCTGGTGGAATCCAACGAGATTTCGGTGAGAAGAAGGGTTCTTTGGGGAAGAGGAAGAGAAGGAGGAAGAAAATAATTTTAAAAATCCCTTGATTTTTGCAAAAAAAATAGGTACCAGCCCTTTATATATATATATATATATATATATATATATATATATATATATATATATATATATATATATAAAACGGATGATGTTCCCCTCACTCGAATAATCGATAATAGTTGGTTACTAGTTGTGATTGATCCATGTAAGCATTCACCATTGATAATCAGGAAAAGGGATACTTGGTTGAAATGTGCAAGAAGAGCATAGACCAGACCTGCCAATGGGAACATGTTGCACCCAGAACATGGGTTTGGTGTCACATGGACCAAGAGGTGATTGTATAGATCACATAAAATAAAAAGTAAAAGAAAACTCGACTATGCCGTTTATTTTTACAAATAATAATTACATTAAAAATAAAAAGCAATCTACAAGACGGGCAGAGAGATGCTAAACCCTCAAAACACATAAACCAAATAACATAAAACTGGCAAAAACTACTACCCAGCTTCCCCTTTATACCCCACGACTTTGCTTAAAATGAACTCTAATATTCTGAATTTGGTCCCCGATTATGTCCAATTGTCTCCATAGCGATACATTGCCCGTATCGGACGATAATTACCCTATTTTTTAGAAGGAACGATACATAGGCAATGTATCGTACCGCCTAGGTTCAAAACCGATATGTATCGGACGATACGTATTGGTATCGGACGATTTTTTGACTATAGTGTGGAATGAGAGAAACTATAGGGCTTTCAAGCAAATAAGAAGACCCAATAGCATGATTTTGAAAGCTGTTAGGGATCTTGTAGCTTCTTGGATTTGTTTATCAGGAGGGAAAATGGATGATCTTGTTGCTAAAGCTGGTTGGGAAAACCTTGCAAATTAGCCTTTTTTCCTCTCTCATTGGGAGGGCTTGTCCATGGATGTCACTGACATCTTCTTCATGGTCGGGGGTGTGAGGTAATTTTTTTGTAGTTTTGTTAGGTTTGGCCAGCATCTTGTTGGTGATCGTTTGTACAGGTTTGTAATTTTTTCTTTGGTTCTAATAAAGTATCTTTACCGAACAAAAAACAATTCTGCACAAACCAGATTCAGGTTTAACAGGCCAGCCATGTTTAAGCCTGAAAATGCAATTAAATTACACTGGCAGGCCAGGTTCAGGTTTCGTATTTTCCAATGTGCATGTGTCCTTCACTGAGCTGTGAATAGTGTCTCAGCTTCTCAATTATCTGATATCAAGAGGGATCCTCTTTATATATTCCCTATTTGAGTGGCATTACCAATTATTCTTGTTAATCCCAATGCACAAGTTCCATCAGGCTGCTCACTGGTGGAAATCAATCGATCGAGATTGAAAAGTCGATTGATCGATCTAAGAACTTAATTTTGGGTTACTCATGGACTGAACTCGATCGATCAAGATCGGGGAGTCGATCGATCGATTCTGGGCGGATTCAGTTCTACTGTTTTGAATACTTGGTAATTTTAGAAGATTTTCTGGGTCAAGTTTCCTAATGCGCTTTGGAGCCTATTAGCAAAAGGTTTTCTCTAGGGGTTTTAAGCAGATTGAGAGAGTTTTCAATAGAGAAAACTTTGGTGAATACTTTGAGAGGCAAGGTATTGAAGAATTGCTTGGGGGTTGAAGATCCGATTAAAATCGTTCTTATGTCAGAATTGTTACTATATTCCGACGATCTCTTCTCTGTTCTTTGAAGGACTGCGCCCTTGTTTTTTACAGCGTGCTAGCTATGAAAGATCATGTTTGATCTTGATTGAATTTGTACTAGATAGAAGAGAGTGTGTGCATTGTAAATGTTCATAAGTAGTGCATATACTCCTATGAACATAGCCCTTGAATAGGTAAATCACTTAAATCTTTATGTTGTGTGTGATTGTTCTTTTGCATCTTCTTATTTTTTCTGTATTCATTGCAATCGAGAGTTTGGTAGAGTGGGTAGAATTTCTAACAATTCTATATGAATTTGGGATCTTGGCAGCTACTGCTAGGAAGAAAACATGCTACGAAGGCACACGCATTGAATGTTTCGAAGGCAAAAAAGATCAGGATATCGGTCACATTCAATCGACCAAAGACATTGAAAAAAGAAAGGAATCAAAGTATGATGTCCAGACAAGAAGAAGATCAAAGGGAGTGTTGAAGATGTACTTAGGTGCTAAGCCGGTACACCGTGGATCGGTGCATAGGCTCTCTATCTAAGGCCAAAGATATGATTTATCTTCGCTTATAAACTAAATCGTTCGCTGTCGATGCTCATACGGAGCTCATATAACTAATTACCCAATTAAATATATAATTCCATAGCACCAATTGTACACTTATAAAATAAAATAAAATATTCTAAAAGTTCAGTGTATATTATATGCCTTGCCAAATACGTATATTTAGTCGTGTATTAGTGTTTGAAAAATTCTGATTTTTACACCTATTAATGTGAAATACTCACGAAAAAATTTTAGCTATCAAGAGGACATTGTAGCATTTATCATGAACTAAGGTATTAGTGGATCTTCATTCTTTTATTAATTCCACTTCACTTTAACATACATATTCTAAGAAAAAACTACATACTATACATTCTATGTTTTTTGTTTTACTGGTTTAGCCTTATTACCTTTTTTTAACAAACCTACTAAATCACACCATGAACTCATTCTCAACATCAGTAAACTATTAGATACCCAACAACAATATTAATCACAGCTATCTTCTATCAATATTCCATGGCGCAAGTCATAGGAAGATCAACTTTTATGATCATGTCAAAATTAACAATAGAATAATTTTTATTTATCACAGAGGTCACAAAAATATAAGGGAAATTAATAAAAACTTACCGATGGTGGGAATTGTTGTGACAATCTCTCCTAACAACATGGTAGTCTTACCAGCCACATCAGGTAATTTCTATACAAATTAAATAGAAATTGTCGGGCAGCCCGGCCTGACTTGGGCCTGAAATGGGCCGAGTATAGGCTGAGCTAGGTCATAGGTAGGCCAAATTAAAATTTAGGCTCGGCACAATCCGATTAGTGAGCGGGCGATTAGTGAGCAGGCCAGGTATGAGCTAGTTCTAAGAGGCCCAATTAAAAGCAGCTTGCTTAAGGCTATCCCAGACCATTAGGAGCCCTATTTATAGTAGGGTTTTCTGTCATGTCCAACCGGTTGAACTCTTAAGAGTTCAACTGATTTTAAAGCCATTGGATGCAAGGGTGGATGTCCACTTATGAAAGTTAAAGTCAAGATTCCCTTGCGGCCAATGATTTTAAAATTAGTCAATTCTCATTTAGAATTCAACCAGTTGGGCATGACAAAACTCTATTATAGTATGAACTTAGATTGTTATAACGGACCAGTTTGGACCAGACTTTCAATAGGCTTGATTATTTTTTACTCTAGGCTTAAATCCGGCCTAGATACGAATCAGGCCCGGGCTCGGACCAAGTCTTTTTGGCCTCAAGCTTTCTATTTAAGGGCAAATCCGATCTAAATAGGGTTGGGGTTGGGCCGGATTCTTGTCTACCCAACCTTTTCGCTTATAATAATCGGGTTAGCTCGGGTTGAGTTCAGATTGAGCTTTGACACTACGAAAAATACAACTATTAGCGACAGTTTTTTGGAGCAAAAAATTGCTGCTATTAATAAAAATACTATTAAAACTATTAGTCATAGTTTTTTATTAATAGTTTTTTTTATTAAAACTATTAATGATTTCTTCTTTTTTTTTCAGTCTGAGCAGCCCTATTAATTTTTACCTAAAAAATGAGGTCCCAACTTGGCCCGAATATAGACTCTGCCCAGGCACAGGCGGGTGAATTTGGGATCAGTTCTGTTAGTTAAGACCAAATCCAACCTGAGCTGTGCCCGGCTCGGGCTTAACTAAGAAAGTTTTTCGATCGAACCCGGCCGGTGAGGTGCTCAACCATGACCCTGTAATAATAATATTTATGTTGATTTCACGTGTTACCGATACCAAAAAAATGGCACATCACGCTCAAACATGTTTTGAGGGCCATTGCACGTTTTGGGAGTTTGGGACACATCAAAATGAAGTTTTTCACAAGGCAGCTCCTTGTTCGGTTGGCACGCTGTCTTATCAAATGACGATCTCCTTGTACGGTCGGCCGGCTCAGGTTCGTTGCTGTCTTATCATATGATGCCTGTCGTGTTGACAAGCATGAGATACTAGCTTCATGTACTACCTAAGAATAATTCTACTTCTCAACCCGATTTCATATGCTAAGATCATTGATATTTTTCTTTCTGATCTATCATAGAATAGATCTTGACATTATACGGTCAGATTTTGATTCCATGTC
Source organism: Chloranthus sessilifolius (assembly GCA_021018995.1). Taxonomy (NCBI): domain Eukaryota; kingdom Viridiplantae; phylum Streptophyta; class Magnoliopsida; order Chloranthales; family Chloranthaceae; genus Chloranthus; species Chloranthus sessilifolius. The sequence continues at coordinate 97,818,211 of CM037592.1, forward strand.
ACACATATCTTGAAAAGTAATCTTAGAAGCACTTTTGATATATGCCCATAATCGTGGTCAATTTTTGAGATGTGTGTCACATGTAATCAACATCTAACCATCTAATCGAAGGCCCATAATCTCAAAATTTATTTCTAATTTAAAGCATAGTGATAAGTCCGGGTTAGAGAAGAAATTGGAGTGGAAAAAATTTTGAAAATCTATAAAAAGGAGGTCAAAATTAAGACAAATGAAAAGAAAATTATTAAAATAAATAAATATTGAAAGAATAAAATAATTTATTCAAAATTTTCGGAAATTTTAAGAAATTCGCAAATAATTCATAAAATTCTCGAATAATTCTTAAAAGTTGTAATTCTCTTAGAAAGATCTGAATAATTATAAAATTATTTGTTTTTTCAAAAAATCAAAGATTGGTCACACTACAAAAAACAAGACTCACTAAAAAAATAAGGTCTTTCAGCGGCACTTGCTGTTAAAGCAATTTTTGGTAGCGCCAAGACTAATAGCGGCAGTTTTTTTGTAGCGACAGGACTAGTAGCGGCAGTTTTTTATTAAAAAAACTGTCGCGAATAGTCTTATTTTTTGTAGTGACTATTACCAACAGCAAAAAATTGTCACTATTAATAAAAAACTGCCGCTAATAGTCTTTAATAATTTTTTATTAATAGTGATAACTTTTTACTCCAAAAAACTGCCGCTAATAATCTATTTTTTTATAGTGTCACTATAATTTAAAGCATTTAATGGTTTTAGCATGTAAAACCAAAGTTGGGAAGAAAGAAACTTAGCTTGTAAATGGAGGTTCCTTTACTAAATAAAACGCATGGGGCATGTTTGAATTTTTTTTTTTTGATAGGTAAGCTTGAGGTTGTAGTGTCCTCACCCATTTTATTAACCGAGAAGTAACATGTTACAAAGAATTACAAGCACATCAACCCTTAAAGATCGCTAGGAGCTTTGGCATCGCCATCACCCCTATTAATCCCCAAAGTTACCTTAATGTACCATCCATGTCGCCCTAATATAGTTGTCTTCATCAGGAAGCTTTAGAGAATCCACCCGAAATGAGACTTCTCTAATAATATTATGAAGAATAGTCTTCTTTGGAGTAACAACATCATTAAAGATACGGTCGTTTCTCTCTCTCCAAATAAAAGAAATGGCCGTGCAAAAAGCTTAGTGGCATCTTCGGGACAAAGCCTTCTCTTAAAAGGAATGGCAGGAACGGGGCCAGTGCTGGAAGGGGTATAAATCATTTTATAGTGTTGGACAAGATAGTCCCCAATCTGATCCGGCTCGACAACTTTGTTCCCATCATCATCGACCATCTCATAAAGATTATTCACAACCCTTATAGTATTGAAAATAGCATGATAATATTTAGTGTTTCGATCTCCATCATTGATGCATTGGTGTTGAGACTTTTGGAAATAGAATTTCGCTTCAGTATTTAATTCTATGTTAAGCTCAATCAACGCAGTATTCTCTTGCTTTGCAAGTTCCCCATTTAGGGGATCTCCTTGAATGGATTTCTGAACGGTTGTGACTAAAGATCTGGCAACACGAACTCTAGACTGAATAGACTCAAAGTCCGTTCTATTCTATTCCTTAATGGCTTCTTTGACGGCTTTAAGTTTCTGTTGGAGAACAAACATATCCGTACCTTCAATCGATCGTCCCCACGCCTTACAAATGACATCTTGGAGTCCAGATTGCGAAGCCCAGGCCGTAAAGAATTTGAAAGGTTTCGGTCCCGATGAAACAGAAACGTGAAATCTAGTGATCAGAACAGAGTGATCAGAGATTCCAGCAGGCAGGTACTCGACCATAACGTTTGGCCATAAAGTTTTCCAATGCACATTAGCCAACACCCTATCCAGCCGACAAAGGATCCGCCTATTTCCAAGAGATCTATTGGTCCAAGAAAGCGAGTTACCAATAGCCCGAAGATCTCCTAGTTGACAAGCATCAAGGCAATTGTTAAATTCATTCATAATATGAATTGGGACTGCCCGTCTCCCAATCTTTTCTTCAGGAAACCTGATACAATTAAAGTCACCATTCAGAAGCCAAGGTCCAGTGACGTTAGCAGTAATGGTTATAAGGGAGCTCCATAGCAGTCGTCTATCAGAGGCAAGGTTCAAAGCATATATGGCTGATAGAAAAAATTGCAGGCAATCATTCCTTGTAACATTAACATGAATCAATTGATCAGTTTCAACTAGTTTATCAATCGAAAATTTATCAGGATCCCACATAATCCACACACGTCCAAACGTGTGACTATTATAATTCATAATACAACTCCAATTTCTTTTTATCGAATGTATAATTCTGTTGCTTCGAGAATGTATGATTTTTGTTTCCATTAGGCAAAGACTACCAAGATTTTGGTCCCTAATTAATTTCCTCACCTCATTCTTTTTCGTCCGATTATTAAGACCCTAGACATTTCACGACCTGCAATTTATTTGAATTCTCGGCATGATAAACATATTATTTGAATTTGTGATTAACACGTCGTGCGGCTCACTTACAAGGGGTGGGGGCTACTATGCATTTTTGACTACACGTTTACAGAATGGTGACTTAACGTGGTATGCCACTTGGCATCAAACAAACTTTCCTCCGGTAAAGTTTATTTAAGGGAAAATTAGAAAAACCACCGTAAAAAAGAAACATGAAAAAATAGTATTTTACGTGAATTCAAACATGCCCATACTTTTCACGACCCAAAAAATAAGGCGACACTTGTCTAGCGCCCGTATCAATAGGGTGCTTTTAGATTACACCATCAGTTGCATCCTCCTTGAACTATAAATACCCCACCTTTCGAGCCTCCATTGCAAGTTGGTCTTCAATTAAATCAAGATTTAAGACAATTTCCTTCCATCTTGAGAATGGCTTGTCTACTCCCGCTTGTTGTCCATCCACTGGAAAATGAAAAGCCTAAGGTGGTTAGGCCAAAAGTAGATTATCACCCAACCATTTGGGGTGATCACTTTCTTTCCTATTCACACGATCAAATGGTAAGATGGAAACTTTCTAAATTTCTAATTCTAAATTTCTAATCATAGCTTAACACTATTTATCATACTCTGCTGATAGTAGAATATGTATAATGCGTATCTCTGGATCTCTCCCTTGATTGCTTGGTTGTAGAAGCTAGATGCATGGAGTAAAAGAGTTGAAGAGCTGAAGGAAGAAGTCAGTGAAAGGCTAAGGAGTGCTACTGGGCTGCTTCAAGAGTTGAATCTCATCGACACCATCCAACGGCTCGGTGTTGGGTATAAATTCGAAAAGGAGATTGAAGAATCGTTACAAAGAATTCATAATACCCCTACTAATGATATCGGCGATGATCTACATGCCGTCGCTCTTCGATTTCGACTACTAAGACAGCAAGGCTATAAAGCACCATCAGGTAATATGCCGAGTTGAATGCCAGATGACGCCCATCTATTAAAATATAGTCAATATTATATATGAGGCTTTAATTATACTTACAATCTATATATCTAAAGAAATCCTATTTGGTGAAGTAGATGCATTCGTTAAATTCAAGGACAACAAGGGAAACTTCAAGGAAAGCTTGAGCAACGATGCAAGGGGTTTGTTAAGCTTATATGAAGCCGCACACCTTAGCGTAGTTGGAGAAGACATATTGGATGAAGCTCTTACATTTGCTACCGCTCATCTTAAGCGTATCGAGAAACATTTAAGCTCTTCTCTTAAGAAACAAGTAGGCCGCGCCTTAGAGCTACCTTTGAGGAGGGCCATGTACAAGCTAGAGGCAAGGCACTACATCTCAATCTACCAAGAAGATGAGGCAAGAGATGATGTTCTATTAGAGCTTGCCAAGTTGGACTTCAATCTTTTGCAATCGCTATGCCAGACAGAATTAAAAGAGATAACAAGGTTAGTTTGATGAATCATATTAAGCTTTCCGTATTATTGGTGTGCTTTTAAACTTCCAAGGAGTTTGGCGAGCTAGCCAGGTACCCGTCTCACCGAAGTGGGAGGCCTGATTTCGAATTCTCCCTTGAGGCCACCCTAGGGATTTATATCATGTGCTGACTTGGCATTATCCCCCCTCCCCACCCCCGCCCCCAAAACAAACAGCCAAGTCATCAAGAAAAAAAAAAGAAAAAAATATTGTTTTAATTTTAACGTACAAGGAGTCGGTAAGAGAATCAAAGAGAATCAATTAATTTACTAGACGTTAAATGGGCCTACCAAATTACGCAATATATCATTTTTGAAAGAAAATTTCTCATTTATATCTTTAACGCCTATTTTCTTAAACTCTTATGATAAAGCTTGCTATTATGGTGGCCTTCACTCTCTATAAGATGATGCTATGGTGTCGTTCACTCTATAATATTTGAGATTTTTACGAAATAAAGACATGTATTTCTAACTTTTTACGGGGCGGAGCATAATGCAAAAATATTTTCAAACACCAACCTAGGTAATTTTCATTACCTATATATATGTTTTAGATGTACCTCAAAAGATTTCATTTTTAAAAATGACGGTAAATTAGGAGAGTTGAACAAGGAGCTTCACCAAAAAAACCCCCAAAATTACCCACAAAAAGATTTCAACAGTTATCAACTTAACCAATTTCAGTAGGGCCGAGAGAAGCCCCCCTTCTTTTACTGACCATTTGCCTCCGTGGGAGCAAAGGAAAAGAAAATGATACATCTTTTAGCGCCTTCAAGATCGAATCCACAATGTTGAGATCCTGTCCCATCAATGATCTTGAATATTAACAGTAAAAAATAACAACAATAGTAGATAATAGAGTTAACAGATTTGGCTGTTCACCAAATCATCACACAAATAGGTTATGGTGCCAAAAATTAGTGTTATCACTACAAAAAAAAATAAGACTATTAGCGGCAGCCACTATTAATAAAAAAAGGATTAAGATTATTAGTGGTAAGGGTATTAGTTGTAATTTTTTATTAATAGCGGCAGTTTTTAGCTGCCCCTAATAGTCTTATTTTTTGTAATGCATTGTCACGATCCGAAATTCTATCCCATCCTGAGAGTCTAAAATTCTGAGTTAAGACTCGCATGCATCCTAAATATCCTAAGCGGACATATTTATAATAAGACTTCTCGCTCTAACTTGGTTCCACAAAACCCATGAATCCCATAATAAACGATGGAATATAATGACAGTCATAAATAATGAATAAAAGTAAGAAAATTCATGAAGTATCTAATAATCAATGAGGAAATAATGATGAGACGTAAATGAAAAGTGCGAGGCTATAAATAAACAATAACTGTATGAAATAAGAGAATAAATTGTCTAAACTAAAGATTTCGATCTCAATATTGAAACTACACTATCAATAGTTGTCACTAGGGTCGAAATATATGCACTGAGGTCCTCCTGGTATCCTACAATGTCACCCTCCTAAGGCTCTTGATACTCCACGTCCATGGGATCAACAAAGTCAGCGTCGGCAGGATCAGAATAGCTAACGTCCACTTCGTCAATATAGTCACCTGAAATAATAAACGCCACGGGGGCTGAGTTGCTAAACAACGCATAACTCAGTAGATACACCATCAATTTACCCTACACTACTCAGGTGCATTGTGGGTGCATCTTGTGAGTGAGATACAAGACCAAGATTTAGACACACTCCAATCCTAACGTACTTCACTATACTTTATAAACATAACATATCTTATTACCACGACACATGCATCTGTATATCCATGGCATACATACATACTTCTATTTCTAATACGACCTGTGCGAGATTCATTGCTCGAGCCTATCATGTGAGGGTCACCATAGTAGCATACTACTATAATATACCGCCACTACAAAAAATAAGACTATTAGCGGCAATTTTTTGCAGCCAAAAAGTGCCGCTATTAACAAAAAAACTCTTAAGACTATTAGTGACAAGGGTATTAGCGGCTATTTTTTTGTTAATAGCGGCAGTTTATGGCTGCCGCTAATAGTCTTTTTTTTTAAGTGCACCCTTGTAGACACCCAATTTTCGTCCTATCATTTCAATATTCTATGAAGTTGAGCACTTTAGTTCATGATGATCCAAGCACTACAAAAAATAAGACTATTAGCAGCAGCCAAAAACTATCGCTATTAACAAAAAAACTTCTGCTAATACCCTTGTTACTAATGGTCTTAATAGTTTTTTTGTTAATAACGACAGTTTTTTACTGCAAAAAATTATCACTAATAGTCTTATTTTTTATAGTGAAGCTTTCGAAAGCATCCCCCGTACTCTTGAAACCTAGATACCCTTAGGAAGATTGGGAAAAACTTTAGAGAAAGACCCCCAATTCCCAGATGATCCCAAAGTCAGTCAAAGGAGGCTCGAGGCCCCAAAAAATTACATTTCACGGATTCATGATGTTGTGCGGCTCTCGACAACGAGCGAACTTCCGATGACGATAACTTTTGATAGAAAAGTTCGATTGATTAATATAATATATCGTTTTGGGGTAGCTCGAGATGATACATCCAATGAGAATGAGTCAATTTAATCCATGCGTGCATAATCTTCATGCCGAAGCAAATTTACACATGCGTGCATAGTATGCACGCATGACCAAAACTTTGTCACTGCAAAAAATTAGTTCCAGTGCGGGGCTTGAACTTCTCATTTAAATTTTAGGATTTACAGCATGCGTGCATAGTATGCACGCATGCCTTAAAAACTTGCACATTTGAGATTTACAAATATTTTAGTTGGGTTTTTGATTTATGAACTTTCCCGGACTTTGGGGAGAGTTTCTTTATGACCTTTATACCCACAAGCCTTTGAAACCACCCTTGTGCTATTCAAGTGGCTACCCTTTTATCCACCATTGGAATCCATTTCCACCTTCTCCAAGCCCCCGAAATTCCTGAATCCTTAGATTGTTATATTACCTAATTTTAACCCCTTATTAGTGCCATAAGAGCCCACTAACCCCCCTCACTTTAACCACTCCTAATTTTTCTAAAATAAAGCTCTAGCATTTCTCCTTCTCATTCCCCCCATCCTTTATTTTATACTTGAATTTGTGAAACCCTAGCTCATCTCTCTCATACTACCGTAACTTCCAACTCCACTACTGCCAAGCCTTAGCAAGTTAGGAGACCCTAGTTCATCTCTCATACCACCATTCTTCCAAACCTTAGCAAGTTAGGAACCTCCTTTACCTCATTGTGCTTTCGGAAGCTCACCGTAGCTAGTTCAAATGTGAAGTTCCGGCGGCGGTGCCACAAGAGCTTTGACTCTCCTCTCCCCGTATATTCTCTCTATTTTTTCCTTGTATTTTTCTCTTATCCAAAGATTTAAGCCATTATGCCGCCGAAATTTCAGTTAGTGTGGAGAGCTTAATAGGATTCGAGTGCCTTCGGGCAAGGGGAAGTGTCGTTCACGTCTTCTCTTTATTTTCATATTTGGACATAGTAGAGACAGCTTACGAGCGGGCTAATTAGGTGTCTAACACCTTCCTAATCGGTAACCGAAGTCCAAGCCTTGAAGCTTTAGTGTAGACCGGATCGGAGTCAAATCTAGCACTTCAGTGCATATGATGTTGATTTAAATATCCCGGGACACCAAAAGCTCTCGGTGGCGATTCCTTATTTTATCCCATTGTCATGACGGATTTGCAAGATCCATGGTTGCACAAATTATGACTCCACTGGGGAAAGTTGTTAAAGCTTCCACTTGAAGTTTGGCTCCTTTGCAAGTCCTTCAATTTTGGTTGCTATATCTCTTTTTGCCTAGTCATTTGACTGACGCTATATCTTCTTGCTTGCTACTTGCCCCTATGATTCCGCATTTTTGCCTAGTCACTTGACTGACACGTTTCTACTTTCTGCATTTTAATTCTCATACTTTCTTTTTGTCTATTCGCTCGATTGACAATTTCATTTGGATACTTATCCCTACGATTCCGCACTTTTTATTTTAGTTTAGTCGCTTGACTGGCATTGTCATTTATTTTTGTTCTCTTTTGACATATTTCACCATTGGACGCCGGCCCTTGGTAGTAGCAGGGGACCCTAATAGCCCAGATTGTGGATAGTGGCAAAGCCCCAATATCGGACTTAATCAAACCTCCCTAAAATGAACGGTAAAATATGTTAAAAAGGGACATAACAATTTGGTTTTCTCGAGGGTATCTTTTGTTTCAAAGGGGTGGGGGGGGGGGGGGGGGGTTGGGAATTAGGCATCTAAACAACCCAACCTCGGTCCCAAGTAAAGCGGCAACCTTAGTAGTGATGATCTCGAAAAGGACCACCCCATCTAGTACCTTAGAAGGTGTTTACACTAGAGGTATATCGGTTGGGTTACCAAACTTACTATGGAACCTAAAACTCGGGGAGAGCGATAGAAAAATCGAAACGACCTTCTATCCCTAGGCGCAGTAAGGAGGGACCCGATAAACTAAGGGAAAAGTCCTCGGGAGGTATTGCCCTAAAAGCCAGGCTTAAGACCCAACTCGGATAACAGCCTGTAAAATATATATACAACAGGCCTTGCGTGCATAGTATGCATGTACAGAAAAAAAAGCAACCCAGAAGCCTTGTGTGCATAGGATGTACGCATAGCTAAAAAATTCATTTTTTGCCTTACGTGCATAGTATGCACACATAGCCTGGCTGCGTACTTAAATTTTGCCTTAAGAGACATCTCCGATCTCTTTGAAAATATCAAAGTTTGACTTTATAGATGACATTGAAATCTTAAAGTATCCATGCCATCACGAAGATGTTGAAGAGATAAATTTTGACTACTCATATCCTACGTTTGGATAATAAACGAGTTCAGTGTGAGCAGTCAAAGATTCCTCCTTAATTGTGTGAATGCACACACTTTGACGATGCAGGAACAGCGAACCCCGGCTTTGCACCCACGGATGCCCGTCTTGGCAAAACAGTGTCCGTCCTGCACAGAACAATGGGGTGTTCAAAATGCTGACGTCTGTCTTGTAACCATGGGCATCCGTCCTATATTGATCCTCTACAGAAGTTGGAGCTTGGGTCGGTTCAGACCTCCTTGCCAATTTCCAGTCGATGGTTCACCGACGGCAGCAAAACAAAGGGACATATTTAAACATAAAATATAAGAATATATATATATATATATATATATATATATATATATATATATATATATATATATATATATATATATAGAATGTCAGATTTACAACGTATGTAGATTTAAAAGAAAAATAATATTTTAAAATATGCAAATCTATAAATTACCCACATTTAGAAGAAAATGAAATATTAAAATAGGCAGATTTGGGAAATTGAATTAAAATAGAAACACCTAAATATAAATCTACAAATTCAAAAGATATTTTATGTTTACTAATTTTAAACCTGTCGATGAGTGATCGAACGCACCCTATGCGACGAGATCTGAGAAGAACTGAGGGGATTGATGGGTACTCACCTGTTGAAGCATGAACGTTAGATTTACAATGGTTAGGGTTGAAGAGATTGATGCCCAAAGCGTCGGTTCGTCCAAACTTTCTTATTCTTCTTCCTTTGATTTAGTCGTTTGAAAGAGGTCGTAGTGGTTAAGCAGGAAGAGGCTAGAGATTAGAGAGAGAGAGATAGGCTGGGACGATTAGAGTTTCTTAAAAGAAAAGAGTAAGAGTTAGGGTTCTTACTTCTTAAAAGAAGAAGGTTGAGAGAGATGGCTAAGGTTTCTTAAAAGAAGAAAATGTGAAAAGAGAGTTATATAAATTAAATTGAGTTATCTAAGAATAAGGTGGTTTTCGATGTGGAGTGCTAACATCGTGCATTGTGCAAAACATCATCTAACACCATTATAAAAAACAGGGTCAGGTCGTTACACATATGTATAATTCTCCACTGGGTGTTTTTCGCCACCCCAATACCCCTCACCATTTTTCTAGCAGTGCCTCATTAAAAAGTTTTCGGTCTCATTTTTCTGTAGGAACATCTCGTTAAACGCTTTGAGGTCAATGACATCAACTCCACCAATATCCTTCAGTCTTGCCTCCCGATTCCATTGCACTAAGGTTGTGTTTGGGAACGTAGATTTGGGGATTTCAAATTCAAGTATTTCAAATTTAGGCATTTCAAATTCAGAATTTGAAATATTTGGATTTGCAAGTCTCTTGTTTGGATGTTTAAGCATTGTCTTGAGATTTGGCCCAAGGATTTATAGATACTTCATTTAGCTATTGTTTTTATAAAAAGAATTTATATTTCATTGGTTTCCTTCATTTTATGTAGGTAGGGATGCAAGTTCAGCATACCGAACATAATGATTTTTTCGGTTTTCGGATTGGTACACCACAAATCGAAAACGAACCGAAATATATCAGTATTGATACACCGAATTCCTCCAACACATAAACTGTTTCAGAACTGTAACCGAATTTTTTGGTGTTCGGTTCGGTTTGCTTCGATTTGAGTTTAGAGGGGGGAAATGAAATGGGTGCAACCAGCAATTTTCCTGATTGCACACAAGGCACATTGTATAGAGGTGGGTGACAAAAAAAATGAAAATGGATGCAACCAGCAATTTCTTGGTTGCACCCAAAACGTACAGTACAAAGGTACCCACAAAAAAAATCAAAATGGGTGCAACTATAAATTTCTTGGTTCTGCCAAGGCACACTATACAAAGGTGGGCTGCAAAAATTGAAAAAAAAATCTAAATGGGTGCAACCAGCAATTTCCTAGTTGCGCCCAAGGTGCATTATACCGATACGTATCGTCTGATACGTATCGATTTTGGACTCGAACGATACGTAGCGATTTTCCGGCATTTTGATCCATGCTCAAGACACTGAGTGAGTAATTTTCATTACCTACGATTGGTAGCTAAAATTGTTTTGTCATCGAAGTTGGTATCTAATATGGAAATGGAAAATACCTAGGTTGGTATGTTGAAAATTTCCAATTTCATAAATACTTTAAAAAGATTTTGCAAAATAGGACATGAAGTTGCAACTATTCGCAACCTAGTACATGATAGAAAGTATTTACAAAATGGATCATGCATTATCTTATAAACGCTTAACGAGGTAGTTTTACTTAGGTTTTACATTGTAATTAGGTACTTAGCTTGGCAGAGATACCAGGTTGGCTACCAACCATGATAATGAAAATACTGAAGAACAAAATATGGATGGTTGGTTTTGTAAGTACTTTTTTACCATGTACCTTCCTGTGAATATATAGCTACAACTTCATGCCCTGTTTCACAAAAATATCTATATTAAAATTATGTACCACCCTAAAAATAGTTGAAACTAAGTGCCCTGTTATTCAAAAATCTCTTCACATTTACATTCTCAGATATTGATGATTGGTCCAATCTTCCTCACTTATTGATGATTGGTCCCATATATGCTCGCAGGCTGCCATTACCAGATGATCGAGTGTCATATGAATAAGCAGCTCGATCATCCATGACAATTGAAAACAAAGAAAAATTATATGGTCAACTGTATCCATTGCTCGAAAATTGAACAGTTTTCATCACTAATTTTCTGTACGATCGATTGCATGGTTTTATTAGTTTTTATTAAAAAAAAAATATATATTTTTTCCAATGATCACTTGCTGCTCATTCATTTGGCATCCACATCCCATGTTCCATCCCTATCTTCCATTAAACTTGTTGTTGATGGATTTAACCTTCTTTGATCAGGTGGTGGAATGAAATGGAGGTTACAACGAAGATGCCCTATGTTAGAGATCGAGTGGTTGAGTGCTACTTTTGGATATTTGGAATACATCATGAGCCACACAATGCACGAGGTCGAATGATGCTGCTGAAATTGATATCCGTCATGACAATGTTGGATGACACGTATGATGCTTATGGTACATATGATGAACTCGAGCTACTTACAGATGCAATCCTAAGGTTTGTGACAACTACTTATTATGTCTAGGGACTAGGGGGCATATTCCAATGGCAGCAGAAAAGGGTATCAGTATTTGTAACCGAATATTCTAAAAGTGCAACATGGGGTTTCCACACTGACAGTCTTAAATTAAACGAACGAGATCATTTTTCGTTCCAATCTACCACAAAATAGATCTTACATACGATTGTGGCCCACCTAAATGGTCAGATGTGGATTCCACGTAACAGACATCTCCAAAAGTGACATTGATTATGGGTGTACTATGAGAAGTGGTTCTCAGGTCACTTTTGGGATGTGCGTCACGTGGAATTCATATATGACTATTTAATATATTGCCCATGATTTTAATATCTATTGTGTGAAATATTGGGACAAAAAATAATTTATATCATCAGATTAAAAGTAATCATTAGCTCTCACCATGGAAAACCCTAGTTGCCTTTATCAAGAATCCAGTTGCAAATATTGGTATGTCCGAAAAAATGTTTTTACGCTCTAAAGAAAGATCTAGATGAATTTCCTGTACCTGTTTTACGGTAATTGACTCACATTTCCCAATGTAGATTGTGAACAGGTCACTTTATTGGACTTGTGGCATTATATTTTAGTGAGTGTGCCATCGAGACGATAATGGCGATTTATGCACTCTAATATGGACAATGATATGTGCATTTTTTTTTAATGATCAATATTAAAGTGTATCAATCTAATGCTTCCATTGTTCTCATAAATTTGAATTTTTAATTAAGACATGTATAAATGATAGGCTGCTAGTTAGATTCATCAAAGACGTGCCATGTGGGAAAAAATAGGTGTTATCATCCTATTTTTGTACTAGTGGCCAAGTAAGGTAATTTACAATATAAATCATATTGAAAAGAAATTTATTAATGACTAAATCTATACTTTTTTTATTTTTTTCAACTTAAAATGGATGATTAAAATAGGTTTATTGTCATTAAACCATATTTTTGGTGACACTTTGAGTGCCACATCTTAAAATGGAGGCTCGAAATACGTATATGCCTATATATTACCCTCTCTCTCTATATATATATATATATATGTATATATATATATATATAGAGAGAGAGAGAGAGAGAGAGAGAGAGAGAGAAGGAGAACCCGTGATTCTACCCTTGAGTATATCATTTTCACATTACCTTCAAGGCTAATTGGGTGACACATGACACCTATCTGGAGGATCCAATTTATGGACAACTTGGTCAAGGTGATCAATGCTCATCTAAAAAATATTAAAAAGGAATAATTTTTTATCATTGAATTTTGGATCAAATGTTGAAAAATCTCAATACATGACAGTGATGACCCAGACTCACATGCCACGTTATTGTTCGGTTATGGGCTAAGGTCTCATCCCCAGTTTTGTTTCTAGCATGGGCTTAAGTCCTCACCTAAAACTCGTCATGATATGTAGCGGCCGCAATCACATATAGCCCAACGTCAGGGCTTTCCCTATCCAATGTGGGACTATTATAGTCTCCCACCTTACAGAAGAGCCGTTCTCGGCTCTGATACCATTCTGTGATGACCTAGACCCACATGCCATGATATTGTCTGGTTCTGGGCTTAGGTCTTTGCCCCGATTTTTTTTTCTGGCATGGGCTTAAGTCCCCACCCAAAACGCATCATGACATATTGCGTCTGCAATCACATAGAGCCCAGGGTCAAGACTTTTCCTTATCCAACGTGGGACTATTACAATGATGAACCAAGACATTTGTCCTGTGATTTGAAGGGTAAAAAAGTCCAAACCTAAATTTAAAAAACCTAAGTGATTGGCTAAAACCTTAGAGGATATGGTGTAACTCGTGATCACGTGTTACATGGTCTAGCACTTGAATTTAGCGTGAAAATACGACCTTCAAGGGTACTGTCTCTTCATCCACACACAAACACAAAAAATTAGGTACCCACACTAAAAAAAAAGACCCTACGTTGATGGCTGGTAGCCGTCGGGGTAGGGTACATTGGTCGTTGGTAAAATGCATCGTCAGCAGTGGGAAACTTGTCGTTGACGACTTTCAATCATCGGTGATAAGCTCGTCGGCGAATACCTACGCCGACGGCTGGAGCTGTCAACTTACGTCAAGATCCTATGCCGACGGCTCCAGCCATCGACATAGGCTATTTTTCTTTTAATAAATGATCCTGCATGACCTAGGTGCCTACATATAGGGTTGTCAACAGGACGGGTTTCAGCCAGGGCCAAGTCTGGCCCGGAATGGTCGAGTTCGGGCCGGAGCTTCTAAGTATTTTCGTAAACGGGTCGGTCCTGCCTAAGCCCGAATATAAACTGGTTTGAGCTTTGATGTGTAACTTAAACGGGTTGTTATATTTGTTAAACTTAGCAGGCCAGTAAACCCGGCTTGAACCCGACCTGCAACCATTTTAGTCCCCTTATTACCGTTCAACAGATTAATAAGGGGATAGAAGTGTAAATTCTCTTCTCTTTACTAATACATAATCTAGGTTCTAGGGTTTCTCCATTTCATATTTTAATCGATCCCAAGCTCCATCGTCTTCTCCAGAATCGCTGGCGTCGGGTGCTAGGGTTAAGTTCGGTTTCTGTGCTTTCGGTCCCACACAAAGCAGTAGTAGCCCTCTCTCTCTCTCTCCCAGCTTTTCTCTCTCTCCCCCTGTCTCCTAGCCTCTCTCTCTCTCTCCTAAGCTCCCAATCCGACAATCCCATTCCCAGCCCAGCCCTCTCACTTGCCTTCTTTTCTCTTTAGCGCAACCCTCTCTCTCTCTCTTTGTGTGTCTCCCAGCTTCTCTCTCTATCTCAAGCTCCCAAATCCCAATCCTGAATGCAAAAATTGGTGCGCAAAACTCATAAAATGGCCGCCTAGCCCGAGTTCTGGCCCAATTAGTACTGGGCCGGGTTTGTCACTGGCCCGAACGGGCAAAATGTAAGGCAAAAATCACAAAAAGCCCACCCGACCCGAATTCTTGCCCAATTAGTAACGGGTCGGGTTTATTCAGATCGGGCTTGGGCTCAAACATTCCACAATCAGTTAAGTCGGGCCTGGATAGGATATCGGGTTGTGGTTGAGCCTCACTGTTATTCTAAAAAATATTTCGGCCCCAGCCCGAACCCGACCCGTTGACAGCGGTACCTAGATAGGAAGATTTGAACCCATTCTTGACCCAACCTAGACCAATTATTAGTGGGTCAAATCTGGATCCATCATAACATGGATATGGACTTGAAAAGGGCTCACAAATTTTCTCTCAGATCATGTCCATTTCCAAAAATGGTTGGATTTGGGTATGAAATTTATGTCAAATCCTATGGGTCTACTCTATATTACCTCCGATTGTCAATGGGTCGGGTCGACCGGATACCTGAACCAACAATACCCAATATTTTATCGGGTCGAGAACATAAACTTAACCCATTAGGTCAGGTCGGGCATTAGATATCCAACCCGACTTTCGGATTAGGTAGGGTCAACGAAGTGGTTGGGTTGGGTCGATCGATATGACCCGACCCAATACTTAACATATAACAAAACATAGAGAATAGGGGATTTCCCGACTTAGATCAGTTTTCTGGTCGGGCATATGCTATATTCCCATTAGCAGCCAATATTTGGCCCTAACCGGTCCGCTCGTCCCATGCCCTAGTATTACTCCTAACCTTGATCCAAGTTCATGGATGATATTTCATTTTTGGTTTGCTAAAAACATGTGAATGGATACCTGATAATGTAGGTGGGATTATGGGGCAATGGACCAAGTCCCGGAGGATTTGCGAGCATTATTTCAAGCATTATTTGATGCTGTTATTGGATATGAGGAGCATATGACTCCCGAAGAAAAGTCGGACCGTATATACTACGCAAAAGAATCAGTATGATGCACTTTTATCTCTCTCTCTTGCACTTTCATCTCTCTCTCTGAATTAAGTTATTAAATGGGTTGTCGGAGGTTATATGGGGTTATAAGGTAAACAGAAGGTGCACGCAACTTGATACTCAGGTCAGTGTATCATTTAATAAGTGCACCATAATATGGTTGGTGTAAAAGATTAGAATAAAAACAATTTTCATCATTTAATTCAAGCGGTCAAACATCATTTAAAATTAATCGCGGCTATATAAATCTAATCTACTGTTAATTTTCGATGATGTTCAATCGCATTGAATTAGGCGATGAAATATTGCTTTTATTCCAATCGCTGCTATGTAAATATAATCTACTGACAATTTCTTTTGGCTTGTAGCTTGTACTTTAGCTTAATCAGGCCAAATCCTTGTAGTTAATTACGAATTAATTACCTTTTGTGTTGTAATAGATTAAAGTATATGTCAACGCATACTTTACGGAAGCCACATGGCTTCATGAAAAGCAGATGCCGAAATTGGAGGAGTACTTGAGAGTGTCGGTAAGAAGCAGTGGGTATCCCTTGCTTAGCACACTTTCTTTCGTTGGAATGGGAAAAGAGGCAACCAAGGAGGCCTTTGATTGGGTGATTACTATTCCAAAACTTATTTGGGATCTAGCTTTGATGTCTCGACTCAAAGACGACATCCAATCACAAGAGGTATGAGTACCTTTATTTACAATCATAGATTATTTCATCACAACCAAGTCTTGTATGGGAAAACTATTGACTGCTTTAAATAAGAAGATAAGATTGTTTTAGGGATTATGGCACTACTAAAAATAAGACTCTTAGTTGCAGTAAAAAAACTGCCGCTATTAATAAAAAACTGCCACTACTAGTCCTGTCGCTACCAAAAAATGACTCGAGAATTACACTTGGTCGTAAGCCCATGACCACATTCACTTTTAGGGATGTGTGCCATATAGCATCAAAATCAGACCTTTTGATGGTAGCCATGATCTCAAAGACGACATCCAATCACAAGAGGTATCATCAATCAATCTCGTTAATTGTCATTATTAGTAGTTGGTATGAGTACCTTTATTTACAATCAAAGATTATTTCATCACAATCAAGTTTGTATGGAAAAATTATTAACTGCTTTAAATAAGAAGATGAGATTGTTTTAGAGAATATGGCACTACCAAAAATAAGACTCTTAGCCGCAGCCAAAAAACTGTCGCTATTAACAAAAAGCTGCCACTATTAGTCCTGTCGCTACCAAAAAATGACTCGAGAATAACACTTGGTCGTAAGCCCATGATCACATTCACTTTTAGGGATGTGTGCCACATAGCATCAAAATCGGACTTTTAATGGTAGCCATGATCTCAAGACCTTCGGATAGTACTATATTAATATTATTATTATTATTAGCTTGAATGATTTGCACCAGGTGCTACAGCCTGAGTATTTTTGTACCCATTGAGGAAAATGGTAGTGCATAAGTGTATGTTAGATTAGGGTTGCCTGATTCATCAGATTGCCACCCTAGCCACGAACTAGTACGAAGCAAACTGGTTTGGTCTGGCCGACAAATCGCTTAATATAGACAGGTTCAGGTATAATGTATTAAAAATTAAAAAATCTCATTTGCTGTTAGCATGATTTAAAAGCTGGCTACCAACTTTTTAAGGAAAGGTTTAGAATGAAAACATTAATAGTTTCTTGTTTGATTTAAATAGAATAATACTTTAAATATTTAATATTTTTATGTAAAACTCATTTTGCTACTGGCGAATCGGGTTCGCTCAACTGTGGTGAATATGAGCGTAAATAGGCACTGACATGCGTAACTGTTATAAAACTCAATTGTTTTCATGTTAGTAACCATTGTAAGTTGTTAACTTATCTCCTAATCTTTCATGATATATATATATATATATATATATATATATATATATATATATATATATATATATATATAGGGAGCTGGTTAGGTCCTTCAATGAAGGACGGTGACCGTCCTTCAAGATTCACGTGGAGTTCTACGTGGCACCCAAAATATCTTTTGGGTGTCACGTGGAGCACAGGTGGACAGTTTAGATTAATATTAAAAATAAATTGAATTTTTTTTAAAACCCACAAGTCAAAGTTTGACAATATTTATTGCTCCACATTTCACGGTTCAAAAAATACGTAGTGGAGATGAATTTTTAATTATTTTTTTTTTCAAAGCAATGCATCCAAGATCCATGTGACATCGGTCAAATATTTTGAATGCCACGTGAAACTCCACGTAAAAGGTTGGAGGACGGTGATCGTCCTCCGTTGGAGGACGAATCCCTTTTCCATATATATATATATTCCATGCGTGCAATGCATATAATCACAGTCCTAGTCGATCCATTATTAAACATTTCTTTTTTAGCTCTTCCCCTGCAAATTTTAGACATTGCTAAGACCTTAGGCATGGCTTGGATAATAGCACAACCATATTAATTATCACGACATTTAAGTACTTTAGTAATTCATCTTTTGTCTTACCAAGTGGATATCATATATATAATTAATTTCTAACCTTTTTTACATATGATATTCAAAGTTTGAGCAACAAAGAGAGCACATACCTTCCTGTCTCCAAGTCTACATGAATGAACATGGTGCATCACCCCAAGAAGCACAACAAAAGTTTCAAGAAATGATTTCGGATGCATGGAAAGGCATCAACGAAGCTTGCTTAAAGCCAACAGTGGTGCCAATGTCTCTCCTCACTCGACTTCTTAATCTCGCAGCTATGGCCGAAGTCATTTACCAGTACGGAGATGGATTCAGTGATTCTAGACATGGGACCAAAGACAACATCACCATGTTGTTCGTCAATCCGGTTCCTCTTTGAGAACCGGTTTGATTTATGAAGTTCTCTTTGGGTTTTTAAATAAGGGTATGTACTCGTAATTTATGTATTTCTAAGTGATGAAGCAAACCAAGAAGTTTTCAACGGTGAAAGATTGCTCACGGTGATCAATATGATATCGCAAATCAATAAAATTGCTCACGGTGAGCACTAATCAATAGGAGTCCACGAGAAAATCTAAGTAAAATTGTGCCAGTTGATTAGACCACTAATCATATGACAGCTTGAATTTTCGCACTCGAAAACCAGTGCCATCAGGATCATAGTCTGGATGATCCTCGGAATAAACCAAAGAGTGTCTGTTCGTCTAGCAAAAATCAGAGCAAACACCATCGGAAGTGGCAGATCGAGTCATCATATAAGACTCTAAAAAGAAATAAAGGAAACAAAATAATATATATATATATATATATATATATATATATATATATATATATATATATATATATCAAATAAAAAAGATATACATCCTTAAAAAGGAACCAAGAAGAACCACTGATGATGGACATCCATCACTCAAAACAATGGTTCCCAGTAGTGGTTCCTATAGAATGTATAAGACTGTAAATAAAATATCTATAGTAAATAATACAAAAAGCACTACAAAAAATAAGACTATTAGCGGCAGTTTTTTTTAATAAAAAACTGCCGCTATTAGTTCTGTCGCTACAAATAGCGGCAGTTTTTTGTAGTGTAGCGGCAGTTTTTTATAGCGACAGTACTAATAGCGGCAGTTTTTTATTAAAAAAAACTGCCGCTAATAGTCTCATTTTTTGTAGTGAAGGTAGCCACCAGGCACACAGATAATCCCAAAATACAGAACTAATACCCTAACTACTGATAGAACTCGTCAGCAGGTGTGACGACCCGACTTTTCCAATCCCTCAGGAATAGGAAAGGCCGGTTCGCCAACCTATCGAATAAACGATAAGCCGGACAAACAGGGTACATATCAGAGTAAAGCGCAATAAATATCCATAGCTAAAATAAATGCGGAAGCAATTAAAAGTAAAGAACCACCGATGATGGCCGACCATCATCGAAACATGGCTCATAACAGAAATCAACGTCAAGTATAAAACTATGATATCCAACTAAAATGGGCCCATAAATTCAAGTCTAACTCTCACCACAAATAAGAAAATCAGTAAGTTCTATACTGGGAAAAACTCCTCAGGAGGAACCTCAAACTCTTCCTCAGGCACGTAGTCAAGATCACCGACAATACTCGAATAGCCACGCCGCATTCAACTCCGTGACGATAGTCGGAGTGAGCTAACCAACAAAGCTCAGTAGAAGAAAGACATCTACAGCATTTTACTATAACTAACATGGTTTCAAACAAATATCGGAATATAACTTGTCAAACATATAAGCAGATAATAAACTGAATTTAGGTGCGGAAACCATATATAAGATTTATTTCTAAATGTGTGAAAACAGTTTCAAGAATAGATGCAGTGTTTCAGCGTCTTAGTTTCTCTAACTTCTATATGCAAAGTTCAGTAATTCATGACTTAATCCTCAACTTAAAATACCTCCTGAGTAAACTATATCTCGAGAGCAGGAATATAGCCGATGGGAACCCCTACCTACCATCGTCGTTCATGAACCCTTTTTCAGGATGCAACAAGCCCCTACATAATGAGGGAAACTTGTGCCAGGAAATTATTTAGGAATTTTTGAGGGGTCGTTCAGGTCAATCATAAAATAAATGCAGATACTAATATAAATCAGATGCAAGTCTCTTATAGATAGTTCAGGTTCTTGATTTCAGATTTTCAGAGCTTAGCGATTCGTGTTTGATTGAGTAGATTTAGATTTTCAGTCATTCATATCAATTTCAGTTTACAGATGTGATTTCAATGGCATATGCAAGTTTAAAGATTTTAATTCAAAATATCCATACGAATTAAAATAAAATACTGTAAAGATGAGATTCTCCTACCTAAAACTCGGAGTTATACGAAGTCAAGTAAAGTCCTATTGATGGCCTCTCGCCCTCAATCTACATCACAATATACGTTCATGCATTAAGATAAACTCTAATTACTAATAATATCGATCTATTTAAGCGTTTCCTCAAAAACAAGTCAAAACAGGCAAGTTGCGCCAATCCTAGAATTTGACGTAACATTCTCATATATTGTTGACTATCAAGACGATTGATTCATGAGTTGGTCAAAACATGAAAGTTGTAGATGGTTCTATTAGCTTTCCAACGCAAAAAGAATCGTCTTAATCAGAGTTCGGGATAAAAAGTTATAACTAAAATACTAAGGCAATACCGGAGTTCGGTGATACCTCGCTCGAGCGATGATAATAGCTCGCTCGAGCGATTTGACGTAACATTCTCATATTTTGTTGACCATCAAGACGATTGATTCATGAGTTGGTCAAAACATGAAAGTTGTATATTTTTCTATTAGCTTTCCAATGCAAAAAGAATCATCTTAATCGGAGTTCGGGATAAAATGTTATGACTAAAATACTAAGGCAATGTCGGAGTTCGGTGATACCTTGCTCGAGCGATGATAAAAACCGACGGGTTTCCTCAATGATTCGCGCCGTGATCGATCCCATGAGTTCACAGAGACAACTCCAACACGCCCCCAATGATCTCAACCTCTCCTAATAGCCAACTACGAATCCAAGGTTGATTCAAGTTCTTTCTAAGGTTTAAGTGTTTTCAACAAAGAGGTTGAAGAAGAGAGAAGAAGGAGTTTCACACGGTTGGGTAACTATCATCTCTTAACAAAACCTAGTATAATACGGGAATGCAATTCCTTCTTATAATAGGATTGCTCACAAAGTAAAACACACACACACATCTTATGTATTATACACTTCTAATTTTAAAACTCAAGTCCGGTGTTGAGCGGCTACACCGAGGTCGGTGCACAACTTTCACACGAGGGTCCAAATGGGCTCTAAATTAAAATCTGTCCGCACAATCACATCTAGATAAAAATCCAAAACAAATGGTGACGTCGGTTGCCGAGCCGAATACACACACAGGGTCAGTCTAACTCGGGTTCAAAATACGGGTCTTTACACCCCTTTAAAAGGACCTCAGGAGCACTAAACCAGCGCTCCTTATAAGCAGGAAATAAAATCTGTTGTAGGGGACCGGTGCGCTTGGACTGATGACCAAAACGGTAAGGGTGGTCTTAAACTTTTTGTCTAATATCCATATTGACTCAGGCATATGTATGGTGACAATGGATTTACCGGACCCATGACGACCTTGCGTCATTTGGGCAATCACATCCTCAAAGTGGACTGGTTTGGGAAAAGGAGGACCCAACCCCGTGGTTTGAGAGTGTTGCAAAGGGCAACGGAGTGCCACGGCCATGTCATCTAAATCAAAAGTGTAATCACGCCCATCAATTGCTGGGTAAATTTTCTTCCCGTCCTCACGGCGCATATGCTGGTAAAACAGGCGCATGAGACGGGGATAAAAGTGGTTACTAAACGAGGTGCAAAGAGAGGTCAACTGGGCTTTTTCGAGGTATTCGCCCGCCCATTGAGTGGTTGTTTGCTGATCAAACAACTCTGGGTGAAAAATATACTCAGTGGTGAAGCCCTTGATGCTCCAAAATTCATTTGGCTGCTCAGGCATGGGAGTTGTGTGCTGAGTGGGTTGTGGAACCGTTTGTGTGGGCTGTTTGGCCTGCTTAGATCGGCTAGAAGACGCAGCTTTAGAAGATGGTCTCTTAGAGGTTGGATTTCGAATGGGGGTTTGCTTCTTGGGTCCCATTCAAACAAAAATAAAAACCCTAACAGATTGCAAAAAAATAAAGCTCCACAAAAAAAAAAAAAAAAGTGAGGGTTTACCTTAAGAAAGCCCCCAAAACCGAATTCCAATGGATGAAATCCAAACCCGTTGCAATTGGCAGTTGATTTCCTCCTCTGATTTTGGCCAAAAATGATGAAGATGCCCCCAAAGCACCAAATCGCTCAAAAACCCCAGGCTCAAACCTTCAAAGATGCAAACCCGAAATGACAAAAGAAAATAAAACCCCTCACTTAAATCGAGAAAATCGATGGTCGATTTGAAAATCGATGGTCGATTTGAAAATCGACAGTCGATTTTCTCAGAAAAGTCTCAGGCCCAGTTTTTTTGGCTGAAACTGCCTGTGAATGTTTATGAAAATTCGACCATCGAAATTAATTTTCGACATTCGAATTTGAACACACCTATGATCTTCAAAATTTTCAAAATTTTTGAAATTTATAACTTGTCTTTGGGTCTAAATGGACCTTGTTGGACCCCTTTTTATCCCAATCATGAATTTAGACCATGACAACAGTTTAACGGCCAATTTCTCATGGAATTTTGAATAAAGGAGCTTACTATAGGCCCAATTTTATGTCACATGATCATTATTGATTAACACACCAGTGTTTGGTCTAAGGCCCAAATTTATCCTGATTCCCTAAAGTAAAGATGTTTAACCAAACACAATTGTAATGTATATTGGACCGCCAAATTTCTCGCCAAAATATTTATATAAAACCAGTAAACACATAAAAATTCAAGGGATCATATAGTCAACACACAATTTCTCAAAATTTAATAAAAAAGGCTCGAAAATTAGTCTCGGAGCTCAGCTTCACGCTCCCAAGTGGCTTCCTCCGGCGTATGATTCCGCCACTGCACGAGAACCAAAGGAATCCTCTTAGTGCGTAGGATCTGCTCCTTGCGATCCAAAATACGAATCGGTTCCTCGACCACCTTCAAACCATCCTGAAGCTCGATGGGTTGGTAATCAAGCACGTGAGTCGGGTCACGGATGTATCGACGCAACATCGACACATGGAAGACGTTGTGCATGCTAGATAATTGCGGCGGTAGCGCCACACGATATGCCACCTCTCCGACTCGGCCTAATATCTCAAAAGGCCCAACGTACCTAGGGCTCAATTTCCCTCGTTTCTCGAACCGCATAACGCCCTTCGTAGGCGAAACCCTAACAAAGACATTCTCGCCGACCTGAAAAATCGAGTATTAGTGCCAACTTTCACATGGAATTTATACCAAGTGAAGAAATACACATAGACATATCAAAAAGCTACCTGAAAATCCACGTGTCTCCGTTTGAGATCGGCGTAGCTCTTCTGACGACTCTGAGCTACTCGCAGTCGCTCGCGTATCAACCGAACCGTCTCGGTCATGTGCTCAACTATCTCAGGGCCAATAATGAGCTTCTCACCCACTTCTTCCCAGTTCAACGACGATCTGCACCGTCGTCCATATAAAGCAGCCATACCAATGCTAGCCTGAAAGCTATTGTTGTAGGCGAACTCGATCAGAGGCAAGTGTTGATCCCATGACCCGTGAAAATCCAACATACATGCTCTCAACATGTCCTCAATGATCTGGTTCACGCGCTCAGTCTGGCCATCCGTTTGTGGGTGAAACGCCGAACTAAAGTCAAGACGAGAACCCATTCCTTCCTGAAATCTCTACCAAAAATGTGAAGTAAACAACGGGTCTCTGTTTGACACAATACTAGCCGGTATCCCATGCAGTCTAACAATCTCCCTCATGTATAATTCTGCAAGTCTACTAGCTGTATACGTGGTATTGTATGACAAGAAATGAGCAGACTTAGTTAGCCGATCTACAATAACCCAGATGGTATTGTTCTTACTTAGTGTTTTCGGTAACCCGAGTATGAAATCTATTGAAATGGCTTCCCATTTCCACTCAGGCACAGGTAAAGGTTGCAATAGGCCTGCAGGATTCTGATGATCAACCTTAACCTATTGACAAACCAAGCACCGCGATACGTACTCAGCGACATCGCGTTTCAAACCTCGCCACCAGAAACTCTTCATCAAGTCCTGATATATCTTGGTGCTTGATGTGATATTTTAATGTAATGTTTTACTAGCAAGTGCACGAATCGGTTTGTATATAGTGGGTGCAGAGTACGAGATCATTCTCACGAGGATTATTTTTGAAATACCTAAAAGGGACAAGTAATTCTAGAAATCTATGAAGATCTAACAGTATTCTACCAGTTTTATGATTTAAGCGGTTGATGAGATGGTAATTAATGACTACAAACTAAAATTCAATTGATAATGCAAAAGTAAAAGTGAAGATGATGATAAAGATGAAGATACTAAATCCTCCCATCTTTGGTCCGTTCTTCCTATAATATAAATCTAAGGATTAACTTATGAGATATTTCATTGGTAACAAACATCTTTTATGGAAGATCAATGGTCAACACCCTAATAGGTTCCACATTGCATCCTTGCAATTAGGACTTAGATGATTTTCATATATAGATATGGGATCAAGGGCATGGCTAGGCACACATGATCTCAGGTTCAAATAAAAATCATCACCAAAGTGGGTGAAAATTCCAACAAGAATACCACTTACAAATCTGAAATCAAGGGCATGGCTCGGCACACTTTATTCAGATTAGGGATTATTTAAGATAAAATTACCATTACAGAACCAAGATCCAGGGCATGGCTCGGCACACTCGATCCCAGAACATAATCGTAATTAGATCCACACGATGAAAGCACAAAGACCATAACAATGATACGGTAAAATTACCGTCACAGATTTGAGATCCCGGGCATGGCTCGGCACACGCGATCCCAGTTAGTGGCGGGGATTTCATCCGTTTATGATAGCACAACAACCATAAAATAAAATCTCATATTTTAATCCTAAACTTATATTATTAAAAGTACATCCCTCGGATGGGAATCATTAGATCCCCATCCCTATAAATTTAGCCACACATATTGTAATTAAATGACATAAATAAATAAAGACGGGAAAATAACATTAATTAAAATTACCTCAAACTTCAAAAGAAATTACGTTGATCCACAAGTATGATGATCTTCAGAAACAAAATTAATGCAGAAATAAACTTTGAACAAAATTTAGGAATGAGTACTGAAAAATTAAAGGGAACAAAGCTCTTAAAAGAATAATAAAATTTCCCTATTTCTATGTCTAACTATGAAAAATAATGGCTAAAAACTAAGAACTCTAAAACTAAAACTCTCTCCTAAAATTAGTTCTATCTAAAAAAAATCTCTAATTCTAATCTCTTCTAATTCTTACGTTCCCTAATTCTCTTTTTCCCGAAGTGTTTGAGTCGCTTTAAATAGACCCGTCGCGCGGAAGTCTCCCAAGCCAATATTTTAGGGTCGATTAATCAACCAGGGAGGGTCGATGCATCGAGCCGCCAAAAAGTCCCAAAAATCAGGTTTACGGTGTCAGTTTCGTGTCAGACTCTGACTCTGCCTCGATTAATCGACCTATAAGGTCGATGCATCGACCCCAGAAATCCGTGAAATTCAGCACTTTCTTTTGGTTTAGACACGGCTTCGGTATTTCGGACATAACGTTTTGTCCCAAACTCGGATTGAGACGATTCTTACGCCGTTGGAAGGCGGACGAAAAGATCTACAACTTCCATGTTTTGACAATTTCGTAATGCGGCCGTCTTGAAGGTCCAAATTTAGCCGCAAGTCGCACCAAGTTCTTGATTACAAAGTTGCGTGTTTGACATTATATTCGTAATTCTTGACTGCTTTCTATACTTGGCTTGTATTTACAAACACTTCAAATCTAATCAATCTCATCGATAGCCTTCATCGGACTGACTAAATATAGGTTTTAGGGTGAAATATCATCATTTTCGACTCATCATACCCCAAACCTACACTTTGCTAGTCCTCGAGCAAAGCAAACTAAAGAAAATAAATGCCACTTTCGTAGGGAACACGATTGCACTTAGCATGTGCAACAAGCCTTTAAACCCCTAGGTGATCCTAGTGGAGGAGTTGTGTCTCCTGAGGGTTTACAGTGAAGTTACCCACAAACTTCAATATATTTTTGAAATCATCGATAAAATTGAGTTTTCAAAACATGATTTTGATAACATATATACCATTCAAAAACAAAAATCATTAATCAATTCAACATACGAATTCTCAATTTTAAATAACAATGTTATACTAATCATACTAATATCCATGCAAATTAGTCTAATGCTCAAATCGTTAGATAGCTCATCCATTCATGCCAAAACATGAAGTGTGTGTATAACAAAACCAAAATTCATTCATCTCAGAACTAGTTCAAACGGAAAATCGTTGGATCTGTTGTTTTGACTCAATCCTCACTTTAGGTATACTCTCAAAATATACAGACACCGATAATGGATAAGTTTTCGCACATATGTGAGAGGTCAATACAAAGCAAAATAAAAAGGTCTCACATGATAAATGAAACACGATGCAATCAATGAACAAAAATAAATCTCATAAGAAGATAATTGTATATCCTAAGCATGTCATATCAAGTGTCATAAGTATCACATATTTACTCTCCACAAGGCAGTTACTAATGCAAGATTAGATCATGAAGGTCTTTTTAGGGTTGTAATGGGGCTCAGGAAAGGGTAAGAAAGAATTGGAAGTTGGGATTCAAAGTTTCTGAGAAATTGGAAAAGAAACACCTTTTTGATTTTTTCTATTTCTCTTCTTTTTCTTTTCTAATCTCTCACTATTTTTCTCAATTTTTTTTCTATTTTTCTCAACTTTCTTTTTCTCTTCCTTTTTCTTGAAGCACCTCATATTTTTCATTATTTTTCACAATTTTTTTTTTTCTTTTTCTCCCCCCTTTTTTTTCTTTTTATTTTTGCCATACACTCTCAGTAAACACCACAACTCAGTATCTCTCCACTTACTCTCTTTTCGTTCACTCTCATCCCTCGTTCCTAATTTCTCATAAATAAGAAGGGTAAAGCTGAATTTTCAGAAATGGTGAAGGGTTAAAGGTTAACGTGGCTTATCAAAGAATGTATAAAGGTAAATTTTTTCAATAGGCTTAAAGGGGTACTAGAAAGATAAATTTATTTGAGGTGGGGCATTTTAAGCACAAACGAGCCAAAGATGGCCTTCAATCATATCCTTAAAAGATAGTAACTTTGCCTATTTGTCTTGAGTAGATATACAGTACATTCTAACATAATGATATGAATTTGATTTCATGCAAAGTCACAAGTCAAAATGAAGTGTATGAGATTATACAAAATAAATCGTATTCAAAGAAAACTCCGAGTTTATATATTCACTCATCAATGACGGGAAATCAGCTCTAAAGCTCACTGGGTTTAGTCTCCACTAAGAACCTAAGATTCAACATTCAAAACAGTTCATCGATTTCTAAGTCTTAGCTTGGTATCAGTGCAAAAATTCTAAGCATGAATATCAAAATTATCCACAACATATCACATTCAGCTTCATCATCTTAGATATAAGTAATCAAAATATGACACTATTATTCTCAAAATTAAATTCACATGCATCATCAACTAAAGTTTGAAAACAATCGAAAAATAATGTGCATGATGACTTCAAAATTAAAAAAAATAATTTTTTTTTTCAGATAAAACATATAAATGACGCAAAATAATTAACCATACCCCCAAACCTAAAGATGACAATGTCCGCATTGGATCGAAAAAGTAAGCACCCCAAACCTGTTTGAAAAAAATACCTCAATACAAAGATCAGGTGCAGAGAACATGTGTATCAAATTGGAACATGACAAAAAATATATTGAAGGGAATATGGTTACACTATTGAGGGAAATAAAAACAATCTAAACGAAACAAAACAAAAAGGAAAGGAGAAAAAACTAAAAAAAACTAAATCCTAAATCCTAAACTAAACATGAATCCAACTCTGTTAATCATTGGCAGGCGGACCCATCCACCTCGGATCACTTAAATTGATATTCTTAGGCACAGGGAACAATTTCTCCCAAAGATCAAGGGGAAATTGATGAGACACCGCCGATGGTATGGAGGTGGGGAGGCGAAAGTAGGAGATAAAGATGGGGGAGACGGTGATGGCATCACATCAACTATCTTGATATCAGTATTGAAGCACGGTGTAGGAGATTTGGAGCGATTTACCTTTTTTCGAGATGGTTCTCCCCAGTAAGGAATGATCATCGGATCGAGGTCGATGATTTCAACATTATTTGGCACAAAAGGGACCGTCCGATGAGAGCGGCGCTCCCGCTTTTTAGCAGTCTCTTCCATCTTTGATAATCGGGCTCTAGTGAGATATAATCGTCGGGCCATAAGAAAGATTGTGCAGAGTTAATGAAAAGTGAGCCTAAAGGTGAATATAAAGGGAAAAAATATATAGAGTTGGAGTAGGAGTGGAAAGAGGTGTCCTGCAGAAAAAAAACAATGAAAAGGGTGGCAGTACGTCTAAGGGAGTCCATGGGCGTGAGAAAAGTGGCAAATTAGAGTTCCCATAGGAGTGCCGTCGTAAAAAAAACCAAAAACGGTGGGGTCGATTAATCGAACCCTGAAGGTCGATTAATCGAACCCTGAAGGTCGATGCATCGACCCTTTGGGGGCCGATTAATCGACAGTGGGGTCGATGCATCGACACCCAAATTTTTTTTTTTTTTTTTTTGCAGCATAGGGTCGATTAATCGAACCCCAAAGGGTCGATGCATCGACCTCCTAAAAAATTTTTTTTTTTTTTTTTTTTTCTTTAAAAAAAAAAAAAAAAACAAAACAAAACACAACCAAACGGATAATACACAATTGGGTTGCCTCCCAATGAGCGCTAGTTTAAAGTCGATAGCTCGACCTTGAGAATCGCTCAGTCAGGGTGAGCCAGTGGCTCACTCAAAGAAATAGTGGCAGAGAATGCAATCGCATTCTCAAGGAACGGTTTCAATCGCTGACCGTTAACTCGAAAAACATTCCCGTGTTTCGAGTTGATAATATCTACTGCCCCATTGGGGAGTATTCGAGATATTTTGAAAGGACCACTCCAACGGGTTTTTAGTTTCCCCGGAAATAGATGAAGTCGGGAATTATAGAGTAGAACTAGTTGACCAACAACGAACGATTTCTGCATAATAGATTGATCATGAACCCGTTTCATACGGTCCTTATACGATTTAGCACAGTCATATGCATCAGCACGGATTTCCTCTAATTCATTTATTTGGAGACCCCTTTGGGTACCAGATTTCAGGAGATCGAAATTTAATGACTTAACGGCCCAAAATGCTCGATGTTCCAATTCAACCGGGAGGTGACATCCTTTACCAAAGACCAACTGATACGGCGACATACCAATCGGAGTTTTAAGTGCAGTTCTATACGCCCATAGAGCGTCATTCAACTTTAACGACCAGTCTTTACGGTTCGGATTGATTGTCTTTTCTAAAATCCGCTTAAGTTCCCGATTAGAGACTTCAACTTGGCCACTTGTCTGAGGGTGGTATGGTGTAGCAACTTTGTGTGTGACACCATATTTCTTTATTAATTGGGTGAACACTTTATTGCAAAAGTGCTTTCCACCATCACTGATTATCGCCTTTGGAATGCCAAAACGTGAAAACACTTGATCCTTGAGAAATTTGATCACTACTCTGTGATCATTAGATTTACAAGCCACGGCCTCTACCCATTTCGAAACATAGTCAACACCGACAAGAATGAACGTATTTCCAAACGAACTCAAGAAATGACCCATAAAATCGATCCCCCAAACATCAAATAATTCAACTTCTAAAATTGGATTGAGCGGCATCATATTGCGCTTTGAGATTCGGCCTAGCATTTGACAGTTGTGACAGGGTTTGCAATGTTGATGGCAATCCTTAAATATCGTCGGCCAGTAAAAACCACTTTGGAAGATCTTTGCTGCAGTCTTTTTGGAACTAAAGTGACCTCCACAAGCTAACTCATGACAGAACGAGATGATTCGTGGTTGCTCAGATTCAGGGATACATCTTCGTATGATTTGATCAGGACAATATTTGAATAAGTATGGATCTTCGAAAAAATAGTGTTTCACCCGAGCTAAGAAAATAGATTTCTCATTCTTCGACCAATGGTGAGGTAATTTCTTGGTGACTATGATATTGACAAGATTCGCATACCAAGGTGGGCAATCAATCCTGAACAACTGTTCATCCGGGAAGTGCTCCAAGATCGGAACAGGCTCGTCAGGTTTCTCAATAATTATTCGTGACAAGTGATCGGCCACCATATTTTCTGAACCTTTCTTGTCCTTGATCTCCAAATCGAACTCTTGCAACAACAAGATCCACCTAATTAAACATGCATTAGCATCTTTCTTAGCGAACAGATATCGCAGAGCAGCGTGATCTGTGAATACCACAACTTTAGATCCTAATAAATAGGATCGAAATTTATCCAATGCGAAAACTACCGCCAAAAGTTCCTTTTCAGTGGTCGAGTAGTTCAACTGGGCATCGTTGAGAGTGCGACTCGCATAGTAGATTACATGCGGTAATTTTTCTATTCGTTGCCCCAAAACAGCTCCAATTGCATAATCAGAGGCGTCGCACATAATTTCGAACGGGAAGGCCCAGTTCGGAGATTGAATTATCGGAGCTTTTATCAACTCGGTGTTAATGGTTTCAAAGGCGCGCATACATTTATCATCAAAGATGAATGGGGCATTTTTGAAAGTAAGCTGCAGAGCGGCCGTGCTATCTTACTGAAATCTTTAATAAAACGCCTGTAAAAACCGGCGTGGCCCAGAAAAGATCTGATTTCCTTCACTGTCCTCGGTGGTGGTAGGTCGGTAATTAAATCAACTTTAGCCTTATCGACCTCAATACCCTGAGACGATATGATGTGTCCCAAAACAATGCCATCTTTAACCATGAAGTGACATTTTTCCCAGTTAAGAACAAGGTTCTTCTCCTGGCATCGTGGAAGCACTAGCGACAAATGATTCAAATAGTCAGCAAAACTGTTTCCATGTATCGAGAAGTCGTCCATGAAGACTTCCAGGAATCGCTCGACCATATCCGAAAAAATACTCAGCATACATCTTTGGAATGTAGCTGGTGCATTACAAAGCCCAAACGGCATTCGTCGGTAGGAGAAAGTACCAAAAGGACATGTGAAAGTGGTCTTCTCCTGATCCTCCGGTGCAATGACTATTTGGTTATACCCGGAATAGCCATCGAGAAAGCAACAGTACTCATGTCCGGCCAATCTTTCTAACATCTGATCGATAAACGGAAGTGGAAAGTGATCTTTCCTCGTCATCAAATTTAACTTTCGATAATCAATGCACACTCTCCACCCTGTTTGAATTTTTGTAGGGACCAGTATGTTTTCTTCATTCTTAACCACTGTGATTCCCGATTTCTTAGGGACCACTTGTGTGGGGCTGACCCATTTACTGTCCGTGTGACGACCCGACTTTTCCAATCCCTCAGGTATAGGAAAGGCCGGTTCGCCAACCTATCGAATAAACGATAAGCCGGACAAACAGGGCACATATCAGAGTAAAGCGTAATAAATATCCATAGCTAAAATAAATACGGAAACAATTAAAAGTAAAGAACCACCGATGATGGCCGACCATCATCGAAACATGGCTCATAACAGAAATCAATGTCAAATATAAAACTATGATATCCAACTAAAATGGGCCCACAAATTCAAGTCTAACTCTCACCACAAATAAGAAAATCAGTAAGTTCTATACTGGGAAAAACTCCTCAGGAGGAACCT
Source organism: Chloranthus sessilifolius (assembly GCA_021018995.1). Lineage (NCBI taxonomy): Eukaryota > Viridiplantae > Streptophyta > Magnoliopsida > Chloranthales > Chloranthaceae > Chloranthus > Chloranthus sessilifolius. The sequence continues at coordinate 97,850,480 of CM037592.1, forward strand.
CAAGCTCTTCCTCAGGCACGTAGTCAGGATCGATCTCACGAATAGCCACGTCAAGCTGAACACATGACGTATAGTCGGAGTGAGCTAACTAACAAAGCTCAGTAGAAGAAAGACATCTACGGTATTTTACTTTAACTAACATGGTTTCAAAATAAATATCGGAATATAGCTTGTCAAACATATAAGCAGATAATAAACTGAATTTAGGTGCGGAAATCATATGTAAGATTTATTTCTAAATGTGTAAAAACAGTTTCAAGAACAGATGCAGTGTTTCAGTGTCTTAGTTTCTCTAACTTCTATATGCAAAGTTCAGTAATTCATGACTTAATCCTCAACTTAAAATACCTCCCGAGTAAACTATATCTCGAGAGCAGGAATATAGCCGATGGGAACCCCTACCTACCATCGTCGTTCATGAACCCTTTTTCAGGATGCAACAAGCCCCTACGTAATGAGGGAAACTTGTGTCAGGAAATTGTTCAAAAATTTTTGAGGGGTCGTTCAGGTCAATCATAAAACAAATGCAGATACTAATGTAACTCAGATGGAAGTCTCTTATACATAGTTCAGGTTCTTGATTTCAAATCTTCAGAGCCTAAGCAGATTCAGGTTTCAGGATTCAGGTAGATTTAGATTTTTAGTCATTCATATCAATTTCAATTTACAGATGTGATTTCAATGGCATATGCAAGTTCAAATATTTTAATTCAAAATATCCATGCGAATTAAAATAAAATACTGTAAAGATGAGATTCTCCTACCTAAAACTCGGAGTTATGCGAAGTCAAGCAAAGTCCTATTGATGGCCTCTCGCCCTCAATCTACATCACAATATACGTTCATGCATTAAGATAAACTCTAATTACTAATAATATAGATCTATTTAAGCATTTCCTCAAAAACAAGTCAAAACAGGCAAGTTGCGCCAATCCTAGAATTTGACGTAACATTCTCATATATTTTGGACTATCAAGACGATTGATTCATGTGTTGGTCAAAACATGAAAGTTGTAGATTTTTATATTAGCTTTCCAATGTAAAATGAATTGTCTTAATCGGAGTTCGGGATAAAAAGTTATGACTAAAATATTAAGGCAATGCCGGAGTTCAGTGATACCTCGCTCGAGCGATGATAATAGCTCGCTCGAGCGATTTGATGTAACATTCTCATATTTGTTTGACCATCAAGAAGATTGATTCATGAGTTGGTCAAAACATGAAAGTTGTAGATTTTTCTATTAGCTTTCCAACTCAAAACGAATCGTCTTAATCGGAGTTCGGAATAGAAAGTTATGACTAAAATACTAAGGCAATGTCGGAGTTCAGTGATACCTCGCTCGAGCGATGATAATAGCTTGCTCGAGCGATTTGACGTAACATTCTCATATTTGTTTGACTATCAAGACGATTGATTCATAAGTTGGTCAAAACATAAAAGTTATAGATGTTTCTATTAGCTTTCCAACACAAAATGAATCGTCTTAATCGAAGTTTGGGATAAAAAGTTATGACTAAAATACTAAGGCAATGTTGGAGTTCGGTGATACCTCGCTCGAGCGATGATAATAGCTCGCTCGAGCGATTTGATGTAACATTCTCATATTCTTTTGACCATCAAGACGATTGATTCATAAGTTGGTCAAAACATGAAAGTTGTATATTTTTCTATTAGCTTTCCAACACAAAAAGAATCGTCTTAATCGGAGTTCGGGATAAAAAGTTATGACTAAAATACTAAGGCAATGTCGGAGTTCGGTGATACCTTGCTCGAGCGATGATAAAAACCGATAGGTTTCCTCAACGATTCGCGCCGCGATCGATCCCACGAGTTCACAGAGACAACTCCAACACGCCCCCAATGATCTCAACCTCTCCTAATAGCCAACTACGAATCTAAGGTTGATTCATGTTCTTTCTAAGGTTTAAGTGTTTTCAACAAAGAGGGTTCTAGAGAAGGAGGTTTTCTAAACCGATCTCCTACGATGATTGAAGAAGAGAGAATAAGGAGTTTCACACGGTTGGGTAACTATCCTCTCTTAACAAAACCTAGTATAATACGGGAATGCAATTCCTTCTTATAATAGGATTGCTCACAAAGTAAAACACACACACACATCTTATGTATTATACACTTCTAATTTTAAAACTCAAGTCCGGTGTTGAGTGGCTACACCGAGGTCAGTGCACAACTTTCGCACGAGGGTCCAAATGGGCTTTAAATTAAAATCTGTCTGCACAATCACATCTAGATAAAATTCCAAAACAAATGGTGACGTCGGTTGCCGAGCCGAATACACACACAGGGTCAGTCTAACTCAGGTTCAAAATACGGGTCTTTACAGTCCGAGATGGGGTATATAATTCCAGCATCTAAAAGTTTGATTACTTCATTTCGGACCACATCTTGCATTATAGGGTTCAGTCTCCTCTGTGGTTCCCTAGAAGGCTTAACATTGTCTTCCAAATGGATTCGGTGCATACACACCGTCGGACTAATGCCTTTGCTATCTTTTATCGACCAATCGAGGACATTTTGGTGCTGTTTAAGTACATTCATGAGTTGGCCTTGCTGATTCGCATCCAGTGTTGATGATATTATAACGGGTTGAGTTTCATTCTCCCCCAGGTAGGCATACTTGAGATTTTCCGGAAGAGGTTTAAGTTCTAAGGACACTTTCTCCTCCTCTTTCGGCATTTCCTTGATTAATTCAATTTGAGTTCCACACTCTATTTCTTGTTCTTCACCCAGACGTGGTGTGGAGTCCAACATGTGATTTACTTCTTGGATTAGGTGATCCACATCAAAATTTTCTCGAAAATGCGTAAGACAAGCTGCTAAAGGATCTTCAGATTCAGATGCATGAAATATTTCCTCTACAATTTCATCGAGTATGCATGCTTGTGCATGTTCATCATCCTCCATGGGCTGCTTGGCAATATTAAAAATGTTGAGTTCCACTGTCATATTCCCGAATGACAGATTCATGATCCCATTTCGACAATTGATCAGCGCATTGGAGGTTGCTAGGAATGGTCTTCCTAGAATCACTGGAATGTTATTCTTCAAATTTGATGCCGGTTCAGTGTCTAGAACAACAAAATCTACAGGAAAGTAGAAAGAATCCACCTTGATGAGGACATCTTCCACAATTCCTCGAGGGATCTTTACGGACCGATCAGCTAACTGAAGGGTCATTGCAGTGGTCTTAAGTTCTCCCAATTCGAGCTCCTTATACACAGAATAAGGCAACAAGTTGACACTTGCTCCTAAATCCAAAAGGGCCTGATCAATACGATTATCGCCGATGATGATCGAGATTGTAGGACAACCTGGGTCCTTGTATTTGATTGGGAGCTTTGCTTGCAACACTGAACTAACCAACTCGGCTAAGAAAGCCCTTTTCGGAATATTGGTCTTTCTTTTGATTGTGACCAATTCCTTCAAAAATTTAGCATAAGCAGGTACTTGACGGATGGCATCCAGGAAAGGAATATTAATTTTTAATTGCTTGAAAATCTCATTTATTTCTTCCACATCGCGATTTCTCAGTGGTGCCATCAATCTTTGCGGGTACGGTGCTTTCGGAACAAGACTTTTCTTCTGTTCACTCTTGTCATCTGATATTTCTTTTGCTTGTACTTTGTCATCAATTTCTTCTCTCTCTTCAGATTTCTTCTCTCCATCAGACTCTTCCTCCTCCTCTGGCAACACTACTTTGTTATCGACCTGCTTTCCAGATCTCAACGTTGTGATCGCCCGAATTTGTTGTTGATTCTCCTCTTGTGTTGAAGTTGATGTTTGTTCAACAACCATTTGGCCCCTTGGGTTAGGAACAGGTTGGCTTGGAAACGAACCTTTTTCTCTTTCACAGAGAAAGGATGCCAATTGCCCAATTTGGGTCTCTATTTTAGAGATTGAGGACGTGTGAGAATGAATGAGTTTCATCAGGTCCTCAGTAGAAGGAGTTTGTGTATGAGGACGTTGGGCAGGATTTCCCTGTGGGTTGTTAAATCCAGGTGGTGGAAATGTCGACACAAAATTTTGTTGTGGTTGGTTTTGATGACCTCCCATTGGCTGCGGAAACTGAAAATTCTGGTTCATTTGCCGTGGCTGCCCAACCTAATTTTGATTGTATTGAAATTGATTCGGGTTATTGAACCCTTGCTGCTGAAATTGCCCTTGACCGTAGTTCTGCTGCGGTCCTTGATTGAAATTTTGTTGGGGATAAAAGTTCGTCCCCTGTTTCCTGGGCTGCATTCTTTGATTATCTTGTTTCCATGAGAAATTTGGGTGGTACCTCCAGCTATTTGGGTTATTCTCATTGAAAACGTTTCCTTGATTCCGCCCATAATTATTCACAACATTTAACTATTCAGATGTGTCTTCATGATAGTTCTGCATTGAAGGACAATCATCTTCCATATGCATTGGACTTGCACAAATTGAACATGGCTCAGGTTGTGTATTGACCATATGCACATTCTTCTTTACTTTCAATTCCTCCACTTGTTGAGTGAGGAAATCAATTTTAGCCATCAGATCTGGGGAATCCTTTACTACGTATAGTCCTCCTTTCTTGGTTGAACTCCCGGCTTGATCACGGGCTTTGACTGATTGTTCCCGAGTCTTTGTGAAATCCCAGTGCTAAGAATCCTCAGCTAGCTTTTCTAAGAAAGCATAAGATTCGGTTTCTTTAAGGCTCAGGAATCCTCCACCATTCATTGACTCCACCAGATGTCTATTTGGTTGATTCAGTCCATTGTAGAAACACTGGACCAGTCTCCACTTTGAGTATCCATGGTGCGGACATTTGAGTAAGAGATCCATGAATCTATCCCAAGCTTCATATAATCTCTCATCTTCCTCTTGCGTGAAATCCGTGATTTCACGTCTAAGGACATTCGTCTTTGCCATAGGGAAGAACTTTGACAGGAACTTTTTGACCATCTGATCCCAGGTGGTTATGGATCCCGATGGTAGAGAATTTAACCATGCTTTTGCTTTATCCTTTATAGAGAAAGGAAATAAGCGCAACCTAACAGATTCTTCGCTGAAATTTTAGTAAACAGATGAGCAGACTTCGACGAAGTCTTTAACGTGCTGGTATGGATCTTCTCGCTCCATGCCATGAAAGATTGGAAGGATTTGGATGACATATGTCCGAATTTCAAACCGGCCACCAGGTGTGGCGGGGTATACAATGCATGATGGGGTATTTGTAGTTATCGGAGAAAACAGTTCTCTCAATGTTGGTTCTTCGTCTTGTTCGAGTTGCCCATTCATGTTGTCAGTCATATTGACTTCAGTGGATGATTCACTTAAAAATTTCTGCCTTGATCTAGCGTCCTTACGATTTGACCGGCAGGCACGTTCGATCTCAGAATTTAACGGTTCTAAATTTCTCTCTTTAGAAGACCTAGTGTGCATGTAAATGATGCACAGAGTGAAGGTTTCAGGTAGGAAAATTTTAAATTTTTAAAAAATATATATATATATATATATTTTTTTTTTTAAATTAAAATTTTTAAATTTGAAATTTCTGAAAAAATTTTATTTTTATTTTATTTTTATTATTATTATTATATATATATATATATATTTTAAGCAGAAATACTATTTTAATCCTCGAAAATTCCTAAAATTTACTGTCTACCAAAAATTCAGATTTTCTTAATTTGGTCCCCGGCAACGGCGCCAAAAACTTGATGTGATATTTTAATGTAATGTTTTACTCGCAAGTGCACGAATCGGTTTGTATATAGTGGGTGCAGAGTACGAGATCGTTCCCACGAGGATTAATTTTGAAATACCTAAAAGAGACAAGCAATTCTAAAAATCTATGAAGATCTAACAGTATTCTACCAGTTTTATGATTTAAGCGGTTGATGAGATGGTAATTAATGACTACAAACTAAAATTCAATTGATAATGCAAAAGTAAAAGTGAAGATGATGATAAAGATGAAGATACTAAATCCTCCCATCTTTGATCCGTTCTTCCTATAATATAAATCTAAGGATTAACTTATGAGATATTTCATTGGTAACAAAAATCTTTTATGGAAGATCAATGGTCAACACCCTAATAGGTTCCACGTTGCATCCCTGCAATTAGGACTTAGATGATTTTCATATATAGATCTGGGATCAAGGGCATGGCTAAGCACACATGATCTCAGGTTCAAATAAAAATCATCACCAAAGTGGGTGAAAATTCCAACAAGAAAACCACTTACAAATCTTAAATCAAGGGCATGGCTCGGCACACTTTATTCAGATTAGGGATTATTTAAGATAAAATTATCATTACAGAACCAAGATCCAGGGCATGGCTCGGCACACTCGATCCCAGAACATAATCGTAATTAGATCCACACGATGAAAGCACAAAGACCATAACAATGATAAGGTAAAATTACCGTCACAGATTTGAGATCCCGGGCATGGCTCGACACACGCGATCCCAGTTAGTGGCGGGGATTTCATCCGTTCATGATAGCACAACAACCATAAAATAAAATCTCATATTTTAATCCTAAACTTATATTATTAAAAGTACATCCCTCGGATGGGAATCATTAGATCCCCATCCCTATAAATTTAGCCACACATATTGTAATTAAATGACATAAATAAATAAAGACGGGAAAATAACATTAATTAAAATTACCTCAAACTTCAAAAGAAATTACGTTGATCCACAAGTATGATGATCTTCAGAAACGAAATTAATGTAGAAATAAACTTTGAACAAAATTTAGGAATGAGTACTGAAAAATTAAAGGGAACAAAGCTCTCAAAAGAATAATAAAATTTCCCTATTTCTATGTCTAACTATGAAAAATAATGGCTAAAAACTAAGAACTCTAAAACTAAAACTCTCTCCTAAAATTAGTTCTATCTAAAAAAAATCTCTAATTCTAATCTCTTCTAATTCTTACGTTCCCTAATTCTCTTTTTCCCGAAGTGTTTGAGTCGCTTTAAATAGACCCGTCGCGCGGAAGTCTCCCAAGCCAATATTTTAGGGTCGATTAATCGACCAGGGAGGGTTGATGCATCGAGCCGCCAAAAAGTCCCAAAAATCAGGTTTACGGTGTCAGTTTCATGTCAGAATCTGACTCTGCCTCGATTAATCGACCTATGAGGTCGATGCATCGACCCCAGAAATCCGTGAAATTCAGCACTTTCTTTTGGTTCAGACACTGCTTTGGTATTTCGGCCATAACTTTCTGTTCCGAACTCGGATTGAGACGATTCTTGCGCCGTTGGAAAGCTGACGAAAAGATCTACAACGTTTATGTTTTGATAAGTTCGTAATTAGGCTGTCTTGAAGGTCCAAATTTAGCCGCAAGTCGCACCAAGTTCTTGATTACCCAAAGTTACAGTGTTTTGACATTATATTCAGAATTCTTGGACTGTTTTCTATACTTGGCTTGTATTTACCTGAAACACTTCAAATCTAATCAATCTCATCAGATAGCCTTCATCGGACAGCTAAATATAGGTTTTTAGGGGTGAAATATCATCATTTTTCAGTACTCATCAGTGCTACCAGGATGTATGGAATACATGGATTTGTGAGCCTCTTCCAAAATAGTGTCTCGAAGCTTTGCACTCGACGGTACACATACACGGTCGTGAAACAACAAGGTTCCATCTGTTCATATAGAGAAATCCTTCTTACTGCCATTCTCGACATCTCGTCTGATTGCCATCAGCTCATCATCAGTCATCTGAAGCTTCCTAATATTCTCGAAGAGCGTAGGGCATAGTACAAGTGTAGCCATCAATGCTCCCGAGCCTTTGACATCGAACTGTGAGCTGCCCAAAGCCATATCCTTCAAAAGCTTCCATCTCTGAATCCGGCTAACAAGATGTGACAACTGTGCTGACGACCTCCTACTAAGAGCATCAGCAACGACATTTTCCTTTCCCGGATGGTACTGAATCGAGCAATCGTAGTCCTTCAAGAATTCCATCCATCGTCGCTGCCTCATATTCAAGTCCTTTTGAGTGAAGAGGTACTTGAGACTCTTGTGATCGGTGAATATATCAAAGATCTCACCGTAGAGGTAATGTCTCTAGATCTTTAAGGCGAATATAACTGCTGCTAGCTCTAAGTCATGCGTCGGATAGTTTCTTTCATGGTCCTTCAGCTGCCTAGAACCATAAGCAATGACCCGCTCGTGTTGATTAAGCACACAGCCTAATCCGCCATAAGAAGCATCACTATATACTGCGAAACCTCCACTGCCGGAAGGTATAGCAAGCACGGGTGCCGTAGTCAAGCGACGCTTCAACTCCTGAAAGCTCTGCTCGCACTGCTCTGTCCAATCGAACTTAGCATTCTTTCTCGTAAGCTGCATAAGTGGACCCGATATCTTTGAGAAACCTTTGACAAATCTCTGATAGTACCCTGCCAAACCAAGGAAACTTCGGACCTCTGTAACTGTCGTAGGTTGTTCCCATGTCACCACAGAATCTATCTTTGTAGGATCCACTGAGATATCTGCTTCAGAGACTACGTGGCCCAAGAAACTGACCTGCTCAAGCCAAAACTCACACTTACTGAGTTTGGCATACAACTAATGGTCCCTGAGTGTTTGAAGAGCCATCTTCTAATGCTGCAGATGCTCCTCTCGGGTTTTCGAATATATGAGGATGTCATCTACAAAAACTACCACAGATTTATCAAGATGTGGTTTGAACACTCTATTCATCAGGTCCATGAAAGATGCAGGCGCATTCGTCAATCCAAATGGCATCACTAAAAACTCATAGTGGCCATAACGCGTCCGAAACGCAGTCTTAGATATATCTTCCGCCTTGATCTTGAGCTGGTGATAGCCTGACCTCAGATCAATCTTCGAAAAGAACTTTGCACCCTGCAACTGATCAAATAAGTCATCAATCTGCGGAAGAGGATAATGATTCTTAATCGTCATCTTGTTGAGCTACCTATAATCGATACACAGACGCATCGATCCATCCTTCTTTTTCACAAAAAGAACCGTTGCACCCCAAGGAGAAACACTCGGTCGAATGAAGCCTTTGTCTAACAGCTCCTGAAGTTGTTCCTTGAGTTCCTTCAATTCAGTAGGCACCATCCGATATGGAGCTTTAGATAACGGTTCTGTACCCGGCGCTAGCTCAATCGCGAACTCAATCTCTCGGTCAGGTGGTAATCCAGGTAAGTCCTCTGGAAAGACATCAGGAAAATTGCAAACCACCTTGATAAGAGCCAAGTCATTCTTCTTCTCTGTAGAATCATGCAAATAGGCCAGATACCCACTGCAACCATTCTTCATCAAGCGCTCGACTTTAATGGCTGAAACCAACGGCGCAACCTTTGATTTGACTCCACAGAATCGGAAGGATTTTCGCTTTGGCGGTCGGAAGGTCACTATCTTCCGCAGACAGTCCACGCTTGCGTTATAAGCTGCCAACCAACCATTCCGAGAATGACGTCGAACCCTTCCATGCTCAACGTAATCATGTCGGTCATTGTCTCGTGCTCATCAATCATCACGATGACTGACTGACATGCTGTATTAGTGCATACTGAACTTCCCGTAGGAATCTTCACATCCAGAATGAAAGCAAGGGGTTCGGGAGTAATACCCAACTTCTCTGAGAAGGGAGGAGTAATAAATGAGTGTGTAGACCCAGGGTTTATAAGTACTCGTGCTTCAATTTTATTCAGGTCATCTCGACGACTCATCATAAGGGTACCTTTAATTAAAAAGTTTGTTAATTATATGCAAGGATTCCAATTTGGTTTAACATAATTGACTTGAAGGAATTTAAACATTTAAATTAATTGAATCAATTGCATAAATGATATCTCAACTTTAATGATACCTTGGATTACGTCATTTGACGTTTGGGCATCCTGAGCAGTCACCGCATAAGCTCGACCTTGAACTATAGGTCGCGTCGACTTCTGCGTAGAGATTGTCGTAGTCCGTCCTTTCTCAACATCAGGACAATCCTTAATCATGTGACCAACCTGTCCACACCTGAAGCATGCTCCAGTGTTTCGTCGGCAATCCTCTGTCTTATGTGGTTTCTCACATCTTGCACACACTGGGTTAGAAACAGGAGTAACAGCTGATCCTCGTGTTGAACCCTGAGCCACAGAAGCTCCACTCGCAGTCATGCTCCCGGCTCTGAAAGGTCGTCCTGGTGACGAACTTTGCGATCTCTGATAGGAAGATGCCACTGGTCCTGAAGCAACAGCCGGTCTAGAATATGATGGTTGACTAGGGTAGGGAGGAGGTTTAGAGAACCTCGGCTTTTTGTTCACCTGCTCCGAAGCACTCTGCTGTCCCTGGCCAAACCGATTTTTATTACCCTGCTCTCGCCTCAAGTATTATTTTTGAATGTCTTCCTCTACAATGAGGGCCTTGGACATGACGCCCGCATACGTCTCCATTTCCCACATCGACACCCTCTCTTGAATGTTTGGCCTCAAACCTCTCTGAAATTTCTGAGCTCTCATCAGCTCAGTGGCCATGTGTAGGGGTGCGGTGCAAAGCGGGAAAGCCTATCAAACTCTGCGCCATACTCGCTCACCGACATCTCATTCTGCTTCAACTCAATAAATTGGGCTTCCCACTGATTACGTACGATCTTCGGGAAGTACTGATCGTTGAATGTCTCCACGAACTCTGCCCAAGTCCATGGAGTATTGGGAGAGTCCTGCTCTCTCATCCGGGAAACAGACTTCCACCACGGGCTGGCCTCGCCCAAAAGTTTGAAAGATGCCCAGCGTACTTTCTCGATATCGGTACACTGCAACACCTCAAATATTTTCTCGATCTCATCCAGCCATGCCTCGGCTTCCTTCGGATCCGTCTGCCCTGAGAATGTAGGAGGTCTCATCCTCCTAAACGGCCGATGTCTAGTGCCAAGATCTCTGCTCTGCTTGGCCGATGGGTCGTGATCTGTTGAGCCATGTTGGTGGCCAAGGCTGCCAACACCTCGTCCACATTTCCTCTGTCAGGTCCAGCGGCTCCCAAAGGATCTGCATTAGGGCCAGATGCGGATCTCCCTCTGCCATAAGAGGTGCCTACGCCCTCATCTATCTCTTCGATGCGAGCCGTACGAGGTCCCTCTATACCTCGGCCTCTGCCTCTAAACCGTGGAGGCATGCTGATCTGTCATTGTTGAAAAACAATAACAATAGATCAGTAATGATTGTTAAAACAATCCAACCCTTAGTCCTAAGACTCTGAACCTAGAGCCTTGCTCTGATACCAACTGTGACGACCCGACTTTTTCAATCCCTAAGGTATAGGAAAGGCCGGTTCATCAACTTATTGATTTCTCAATAAGACGTAATAAATAGAAGCCGACAACATATCAAAGATCTAAAGATAGAGGCAAAGCATATATAATCAAAAAGCTTTCTATAACAAAAATATATATATCACTGTGAGGAACCAAGAAGAACCACCGGTGATGGCCAATCCGATCACCTAAAATAGTGGTTCACAATAATGGTTCCTCGAGTGATATCAAAAGAACCATAATGGTGGCCTAGGGCCCAATATTCAAAACAATAACCAAACAAAAGTACCAAAATAAAGGATCAAAGATCACGGAAAGAACTCCTCAGCTGGTATGTACGATTCCTCCTCGATAATATAATCGGAGTCCTCCAAATCCTCTGACCCAAGGTCAGTCTCAGCACCTGTGACGTATAGTCGAGGGTGAGCTAACAACCAAGCCCAATAGAGGAAACAGATCTATTTGCATTTCATTATAAGTAAGGTTTTCAAAAGACAGAAATAAGATCAAATATGGTTTTCAAATGATGCTTTACCAATTAAATCTCCAGTTCTAAACCTGAGTCAAAACTGAATACATAATTTTGATGTGTTCGAAAATCTTCTGAATTAGTATGCTTCTTGTCTTAAATTTATAACTTAATGTTATCTCCCAAATTTTCTATAGCATGAGAGCGGACTACGTGACCGATGGGAAAACTCTACTGACCATCGTCGTTCATGAACCCATTTCTAAAGTGCAACAAGCCTCTACGCTATGAGGAAAACTTGCGCCAAAGTAACACCGTCAACACGGTTGGTAGAATCTAGGGCATCGTACTTATGAACCCTAAATCAAATGCAAATGCTAACACATATCAAGGCTTATTATTCATATCATATACTAATTTTTCAAAGTTCTGATTCAAAAATTAACTGAGGTTCTGAGGTTCAAATTGCAAAGTTCTGAGTCATAACAAAGTTCCAAATTTTCAGATTTGTGTCATATCTTCTGAGTTTTATTTATGCTGTGTATAACAGAATTCCAAAATTAATGCTTCTTAAAAAAAATAGCCGAAACAGTTTATGCTTATAAATTGATGCAAATAATAAATAGGGTTCCCCTACCTCAACAAAGAATATTCAAAATCATGCACTAGCAGTCCTCACCAAGGACTCCCAACAGTCAAAACCTACATATATTAACACTCTCAGTGTTAATATAGAACAAAAATTTCAACCCAAAAGCTTGCTGAGAGAATAATCCGAAAAATTTTCGAATGCCAAAAACAGGTCAGAATTTGATGGTCGAATTCAATTTCGACCCTCGAATTTCAAAATTGCATCAGTCACAAAAATCTGAAAATCAACCCTCGATTTTCAATTCGATGGTTGATTTCCAAATTCGACCCTCGATTTCAAAAAAATTGGCTTCAGGCACAAAAACACATTTCGACTGTCGATTTTCAAATTGATGGTCGAATTCCAAATTTGACCCTCGATTTGAAAATCGACCATTGAATTACTCTGGTTCTGTGGCTGTTAACTTTTCATGTCCGGATTCTTTTTCTTCAGTTTCAAATACAGCCATCAGATCTTATATTGAACACACATCTACAATTCTAAACAAAACACAAACAAAATTACACAAGGAGGTTTCAAGACCTACCTCTTGTAGCTTAAACCGTTGATCCCGTTGCACCTATACGCGCATCGAAACAACTCTCCAAGCTCAATGGTTCAGATTCTTCAATCAATCCATATTCCAAAAAAAAGGTGGACACTGCCTCAGTCACAACAAGATCAAAGAGAACTTCTCATTTCCCAAATCTCTCTTCTCCTTCAATATTTCAAACAGAGCCGAATTTAAGCATAAGACAAAGTAATGGTTGAGATGGAAAGAGGAGCTCTCAAGCTTCCTAGATCTGGGATCAAATGAGGCAAGTCCTTAGAGGCTTAATTTCTAACGAGAGAGAGAAGTGAAACTTCTCTGTTACTCTCTCTTATAACCAAAGTTATGCAAAAGAAATATCTAGATTTTATTATTTGTAACTTATCCACTTGAGTTGAAACATATCCGGTGTTAAATACAAACACCAACCCTATTGTATAAGTCATCGCTTACATGACTTACACACATCTTCTGACAAATTCCTTTTGTCACAAGTCTTATCATAGCCTTAGCTTACCAAAATAAAAATATTCCACAATATTTTTTGGACACGCTTACCGAGGTAAATGAAAAATAGGTCAAAATATCCGGGATATTACATGGTCAGTATCGCGTCTCACCTGAATTTAAAGACATTGGGCAAGATCTAATTGCCGCAAAAAAAGGGACCCAAAACACAAGCAAATCAACACCAAGATTGCTGACTTGACGGTTCGCGTAAATGGAGGTTGAACTTCAATTATTTGAAAACTGGGGCCAAATTTCCCATTTTGCATCCAATTTTATACACGACAGTTCAATCTTTCCTTTTCATTGTGATTTTTTGTTCCAACTAATCTGCCAAGTTATCTATAAGCAAAAGCTGCAAGAAGTGTAACGAGGAATTACCCATAAATAAAACCCAGTCCCTACGTGCCTTCTTTTTCAAAGTTCTCAATGCATAATGTCTTTTGGTAGACTATCTTTTGGCAGGACTATCTGCAACTTCTCTGGCTTCCCTTTTAATGATAAATTGAATGCAATTTTATATTGGGGTATTGTAGTGGATGATAGTGCAGCTATGAATTTTGGGCCCTTCCTTCATGACGATAGCATGGCATTGAAGGGCTTGGATATCATTTCTGAATAGCCTGAAGTAGTCCATTCAGCACAGGAACCTGCACGAGTTGAGCGCTCCCCTGATGTCATAGAGCCTAAGCCTGCAGTGAAGAAGCCTGTTAAGCCAAAGTGGCTTAAAATGTAGATCTGCATCTTATCGTCGAGGTGCATTTTTACTGCGAGATCTTTTCTCTCGCTCCAAAACCACCATAAGGTCAGTTTTCTTTGGCAATTTGTTTTTATCTGATTTTTTCCCCTTTTTTATTTATTTATAGATTTTGCATCTGATTCAACGGAATTTGTGTTTCTCATGCTTGATTTCACAGAATTTGACGATAATCGGATGATCATAGCAGTTTTCGACGCTCAAAATAAACTTCTCAAGGTAATGAATGCGTTCTTCCTTCCTTCTTTTTCAAATGTTTTGAGTTAGAGTTTCTAATGATTTGAGGTTCACTACAAAAAACAAGACTATTAGCGGCAGTCAAAAATTACTGCTATTAACAAAAAATTACCGCTAATGCCCTTGCCGTTAATAGTCTTTAATAATTTTTTGTTAATAGCGGCAGTTTTTTGCAAAAAACTGCCGCTAATAATCTAATGATGCACCCAGTAGAGTTTATGCATGTGCACCTGCACATTATACCAACTCCTAAATTTAATGGACTTCGTAGTTATATTCAAATAAAGGTCCGTTGTTTGTACCTTTTACCCCTCTCAAAAAGATTACCACTACGGTGACTACTTTTTTTAGTTTTGTTTTCTACCGGTGTGCCGTGGGTCAAATAAGAAGCTGGCTTTGGTGGGATCAAGGTTTCACATGGGGGATGGGGTCTAGGTATCTGATATTTAACACATGATCTATCGCATCTTTGGCCGTAGATGGATCATAGACAGCTAAATCGTGTTTGTTGACAACACACTAGATATATCTTGTGGTTCATTTGTATGCATAATGTTATGTGTGTCTGTGCCCGTATCTCATGTGGATGCTTATGTCGAGTATAACGTTGGCTCCATTGTCCTTCACGCTACTGCCTAATAGGGATCAAAAGAAACATTTGTGTCTTATTGCAAGTTTTGTCAGATGTCCCTCAACCTCCCTGCACTACTTGGGCTCTACTTGAGAATGATACCGTAAAGCTCCATGCATCTATTCATGCACATTATCATAAATCCAAACCCATATACGTGAAAAAGCCCAAAAAACCATTGCCTTAAATAGTGGTTTTTTCAAAAAACTACTGTCTTTGACAGTGGCTTTTTTATACAAAATTTTTTTTTAAAAAAAATTACGTCGACAATTTTTTATGCAAATTTTTTTAAAATAATATTTTTTTTATGCTTTTTTTTAATGCAATATTTTTTATGCTTTTTGTAATACTTTTTTTTAATGTAATTTTTAATGCTTTAAAAAAAATTATATAAAGAAAAAAAGCTATTAATCTCATATTCAAGCACATCCATAAATAAAATAGATGCCAAATTCTTTTATTCAAACAAAATATTGCATTTCAACCTATGATCCAACCTTTCAAATCAATCAAATATTTTAAACTTTACATGCTCAATCCTTTTATTCCAAAAAAAAAAAGAGTTAACAATTTAAGGACCCCATGACCTAGTTTCATAATTAAAAAAATATATATATGCTTCGCCTCTCACCAAATATCCCGTCCCTAGTGATCCTTTTGAGGTGGGCTTCAAATCGAAAAGTTTTGCCTGAAATCAAAAGGAGAACGTAATTAAATATTTATGATATTAAGCAATTAAATTGAGATATTGATGACTTCTCACTACAAAATGGTATCAAAGACTTGCGTGTTTGTGGAGAAGAGGAAGAAACTATAGAACACCTTTTCCTTTCATGCCCGTGAGACAAGTATGGGCCTCATTTCTCACTGGTTTTGGGATAAACATGTCGAGTGATCATCCTGCAAAAAGCTCATGTCAGTATGATAAATTAAGCATGCAAGCATCTTAGAACACCAGAATCAACAAATTGATGCAACTTAGATACCGATGTTTCAGTGTCACAGACAATGACACAAGAACCACATGCTCACAGTTGCATCTTTTTTTTTTACAGCCAGCTTTCAATTGTAGCCTCTGTTCTTTGCGATCATTTTTTATTCACCTCTCTTCAATAACCAATTAAAGAAAAATAAAGAGATGCATATAAGGCAAAAAAAATTGTTCATAAATCTCACATATGACAATTTTCACATTGAGTACATAAAAATATGCTGGCCTACACATTTCCAAGTCACCAACGGGATTTTTTAAGCTATGCAGTGCCCTCATCTCGCTTTAAAAGAAAGAAACAAAAATTGATAACGAGATGCATAAAGCAACAAAGTCAAATTGACCCTTTTTATGCCCCATACAATGGGCAAACATAAATAAAATATATTATCAATCCTATTTCAGATTTTTAAACGAAAAAAATCATTAAAACAGTATATACCAATTCAAACAAGATTTAGACCATGTGATATATAAAGATGCCCATCGAAAAGGTAAAGTGACGTTATATAGCATTTATATTTGAGCTAGATACGAACGAATCAAACACCATCCAATCTGATATCAGAAAGCATTCTGAAGTAAAGACAGTAAGTGCCATCAGCTTTCAAAATGTGATTAGACATAAGCCCCAACGGCCCAAAATACTCTCAATACCAACAGAATGATGTTGAATCCATCCATATATATGGTAGATGTAAATATACAGTAACAAAATTTTCTCATACTACAAATGAGAAGTTCTAGGAGGAAGGAAAATGGATAAAAGTCAAATAGACCTTGTATAGCGAAGCTGCAGACTCGGACTCTACTGTTTGAATGGGAATATGCCCTAGTGATTGGAAGTTATCCAAGGCATCCAAATAATCTGCCACCCACACAAAGCTAAAGTACTAGCACTGGAACTAGAACCACTACTACTACAGCCAGTGGCTGCAACATTTCCATTTACCCAAGGACAGAAATGGATGTGATGTTTAATTGGATCAAACTCTTCAGCTTCTGCTTCATAGTTGCTTTCTCCATTTGCTAGCCCTGCACAATAAATATGACTATTACAAGGTGTGATGGCAAACGAAGTTTAAAGAAAAAGCCATGTAATTCCACACAACTATATATAGAAAGGTGGCCTGCTCTCTAGGCCACACAACTATATATGACTATTACTTGGCTGAGGACGTTCGGAGGCCACCCAAAAAATTTGGGCATGATCTGATGCATATTCATCGTCCAAAATGTGGTCAAAAGGAGGGAAAATTCAATGCACCAGGATATGTGGGCGGTACACACACTTTGACCACAGTTTTGACCACCAAGGAAGTTTAAAAAAAAAAAAAAAATTTTAATAGATCTCATGACACATGGAACATGATCCCAAACAGGGGTGTTGTTTTGAAATCACGTGTCATGTGATCTAGGGTTCGAACCCACTGCCCCCAGTATGGGCTCAACTCTACGCTCGAATCATTTGGGTCCCATGTGACACCTAGCCCAAGGATCATCAGGTGCCACATGCACAAGGTCGATCAACAACCGTCAAAAAAGGGGAAAAAACTATTTTTGCACCATTAATTTTGTGGTCAAAGGTGAAATTATAACTAAGAAAATGTTGGTAAGCTAAAAAGGGAGATAACAAAATCTCCATACCTAAATGAAATTACATGTTCTACGACAACCAAGACAGAAACGAAACAAAAGAAAGAAAATATTTTTAGCAATTAAGTTTGGGAACGACAACACACGATGAAATTTGTGTATTGCACATAGTTTAAAAGGAAAGACTTCATATTTTTGGGACCAGTGCCACATGCAACACCATCTAAGCCGTCTGATTTGAAGGTCATGATGTATAGATCTTTGGGGCCAAAGATTGGCACAAGACATGATCTCGATCATTTGATTCAACACAATCAACCATTAAATCAGAAGATGGGATTTGACTATGTTGAATCAGATGATAGTGATCATGCTTCGTGCCAATCTTGGGCACCAAAGTTATTTACATCATGGCCTTCAAATCGACACATAGATGGTATTCCACATGGCAGTCGCAAAAAATCTGATCTTTCTTTTAATCATGTGCAAGCAAATCGCTCCATTAATTTTACACATCACCGGTGTAAGCAAAGTGAAAAACAACAATGTAGACGGTAATTACATTGTACCATTTGCCGACTCCACAAACACGCCATCATCGATAGAGATGCCTTGCCAACTTGAGTCACCTCGTCCTTGGATGGTTCACAACCAGAATATATTACAGCATTGTATGAAAGAGAGGGGTGGGCACTGTTCTCATGTCCTAATGTGTGGCTCATCTTCTCCCCACTTTCAACAGATTCAGCCTTGTTAGAACCATCAATTTTGGACCCACTATCTGCTCTCCCTACAGATCGAGAAACCATATCTTGACTATCACCATGAGGATCCTCTCTATCCATATCCACAGGAACAAACTCATCCATCAGCCCAGGTGGGAGCGATTCACCCGGTTTGCCCCCGATTTTCAAAGTGAAAAAGTATAGACACTTCAAAAGTATAGATATAAATCCCAACAAGATAGAACCTTTGCAAGAAAATGAGAAAAAATTCCTACATTTTGAAGTGAAAAAGTAAACAAAATAAATATGACAAACTGATTTGCAAAGGGACAAAACATAAAACGTGGGAGAAAAAATCAGAAATGTTCAGAAGACTTAGATTTTTTTTCTTTAAACGAACATCATCTTTGAGTGCTTAGACTTCTTAATGTGCTGATTTCACAAAATAAACCCAGGTTCCAAAGGTATTTAATTTTTTTTCAACATAACTAAATCCAAGGAAATTGAGATATATTGCTGAGGTGAATTTTTTTCAACATAACTAAATCCAAGGAAGTTGATACTTAATAGCTAACAGCAGTCGGTGAATCCTAATTAGCTCCTGCTAGGCCAATTCAACAGTATATCAGATGCAAACTTCCAAACCTTCACCCAGCCTTGATGTGAGCTGCTCTAGAGGCCCCTTGGGCATGATATGAAGCTTGCAGACATTTTTCTTGATGCAACTGTTTGTGGAATCAATTCCTACAAATAAATAAATAAATAAACAAAAATAAACAAGAGTTAGTGTATATATAATATAGAGGAAGCTTGGAATCTGATAAGCAAGCAGCGACAAAGAAGTTGAAACACCTGCGAGGTAGGCTCACTATCAACAGACCCATTGTGTGAAAGATTGGGGCGAAAAATCATCTCTAACATCTGATTTAAAATAGTTAACAGTTTAAGCACATGAACTGTGGCTTACATAATATTCTAAGATCACCAAGCTCAATACAGTGAGCAGTCACACCAAAAAAAGATAAAAAACTAGTCAACGGACCATTAAAAACCTGCATCTTTCAACTCATAATCTCTTCAAACACAGCAGCCACTGTGATTGAACGAATTTACAGTGAGCCAAGGATATGAAAAGAAGGCAGTTCACTATTCTAAGCAATCCAAACAAGTTCATCAACAAACGAAAATTTTACCTCTAAACAAATTTACCCCTAAACAAGATCAAATAAAATCTACAAGTCCCTTGGGCCAAGTAATAATATCACCAATTGTAACATCGCCAAATGTTCCTTCGCTCGCATATAATTCTGTATTGATCTCGAAAATATTATCAATTATGATGGCGTATGAATCTCTTGACGTTGTCGCCTCTCTATGCATTCGCCCTAGTGCAATGGCTTTATTCTTTAAGTTTTTCAATAGACAACGCATGGATGGTTGGTTCACAAGTATCTCGGGCTGAACCGATGACAGTCGAGTTCCCTACAAAAATTATAGCCTTTAAACTGTAGAGTTTAAGAGAGACTAAGACAACAATGCTTAAGTGCTTTCAATAAGATATGACAATGACAACTCCAATGATTATCATTTCATAACATTGAATTTATACCTGATAAGAATCAAATTGGTCAACCGATGTGGATATAGATGTCCCTTTAGAAGGAGCTAGAGGTGATAGTAAATTCACTTTTTCCTCAAGGATCTTGCGTGCTCTACGCTCCTCATCAAGCTCATGTCTAAGCATATCAACCTGTGATTGAATGCTCTCACGTGCTATCTTTTCCTGGTGAACTGTGACGACCCGACTTTTCCAATCCCTAAGGTATAGGAAAGGCCGGTTCATCAACTTATTGATTTCTCAATAAGCCGTAACAAACAGAAGCCGGCAACATAAACAAAGGTCTAAAGCAGAGGCAAAGCAGAGATAATTCATAATTCAAAAGCTTGTAATAACAAATCTATCACGATGAGGAACCAAAAGGAACCACCGGTGATGGCTAATCCAACACCTAAACTAATGGTTCACGATGATGGTTCCTCGAGTGATATCAAAAGATAAAAAATAATAGCCTAAGGCTCATCATCCAAAATAATATCCAGACAATACCAAAAATAGAAAATCTAGGATCACGGGAAGAACTCCTCAGCTGGTATATCCAAATCCTCCTCGGGAATATAATCGGAGTCCTCCAGATCCTCTGACCCAAGTCGATCTCGGCTTGACGTATAGTCGAGGGTGAGCTAACAGCCAAGCTCAATAGGGGAAAACAGATCTATTTGCATTTTTATAAGTAAAGGTTTTCAAAAGACGGAATCGGATCAAATATGATTTTATTTTTCAATGATGCTTTTCAAATTAAATCTCCAGTTCTAATCCTGAGTCAAAACTGATAACAAATCTAAAGTGTTCAAATATTCTGATTTAGCATGCTTCTTGTCTTAAATTTATAACTTAATTTTATCTCCCAAATTTCCTATAGCATGAGAGCAGACTACGTGACCGATGGGAAGACCCTACTGACCATCGTCATTCATGAACCCATTTCTAAAATGCAACAAGCCCCTACGCTATGAGGGAAACTTGCGCCAAAGTTTTACCGTCAACACGGTTGGTAGAATCTAGGGCATCGTACTTATGAACCCAAAATCAAATGCAAATGCTAACACATATCCAAGCTTATTATTCATATCATATACTGATTTTTTAAAGTTCTGATTCGAAGTTCTGATTCAAAATTTAGCTGAGGTTCTGATTCAAAATTTAGCTGAGGTTATGATTCAAAGATTCTTATTTATGACAAGGTTTACAAATTTACAGATTGTGTCATATGTTCAAAGTTTTAATTATACTGTGTGCAACCAAATTTCCAAATTTTATACTTCTGAAAGAAATTGTCTATAACAGTTTGTGTTTATAAATTTATGCAAATAATAATTAGGGTTCCCCTACCTTAACCAAGCAAAATCAAAGGCATGTCTAAGCAATCCTCTCCAAGGACTCCCAATTTGACCAAAACCTACATATATTAACACCCTAAGTGTTAATATACTACCCAAAATTTAATCCAAAGGCTTATAAAACAAAAAATCCAATCAAAAATAAAAAAGCCAGAACTGGACAGAATTCGACCATCGATTCTAAATTCGATGGTCGAATTTGAAATTCGATGGTCGATTTGAAATTCGACCATCGAATTTCAGAATTCTGTTTTAAAGTTAAAATCCCATTTTCGACTGTCGATTTCCAATTCGACAGTCGATTTCCAATTTCGACAGTCGATTTTGAAAATCGATGGTCGATTTTCTCAGGTACTGTGGCTGTGAATTTTTAACATGCTCGGATTCTTTTTGCATATTTTCTACACAGCCATTCCATCATTTCTATTGAATTCAAAACTTACATTCTTAACAAAAATCAAACAATTTTGCATAAGGAGGTTTTAAGGCATACCTCTTGTAGTTTAATTCTGTTGATCCCCTTGTACCGATTCACGCACCGGAACAAGCTTCTATGATCAACGGTTTACAACTTCAAGCGACTCTTTATTCCTTTGGAGGTGATCATCGTCTCAGCCACGAAAATTTTTAAAGAGAACTTCTCCCTTTCCTTTTCCTCATCTCTTTTCTTTTTCAGTAGCTCAAACAGATCCAAGTACTAACTCAAGGCTTATTAATGGTTGAGATGGGAAGAGGAGTTCTCAAACTCTCTAGATCAAGGATCAAATGAGGCAAAGCCTTAGAGCTTAAATTTCTAACGAGAGGGAGAAGATAACTTCTCTTGTAACCTCTCTCTTCTTATAATATAAAAGTTGTAAATAAAAAATCTAGATATTTTATTTACAACTGATCCAATTATTCTTGCAAAACATTCGGCGTTAAACACAAAGACCAACGTTATTGTGTACGTCGTTGATTTCCTGACTTGTACACCTCTTAAAGCGAAATCCTTAAGCCAAAAGTCTTATCATGGACTTAGATTACCAAAAGTCCAAAAATATCCTACAGTATTTTCCGGGCACGCTTACCGAGGTAAACGAAAATATGCCGAAAATATCAGGGATATTACATGAGCAATCTCCCTAGCCTGAGCGGACGCTTGAATGGAGGTCTTAGATACACCCGTACCCATACCCCGTATGTTGCCCCTTCCATTGCGCCCACAAACCGTAGCAACAGGGTCATTATCTAAATCTTTTTCTCCGAGGAATGGATCAGATAAGGCAAGCCTCCTAATTTCATCCTGAATAAAATAAATAATTATTAAATATAGTGATACTAAAGATCAATATTAATTATTTATCAATGACAAATGAATAATTAAAATAATCTTACTATTTGCGTGCCCAAGGACGTTCCATCCTTCTTAGTATGAGAGGCTAAAAATATTTGTGTCCTCATCACTGTACCAGTCGAACTCTGCTTTTTTTGTACAATAAGGTCATAAGCAATTGTGAATATTCTAAAAAATTTATTTATAAAATTTATGTGGTAGATTTTACCATCTCTTCAGCCATCTTAGCTGATCCTCGTCTACCAGTGGTGTGTGGGTTCATCATCATTTTCCTACAAGTCTTCCCCTTTTCTCGGCGTGCTTTATCTTCCTCTGTCGAGCACATTTTAATAAACGCTTTCCAATCATCTCCCTTCACATTCTTTGGTCGATACTTCATCCGCTCTGCGTCTATTTCATATTTATCATAAACGGTGCGAAGGTCATGTTTCCATTGCTTCCAAGTCAAATTCGCTTTTATTAAGACCATCTTTTTTTGACTAATTGGAACATTATATTTATCCTATAATGAAAATAAAATGATATCAAAATTATTTGTAGAATAACTAAATGAAAATGGCATGAACAACATGCACTCACTGAGACAAAGCGCCATATTTTCTCCTTTATAGAAACAGGTACAATTTTCTAAGACTCATATGCAGGTGGACAATGAGTCCTCGTCATCCGACCAACAAATGTGGCAAATTGAGTTGAAGCATCTCCAATAGGCTGCCCATATTCATTCATATGAATTTTCAAACGCATACCTGGATAAATAAAATATTATTAATAATTTGTAAATAACATTTACCAAACAATAGAAAATAATAGACTAACCACTCTCTTGAGTTCCAACTGATTCAGATCCACTCGGTTCTGATCCAAACTGTGCCATTATATTTTGCTGAAAACATTGGCAAATTCTAGTTGTTGATCAAATTATCATTTAAGGATATAAAATGCATTAATAAGATAATTGAAAATTGTAGCTAACTTATAACAACATTAAAATGGGAAAATCAACAATAAGAAATGAAAGTTATTCTTTTGTTACAATTATTGGATAGAAGAAATAAGGTTCAAGTGAACAATATGAAAGAACTAGATTAATCTTCGTCCTCGTCCTCATCCACAACATCAGTTGCTAATGTCAATGCTAAAGCATCTGCTTTTGGTCTTCCTTCAAGTTCTAAGGGATCTTCATAGGCATCCATATCCCGAGTCAATCTCTTTGGAGCATCCAATACGACATACCAATCATCCCTAGTTTGATCTTTACAATAGAAGACTTGAGTGGCTTGAGAGGCAAGAATAAACGGCTCATCATCTTCATGTGAAATCCTCATAAATATCCTAAGATTAACAAACACTAACCCAGTTTCTGGGTCAACCACACAACCATTTTTTTTATCTTCTATACGAGCCCAATCGCAGTAGAAGACTGTTTTTTTAAAGTAACCATAATCCAACTCAAGTATTTGTTTGATAATACCATAATAAGTAACTTCTTCTTCCACATGGTTCTTATTTTTCGCACTTGACCTGAAGCTAGTTAAAGCCTTCATGGATACTCCACTATTTTGTGTGCTTTTATTCATTTCTGATTGTGCAG
Source organism: Chloranthus sessilifolius (assembly GCA_021018995.1). Lineage (NCBI taxonomy): Eukaryota > Viridiplantae > Streptophyta > Magnoliopsida > Chloranthales > Chloranthaceae > Chloranthus > Chloranthus sessilifolius. Next base: position 97,874,754 of record CM037592.1, read on the forward strand.
TACAAAACTGATAACCATTGATCATGTAAGCATTATATGATATGGCATTGAAGTCTGGACCATCAACAAGGCTCTTCATGATAGAATTTTCTTCATTTTCTAATTCTTTTCTTAACCAAGGAATGTAGTTGTCCCTCTGATGCTTATCGCTTGACTTGTGATCTTGAAGGTAAGCCTGGTACTTCCTGTAAATATTAACTCTTAATTATATTATATCATTTTACAAATAAAATATATCATTTAAAAATATAAAATAAATTACTTACTTCTCCCACTCAATATTTTCTGGATAATGCTTTAGAACCCATCTACGTATTTGTTCATACTGCACGTGTTGAAGAAGATAAGTTTTTCCACTTCCATCAATAGGGTACCCAAAAGTAACATCTTGTTCCACGAACACATTTTCTCCTTTCTTATGGCTTCCTCTGCTAGAATTTGGCATATATTCCATGCAATACCTCGTACATTCTTTCATGAAATATTGCTCCATAATACACCCCTCTGGATATGTCTGATTTTTCACATAATGCTTATATGTCTTCATCATCCTGCACATTTTTTTCAATTAGATATCAATGTTAACGTTATTAACTAAAAGAAGTTATTAATTTTACTGCGATAGTTTACCTCTCGAAAGGATACATCCATCGATATCGGACAGGTCCGCAAACAAGCGCTTCCTCTGCTAAGTGAACAACAAGGTGTATCATAGAAACAAAAAATGACGGCGGGAAGTACTTTTCAAATACACATAGTGTTTCGACTATATTTCTTCTCATGTTCAAAAGGTCAACACGGGAGATAACCTTAGAACATAAGACATTAAAAAATATTGACAATTGTCGAATAGCAGCTCTCAATGGTTTCTCTTTCTTGAATGCATGCATCAGCAAGACTGGCAGTAACTGTTGCATGAGGATATGATAATCATGTGACTTCAAGCCTTTGAGTTGGAATTCCTTCAAACATACCTTGTCCTTCCAATTTCCACTGTATCCAATAGGAACCTTCAAATTGTGCAAGGTTTTATAAATTATTTCTTTTTCTACTCGTGACAAACAAAATGGAGCTTTGGGACAATACAACTTATCATTTTCTTCCACGGGCCACAAATTTTTCCTTATATTCATATCTTTGAGATCATAACGTGCTTCAACACCATCTTTGGTTTTACCCTTTGTGTCCATAATTGTAGCAATTAGGTTCTCTGTGACATTTTTTTCTACATGCATTACATCCAAATTATGACGAATAAGAATATCCTACAAACATAAAGGACATGTGTTAATATTTGAGTGAAGTGAAGTACAAATTTCATATTAGAAAAATAAAATATATTAATTATCCACCTTCCAATATGGTAAATCATATAGGATTGATCTCTTTGACCATGCACTGCTCTTTTCATGCTCAGTCTCGGATCTCTTCCTCTTCTTGCTTGCTACCTTTCCAAATTCTGTTTTGATACATCTCATTTTGCATAGTACTTGTAACCACTCAACCGTGGGGATGCTTTCTATGTTCTTCCTTCCCATTAAACTGTGACTTTTGAGTTCTGAAAGGATGACTCATATCAGTAAGAAATTTTCTGTAGCCCATGTACGCATATTTCTTTCCATGTGATAACCATGTCGAATCAACCTCTTCACTACAAACAGGACAACCATACTTTCCTGCTGTCCTACATCCCGAAAGATGGCCATATGCTGGAAAATCATGTATAGCCCATAATAGAATTGCTTTCATGTTGAACATAGATTTTTTATAAGAGTCATATGTTGTAGCACCAGCGGACCATAATTCATTTAACTCTGCAATCAGTGGCTGTAAGTAGACATCAATGTTGTGCCCTGGACCTTTTGGGCCTGGAATTAATAGAGTTAACATTGTAAACTCTTTTCGCATACACATAGATGGAGGAAGATTAAATGGAACAATCATAACAGGCCAGCAACTATAAGAATTACTCTTGTTTCCGAAAGGATTAAATCCGTCTGTTACAAGTCCTAAACGAACATTACGTGTCTCAAGAGAAAAGTCACTCCAACGAGCATTGATTGATTTCCAACTTGAAGAATCCACTGGATGACCCATGTAACTTTCATTTTCAATTGCATTTGCATGCCATGTCTCTCGCAATCCATGGTACACTATATAATCTTTGAAGTCTTTGGGTTAGTGGAAAGTATCTTAACTTCTTCCACGGTAATTGTTTAAAATTTGGCTTTGAAGCTTCCACGGGTCTCCATCTGCTCTCACCACATGTAGGACACTCATTTTTATCAGCATGATATCTCAATATAATATACAATCATTGCGACAAGCATGAATAATCTCATGTTTCATGCGCAGACTTAACTAACTTCTTTGCATCGTAGGTGCTATCAGGTAAAGTATTTGACACGGGCAAAATTTCTTTTAGCATTTTTAATAACTCCGTGAAACTTTTATTAGACCATCGATGTTCAGCCTTCATACTCAACAACTCAATCGTAGTTGATAATTTCGTATGCTCACCCTTACATGACGGATATAGTGGTTCTAATGCATGTTTCTTCAAATTCAGTACTCCATATCCTCGTAAATCATGTGGATCCCGATCATCACCTTCATCACGATCATCATCTTCATCCTCGTAAGTCTTCAAGATGAACATGTCCAAATGTGTTGTTCAACATTTCTTCCATTCTTGAAACATATCATTATTTTGGTTACTAGTTGAACTACTAGAAACCCCAACATCGACACGATTTGTAGAAGGCGACTCCCCATGATACGTCCATGTCGTGTATAACTATCCATGCCATCACAAATTAAATGCTCCATAATGGTAGCAAGGTTATGCTTTTGAAAATTTGGACATTTAACACACGGACACCAACCCCAATTACCCTCCTCACCATTTTGTTTTACCAACAAAAGAAACGCTGCAACGCCATCGAGATATTCGTAAGATGACGTTCTACTCTTGTCATCCATTTTTGTATGGGATTCGAGGCATCTTCTACAAAAAAAAAAAACTCAAGTAGGAGAATTGAGGAAAAGACAAGTATCAACAATATTAGCCATTAAAAATATTTTTGTGGTCTAAATGGAGCCACATGGATGCATGCATGTGTGGGTGTGAGTGAAGGGAAGGGTGGGCCCCACCTAGGAGTGTCACCTCTTATAGATTTCCCACCTCTTGGGAAATCTATAAATAATATGCTAAATGGCGGATTATTGAATGGCTGCCAAAGCGGTTGATCCCCAAAACAGGCTCAGCCAGTTGGACCCGACCACCTCTTGTGGAAAATTTTGGTATTTTTTCATAAAATAACAGTTTTTCCATCCTAGTCTACTACAATAATATGCTCAAGAAGTTCACTACATAAAGAGTTTTTCAATATAGTTTATGAGAACGAGGGCTGTGATGTCATATCCCTACCGACACATGCACATGCAACATCTAAAAACAAATATAAAAATATATAACCTTTTATTCTTCTAGATTTAATATTATTATAAATAGAATGATTTATATTGCTATAATAATGACCACAAAAAAAGAAGACATACATGTTATAACAAAACTGATGTATGGACTATAATGCCCCACCTTCTATTCCCAAAGTCGGACTACAGAACACATGATATGGTCCAGGGAGGAACACTATTGTAGGAACTATAGACTACTAACGTGAGTATTGTGTTTGGTGAGGTCCTGAACGTTATTAGTTAGTGTTACCCATTAATGATGAAGTCCGTTTACACCATCACCATTCACCCAACCATTATGACCCATAACCCTTGGCCCACCACTCATTGTACAATAACTATCCAACCACTAACGCCCAATTCTTATGATTTTAACACAACATGTAAGCAGTAATTATTCCACTACAAAGACAACACTTTTTAACGTGAGAAGGCCAAGTGCCTACCTAGGTTGTTGAGCTGAAGATGGGTACTCGGAAAAGAAGCGGTGACTGCGTAAAAAAACATAAAAGAGATTAGAAATTTACATAAGATAATGTTTGTTGGAAAGGGAAGGAGCAACTCCACTATTTGTTTATATATGCTCATTTGATGGAAGGATCAGTTTCCTGCTCTGGTGCAGAGCATTTTAGTGTGGGACCGTGTTTGGTTGTAATGCTCTTACCAAACCCAAATAAAGAATCACAGCAATTTCAACCTATACTTGATCACTATAGGTTGTAATGCTCTTCATCTATTGTGCCAAAGTTGGACTGGAGTGCAAAAGAAGGTGAGCTATATAATGAAAGAAGCACAAATATGAAAATTTGAGAATCATAACATAGAGAGAGAGAGAAAAGGTGCACATGTGGAGAGAAAAGCTTTATAGATAAATTTAAATTGCATTACCAAAGCAGCCGGAGATATCCTAGTATTGAATCAGTAAATGGTAAATATAAGGATATAATACTGACGTTTTCAGAGGTGATATCATTCTTAGTTAAGAGCGTTTTACACATGAACACGGGGAAGAAAAGTCAATTAACAAGGGAAGATGCACTAAAATGGAAACATATAAATCCCTTAAGGCCCCTTACTGTGACTTGCTATTTTATAAACACACAAACTTGGATACACAGTGGTGAAGTTTGATAAATATAATTTGTTAAGACTTGCAAATTTTTTTAAAATTGCATCATGAAAGTGAAACTGAAGAGTGCAAAATGCATGATCTTGCAATCAAAACCAAAATGGGATGGCATGATGGTCGAATATAGAAAACTACACCAAACATTATGAGAAAACCAACATGTAAATTTTGAAGTTTGGCCATCAGTTTTGCTATAGAAGGCATTTGATTACAAAAAAAAAAACCCATCAGTTTAATCATTCTACTATACCCATTATCCTCATAGCTATTCAACAGCACTGCTAGTTTATACTCCCTTCCAAACACCAATTTCATCCAATTCTTTTTGGTGGCTGCTTTTAGGCCCCAAAGAGCAATCCCAAGCAGAGAACTTCTATTCACAAGCTGACTGTTGGTACTCACACACTGTTAGGACTGTGTGTGGTTGATTATGATATGAAGTTACTGCTGAGAACAAATCACTTTGGGTAGGGCAGGGGAATTTCAAAACAAGTGAAATCAAATTATAATAGCTAATTTTCATATAATGAAAATATTCCTCATACAATGATGACATTGTAAGGTGGTCTCAGGGATAAAAATACAGTAAATAGCTCTTAAAACTGAGCTCATTTAATCTACATGAGTTAAAGAGAAGCCAAGCTCCCAAGTCCCTATAAACATAACAGTGGTTTAATGGTAAATCAGTTATAACTGCTACAAATTTTAGCACCTGTAGTTATACCATAATTTTAATGGTAAATCGGTTATAAATAGTAACCAAGCTCCCAACTCACTATTAGTTATAACTGCTACAAATTATAGCACTTGTGGTTATACCATTTTTTTAATGCAAAGGAAGTTACTAAAATGGTTAAAGTAGTCCACTTTGAACCATAAACGATCTTGTTTTGGAAACAGGTAGAGGACTCGCATCTAATACACTTCACAAACTGGCCTACTATCTTGTCTTTGGGGATGTAATAGTAGTTGGAAAGTGTTACCATCCTAGAACAGAGGCCACATGAAATTTTCACTTTGTCTAATGATATTCTACATAAAGGCGGTATACATAAAAGAGAGAAAAGGAAATTTTCTCTGAAGTATTCTACATAAGGCAGCTGTTGTAAAACAGAGCAAAGGAAGTTCTGAAGAATGATTTAAGTGGCTAAAAGGCTCTCCATAAGCTTCACAACCTCCTCATGTAGGAGAGTTATTCCTATAAAAAAATGACAATGCAAATGAACTTCCAACTCAAGAATGGTCAATGGTGAAGATAAGTGTTGCTGTAGATTAAACTGTTAGAAATGAGTCTCCTGACTTGGAGCAGTTTTGTCGAAATGACTCTCAATTAATTAACTTGCCATAGGCTCCCTTATAAGCAAACAATATGCCACATGAGGAGTTTGATTGTGTATAATAGGGACAATTTTATAGTGTTTGTACTGATTAGGAAAGTAAAAATGTGTTTGGTTATGGTATGGAAATCATAGTTTGGTAGGAAACCGTGCTTTCCCTCTTTGATTATGAAGTGAAATTCTTGCTCGGAACTAATGACTATCTCTTGATCTTGCTAGTCACAAGCTGATTGTTGGTATTCGCACACTTTCGGTGACGAAATATCCACACTTGACATACAAAGATGTCGTTGGTTTACACACTATTATGTGTAGAGGATATCAATACAAAGATGTGGTGTTATTCGTAAGCAGTTAACTTGAACTCGGCTTCAACACCGTAATGTATAACTTGAACTCACTTCAACAGATTTAACATAACAGATTAACTTGAACTCAGCTTCAACAAGATAAGATCAGTTTTCATCGCCTTCAATCAAGTATTTTCAACCAAGATTTGCGATGATGTTTTCAATCACCGATGAACTAAAGCAAATTGAACATCCGAGGACCCGAGAGGACTAAAGCATTGAGAGAGTCCGCTAAAGCATTTATTATAGTGAAGTCACAAGCTGATTGTTGGTACTCGCACACTTTCAGCTGATGAAATATCCACACTTAGGGGCATACAAGGATGTGCTGTTGGTTTACACACACTATTATGTGTAAAGGATATCAATACAAAGATGTGGTGTTACTGTCAGTGCAGATTAACTTGAACTCAGCTTCAACGCTATAACAGATTAACTTGAACTCAGCTTCAACAGCATTGATATCCTTTACACATGGAGGACGGAATCGGCTCAAGTGTCGCTCAAGTGTCGCTCCATATCGTCTTGGAGGGCACTTGAGCGTCCTCCCATGGAGGATGGAATCGGCTCCCTGATATATATATATATATATATATATATATATATATATATATATATATATATATATATATATATATATAATATTTAAACACATGTATACACCTTATGCATGCAGTAATAATATGGATTGATGGGGTGTCACTGGCATCATGATTCATAAAGTTATAGGCTTATGAATTACCTTTTACCCCATCTATCCTATCAAGAGCTAACTTCTAAAGATGTCAGGGCCCCTGACCACTTGTGAAACTCCCATTTTGGCAGGATTGTGTGGCTAAAAGCTATATTTATATGCTTGATAATCTTATGACGCCAGTGACAAGAGTAGATCCCTACTATTATTTGCTAATTTATATGCATATCAGACTACGTATATGTTATAACTATATTTTATTTCTCAAATAAGTATATACACATGTATATGTTAATTATAGCTTCTAAAAAAGGTTTTTTTTTTAATGAATAAAAAAAGAAAAAAGAAAATGTATCGGTCAACGAGAATAGATGCCGCTGCCAATCCGGTATCGACTGGTATCGATATTGGTTCTCAGTCCGGACCAATATGTATCGGTAGCAGCAGACACTTGACACCTTGCTTGAGGTTACAGTTTGACCCAGCTTACCCATCAGAAAATAAATAAAAGAAATGAAGAACTGCATCAGAAATGAAAAAAAACTGCAGTACACAAAAAGGGGAAGAGAACAGGAAACCAATAAAAAGCACTTGTAACTAAACGAGCAAGATTAAAATGCCCACACCTAAGTGACAAAGGCATGGCGGTGTCCACACCTACTCTTCCTATAATTGATGTGGCTGTCAACCTCCAGATCTCTCTTCTTCCATATGGGTGAAAAGGAGTGACTAAATCAAAACACCATAAGTATAAACTACTCTTGCCTCATATTAAAAGTGGCTACTACTGATCAGATTAACCACTGCCAAAAAATTACATAGATCAGATGACATCAGTCAGTCACCAAATTTTGAAAAATTAGCAAATAATTAATGAATCTGAGGTTTGAATTAATTACTAGCTGTTCACGAATTTTTGAAAAAAAAAAATTGCATTTTTCGTGAATAATTCACAAGAAATTCACAACTTTTTCAATAAATTGTGATTTATTAATATTTTTCACTCTCCGACACAATGAAATCTATAAACTGCCTCCGACTAGTGGCAAAGTACCCCAAATAAGTAACAAAAATGCCCCAAATAAGTCAGAAAAATTCAAATATGAAATATATATGGCCAAAAATTCCCGTTTCTGTTCTAAATTGATAGATCTAAAATATATTAACAAGAATCCCCAAAAAAGTCAGAAAAATTCGAATCTGAAACCTATAAACTGAATGCCCCCTTTTCTGTTCCAAAACTGACCGATCTGAAATACAGAGATATAAAATCCCAAAAAAAATATCAGAACATTCAATTCTTACATTTTGGTGTCAATCCATAGCTCTCTATCGTTTCTCTCCACTCTCCGACACAATGAAATCGGAGCTGAAACCCTTCGTCGCCGTTCGATGCTCAACTAGATCATATTCAATGCCGGTACTTGATCCTGCTCAACTGGATCTGCATCAGCTTCAAAATTATAACAAAAAAGAAAATCAAATCCAAAATCATAATCTCAAAAACAATACATATATCATAGATCAAAATACCTAGATCAGGTTTCTCCACTTGTAACGATTCTTCTTCAGGAGACTGAATATTGTTGGTCTTCGACTATAATCGGTTGAGAAGATGATCGGTTGAGAAGATGAAGGCGAAGAGGTGAGGAGAGGAAGGCGAAGAGGTGAGAGAGAGAATGAAGAAGCCAGACGAAGAGGCTGGGTTTTTTAGAGCGTATAAAGAGAGGCTTTCGATTTAAAGCGTATAAAAATAGAAATAGAAAACCCTAAGTGACTCTAAGTGACGTGCTTAAACTTACTAAGTGACGTGCTTAAACATATAACGTGTTTTAAACTTACTAAGTGACGTCTTTTATACTTAAAAAACTACTGATTTAAGGTGGAAAACTACTGTTTTAATGAGTGGAATAGTATACCACTTTTTAAACAGTAGTTTATTTTATGAAGCTATAGTAGTTTTTTCCTTCTTTTGACGTAGTGATAGATTCGATGGGCCACATGATCCCTAACCGTAGATTAAGTGGGCCACCCATTGTATAGGTTAGGGCCAAAAAATTCAACTATATATAATTTTTTAGATTGATGATTGTGTGCACTCAGTGGCCAATCCCCTAGGCAAAGCATCTAGTATAGTAATGCAGTTTTCCAAGCTAAGAAATTCAACAGTTTTCATCTTTACTAAATGGGGGATATTCACCATTTGGTGGGACGTTGCTAGCAGCCCTTTAAGCACCAACGTGTTGTTTAAATGATCTTGCATCATCATTGGCATAAGATGTGGGTGATCCGTAATAGATCATAGATTGAGGTGCCATAGGCCCAAAAATTGTATTGTAGAGAAATTTAAATAATGAGATATAATAGCATCCACTTTCTGATTTTTTTTTTCATTTGGCATATGAATCATTCTAATTCCATGATGACTATCATTTAACATTTGATCATAAAACAGAATGCATGAGGAATTGCAGTTCGAAGATGATTTGCATCAACGTGTCAAGTCACTGAGCTCCAATTCGGATTTTTGGAGAAATGGGAGGTTTTTGATTCACATTGATAGACAAATAACATCACATAAAGATGGTGAGCATTATTTTATACTTATTACAAGGCCAAATTTATGGTTGTCATTGATTTTCTGATTACAAAAGTTGGAACCTGTTTTTTTTGGGACCGACTCTCTTGACTGTCATTTAAACACCAAAATGGCTATAAGGATTGGGTGTCATGTGCACACACTACGTTAAAAAGCCAAAAAAACAACTTTTGCAATATAAAAAAAAAATCACTGCCCAAATAGTAGTATAATTATCCACTGTCAAAACCAATTGTTTATTATATTAAGACAGCGATTTAAATCCTTAACCATCATCACGTGCAACTATTTCCTCAAGTCACGTGCAAATCTATCGGGAACCCTACTTCTAAACTTTTCTCTCTTTATATTTCTATCACAAACTGCCGTTTCCCTTAGAAACTTATTTTCTTTCTCTCTGAAGCCCAACCTCTCTCTCCTCTTCCTCTCCCTCTCCCTCTCTCTCTACAAACCCTAGATTTTACACGAGTCTCTCTCAAAATCATCCATCCTTTCCGTTCAGCTCATCAGTGCAATCCATTTCAAAGTTGTTATATGGTGGATCGAGATGGATCGGAGGATTTGAGATGGATATGGAGCAAGTAAATGCTGATTTAGGTATGTTATATGATTTTGATCTTGTGGAGCAAAGGATTTTAGAAGCTGGTGAATGCAGATCTAGGTTTGTTATACGGTTTTTGTTAATTTTGGTTGATTTTGAGTGGGATTTGAGATGGAGTGATTGATTCGTTGATTTTCCAATTTTCCAATTTTCTCTATCATATCCTCAAATAAAAATTTAGGTTTTTGTTTCCAATTTTCCCTTTTTTTGGATTTTATAGGATATTTTAACTTCCTTTAATTCCCATCCGAACTATCCATTATAGCTTAACTGGTCGATACTGATTCGGATCGCTATTTCGGACCAGTTTTGGTTGAAACGATTCAATCACCAGTTCTGAATTAGTCAAATTCTTGCTAACTAGTTAACAATGCTCTGATGCAACTTAGTTTAATTGGCGGCTGATCTCAACGACGCTCGTAATCAATTAGCTTCTCAAGAAGAATCTTTTGCTTGTGAAAGCCTAATCGGATAGACACAAATTCTTTTAATGTACTTACAATTTATCTTTGATTTTTGAGATATTTTGGGGATTAGAGTTTATTGGTGTAATGACATATTGCAAGTAGCAAAGATGAGAGCATGGATGAGAAGATTAGAGTTAATTTTTTTTTTTTTGCTGATATGCTGTGTTTTTTTTTTTTGGTTTTTCGTAGATCTGTGGGATTTTTTACTTTTTATTGATTTTTTTTCCACATTATGTCTGCTATTTATCTGTTTTCGTTTGTTGATCCGTGGATCTCGATATATATTTAGAGTTTTTATGCTTAAATATTTATTTTTTACTCGAATGGTCTTACTTTTATCGTTTTTAATAGATGAATGGTTTGATTGTGGTTGGATTCCATGTGATTTTTTATGTTGTAGGGTATGTTTCATCTTTTTATTTAGTATATGTGAAATGTCGTTTGATATTTGAATGTTTGAAAGAACTCTATTAAGAATGAACTGGTCCCAATGGATTTAATTGGGCCGAGTTCAAACCAGGCTTAGACGAGCTGATATTTTATTGGGACCCTTATATAGAGGGCTGGGGGATATGCGCCCAGGCGTAGAGCCTTATATAGAGGGCTGATGTTTAATTTGACACTGATAAGTAATAACTTCAAAGTGGACAAGAAAAGATCAAGATCCGAGATCATAGAGAAAGAATAACCTTAGAACAAGAGAAGGTATGTAAAGTTTAAGCTTCTTTAGTTTTCATTTTTAGATTGTAGGAAATAGTCTTCCATCTCCTCTTTTACAGTGAAATACCACTTTTAACTAGAAGAATAGAGGCTAGTAAGGGTTCATTTGAGGCTTGAAGAAGGAAAATTCAGGCCCAACTCTTCAAAAAGTGACAAGGTAAACCACTTCAACTTCCTTGTCCTAGCCATACTTTCTCTTAGTATTCTAGGTAAGATGTCCTAATGGTATAGTTTATAAAATTCTGTAATAAAGCAGGTTAAATTATCTTTTAGGATTTAATCAAGGAATGAACTTCATCTTTAATTCCTAAGAAAAAAGGAAAAAGGTTCAAGATTCTAAGGTAGATAACCATAGTTCTTTAAAAATCTAGCATATTCGTGTATAATTTTATGGGTTGAACTCAAATGATTAATTTAATTAGTATGCCTTAGAAATTTTGTATATATCATATAAATTGTGAATGTTGATGTTGTGGTTGGTTTTTTGAGGCTCCCATTAACTGTAAAGGGTCATGCAATGTGTAATTTGGCTTGTCACATGGTTTAGATTAATATCTAATAAGATTAAGAGATTTATCATGATTCTCTAAGAGTTTATATATAAGTAACTTACAATTTCATGTGCACACTTGCTTCCAAACAGGGCCTGATTTCAGACCCGAGTTGAGAGGAGCAAATGAGCATGTTAAAATAAGATCTAAAGTTTACCAAAAGTCTCAGAGATGGATCTTGTAGTGAATTAAACCCCATCAAAATTTGAAGGCTTTTACTGACCTGTAGACCTAAAAATAAATTGAGGGGCCAATGTACTGCCAATCTATTACTTTTGACAGAATGACACTAATGACACTGATGCTTTGGTCATGGCAATGGAAATAGCTCTCTACCTTATGAGTTTCAGCCAGTCATAAAAATAAAAGTTAGAGGGCTTCAGTGCTTTCCAACCATATATATATTGAGGGATGTAGAGCCTGAAAATTGGGAATTATGAATTTTGCAAAATCAGACAAGCTTGCTGTAGGAAATCTAGAAAGAAATCCAATATACGAGTCAGCTAAGGTAGCCACGACCTGGAATGAAATTAAACATGGATCTAGTTTCCTATCCCTTTGGAAACAGTAAATTTGGTGTTTCCGTTGACTTTCTACGATTTTTTCTTGATGACTGCTCAAGAGAGGTTTTGTTTTTCCTGATTGGTGCACATTGTAAATTTATTACTGTTAATGATATGATGCACAAAATGAACCCTTCTGAAAAATATTTGTGATACTGAGTTATATCTGGGGACATGTCTATAGTTGCTCCATATAGTCACCTTCAATTTATCCTTTTATTGTTCGTTCTCTAACTCTTGTCATTTGTTCCATCTGTTCCATCTGAACTTGTCTTGATTCTTATTAATGGGGTTTTGAAATAAGTACAAAACATTAAATAAATTGGGACATATCCTAGTTCGATGGGGAGAGATTTAGAACTTGAATCATACCATGGAAATCATATTTTGATCTAATCTTTTGACTATAGATGAAAAAAATTAATTTTGAATGAGTTTTTTCAATCAAATTGAATGATTAATCATTGTAAATTACAATATATGGGATTGATATGAAGATGGTTACTGAAGAGATTGAAAGGTGAATGTGAAGAAAATGTTAGTTTTTCTTTTTAATTATTAATAGTATTATCAATATTCATATATTGATAATGCTAATAGAAAAAGTATTATCAAGATTGATCATATGGCTGTGAAATTTACCTTGGATAAGGGGAACCCTTGATGGGTTTTTGGCCATACTTTTTCCATGCCCAAAGATCAGATGGAACAACTTCTCCACCAGGTCTGCTGTTTGCAGCTGTTGGTGCTGGTATGCAAACCGCTTTCTTTGCCTGACTTTTTCTAAATAGCAAAAGGAAAAATCCCAAAGAAAAAGCAGAATAAGAGAACATATCATTGTATTTTTTGCTGTATTGAACTTTTCAAGTCTTTGATAGTTCTATAAAGCCATGAAAAAGATCCAAATTATGGTTAATCAGTCAAATCACACATAACTATGATTGTTCCACACAACAGGAATCCGAAAAAGTGACCAAGTACCAAGAGCAGCAATTTGGTCGGATACCTAATACCTATCAGCCATACACATACACAGTAATCTGTTATAAGGAACCTCTGAAGTTTAATTTAAAAACTTTCTGCTGTCTGAATCATCGAGGGGCCTGTGATCTGAAGGTTTCTTTGGTCTGCATGGAGGGGATACAAGAAATGTGTTGTTAAATTTTTGGGCAAGTGGCCGACATTTTTTATAAATCCAAGTTGTCAAAGTGGCTATATATTATTTGAGAGATTAGCGAATTCCATCCATACAATCTAACCTCTTTTATAAATCCAAGTTGTCAACATGGATTACACCATTTGGAAAATGGCATAGTCCATGTTTAAAGGTTCTGTCGAAACAGAGCCAAAGCCTTGATATATGTCATTGCCTTCATGTAGATATTCGGGTTGATAAATAAGGTTTGCTATATATGACAGGATGGTGGTATGGGGTTGTAGGTCACTGTGAGTCATGTGACGGGATTGAGCATCACTGTTGTTGCTGTAATAATTAATGGTGAGAAAATCGAATACTCTTTAATCAGTATCATTTTTTTATTCATCTCAAAGTTCACCTTTAATGAAACTTCACGGGGTACAAGGAATGCTATGTAAATGTGGAAAGAAATCTAGATGCTTGGTAAACCGGTTGAACATGTAATCGTATTTAAGTTGCAGGAGTGCTGTTAAATCAGATAGCCAACATAGCCGTACGAGCAATGAATAAGGTGAAGTGTAGTCATATGGTATAGGCTTTAGCTATAGTAATAATAGTAGCTGATTTGTCTTACTTTTCTCTGAGCAAGCATAAAGTTGGGAGCTGAGGGTTGAGACTAGAGACTCTTGGAATGAAATCTTAGATGCTTAAATGGTAGAATGAAGTCGTAGGTGGTCCTATCTCTTGCCTTAATATGTACCTATTCTTCAAGGGGACACTAGCATCTACCTCTCTCTCTCTCTCTGGTCCTATCTCTTGCCTTATATGTTCGTACCTATTCTTCAAGGGGACACTAGCATCTCTCTCTCTCTCTCTCTCTCTCTCTCTCTCTCTCTCATCATTGTAAACTGATTTGGGATACCACATTAGCAAGAGCAAGAGACTGATGAGAAGCCCCACTTTGAACTGAAAATTTGTTATCTTGGGTACACAAGGCATCATGAGTTCTTTTCATATGGTGGTCATCCACTTGATGATGGTGATCATTTTAGTCCACAGTTCAGGTACCATATCTATATATTTAAATTTTTATTTTTTTCCAAAGATTGTAAAATTTTAAGTTTGAATTCTTTTTTCTCTAATTTTCAATAAATCAAATTCATCAGCAGCACAGGAATTAACACCAGCTTAATCAAGGAACAGGAAGCTATTCGTAAATGGTAAACTCCTATCTAGCTTAATTACTTAAATTCTCTAGTTTATTATGTTTCTTGTTCTTAATCTCTTTTTGTTCAGGGAAAATTCATAGTAGAAATGTTTCATATTCCTGTTCTTTGATATATGTTTTTATTTGGGCACTTTAGGTTTCAATCCCTATTGTCAACTAGTTTTAGATTAGTTGGAACATTTTCAGAAGAACATGCTTTTGTGTTTCTGGTATTCGTACTTACACTTCAACCCAAAACAACACCCATTTTGGATTGATCAGCCACTTGGCACATGATTTAAAAAAATAACTTTTTAGGACTTGTTTTCCCTTCATTTGATGGGGGTCTAACATAGGTAGCACCTACCAATACTGGTACATTGAATTTGGGAACCTTTGACCACATTTTCAATGGTGGGTACATATCGGGTCACACCCAATTTTCTCGGCTGATACGTGATCATCCTTGGGCAAGTTTCCATGGCAATTGATCCCAGGATGGGTGCCAGGTGAAGCCCAAACGGATAAAAATATGTTTTTCTAAAACTTTTTGAACTAGGAAAATAGTATAAAACTAGTTGAAAGTAGACATTTTTTTATCTAATTATCTCTTCTGTTTATCAGCAGTTTGTTTATTTTCCCTAATTTTCTCCTTTTCTTTTGACCTTTTCACTCAGGCATGTGTACAAGTAGGGACCTAACCATCTCACAAAGCAGGTACTCATCATCAGGGATTTCACAGTACACAGTTCAAATTGTCAACACATGCATGTCTGGATGTTCTCCTTCCAACATCCATCTACACTGTGGATGGTTTGCTTCTGCAAGAATAGTGAACCCCAAAGCATTCAAGAAGCTTGCTTTTGATGATTGCTTGGTGAATGGAGGAAGACCTTTGAAGAATAGCCAGATAATTAGTTTCACCTACTCAAATTCCTTCATGTACCCACTTACAAAATGCTTTCAAAGTAAATGCTCTTTCCAAAGAATCACTTTCTTTTGATGAGGTACCTTAATTATGTTCTTGGTATTCTGATTTATAATTTAGAAGCTAACTTTAAGGCCAAAATGCTGCTAGCTTGCTTTGGTCATCATTCTATCTGGTTTCTGTTAGAATCCATTGCTAAAATATATTGGGTGCACCTAGTCTAGTTGGGTATGTGAGTTGTGGTTTAGCCTTATGTAATTTCCCTCTCTGTGTTCTTGATATATGTGAGATTGGATGTACCTCATATGAATATTCATAATAGAAAGGGGTTTGAGTTAATAATAATAATAAGCCAACCCTAATTTCCTCTCTTTTGGCCGAAATTATCGATTTCTGTCCCCACCGAAATGATAACTATGGACCGAAATTTCGCTCATTTTTGTATGGGACCCGATTTTTTTTATTTTTTATTTTATCTTTTTTTATTTCACTTGTACTTAAGGGGGAAAAGACCTTTAAGTTGCGTAGTATTTTGTTCGGCCTTTAGGTTCGCCTATTTTATTCATTAAAGTCATTATTTTTAACTTGAAATATATTATGTTATATATATTTATATTTTCTACTAATAGAATTAATTTTATTTTTATTATTTCAGGCGGAGCTTTTCCGATTTGAAGCTCACCTCAAACGGATCACTAGGGGACGGAGACACTTGGCAAGAGAGGCGAAACAAATTTATATTTTTTTTCTTTTATTTTGAAAATGGGCCATGGGGTCCTTAGAGTTTAAAATGTTTGGCTGATTGAAAAGGCTGGATCATAGGTTGAGATGCAATCTTTTGTTTGAATAAAAGAATTGGGCATTTATTTTTTTTATTAATGACATTGAATGATTTGCATTTGAGTTGAATGGATGTGTTTAAATATGAGATTAATAATTTTTTTTCTTTATATAATTTTTTTAAAGCATTAAAAAAAGCATTAAAAAAATATAAAAAAATTGCATTAAAAAAAATATTAAAAAATTGTATTAAAAAAAGTATTAAAAAATTGCATAAAAAATTGTCGATGTAATTTTTTTTTTTTTTTTTTTAAGTATTTTTTATAAAAAAAAATTTGCATAAAAAACCCATAGCCAAAAGCAATGATTTTTTCTATGACTGTTAAGAGTAGTCGTTGCTGAAGTTCATAAACCATTGTTTTGTATAGTGGTAAAAAAAAATCACTGCTTTTTTTACAATTGTTTAGGGCAGTGATTTTTTGAAAAAACGAAAATTTGATCGATCAGATTATAAATTTGATCGATTAAATGCTCAATTTGATCGATCGGAAAAGCCAATTTATGTCATAAATGCCTTTCGTTGATTTCAACCCATTTCAACCCTAAGTCTTTATGATCCTCCACGAATCATTCAAACACATATTAATACACATTTAATGACTTCTAAATTCCTACAAACATATAATAACTCACATCTTTTAGCGTCGCTTTCTTGGTTCACAGTAACCTCTGTTCAATGGGGTTTCGTATCCGAAATCGAAGCTTTTGTTACCGTTGGCCAACCCCAGAACCCACTGTGTAACTCCACATTAACCGACTGAGGTGGTTAACCTTCCTTACACGAAAAATACGACGCACCAACGCCGATCGATACTTTTAGATTAGATTATCCAGATCTAGATGGTATCTCAACCATTGGTTTTCACATGGTAAGTTCTTCTGGACTCCAAATTAACCAATGCAAGGTCAATGCGATGCACAAACGTGGTCTCGTAGCTCAAAACAAATCAAGAGGAATAGCAAGGAAAGAAGTAGAGAAATGCACTCTATCCCCTTCCTTCCTTTATAAGCTAACCAAGGGAAATATCCCTGATATTTCTCCTTCCTAGGTTTAACTCCGGTGTTGAGCGCATACACTTACTCAATGTATAACACTCTACCAACTAGCTCGTTAGAACTCGGACTCCCATAATGCTTGACCTATGGTTTCATGTGCTTACAGATCATTAATATTATTATTTTAAAATTTTTAAATTCGTCTTGATTTCCTTGTCAGGCATGTATACCAAAGCAATCAGAAAGTTTTAGAATTTTAGGGTCGTTACAAATCACAATCGACCGTGACCATTGGCAGTCGACTGTGGTGGGTGTGGCTTGAGATCAGCGATTTGTAGTGTGCTCGTGTATTACATGCTTTAATTTTTAAAGAAAAAAAGGGTTCGTTCTCCTTATATAATTTATATTTTTTGATCATGGATTTGAGTGATTTGTGGTCTTGTGGACTCGAATGGACTATCATCATCGTGTGTAGTCGGCTCATTTTTAAGATAAAACATAATCAGATTGATCAAAGCTTAACATCGACCAAGCTCGATTATATTGAACGAAAAGCTTGGGCATGCTTGACACAGTTCGAATCAGGTTTGTGCTTAAATTAAAAGCCCAAGCCGAGAAGGACTTGAGCTGCGCCGCACCCGATTTTGTATCCGGGCCAGGTTGGGGATTTTTTTTTTTACCCCAAATGTGCATAGCACATGCCTATTCGAATTTGAAATGCTTGGAATTTATGAACATTCCCAAATCCAAATGCATGTATTCAAAAATGCACACTACAAAATTAGTCAACTAAAGGCACAACAACTCAGGCTAGCCTCCAAAATGAATCTTAGGTTTTTATTTTAAATTTTCTATTAAGGTGAGTTATTATTTTATAATATCAATTGGCATAGAGATATTTTGTAATATCCCCGATATTTTAAACCTATTTTCGTTTACCTCGATAAGCGTGCCCAAAAATAATTATGATATTTTATGAGCTTTTTAGTTAGTTTTGGTTATGATGAGGGACATGACCAAAGGATTTAGTTATGAGGTGTGTACAAGTCAGGAAATCAACGATGTACACATTAACATTGGTATTTGTGTTTAACACCGGATGTTTTGCAAGAATAATGGATAAGTTGTAAATAAAAATATCTAGATTTTTATTTACAACTTTTATATTATAAAGAGAGAGAGATTTGAGAGAATTTACACTTCTCTCTTTCGGTTGAAAACAAATTGCAAACCTTTTTGGGCTGCTTGTGATCTTTAGATCTTGAGATAGAGAGAGCTCCTCTTCCCATCTCAACCATTGTTTTAATTGGTATTTGAAATTGGATCAGTTTGAGATATTGGAAGAGAAAGTTAGAGGAGAGGATATCACTGTGTTGTTAGGATCTGTGCAATGGAAGAAGGGTTTTATGGGCTGACTTGAAACTTTTAAACCGTTGATCTTGGAAATTTGTTCCGGTGTGTGAATTGGTACAAGGGGATCAACAAATTAAGCTACAAGAGGTATGCCTTGAAACCTCCTTATG
Source organism: Chloranthus sessilifolius (assembly GCA_021018995.1). Taxonomy (NCBI): domain Eukaryota; kingdom Viridiplantae; phylum Streptophyta; class Magnoliopsida; order Chloranthales; family Chloranthaceae; genus Chloranthus; species Chloranthus sessilifolius. The sequence goes on from CM037592.1 coordinate 97,893,877, forward strand.
CAAATTATTGGATTTTTGTAAGAAATTAAGTTTTGGATTCAATAGAAAAGATTAAAAGGCTGTGTAGAAAAGGATGAAAAAGAATCCGGGCATGTTGAATTAAAAGCCACGAGAACGAGAATTGTCGATTTCAAAAATCGTCGAAATTGAAATCATTGTCGAATTGGAAATCGACAATGATGAAAATAATTTTACAAGCTTAGAGTTCTGAAATTCGATGGTTGATTTTAGAATCGACCATCGAATTTCAAATTCGACCATCGAATTTGAAATCGATGGTCGAATTCTGTCCAGCTTCTGGCTTTTAAAATTTTGATTGGATTTTTGTTTTGTGAGCCTTTGGGTTAATTTTTGGGTTGTATATTAACACTGAGGGTGTTAATATATGTAGGTTTTGGTCAATTGGGAGTCCTTGGAGAGGACTGCTTGTTCATGCCTTTGAATTTTCTTGGTTGAGGTAGGGGAATCCAAACTATTATTTGCATGAATTATAAGCATAAACTGTCATAAATCATTTTATTTTTGAAGCATGAAATATAGAAATTTCATTACACACAGTGAAATCAAAACTTTGAACATATGATACAATCTGAAAATTTGTAAACCTTGTCATAAATAAGAATCATTGAAAATCAGAACCTCAGCTAAATTTGAATCAGAACCTCAGCTAAAATTGAATCAGAACCTCAGTTAAATTTTGAATCAGAACTTCGAATCAGAACTTTGAAAAATCAGTATATGATATGAATAATAAGCTTGGATATGTGTTAGCATTTGCATTTGATTTTGGGTTCATAAGTACGATGCCCTAGATTCTACCAACCGTGTTGACGGTAAAACTTTGGCACAAGTTTCCCTCATAGCGTAGGGGCTTGTTGCATTTCCGAAATGGGTTCATGAACGACGATGGTCAGTAGGGTCTTCCCATCGGTCACGTAGTCTGCTCTCATGCTATAGGAAATTTGGGAGATAAAATTAAGTTATAAATTTAAGACAAGAAGCATGCTAAATCAGAACATTTGAACACTTTAGATTTTATTATCAGTTTTGACTCAGGATTATAACTGGAGATTTAATTTGAAAAGCATCATTGAAAAACCATGTTTGATCCGATTCCGTCTTTTGAAAACCTTTACTTATAAGAAATGCAAATAGATCTGTCTTTCCCTATTGAGCTTGGCTGTTAGCTCACCCTCGACTATACGTCACAGGTGCTGAGACTGACCTTGGGTCAGAGGATCCGGAGGACTCAGATTACATTCCCGAGGAGGATTTGGATATACCAGTTGAGGAGTTCTTCCCGTGATCTTAGATTTTCTATTTTTGGTATTTTTGTCTGGATATTATTTTGGATTGATGAGCCTTAGGCTATTATATTTTTGATCTTTTGATATCACTCGAGGAACCATTATTGTGAACCTCTATTTTAGGTGATCGGATTTGGCCATCACCGGTGGTTCCTTTTGGTTCCTCACAGTGATATATCTAATTTTGTCAGATGAAGCTTTTGTTTTTGGATTAACAATGTTGCCTCTGTCTTTAGACCTTTGTTTATGTTGTCGGCTTCTGTTTGTTACGGCTTATTGAGAAATTAATAAGTTGATGAACCGGCCTTTCCTATACCTTAGGGATTGGAAAAGTCGGGAAATCACATGATATCGAGCAAGGCTCTAGGTTCAGAGTCTTAGGACTAGGGGTTAGATTATTTCTAACAATTTATTACTGATCAATTGTTATTGTTTGTTTAACAATGACAGATCAGCATGCCTCCACGGTTTAGAGGCAGAGGCCGAGGTATAGAGGGACCTCGTACAGCTCATATTGAGGAGATTGATGAGGGCGTAGGCACCTCATATGGCAGAGGGCGAGTTGCTTCGCCCTAATGCAGAGCCTTTGGGAGCTGCTAGGCAAAGACAGAGGAATGTGGGCGAGGTGTTGGCAGACCTTGGCTACTAACATGGCCAATGAGATTGCGACCATTGGAAGCAGGCAAGAGATCTTGGCGGCCAGACATCAGCCAGGAGGATTCACAGAGTTTAGGAGGATGAGACCTCCTACATTCTCAGGGCAGACGGATCCTATGGAAGCCGAGGCATGGCTGGATGAGATAGAGAAAATATTTGAAGTGTTGCAGATTGTCTTGATGTAGAAAGCACTGGGCATCTTTCAAACTTTTGGGCGAGGCCAACCCGTGGTGGAAGTCTGTTTCCAGGATGAGAGAGCAGGATTACCCCAATACTCCATGGACTTGGGCAGAGTTCGTGGAGACGTTCAACGATCAGTACTTTCCGAGGATCGTACGAAATCAGTGGGAGGTTCAATTTATCGAATTGAAACAGAATGAGATGTCGGTCTGTAGTATGGCGAATTTGATAGACTTTCCGATTTGCACCTACATGTGGCCCCGGTGATGAGAGCTCGAAATTTCAGAGGTTTGAGGCCTAACATTGTGAGAGGGTGTCGATGTGGGAAATGGAGGCGTGATCTTTGATGTCCAAGGCCCTCATTGCGAGAGGAAGATATTCAAAAGCAGACTTGAGGCGAGCGAGGTAATAAAATAGGTTTGGCTAGGGACAGCAGAGTGCTTCAGAGCAGGTGAACAAAAAGTCGAGGTTCTCTAAACCTCCTCCCTACCCTAGTCAGCCATCATATTCTAGACCCATTTGTTGCTTCGGGACCAAGGACGTCTTCCTATCGGAGACCTCGAGTGCGTCACCGGGGCGACCTTTCGAGCCGGAGTACTCTGCAGTGGAGCTTCTGTGGCTCAGGGTTCAACGAGAGGATCAGCTGTTACTCCTGTTTCTACCCCAGTGTGTGCAAGATGTGGGAAACCACATAAGACAGAGGATTGCTTCGTGTGGACAAGTTGGTCACATGATCAAGGATTGTCCTACTATTGAGAAAGGATGGACTACGACGGTCTCTACGCAGAAGTCAACACGACCTACAGTTCAAGGTCGGGCTTATGCGTGATCGCAAGATGCCCAAACGTCAATGACGTCATTCAAGGTATCATTAAAGTTGAGACGTCAATTATGCATTGATTCAATTATTATTGTTTAATTCTACATACAAGTCAATTATGTTAAAACACATAGGAATCATTGCATATAATTAACAAACTTTTTTACTAAAGGTACACTTATGATGAGTAGTCGAGACGACGTGGATAAAATTGAAGCACGAGTACTTATAGACCCTGGGTCTACACACTCGATTATTACTCCTTCCTTCTCAGAGAAGTTGGGTATTACTCCCGAACCCCTCGCTTTCATTCTAGCTGTCAAGATTCCTACGCGGAGTTCGGTATGCATCGATATAAAGATGTCACTACCATCGTGATGATTGATGAGCACGAGACATTGACCGACATGATTACGTTGAGCATGGAAGGGTTCGACGTCATTCTCGGAATGGATTGGTTGGCAGCTTATCACGCGAGCGTGGACTGTCTTCGGAAGATAGTGACCTTCCGACCGCCAAAGCGAAAATCCTTCCGATTCTGTGGAGTCAAATCCAAGGTTGCGCCGTTGATTTCAGCCATTAAAGCTGAGCGTATGATGAAGAATGGTTGCAGTGGGTATCTGGCCTATTTGCAAGATTCTACCGAGAAGAAGAACGACTTGGCTCTTATCAAGGTGGTCTGCGATTATCCTGATGTCTTTCCAGAGGACTTACCTGGATTACCACCTGACCGAGAGATTGAGTTCGCGATTGAGCTGGCGCTGATGTAACTGCTATCTATCTAAAGCTCCATATCGGATGGCGCTGCTTTGAGTTTAGAGCTCGAACGGCTTCGGAGTCATTAGACAAAGGCTTTATACGACCGAGTGTCTCTCCTTGGGGTGCACCGGTTCTATTTGTGAAAAAGAAGGATGGATCGATGCGTCTGTGTATCGATTATAGGCAACTCAACAAGATGACGATTAAGAATCATTATCCTCTTCCGCGGATAAACGACTTGTTTGATCAATTGCAGGGTGCAAGGTTCTTTTCGAAGATTGATCTGAGGTCAGGCTATCACCAGCTCAAGATCAAGGCGGAAGATATATCCAAGACTGCGTTTCGGACGCGTTATGGCCACTATGAGTTTCTAGTCATGCCATTTGCATTGACAAATCTTTGCATCTTTCATGGACCTGATGAACAGGGTGTTCAAACCACATCTTGATAAATCTGTGGTAGTTTTCGTAGATGACATCCTCATCTATTCGAAAACCAGAGAGGAGCATGTGCAGCATCTAAAGATGGCTCTTCAAACACTCAGGGACCATCAGTTGTATGCCAAACTCAGTAAGTGTGAGTTTTGGCTTGAGCAGGTCAGTTTCTTGGGCCACGTAGTCTCTGAAGCGGGTATCTCAGTGGATCCTACAAAGATAGATTCTGTGGTGACATGGGAACAACCTCGGCGATTCTGATGCGAAGTTTCCTTGGTTTGGTAGGGTACTATCGGCGATTTGTCGAGGGTTTCTCGAAGATATCAGGTCCACTTACACAGCTCACAAGAAAGAATGCTAAGTTCGATTGGACAAAACAGTGTGAGCAGAGTTTTCAGGAGTTAAAGCGTCGTTTGACTACAGCACCAGTGCTTGCTATACCTTCCGGCAGTGGAGGTTTTGCAGTCTATAGTGATGCTTCCTATGGCGGATTAGGCTGTGTGCTTAATCAACACGAGCGGGTCATTGCGTATGGTTCTAGGCAGTTGAAGGACCATGAAAGAAACTATCCGACGCATGACTTAGAGCTAGCAGCAGTTATATTCGCCTTGAAGATCTGGCGACATTACCTCTACGGTGAAATCTTCGATATATTCACCGATCACAAGAGTCTCAAGTACCTCTTCACTCAAAAGGACTTGAATATGCGGCAGCGACGATGGATGGGGTTTTTGAAAGACTATGATTGCTTGATTCAATACCATCTGGGAAAAGCAAATGTCGTTGCTGATGCACTTAGTAGGAGGTCTTCAGCACAGTTGTCACATCTTGTTAGCCGGATTCAGAGATGGAAGCTTTTGGAGGATATGGCTTTGGGCAGCTCAAGGTTCGATGTAAAAGGCTCGGGAGCATTGATGGCTACACTTGTATTACGTCCTACGCTCTTCGAGAGCATTCGAAAGCTTCAGATGACCGATGATGAGCTGATGGCAATCAGACGAGATGTCGAGAATGGCAGTAAGAAGGATTTCTCCATTCGAGCAGATGGAACCTTATTATTTCACAACCGGGTATGCGTACCGTCAAGTACCGAGCTTCGGGACACCATTCTAGAAGAGGCTCACAAATCCATGTATGCCATACATCCTGGTAGCACCAAGATGTATTAGGACTTGATGAAGAGTTTCTGGTGGCGAGGTTTGAAGCGCGACGTCATTGAAAGTAATGATCGCGTGCTTGGTTTGTCAACAGGTTAAGGTTGATCATCAAAATCCTGCAGGTCTATTACAGCCTTTACCTGTGCCTGAGTGGAAATGGGAAGCCATTTCGATGGATTTTATACTCGGGTTGCCGAAGACACTGAGGAAGAACAATGTCATCTGGGTCATTGTAGATCGACTAACCAAGTCTGCTCATTTCTTGCCATACAATACCACCTATACAGCCAGTAGACTTGCAGAGTTATATCTGAAGGAGATTGTTAGACTGCATGGGATACCGGCTAGTATTGTGTCTGATCGAGACCCGTTGTTTACTTCACATTTTTGGCAGAGATTTCAGGAGGGCATGGGTTCTCGTCTTGACTTTAGTTCGGCATTTCACCCACAGACGGATGGCCAGACCGAGCGCGTGAACCAGACATGTTGAGAGCATGTATGTTGGATTTTCACGGGTCATGGGACCAACACTTGCCTCTGATAGAGTTCGCCTACAATAATAGCTTTCAGGCTAGCATTGGTATGGCTCCGTTCGAGGCTTTATATGGACGGCGGTGTCGATCACCGTTGAACTGGGAAGAAGTGGGTTAGAAGCTCATTATTGGACCTGAGATAGTTGAGCGCACTACCGAGACGGTTCGATTGATACGCGAGCGACTACGAGTAGCTCAGAGTCGTCAGAAGAGCTACGCCGATCTCAAACGGAGACACGTGGATTTTCAGGTCGGCGAGAATGTCTTTGTTCGGATTTCGCCTACCAAGGGCGTTATGCGGTTGGGAAAACAAGGGAAACTTAGTCCTCGGTACGTTGGGCCTTTCGAGATATTAGGCCGAGTCGGAGAGGTTGCATATCGTGTGGCGTTACCGCCGCAATTATCTAGCATGCACAACGTTTTTCATGTGTCGATACATCCGTGACCCGACTCACTTGCTTGATTACCAACCCATCGAACTTCAGGATGGTTTGAAGGTGGTCGAAGACCCTATTCGCATTTTGGATCGCAAGGAACAGATCCTACGCACTAAAAGCATTCCTTTGGTCCTCGTGCAATGGCGGAATCATACACCGGAGGAAGCCACTTGGGAGCGTGAAACTGAGCTCCGAGACCAATTTCCGAACCTTTTTGATTGAATTTTTCGACATTATGTGTTGAATGTATAATTTCTTGAATTTATATGTAATTATTAATTTTATACAGATTACTTGGTGCATGTTTCGAAGACTCTACATTATAGAAAATTCAATACTATCGGGCCTACACTTGGTATCTTAACCACTACTGGCCATGTCACATAAATTTGGCCTTAATACAGATCTCATGGCCCTATCTATAAATATATATTATTTTGTAAATGTTTCACAATTTTGTTTTTGTGTTACGTTGTGGAATTCCTAAGCATTTTCCAAGCCCGACCAAACCCGGACGTATTATTTTCCGAATGGTGATGTGAAATAAATTGGCCAAAAGCTTACTTGACCTATTCTTAAATAGTCTATGCCAATTCCGGCTGTGATATTATACTCATAGTCCGATAAAGTGATGGACATGAAATGGAATCAAAGAAGGTGCAATTAGACCCAAGGGCATGCTTGGAATTTCAAAAATTTTGAAAAATTTTCAACATAACAGTATAAAAAAATTCGACTGTCGAAATACAAAATCGACCATCGAATTTTCTATAAGTTTTCAAGCCAGTTTTCGGCCAAAAACAGAACCTAAGAAGTTCTGAGAAAATCGACCATCGATTTTAAAATCGACCATCGATTTTCAAAATCGACCATCGAATTTTAAATCGATGGTCGAATTTATCGATTTAAGTTTGGGGGTTTAAAATTTTTGGCATTTCGGTTTTCTGTTTTGAGGGTTTTGAGCTTAGGGTTTTGAGGGGTTTCGGGCGATTTGGGGATTTTAGAGCTTCCTCTTCATTTTTGGCTGCATTCCAAAGGGGATTTCACTGCATTTCACAAAGGGAGCATCTTTCAATCCTTGCAAAACCGATTTGGGGCTTTTTCACAAGGTAACCCTTGCTATATTTCTCAGTACCTCCCTGTGTTCTTGCATTTTGTGGGTCATTCTCTTAATTTTTGATTTAATGGGGCCTAAAAGCAGGACACCCTCTGAAATCCCACATCAAAAGACCGACTTCTAAAATTTGGGTCTACAAGCCGCACAACAAAACACGGAACCACGATTGCTCCACCACCCTGTCTCCCCTTGCACCGCGATTTTTGGAGCATTAAAGGCTTCACGACATAATATTTATTTCACCCGGAGTTGTTTGACCAGCAAACGACCACACAATGGGCGGGTGAATACCTTGAAAAGGCCAAATTGACCTCCCTGTGCACATCCTTTAGCGACCATTTCTATCCCCGACTCGTGTGTCTATTTTATCAGCACATGAGTCGCGAAGACGGGAAAAGAATCTATATAGAGATTGATGGCCGCGATTATACCTTTGATCTAGAGGACATGGCTGTGGCATTGCGATGCCCTTTAAATCACTCACAAACGATGGGTTTAGGTCCTCCTTTTCCCAAACCAGTCCGTTTCGAAGATGTAATCACGCAGATGACGCAAGGTCGTCATGGGTCCGGTAAATCCATCGTCACGGTCCATATGCCGGAGACCATGTGGATTTTGGATAAAATTTTAAAGGCCACCCTTTACCCTTTTGGTCATCAATCTGAGCGCACCGGTCCCCTTCAACAAATTCTTTTTGCGGCCTATAAGGAGCGATGGTTTAGTGCTCCTGAAATCCTTTTTAAAGGGATTATCAAAGCCCGAGAGAAAATGGGCAAACATGTGAAGAAACCATTGAAGACTATGCCCTATGCTCGCATAATTTCTGTGATGATTGAGAACTACCGAGCGGGCCCTGCTTATGATATCCCCCCTACTGAACCCAAATCCACAGCGGGTCGAAAAATATATAATTTGGTCAATTGGGGTCAAACCTACAGTAGGCTGGTAAAGACTCCAAAGGATGCAGAGGCACCTGATACCGCTAGCGATGATGATGAGGACCCTACTCATTCTATCCCTGACACTACTACCGCTGCACCTCCTCATTTACAGGTAGCGTTCTTACACTCTCCGAGTTCACCCGACAGATGACCGCCATGAGCCATCAGATTCAAGAGCTCACCCACCACACCAGCTCTATGCGTCAGGAGTTGGATGTCCATGGCGGCGCCCTCGTTTATTTGATGCAGCACGTGTTTCCAGAGGATTACACGACGTATATGGCCGATATCCGTGCTTCAGTATATCGCCCTTCGACATCGGGCGCTGGTACTAGCATGCCTTCTACGGCCAGGGGGGATACGGGTGATTATGATGCTGCTGCGGGTGATGGTACTTCGGATCGGGCAGGTCCATCTTCTGCCGGGGATTGTTAGTATACTTGGGGCAGGGGGTACTGCTTTATTTTATGTTGTTATGGGTCTGTATTTATTTACAGCTTGGATTATTTAGGACCTGGTGGTCCTTCTTTTGTTATCTTTTATCTTTTCTATCTGTTACTTTGCTCTGGATATTTTGCCTATCTTTGGTTGTATATAGTTCGGTTAGATACTTGTTTCATCTTTTGATATGCGTGTTGGATCTCTATGTGCATTGCTTTTGTTGGTATTTTGGTATCTGCTTCAGTTAGATGCTTGTGTGGGTTTCTTCTGTGTCACTTTTGTACTTCCTGTTTCTTTGATAGCTTTTCCTTCTCTTTATGGCTTTCATGCGTCACTGTGCATCAGCTCCCGGCACGTGATACTTGGGGTGTGGGCATCCATGTACGGATGCAATCCACTATGGCCTTTTAATGCCACATGCAGTACATCCATGTTACTACGGATCCCATCCCTTGGCTTGCGTGCCCTGTGGAATCGAAATACGGTGCCCCATGTTTTCTCTTTTTTTATTGTCTGGTGTGTGTTATGTTCAATTTTCGCGGACGAAAATTCCTAAGGAGGGGTGAATGTAATATCCCCGATATTTTAAACCTATTTTCGTTTACCTCGATAAGCGTGCCCAAAAATAATTATGATATTTTATGAGCTTTTCAGTTAGTTTTGGTTATGATGAGGGACATGACCAAAGGATTTAGTTATGAGGTGTGTACAAGTCAGGAAATCAACGATGTACACATTAACATTGGTATTTGTGTTTAACACCGGATGTTTTGCAAGAATAATGGATAAGTTGTAAATAAAAATATCTAGATTTTTATTTACAACTTTTATATTATAAAGAGAGAGAGAGATTTGAGAGAATTTACACTTCTCTCTTTCGGTTGAAAACAAATTGCAAACCTTTTTGGGCTGCTTGTGATCTTTAGATCTTGAGATAGAGAGAGCTCCTCTTCCCATCTCAACCATTGTTTTAATTGGTATTTGAAATTGTATCAGTTTGAGATATTGGAAGAGAAGGTTAGAGGAGAGGATATCACTGTGTTGTTAGGATCTGTGCAATGGAAGAAGGGTTTTATGGGCTGACTTGAAACTTTTAAACCGTTGATCTTGGAAATTTGTTCCGGTGTGTGAATCGGTACAAGGGGATCAACGAATTAAGCTACAAGAGGTATGCCTTGAAACCTCCTTATGCAAATTGTTGGATTTTTGTAAGAAATTAAGTTTTGGATTCAATAGAAAAGATTAAATGGCTGTGTAGAAAAGGATGAAAAAGAATCCGGGCATGTTGAATTAAAAGCCACAGAGCCTGAGAAATTCGACTGTCGATTTCAAAATCGACTATCGAAATTGGAAATCGACAGTCGAAAATGAATTTTTAAGCTTGTAACAGAGTTCTGAAATTCGATGGTCGATTTTAGAATCGACCATCGAATTTCAAATTCAACCATCGAATTTGAAATCGATGGTCGAATTCTGTCCAGCTTCTGGCTTTTAAAATTTTGATTGGATTTTTATTTTGTGAGCCTTTGGGTTAATTTTTGGGTTGTATATTAACACTGAGGGTGTTAATATATGTAGGTTTTGGTCAATTGGGAGTCCTTGGAGAGGACTGCTTGTTCATGCCTTTGAATTTTCTTGGTTGAGGTAGGGGAATCCAAACTATTATTTGCATGAATTATAAGCATAAACTGTCATAAATCATTTTATTTTTGAAGCATGAAATATAGAAATTTCATTACACACAGTGAAATCAAAACTTTGAACATATGATACAATCTGAAAATTTGTAAACCTTGTCATAAATAAGAATCATTGGAAATCAGAACCTCAGCTAAATTTGAATCAGAACCTCAGCTAAAATTGAATCAGAACCTCAGTTAAATTTTGAATCAGAACTTCGAATCAGAACTTTGAAAAATCAGTATATGATATGAATAATAAGCTTGGATATGTGTTAGCATTTGCATTTGATTTTGGGTTCATAAGTCGATGCCTAGATTCTACCAACCGTGTTGTCGGTAAAACTTTGGCGCAAGTTTCCCTCATAGCGTAGGGGCTTGTTGCATTTTCGAAATGGGTTCATGAACGACGATGGTCAGTAGGGTCTTCCCATCGGTCACGTAGTCTGCTCTCATGCTATAGGAAATTTGGGAGATAAAATTAAGTTATAAATTTAAGACAAGAAGCATGCTAAATCAGAACATTTGAACACTTTAGATTTTATTATCAGTTTTGACTCAGGATTAGAACTGGAGATTTAATTTGAAAAGCATCATTGAAAAACCATGTTTGATCCGATTCCGTCTTTTGAAAACCTTTACTTATAAGAAATGCAAATAGATCTGTCTTTCCCTATTGAGCTTGGCTGTTAGCTCACCCTCGACTATACGTCACAGGTGCTGAGACTGACCTTGGATCAGAGGATCCGGAGGACTCAGATTACATTCCCGAGGAGGATTTGGATATACCAGCTGAGGAGTTCTTCCCGTGATCTTAGATTTTCTATTTTTGGTATTTTTGTCTGGATATTATTTTGGATTAATGAGCCTTAGGCTATTATATTTTTGATCTTTTGATATCACTCGAGGAACCATTATTGTGAACCTCTATTTTAGGTGATCGGATTTGGCCATCACCGGTGGTTCCTTTTGGTTCCTCACAGTGATATATCTAATTTTGTCAGATGAAGCTTTTGTTTTTGGATTAACAATGTTGCCTCTGTCTTTAGACCTTTGTTTATGTTGCCGGCTTCTGTTTGTTACGGCTTATTGAGAAATTAATAAGTTGATGAACCGGCCTTTCCTATACCTTAGGGATTGGAAAAGTCGGGTCGTCACATATTTCTACGCCCGAGTGTATTTTCCCCTTTTCCATGTATATATATGGGAGTCGGTCATGTAATGACCCAAAAAATCGAAACCTGAACCCGACTGAAACTGTGTGCGTATTCGGCACGGAAAATAAAGTCGCCTTAAAAATATTAAATAAATAATTAAATATGTTTGAGATACGGTGTGTGTAAAGGAATCAAGTTAAAAGGTTTAATTTGGGCCTTTACTAGATGAGCTGTGCACCGACTCATCGGGTGTCGCTCAACACCGAAACCAAACTCTATTTCTAGTGGATAAGCCTAATACACTTTTGCAGTGTTATCGCTTCACACCGAAACCAAGCCCTTTAGCTAATTAAAAGACAAAGCTTCTAAAAGAAGCTTCACCCGGTTGCAAGCTTTGGAGTTTGGATTTCTAGTGAGAGAAAGAAGAGAAAACTTCCGCCCTTCTTGAGATTTCGACAATGAGATCGTGATCGCGCCGCAATATTTGCATTATTCACAAAGAACTCGACGTCGATCAACGCTTGAATCCCGCCTTTGGTGAATTTCGACCATTCAAACCCCATTTTCAAGAAACGTTTCATCTCGCGATCGTTTCCGTACTTGAAAGAAGTTAAGATCGACACGTAAGAATGAGCAATATCTTCTTGAGTTCATTGTGATCAATCTCTGTGGATTCGCCGTAGAGATCTGGAAGTTTCATTACAAAACCCTTTTGGACAACGATCCTTAAAGGCGCGAAATCGATCGAAGAAAGGTTAGTTTTCTTTGATTTTAATGGTTTAAATGGTAGAATAAATCATTGTTTTAGTTTAGTGTGAATGTGTGTGTGATTCGATGAAGATCGTAGAAGATTTGGATGAAAATAGATCAAAAATGATAAAACCTTATGGCTGTGCATTTATGAAGGTTTTGATCGATCAATGTAGGTGATTGATCGAGCAAATTGGGTGTTGATCGATCAATATAGGTGATTGATCGATCAAATTTGGTATTGATTGATCAATATAAGTGATTGATCAATCAAATTATATATACAATGATAAAAATAGCAAGTTTGGTTGCTGGAAGTTCATTCCCGACAGCATTGATCGATCAATGGTGAGATTGATCGATCAATGTGATGTGTTGATCGATCAATGGTGAAATTGATCAATCAATGTAATGGTTGATCGATCAATGGTGAAATTGATCGATCAATGTGGTATTGATCGATCAACATGATGTATTGATCGATCAATTTGACTGTGCTGATATTACTTTAGTATTTTGGCCATAACTTTTTACTCCGAACTCCGATTAACGCAATTCTTATGGAATTGGAAATAGGACAAATAAATCTACAACTTTTATGAATTAACTAATTGCTGAATAAATTTTTTTAATGATCAAAATTAAGCTGGAAGTTAGGCCAAGTTTTAAGTTAGCACGTTTTGATCGAAGTATCGATATATCTTCGGTATTTTGATCATAACTCTTTGTCTAGAACTCCGATTGATGTGATTTTTGATGCGTTGGAAAGCGTACGACGAGATCTAACTCTTTTATGAATTAAGAAAATCTTTAATAAAATGTTTTGAGGGTCAAAATGAAGTGGGAAGTAGGGTCAAGTTTCGAGTCAACACGAAATTACCCATTTCCGCCTCGGTTTTGAGAAAATAATTAAATGCGTCAACATTATTAATAATTAGGATTAATTTTTAATACATCATCACGTGTGTGATGTAGACTAAGAGTGGAGGCCGTGGATAAGAACTTTTGGATCGCTTTGGAATGGCGTTGGATTTGCTTAGAAAGATCTGTTAAGGTAGGGGAAACTCAACGAAATTTACATTTTATAAATTAATTCATGGTTTCATTGATTTTCGATCTTATGCTTTGTTTCCTTTGACATGTTTTATTTCCATCATGTTCCTACATATGTTCTGATATGTTTTGTTTCCGTCCTGTTTTCGCGTACATTCTGATATGTTCTATTTCCGTCCTGTTTTCGCATATGATCTGATTATTCCGTGCTTTCGCTTGTGATCTGATTCATTTTGTTTTGCTTATGATTCGATTTGTTCTGTTTCCGCATGAGATATGATTAATTGAACTTGCCTATGAACTTTGAATTAGAATGAATATGGGACTCTGTTTCAACAAATTGAATAGAAACTATAGGATGTTGAATCTCTGGATTTTTGGGTAATGTTATTTGACTGTAACTGAGAAATTTAGAATATGGATGATTGAACTTTGAACCTTGGAAACTAGCTAGACTTAGTGTTGAATTGTTAAGTATGAACCTTGAACCCTGTATCTGAGAGTGAATGTGAATAGTAAAAATATATCCGAACTTTGACTGTGAGTAAACATTGATAAGTAGACCGGTACGACGGTTATCCGTACACAGTGTATAGTACATAGCATACATAGTGGGCCTGTACGGGGGCGATCCGTACGCATTGCATAGCATACATAGTGGGCCCGTACGGGGGCGATCCGTACGCATTTCATAGCATACATAAGTGAAGTGAACGAAGTGAACCTAGTGAGTGAAGTGAACATAGTGAGTGAAGTGAACACAGTGAGTGAAGTGAACGAAGTGAACATATTGAACGAAGTGAACACATTGAGTGAAGTGAACACAGTGAACGAAGTGAACATAGTGAGTGAAGCGAATACAGTGAGTGAAGTGAACACAATGAGTGAAGTGAGCATAGTGAGTGATGTGAACGCAATGAGTGAAGTGAAACACGAAAATCTGGAATTTGAGCACAGTGAATAAGAATTATAAGCTTGTGTCTCTGTTATCGAATATCTGCCTTGTTATTACTTTTATTCTGCTATCAAACGTCTGATCTATTAAATATGTTAAATTCGTCTTTTAATATCTGACCTGCTTCTGCTTTGAACTCTGTCATTAGTAAGATGCAACTGCTATTGATGTTCTTCTACTGAGCTTAGATGTAGCTCACCCCAGACTATACGTCACAGGTATAGCTTTTCATCGGGACCTTGGACTTGAGGAGAATCAGAGTTGCCTATTGGAGGGAGAAGCTCACTTGGTTTGGCACAGTGACTTCTGAGACTTGAGTTTTGTACGTATTTGTACACCACTATTTAGGTGATGGTTAGTCATCATCGATGGTTTAGCCTGTTTCCTTTAGATTACGTGTTCTCGATATAGAATGGAGTTTTATATTTTTGTTCTGTCATGTGTACCTATTTTGATTCCGCTCATGTGTGTTTATACCAAGTATATTCTGTATCAGATTGTGTTCTGCGATCTGGCGGTCCGGGTTTTCCCATATTTGATTGGTTTAAAAAAAAAAAAAAAAAAGAATCTCTATGAAAAGATAAGTTGGAAAAATTCGGGCTGTCACAGGTTAGATCCTCCAATAGAGGACGGTGACCGTCCTCCAAGATACACCTAGAGCTCTACGTGGCAACCAAAACATTGTTTGGGTGCCACATGGCACATGTGGATGGTATAGATCAATATTAAAAAAATAAGTTTCGGAAAAAACTTTTTAAACCCACAAGTTAAAGTTTGACGGCTTTCATTAGTCAACATTTCATGATTCAAAAAATGCATGGTGGAGATGAGTTTTCAAAAAAAAATTTCAAAGATGATCTAAGTAATGCACCCGAGCTCTACGTGGCATCGAAACAATATTTTGGGTAAACGTAGAAGCTTGGAGGACGGTGACAGTTCTCCCATGGAGGACGGACACCTTTTCCTATATATATATGGAAAAGGCCTCCGTCCTCTATGGGAGGATGGTCACCGTCCTCCAAGCTTCCATATGGAGCTCCACGTGGCAGCCAACATATTGTTTCGATGCCACGTGGAGCTCGGGTGCATTGCTTAGATCATCTTTAAAAAAAATAATTTGAAAACTCATCTCCACCATGTGTTTTTTGAACTGTGCAATGTGGACCAATGAAAGCCGTCAAACTTTGACTTGTGGGTTTAAAAAGTTTTTTTCAATTTTTTTGTTTAATATTGATCTATACCGTCCACTTGCGCTCCACGTGGCACCCAAACAACGTTTTGGATGCCACGTGAATCTCCATATATATCTTGGAGGACGGTGACCGTCCTCCATTGGAGGACCTAACCAGATCCCTATATATATATATATATATATATATATATATATATATATATATATATATATATATATATATATATATATATATATATATATATGTTTGTGTTCAATTTTTTAAAATTTCGTTTCGGCCAACCAAAACTGAAACCGACAATTTCAGTTTTTGGTCCCAATCGTTGACACAGATCTTGAGATGAGAGCCTAGACCCCTATCAGACGGTTAGATGCTGATTGCATATGGCACATATCCCCAAAGTGGCCCAAGAACTTTTTTTAAATATATAATAAACATTATATGTTTTCTTAATTTTTAATTTATCATCAACAATTATAAGTAAAACGTAGCAATTTGTTTTAAGTGTACGCAATTTGTTTTAAGTGTACGATAGAGTTATGTGCCAAAGCTAGTGTATATATATATATATATATATATATATATATATATATATATATATAGGCAGGTAGCTGTCGGCGTAGGTAGGAAAAAAATAAATTTAAATTTTTTAAAAAATTAATTTTTTTAATTTAAAAAACCCATATGTCGGCGAATATAGGAAAATAAATTTTTAAAAAAAAAATTAATTTTTAAAAAAAGGACCTATGCCAACGGCTGTAGCCGTCAACGTAGTACCCTTACTCTATGCCGATGGCTTCAGCCGTCGGCGTAGGAATTCGCCGACAGAGTTATCGTTGACAGTTTGTAGCCACTGGCATAACTTACGCCGTGTTTTTTTTTTAGTGATGGTTTGATTTTATTAAATTTGTTTATTACTGCTACAAGAGGAAAATTTTAAGGATCCTAATCAACCATCTAACATTTTAAGGGTAGAGTAATTATTGTCAACACTAATGGTCTTGTTCAAACCAGTCAAAAATTAAGTGTCCGAAGGGGCGAAGCACGTGCATTTTACTAGTCGAATATATATATATATATATAGAGAGAGAGAGAGAGAGAGTTGATTAGACTCAATTTTTCCCTAATCTGACCTGACCTGAAAGTTCGATTGGATGCCTCATGGCCTACCTGACCCGATGAATCAATTTTATGGGCCCGACCCTGTAAAAAACTTGGGTAGGGCCGGTTGAGTATCAGGTCGACCTGAACAGTTGAATAGGCCTATTAACCCTAGGGATGCAGATTTTGTTAACTACACCAAACCGAAACTAAAAATATCAATTTTTGGTTCGGTTCAGCTTGGACCAAAACCAAATCAAAATGAATCAATTCGGTTTTGATTTGTTTCTTTTTTTAAAAGTTCCGAAATCAAAACCGCATTGGACCCAGAAAAAAATATGTTTAGTTCGGTTTCAATTTTTTTTTTAGGTTTTCATTATTTTTTCTGGTTTTCTTATCCTACTAAATCATTTTTTAATTTCTGCCTCCCAAAACCAAAACCGAACTTAGAAGTGGTTCAGTTTTTTCAGTTGTGAATTCGATTGGGTCCAATAGGTCTGATTCAGTTTGGCCAATTTTTCGATTGATTTCGGTTTTTTGGTTTTCTGCTTGCATCCTTAAACCTAACCGAAAGTAACAGAATTTTATTTTAGGTGAATTTTTTTGGAAGTATTACAGAGGTTAGTGTTCTGCACTAAGTTCGCTACACACATCAATCTCCTTCCATCCAACTCCTCAAACTTTAGTGAAAGCACACTTATGATCATTCACTGATGTAACAATAAAAATTAGGCTAAACTTTATTAATACCCAAGGGATCTTGGAGGGCACCTAAACCTGTGTACGTCACTCCACGTCAGCCGCCTATTTTCCTCGTACAAAACCTGCTTGCCGTATGCAATTTTACACCCAATAGAAGATCAATTCTCAAGAATCCTACTTTATTTAGAATCTTAATTTACAATGATAAGCTACTAATTTATCATCTCTTTACTGATTCTTAAAAATATTTAAGATTAAGTTATCGTTATCGGTGATTGGGTATCGTTATCGTTATCGCCCACGAGTTTTCTGAAAGTGCCTGAATGTCAGAAACTTTAAAAACGTTAATTATAATCATACTATAACTGATATACCCTAAATTATAATCATACTATAATCAGGTTTTGAAAGTTTAAATATAGAGACCCATATCGTTTGAAAATAGAAGAACTAAAATCTCTCTTTTAATTGAATTTTCGATCATTATTGATCGATTTTCAGTGAGGACAAAGAGAGGGAGCAAAGAGTTGAAGGTCCCGCCATTGATATTCAGATCATAGAAAACCACCAAGGTAATGCCTGATTCGTTTATTCTCCGAATTTTCGCAGACTTAACTGTTTGATTTTTTATTTTTATTTTTTATCATTGTAAATACATGCGTTAATTATATTTTGTATTAATTTTTTATCAGTGTAAACTGTTAATGCATGTAGATTATATAATATACTTATTTTTTTTATTTAAAGACATTATTTTTAACTTTAAATAGGTTAATATTAGGGTTACAAGTTCGGTTTTCGGTTTCAGTTCGTTTCAGCCGGAACCGAAATGAATCGGTTCGGTTTTGATTTGTTTTTTTGTTTAAACAAAAACTGAACTAAGCCCGAAAATTTCAGTTTCTTCCAGTTCGGTTTCGGTTTTGGTTTTTTTATTATTTTTCATATTTTAAAGCTTCTTTTTTTTCGTTTTTTTTTTTTTCAATTTTCTCATCTTACCTAATTGATTTTCGGTTTTCGCCACCCAAACTGAAACGGCACTAGAATCAGCCGGTTCTAGAACTGTTTTTGTCTTTGGTTTGGATCTATTTGGTTCGCTGGATTTTCGGGTCGGGTTTGGGTTTTAGGTAAAAGATGATGCATATATTTTTATATGTTTTAATAAGTTATCATTACTTTTACAATTTCCAAAATTTTCCCTCAAATTTATCCAAATTACATCAAGTTGACACCCCATTACTGATTTCCATATCGAATTTGTTACTTTGGATGGTGGGCTTGAAAGCCACGATTGTTATTATATGTGCCATTTGACATCACCAGGTGAAGATGCGATTAACCGAATACAATCGAAACCTAAAATTTCTGTTTTTGGTTATGTTCAGGTTGAAGAGAAACCAAGTTGGACCTAATCAGTTTGATTTCAGTTCAGTTAAATTTCAAAAAGTCGAAAATAAAACAATCGATTCGATTTGGTTTCGGTTTTATGTTTTTATTCTATCTTTTAATATAAAATCGATTCGATTTGGTTTCGGTTTTATGTTTTTATTCTATCTTTTAATATATATATATATATATATATATATATATATATATATATATATATATTATTTTTATTTTTTTTGTATTCAATTTTCTAAATTTTTGTTCCGGCCACCCAAAACCGAAACCGGCAATTTCAGTTTTTGGTCCTACATTGACCTTGAGATGAGATCGTAGCCCCCTATCGGACGACTAGATGTTGATTACATATGCCACATATCCCCAAAGTGACTCAAGAACCTTTTTTTAAATTTATAATAAACATTATATGTTTTCTTAATTTTTAATTTATCATCTACAATTACAAGTTAAACGTAGCAATTTGTTTAAGCGTATGCAAGAGTTATGCGCCAAAGCTAGTATATATATATATATATATATATATATATCAAGGTTTTAGCCGGCCACTAGGTCCCATGAACAGTCTCTACACCCGATACAAATACAAACTAAATTAGGAATGTGCTAAAAAGATGCATTATAATTGTACTATAATGCATCTTTTTTAAGCTTATCTCAAACAATTCTCTCATCTTACGAATATATGCAGTTAGACAATAACCCGTTCACATCCTTAACACGCACGGGTAGTACAGCTGCTACTTACTCTAACCAAAATAGGCAATTTGGGTTCTTAAAAAGTTAGAATGGTAGTCGAATTATAAAAGGCCTTAGCAGATTATAAATTTACTTTTTAGTGTTTGTTTTGCTATTTTTTTTTTGTAACCCTTCCTTTCTTGTTTTCTTGCTTTCTTCATCGTTCTAGAGAGATAAATCATGTCGGCCAAAACAGAAGAGGATAGCAGCACGAGAATCATGGAGAAACCAATGGAGGAGAATAAGAAGAAGGTGACACTGAGAAGCTACGACGGGGAGCTGTTCGAAGTAGACCTAGAAGTAGCGATTCAATCTCAGACAATCAAAAACCTAATGGACGACGATTGCTGGAGTGGGGAGCAGATTCCAATCCCAAACGTGTCTGAAGATCACTGGTAAAAGTCATCGAATACTGCAATAAGCACGTGGAAGTGGGAGAAGTGGCAGAAGAAGAGGAGGAGAAGAAGAAAGAGCTGGAGGAGTGGGATAAGAAATTTGTTTCTGTGGATAAGGATACCATTTTTGATCTGATACAGGCGGCCAACTACTTGAATGTGAAGGAACTTATGGATTTAACTTGCCAGACTGTCGCCGATACCATCAAATCTATGACCGTTGAAGACGTTCGTACTTATTTTGACATTCTCTGCGATTTCACCCCTGAAGAGGAGAAAGCCATTCGCGAGGAGAACAAATGGGCATTCGAGTGATGAATTAGTGATTTTTTTGGTTTACTAGAGAGAGAGAGAGAAAGGTTTTGATTGATGCTTTATTTTCGTTTTTTTTTTTTTTTTGGTTTCCTACTTGTTTCTGATTATATTTGTTGTTTCTTTTCTTTCATTTTTTTAATCAGAATCCTTTTTTAGGGTTAGTTTTTTTAGATTCGTTGTTACTATTATTATTATTATTATTATTAAACCCTAAAAAAGGGTGAACAGCTTTATGGCACTCTTACTATCAAAGAAGATAAAGATAATTAATTTCACACTTTTCTGAAGTTCCAAAATTCGTGAAAGCACTGTTTTCTCTAAAACGTTTGAGATCGGATTTTTTTGCTAAAAAGTTTGCTTTTGAAGCATTGTTTTCTAAAGTGCAAAATAAGAGGTACAATTTGCCTAACCTGACCCAACCTGAGTTTTCACTAATTTGTTTATTACTCCTACAAGAGGAAAAATTTAGGGATCCTAATCAACCATTCTAACATTCTAAGGGTAGGGAAATTATTGTCAACACTAATGGTCTTGTCCAATACCTGTCCAAAATTAAGTGTCAGAAGGGGCAAAGCACGTACATTTTACTAGTCGATATATATATATATATATATATATATATATAGTTGATTAGAATGAATTTTTCCCCAATCTGACCCAACCTGAAAGTTTGATTGGATGCCTCATGGCCTACCTGACCCGATGAATCAATTTTATGGGCCCGACCCGGTAAAAGACTTGGGTAGGGCCAGTTGAGTATCAGGTCGACCTCAACGGTTGAATAGGCCTATTAACCCTAGGGATGCAGATTTTGTTAACTAAACCAAACCGAAACTAAAAATATCAGTTTTTGGTTCGGTTCAGCCTGGACCAAAACCAAATCAAAATGAATCAATTCGGTTTTGATTTGTTTCTTTTTTTAAAAACTCCGAAATCAAAACCGCATCGGACCCAGAAAAAAATATGTTCAGGTCAGTTTCAGTTCTTTTTTTTACGTTTTCATTATTTTTTCCGATTTTCTGATCCTACCAAATCATTTTTTTATTTCTACCTCCCAAAACCAAAATCGAACTTAGAAGTGGTTCAGTTTTTTCAGTTGTGAATTCGTTTCGGTCCAATAGGTCCGATTTATAATAAACATCCGTGCACATACTCTCATGCATTATAAGTCTATGAATATCACATAGTCACAAACGTGTAGACTTCCATGTCCACCTATGAGATGGGTGGATATACCCATTGTAAACTAACTCGTTATGAGTTAGTCTATAAAGACCCATTATAAGCGGTAAAATAGTCCACAGGTCTACATGACATGCATATACACTATCATGTAAGGATCAAAATGGCAGTTTCGTTTTTGATTTCGGACATGACCGAAATTAAAAATTTCCCCTCCATGCTTTTTTCGACCGAAATTTTGATTCAAAGTATCGTGTAAGTGAAACTGAAACATTTCAGCCAAAGTTTGATCCATGCTTCCATGCGTTGGAAGTCTGTGTAGGTCACAAAAATTTGAGGACTGTGGTTTCCACCCATGATCCCATTATAGACTAACTCTTATTGCTATACACCATGCTTGACCCTGACTATTGGGTCATATTAACTCAAACTAGGATTATATAAGGGCACTTAGCGAAAAGAGGATTCATATTATAAAAATTTTACACTATTACATTACAAAAACAGTTGCGTAATTAGGATTGCACGAATGTTAATTTATAATAAACATTATATGTTTTCTTAATTTTTAATTTATCATCTACAATTACAAGTTAAACGTAGCAATTTGTTTAAGCGTACGCAAGAGTTATGTGCCAAAGCTAGTATATATATATATATCAAGGTTTGAGCCGGCCACTAGGTCCCATGAACAGTCTCTGCACCCGATACAAATTCAAACTAAATTAGGAATGTGCTAAAAAGATGCATTATAATTGAACTATAATGCATCTTTTTTAAGCTTATCTCAAACAATTCTCTTATCTTAATATATGCTTAGAGATTAACCCGTTCACGTCCTTACACATACGGGTATTACAGCTGCTACTTACTCTAACTAAATAGGCAAGTTGGGTTCTTAAAAGTTAGAATGGTAGTGAATTATAAAAGGCCTTAGCAGATTATAAATTTTATTTTTAGGGTTTGTTTTGCTATTTTTTTTGTAACCCTTCCTTTCTTGTTTTCTTGCTTTCTTCATCGTTCTAGAGAGATAAATCATGTCGGCCAAAACAGAAGAGGATAGCAGCACGAGAATCATGGAGAAACCAATGGAGGAGAATAAGAAGAAGGTGACACCGAGAAGCTCTGACGGGAGCTGTTCCAAGTAGACCTAGAAGTAGCGATTCAATCTCGACAATCAAAAACCTAATGGACGATTCTTTGGAGTGGGGAGCGATTCCAATCCCAAACGTATGCAAAGAAGATCCCGTAAAAGTCATCGAATCAATAAGCACGTGGAAGTGGGAAAAGTGGCGAGAAGAGGAGGAGAAGAAGAAAGAGCTGGAGGAGTGGGATAAGAAATTTGTTTACGTGGATAAGGATACCATTTTGATCCGTCTGCTGACCAACTACTTGAATGTGAAGGAACTTATGGATTTAACTTGCGGACTATCGCCGATACCATCAAATCTATGACCGTTGAAGACGTTCAGACTTATTTTGACATTCTCTGCGATTTCACCCCCGAAGAGGAGAAAGCCATTCGCGAGGAGAACCAATGGGCATTTGAGTGGTGAATTATTGATTTTTTTTAGTTTTTTTAGATTCGTTGTTACTATTATTATTATTATTAAACCCTAAAAAAGGGTGAACAGCTTTATGGCACTCTTACTATCAAAGAAGATAGCGATACTTAATTTCACAATTTTCTGAAATTCTAAAATCCGTGAAAGCACTGTTTTTTCTAACACGTTTGAGATCGGATTTTTTTGCTAAAAAGTTTGTTTTTGAGGCATTGTTTTCTAAAGTTTAAAATAAGAGGTACAATTTGCCTAACTGACCTTTGAGTTTTCACTAATTGGGTTGGGTTCATAGGTCTCAATCAAACCGTTAGGTAATCGGGTTGCCCAACCCAACACATTTGCACCCCTATCATGGGTGGTTTTTATTTTAGATTTTTGTGTGATTCCTGTGTGATAGGGTCAAGGTTAGAAATATATGGCCGTTATAATGGTTTCTAAAAGGAAGAAAATATAGCAGCCATTATATTCCGTTATACACCTTTATTTTCTACTGTAATATCTAAATGACCGCTTTTATAATGATAGACTTTAAGATTTGCTTATGTATTTTCGTTATATTTAATTCATCGAAAAATAAATTGGACTTAACTTTCAGTGAAGTTTTCATGATATATCCGAAATCGTTAACTTTCATTAATTTTGGGGAAATTAATAAAATTTTGTCAAATTTAATGAATTTTCTTTTAATTTTAGTGAATTTTGTATAATAAATAAAAAATTTATAAATATTAAATATAATTTATATATAATATTTTTTAACTCCACGAAATTTTTTCGAAGCTTTTCAAAATTTTCTTGAATACCGAAATATTACCGAAATTGAAATTTGTGAGCATGGTTGCTCTTAGATTACGAATATTTGCATATTTCATTCTACTATTTATAATTTAAAAATGTAACTAATAAGTTGACTAAAATATGTTAAAAGAAAATAAATACAAATAGAGAAAAGCTAAATAATAGAACTTACGCATATCTACATATTTCATTCTATTGTTTATAATTTGAGAATACAACTAATAAGCATAGTGACAAATTTCACCGAAATTTCACGAAAATAGCCTAATTAGGGGTCAGACGAAAATTTCGAAGAAATTTCAAGACTTTTCAGTAATTTCAACAATTTCGGTATTTTTCGACGAAATTTTGAAATTTTGGTGCACTTTGGAAATTTCAGTATTTTTTTTTCGAAGTTTTTTTTTTTCTTTTTTTTTTGCTTTTTAATTAAATTAGCAATTTAGTGGTAAATGGTAAGCGGGAATAGCGCTCACCACGCGACTATGCATGTGGAGGAGAATGGCACCTATTATATAGGCGGGCTAGAGTGGGGAGATTTCTCCCCTCACTCATGTGGGACTAAAGAGTGTGGAGATTCACTTCTCCAGGTGCTTTCTCACCTCACCTTATGCAGCTGGCAATCATTGATCGCCCTTGAATCAGATGGTGGAGATCATTTTTCATCTCCATCTTCTGCACAATGGATCTATGGATCGTGGGGATAGCATCAGACGGTCGATTTTTTATTACATGTGACACAGATCTCAAAAGTGACCCTAAAATCATATGATCCCTATCACGCTCAAGCATGATTTTAGAGTCACTTTTTGAGTTGTGTACCATGTGTAATAAAAAATCGACTGTCTGATGGTACGCTCATGATCCATAGATCCACTGCGCAAAAGATGGGGATGAAAAATGACCTCCACCATCTGATCAAAGGCGGTCAATGCATGCCTAGTGAAGGAGGTGGGGTGAAAAAGCAGCCTTTGGGTGAGTATAACTGTACAGCCTTTGGGTGAGTATAACTGTACCCTATGTCAATTTGTCTTCTATAGTTCTATGCTTGAGTTCTGTATCAGTGCTTAGCCACTTGGATCAATTGGTAATTTTTTTTTTTTAAATATTAAATATATTTTTTATATATATTTAATCCCCGAAACTTTCCCATAATTTTCCAAACGTGCGAAATTAATCAAATGTACCGAAGGACCCCAGAAAAAATTACCGAAACGTAATTTGTCACTATGCTAATAAGCTAATTAAAATATATTAAAGATAAATAAAACACAAAAAGAGAAAAACTAAATAATAGAACTTACCTCACGGATTGAGTAACTCCACTAATAATGTTGTCATACTTTTTAGCACTTTAACTGTCATTGAATATTTTTCATCATTTTTTAGCACTTTAACTGTCATTGAATATTTTTCATCATTTTTTAGCACTTTAACAATCTCAAAAGGTTTCATAAATAGGCTCATTGAATAGCTCTCGTCAAGTAGATCCAAATTGATAGATCATTTGAAAAAATTGAATTATAACCAACACGAAATTAAGAAAGAGTGAGGAAACCCAATACATGAGGTTATCGACAATCTGAAGCCCAATACGACATAAGAATGAGTGAGATTGAAGTTGAGCGGAGTGGATCGTATTTTCGGAAGTACAACGGAATTAATTAAAATGCACTTAAAGGCCATCCACCAACTGCGACCTCGGAGATTATCCACTTGCTTTTGTCACCATTGGGGTAGTAAAGACGAGATAAGATAGGAAATGCCACAAGCATCCCGCTGCTGCTCAAAATTATTGTCAACACTAATGCTGTTGTCCAAACCAGTCCAAAATTAAGTGTCCGAAGGGGCGAAGCACATGCATTTTACTAGTCGCTATATATATATATATATAGAGAGAGAGAGAGAGAGAGAGAGTTGATTAGACTCAATTTTTCCCTAATCTGACCTGACCTGAAAGTTCGATTGGATGCCTCATGGCCTACCTGACCCGATGAATCAATTTTATGGGCCCGACCCGGTAAAAGACTTGGGTAGGGCCGGTTGAGTATCAGGTCGACCTGAACAGTTGAATGTTGGGTATTTGTGACCCACACACTAGCCTCTTTACTTATTTATTAAAACTTAAATTGGTAAGACTTCTAAACGTGGTACAACTGGTGGAATTCCTAATTTATAGGGTTGTGGTAATCCCTCTTATATTGTGACATCCTCTAGATTTAGTCTCCTTGATGGGCTAGGAGACTAATCAAGGTCTATTTAAGGAGAACAACGTCCCCTCTTTATTCACTCTCAATGCTATTCCCATCAATAGAGAAAGAAAGGAAGAGAGGTGGTTTGTTCTAAGGGTGGCAATCTTGTACCGCGGATCTCCCGATCAAGCACGTCTTCGCGACCATCCGATAAGGTAAGTAAGATCTATCTTACTAATTAAACTATTATGTTTGATATGTTGTTCACACGATTCATGGTCTAGATCTAAAATCTCAAACAATTGGTATCAGAGCCACATGACCTGATTTCGTCTGATCACATAGATTACAAAAAAAAAAAAAAAAAAAAATTTCTATGTGTGCCGCTTGATCACACAGTTACAAAAATTTTTTTTTTTTTTTTAAAGGGTGATATGGATCGGTTCGACCTGACCGGCTGGGTTGGTCGGTACACAAACAGCCATTAATGGCTGCTCCAGTTATAAAAAAAAAAAAAAAAAAAAAACCGGCTGCTCCAGTTAATAAAAAAAAAAAAAAATTTCTTTGAACTTGACGGTCGGGCGCCGTCAGCCAAAGTCCGGTCACCGGACTGGCACCGGTCGGTCGCCGACGCCGGTGCAGACTGGACGGTGCACCGGACCGTCCGCCGGCAGTACCACATGCTGGTACACAAACAGCCATTAATGGCTGCTTCAATAGTTTCAAAAAAATATATATATATATTTTAGACGACGGTCCGGCGCCGTCCGGCACATTCCGGTCACCGGACTGCACCGGTCGGTGACCGGCGCCGGGGACGACCGGACTGTCTACCGGACCGTCTCGCAGCTATCCCTTGATGGATCAGATCCAAGTCCCTTCCGGACTGGTTCTGAGACACAAAGACGATGCACGATGCACTGTTGGGCGATGGTTTTGAAGAAGAAGCACTGTTGGCTTTAGGGTTCAACAGGGTCGGGTCGGGTCCGTTCGCGGCCCACCTGACCCGACCGACCCGTTTCATAATGCCCATTGACCACCCGACCCGTTCCATAAGGCCCATTTCACCCGGGGTTTCCAAACATGACCCGACCCGTCCATAAGGCCCACCTGACCCGGGGTTTCCAAACATGACCCGACTCGTCCAACTCTGGCCCAAAGCAGTGGCCCACTGCGGCCCATAGCAGTGGACCACCTTGGCCCATTTGACTCTGGCCCACTTGGGCCCACCAACTGATCCGATACGGATCCAAGAACAACCCAAACAATATATATTTTGTTCGCAGCCACCATACTGCACTAAAATTTAACGGCTGCAAACAAAAGTTTTCAACTCGGAATTAGTTTCCGAAACCAGACTGAACACCTTTTGGGTTCAAAGTTTAAAATGCCATATCTGGAGTTTTACAACTTCGTTTCGCGCATATGACCTATCAATTTTGATCTACTCGAAGAGATCTACACGTTGGACTGGTCTATGGGACTGTTTAATACTGTTTTGGAAATGAAAATTCCAGTCAAAGGTTAATAAATATTTTTATTTAAAATACCTGCTTGCCGTATGCAATTTTACAAAACCTGCTTGCCGTATGCAATTTTACAAAACCTGCTTCCTCGTACAAAACCTGCTTGCCGTATGCAATTTTACACCCAATAGAAGATCAATTCTCAAGAATCCTACTTTATTTAGGATCTTAATTTACAATGATAAGCTACTAATTTATCATCTCTTTACTGATTCTTAAAAATATTTAAGATTAAGTTATCGTTATCGGTGATTGGGTATCGTTATCGTTATCGCCCACGAGTTTTCTGAAAGTGCCTGAATGTCAGAAACTTTAAAAACGTTAATTATAATCATACTATAACTGATATACCCTAAATTATAATCATACTATAATCAGGTTTTGAAAGTTTAAATATAGAGACCCATATCGTTTGAAAATGGAAGAACTAAAATCTCTTTTAATTGAATTTTCGATCATTATTGATCGATTTTGATGAGGACAAAGAGAGGAGCAAAGAGTTGAAGGTCGCCATTGATATTCAGATCATAGAAAACCACCAAGGTAATGCCTGATTCGTTTATTCTCCGAATTTTCGCAGACTTAACTGTTTGATTTTTTATTTTTATTTTTTATCATTGTAAATACATGCGTTAATTATATTTTGTATTAATTTTTTATCAGTGTAAACTGTTAATGCATGTAGATTATATAATATACTTATTTTTTTTATTTAAAGACATTATTTTTATATTTAAATAGGTTAATATTAGGGTTACAAGTTCGGTTTTCGGTTTCAGTTCGTTTCAGCCGGAACCGAAATGAATCGGTTCGGTTTTGATTTGTTTTTTTGTTTAAACAAAAACTGAACTAAGCCCGAAAATTTTAGTTTCTTCCAGTTCGGTTTCGGTTTTTTTATTATTTTTCATATTTTAAAGCTTCTTTTTTTTCGTTTTTTTTTTTTTTCAATTTTCTCATCTTACCTAATTGATTTTCGGTTTCGCCCCAAATGAACGGCACTAGAATCAGTTCGGTTCATGCGAACCGTTTTGTCTTTGGTTTGGATCTATTTGGTTATTTGGATTTTCGTTTAGGTAAAGATGTTGCATATATTTTATATCTTTTAATAACTTATCATTACTTTTACAATTTCCAAAATTTTCCCTCAAATTTATCCAAATTACATCAAGATGACACCCCATTACTGATTTCCATATCGAATTTGTTACCTTGGATGGTGGGCTTGAAAGCCACGATTGTTATTATATGTGCCATTTGACATCACCAGGTGAAGATGCGATTAACCGAATACAATCGAAACCTAAAATTTTTGTTTTTGGTTATGTTCAGGTTGAAGAGAAACCAAGTTGGACCTAATCAGTTTGATTTCAGTTCAGTTAACTGTCATTGAATATTTTTCATCATTTTTTAGCACTTTAACAATCTCAAAAGGTTTCATAAATAGGCTCATTGAATAGCTCTCGTCAAGTAGATCCAAATTGATAGATCATTTGAAAAAATTGAATTATAGCCAACACGAAATTAAGAAAGAGTGAGGAAACCCAATACATGAGGTTATCGACAATGCTGCGGAAGCCCAATACGACATAAGAATGAGTGAGATTGAAGTTGAGCGGAGTGGATCGTATTTTCGGAAGTACAACGGAATTAATTAAAATGCACTTAAAGGCCATCCACCAACTGCGACCTCGGAGATTATCCACTTGCTTTTGTCACCATTGAGGTAGTAAAGCAGATAAGATAGGAAATGCCACAAGCATCCATTCTTTGCTCAAAATTATTGTCAACACTAATGGTGTTGTCCAAACCGATCAAAATTAAGTGTCCAGAAGAAGGCACGTGCATTTACTAGTCGCTATATATATAAATATATAGAGAGAGAGAGAGAGTTGATTAGACTCAATTTTTCCCTAATCTGACCTGACCTGAAAGTTCGATTGGATGCCTCATGGCCTACCTCAATTTTATGGGCCCGACCCGGTAAAAGACTTGGGTAGGGCCAGTTGAGTATCAGGTCGACCTGAACAGTTGAATGTTGGGTATTTGTGACCCACACACTAGCCTCTTTAGTTATTTATTAAAACTTAAATTGGTAAGACTTCTAAACGTGGTACAACTGGTGGAATTCCTAATTTATAGGGTTGTGATAATCCCTCTTATATTGTGACACATCCTCTAGATTTAGTCTCCTTGATGGGCTAGGAGACTAATCAAGGTCTATTTAAGGAGAACAACGTCCCCTCTTTATTCACTCTCAATGCTATTCCCATCAATAGAGAAAGAAAGGAAGAGAGGTGGTTTGTTCTAAGGGTGGCAATCTTGTACCGCGGATCTCCCGATCAAGCACGTCTTCGCGACCATCCGATAAGGTAAGTAAGATCTATCTTACTAATTAAACTATTATACTTGATATGTCGCTCACGATTCATGGTCTAGATCTAAAATCTCAAAAAATTGGTATCAGAGCCACATGACCTGATTTCGATCACATAGATTACAAAAAAAAAAAAAATTTCTATGTGTGCCGCTTGATCACACAGTTACAAAAAAAAAAAAAAATAATATTTTTTTTTAAGGGGTGATATGGATCGGTTCGACTTAAGGGTTGGTTGGTTACACAACACCATTACATTTACTCGATTATAAAAAGGCTGCTCCAGGTTAAAAAAAAAAATTCTTTGAACTTGGTGGTGGCCGTCAACCAAAGTCCGTCCGGGTGGCACCGTCGATCGCCGATGTCTTGCAGTCTGATTGGGCGTGCAGATGCATTGATACCACATCTTATTGGTACACAAGCAAACATAATGCATTTGCTTGAATAGTTTCAAAAAAAAATATATATATATTTTAGGCGGTCCGTGGCCGTCAAGACATTCGATAACGGTGCCGGTCGGTGGCCGCGCCGGACGACCGGACATCTCTGGACCGCCTCTCGCAGCCTATCCCTTGATGGATCAGATCCAAGTCCTTCCGACCGGTTCGAGACACAAAACGATGCACGATGCATGCTGGGCGATGGTTTTGAAGAAGAAACGCTTTTGGGGTTCAGTCGGGGTCGTCCGGTCCGTTCAGCGGCCCACGCACCGGTACCCACACACCCGTTCATAATGCCCATTGACCACCCGATCCGTCCAATAAGGCCCACGACCGGGTTCCCAAACATGACATGACCGTCCATAAGGCCCACGACCCGTCCATAAGGCCCACGACCGGGGTTTCCAAACATGACCCGACCCGTCCAACTCGCCCAAACAAGTGGCCCACTTGCCCATAGCGGTGGACCACCTCGCCCATTGACTCTGGCCCACTTGGGCCCCCCGATCCGATACGGATCCAAAAACAACCAAACAATTTATATTTTGTTCGCAGCCACCATACTGCACTAAATTTTAACAGCTGCAAACAAAGGTTTTCAACTCGAATTCGTTTCCGAAACCGCATCGAACACCTTTTGGGTTCAAAGTTTAAAATGCCATATACGGAGTTTTACAACTCCGTTTCGCGCATATGACCTATCAATTTTGATCTACTCGACGAGATCTACACGTTTGACTGGTCTATGGGACTGTTTAATACTGTTTTGGAAATGAAAATTCCAGTCAAAGGTTAATAAATATTTTTATTTAAAATACCTGCTTGCCGTATGCAATTTTACAAAACCTGCTTGCCGTATGCAATTTTACAAAACCTGCTTCCTCGTACAAAACCTGTTTGTCGTATGCAATTTTACACCCAATAGAAGATCAATTCTCAAGAATCCTACTTTATTTAGGATCTTAATTTACAATGATAAGCTACTAATTTATCATCTCTTTACTGATTCTTAAAAATATTTAAGATTAAGTTATCGTTATCGGTGATTGGGTATCGTTATCGTTATCGCCCACGAGTTTTCTGAAAGTGCCTGAATGTCAGAAACTTTAAGCGTTAATTATAATCATACTATAATCGATATACCTAAATTATAATCATACTATAATCAGGTTTTGAAAGTTTAAATATAGAGACCCATATCGTTTGAAAATAGAAGAACTTAAATCTCTCTTTTAATTGAATTTTCGATCATTATTGATCGATTTTCAGTGAGGACAAAGAGAGGGAGCAAAGAGTTGAAGGTCCCGCCAATGATATTCGATCATAGAAAACCACCAAGGTAATGCTCGATTCGCTTATTCTAATTTTCGCAGACTTAACTGCTTGATTTTTATTTTATTTTTATCATTGTAAATACATGCGTTAATTATATTTTGTATTAATTTTTTATCAGTGTAAACTGTTAATGCATGTAGATTATATAATATACTTATTTTTTTTATTTAAAGACATTATTTTTAACTTTAAATAGGTTAATATTAGGGTTACAAGTTCGGTTTTCGGTTTCAGTTCGTTTCAGCCGGAACCGAAATGAATCGGTTCGGTTTGATTTGTTTTTTGTTTAAACAAAATTGAACTAAGCCCGAAAATTTCAGTTTCTTCCAGTTCGGTTTTTTTTTATTATTTTTCATATTTTAAAGCTTCTTTTTTTTCGTTTTTTTTTTTTCAATTTTCTCATCTTACCTAATTGATTTTCGGTTTTCGCCACCCAAACTGAAACGGCCCTAGAATCAGTTCGGTTCTGTGCGAACCCGTTTTTGTGCTGGTTTGGATCTATTTGGTTCGCTGGATTTTCGGGTCGGGTTTGGGTTTTAGGTAAAAGATGATGCATATATTTTTATATGTTTTAATAAGTTACCATTACTTTTACAATTTCCAAAATTTTCCCTCAAATTTATCCAAATTACATCAAGATGACACCCCATTACTGATTTCCATATCGAATTTGTTACTTTGGATGGTGGGCTTGAAAGCTACGATTGTTATTATATGTGCCATTTGACATCACCAGGTGAAGATGCGATTAACCGAATACAATCGAAACCTAAAATTTCTGTTTTTGGTTATGTTCAGGTTGAAGAGAAACCAAGTTGGACCTAATCAGTTTGATTTCAGTTCAGTTAAATTTCAAAAAGTCGAAAATAAAACAATCGATTCGATTTGGTTTCGGTTTTATGTTTTTATTCTATCTTTTAATATAAAATCGATTCGATTTGGTTTCGGTTTTATGTTTTTATTCTATCTTTTAATATATATATATATATATATATATATATATATATATATATTATTTTTATTTTTTTTGTATTCAATTTTCTAAATTTTTGTTCCGGCTACCCAAAACCGAAACCGGCAATTTCAGTTTTTGGTCCTACATTGACCTTGAGATGAGATCGTAGCCCCCTATCGGACGACTAGATGTTGATTACATATGCCACATATCCCCAAAGTGACTCAAGAACCTTTTTTTAAATTTATAATAAACATTATATGTTTTCTTAATTTTTAATTTATCATCTACAATTACAAGTTAAACGTAGCAATTTGTTTTAAGCGTCGCATAAGAGTTATGCGCCAAAGCTAGTATATATATATATATATATATATATATATATATATATCAAGGTTTTAGCCGCCACTAGGTCCCATGAGCAGTCTCTACACCCGATACAAATACAAACTAAATTAGAATGTGCTAAAAGATGCATTATAATTGTACTATAATGCATCTTTTTAACTTATCTCAAACAATTCTCTCATCTTACGAATATATGCGGTTAGACAATAACCCGTTCACATCCTTAACATACGGGTAGTACAGCTACTACTTCCTCTAACCAAAATACGCAATTTGGGTTCTAAAAAAGTTAGAATGGCAGTCGAATTATAAAAGGCCTTAGCAGATTATAAATTTACTTTTTAGGGTTTGTTTTGCTATTGATTTTTTGTAACCCTTCCTTTCTTGTTTTCTTGCTTTCTTCATCGCTTCTAGAGATAAATCATATCGGCCAAAAAAGAAGAGGATAGCGACGAGAATCATGGAGAAACCAATGGAGGAGAATAAGAAGAAGGTGACACCGAGAAGCTACGACGGGGAGCTGTTCAAGTAGACCTAAAGTGGCGATTCAATCTCGACAATCAAAACCTAATGGACGATTTATTGTGGAGTGGGGAGCGATTCCAATCCCAAACGTATGCAGAAGATCCGTAAAAGTCATCGAATCATCGCAATAAGCACGTGGAAGTGGGAGAAGTGGCGAAGAAGAGGAGGAGAAGAAGAAAGAGGGAGGTGGGATAAGAAATTTGTTTCGTGGATAAGGATACCATTTTGATCGTCTGATGAGCCAACTACTTGAATGTGAAGGAACTTATGGATTTAACTTGCTGTATGCCGATACCATCAAATCTATGACCATGACCGTTGAAGACGTTCAGACTTATTTTGACATTCTCGATTTCACCTGAAGAGGAGAAAGCCATTCTGAGGAGAACAAATGGGCATTCGAGTGATGAATTAGTGATTTTTGGTTTACTAGAGAGAGAGAGAAAGGTTTTGATTGATGCTTTATTTTAGTTTTTTTTTTTTTTTTGGTTTCCTACTTGTTTCTGATTATATTTGTTGTTTCTTTTCTTTCATTTTTTTAATCAGAATCCTTTTTTAGGGTTAGTTTTTTAGATTCATGTTACTATTATTATTATTATTATTATTAAACCCTAAAAAAGGGTGAACAGCTTTATGGCACTCTTACTATCAAAGTTGATAAAGATAATTAATTTCACACTTTTCTGAAGTTCCAAAATTCCTGTAAGCACTGTTTTCTCTAAAACGTATGAGATCGGAGTTTTTTGCTAAAAAGTTTGCTTTTGAAGCATTGTTTTCTAAGGTGCAAAATAAGAGGTACAATTTGACTAACCTGACCCAACCTGAGTATTCACTAATATGTTTATTACTCCTACAAGAGGAAAAATTTAGGATCCTAATCAACCATTCTAACATTCTAAGGGTAGGGAAATTATTGTCAACACTAATGGTCTTGTCCAATACCTGTCCAAAATTAAGTGTCAGAAGGGGCAAAGCACGTACATTTTACTAGTCGATATATATATATATATATATATATATATATATATATATATATATATATATATATATATATATATATATATATATATATATAGTTGATTAGAATGAATTTTTCCCCAATCTGACCCAACCTGAAAGTTTGATTGGATGCCTCATGGCCTACCTGACCCGATGGATCAATTTTATGGGCGCGACCCGGTAAAAGACTTGGGTAGGCCATTGAGTATCAGGTCGACGTCAACGGTTGAATAGGCCTATTAACCCTAGGGATGCAGATTTTGTTAACTAAACCAAACCGAAACTAAAATATCAGTTTTGGTTCGGTTCACTGACCAAAACCAAATCAAAATGAATCAATTCGGTTTTGATTTGATTCTTTTTTTAAAAACTCCGAAATCAAAACCGCATCGGACCCAGAAAAAAATATGTTCAGGTCAGTTTCAGTTCTTTTTTTTACGTTTTCATTATTTTTTCCGATTTTCTGATCCTACCAAATCATTTTTATTTCTACCTCCCAAAACCAAAATCGAACTTAGAAGTGGTTCAGTTTTTTCAGTTGTGAATTCGTTTCGGTCCAATAGGTCCGATTTATAATAAACATCCGTGCACATACTCTCATGCATTATAAGTCTATGAATATCACATAGTCACAAACGTGTAGACTTCCATGTCCACCTATGAGATGGGTGGATATACCCATTGTAAACTAACTCGTTATGAGTTAGTCTATAAAGACCCATTATAAGCGGTAAAATAGTCCACAGGTCTACATGACATGCATATACACTATCATGTAAGGATCAAAATGGCAGTTTCGTTTTTGATTTCGGACATGACCGAAATTAAAAATTTCCCCTCCATGCTTTTTTCGACCGAAATTTTGATTCAAAGTATCGTGTAAGTGAAACTGAAACATTTCAGCCAAAGTTTGATCCATGCTTCCATGCGTTGGAAGTCTGTGTAGGTCACAAAAATTTGAGGACTGTGGTTTCCACCCATGATCCCATTATAGACTAACTCTTATTGCTATACACCATGCTTGACCCTGACTATTGGGTCATATTAACTCAAACTAGGATTATATAAGGGCACTTAGCGAAAAGAGGATTCATATTATAAAAATTTTACACTATTACATTACAAAAACAGTTGCGTAATTAGGATTGCTAATGTTAATTTATAATAAACATTATATGTTTTCTTAATTTTTAATTTATCATCTACAATTACAAGTTAAACGTAGCAATTTGTTTAAGCGTACGCAAGAGTTATGTGCCAAAGCTAGTATATATATATATATCAAGGTTTGAGCCGGCCACTAGGTCCCATGAACAGTCTCTGCACCGATACAAATTCAAACTAAATTAGGAATGTGCTAAAAAGATGCATTATAATTGAACTATAATGCATCTTTTTTAAGCTTATCTCAAACAATTCTCTTATCTTACGAATATATGCAGTTAGAGATTAACCCGTTCACGTCCTTACACATACGGGTATTACAGCTGCTACTTACTCTAACTAAATAGGCAAGTTGGGTTCTTAAAAAGTTAGAATGGTAGTCGAATTATAAAAGGCCTTAGCAGATTATAAATTTTATTTTTAGGGTTTGTTTTGCTATTTTTTTTGTAACCCTTCCTTTCTTGTTTTCTTGCTTTCTTCATCGTTCTAGAGAGATAAATCATGTCGGCCAAAACAGAAGAGGATAGCAGCACGAGAATCATGGAGAAACCAATGGAGGAGAATAAGAAGAAGGTGACACTGAGAAGCTATGACGGGGAGCTGTTCCAAGTAGACCTAGAAGTAGCGATTCAATCTCAGACAATCAAAAACCTAATGGACGACGATTGCTGGAGTGGGGAGCAGATTCCAATCCCAAACGTATGCAGCAAGATCCTGGTAAAAGTCATCGAATACTGCAATAAGCACGTGGAAGTGGGAAAAGTGGCAGAAGAAGAGGAGGAGAAGAAGAAAGAGCTGGAGGAGTGGGATAAGAAATTTGTTTCTGTGGATAAGGATACCATTTTTGATCTGATACAGGCGGCCAACTACTTGAATGTGAAGGAACTTATGGATTTAACTTGCCAGACTATCGCCGATACCATCAAATCTATGACCGTTGAAGACGTTCGTACTTATTTTGACATTCTCTGCGATTTCACCCCCGAAGAGGAGAAAGCCATTCGCGAGGAGAACCAATGGGCATTTGAGTGGTGAATTATTGATTTTTTTTAGTTTTTTTAGATTCGTTGTTACTATTATTATTATTATTAAACCCTAAAAAAGGGTGAACAGCTTTATGGCACTCTTACTATCAAAGAAGATAGCGATACTTAATTTCACAATTTTCTGAAATTCTAAAATCCGTGAAAGCACTGTTTTTTCTAACACGTTTGAGATCGGATTTTTTTGCTAAAAAGTTTGTTTTTGAGGCATTGTTTTCTAAAGTTTAAAATAAGAGGTACAATTTGCCTAACCTGACCCAACCTGAGTTTTCACTAATTGGGTTGGGTTCATAGGGTCTCAATCAAACCGTTAGGTAATCGGGTTGCCCAACCCAACACATTTGCACCCCTATCATGGGTGGTTTTTATTTTAGATTTTTGTGTGATTCCTGTGTGATAGGGTCAAGGTTAGAAATATATGGCCGTTATAATGGTTTCTAAAAGGAAGAAAATATAGCAGCCATTATATTCCGTTATACACCTTTATTTTCTACTGTAATATCTAAATGACCGCTTTTATAATGATAGACTTTAAGATTTGCTTCGTGTGTATTTTCGTTATATTTAATTCATCGAAAAATAAATTGGACTTAACTTTCAGTGAAGTTTTCATGATATATCCGAAATCGTTAACTTTCATTAATTTTGGGGAAATTAATAAAATTTTGTCAAATTTAATGAATTTTCTTTTAATTTTAGTGAATTTTGTATAATAAATAAAAAATTTATAAATATTAAATATAATTTATATATAATATTTTTTAACTCCACGAAATTTTTTCGAAGCTTTTCAAAATTTTCTTGAATACCGAAATATTACCGAAATTGAAATTTGTGAGCATGGTTGCTCTTAGATTACGAATATTTGCATATTTCATTCTACTATTTATAATTTAAAAATGTAACTAATAAGTTGACTAAAATATGTTAAAAGAAAATAAATACAAATAGAGAAAAGCTAAATAATAGAACTTACGCATATCTACATATTTCATTCTATTGTTTATAATTTGAGAATACAACTAATAAGCATAGTGACAAATTTCACCGAAATTTCACGAAAATAGCCTAATTAGGGGTCAGACGAAAATTTCGAAGAAATTTCAAGACTTTTCAGTAATTTCAACAATTTCGGTATTTTTCGACGAAATTTTGAAATTTTGGTGCACTTGGGAATTTTCAGTATTTTTTTTTCGAAGTTTTTTTTTTTCTTTTTTTTTTGCTTTTTAATTAAATTAGCAATTTAGTGGTAAATGGTAAGCGGGAATAGCGCTCACCACGCGACTATGCATGTGGAGGAGAATGGCACCTATTATATAGGCGGGCTAGAGTGGGGAGATTTCTCCCCTCACTCATGTGGGACTAAAGAGTGTGGAGATTCACTTCTCCAGGTGCTTTCTCACCTCACCTTATGCAGCTGGCAATCATTGATCGCCCTTGAATCAGATGGTGGAGATCATTTTTCATCTCCATCTTCTGCACAATGGATCTATGGATCGTGGGGATAGCATCAGACGGTCGATTTTTTATTACATGTGACACAGATCTCAAAAGTGACCCTAAAATCATATGATCCCTATCACGCTCAAGCATGATTTTAGAGTCACTTTTTGAGTTGTGTACCATGTGTAATAAAAAATCGACTGTCTGATGGTACGCTCATGATCCATAGATCCACTGCGCAAAAGATGGGGATGAAAAATGACCTCCACCATCTGATCAAAGGCGGTCAATGCATGCCTAGTGAAGGAGGTGGGGTGAAAAAGCAGCCTTTGGGTGAGTATAACTGCATTTGTCTTCTATAGTTCTATGCTTGAGTTCTGTATCAGTGCTTAGCCACTTGGATCAATTGGTAATTTTTTTTTTTTAAATATTAAATATATTTTTTATATATATTTAATCCCCGAAACTTTCCCATAATTTTTCCGAAACGTAGCGAAATTAATCTGAAATGTACCGAAAGGACCCCCCACCGAAAAATTACCGAAAACGAAATTTGTCACTATGCTAATAAGCTAATTAAAATATATTAAAGATAAATAAAACACAAAAAGAGAAAAACTAAATAATAGAACTTACCTCACGGATTGAGTAACTCCACTAATAATGTTGTCATACTTTTTAGCACTTTAACTGTCATTGAATATTTTTCATCATTTTTTAGCACTTTAACTGTCATTGAATATTTTTCATCATTTTTTAGCACTTTAACAATCTCAAAAGGTTTCATAAATAGGCTCATTGAATAGCTCTCGTCAAGTAGATCCAAATTGATAGATCATTTGAAAAAATTGAATTATAACCAACACGAAATTAAGAAAGAGTGAGGAAACCCAATACATGAGGTTATCGACAATGCTGCGGAAGCCCAATACGACATAAGAATGAGTGAGATTGAAGTTGAGCGGAGTGGATCGTATTTTCGGAAGTACAACGGAATTAATTAAAATGCACTTAAAGGCCATCCACCAACTGCGACCTCGGAGATTATCCACTTGCTTTTGTCACCATTGGGGTAGTAAAGACGAGATAAGATAGGAAATGCCACAAGCATCCCGCTGCTGCTCAAAATTATTGTCAACACTAATGCTGTTGTCCAAACCAGTCCAAAATTAAGTGTCCGAAGGGGCGAAGCACATGCATTTTACTAGTCGCTATATATATATATATATATAGAGAGAGAGAGAGAGAGAGAGAGAGAGTTGATTAGACTCAATTTTTCCCTAATCTGACCTGACCTGAAAGTTCGATTGGATGCCTCATGGCCTACCTGACCCGATGAATCAATTTTATGGGCCCGACCCGGTAAAAGACTTGGGTAGGGCCGGTTGAGTATCAGGTCGACCTGAACAGTTGAATGTTGGGTATTTGTGACCCACACACTAGCCTCTTTACTTATTTATTAAAACTTAAATTGGTAAGACTTCTAAACGTGGTACAACTGGTGGAATTCCTAATTTATAGGGTTGTGGTAATCCCTCTTATATTGTGACATCCTCTAGATTTAGTCTCCTTGATGGGCTAGGAGACTAATCAAGGTCTATTTAAGGAGAACAACGTCCCCTCTTTATTCACTCTCAA
This sequence comes from Chloranthus sessilifolius, assembly GCA_021018995.1. Classification (NCBI taxonomy): domain Eukaryota; kingdom Viridiplantae; phylum Streptophyta; class Magnoliopsida; order Chloranthales; family Chloranthaceae; genus Chloranthus; species Chloranthus sessilifolius. The sequence continues at coordinate 97,933,617 of CM037592.1, forward strand.
TGCTATTCCCATCAATAGAGAAAGAAAGGAAGAGAGGTGGTTTGTTCTAAGGGTGGCAATCTTGTACCGCGGATCTCCCGATCAAGCACGTCTTCGCGACCATCCGATAAGGTAAGTAAGATCTATCTTACTAATTAAACTATTATGTTTGATATGTTGTTCACACGATTCATGGTCTAGATCTAAAATCTCAAACAATTGGTATCAGAGCCACATGACCTGATTTCGTCTGATCACATAGATTACAAAAAAAAAAAAAAAAAAAAATTTCTATGTGTGCCGCTTGATCACACAGTTACAAAAAAAAAAAAAAATAATATTTTTTTTTAAGGGGTGATATGGATCGGTTCGACCTGACCGGCTGGGTTGGTTGGTACACAAACAGCCATTAATGGCTGCTCCAGTTATAAAAAAAAAAAAAAAAAAAACCGGCTGCTCCAGTTAAAAAAAAAAAAAAAAAATTCTTTGAACTTGACGGTCGGGCGCCGTCAGCCAAAGTCCGGTCACCGGACTGGCACCGGTCGGTCGCCGATGCCGGTGCAGACTGGACGGTGCACCGGACCGTCCGCCGGCAGTACCACATGCTGGTACACAAACAGCCATTAATGGCTGCTTCAATAGTTTCAAAAAAAAATATATATATATTTTAGACGACGGTCCGGCGCCGTCCGGCACATTCCGGTAACCAGACTGCACCGGTCGGTGACCGGCGCCGGGGACGACCGGACTGTCTACCGGACCGTCTCTGCAGCTATCCCTTGATGGATCAGATCCAAGTCCCTTCCGGACTGGTTCTGAGACACAAAGACGATGCACGATGCACTGTTGGGCGATGGTTTTGAAGAAGAAGCACTGTTGGCTTTAGGGTTCAACAGGGTCGGGTCGGGTCCGTTCGCGGCCCACCTGACCCGGGGTACCCACACCCGACCCGTTTCATAATGCCCATTGACCACCCGATCCGTCCAATAAGGCCCACCTGACCCGGGTTCCCAAACATGACCTGACCCGTCCATAAGGCCCATCTGACCCGGGGTTTCCAAACATGACCCGACCCGTCCAACTCTGGCCCAAACCAGTGGCCCACTTCGGCCCATAGCAGTGGACCACCTCGGCCCATTTGACTCTGGCCCACTTGGGCCCACCAACTGATCCGATACGGATCCAAAAACAACCCAAACAATTTATATTTTGTTCGCAGCCACCATACTGCACTAAAATTTAACAGCTGCAAACAAAGGTTTTCAACTCGGAATTCGTTTCCGAAACCAGACTGAACACCTTTTGGGTTCAAAGTTTAAAATGCCATATCTGGAGTTTTACAACTCTGTTTCGCGCATATGACCTATCAATTTTGATCTACTCGACGAGATCTACACGTTGGACTGGTCTATGGGACTGTTTAATACTGTTTTGGAAATGAAAATTCCAGTCAAAGGTTAATAAATATTTTTATTTAAAATACCTGCTTGCCGTATGCAATTTTACAAAACCTGCTTGCCGTATGCAATTTTACAAAACCTGCTTCCTCGTACAAAACCTGCTTGCCGTATGCAATTTTACACCCAATAGAAGATCAATTCTCAAGAATCCTACTTTATTTAGGATCTTAATTTACAATGATAAGCTACTAATTTATCATCTCTTTACTGATTCTTAAAAATATTTAAGATTAAGTTATCGTTATCGGTGATTGGGTATCGTTATCGTTATCGCCCACGAGTTTTCTGAAAGTGCCTGAATGTCAGAAACTTTAAAAACGTTAATTATAATCATACTATAACTGATATACCCTAAATTATAATCATACTATAATCAGGTTTTGAAAGTTTAAATATAGAGACCCATATCGTTTGAAAATAGAAGAACTAAAATCTCTCTTTTAATTGAATTTTCGATCATTATTGATCGATTTTCAGTGAGGACAAAGAGAGGGAGCAAAGAGTTGAAGGTCCCGCCATTGATATTCAGATCATAGAAAACCACCAAGGTAATGCCTGATTCGTTTATTCTCCTAATTTTTTTAGACTTAACTGTTTGATTTTTTATTTTTATTTTTTATCATTGTAAATACATGCGTTAATTATATTTTGTATTAATTTTTTATCAGTGTAAACTGTTAATGCATGTAGATTATATAATATACTTATTTTTTTTATTTAAAGACATTATTTTTATATTTAAATAGGTTAATATTAGGGTTACAAGTTCGGTTTTCGGTTTCAGTTCGTTTCAGCCGGAACCGAAATGAATCGATTGATTTTGATTTGTTTTTGTTTAAACAAAAACCTAACTAAGCAAAATTTCAGTTTCTTCCAGTTCGGTTTCGGTTTTTTTATTATTTTTCATATTTTAAAGCTTCTTTTTTTTCGTTTTTTTTTTTTTCAATTTTCTCATCTTACCTAATTGATTTTCGGTTTTCGCCACCCAAACTGAAACGGCACTAGAATCAGTTCGGTTCTGTGCGAACCCGTTTTTGTGCTGGTTTGGATCTATTTGGTTCGCTGGATTTTCGGGTCGGGTTTGGGTTTTAGGTAAAAGATGTTGCATATATTTTTATATGTTTTAATAAGTTATCATTACTTTTACAATTTCCAAAATTTTCCCTCAAATTTATCCAAATTACATCAAGATGACACCCCATTACTGATTTCCATATCGAATTTGTTACCTTGGATGGTGGGCTTGAAAGCCACGATTGTTATTATATGTGCCATTTGACATCACCAGGTGAAGATGCGATTAACCGAATACAATCGAAACCTAAAATTTTTGTTTTTGGTTATGTTCAGGTTGAAGAGAAACCAAGTTGGACCTAATCAGTTTGATTTCAGTTCAGTTAACTGTCATTGAATATTTTTCATCATTTTTTAGCACTTTAACAATCTCAAAAGGTTTCATAAAATCATTGAATAGCTCGTCAAGTAGATCCAAATTGATAGATCATTTGAAAAAATTGAATTATAGCCAACACGAAATTAAGAAAGAGTGAGGAAACCCAATACATGAGGTTATCGACAATGCTGCGGAAGCCCAATACGACATAAGAATGAGTGAGATTGAAGTTGAGCGGAGTGGATCGTATTTTCGGAAGTACAACGGAATTAATTAAAATGCACTTAAAGGCCATCCACCAACTGCGACCTCGGAGATTATCCACTTGCTTTTGTCACCATTGGGGTAGTAAAGACGAGATAAGATAGGAAATGCCACAAGCATCCCGCTGCTGCTCAAAATTATTGTCAACACTAATGGTGTTGTCCAAACCAGTCCAAAATTAAGTGTCCGAAGGGGCGAAGCACGTGCATTTTACTAGTCGCTATATATATAAATATATAGAGAGAGAGAGAGAGAGAGTTGATTAGACTCAATTTTTCCCTAATCTGACCTGACCTGAAAGTTCGATTGGATGCCTCATGGCCTACCTCAATTTTATGGGCCCGACCCGGTAAAAGACTTGGGTAGGGCCATGAGTATCGTCGACAGTTGAATGTTGGGTATTTGTGACCCACACACTAGCCTCTTTAGTTATTTATTAAAACTTAAATTGGTAAGACTTCTAAACGTGGTACAACTGGTGGAATTCCTAATTTATAGGGTTGTGATAATCCCTCTTATATTGTGACACATCCTCTAGATTTAGTCTCCTTGATGGGCTAGGAGACTAATCAAGGTCTATTTAAGGAGAACAACGTCCCCTCTTTATTCACTCTCAATGCTATTCCCATCAATAGAGAAAGAAAGGAAGAGAGGTGGTTTGTTCTAAGGGTGGCAATCTTGTACCGCGGATCTCCCGATCAAGCACGTCTTCGCGACCATCCGATAAGGTAAGTAAGATCTATCTTACTAATTAAACTATTATATTTGATATGTTGTTCACACGATTCATGGTCTAGATCTAAAATCTCAAACAATTGGTATCAGAGCCACATGACCTGATTTCGTCTGATCACATAGATTACAAAAAAAAAAAAAAAAAAAAATTTCTATGTGTGCCGCTTGATCACACAGTTACAAAAAAAAAAATAATATTTTTTTTAAGGTGATATGGATCGGTTCGACCGACCGGCTGGGTTGGTTATACACAAACGACCATTAATGGCTGCTCCAGTTATAAAAAAAAACCGGCTCCAGTTAAAAAAAAAAATTCTTTGAACTTGACGGTGGCCGTCAAAGTCCGATCGCACCGGCACCGGCGTCGGTCGCCGTCAGGCAGATCGATGCACCGTCTGCTCGCAGCGTACACATCTTTGGTACACACACCATTAATACGCTTCAATAGTTTCAAAAAATATATATATATTTTAGACGACGGTCCGGCGGTCCGGCATTCCAGAACCATCGCGCCGGGATCGGTGGCCGGCCGGACGACCGACCGTCTCGGACGTCTCAGCTATCCTTGATGGATCGATCCAAGTCCTTCCGGACCGGTTCAGACACAAAGACGATGCACGATGCGATCCTTTGTTGGCGATGGTTTTGAAGAAGAAGCACTGTTGGCTTTAGGGTTCAACAGGGTCGGGTCGGGTCCGTTCGCGGCCCACCTGACCCGGGGTACCCACACACGACCCGTTTCATAATGCCCATTGACCACCCGATCCGTCCAATAAGGCCCACCTGACCCGGGTTCCCAAACATGACATGACCCGTCCATAAGGCCCACCTGACCCGTCCATAAGGCCCACCTGACCCGGGGTTTCCAAACATGACCCGACCCGTCCAACTCTGGCCCAAACAAGTGGCCCACTTCGGCCCATAGCGGTGGACCACCTCGGCCCATTTGACTCTGGCCCACTTGGGCCCACCAACTGATCCGATACGGATCCAAAAACAACCCAAACAATTTATATTTTGTTCGCAGCCACCATACTGCACTAAATTTTAACAGCTGCAAACAAAGGTTTTCAACTCGGAATTCGTTTCCGAAACCAGACTGAACACCTTTTGGGTTCAAAGTTTAAAATGCCATATACGGAGTTTTACAACTCCGTTTCGCGCATATGACCTATCAATTTTGATCTACTCGACGAGATCTACACGTTTGACTGGTCTATGGGACTGTTTAATACTGTTTTGGAAATGAAAATTCCAGTCAAAGGTTAATAAATATTTTTATTTAAAATACCTGCTTGCCGTATGCAATTTTACAAAACCTGCTTGCCGTATGCAATTTTACAAAACCTGCTTCCTCGTACAAAACCTGTTTGTCGTATGCAATTTTACACCCAATAGAAGATCAATTCTCAAGAATCCTACTTTATTTAGGATCTTAATTTACAATGATAAGCTACTAATTTATCATCTCTTTACTGATTCTTAAAAATATTTAAGATTAAGTTATCGTTATCGGTGATTGGGTATCGTTATCGTTATCGCCCACGAGTTTTCTGAAAGTGCCTGAATGTCAGAAACTTTAAAAACGTTAATTATAATCATACTATAACTGATATACCCTAAATTATAATCATACTATAATCAGGTTTTGAAAGTTTAAATATAGAGACCCATATCGTTTGAAAATAGAAGAACTTAAATCTCTCTTTTAATTGAATTTTCGATCATTATTGATCGATTTTCAAATCGAGGACAAAGAGAGGAGCAAGAGTTGAAGGTCCCGCCATTGATATTCAGATCATAGAAAACCACCAAGGTAATGCCTGATTCGTTTATTCTCCGAATTTTCGCAGACTTAACTGTTTGATTTTTTATTTTTATTTTTTATCATTGTAAATACATGCGTTAATTATATTTTGTATTAATTTTTTATCAGTGTAAACTGTTAATGCATGTAGATTATATAATATACTTATTTTTTTTATTTAAAGACATTATTTTTAACTTTAAATAGGTTAATATTAGGGTTACAAGTTCGGTTTTCGGTTTCAGTTCGTTTCAGCCGGAACCGAAATGAATCGGTTCGGTTTTGATTTGTTTTTTTGTTTAAACAAAAATTGAACTAAGCCCGAAAATTTCAGTTTCTTCCAGTTCGGTTTCGGTTTTTTTATTATTTTTCATATTTTAAAGCTTCTTTTTTTTCGTTTTTTTTTTTTCAATTTTCTCATCTTACCTAATTGATTTTCGGTTTTCGCCACCCAAACTGAAACGGCCCTAGAATCAGTTCGGTTCTGTGCGAACCCGTTTTTGTGCTGGTTTGGATCTATTTGGTTCGCTGGATTTTCGGGTCGGGTTTGGGTTTTAGGTAAAAGATGATGCATATATTTTTATATGTTTTAATAAGTTACCATTACTTTTACAATTTCCAAAATTTTCCCTCAAATTTATCCAAATTACATCAAGATGACACCCCATTACTGATTTCCATATCGAATTTGTTACTTTGGATGGTGGGCTTGAAAGCTACGATTGTTATTATATGTGCCATTTGACATCACCAGGTGAAGATGCGATTAACCGAATACAATCGAAACCTAAAATTTCTGTTTTTGGTTATGTTCAGGTTGAAGAGAAACCAAGTTGGACCTAATCAGTTTGATTTCAGTTCAGTTAAATTTCAAAAAGTCGAAAATAAAACAATCGATTCGATTTGGTTTCGGTTTTATGTTTTTATTCTATCTTTTAATATAAAATCGATTCGATTTGGTTTCGGTTTTATGTTTTTATTCTATCTTTTAATATATATATATATATATATATATATATATATATATATATATATATATATATTATTTTTATTTTTTTTGTATTCAATTTTCTAAATTTTTGTTCCGGCTACCCAAAACCGAAACCGGCAATTTCAGTTTTTGGTCCTACATTGACCTTGAGATGAGATCGTAGCCCCCTATCGGACGACTAGATGTTGATTACATATGCCACATATCCCCAAAGTGACTCAAGAACCTTTTTTTAAATTTATAATAAACATTATATGTTTTCTTAATTTTTAATTTATCATCTACAATTACAAGTTAAACGTAGCAATTTGTTTAAGCGTACGCAAGAGTTATGCGCCAAAGCTAGTATATATATATATATATATATATATATATATATCAAGGTTTTAGCCGGCCACTAGGTCCCATGAACAGTCTCTACACCCGATACAAATACAAACTAAATTAGGAATGTGCTAAAAAGATGCATTATAATTGTACTATAATGCATCTTTTTTAAGCTTATCTCAAACAATTCTCTCATCTTACGAATATATGCAGTTAGACAATAACCCGTTCACATCCTTAACACGCACGGGTAGTACAATTTGCTACTTACTCTAACCAAAATAGGCAATTTGGGTTCTTAAAAGTTAGAATGGTAGTCGAATTATAAAAGGCCTTAGCAGATTATAAATTTACTTTTTTGTTTGTTTTGCTATTTTTTTTTAACCCTTCCTTTCTTGTTTTCTTGCTTTCTTCATCGTTCTAGAGATAAATCATGTCGGCCAAAAGCAGAAGAGGATAGCACGAGAATCATGGAGAAACCAATGGAGGAGAATAAGAAGAAGGTGACACGAGAAGCTACGAGGAGCTCAAGTAGACCTAGAAGTAGCGATTCAATCTCGGACATAATCAAAAACCTAATGGACGATTTTGCGGAGGGGAGCAGATTCCAATCCCAAACGATGCAAAGAAGATCTCGGTAAAAGTCATCGAATCGCAATAAGCACGTGGAAGTGGGAGAAGTGGCGAAGAAGAGGAGGAGAAGAAGAAAGAAATTTGGAGGTGGGATAAGAAATTTGTTTCGTGGATAAGGATACCATTTTGATCTCGAAACTACTTGAATGTGAAGGAACTTATGGATTTAACTTGCCGATCATGCCGATACCATCAAATCTATGACCGTTGAAGACGTTCAGACTTATTTTGACATTCTCTGCGATTTCACCTGAAGAGGAGAAAGCCATTCATGAGGAGAACAAATGGGCATTCAGTGATGAATTAGTGATTTTTTTGGTTTACTAGAGAGAGAGAGAGAGAAAGGTTTTGATTGATGCTTTATTTTAGTTTTTTTTTTTTTTTTGGTTTCCTACTTGTTTCTGATTATATTTGTTGTTTCTTTTCTTTCATTTTTTTAATCAGAATCCTTTTTTAGGGTTAGTTTTTTTAGATTCGTTGTTACTATTATTATTATTATTATTATTAAACCCTAAAAAAGGGTGAACAACTTTATGGCACTCTTACTATCAAAGATGATAAAGATAATTAATTTCACACTTTTCTGAAGTTCCAAAATTCGTGAAAGCACTGTTTTCTCTAAAACGTTTGAGATCGGATTTTTTTGCTAAAAAGTTTGCTTTTGAAGCATTGTTTTCTAAAGTGCAAAATAAGAGGTACAATTTGCCTAACCTGACCCAACCTGAGTTTTCACTAATTTGTTTATTACTCCTACAAGAGGAAAAATTTAGGGATCCTAATCAACCATTCTAACATTCTAAGGGTAGGGAAATTATTGTCAACACTAATGGTCTTGTCCAATACCTGTCCAAAATTAAGTGTCAGAAGGGGCAAAGCACGTACATTTTACTAGTCGATATATATATATATATATATATATATATATATATATATATATATATAGTTGATTAGAATGAATTTTTCCCCAATCTGACCCAACCTGAAAGTTTGATTGGATGCCTCATGGCCTACCTGACCCGATGAATCAATTTTATGGGCCCGACCCGGTAAAAGACTTGGGTAGGGCCAGTTGAGTATCAGGTCGACCTCAACGGTTGAATAGGCCTATTAACCCTAGGGATGCAGATTTTGTTAACTAAACCAAACCGAAACTAAAAATATCAGTTTTTGGTTCGGTTCAGCCTGGACCAAAACCAAATCAAAATGAATCAATTCGGTTTTGATTTGTTTCTTTTTTTAAAAACTCCGAAATCAAAACCGCATCGGACCCAGAAAAAAATATGTTCAGGCCAGTTTCAGTTCTTTTTTTTACGTTTCCAATATTTTTTCCGATTTTCTGATCCTACCAAATCATTTTTTTCTACCTCCCAAAACCAAAATCGAACTTAGAAGTGGTTCAGTTTTTTCAGTTGTGAATTCGTTTCGGTCCAATAGGTCCGATTTATAATAAACATCCGTGCACATACTCTCATGCATTATAAGTCTATGAATATCACATAGTCACAAACGTGTAGACTTCCATGTCCACCTATGAGATGGGTGGATATACCCATTGTAAACTAACTCGTTATGAGTTAGTCTATAAAGACCCATTATAAGCGGTAAAATAGTCCACAGGTCTACATGACATGCATATACACTATCATGTAAGGATCAAAATGGCAGTTTCGTTTTTGATTTCGGACATGACCGAAATTAAAAATTTCCCCTCCATGCTTTTTTCGACCGAAATTTTGATTCAAAGTATCGTGTAAGTGAAACTGAAACATTTCAGCCAAAGTTTGATCCATGCTTCCATGCGTTGGAAGTCTGTGTAGGTCACAAAAATTTGAGGACTGTGGTTTCCACCCATGATCCCATTATAGACTAACTCTTATTGCTATACACCATGCTTGACCCTGACTATTGGGTCATATTAACTCAAACTAGGATTATATAAGGGCACTTAGCGAAAAGAGGATTCATATTATAAAAATTTTACACTATTACATTACAAAAACAGTTGCGTAATTAGGATTGCACGAATGTTAATTTATAATAAACATTATATGTTTTCTTAATTTTTAATTTATCATCTACAATTACAAGTTAAACGTAGCAATTTGTTTAAGCGTACGCAAGAGTTATGTGCCAAAGCTAGTATATATATATATATCAAGGTTTGAGCCGGCCACTAGGTCCCATGAACAGTCTCTGCACCCGATACAAATTCAAACTAAATTAGGAATGTGCTAAAAAGATGCATTATAATTGAACTATAATGCATCTTTTTTAAGCTTATCTCAAACAATTCTCTTATCTTACGAATATATGCAGTTAGAGATTAACCCGTTCACGTCCTTACACATACGGGTATTACAGCTGCTACTTACTCTAACTAAATAGGCAAGTTGGGTTCTTAAAAAGTTAGAATGGTAGTCGAATTATAAAAGGCCTTAGCAGATTATAAATTTTATTTTTAGGGTTTGTTTTGCTATTTTTTTTGTAACCCTTCCTTTCTTGTTTTCTTGCTTTCTTCATCGTTCTAGAGAGATAAATCATGTCGGCCAAAACAGAAGAGGATAGCAGCACGAGAATCATGGAGAAACCAATGGAGGAGAATAAGAAGAAGGTGACACTGAGAAGCTACGACGGGGAGCTGTTCCAAGTAGACCTAGAAGTAGCGATTCAATCTCAGACAATCAAAAACCTAATGGACGACGATTGCTGGAGTGGGGAGCAGATTCCAATCCCAAACGTATGCAGCAAGATCCTGGTAAAAGTCATCGAATACTGCAATAAGCACGTGGAAGTGGGAAAAGTGGCAGAAGAAGAGGAGGAGAAGAAAGAAATTTGGAGGAGTGGGATAAGAAATTTGTTTCTGTGGATAAGGATACCATTTTTGATCTGATACAGGCGGCCAACTACTTGAATGTGAAGGAACTTATGGATTTAACTTGCCAGACTATCGCCGATACCATCAAATCTATGACCGTTGAAGACGTTCGTACTTATTTTGACATTCTCTGCGATTTCACCCCCGAAGAGGAGAAAGCCATTCGCGAGGAGAACCAATGGGCATTTGAGTGGTGAATTATTGATTTTTTTTAGTTTTTTTAGATTCGTTGTTACTATTATTATTATTATTAAACCCTAAAAAAGGGTGAACAGCTTTATGGCACTCTTACTATCAAAGAAGATAGCGATACTTAATTTCACAATTTTCTGAAATTCTAAAATCCGTGAAAGCACTGTTTTTTCTAACACGTTTGAGATCGGATTTTTTTGCTAAAAAGTTTGTTTTTGAGGCATTGTTTTCTAAAGTTTAAAATAAGAGGTACAATTTGCCTAACCTGACCCAACCTGAGTTTTCACTAATTGGGTTGGGTTCATAGGGTCTCAATCAAACCGTTAGGTAATCGGGTTGCCCAACCCAACACATTTGCACCCCTATCATGGGTGGTTTTTATTTTAGATTTTTGTGTGATTCCTGTGTGATAGGGTCAAGGTTAGAAATATATGGCCGTTATAATGGTTTCTAAAAGGAAGAAAATATAGCAGCCATTATATTCTGTTATACACCTTTATTTTCTACTGTAATATCTAAATGACCGCTTTTATAATGATAGACTTTAAGATTTGCTTCGTGTATTTTCTATTTAATTCATCGAAAATAAATTGGACTTAACTTTCAAATGAAGTTTTCATGATATATCCGAAATCGTTAACTTTCATTAATTTTGGGGAAATTAATAAAATTTTGTCAAATTTAATGAATTTTCTTTTAATTTTAGTGAATTTTGTATAATAAATAAAAAATTTATAAATATTAAATATAATTTATATATAATATTTTTTAACTCCACGAAATTTTTTCGAAGCTTTTCAAAATTTTCTTGAATACCGAAATATTACCGAAATTGAAATTTGTGAGCATGGTTGCTCTTAGATTACGAATATTTGCATATTTCATTCTACTATTTATAATTTAAAAATGTAACTAATAAGTTGACTAAAATATGTTAAAAGAAAATAAATACAAATAGAGAAAAGCTAAATAATAGAACTTACGCATATCTACATATTTCATTCTATTGTTTATAATTTGAGAATACAACTAATAAGCATAGTGACAAATTTCACCGAAATTTCACGAAAATAGCCTAATTAGTTAGGGCGAAAATTTCAAGAAATTTCAAGACTTTTCAGATAATTTCAACAATTTCGTATTTTTTTAATAAATTTTGAAATTTTGGTGCACTTTGGAAATTTCAGTATTTTTTTTTCGAAGTTTTTTTTTTTCTTTTTTTTTTGCTTTTTAATTAAATTAGCAATTTAGTGGTAAATGGTAAGCGGGAATAGCGCTCACCACGCGACTATGCATGTGGAGGAGAATGGCACCTATTATATAGGCGGGCTAGAGTGGGGAGATTTCTCCCCTCACTCATGTGGGACTAAAGAGTGTGGAGATTCACTTCTCCAGGTGCTTTCTCACCTCACCTTATGCAGCTGGCAATCATTGATCGCCCTTGAATCAGATGGTGGAGATCATTTTTCATCTCCATCTTCTGCACAATGGATCTATGGATCGTGGGGATAGCATCAGACGGTCGATTTTTTATTACATGTGACACAGATCTCAAAAGTGACCCTAAAATCATATGATCCCTATCACGCTCAAGCATGATTTTAGAGTCACTTTTTGAGTTGTGTACCATGTGTAATAAAAAATCGACTGTCTGATGGTACGCTCATGATCCATAGATCCACTGCGCAAAAGATGGGGATGAAAAATGACCTCCACCATCTGATCAAAGGCGGTCAATGCATGCCTAGTGAAGGAGGTGGGGTGAAAAAGCAGCCTTTGGGTGAGTATAACTGTACAGCCTTTGGGTGAGTATAACTGTACCCTATGTCAATTTGTCTTCTATAGTTCTATGCTTGAGTTCTGTATCAGTGCTTAGCCACTTGGATCAATTGGTAATTTTTTTTTTTTAAATATTAAATATATTTTTTATATATATTTAATCCCCGAAACTTTCCCATAATTTTTCCGAAACGTAGCGAAATTAATCTGAAATGTACCGAAAGGACCCCCCACCGAAAAATTACCGAAAACGAAATTTGTCACTATGCTAATAAGCTAATTAAAATATATTAAAGATAAATAAAACACAAAAAGAGAAAAACTAAATAATAGAACTTACCTCACGGATTGAGTAACTCCACTAATAATGTTGTCATACTTTTTAGCACTTTAACTGTCATTGAATATTTTTCATCATTTTTTAGCACTTTAACTGTCATTGAATATTTTTCATCATTTTTAGCACTTTAACAATCTCAAAAGGTTTCAAAATAGGCTCATTGAATAGCTCTCGTCAAGTAGATCCAAATTGATAGATCATTTGAAAAAATTGAATTATAACCAACACGAAATTAAGAAAGAGTGAGGAAACCCAATACATGAGGTTATCGACAATGCTGCGGAAGCCCAATACGACATAAGAATGAGTGAGATTGAAGTTGAGCGGAGTGGATCGTATTTTCGGAAGTACAACGGAATTAATTAAAATGCACTTAAAGGCCATCCACCAACTGCGACCTCGGAGATTATCCACTTGCTTTTGTCACCATTGGGGTAGTAAAGACGAGATAAGATAGGAAATGCCACAAGCATCCCGCTGCTGCTCAAAATTATTGTCAACACTAATGCTGTTGTCCAAACCAGTCCAAAATTAAGTGTCCGAAGGGGCGAAGCACATGCATTTTACTAGTCGCTATATATATATATATATAGAGAGAGAGAGAGAGAGAGAGAGAGAGAGAGAGAGAGTTGATTAGACTCAATTTTTCCCTAATCTGACCTGACCTGAAAGTTCGATTGGATGCCTCATGGCCTACCTGACCCGATGAATCAATTTTATGGGCCCGACCCGGTAAAAGACTTGGGTAGGGCCGGTTGAGTATCAGGTCGACCTGAACAGTTGAATGTTGGGTATTTGTGACCCACACACTAGCCTCTTTACTTATTTATTAAAACTTAAATTGGTAAGACTTCTAAACGTGGTACAACTGGTGGAATTCCTAATTTATAGGGTTGTGGTAATCCCTCTTATATTGTGACATCCTCTAGATTTAGTCTCCTTGATGGGCTAGGAGACTAATCAAGGTCTATTTAAGGAGAACAACGTCCCCTCTTTATTCACTCTCAATGCTATTCCCATCAATAGAGAAAGAAAGGAAGAGAGGTGGTTTGTTCTAAGGGTGGCAATCTTGCATGCGGATCTCCCGATCAAGCACGTCTTGACCATCCGATAAGGTAAGTAAGATCTATCTTACTAATTAAACTATTATGTTTGATATGTTGTTCACACGATTCATGGTCTAGATCTAAAATCTCAAACAATTGGTATCGTGAGCCACATGACCCGATTTCGCGATCACATAGATTACAAAAAAAAAATTAAATTTCCATGTGTGCCGCTTGATCACACAGTTACAAAAATTTTTTTTTTTTTTTTAAAGGGTGATATGGATCGGTTCGACCTGACCGGCTGGGTTGGTCGGTACACAAACAGCCATTAATGGCTGCCCCAGTTATAAAAAAAAAAAAAATTTAAACCGGCTGCTTCAGTTAATAAAAAAAAATTTTGAACCTGACGGTCCGGCACCGTCAGCCACAGTCCGGTCACCGGACTAGCACCGGTCGGTCTCCGGCGCCGGTGCAGACTGGACGGTGCACCGGACCGTCCGCCGGCAGTACCACATGCTGGTACACAAACAGCCATTAATGGCTGCTTCAATAGTTTCAAAAAAATATATATATATATTTTAGACGACGGTCCGGCGCCGTCCGGCACATTCCGGTCACCGGACTGCACCGGTCGGTGACCGGCGCCGGGGACGACCGGACTGTCTACCGGACCGTCTCGCAGCTATCCCTTGATGGATCAGATCCAAGTCCCTTCCGGACTGGTTCTGAGACACAAAGACGATGCACGATGCACTGTTGGGCGATGGTTTTGAAGAAGAAGCACTGTTGGCTTTAGGGTTCAACAGGGTCGGGTCGGGTCCGTTCGCGGCCCACCTGACCCGGGGTACCCACACCCGACCCGTTTCATAATGCCCATTGACCACCCGATCCGTCCAATAAGGCCCACCTGACCCGGGTTCCCAAACATGACCTGACCCGTCCATAAGGCCCATCTGACCCGGGGTTTCCAAACATGACCCGACCCGTCCAACTCTGGCCCAAACCAGTGGCCCACTTCGGCCCATAGCAGTGGACCACCTCGGCCCATTTGACTCTGGCCCACTTGGGCCCACCAACTGATCCGATACGGATCCAAAAACAACCCAAACAATTTATATTTTGTTCGCAGCCACCATACTGCACTAAAATTTAACAGCTGCAAACAAAGGTTTTCAACTCGGAATTCGTTTCCGAAACCAGACTGAACACCTTTTGGGTTCAAAGTTTAAATGCCATATCTGGAGTTTTACAACTCTGTTTCGCGCATATGACCTATCAATTTTGATCTACTCGACGAGATCTACACGTTGGACTGGTCTATGGGACTGTTTAATACTGTTTTGGAAATGAAAATTCCAGTCAAAGGTTAATAAATATTTTTATTTAAAATACCTGCTTGCCGTATGCAATTTTACAAAACCTGCTTGCCGTATGCAATTTTACAAAACCTGCTTCCTCGTACAAAACCTGCTTGCCGTATGCAATTTTACACCCAATAGAAGATCAATTCTCAAGAATCCTACTTTATTTAGGATCTTAATTTACAATGATAAGCTACTAATTTATCATCTCTTTACTGATTCTTAAAAATATTTAAGATTAAGTTATCGTTATCGGTGATTGGGTATCGTTATCGTTATCGCCCACGAGTTTTCTGAAAGTGCCTGAATGTCAGAAACTTTAAAAACGTTAATTATAATCATACTATAACTGATATACCCTAAATTATAATCATACTATAATCAGGTTTTGAAAGTTTAAATATAGAGACCCATATCGTTTGAAAATAGAAGAACTAAAATCTCTCTTTTAATTGAATTTTCGATCATTATTGATCGATTTTCAGTGAGGACAAAGAGAGGGAGCAAAGAGTTGAAGGTCCCGCCATTGATATTCAGATCATAGAAAACCACCAAGGTAATGCCTGATTCGTTTATTCTCCGAATTTTCGCAGACTTAACTGTTTGATTTTTTATTTTTATTTTTATCATTGTAAATACATGCTAATTATATTTTGTATTAATTTTTATCAGTAAACTGTTAATGCATGTAGATTATATAATATACTTATTTTTTTTATTTAAAGACATTATTTTTATATTTAAATAGGTTAATATTAGGGTTACAAGTTCGGTTTTCGGTTTCAGTTCGTTTCAGCCGGAACCGAAATGAATCGGTTCGGTTTTGATTTGTTTTTTTGTTTAAACAAAAACTGAACTAAGCCCGAAAATTTTAGTTTCTTCCAGTTCGGTTTCGGTTTTTTTATTATTTTTCATATTTTAAAGCTTCTTTTTTTTCGTTTTTTTTTTTTTCAATTTTCTCATCTTACCTAATTGATTTTCGGTTTTCGCCACCCAAACTGAAACGGCACTAGAATCGTTCGTTTCATGCGAACCTGCTTTTTGTCTTTGGTTTGGATCTATTTGGTTCGCTGGATTTTCGGGTCGGGTTTGGGTTTTAGGTAAAAGATGTTGCATATATTTTTATATGTTTTAATAAGTTATCATTACTTTTACAATTTCCAAAATTTTCCCTCAAATTTATCCAAATTACATCAAGATGACACCCCATTACTGATTTCCATATCGAATTTGTTACCTTGGATGGTGGGCTTGAAAGCCACGATTGTTATTATATGTGCCATTTGACATCACCAGGTGAAGATGCGATTAACCGAATACAATCGAAACCTAAAATTTTTGTTTTTGGTTATGTTCAGGTTGAAGAGAAACCAAGTTGGACCTAATCAGTTTGATTTCAGTTCAGTTAACTGTCATTGAATATTTTTCATCATTTTTTAGCACTTTAACAATCTCAAAAGGTTTCATAAATAGGCTCATTGAATAGCTCTCGTCAAGTAGATCCAAATTGATAGATCATTTGAAAAAATTGAATTATAGCCAACACGAAATTAAGAAAGAGTGAGGAAACCCAATACATGAGGTTATCGACAATGCTGCGGAAGCCCAATACGACATAAGAATGAGTGAGATTGAAGTTGAGCGGAGTGGATCGTATTTTCGGAAGTACAACGGAATTAATTAAAATGCACTTAAAGGCCATCCACCAACTGCGACCTCGGAGATTATCCACTTGCTTTTGT
Source organism: Chloranthus sessilifolius (assembly GCA_021018995.1). NCBI lineage: Eukaryota > Viridiplantae > Streptophyta > Magnoliopsida > Chloranthales > Chloranthaceae > Chloranthus > Chloranthus sessilifolius. Next base: position 97,950,544 of record CM037592.1, read on the forward strand.
CACCATTGGGGTAGTAAAGACGAGATAAGATAGGAAATGCCACAAGCATCCCGCTGCTGCTCAAAATTATTGTCAACACTAATGGTGTTGTCCAAACCAGTCCAAAATTAAGTGTCCGAAGGGGCGAAGCACGTGCATTTTACTAGTCGCTATATATATAAATATATAGAGAGAGAGAGAGAGAGAGTTGATTAGACTCAATTTTTCCCTAATCTGACCTGACCTGAAAGTTCGATTGGATGCCTCATGGCCTACCTCAATTTTATGGGCCCGACCCGGTAAAAGACTTGGGTAGGGCCAGTTGAGTATCAGGTCGACCTGAACAGTTGAATGTTGGGTATTTGTGACCCACACACTAGCCTCTTTAGTTATTTATTAAAACTTAAATTGGTAAGACTTCTAAACGTGGTACAACTGGTGGAATTCCTAATTTATAGGGTTGTGATAATCCCTCTTATATTGTGACACATCCTCTAGATTTAGTCTCCTTGATGGGCTAGGAGACTAATCAAGGTCTATTTAAGGAGAACAACGTCCCCACTTTATTCACTCTCAATGCTATTCCCAACAATAGAGAAAGAAAGGAGAGAGGTGGTTTGTTCTAAGGGTGGCAATCTTGTACCGCTGGATCTCCGATCAAGCACGTCTTCGCGACCATCCGATAAGGTAAGTAAGATCTATCTTACTAATTAAACTATTATATTTGATATGTTGTTCACACGATTCATGGTCTAGATCTAAAATCTCAAACAATTGGTATCGAGCCACATGACTGATTTCGTTCGATCACATAGATTACAAAAAAAAAAAATTTCTATGTGTGCCGCTTGATCACACAATACAAAAAAAAAAAAATAATATTTTTTTTAAGGGTGATATGGATCGTTCGATTTGACCGGCTGGGTTGGTTATACACAAACAAACCATTAATGGCTGCCCAGTTATAAAAAAAACCGGCTGCTCCAGCTTAAAAAAAAAAATTCTTTGAACTTGACGGTGGCGCCGTCCAAAGTCCGGTCACCGGATCGGCACCGTCGTCGCCGATGCGTGCAGATCGATGCACCGGACCGTCTGCCGGCAGTACATGTCGGTACACAAACACCATTAATGGTCGCTTCAATAGTTTCAAAAAAAATATATATATATTTTAGACGACGGTCCGCGCCGTCCAAGACATTCCGGTAACCAGACTGCCGGTCGGTGATCGGCGCCGGACGACCGGACTGTCTACCGGACCGTCTCTTAGCTATCCTTGATGGATCGGGATCCAAGTCCTTCCGACCGGTTCTGAGACACAAAGACGATGCACGATGCACTGTTGGGCGATGGTTTTGAAGAAGAAGCACTGTTGGCTTTAGGGTTCAACAGGGTCGGTCGGGTCCGTTCACGGCCCACCCGACCCGGTACCCACACACTAACGTTCCCCATTGACCACCCGATCCGTCCAATAAGGCCCACCTGACCCGGGTTCCCAAACATGACATGACCCGTCCATAAGGCCCACCTGACCCGTCCATAAGGCCCACCTGACCCGGGGTTTCCAAACATGACCCGACCCGTCCAACTCTGGCCCAAACAAGTGGCCCACTTCGGCCCATAGCGGTGGACCACCTCGGCCCATTTGACTCTGGCCCACTTGGGCCCACCAACTGATCCGATACGGATCCAAAAACAACCCAAACAATTTATATTTTGTTCGCAGCCACCATACTGCACTAAATTTTAACAGCTGCAAACAAAGGTTTTCAACTCGGAATTCGTTTCCGAAACCAGACTGAACACCTTTTGGGTTCAAAGTTTAAAATGCCATATACGGAGTTTTACAACTCCGTTTCGCGCATATGACCTATCAATTTTGATCTACTCGACGAGATCTACACGTTTGACTGGTCTATGGGACTGTTTAATACTGTTTTGGAAATGAAAATTCCAGTCAAAGGTTAATAAATATTTTTATTTAAAATACCTGCTTGCCGTATGCAATTTTACAAAACCTGCTTGCCGTATGCAATTTTACAAAACCTGCTTCCTCGTACAAAACCTGTTTGTCGTATGCAATTTTACACCCAATAGAAGATCAATTCTCAAGAATCCTACTTTATTTAGGATCTTAATTTACAATGATAAGCTACTAATTTATCATCTCTTTACTGATTCTTAAAAATATTTAAGATTAAGTTATCGTTATCGGTGATTGGGTATCGTTATCGTTATCGCCCGAGTTTTTCGAAGTGCTCGAATGTCGAAACTTTAAAACGTTAATTATAATCATACTATAACCGATATACCCTAAATTATAATCATACTATAATCGTTTTGAAAGTTTAAATATAGAGACCCATATCGTTTGAAAATAGAAGAACTTAAATCTCTCTTTTAATTGAATTTTCGATCATTATTGATCGATTTTCAGTGAGGACAAAGAGAGGGAGCAAAGAGTTGAAGGTCCCGCCATTGATATTCAGATCATAGAAAACCACCAAGGTAATGCCTGATTCGTTTATTCTCCGAATTTTCGCAGACTTAACTGTTTGATTTTTTATTTTTATTTTTTATCATTGTAAATACATGCGTTAATTATATTTTGTATTAATTTTTTATCAGTGTAAACTGTTAATGCATGTAGATTATATAATATACTTATTTTTTTTATTTAAAGACATTATTTTTAACTTTAAATAGGTTAATATTAGGGTTACAAGTTCGGTTTTCGGTTTCAGTTCGTTTCAGCCGGAACCGAAATGAATCGGTTCGGTTTTGATTTGTTTTTTTGTTTAAACAAAAATTGAACTAAGCTTAAAATTTCAGTTTCTTCCAGTTCGGTTTCGGTTTTTTTATTATTTTTCATATTTTAAAGCTTCTTTTTTTTCGTTTTTTTTTTTTCAATTTTCTCATCTTACCTAATTGATTTTCGGTTTTCGCCACCCAAACTGAAACGGCCCTAGAATCAGTTCGGTTCTGTGCGAACCCGTTTTTGTGCTGGTTTGGATCTATTTGGTTCGCTGGATTTTCGGGTCGGGTTTGGGTTTTAGGTAAAAGATGATGCATATATTTTTATATGTTTTAATAAGTTACCATTACTTTTACAATTTCCAAAATTTTCCCTCAAATTTATCCAAATTACATCAAGATGACACCCCATTACTGATTTCCATATCGAATTTGTTACTTTGGATGGTGGGCTTGAAAGCTACGATTGTTATTATATGTGCCATTTGACATCACCAGGTGAAGATGCGATTAACCGAATACAATCGAAACCTAAAATTTCTGTTTTTGGTTATGTTCAGGTTGAAGAGAAACCAAGTTGGACCTAATCAGTTTGATTTCATTGATTAAATTTCAAAAGTCGAAAATAAAACAATCGATTCGATTTGGTTTCGGTTTTATGTTTTTATTCTATCTTTTAATATAAAATCGATTCGATTTGGTTTCGGTTTTATGTTTTTATTCTATCTTTTAATATATATATATATATATATATATATATATATATATATATATATATATATATATATATATATATATTATTTTTATTTTTTTTGTATTCAATTTTCTAAATTTTTGTTCCGGCTACCCAAAACCGAAACCGGCAATTTCAGTTTTTGGTCCTACATTGACCTTGAGATGAGATCGTAGCCCCCTATCGGACGACTAGATGTTGATTACATATGCCACATATCCCCAAAGTGACTCAAGAACCTTTTTTTAAATTTATAATAAACATTATATGTTTTCTTAATTTTTAATTTATCATCTACAATTACAAGTTAAACGTAGCAATTTGTTTAAGCGTACGCAAGAGTTATGCGCCAAAGCTAGTATATATATATATATATATATATATATATATATATCAAGGTTTTAGCCGGCCACTAGGTCCCATGAACAGTCTCTACACCCGATACAAATACAAACTAAATTAGGAATGTGCTAAAAAGATGCATTATAATTGTACTATAATGCATCTTTTTTAAGCTTATCTCAAACAATTCTCTCATCTTACGAATATATGCAGTTAGACAATAACCCGTTCACATCCTTAACACGCACGGGTAGTACAGCTGCTACTTACTCTAACCAAAATAGGCAATTTGGGTTCTTAAAAAGTTAGAATGGTAGTCGAATTATAAAAGGCCTTAGCAGATTATAAATTTACTTTTTAGTGTTTGTTTTGCTATTTTTTTTTTGTAACCCTTCCTTTCTTGTTTTCTTGCTTTCTTCATCGTTCTAGAGAGATAAATCATGTCGGCCAAAACAGAAGAGGATAGCAGCACGAGAATCATGGAGAAACCAATGGAGGAGAATAAGAAGAAGGTGACACTGAGAAGCTACGACGGGGAGCTGTTCGAAGTAGACCTAGAAGTAGCGATTCAATCTCAGACAATCAAAAACCTAATGGACGACGATTGCTGGAGTGGGGAGCAGATTCCAATCCCAAACGTATGCAGCAAGATCCTGGTAAAAGTCATCGAATACTGCAATAAGCACGTGGAAGTGGGAGAAGTGGCAGAAGAAGAGGAGGAGAAGAAGAAAGAGCTGGAGGAGTGGGATAAGAAATTTGTTTCTGTGGATAAGGATACCATTTTTGATCTGATACAGGCGGCCAACTACTTGAATGTGAAGGAACTTATGGATTTAACTTGCCAGACTGTCGCCGATACCATCAAATCTATGACCGTTGAAGACGTTCGTACTTATTTTGACATTCTCTGCGATTTCACCCCTGAAGAGGAGAAAGCCATTCGCGAGGAGAACAAATGGGCATTCGAGTGATGAATTAGTGATTTTTTTGGTTTACTAGAGAGAGAGAGAGAGAAAGGTTTTGATTGATGCTTTATTTTAGTTTTTTTTTTTTTTTTGGTTTCCTACTTGTTTCTGATTATATTTGTTGTTTCTTTTCTTTCATTTTTTTAATCAGAATCCTTTTTTAGGGTTAGTTTTTTTAGATTCGTTGTTACTATTATTATTATTATTATTATTAAACCCTAAAAAAGGGTGAACAACTTTATGGCACTCTTACTATCAAAGATGATAAAGATAATTAATTTCACACTTTTCTGAAGTTCCAAAATTCGTGAAAGCACTGTTTTCTCTAAAACGTTTGAGATCGGATTTTTTTGCTAAAAAGTTTGCTTTTGAAGCATTGTTTTCTAAAGTGCAAAATAAGAGGTACAATTTGCCTAACCTGACCCAACCTGAGTTTTCACTAATTTGTTTATTACTCCTACAAGAGGAAAAATTTAGGGATCCTAATCAACCATTCTAACATTCTAAGGGTAGGGAAATTATTGTCAACACTAATGGTCTTGTCCAATACCTGTCCAAAATTAAGTGTCAGAAGGGGCAAAGCACGTACATTTTACTAGTCGATATATATATATATATATATATATATATATATATATATATATATATATATATATATATATATATATAGTTGATTAGAATGAATTTTTCCCCAATCTGACCCAACCTGAAAGTTTGATTGGATGCCTCATGGCCTACCTGACCCGATGAATCAATTTTATGGGCCCGACCCGGTAAAAGACTTGGGTAGGGCCAGTTGAGTATCAGGTCGACCTCAACGGTTGAATAGGCCTATTAACCCTAGGGATGCAGATTTTGTTAACTAAACCAAACCGAAACTAAAAATATCAGTTTTTGGTTCGGTTCAGCCTGGACCAAAACCAAATCAAAATGAATCAATTCGGTTTTGATTTGTTTCTTTTTTTAAAAACTCCGAAATCAAAACCGCATCGGACCCAGAAAAAAATATGTTCAGGTCAGTTTCAGTTCTTTTTTTTACGTTTTCATTATTTTTTCCGATTTTCTGATCCTACCAAATCATTTTTTTATTTCTACCTCCCAAAACCAAAATCGAACTTAGAAGTGGTTCAGTTTTTTCAGTTGTGAATTCGTTTCGGTCCAATAGGTCCGATTTATAATAAACATCCGTGCACATACTCTCATGCATTATAAGTCTATGAATATCACATAGTCACAAACGTGTAGACTTCCATGTCCACCTATGAGATGGGTGGATATACCCATTGTAAACTAACTCGTTATGAGTTAGTCTATAAAGACCCATTATAAGCGGTAAAATAGTCCACAGGTCTACATGACATGCATATACACTATCATGTAAGGATCAAAATGGCAGTTTCGTTTTTGATTTCGGACATGACCGAAATTAAAAATTTCCCCTCCATGCTTTTTTCGACCCGAATTTTGATTCATTGTATCGTGTAGGTGAAACTCAAACATATCAGCCAAAGTTTGTTCCATCCTTCCATGCGTTGGAAGTCTGTAGGTCACAAAAATTTGAGGACTGTGGTTTCCACCCATGATCCCATTATAGACTAACTCTTATTGCTATACACCATGCTTGACCCTGACTATTGGGTCATATTAACTCAAACTAGGATTATATAAGGGCACTTAGCGAAAAGAGGATTCATATTATAAAAATTTTACACTATTACATTACAAAAACAGTTGCGTAATTAGGATTGCACGAATGTTAATTTATAATAAACATTATATGTTTTCTTAATTTTTAATTTATCATCTACAATTACAAGTTAAACGTAGCAATTTGTTTAAGCGTACGCAAGAGTTATGTGCCAAAGCTAGTATATATATATATCAAGGTTTGAGCCGGCCACTAGGTCCCATGAACAGTCTCTGCACCCGATACAAATTCAAACTAAATTAGGAATGTGCTAAAAAGATGCATTATAATTGAACTATAATGCATCTTTTTAAGCTTATCTCAAACAATTCTCTTATCTTACGAATATATGCAGTTAGAGATTAACCCGTTCACGTCCTTACACATACGGGTATTACAGCTGCTACTTACTCTAACTAAATAGGCAAGTTGGGTTCTTAAAAAGTTAGAATGGTAGTCGAATTATAAAAGGCCTTAGCAGATTATAAATTTTATTTTTAGGGTTTGTTTTGCTATTTTTTTTGTAACCCTTCCTTTCTTGTTTTCTTGCTTTCTTCATCGTTCTAGAGAGATAAATCATGTCGGCCAAAACAGAAGAGGATAGCAGCACGAGAATCATGGAGAAACCAATGGAGGAGAATAAGAAGAAGGTGACACTGAGAAGCTATGACGGGGAGCTGTTCCAAGTAGACCTAGAAGTAGCGATTCAATCTCAGACAATCAAAAACCTAATGGACGACGATTGCTGGAGTGGGGAGCAGATTCCAATCCCAAACGTATGCAAGATCCCGTAAAAGTCATCGAATCTTGCAATAAGCATGTGGAAGTGGGAAAAGTGGCGTAAGAAGAGGAGGAGAAGAAGAATGCGCTGGAGGAGTGGGATAAGAAATTTGTTTCTGTGGATAAGGATACCATTTTTGATCTGATACAGGCGGCCAACTACTTGAATGTGAAGGAACTTATGGATTTAACTTGCCAGACTATCGCCGATACCATCAAATCTATGACCGTTGAAGACGTTCGTACTTATTTTGACATTCTCTGCGATTTCACCCCCGAAGAGGAGAAAGCCATTCGCGAGGAGAACCAATGGGCATTTGAGTGGTGAATTATTGATTTTTTTTAGTTTTTTTAGATTCGTTGTTACTATTATTATTATTATTAAACCCTAAAAAAGGGTGAACAGCTTTATGGCACTCTTACTATCAAAGAAGATAGCGATACTTAATTTCACAATTTTCTGAAATTCTAAAATCCGTGAAAGCACTGTTTTTTCTAACACGTTTGAGATCGGATTTTTTTGCTAAAAAGTTTGTTTTTGAGGCATTGTTTTCTAAAGTTTAAAATAAGAGGTACAATTTGCCTAACCTGACCCAACCTGAGTTTTCACTAATTGGGTTGGGTTCATAGGGTCTCAATCAAACCGTTAGGTAATCGGGTTGCCCAACCCAACACATTTGCACCCCTATCATGGGTGGTTTTTATTTTAGATTTTTGTGTGATTCCTGTGTGATAGGGTCAAGGTTAGAAATATATGGCCGTTATAATGGTTTCTAAAAGGAAGAAAATATAGCAGCCATTATATTCCGTTATACACCTTTATTTTCTACTGTAATATCTAAATGACCGCTTTTATAATGATAGACTTTAAGATTTGCTTCGTGTGTATTTTCGTTATATTTAATTCATCGAAAAATAAATTGGACTTAACTTTCAAAGTGAAGTTTTCATGATATATCCGAAATCGTTAACTTTCATTAATTTTGGGGAAATTAATAAAATTTTGTCAAATTTAATGAATTTTCTTTTAATTTTAGTGAATTTTGTATAATAAATAAAAAATTTATAAATATTAAATATAATTTATATATAATATTTTTTAACTCCATAAATTTTTTCAAGCTTTTCAAAATTTTCTTGAATACCAAATATTACCAAATTGAAATTTGTGAGCATGGTTGCTCTTAGATTACTAATATTTGCATATTTCATTCTACTATTTATAATTTAAAAATGTAACTAATAAGTTGACTAAAATATGTTAAAAGAAAATAAATACAAATAGAGAAAAGCTAAATAATAGAACTTACGCATATCTACATATTTCATTCTATTGTTTATAATTTGAGAATACAACTAATAAGCATAGTGACAAATTTCACCGAAATTTCACGAAAATAGCCTAATTAGGGTCGACGAAATTTCGAAGAAATTTCAAGACTTTTCAGTAATTTCAACAATTTCGGTATTTTTCGACGAAATTTTGAAATTTTGGTGCACTTTGGAAATTTCAGTATTTTTTTTTCGAAGTTTTTTTTTTTCTTTTTTTTTTGCTTTTTAATTAAATTAGCAATTTAGTGGTAAATGGTAAGCGGGAATAGCGCTCACCACGCGACTATGCATGTGGAGGAGAATGGCACCTATTATATAGGCGGGCTAGAGTGGGGAGATTTCTCCCCTCACTCATGTGGGACTAAAGAGTGTGGAGATTCACTTCTCCAGGTGCTTTCTCACCTCACCTTATGCAGCTGGCAATCATTGATCGCCCTTGAATCAGATGGTGGAGATCATTTTTCATCTCCATCTTCTGCACAATGGATCTATGGATCGTAGATAGATCAGAGTCGATTTTTATTACATGTGACACAGATCTCAAAAGTGACCCTAAAATCATATGATCCCTATCACGCTCAAGCATGATTTTAGAGTCACTTTTTGAGTTGTGTACCATGTGTAATAAAAAACCGACTGTCTGATGGTACGCTCATGATCCATAGATCCATCAAGAAAAGATGGGGATGAAAATGACCTCCACCATCCGATCAAAGGCGTCAATGCATGCCTAGTGAAGGAGGTGGGGTGAAAGCAAATTTGGGTGAGTATAACTGCATGACCTTTGGGTGAGTATAACTGCATTCCTATGTCAATTTGTCTTCTATAGTTCTATGCTTGAGTTCAGACGTTTAGCCACTTGGATCAATTGGTAATTTTTTTTAAATATTAAATATATTTTTTATATATATTTAATCCCCGCAACTTTCCCATAATTTTTCCGAAACGTAGCGAAATTAATCTGAAATGTACCGAAAGGACCCCCCACCGAAAAATTACCGAAAACGAAATTTGTCACTATGCTAATAAGCTAATTAAAATATATTAAAGAGAGATAAAACACAAAAAGAGAAAAACGAAATAATAGAACTTACCTCACGGATTGAGTAACTCCACTAATAATGTTGTCATACTTTTTAGCACTTTAACTGACATTGAATATTTTTCATCATTTTTAGCACTTTAACTGTCATTGAATATTTTTCATCATTTTTTAGCACTTTAACAATCTCAAAAGGTTTCATAAATAGGCTCATTGAATAGCTCTCGTCAAGTAGATCCAAATTGATAGATCATTTGAAAAATTGAATTATAACCAACGAAATTAAGAAAGAGTGAGGAAACCCAATACATGAGGTTATCGGAAGCCCAATACTTACATAAGAATGAGTGAGATTGAAGTTGAGCGAGTGGATCAGATTTTCTAAGTACAACGGAATTAATTAAAATGCACTTAAAGGCCATCCACCAACTGACCTCGGAGATTATCCACTTGCTTTTGTCACCATTGGGGTAGTAAAGACGAGATAAGATAGGAAATGCCACAAGCATCCCGTCGCTCAAAATTATTGTCAACACTAATGTCGTTGTCCAAACTACCCAAAATTAAGTGTCCAAGGCTAAGCACATGCATTTTTACTAGTCGCTATATATATATATATAGAGAGAGAGAGAGAGAGAGAGAGAGAGAGTTGATTAGACTCAATTTTCCCTAATCCGACTGACCGAAAGTTCGATTGATGCCTCATGGCCTACGACCCGATGAATCAATTTTATGGGCCCGACCCTTAAGAAAAGACTTGGGTAGGGCCGGTTGAGTATCAGTCGACCAAATTGAATGTTGGGTATTTGTGACCCACACACCAGCCTCTTTACTTATTTATTAAAACTTAAATTGGTAAGACTTCTAAACGTGGTACAACTGTGGAATTCCTAATTTATAGGTTGTGGTAATCCTCTTATATTGTGACATCCTCTAGATTTAGTCTCCTTGATGTGCTAGGAGACTAATCAAGGTCTATTTAAGGAGAACAACGTCCCCTCTTTATTCACTCTCAATGCTATTCCCATCAATACAGAAAGAAAGGAAGAGAGGTGGTTTGTTCTAAGGGTGGCAAACTTGTACCGCTGGATCTCCCGATCAAGCACGCCTTCACCATCCGATAAGGTAAGTAAGATCTATCTTACTAATTAAACTATTATATTTGATATGTTGTTCACACGATTCATGGTCTAGATCTAAAATCTCAAACAATTGGTATCAGAGCCACATGACCTGATTTCGTCTGATCACATAGATTACAAAAAAAAAAAAAAAAAAAAATTCTATGTGTGCCGCTTGATCATTATTAGCATACAAAATTTTTTTTTTAAGGGGTGATATGGATCGGTTCGACCTGACCGGCTGGGTTGGTTGGTACACAAACAGCCATTAATGGCTGCTCCAGTTATAAAAAAAAAAAAAAAAAAAACCGGCTGCTCCAGTTAAAAAAAAAAAAAAAAAATTCTTTGAACTTGACGGTCGGGCGCCGTCAGCCAAAGTCCGGTCACCGGACTGGCACCGGTCGGTCGCCGACGCCGGTGCAGACTGGACGGTGCACCGGACCGTCCGCCGGCAGTACCACATGCTGGTACACAAACAGCCATTAATGGCTGCTTCAATAGTTTCAAAAAAATATATATATATATTTTAGACGACGGTCCGGCGCCGTCCGGCACATTCCGGTAACCAGACTGCACCGGTCGGTGACCGGCGCCGGGGACGACCGGACTGTCTACCGGACCGTCTCTGCAGCTATCCCTTGATGGATCAGATCCAAGTCCCTTCCGGACTGGTTCTGAGACACAAAGACGATGCACGATGCACTGTTGGGCGATGGTTTTGAAGAAGAAGCACTGTTGGCTTTAGGGTTCAACAGGGTCGGGTCGGGTCCGTTCTCGGCCCACCTGACCCGGGGTACCCACACCCGACCCATTTCATAATGCCCATTGACCACCCGATCCGTCCAATAAGGCCCACATGACCCGGGTTCCCAAACATGACCTGACCCGTCCATAAGGCCCACCTGACCCGGGGTTTCCAAACATGACCCGACCCGTCCAACTCTGGCCCAAACCAGTGGCCCACTTCGGCCCATAGCAGTGGACCACCTCGGCCCATTTGACTCTGGCCCACTTGGGCCCACCAACTGATCCGATACGGATCCAAAAACAACCCAAACAATTTATATTTTGTTCGCAGCCACCATACTGCACTAAAATTTAACAGCTGCAAACAAAGGTTTTCAACTCAGAATTCGTTTTCGAAACCAGACTGAACACCTTTTGGGTTCAAAGTTTAAAATGCCATATCTGGAGTTTTACAACTCCGTTTCGCGCATATGACCTATCAATTTTGATCTACTCGACGAGATCTACACGTTGGACTGGTCTATGGACTGTTTAATACTGTTTTGGAAATGAAAATTCCAGTCAAAGGTTAATAAATATTTTATTTAAAATACCGCTTGTCAGTATGCAATTTTACAAAACCTGCTTGTCAGATGCAATTTTACAAAACCTGCTTCCTCAGACAAAACCTGCTTGCCGTATGCAATTTTACACCCAATAGAAGATCAATTCTCAAGAATCCTACTTTATTTAGGATCTTAATTTACAATGATAAGTTAATTTAACAACTCTTTACTGATTCTTAAAAATATTTAAGATTAAGTTATCGTTATCGGTGATTGGGTATCGTTATCGTTATCGCCCACGAGTTTTCTGAAAGTGCCTGAATGTCAGAAACTTTAAAAACGTTAATTATAATCATACTATAACTGATATACCCTAAATTATAATCATACTATAATCAGGTTTTGAAAGTTTAAATATAGAGACCCATATCGTTTGAAAATAGAAGAACTAAAATCTCTTTTAATTGAATTTTCGATCATTATTGATCGATTTTCAAAGGAGGACAAAGAGAGGAGCAAAGAGTTGAAGGTCCCGCCATTGATATTCGTGATCATAGAAACCACCAAGGTAATGCTCGATTCGCTTATTCTCAATTTTCGCAGACTTAACTGTTTGATTTTTTATTTTTATTTTTTATCATTGTAAATACATGCGTTAATTATATTTTGTATTAATTTTTTATCAGTGTAAACTGTTAATGCATGTAGATTATATAATATACTTATTTTTTTTATTTAAAGACATTATTTTTATATTTAAATAGGTTAATATTAGGGTTACAAGTTCGTTCGGTTTTCAAATTGTTTCAAATTTTAACCGAAATGAATCGGTTCGGTTTTGATTTGTTTTTTTGTTTAAACAAAAACTGAACTAAGCCCGAAAATTTTAGTTTCTTCCAGTTCGGTTTCGGTTTTTTTATTATTTTTCATATTTTAAAGCTTCTTTTTTTTCGTTTTTTTTTTTTTCAATTTTCTCATCTTACCTAATTGATTTTCGGTTTTCGCCACCCAAACTGAAACGGCACTAGAATCAGTTCGGTTCTGTGCGAACCTGTTTTTGTGCTGGTTTGGATCTATTTGGTTCGCTGGATTTTCGGGTCGGGTTTGGGTTTTAGGTAAAAGATGTTGCATATATTTTTATATGTTTTAATAAGTTATCATTACTTTTACAATTTCCAAAATTTTCCCTCAAATTTATCCAAATTACATCAAGATGACACCCCATTACTGATTTCCATATCGAATTTGTTACCTTGGATGGTGGGCTTGAAAGCCACGATTGTTATTATATGTGCCATTTGACATCACCAGGTGAAGATGCGATTAACCGAATACAATCGAAACCTAAAATTTTTGTTTTTGGTTATGTTCAGGTTGAAGAGAAACCAAGTTGGACCTAATCAGTTTGATTTCAGTTCAGTTAACTGTCATTGAATATTTTTCATCATTTTTTAGCACTTTAACAATCTCAAAAGGTTTCATAAATAGGCTCATTGAATAGCTCTCGTCAAGTAGATCCAAATTGATAGATCATTTGAAAAAATTGAATTATAGCCAACACGAAATTAAGAAAGAGTGAGGAAACCCAATACATGAGGTTATCGACAATGCTGCGGAAGCCCAATACGACATAAGAATGAGTGGGATTGAAGTTGAGCGGAGTGGATCGTATTTTGAAGTACAACGGAATTAATTAAAATGCACTTAAAGGCCATCCACCAATCGCGACCTCGGAGATTATCCACTTGCTTTTGTCACCATTGGGGTAGTAAAGACGAGATAAGATAGGAAATGCCACAAGCATCCCGCTGCTGCTCAAAATTATTGTCAACACTAATGGTGTTGTCCAAACCAGTCCAAAATTAAGTGTCCGAAGGGGCGAAGCACGTGCATTTTACTAGTCGCTATATATATAAATATATAGAGAGAGAGAGAGAGAGAGTTGATTAGACTCAATTTTTCCCTAATCTGACCTGACCTGAAAGTTCGATTGGATGCCTCATGGCCTACCTCAATTTTATGGGCCCGACCCGGTAAAAGACTTGGGTAGGGCCAGTTGAGTATCAGGTCGACCTGAACAGTTGAATGTTGGGTATTTGTGACCCACACACTAGCCTCTTTAGTTATTTATTAAAACTTAAATTGGTAAGACTTCTAAACGTGGTACAACTGGTGGAATTCCTAATTTATAGGGTTGTGATAATCCCTCTTATATTGTGACACATCCTCTAGATTTAGTCTCCTTGATGGGCTAGGAGACTAATCAAGGTCTATTTAAGGAGAACAACGTCCCCTCTTTATTCACTCTCAATGCTATTCCCATCAATAGAGAAAGAAAGGAAGAGAGGTGGTTTGTTCTAAGGGTGGCAATCTTGTACCGCGGATCTCCCGATCAAGCACGTCTTCGCGACCATCCGATAAGGTAAGTAAGATCTATCTTACTAATTAAACTATTATATTTGATATGTTGTTCACACGATTCATGGTCTAGATCTAAAATCTCAAACAATTGGTATCAGAGCCACATGACCTGATTTCGTCTGATCACATAGATTACAAAAAAAAAAAAAAAAAAAAATTTCTATGTGTGCCGCTTGATCACACAGTTACAAAAAAAAAAAAAAATAATATTTTTTTTTAAGGGGTGATATGGATCGGTTCGACCTGACCGGCTGGGTTGGTTGGTACACAAACAGCCATTAATGGCTGCTCCAGTTATAAAAAAAACCGGCTGCTCCAGCTTAAAAAAAAAAAATTCTTTGAACTTGACGGCCGGGCGCCGTCAGCCAAAGTGCGGTCACCGGACTGGCACCCGTCGGTCGCCGATGCCGGCAGATCGGTGCACCGGACCGTCCGCCGGCAAGCATTACCACATGTCGGTACACAAACAGCCATTAATGGTCGCTTCAATAGTTTCAAAAAATATATATATTTTAGACGACGGTCCGGCGCCGTCCAAGACATTCCGGTAACAGACTGCACCGGTCGGTGATCGGCGCCGGGGACGACCGGATGCACCGACCGTCTCTGCAGCTATCCTTGATGGATCGGGATCCAAGTCCTTCCGGACTGGTTCTGAGACACAAAGACGATGCACGATGCACATGGGCGATGGTTTTGAAGAAGAAGCACTGTTGGCTTTAGGGTTCAACAGGGTCGGTCGGGTCCGTTCGCGGCCCACCTGACCCGGGGTACCCACACGACCCGTTTCATAATGCCCATTGACCACCCGATCCGTCCAATAAGGCCCACCTGACCCGGGTTCCCAAACATGACATGACCCGTCCATAAGGCCCACCTGACCCGTCCATAAGGCCCACCTGACCCGGGGTTTCCAAACATGACCCGACCCGTCCAACTCTGGCCCAAACAAGTGGCCCACTTCGGCCCATAGCGGTGGACCACCTCGGCCCATTTGACTCTGGCCCACTTGGGCCCACCAACTGATCCGATACGGATCCAAAAACAACCCAAACAATTTATATTTTGTTCGCAGCCACCATACTGCACTAAATTTTAACAGCTGCAAACAAAGGTTTTCAACTCGGAATTCGTTTCCGAAACCAGATCAACACCTTTTGGGTTCAAAGTTTAAATGCCATATACGGAGTTTTACAACTCCGTTTCGCGCATATGACCTATCAATTTTGATCTACTCGACGAGATCTACACGTTTGACTGGTCTATGGGACTGTTTAATACTGTTTTGGAAATGAAAATTCCAGTCAAAGGTTAATAAATATTTTTATTTAAAATACCGCTGTCAGATGCAATTTTACAAAACCTGCTTGTCAGATGCAATTTTACAAAACCTGCTTCCTCGCATAAAAACCTGTTTGTCGTATGCAATTTTACACCCAATAGAAGATCAATTCTCAAGAATCCTACTTTATTTAGGATCTTAATTTACAATGATAAGCTACTAATTTATCATCTCTTTACTGATTCTTAAAAATATTTAAGATTGGTTATCGTTATCGGTGATTGGGTATCGCTATCGTTATCGCCTACGAGTTTTCCTCGAAGTGCTCAATGTCGTAAACTTTAAAACGTTAATTATAATCATACTATAAATCGATATACCCTAAATTATAATCATACTATAATCGTTTTGAAAGTTTAAATATAGAGACCCATATCGTTTGAAAATGGAAGAACTTAAATCTCTCTTTTAATTGAATTTTCGATCATTATTGATCGATTTTCAGTGAGGACAAAGAGAGGGAGCAAAGAGTTGAAGGTCCCGCCATTGATATTCAGATCATAGAAAACCACCAAGGTAATGCCTGATTCGTTTATTCTCCGAATTTTCGCCGACTTAACTGTTTGATTTTTTATTTTTATTTTTTATCATAGTAAATACATGCGTTAATTATATTTTGTATTAATTTTTATCAAGTAAACGTTAATGCATGTAGATTATATAATATACTTATTTTTTTTATTTAAAGACATTATTTTTAACTTTAAATAGGTTAATATTAGGGTTACAAGTTTTCGGTTTTATTCAATGAACCGAAATGAATCGGTTCGGTTTTGATTTGTTTTTTTGTTTAAACAAAAATTGAACTAAGCCCGAAAATTTCAGTTTCTTCCAGTTCGGTTTCGGTTTTTTTATTATTTTTCATATTTTAAAGCTTCTTTTTTTTCGTTTTTTTTTTTTCAATTTTCTCATCTTACCTAATTGATTTTCGGTTTTCGCCACCCAAACTGAAACGGCCCTAGAATCAGTTCGGTTCTGTGCGAACCCGTTTTTGTGCTGGTTTGGATCTATTTGGTTCGCTGGATTTTCGGGTCGGGTTTGGGTTTTAGGTAAAAGATGATGCATATATTTTTATATGTTTTAATAAGTTACCATTACTTTTACAATTTCCAAAATTTTCCCTCAAATTTATCCAAATTACATCAAGATGACACCCCATTACTGATTTCCATATCGAATTTGTTACTTTGGATGGTGGGCTTGAAAGCTACGATTGTTATTATATGTGCCATTTGACATCACCGTGAAGATGCGATTAATCTAATACAATCGAAACCTAAAATTTCGCTTTTTGGTTATGTTCAAAGTTGAAGAGAAACCAAGTTGGACCTAATCGCTTTGATTTCAATTAAATTTCAAAAGTCGAAAATAAAACAATCGATTCGATTTGGTTTCGGTTTTATGTTTTATTCTATCTTTTAATATAAAATCGATTCGATTTGGTTTCGTTTTATGTTTTTATTCTATCTTTTATATATATATATATATATATATATATATATATATATATATATATATATATATATATATATATTATTTATTATTTTTTTTTTGTATTCAATTTTCTAAATTTTGTTCCGCTACCCAAAACCTAAACCGCAATTTCAGTTTTTGGTCCTACATTGACCTTGAGATGAGATCGAGCTCATCGGACGACTAGATGTTGATTACATATGCCACATATCCCCAAAGTGACTCAAGAACCTTTTTTTAAATTTATAATAAACATTATATGTTTTCTTAATTTTTAATTTATCATCTACAATTACAAGTTAAACGTAGCAATTTGTTTAAGCGTACGCAAGAGTTATGCGCCAAAGCTAGTATATATATATATATATATATATATATATATATATATATCAAGGTTTTAGCCGGCCACTAGGTCCCATGAACAGTCTCTACACCCGATACAAATACAAACTAAATTAGGAATGTGCTAAAAAGATGCATTATAATTGTACTATAATGCATCTTTTTTAAGCTTATCTCAAACAATTCTCTCATCTTACGAATATATGCAGTTAGCCAATAACCTGTTCACATCCTTAACACGCACGGGTAGTACAAATTACTTTACTCTAACCAAAATAGGCAATTTGGGTTCTTAAAAGTTAGAATGGTAGCGGAATTATAAAAGGCCTTAGCAGATTATAAATTTACTTTTTAGTGTTTGTTTTGCTATTTTTTTTTTGTAACCCTTCCTTTCTTGTTTTCTTGCTTTCTTCATCGTTCTAGAGAGATAAATCATGTCGGCCAAAACAGAAGAGGATAGCAGCACGAGAATCATGGAGAAACCAATGGAGGAGAATAAGAAGAAGGTGACACCGAGAAGCTACGACGGGAGCCGCTCAAGTAGACCTAGAAGTAGCGATTCAATCTCGCATAATCAAAAACCTAATGGACGACGATTCTTGGAGTGGGAGTGATTCCAATCCCAAACGATGCAAAGAAGATCCCGGTAAAAGTCATCGAATACTGCAATAAGCACGTGGAAGTGGGAGAAGTGGCAGAAGAAGAGGAGGAGAAGAAGAAAGAGCTGGAGGAGTGGGATAAGAAATTTGTTTCTGTGGATAAGGATACCATTTTTGATCTGATACAGGCGGCCAACTACTTGAATGTGAAGGAACTTATGGGTTTAACTTGCCGATCATCGTCCGATACCATCAAATCTATGACCGCTGAAGACGTCAGATTTATTTTGACATTCTCTGCGATTTCACCCCTGAAGAGGAGAAAGCCATTCGCGAGGAGAACAAATGGGCATTCGAGTGATGAATTAGTGATTTTTTTGGTTTACTAGAGAGAGAGAGAGAGAAAGGTTTTGATTGATGCTTTATTTTAGTTTTTTTTTTTTTTTTGGTTTCCTACTTGTTTCTGATTATATTTGTTGTTTCTTTTCTTTCATTTTTTTAATCAGAATCCTTTTTTAGGGTTAGTTTTTTTAGATTCGTTGTTACTATTATTATTATTATTATTATTAAACCCTAAAAAAGGGTGAACAACTTTATGGCACTCTTACTATCAAAGATGATAAAGATAATTAATTTCACACTTTTCTGAAGTTCCAAAATTCGTGAAAGCACTGTTTTCTCTAAAACGTTTGAGATCGGATTTTTTTGCTAAAAAGTTTGCTTTTGAAGCATTGTTTTCTAAAGTGCAAAATAAGAGGTACAATTTGCCTAACCTGACCCAACCTGAGTTTTCACTAATTTGTTTATTACTCCTACAAGAGGAAAAATTTAGGGATCCTAATCAACCATTCTAACATTCTAAGGGTAGGGAAATTATTGTCAACACTAATGGTCTTGTCCAATACCTGTCCAAAATTAAGTGTCAGAAGGGGCAAAGCACGTACATTTTACTAGTCGATATATATATATATATATATATATATATATATATATATATATAGTTGATTAGAATGAATTTTTCCCCAATCTGACCCAACCTGAAAGTTTGATTGGATGCCTCATGGCCTACCTGACCCGATGAATCAATTTTATGGGCCCGACCCGGTAAAAGACTTGGGTAGGGCCAGTTGAGTATCAGGTCGACCTCAACGGTTGAATAGGCCTATTAACCCTAGGGATGCAGATTTTGTTAACTAAACCAAACCGAAACTAAAAATATCAGTTTTTGGTTCGGTTCAGCCTGGACCAAAACCAAATCAAAATGAATCAATTCGGTTTTGATTTGTTTCTTTTTTTAAAAACTCCGAAATCAAAACCGCATCGGACCCAGAAAAAAATATGTTCAGGTCAGTTTCAGTTCTTTTTTTTACGTTTTCATTATTTTTTCCGATTTTCTGATCCTACCAAATCATTTTTTTATTTCTACCTCCCAAAACCAAAATCGAACTTAGAAGTGGTTCAGTTTTTTCAGTTGTGAATTCGTTTCGGTCCAATAGGTCCGATTTATAATAAACATCCGTGCACATACTCTCATGCATTATAAGTCTATGAATATCACATAGTCACAAACGTGTAGACTTCCATGTCCACCTATGAGATGGGTGGATATACCCATTGTAAACTAACTCGTTATGAGTTAGTCTATAAAGACCCATTATAAGCGGTAAAATAGTCCACAGGTCTACATGACATGCATATACACTATCATGTAAGGATCAAAATGGCAGTTTCGTTTTTGATTTCGGACATGACCGAAATTAAAATTTCCTCCATGCTTTTTTTCGAATCCGAAATTTTGATTCAAAGTATCGTAAGTGAAACTGAAACATTTCAGCCAAAGTTTGATCCATGCTTCCATGCGTTGGAAGTCTGTGTAGGTCACAAAAATTTGAGGACTGTGGTTTCCACCCATGATCCCATTATAGACTAACTCTTATTGCTATACACCATGCTTGACCCTGACTATTGGGTCATATTAACTCAAACTAGGATTATATAAGGGCACTTAGCGAAAAGAGGATTCATATTATAAAAATTTTACACTATTACATTACAAAAACAGTTGCGTAATTAGGATTGCACGAATGTTAATTTATAATAAACATTATATGTTTTCTTAATTTTTAATTTATCATCTACAATTACAAGTTAAACGTAGCAATTTGTTTAAGCGTACGCAAGAGTTATGTGCCAAATATAGTATATATATATATCAAGGGTTGGGCCGGCCACTAGGTCCCATGAACAGTCTCTCTGATACAAATTCAAACTAAATTAGAATGTAAAAGATGCATTATAATTGAACTATAATGCATCTTTTTAAGCTTATCTCAAACAATTCTCTTATCTTACTAATATATGTGCTAGAGATTAACCTGCTCACGCCTTACACATAATGGGTATTACAGCTGCTACTTACTCTAACTAAATAGGCAAGTTGGGTTCTTAAGAAGTGAGAATGCTAGTCGAATTATAAAAGGCCTTAGCAGATTATAAATTTTATTTTTAGGCATTGTTATGCTATCTTTTTTGTAGCCCTTCCTTTCTTGTTTTCTTGCTTCTTTGATCGTTCTAGAGAGATAAATCATGTCGGACAAAACAGAAGAGGATAGCAGCACGAGGATCATGGAGAAACCAATGGAGGAGCATAAGAAGAAGGTGCCACTGAGATGCTAGGACGGGGAGCTGTTCCAAGTAGACCTAGAAGTAGCGATTCAATCTCGACAATCAAAAACCTAATGGACGCATTTATTGTGGAGTGGGGAGCGATTCCAATCCCAAACGTATGCAAAGAAGATCCCGTAAAAGTCATCATCGCAATAAGCATGTGGAAGTGGAAAAGTGGCGTAAGAAGAGGAGGAGAAGAAGAAAGAGCTGAAGGAGTGGGATAAGAAATTTGTTTCTGTGGATAAGTATACCATTTTTGATCTGATACAGGCGGCCAACTACTTGAATGTGAAGGAACTTATGGATTTAACTTGCCAGACTATCGCCGATACCATCAAATCTATGACCGTTGAAGACGTTTCAGATTTATTTTGATATTCTCTCGCGATTTCACCCTCAAGAGGAGAAAGCCATTCATGAGGAGAACCAATGGGCATTTGAGTGGTGAATTATTGATTTTTTAGTTTTTTTTTAGATTCATGTTACTATTATTATTATTATTAAACCCTAAAAAAGGGTGAACAGCTTTATGGCACTCTTACTATCAAAGAAGATAGCGATACTTAATTTCACAATTTTCTGAAATTCTAAAATCCGTGAAAGCACTGTTTTTTCTAACACGTTTGAGATCGGATTTTTTTGCTAAAAAGTTTGTTTTTGAGGCATTGTTTTCTAAAGTTTAAAATAAGAGGTACAATTTGCCTAACCTGACCCAACCTGAGTTTTCACTAATTGCTGGGTTCATAGGGTCTCAATCAAACCGTTAGGTAATCGGGTTGCCCAACCCAACACATTTGCACCCCTATCATGGGTGGTTTTTATTTTAGATTTTTGTGTGATTCCTGTGTGATAGGGTCAAGGTTAGAAATATATGGCCGTTATAATGGTTTCTAAAAGGAAGAAAATATAGCAGCCATTATATTCCGTTATACACCTTTATTTTCTACTGTAATATCTAAATGACCGCTTTTATAATGATAGACTTTAAGATTTGCTTCGTGTGTATTTTCGTTATATTTAATTCATCGAAAAATAAATTGGACTTAACTTTCAGTGAAGTTTTCATGATATATCCGAAATCGTTAACTTTCATTAATTTTGGGGAAATTAATAAAATTTTGTCAAATTTAATGAATTTTCTTTTAATTTTAGTGAATTTTGTATAATAAATAAAAAATTTATAAATATTAAATATAATTTATATATAATATTTTTTAACTCCACGAAATTTTTTCAAGCTTTTCAAAATTTTCTTGAATACAAATATTACCGAAATTGAAATTTGTGAGCATGGTTGCTCTTAGATTACTTAATATTTGCATATTTCATTCTACTATTTATAATTTAAAATGTAACTAATAAGTTGACTAAAATATGTTAAAAGAAAATAAATACAAATAGAGAAAAGCTAAATAATAGAACTTACGACATATCTACATATTTCATTCTATTGTTTATAATTTGAGAATACAACTAATAAGCATAGTGACAAATTTCACCAAATTTCAATTAAAATAGCCTAATTAGGGTCGAAAATTTCAAGAAATTTCAAGACTTTTCAAAGAATTTCAACAATTTTGTATTTTTCACTAAATTTTGAAATTTTGCACTTTGGAAATTAGCAATTTAGTGGTAAATGGTAAGCGGGAATAGCGCTCACCGACTATGCATGTGGAGAGAATGGCACCTATTATATAGGCGGGCTAGAGTGGGGAGATTTCTCCCCTCACTCATGTGGGACTAAAGAGTGTGGAGATTCACTTCTCCAGGTGCTTTCTCACCTCACCTTATGCAGCTGGCAGTCATTGATCGCCCTTGAATCAGATGGTGGAGATCATTTTCATCTCCATCTTGCACAATGGATCTATGGATCGTAGATAGCATCGGGCAGTCGATTTTTATTACATGTGACAGATCTCAAAAGTGACCCTAAAATCATATGTTCCCTATCACGCTCACGCATGATTTAAGAGTCACTTTTTGCGTTGTGTACCATGTGTAATAAAAATCTCATGATCCATAGATCCACCTAGATGGGGATGAAAATGACCTCCACCATCCGATCAAGATCAATGCATGCCTAGTGAAGGAGGTGGGGTGAAAAAGCAGCCTTTGGGTGAGTATAACTGTACAGCCTTTGGGTGAGTATAACTGTACCCTATGTCAATTTGTCTTCTATAGTTCTATGCTTGAGTTCTGTATCAGTGCTTAGCCACTTGGATCAATTGGTAATTTTTTTTTTTTAAATATTAAATATATTTTTTATATATATTTAATCCCCGAAACTTTCCCATAATTTTTCCGAAACGTAGCGAAATTAATGAAAATGTAAAAGGACCCCCAGAAAAAAATTACCGAAAACGAAATTTGTCACTATGCTAATAAGCTAATTAAAATATATTAAAGATAAATAAAACACAAAAAGAGAAAAACTAAATAATAGAACTTACCTCACGGATTGAGTAACTCCACTAATAATGTTGTCATACTTTTTAGCACTTTAACTGTCATTGAATATTTTTCATCATTTTTTAGCACTTTAACTGTCATTGAATATTTTTCATCATTTTTTAGCACTTTAACAATCTCAAAAGGTTTCATAAATAGGCTCATTGAATAGCTCTCGTCAAGTAGATCCAAATTGATAGATCATTTGAAAAAATTGAATTATAACCAACACGAAATTAAGAAAGAGTGAGGAAACCCAATACATGAGGTTATCGACAATGCTGCGGAAGCCCAATACGACATAAGAATGAGTGAGATTGAAGTTGAGCGGAGTGGATCGTATTTTCGGAAGTACAACGGAATTAATTAAAATGCACTTAAAGGCCATCCACCAACTGCGACCTGGAGATTATCCACTTGCTTTTGTCACCATTGGGGTAGTAAAGACGAGATAAGATAGGAAATGCCACAAGCATCCCGCTGCTGCTCAAAATTATTGTCAACACTAATGCTGTTGTCCAAACCAGTCCAAAATTAAGTGTCCGAAGGGGCGAAGCACATGCATTTTACTAGTCGCTATATATATATATATATATAGAGAGAGAGAGAGAGAGAGAGAGAGAGTTGATTAGACTCAATTTTTCCCTAATCTGACCTGACCTGAAAGTTCGATTGGATGCCTCATGGCCTACCTGACCCGATGAATCAATTTTATGGGCCCGTCGCGGTAAAAGACTTGGGTAGGGCCGGTTGAGTATCAGGTCGACCTGAACAGTTGAATGTTGGGTATTTGTGACCCACACACTAGCCTCTTTACTTATTTATTAAAACTTAAATTGGTAAGACTTCTAAACGTGGTACAACTGGTGGAATTCCTAATTTATAGGGTTGTGGTAATCCCTCTTATATTGTGACATCCTCTAGATTTAGTCTCCTTGATGGGCTAGGAGACTAATCAAGGTCTATTTAAGGAGAACAACGTCCCCTCTTTATTCACTCTCAATGCTATTCCCATCAATAGAGAAAGAAAGGAAGAGAGGTGGTTTGTTCTAAGGGTGGCAATCTTGTACCGCGGATCTCCCGATCAAGCACGTCTTCGCGACCATCCGATAAGGTAAGTAAGATCTATCTTACTAATTAAACTATTATGTTTGATATGTTGTTCACACGATTCATGGTCTAGATCTAAAATCTCAAACAATTGGTATCAGAGCCACATGACCTGATTTCGTCTGATCACATAGATTACAAAAAAAAAAAAAAAAAAATTTCTATGTGTGCAGTTACAAAAATTTTTTTTTTTTTTTTAAGGGGTGATATGGATCGGTTCGACCTGACCGGCTGGGTTGGTTGGTACACAAACAGCCATTAATGGCTGCTCCAGTTATAAAAAAAAAAAAAAAAAAAACCGGCTGCTCCAGTTAAAAAAAAAAAAAAAAAATTCTTTGAACTTGACGGTCGGGCGCCGTCAGCCAAAGTCCGGTCACCGGACTGGCACCGGTCGGTCGCCGATGCCGGTGCAGACTGGACGGTGCACCGGACCGTCCGCCGGCAGTACCACATGCTGGTACACAAACAGCCATTAATGGCTGCTTCAATAGTTTCAAAAAAAAATATATATATATTTTAGACGACGGTCCGGCGCCGTCCGGCACATTCCGGTAACCAGACTGCACCGGTCGGTGACCGGCGCCGGGGACGACCGGACTGTCTACCGGACCGTCTCTGCAGCTATCCCTTGATGGATCAGATCCAAGTCCCTTCCGGACTGGTTCTGAGACACAAAGACGATGCACGATGCACTGTTGGGCGATGGTTTTGAAGAAGAAGCACTGTTGGCTTTAGGGTTCAACAGGGTCGGGTCGGGTCCGTTCGCGGCCCACCTGACCCGGGGTACCCACACACGACCCGTTTCATAATGCCCATTGACCACCCGATCCGTCCAATAAGGCCCACCTGACCCGGGTTCCCAAACATGACATGACCCGTCCATAAGGCCCACCTGACCCGGGGTTTCCAAACATGACCCGACCCGTCCAACTCTGGCCCAAACAAGTGGCCCACTTCGGCCCATAGCGGTGGACCACCTCGGCCCATTTGACTCTGGCCCACTTGGGCCCACCAACTGATCCGATACGGATCCAAAAACAACCCAAACAATTTATATTTTGTTCGCAGCCACCATACTGCACTAAATTTTAACAGCTGCAAACAAAGGTTTTCAACTCGGAATTCGTTTCCGAAACCAGACTGAACACCTTTTGGGTTCAAAGTTTAAAATGCCATATACGGAGTTTTACAACTCCGTTTCGCGCATATGACCTATCAATTTTGATCTACTCGACGAGATCTACACGTTGGACTGGTCTATGGGACTGTTTAATACTGTTTTGGAAATGAAAATTCCAGTCAAAGGTTAATAAATATTTTTATTTAAAATACCTGCTTGCCGTATGCAATTTTACAAAACCTGCTTGCCGTATGCAATTTTACAAAACCTGCTTCCTCGTACAAAACCTGCTTGCCGTATGCAATTTTACACCCAATAGAAGATCAATTCTCAAGAATCCTACTTTATTTAGGATCTTAATTTACAATGATAAGCTACTAATTTATCATCTCTTTACTGATTCTTAAAAATATTTAAGATTAAGTTATCGTTTATCGGTGATTGGGTATCGTTATCGTTATCGCCCACGAGTTTTCTGAAAGTGCCTGAATGTCAGAAACTTTAAAAACGTTAATTATAATCATACTATAACTGATATACCCTAAATTATAATCATACTATAATCAGGTTTTGAAAGTTTAAATATAGAGACCCATATCGTTTGAAAATAGAAGAACTAAAATCTCTCTTTTAATTGAATTTTCGATCATTATTGATCGATTTTCAGTGAGGACAAAGAGAGGGAGCAAAGAGTTGAAGGTCCCGCCATTGATATTCAGATCATAGAAAACCACCAAGGTAATGCCTGATTCGTTTATTCTCCGAATTTTCGCAGACTTAACTGTTTGATTTTTTATTTTTATTTTTTATCATTGTAAATACATGCGTTAATTATATTTTGTATTAATTTTTTATCAGTGTAAACTGTTAATGCATGTAGATTATATAATATACTTATTTTTTTTATTTAAAGACATTATTTTTATATTTAAATAGGTTAATATTAGGGTTACAAGTTCGGTTTTCGGTTTCAGTTCGTTTCAGCCGGAACCGAAATGAATCGGTTCGGTTTTGATTTGTTTTTTTGTTTAAACAAAAACTGAACTAAGCCCGAAAATTTTAGTTTCTTCCAGTTCGGTTTCGGTTTTTTTATTATTTTTCATATTTTAAAGCTTCTTTTTTTTCGTTTTTTTTTTTTTCAATTTTCTCATCTTACCTAATTGATTTTCGGTTTTCGCCACCCAAACTGAAACGGCACTAGAATCAGTTCGGTTCTGTGCGAACCCGTTTTTGTGCTGGTTTGGATCTATTTGGTTCGCTGGATTTTCGGGTCGGGTTTGGGTTTTAGGTAAAAGATGTTGCATATATTTTTATATGTTTTAATAAGTTATCATTACTTTTACAATTTCCAAAATTTTCCCTCAAATTTATCCAAATTACATCAAGATGACACCCCATTACTGATTTCCATATCGAATTTGTTACCTTGGATGGTGGGCTTGAAAGCCACGATTGTTATTATATGTGCCATTTGACATCACCAGGTGAAGATGCGATTAACCGAATACAATCGAAACCTAAAATTTTTGTTTTTGGTTATGTTCAGGTTGAAGAGAAACCAAGTTGGACCTAATCAGTTTGATTTCAGTTCAGTTAACTGTCATTGAATATTTTTCATCATTTTTTAGCACTTTAACAATCTCAAAAGGTTTCATAAATAGGCTCATTGAATAGCTCTCGTCAAGTAGATCCAAATTGATAGATCATTTGAAAAAATTGAATTATAGCCAACACGAAATTAAGAAAGAGTGAGGAAACCCAATACATGAGGTTATCGAATCGTCATGGAAGCCCAATACGACATAAGAATGAGTGAGATTGAAGTTGAGGAGTGGATCGTATTTTGAAGTACAACGGAATTAATTAAAATGCACTTAAAGGCCATCCACCAACAAGCTGCGACCTCGGAGATTATCCACTTGCTTTTGTCACCATTGGGGTAGTAAAGAAGATAAGATAGGAAATGCCACAAGCATCATTCTTTGCTCAAAATTATTGTCAACACTAATGGTGTTGTCCAAACCGATCAAAATTAAGTGTAAGAAGGCGAAGCACGTGCATTTTACTAGTCGCTATATATATAAATATATAGAGAGAGAGAGAGAGATTGATTAGACTCAATTTTCCCTAATCGACTCGACACGAAAGTTCGATTGGATGCCTCATGGCCTACCTCAATTTTATGGGCCCGACCCGGTAAAAGACTTGGGTAGGGCCAGTTGAGTATCAGGTCGACCTGAACAGTTGAATGTTGGGTATTTGTGACCCACACACTAGCCTCTTTAGTTATTTATTAAAACTTAAATTGGTAAGACTTCTAAACGTGGTACAACTGGTGGAATTCCTAATTTATAGGGTTGTGATAATCCCTCTTATATTGTGACACATCCTCTAGATTTAGTCTCCTTGATGGGCTAGGAGACTAATCAAGGTCTATTTAAGGAGAACAACGTCCCCTCTTTATTCACTCTCAATGCTATTCCCATCAATAGAGAAAGAAAGGAAGAGGTGGTTTGTTCTAAGGGTGGCAATCTTGTACCGCGGATCTCCCGATCAAGCACGTCTTCGCGACCATCCGATAAGGTAAGTAAGATCTATCTTACTAATTAAACTATTATATTTGATATGTTGTTCACACGATTCATGGTCTAGATCTAAAATCTCAAACAATTGGTATCAGAGCCACATGACCTGATTTCGTACGATCACATAGATTACAAAAAAAAAAAATTTCTATGTGTGCGCTTGATCACACGATTACAAAAAAAAAAAAAATAATATTTTTTTTTAAGGGGTGATATGGATCGGTTCGACTGGCCAATTTGGGTTGGTTGGTACACAAGCGACCATTAATGGCTCGCTCATTATAAAAAAAAAAAACCGGTGCTCCGGTTAAAAAAAAAAAATTCTTTGAACTTGACGGTGGTAGCCGTCGATAAGTCAGATCCGGCACGTCGATCGCCGATCTTGCAGTCTGAGGACGGTGCTGCCGGACCGTCACGCATACCACATCTTTGGTACACAAGCGACCATTAATGGTGCTAATAATTTCAAAAAATATATATATATTTTAGGCAATGATCGTGGCCGTCCGACATTCGATAACGTGCATTCGGTGGCATGAAGACGCCGGATGTCTACGGACCAATCTCGCGGCTATCCTTGATGGATCGGATCCAAGTCCCTTCCGGACTGGTTGAGACACAAACGATACTGCGATGCCTTTGTTGGCGATGGTTTTGAAGAAGAAGCCTTTGTTGGCTTTAGGGTTCAATCGGGTCGGGTCGGGTCCCACCCACGACCGGTACCACACGACCCGTTCATAATGCCCATTGACCACCCGATCCGTCCAATAAGGCCCACGACCGGGTTCCCAAACATGACATG
Organism: Chloranthus sessilifolius; assembly: GCA_021018995.1. Taxonomy (NCBI): domain Eukaryota; kingdom Viridiplantae; phylum Streptophyta; class Magnoliopsida; order Chloranthales; family Chloranthaceae; genus Chloranthus; species Chloranthus sessilifolius. The sequence goes on from CM037592.1 coordinate 97,979,477, forward strand.
ACCCGTCCATAAGGCCCACTGACGTCCATAAGGCCCACGACGGGGTTTCAAACATGACCCGACCCGTCCAACTCTGGCCCAAACAAGTGGCCCGCCGCCCATAGCGGTGGACCACCTCGGCCCATTTGACTCTGGCCCACTTGGGCCCACCAACTGATCCGATACGGATCCAAAAACAACCCAAACAATTTATATTTTGTTCGCAGCCACCATACTGCACTAAATTTTAACAGCTGCAAACAAAGGTTTTCAACTCGGAATTCGTTTCCGAAACCAGACTGAACACCTTTTGGGTTCAAAGTTTAAAATGCCATATACGGAGTTTTACAACTCCGTTTCGCGCATATGACCTATCAATTTTGATCTACTCGACGAGATCTACACGTTTGACTGGTCTATGGGACTGTTTAATACTGTTTTGGAAATGAAAATTCCAGTCAAAGGTTAATAAATATTTTTATTTAAAATACCTGCTTGCCGTATGCAATTTTACAAAACCTGCTTGCCGTATGCAATTTTACAAAACCTGCTTCCTCGTACAAAACCTGTTTGTCGTATGCAATTTTACACCCAATAGAAGATCAATTCTCAAGAATCCTACTTTATTTAGGATCTTAATTTACAATGATAAGCTACTAATTTATCATCTCTTTACTGATTCTTAAAAATATTTAAGATTAAGTTATCGTTATCGGTGATTGGGTATCGTTATCGTTATCGCCCACGAGTTTTCTGAAAGTGCCTGAATGTCAGAAACTTTAAAAACGTTAATTATAATCATACTATAACTGATATACCCTAAATTATAATCATACTATAATCAGGTTTTGAAAGTTTAAATATAGAGACCCATATCGTTTGAAAATAGAAGAACTTAAATCTCTCTTTTAATTGAATTTTCGATCATTATTGATCGATTTTCAGTGAGGACAAAGAGAGGGAGCAAAGAGTTGAAGGTCCCGCCATTGATATTCAGATCATAGAAAACCACCAAGGTAATGCCTGATTCGTTTATTCTCAATTTTCGAGACTTTAACTGTTTGATTTTTTATTTTTATTTTTTATCATTGTAAATACATGCGTTAATTATATTTTGTATTAATTTTTTATCAGTGTAAACTGTTAATGCATGTAGATTATATAATATACTTATTTTTTTTATTTAAAGACATTATTTTTAACTTTAAATAGGTTAATATTAGGGTTACAAGTTCGGTTTTCGGTTTGATTCGTTTAGGGAACGAAATGAATCGGTTCGGTTTTGATTTGTTTTTTTGTTTAAACAAAAATTGAACTAAGCCCGAAAATTTCAGTTTCTTCCAGTTCGGTTTCGGTTTTTTTATTATTTTTCATATTTTAAAGCTTCTTTTTTTTCGTTTTTTTTTTTTCAATTTTCTCATCTTACCTAATTGTTTTTCGGTTTTTGCCACCCAAATAAACGGCCCTAGAATCGATTCCGGTTCATATGAACCTGCTTTTGTGCTGGTTTGGATCTATTTGGTTCGCTGGATTTTCGGGTCGGGTTTGGGTTTTAGGTAAAAGATGATGCATATATTTTTATATGTTTTAATAAGTTACCATTACTTTTACAATTTCCAAAATTTTCCCTCAAATTTATCCAAATTACATCAAGATGACACCCCATTACTGATTTCCATATCGAATTTGTTACTTTGGATGGTGGGCTTGAAAGCTACGATTGTTATTATATGTGCCATTTGACATCACCAGGTGAAGATGCGATTAACCGAATACAATCGAAACCTAAAATTTCTGTTTTTGGTTATGTTCAGGTTGAAGAGAAACCAAGTTGGACCTAATCAGTTTGATTTCAGTTCAGTTAAATTTCAAAAAGTCGAAAATAAAACAATCGATTCGATTTGGTTTCGGTTTTATGTTTTTATTCTATCTTTTAATATAAAATCGATTCGATTTGGTTTCGGTTTTATGTTTTTATTCTATCTTTTAATATATATATATATATATATATATATATATATATATATATATATATATATATATATATATATATATATATATATATATATATTATTTTTATTTTTTTTGTATTCAATTTTCTAAATTTTTGTTCCGGCTACCCAAAACCGAAACCGGCAATTTCAGTTTTTGGTCCTACATTGACCTTGAGATGAGATCGTAGCCCCCTATCGGACGACTAGATGTTGATTACATATGCCACATATCCCCAAAGTGACTCAAGAACCTTTTTTTAAATTTATAATAAACATTATATGTTTTCTTAATTTTTAATTTATCATCTACAATTACAAGTTAAACGTAGCAATTTGTTTAAGCGTACGCAAGAGTTATGCGCCAAAGCTAGTATATATATATATATATATATATATATATATATATATATATATCAAGGTTTTAGCCGGCCACTAGGTCCCATGAACAGTCTCTACACCCGATACAAATACAAACTAAATTAGGAATGTGCTAAAAAGATGCATTATAATTGTACTATAATGCATCTTTTTTAAGCTTATCTCAAACAATTCTCTCATCTTACGAATATATGCAGTTAGACAATAACCCGTTCACATCCTTAACACGCACGGGTAGTACAGCTGCTACTTACTCTAACCAAAATAGGCAATTTGGGTTCTTAAAAAGTTAGAATGGTAGTCGAATTATAAAAGGCCTTAGCAGATTATAAATTTACTTTTTAGTGTTTGTTTTGCTATTTTTTTTTTGTAACCCTTCCTTTCTTGTTTTCTTGCTTTCTTCATCGTTCTAGAGAGATAAATCATGTCGGCCAAAACAGAAGAGGATAGCAGCACGAGAATCATGGAGAAACCAATGGAGGAGAATAAGAAGAAGGTGACACTGAGAAGCTACGACGGGGAGCTGTTCGAAGTAGACCTAGAAGTAGCGATTCAATCTCAGACAATCAAAACCTAATGGACGACGATTCTTTGGAGTGGGGAGTGATTCAATCCCAAACGTATGAAGATCCTGGTAAAAGTCATCGAATACTGCAATAAGCACGTGGAAGTGGGAGAAGTGGCAGAAGAAGAGGAGGAGAAGAAGAAAGAGCTGGAGGAGTGGGATAAGAAATTTGTTTCTGTGGATAAGGATACCATTTTGATCCGTCTGGTGCCAACTACTTGAATGTGAAGGAACTTATGGATTTAACTTGCCAGACTGTCGCCGATACCATCAAATCTATGACCGTTGAAGACGTTCGTACTTATTTTGACATTCTCTGCGATTTCACCCCTGAAGAGGAGAAAGCCATTCGCGAGGAGAACAAATGGGCATTCGAGTGATGAATTAGTGATTTTTTTGGTTTACTAGAGAGAGAGAGAGAAAGGTTTTGATTGATGCTTTATTTTCGTTTTTTTTTTTTTTTTGGTTTCCTACTTGTTTCTGATTATATTTGTTGTTTCTTTTCTTTCATTTTTTTAATCAGAATCCTTTTTTAGGGTTAGTTTTTTTAGATTCGTTGTTACTATTATTATTATTATTAAACCCTAAAAAAGGGTGAACAGCTTTATGGCACTCTTACTATCAAAGATGATAAAGATAATTAATTTCACACTTTTCTGAAGTTCCAAAATTCGTGAAAGCACTGTTTTCTCTAAAACGTTTGAGATCGGATTTTTTTGCTAAAAAGTTTGCTTTTGAAGCATTGTTTTCTAAAGTGCAAAATAAGAGGTACAATTTGCCTAACCTGACCCAACCTGAGTTTTCACTAATTTGTTTATTACTCCTACAAGAGGAAAAATTTAGGGATCCTAATCAACCATTCTAACATTCTAAGGGTAGGGAAATTATTGTCAACACTAATGGTCTTGTCCAATACCTGTCCAAAATTAAGTGTCAGAAGGGGCAAAGCACGTACATTTTACTAGTCGATATATATATATATATATATATATATATATATATATATATATATATATATATAGTTGATTAGAATGAATTTTTCCCCAATCTGACCCAACCTGAAAGTTTGATTGGATGCGTTGATTACATTATGTCCCGATGAATCAATTTTATGGGCCCGACCGGTAAAAGACTTGGGTAGGGCCAGTTGAGTATCAGGTCGACCTCAACGGTTGAATAGGCCTATTAACCCTAGGGATGCAGATTTTGTTAACTAAACCAAACCGAAACTAAAAATATCAGTTTTTGGTTCGGTTCAGCCTGGACCAAAACCAAATCAAAATGAATCAATTCGGTTTTGATTTGTTTCTTTTTTTAAAAACTCCGAAATCAAAACCGCATCGGACCCAGAAAAAAATATGTTCAGGTCAGTTTCAGTTCTTTTTTTTACGTTTTCATTATTTTTTCCGATTTTCTGATCCTACCAAATCATTTTTTTATTTCTACCTCCCAAAACCAAAATCGAACTTAGAAGTGGTTCAGTTTTTTCAGTTGTGAATTCGTTTCGGTCCAATAGGTCCGATTTATAATAAACATCCGTGCACATACTCTCATGCATTATAAGTCTATGAATATCACATAGTCACAAACGTGTAGACTTCCATGTCCACCTATGAGATGGGTGGATATACCCATTGTAAACTAACTCGTTATGAGTTAGTCTATAAAGACCCATTATAAGCGGTAAAATAGTCCACAGGTCTACATGACATGCATATACACTATCATGTAAGGATCAAAATGGCAGTTTCGTTTTTGATTTCGGACATGACCGAAATTAAAAATTTCCCCTCCATGCTTTTTTCGACCGAAATTTTGATTCAAAGTATCGTAAGTGAAACTGAAACATTTCAGCCAAAGTTTGATCCATGCTTCCATGCGTTGGAAGTCTGTGTAGGTCACAAAAATTTGAGGACTGTGGTTTCCACCCATGATCCCATTATAGACTAACTCTTATTGCTATACACCATGCTTGACCCTGACTATTGGGTCATATTAACTCAAACTAGGATTATATAAGGGCACTTAGCGAAAAGAGGATTCATATTATAAAAATTTTACACTATTACATTACAAAAACAGTTGCGTAATTAGGATTGCACGAATGTTAATTTATAATAAACATTATATGTTTTCTTAATTTTTAATTTATCATCTACAATTACAAGTTAAACGTAGCAATTTGTTTAAGCGTACGCAAGAGTTATGTGCCAAAGCTAGTATATATATATATCAAGGTTTGAGCCGGCCACTAGGTCCCATGAACAGTCTCTGCACCCGATACAAATTCAAACTAAATTAGGAATGTGCTAAAAAGATGCATTATAATTGAACTATAATGCATCTTTTTTAAGCTTATCTCAAACAATTCTCTTATCTTACGAATATATGCAGTTAGAGATTAACCCGTTCACGTCCTTACACATACGGGTATTACAGCTGCTACTTACTCTAACTAAATAGGCAAGTTGGGTTCTTAAAAAGTTAGAATGGTAGTCGAATTATAAAAGGCCTTAGCAGATTATAAATTTTATTTTTAGGGTTTGTTTTGCTATTTTTTTTGTAACCCTTCCTTTCTTGTTTTCTTGCTTTCTTCATCGTTCTAGAGAGATAAATCATGTCGGCCAAAACAGAAGAGGATAGCAGCACGAGAATCATGGAGAAACCAATGGAGGAGAATAAGAAGAAGGTGACACTGAGAAGCTACGACGGGGAGTTGTTCGAAGTAGACCTAGAAGTAGCGATTCAATCTCAGACAATCAAAAACCTAATGGACGACGATTCTTTGGAGTGGGAGCAGATTCCAATCCCAAAGCGTGCAGAAGATCTGGTAAAAGTCATCGAATCGCAATAAGCATGTGGAAGTGGGAAAAGTGAAGAAGAGGAGGAGAAGAAGAAAGATTTGGAGGTGGGATAAGAAATTTGTTTACGTGGATAAGGATACCATTTTGATCCGTGGTGCCAACTACTTGAATGTGAAGGAACTTATGGATTTAACTTGCCAGACTATCGCCGATACCATCAAATCTATGACCGTTGAAGACGTTCGTACTTATTTTGACATTCTCTGCGATTTCACCCCCGAAGAGGAGAAAGCCATTCGCGAGGAGAACCAATGGGCATTTGAGTGGTGAATTATTGATTTTTTTTAGTTTTTTTAGATTCGTTGTTACTATTATTATTATTATTAAACCCTAAAAAAGGGTGAACAGCTTTATGGCACTCTTACTATCAAAGAAGATAGCGATACTTAATTTCACAATTTTCTGAAATTCTAAAATCCGTGAAAGCACTGTTTTTTCTAACACGTTTGAGATCGGATTTTTTTGCTAAAAAGTTTGTTTTTGAGGCATTGTTTTCTAAAGTTTAAAATAAGAGGTACAATTTGCCTAACCTGACCCAACCTGAGTTTTCACTAATTGGGTTGGGTTCATAGGGTCTCAATCAAACCCTTAGGTAATCGGGTTGCCCAACCCAACACATTTGCACCCCTAGCATGGGTGGTTTTTATTTTAGATTTTTGTGTGATTCCTGTGTGATAGGGTCAAGGTTAGAAATATATGGCCGTTATAATGGTTTCTAAAAGGAAGAAAATATAGCAGCCATTATATTACATTATACACCTTTATTTTCTTGTAATATCTAAATGACCGCTTTTATAATGATAGACTTTAAGATTTGCTTCGTGTGTATTTTCGTTATATTTAATTCATCGAAAAATAAATTGGACTTAACTTTCAGTGAAGTTTTCATGATATATCCGAAATCGTTAACTTTCATTAATTTTGGGGAAATTAATAAAATTTTGTCAAATTTAATGAATTTTCTTTTAATTTTAGTGAATTTTGTATAATAAATAAAAAATTTATAAATATTAAATATAATTTATATATAATATTTTTTAACTCCACGAAATTTTTTCGAAGCTTTTCAAAATTTTCTTGAATACCGAAATATTACCGAAATTGAAATTTGTGAGCATGGTTGCTCTTAGATTACGAATATTTGCATATTTCATTCTACTATTTATAATTTAAAAATGTAACTAATAAGTTGACTAAAATATGTTAAAAGAAAATAAAATACAAATAGAGAAAAGCTAAATAATAGAACTTACGAATATCTACATATTTCATTCTATTGTTTATAATTTGAGAATACAACTAATAAGCATAGTGACAAATTTCACCGAAATTTCACGAAAATAGCCTAATTAGGGGTCAGACGAAAATTTCGAAGAAATTTCAAGACTTTTCAGTAATTTCAACAATTTCGGTATTTTTCGACGAAATTTTGAAATTTTGGTGCACTTCGGAAATTTCAGTATTTTTTTTTCGAAGTTTTTTTTTTTCTTTTTTTTTTGCTTTTAAATTAAATTAGCAATTTAGTGGTAAATGGTAAGCAGGAATAGCGCTCACCACGCGACTATGCATGTGGAGGAGAATGGCACCTATTATATAGGCGGGCTAGAGTGGGGAGATTTCTCCCCTCACTCATGTGGGACTAAAAAGTGTGGAGATTCACTTCTCCAGCTGCTTTCTCACCTCACCTTATGCAGCTGGCAATCATTGATCGCTTAGATGGATGGTGGAGATCATTTTTCATCTCCATCTTCTGCACAATGGATCTATGGATCGTGGGGATAGCATCAGACGGTCGATTTTTTATTACATGTGACACAGATCTCAAAAGTGACCCTAAAATCATATGATCCCTATCACGCTCAAGCATGATTTTAGAGTCACTTTTTGAGTTGTGTACCATGTGTAATAAAAAATCGACTGTCTGATGGTACGCTCATGATCCATAGATCCACTGCGCAAAAGATGGGGATGAAAAATGACCTCCACCATCTGATCAAAGGCGGTCAATGCATGCCTAGTGAAGGAGGTGGGGTGAAAAAGCAGCCTTTGGGTGAGTATAACTGTACAGCCTTTGGGTGAGTATAACTGTACCCTATGTCAATTTGTCTTCTATAGTTCTATGCTTGAGTTCTGTATCAGTGCTTGGACACTTGGATCAATTGGTAATTTTTTTTTTTAAAATATTAAATATATTTTTTATATATATTTAATCCCCGAAACTTTCCCATAATTTTTCCGAAATGTAGCGAAATTAATCTGAAATGTACCGAAAGGACCCCCCACCAAAAAATTACCGAAAACGAAATTTGTCACTATGCTAATAAGCTAATTAAAATATATTAAAGGTAAATAAAACACAAAAAGAGAAAAACTAAATAATAGAACTTACCTCACGGATTGAGTAACTCCACTAATAATGTTGTCATACTTTTTAGCACTTTAACTGTCATTGAATATTTTTCATCATTTTTTAGCACTTTAACAATCTCAAAAGGTTTCATAAATAGGCTCATTGAATAGCTCTCGTCAAGTAGATCCAAATTGATAGATCATTTGAAAAAATTGAATTATAACCAACACGAAATTAAGAAAGAGTGAGGAAACCCAATACATGAGGTTATCGACAATGCTGCGGAAGCCCAATACGACATAAGAATGAGTGAGATTGAAGTTGAGCGGAGTGGATCGTATTTTCGGAAGTACAACGGAATTAATTAAAATGCACTTAAAGGCCATCCACCAACTGCGACCTCGGAGATTATCCACTTGCTTTTGTCACCATTGGGGTAGTAAAGACGAGATAAGATAGGAAATGCCACAAGCATCCAGCTGCTGCTCAAAATTATTGTCAACACTAATGGTGTTGTCCAAACCAATCCAAAATTAAGTGTCCGAAGGGGCGAAGCACGTGCATTTTACTAGTCGCTATATATATATATATATATATATATATATATATATATATATATATATATAGAGAGAGAGAGAGAGAGAGAGAGAGAGTTGATTAGACTCAATTTTTCCCTAATCTGACCTGACCTGAAAGTTCGATTGTATGCCTCATGGCCTACCTGACCCGATGAATCAATTTTATGGGCCCGACCCGGTAAAAGACTTGGGTAGGGCCGGTTGAGTATCAAGTCGACCTGAACAGTTGAATGTTGGGTATTTGTGACCCACACACTAGCCTCTTTACTTATTTATTAAAACTTAAATTGGTAAGACTTCTAAACGTGGTACAACTGGTGGAATTCCTAATTTATAGGGTTGTGGTAATCCCTCTTATATTGTGACACATCCTCTAGATTTAGTCTCCTTGATGGGCTAGGAGACTAATCAAGGTCTATTTAAGGAGAACAACGTCCCCTCTTTATTCACTCTCAATGCTATTCCCATCAATAGTGAAAGAAAGGAAGAGAGGTGGTTTGTTCTAAGGGTGGCAATCTTGTACCGCGGATCTCCCGATCAAGCACATCTTCGCGACCATCCGATAAGGTAAGTAAGATCTATCTTACTAATTAAACTATTATATTTGATATGTTGTTCACACGATTCATGGTCTAGATCTAAAATCTCAAACATTGAATAGGCCTATTAACCCTAGGGATGCAGATTTTGTTATTTATGGAAAAATATTATGAAGAAGAAGCAACAAGGAGAAGCTAATCAGCAGAAGCAGCACGAGGAGCCACAGACTGAATGAAAAGCTATTCTTTAGCAATGAAGAGAAATTTTAGACTTTTATTCAGTCTTTTAGACAATTTTTTTTTTTTTTAATTAGAGTTGTTTATAGTTTTTTACTCCTTTAGATGATAGTTTAACTATTACTTTGGATTCTATTAGTGTTTGATATAGTTCTCTAGTAAATAATTTATTTTAATTACAACCGTTGAGACTAGTTATATTAACCTTCTGGCAATTGAGACAATCAGTGGGAGTCAGAAATAAAAGACAACATCAAATTCACTAATGATCATAATATTCCTTAAAGTGATCATATTAGGATATTAGAGTTTTTTATAGTCTCATTTTGAGTGGGAGTTATCTCACAAAAGGGCTTCAACCAAAAGATTTTTAGTGCACGTGATCCGGATGGGAGTGTTAGCAACACTCGAGTACATTATTTGAGTGGGAGTTTCTTCCACAATGTTTATTCTATTGTCGACACTCTTTATATCTTTGATTATCATTTGATGCATGTTTTTCATTCTACTCAATATTTATCATGATTATCATTATTAGCATATGCAATGTTGGCCTGGGAGCATAAGTGCTCAAATAAGGAAGCTTGGGCTATCGTGATTAGGCACCATGGTTGTATAGCCTTTATCCTGATAGTTGGGTGATGGTTTTCACGTGGCGTATGCCGTAAGATATCAGGATAACATACCTTAGGGTATGAAGCAGGACGAATGTATGTATACACACAAGTGATTGCCTTAAAGTGTGCATATACTGGTGTCACAAAACCACAAGTAATACTCTTGGGTTCATTAAACAGCAATAATTTTTGTGACCATGGAACTGCCTTATTGTCAATTGTAAAGCATGGTACATTATAGGCATTCATGATCCATTATTATAGTTGTTTCTTGAACTTGAGGGGATGATGTATTGTACCAAGTTCCTTGAAAATCAATGATTTTATAAAATTCTAAGGATGGCCATCCGCTTTTTCAAAAGGACCAATTCATGAATTTATTAAAACAATATTTTGCCAGTGTGTAGATCAAGTGGGAGATTGTTGGGTATTTGTGACCCACACACTAGCCTCTTTACTTATTTATTAAAACTTAAATTGGTAAGACTTCTAAACGTGGTACAATAGGAATCACCACGCAATCTAGTGGAATTCCTAATTTATAGGGTTGTGGTAATCCCTCTTATATTGTGACACATCCTCTAGATTTAGTCTTTTTGATGGGCTAGGAGACTAATCAAGGTCTATTTAAGGAGAACAACGTCCCCTCTTTATTCACTCTCAATGCTATTCCCATCAATAGAGAAAGAAAGGAAGAGAGGTGGTTTGTTCTAAGGGTGGCAATCTTGTACCGCGGATCTCCCGATCAAGCACGTCTTCGCGACCATCCGATAAGGTAAGTAAGATCTATCTTACTAAGTAAGATCTATCCCTTGATGGATCAGATCCAAGTCCCTGGTTACGAGACACAAAGGCGATACCGCGATGCCTTTGTTGGCGATGGTTTTGAAGAAGAAGCCTTTGTTGGCTTTAGGGTTCAACGAGTCGGGTCGTCGTTCACGACCGGGTACCCACCGACCCATTTCATAATGCCCATTGACCACCCGATCCGTCCAATAAGGCCCACATGACCCGGGTTCCCAAACATGACCTGACCCGTCCATAAGGCCCACCTGACCCGGGGTTTCCAAACATGACCCGACCCGTCCAACTCTGGCCCAAACCAGTGGCCCACTTCGGCCCATAGCAGTGGACCACCTCGGCCCATTTGACTCTGGCCCACTTGGGCCCACCAACTGATCCGATACGGATCCAAAAACAACCCAAACAATTTATATTTTGTTCGCAGCCACCATACTGCACTAAAATTTAACAGCTGCAAACAAAGGTTTTCAACTCAGAATTCGTTTTCGAAACCAGACTGAACACCTTTTGGGTTCAAAGTTTAAAATGCCATATCTGGAGTTTTACAACTCCGTTTCGCGCATATGACCTATCAATTTTGATCTACTCGACGAGATCTACACGTTGGACTGGTCTATGGGACTGTTTAATACTGTTTTGGAAATGAAAATTCCAGTCAAAGGTTAATAAATATTTTTATTCAAAATACATGCTTTAACTATTTTTTGACGCTTTGTATGGACACTCTTACTCTATCATGTCATTGTTCACAGTTAATACATGTGTAATTTCCCTTTAGAACTCTACTTTTCTCTAAATTTAGTAGTGAACCTCATTTAGGGTATGAAACCTTGAACAAATGACATGATAGAATGCCTTGAGATAGGCTATTCCTATAAAGGGGTTTAGGAATACCGGTAAAGCAATCGTTTAGGAAAACGTTGCCAAAGTAGGTGTGAAGTCTGCCCAAAGGTGACCGACCTATGGAGGTTACGTTATCCTTTAATTTTGAGACACTCGTCTCATTAAGATTGCCAGAGCATTCACCTTCGTGAGCTACTATTTCTGGCCAAAGCTGACTTAGAAAACTTACGAAAGGGGAATGGATAGAATAGTTATGCGTGTCTAGGTGAGAGAAGAGCGACGCTTCTGGCCTAAGCTGATGACTAGCTTGGATCAAACCAAAACTGTAATAACCCGAAAAATCACACTAAACTATGACCTCGGGATCCGTGCCCGATCGGTCATAGGTTTGACCAAATGGAAGTCCAACAGTTAGTATGTAGTGTGATGAACGGATGAGATGTGATAAATAGAATGCCTATGTGGTGTGTGTTGTGAAGGTGTAGTCGCATACACCTACCGCGGTGTACGTGCTCAACACACAAGTGAGGAAGAGGATAAAAAGGGTTAATAACCCTAAAATCAAGAGTTTTGTTGTTGAAGGAGAGTAAAGAAGAGAGAGAAAGAGAGAGAAATAAGAGAGGAGTTATTGCAACTGATTGGAGGAGGGATTCAAGAGATAAAAGCCGGATTCAACGCGGATCTGTTAGAGCAAAAGCTGGAAACCCTAGCCTTCCAACTATTTGATAGAAATCAACTTGAGATCTATCCAAGGTAAAATTTTTTGTAAATAAGATGCATAGATTATAGGGGTTAAGTTGTGGATAAATGTGGGTTAAATCATAGGATAATGGCTTAGAAAAATAGAGGGAAAAGTATGGAAGAAGATTGGGAAGAACAGCTCGAAAGGGGCTGAATCTGACAATTTCGATTAATCGAAATTGGGTTTCGATTAATCAAAATTGGCCAGGAAGTTGAAAGGTCAGAGGACCCCGATTTCGATTAATCGAATTTGATTTCGATTAATCGACTTTGGATTTCGATTGATCGATTTGGGGATCGATTAATCATCGAGAACCTCGGGACCCTGGGGTTGGAGGAAATGATTGAGGAAAATCGACTAATCGAAATGGGATTTGATTAATCGATTTAGTTTTCGATTAATCGATTTGGGATCGAAAATCATTCATTTGACTCGAGAGAGTCGACTTTGAGAAAAGAAGATTTTCGATTAATCGAAATTGGATTCGATTAATCGAATGAAAACTCGACTGTTCGAACTGTGAGTCTACTTTGCGAAAAGGAGAATTTCGGTTAATCAAAATTGGATTTGATTAATCGAATGAAAGCTTCGATTTATCGATGAGAATCGACTTTAAAGCGAGAGAATTTCGATTAATCGAAATTACTTCGATTAATCGATATTGACCTTCGATTAATCGATTTTGAAAATCGATTAATCGAATCAGATTCGATTAATCGATTTTGGAATTCGATTAATCGACTGAGATAGATTATGTTGACTTTTGGGTTTGACTTTAAGATTCTTTGAGGGTCTTATACCTTCTTTATTGCATCCTTTATGATGTGTTTTACCTGTTATGTGGTACCATAGGTGGTACGTGTGGACTAGTGCACAAGGAGCCACGTGGGACCTTGATGCATTGATCAAATGAAGACTTGAGGTAGGGAACACCTTGAACATGTACTTTATTTTACAAGAGCATGTATGTAGTGATATAGAATTCAATTCAATTGCTATTCTTAAGAATTTGTGAAAAGTGTGTGTGTGACATTCATAAGAGTAATCATAATGAGCCATCCCCAGGGGATGAAGAAGTAAAGAGATAAGAGCATCAGGTGTGATGCAAGTAAATGGATACATCCCAGGGATGTATCCAAGGATTGAATCATGTTTGATAGGGCCTAACTGATATAAGATAGCACATTTACACGTTGAATAACTATATGTAAGGCACCGATATTTTTGTTATTTGAGGTTTGATAGGGTACCCCACCGACGTGGCGGGATATCCACGACTGATACGGCAGGATATCCGTGACCGATACGGCGGCGAAACCGTAGGCCAGTGCGGAGGCTTATCCGTACATAGTAAGCACACCCCAGGGGTGTTGATTGAGACAAGTGAAACCCCGCCACCAATCCCCAGGGGAAAGGGGCTTGGGTACTATTTGTATTCCCAGGGAATACGGTTAAAACTGTCTATATAGATGACGATGATGGGTATCTCATCGGGGCTCGATGCTATATTGCTCGGGGATTACTTAAGTTGAAAGTTTAAGTTTTGCTTTAGGCCTTTTCAGCATCATTCATGATTAAATGAAAACATATGTAATGAACAGTAAAATGAAATACTTTTTAACTGTTTTCATCAACAACTGCATAGATACATCATGCATGGCATATCATGGAATATATGTGAGTTATAATTTATATGTTCAACCGTGTTTGTTCCCTATTGAGCTAGGATGTAGCTCACCCTATAGACTATACGTCGCAGGTCCACTACTAGCAGAGCTGTGAGACGCCGATCTGGCGAGTCGGACCTATGCGGTGACGACGAGTTGGAGCCACCTCCAGAGGACTTCTTCTAGAGGACTCCGTTGTGCCACTTTGAGGGATTTTTGGAGAGAGTTTTGTACGGCTTGGTATGTCAAGCCTTGATTCTGTTTAAACCATGTATATATATATATATAGATGGGATTATTCTTTTGGGGCGAACCATCCGTGATGATTTCTATCATCGATGGTTCGAATCGGTTCTCCATTCATGCAGAGGCATGAGGGTAGAACTGTCTTTTGGAGAGTTAATTAATATAGATTTAAATTCTGAAATTTCGTTTATTATACTTTTGATGCTTGATATACCAGTGTTCCGTGCTTAGCTAAAGGGCACGGTCAAGATGATCGTGCTGATGGCACGGGTTTCGGGGTGCCGAAATCCGGGCTGTCACAGTTGGTATCAAAGCTATTTTCTTTTAGCAATTCTGACAAGGGTTCTTTCATCAGAACATAGGGGCTTCTGCTAACGAAACTTTAGTTTCAAATGCAAATAAATGTCATCTAGAGGAAGAGGCCACCAAGGGGAGGCCGGAGGAGTCTACGTAGTGGAGATGATTACATCTCTCCTACTAATAGAGTGCCTTTAGGAGGTACTGAGGCCCCAGGGGGCAGTAGTAGTAGACAACGGGATGAAGAAGATCGAGATCATCAGGATCAAGATCTAAGAGAGCAAGAAAGAGTGAGAGAAAGACAAGAAGATAGAGAAGAGCGACAAAGGATGATGCACACTATGGAGACCATGGCAGCTGCCATGGCACAACAAGCCACATCCTTTGCAGCTCATGCATAAAGAGAACAGCAGCCACCTACACCACCTGTAGGACCTGCGTTGCCTGTGCCCTCATCATTTACAGAGTTTAGGAGGATGAGACCTCCATACAATGGCCAACGAAACTGGTTGATGGAGATGGAGAAAGTCTTTAGCGTGCTGACATGCACGGAAAACGAGAGTGTGAGATGGGCAGCTTACATGTTGGATGGGGAGGCTGGGCCTTGGTGGAAGTCCGTGGTACGGACTCGGGCTCAGGAGACCCCAGAGTTGCCTTGGACTTGGGAGGAGTTTGTTGAGGAGTTCAACAAACAATATTTTCCGGAAGTGGTGAGGAACCAGCTTGAGATACAATTTTTGCAGTTAGTACAAGGGAGAATGACAGTGAGAGAATACGGGGTAGAGTTTCTACGACTTGCCCGTTTTGCTCCGGATTACGTCGCTACTGAAGTGATGAAGTCCAAGAGGTTTCAGCAAGGTTTGAAGCCTGAGGTTAGGGGAGGCGTAGCTCCATTTCAACTAAGGACCTATGAAGAGGTCATGAGTAAGGCATTGGTTGTAGAGGAGGAGAACAATAACAGATATAGACAGAGGGAGCAGCAGAGAGGAGGAAATGAACAAGGGAGAACGGGGCACTACGAACCGGTGAACAAAAAGCCGAGGTTCATGGGCCAGAATCAGAGACTACAGTTCCAAGGGGGTTTCAGAAGATCGGCGCAACAGCAATAACAACAACACCAACAGAGGTTTCCATTACTTGCGTCGGGGAGACCTATTCGCTATGAGAGCCCTGCCATGTCTACTGGCGCCACTATCACACAGGGTTCTCGTACTGTTTCTTCCGCACCTCGGGAGACTTGCGCAAAGTGTGGCAAGCCTCATAGGACAGTGGACTGTAGATCGAGAACTAGGGGTTGTTTCCGATGTGGCAAGGTGGGCCACTTGATCAAGGATTGCCCCGAGACGGATAAGAGAAAGACGGTTTCAGTTGCAGCACCACGACCAATTCAAGCAAGGAAACCGATCGTCCAGGGGAGAGCCTATGCAGTCACTACTCAGGAAGCAGGGAACGTGCATGACGTCATCCAAGGTGAGACCCTTTTAAAAATTAAAGAAAATTTTCATTTCACTAAAATTTTAGATAGAGAAGGAGCATGCATTAGGAATTGTATAGATTCTTTCTCAATACAAAAAGTTGTATGTGAATTAAGAGTGTAAATTGATGTGTAAATTATTGTATGTATGTATGTATACTATAGGTACCCTAAATATATATGAAAAAGGATGCTTCGGTGGATATGACGCTCGAGTGTTGATAGACCCCGGGTCTACCCACTCATTCGTCACTCCACGTTTCGCTAAGAAGATGAAGATTGTTCCAGAGACGTTGGATTTCGTCCTATCTGTGTCTATTCCGACTGGAGAGTTAGTAGACACGGAGTTAGCTTGCAAATCTATCATTGTAGCAGTTCGAGACTTAGAGGTGCATGAATTAGAAG
Organism: Chloranthus sessilifolius; assembly: GCA_021018995.1. Taxonomy (NCBI): domain Eukaryota; kingdom Viridiplantae; phylum Streptophyta; class Magnoliopsida; order Chloranthales; family Chloranthaceae; genus Chloranthus; species Chloranthus sessilifolius. The sequence goes on from CM037592.1 coordinate 97,996,056, forward strand.
CGAAGTTGATACTGTTAGACATGCAAGGGTTTAATGTGATCCTTGGCATGGATTGGTTGGCGCAGCATTGTGCAACCGTCGATTGCAAGAATAAGGTAGTCATTTTTAGACCCAACACGAGAAGATTATTTCGGTTTCAAGGAGTGAGGTCGTCATCTGCCACGATCTCGTGATGAGGGCCGAAAATGATCGAGAAAGGGTTGCATGGATACTTAGCTTTCTTAAAGGAGGACAAGGAAGAAAAGAATGTCATTTACGAGATAGCGGTTATGCGAGACTTGACGGCGTGTTTCGGAAGAATTGCCTGGATTACCTCCAAAAAGAGAAGTAGAATTCGCCATTGACTTAGCACCAGGAACGGAGCCTATTTCGAAAGCACCTTATAGAATGGCCCCCGCTGAGTTAAAGGAGTTGAAGGAACAACTACAAGAGCTTATGGACAAGGGGTTTGTTAGACCGAGCGTGTCTCCATGGGGAGCACCGGTCTTGTTTGCCAAGAAGAAAGATGGGTCAATGCGGCTATGCATTGACTATCGACAATTGAACAAACTCACTGTGAAGAACTGCTACCCCTTGCCTAGAATTGACGATCTATTTGACCAACTGCAAGGAGCAAAGTATTTTTCCAAGATCGACCTGAGATCTGGGTATCATCAGTTGCGAGTCAAGGCAGAGGACATTCAGAAGACAGCTTTCCGGACACGGTATGGACACTATGAATTCCTTGTGATGCCATTTGGATTAACGAATACTCCGGCGTCGTTTATGGATCTGATGAACCGAGTGTTTAAACCACACTTGGACTCCTGCGTCGTAGTATTTGTTGATGATATACTGATATACTCCAAATCCAAGACGGAACACGAAGAACATTTGAGGATTGCTCTCTGACGCTTCGTGAACACCAATTGTACGCATGAAACTCGGCAAGTGTGAGTTTTGGTTGGAAGAGATTAGCTTTTGGGACATGTTGTCTCAAAACATGGTGTATCCTTGTAGATCCGGCCAAAGATAGAAGCGATAGTTAAATGGGAGCAACCAAAGGCGATGGCCGATGTCCAAGTTTTACGGCTTAGCAGGCTATTATCGACGTTTCGTTGAGGGGTTTTTAAAGATATCGGGACCTCTCACAAAGCTGACACGAAAAGATTCAAGGTTTGAGTGGAGTGAGGCATGCGAGAAGAGTTTTCAAGAACTCAAAACGAGACTCACTTCGGCTCCAGTATTAGCGATTCCTTCAGGTAGTGGAGGATACGCCGTGTACAGCGACGCGTCATACAATGGTCTTGGTTGTGTGCTCAACCAACACAAGAAGGTGATAGCTTACGGATCAAGACAGTTAAAAGAACACGAGAAAAATTACCCGACTCATGACTTGGAACTGGCAGCAGTCATTTTTGCGCTGAAGATTTGGAGACATTACTTGTATGGTGAGACCTTTGAAATTTTCACCGATCATAAGAGCCTCCGATATCTATTTACACAGAAAGAGCTCAACATGAGACAGCGCAGATGGATGGAATTCCTCAAGGATTATGATTGCTCCATACAATACCATCCTGGCAAGGCGAATGTAGTAGCCGATGCATTGAGTCGAAAAGGTTCAGCTCAGTTAGCTTCTTTGATTTTGGGTATGCACCGATGGAAATTATTGGAAGACCTGGCATTCTATGATGCGAACATTGAGTCAAAGGACACTGGATCCTTTTTGGCTAACATATCAGTGAAGCCAGTGATATTTGAGCATATCCACGATCTACAGATGAAAGATCCGGCATTAACAAAGATTCATCAAGACGTGAGTGAAGGCATTAGGTCGGACTTCTCAGTAAAAGAAGATGGTTCGTTGTTGTTTAAGGGCCGTCTATGCATTCCGGACAATGTCGACCTAAGACGAACGATTCTTGATGAAGCCCATAAGTCAAATTATGCTATCCACCCTGGTAGCACCAAAATGTACCAAGATTTGAAAAAGAACTACTGGTGGAGAGGACTAAAACAAGACGTGGCCGAGTATGTGTCACGATGTTTGACTTGTCAGCAAGTGAAGGTTGATCATAGACATCCCGCTGGACTATTGCAACCTTTACCAATACCAGAATGGAAGTGGGAATCGATCTCAATGGATTTCATCGTTGGATTACCCCGTACTGCCAAGAGACACAATGCCATTTGGGTTGTCGTAGACCGATTGACCAAATCAGCACACTTTTTACCGTACAATACTACATATACAGCAGGAAGACTGGCAGACTTATACATGAAGGAGATTGTAAGATTACATGGTATTCCAAGCAGCATAGTTTCAGATCGTGATCCACTATATACGTCTAAGTTCTGGAAGAAATTTCAAGAAGGAATGGGAACACGACTAGACTTTAGTTCAGCTTTCCATCCTCAAACTGATGGGCAGACAGAACGAGTGAACCAAGTAATAGAAGACATGCTCAGAGCGTGCATGCTTGATATGCAAGGATACTGGGATGAGTATCTGCCGATGCTCGAGTTCGCATATAATAACAGTTTTCAAACGAGCATTGGCATGGCACCGTATGAAGCTCTGTATGGACGACGATGCAAGTCACCTCTCAATTGGGAGGAAACAGGTGAGAAATTTGTATTAGGACCGAAGCTACTTGAAGATAACGCTACCGTCGTTCGAATTATCAGAGAAAGGTTGAAGACAGCACAGAGTAGACAGAAAAGTTATGCCGACATGAAGCGGACTAGTGTTGACTATAAAGTGGGCGAGCACGTGTTTGTGAAGGTGTCACCTATGAAAGGTGTAATGAGATTTGGCAAGAGAGGGAAGTTAAGTCCACGTTATGTTGGACCCTTTGAAATTTTGGGACGAGTAGGTGAAGTTGCATATCGCATTGGTTTACCACCGCTATTTGATCGAGTACATAATGTTTTTCACATATCGATGCTCAGAAAGTACGTGAACGATCCGTCCCATGTATTAGGAAAGCAACCTATAGAGATGTGTGAGGACATGAGCATGATAGAGGAACCAGTGGAAATCTTGGATCGAAAGGAACAAGTACTGCGCACTAAAGTGATTCCCTTAGTGCTTGTTCGGTGAAACAATCATCCAAAAGAAGAGGCTACTTGGGAAAGAGAGGCCGATGTGAAAGAACAATATCCAGCCTTGTTTCAAACGACGTGAGGATTCAATGTAAACCACGAACGTGTTCGTGGAATCTCCACGATCCTTGTGATTCGATGAAAAATTTTGCTCGATTGTATGATGAAAGGAGTATTTCTTTCTTGTATATATATGACCAAGTGTATGTATTTTTATGGAACTATGGATCACTTGATGTCATAAACTACCAAAAGAAATCAAAGAAATAAAGAGATTGGAATTTTGTAGAAATTGGGCAAAACCGATTAATCGAATTTCAAATCGATTAATCGATTTGGAATTTCGATTAATCGATTTTGTTCGATTAGTCGACTGGCATGTGTCAGTGACTGGAAATGAGAATGAGAGTTAGAATATACATAGGAGACAAATTTCGATTGATCGAATTGGAATCTCGATTAATCGATTTGGAATCGACTAATCGATTTTGAAATTTCGATTAATCGATTTACTAAAGGGACTTACGAGAATTTGAAATCAAATGGACGATTTCGATTAATCGAAGTGAATTTCGATTAATCGATTTCGAAATTTCGATTAATCGAAATGGATTCGATTAATCGAATAATTTAAGAAATTCTGGAAAATTTGAAGTTACAGCACGATTTCGATTAATCAAAATTAAATTCGATTAATCGATTTTGGAATTTCGATTAATCGAGATGGATTTCGATTAATCGACTGGCTCGCGCCAGTGAGCTCAAAAATTGAAAATTTTTAACAGATACGATTTCGATTAATCGAAATGGTTTCGATTAATCGAATTTGACTTTCGATTAATCGATTTGGGAAATCGATTAATCGATTTTACGCGGCTTAACCTAGTTTTGAATCTCGATTAATCGATTCTGAATTTCGATTAATCGAGCCGCGGGCTATATATATAAGATTGGGGATTTTATTCCCCATTCGAAATTTTCTTGCTTCGAGTTTTTTTGGCGCTTCATCTTCTTCTTCTCCGACCATCCGTGCTAGGGTTTTTACGCATTCTCCACCGATCTCCGACCGAGATCGCCTCATTTCGGATTGAAACCTAAGGTAAACCCTAGATTTGTACCTTTTTCTCCAATTTGAATTAGAAAACCCTAGATTTTCCCAATATGCCGCCTAAAACCCGATTGTCTTCGAAGAAGGCAACCTCCAAGCTACCGGTTAGGCGTAAGAACGCCGCGCCACCACCACCTACCCCATCGCCGGTGAGGACTCCATCACCGTCGGAATCGGAGACCACCTCCGGTTCGACGAGCGCGTCAACGCGCGAGTCTTCCCGCGAATCGACCCCCATGCCACCACCACCCACCAATGTCGAGCAACCGAATGAATGGTGGACGACAAAGACCTTTGAGGTCGAATATATCATAGACCCTACCCTTTTCACCGATCCCGATGTGCCGGGCGAGACCCAATGGGCTCGAAACTACCTAACTAACGCCGGCCTCGGCAACCTTCTCAAACCAATCCGGGGTTCCTACTACCCTAGATTGGTGAGATTATTCTACCAAGGGCTCGTAGACGGCCCTACAGATGATTGCATAATAACCAAGATTGAGGGTCGTCTCTATACGATCACTCGTCGCCACATCCACGAGGTACTCGAGTGTTACCTCGAGTTCACCCCAGAGACCACTCTATTCCCACCTTTTGAGGAGGAACCCCGCTTTGAGGAGGTCATGACCCGCATGACCTTCCACCATATATGTGGATGCTTGACTCAGTGGTCAAGTGCAACCTCTACCCGATGCGCCACGACACTGAGCGCGTGGAGAAGGTGCAGCAGGCACTTTACTCGCCCTTCTGTGGCCGGTGGTTTGATGCCACCATGCTCATCCTTGAGGGGATGAGATACATAAAGGGGAAGCTGATGAAGGGCAACCTACGGCCCAAAGAAAAGATGCCTTATGCTCGCCTCATATCGAGCATGTTGGAGTGCTACTCCAACGATGCATCTTATGCCGTCTCTCCGCATGAAGGGAGGGCTACGGACTGCGTGAAGACATTCTCTAGGTCTTCATGGGCCCGTAGTTATAATTTGCTCAAGCGGACCCTACCGGCTCCGGGTTCCGCTCCCGCCCCAAGCCCACCACCTCGGCGGGACCCACCCGTGGGTGGGCACCACCACCATCGAGCCTTCAGTGGAGAGGGCCACCTCTCACACAGCAGCCTCACCGACACCACCTGCCCACTCCGCGCCCGCGACACCCACCTCATCCTACCGCCGGCGCGTCGCTCCATCCGGTCCTACCATCGAGGACGTGTTGGCTCGTATGGAGGCCAACAACGACCGGATGAACCGACGGATGGACTTTTTGATGTTCCACACACTCCGCCACATCTACCCGACCGACTACCGCTGTTACCTCGCCCAGGAGGAGGAGTGGACGGCCGGACGCACCGCCTTCCATCGAGGACCCGTCTTCCATCCCACCACAGACGCGGCTCCTTCCACATCCACATCGCTCCATGAGCAAGAGACGCCGCCCGACCGCCCCACCGCCCCAGAGCTCGGCGGACCCAGACCACCATGCCAGGACCCGGCTGGCGAGGGACGATGAGTCTTTTATTTATTTTTGTATGAGTCATGATTGTATCGATGTATATTTTGTACGCCAACTCATGTGGCGCCTTGTAAAAATTTTCTGATATTAATAGAAATCCACAAATATTTTTTGTGTACATTGTTCAATTCATCAAATTTAAATTCTATGCTGGTATATATAACTCAATTAATGCGTCTGAGTCAACTGGACCACCTCCCCTGAGAGTGTGGGGGGGGGGGGGGAAGCGAGAGTGACCCAGTCAGACAAACCTTGGGTTATTTTCGAGGACGAAAATTCCCAAGGTGGGGAGGATGTAATAACCCAAAAAATCACACTAAACTATGACCTCGGGATCCGTGCCCGATCGGTCATAGGTTTGACCAAATGGAAGTCCAACAGTTAGTATGTAGTGTGATGAACGGATGAGATGTGATAAATAGAATGCCTATGTGGTGTGTGTTGTGAAGGTGTAGTCGCATACACCTACCGCGGTATATGTGCTCAACACACAAGTGAGGAAGAGGATAAAAAGGGTTAATAACCCTAAAATCAAGAGTTTTGTTGTTGAAGGAGAGTAAAGAAGAGAGAGAAAGAGAGAGAAATAAGAGAGGAGTTATTGCAACTGATTGGAGGAGGGATTCAAGAGATAAAAGCTGGATTCAACGATGGATCCTTCCAACTATTTGATAGAAATCAACTTGAGATCTATCCAAGGTAAAATTTTTTGTAAATAAGATGCATAGATTATAGGGGTTAAGTTGTGGATAAATGTGGGTTAAATCATAGGATAATGGCTTAGAAAAATAGAGGGAAAAGTATGGAAGAAGATTGGGAAGAAACGAAAAATTTGAATCGACAATTTCGATTAATCGAAATTGGGTTTCGATTAATCGAAATTGGCCAGGAAGTTGAAAGGTCAGAGGACCCCGATTTTGATTAATCGAATTTGATTTCGATTAATTGACTTTGGATTTCGATTGATCGATTTGGGGATCGATTAATCGACTGAGAACCTCCAGTGGACCCCAGGGGTTGGAGGAAATGACTTGAGGAAAAATCGACTAATCGAAATGGGATTTCGATTAATCGATTTTAGTTTTCGATTAATCGATTTGGGATCGATTAATCAACTTGTGAAAACTCGACTGTTCGAACTGAGAGTCGACTTTGCGAAAAGAAGAATTTCGATTAATCGAAATTGGATTCGATGTCAATGAAAAGCTTCATTATTGAGTGAGTCTACTTTGAAAAGGAGAATTTGATTAATCGAATAAGCTCATTGTTGATGAGAATCGACTTTCTTGAAAGCAGAATTTCGATTAATCGAAATTACTTCGATTAATTGTCACAACCCAGATTTTTGAGATCTGTGCACGGCACATACTTACACATAGGTGTATGTGTTTCACAAGGAGACCAAAAATGACCCACATACGTTAAGTGTGTACGTGGGAAACACACTAGTATTATCCCAAAAATTTTAGATATAAAAGTGAAAGAGATAGAGAAGAACCTTTACGTAACTCTATTCTAACCTAAATAGAGAGAAGGAGAATAAAGAGAGAAAGAAGAAAAGAGCCTAGTGGAGAACTAGGGTTCATTGAGACTTAGGTCGAAAGAAGGGATCAGAGGAAATGATGGGAGAAAGAACCAGGGAGGCCGGATAGCCGAGTAGATATTCAAATCATAAATAGGACCGGTGCGGTTTCTTCGTCAGAGGTACGTTAAGGACATCATAGATGCCTAGGAATGTTTTTGAATATTAGGAAGGATGTTGGCTAAATGTTGTTTTGTATAAGATTAAGGTTTAAGGAAGGATAAACAGTTATAAACATGACTCTGGGCTCGCTCGAGCGGTCCCTGAAACTAAAGGGGAGCTCGCTCGAGTGAGGGTCCACGGTCATATTGCAAAAGCTCGATTTAACCGCTCGAGCGACCTCGATTTAACCGCTCAAGGGAAGTCTAGAGACCGCTCGAGCGAGGTCAAGAGACCGCTCGAGCGAGGTCAAGAGACCGCTCGAGCGAGGTCAAGAGACCGCTCGAGCGAGGTCAAGAGATCGCTCGAGCGAGGTCAAGTGACCGCTCGGGCGAGTATAACTGACCGTGCGAGCGAGGTCTGGTGATCGCTCAGATATTGGTTTTCTAATATAAGAAACTCGGGTGTCTTACACCCCAAAGACCTTAGATCATCCTAAAGTAAAATTCTTTTTAAATGTAGGTTGATGCATTATAACCCTCTAAGGACAAGCGTGCTTTGAGATTCGTCGAGGTAGGGAATATTCTCGAAACATGTGCATTATTCTGTGAACTCATATGTGTAGTATAGTCCATTTAAATAGTGTATATTTCATAAATCCTCATGATAAGGGTGTGTGTGTGTGTTCCAATGTGGAAAATCCTGAGGTCCCCAGGGGACGAAAGATAATGTGGTTAAATCAAAGAAAGGTGAAATAGAAGCATGGGGCATCCCAGGGATGCGTAAGAAAACAAACAGAGAAACAAAGATAACGTGATAAGGCCTAATGTAATATATTTAGCACAATCACGGTGAATAACTATATGTAAAGCACATTGATACTTTTGTTATTTAAGGTTGATTAGAATACCCCACCGACGTGGCGGGATACCCACGACTGACTCGGCAGGATATCCGTGACCGGTACGGCGGCCAATCCGTACAATTATAACATCCCAGGGATGTAGATTGAGAATAGACCCCGCCGCCTATGAGGAAGGGGCTCGGGCAGTATTCCCAGGGAATACACATAACAACTGTCTAGTTAGACGACGATGGCGGGTATTCCATCGGGGCTCGATGCTATATTGCTCGAGGATTAATTAAGTTAAGATTTAAGTGATTAGGCCAAGTTCACAAACAAACTTATAAAGAGATTAAACAAAGCCATGATAAGTAGTGATTGGAACCATTGAGTTATTCCTGTTATCCAAATTGTTGTACATAAATGTTTTCTTAAAAATTTATGTTTATTAAGTTACTGACATATGTGTGAAGGATGATCTATATGTTCTTTTGTTTTCCCTACAGCTAGGATGTAGCTCACCCCTTAGACTATCGTCACAGTCAAGGACTAGCGGTGAGGACTTGGTGAAGTTAATCCAAGGGCATCGAGTCCGTACCTTTGAAGAGACAGAGCCTCCTCCTGAGGAATTCTTCTAGGAAACCCACGCATACCCTAAGAGTGAGTTGAGAGAGTAATGATGTATGACATGATATATCGAACCTCATTATTTGGAAGGTTTAAATCATCTCTTGGTAAACTATTTAAGAAGAATAATTGTCATTAAACTTTTGGGTGTTTCCTTATGTCCATGAATTGGCATGGAGCAGGGAGACCTTGTAGGATCAACTATCCTATAACTTCTTATTTTATTTAGAGTGTTTCATGTGCTTCAATTTCAGTTTGTGTATATATGAGTTGTGATATGAATTTAAAACCTGACCTTGAAGGTCGTCTGAGATGGCCAGTTGGGATGCGAAATTGAAATATCCTGATTGAGTATCGAGCATTTCTTTCCATAGTTAGACTATCATATCATCGAATATAGGGACTTACGCTACTTGAGATTATGAATTCTCATGCGACGTTATGTTTCCTAGAGGAGAGGCCGACCGAGGGTAGCCATGATAGGAATTTGCACAGTAGAGATGGGTTCGTCTCACCTACAAACAGTGCCGTTGGGAAGCAGGGAGATTCGAGGCGGTGGTGGGGAGAAACCAAAATCAGCGGAGGGCAAGATCTAGATAGGCAAGATCGAGATCAGAGGAACAAGATAGGGTGAGAGAAAGAAATGAAGAAAGAGAAGAACGCCAGAGAATGATGCACACAATGGAGACCATGGCAAGCATGGCACAACAAACGGCGTCCTTAGCGGCGCATACTGATTACCGAACCTAGCGAACACCTACCCCTCCGGTGGGACTTACACCTCGGATGGCTTCAACATTCACCGAGTTGAAGAATGAGACCTCCCAACTTTTGAGGATAGACCACGATGGCGTAGAAAGCTGGTTGGGAGAAATGGAGAAGGTGTTTAGTGTCTTGACATGCACGGAGGATGAGGCGTCCAGATTGGGCAGCATACATGTTAGATGGAGAAAATTTGGACCTTGGTGGAAATCGGTGTCATGGACGAGAGCACAAGAAACTCGGATGTCTGTGGACTTGGGACGAATTTGTAGAAGAATTCAATAAACAATATTTTCTGAAGTTGTGAGAAATCGGATGGAGACCCAATTTTACAACTATACGAGGAAGAATGACGTGAGAGAGTATGGAGTGGAATTCATGAGATTGGCTAAACCGCTCGGACTACGTATCTCGCACGTGATGAAAGCGAAGAGGTTCCAACAGGCTTAAGGTCGGACATACGAGGAGGGGTTGCGCCTTCAAATGAAAACTTATGGAGAAGTAATGAGTAAGGCATTGGTGGTTGAGGAAGAAAATAATAACATCTGTCGAGAGGAACATCAAGGCGGAGAAAGCATCGATCTAAGCGGAATGGGGTTATGAATCGGCATATAAGAAACCGAGGTTTATAACACCAAATCGTAAACAATGCTCCAAATAAAGTTATGGGAGAGCTGCACAACAACCGACTCATCAAAATTATCCGTTGCTGACATCAGGGAGATCGATGAGGTATCAAGGTCCTACTTTTTTCAGCAGGGCTACAACTCCACAAGTTTTTCCGAGAGCTGCTAATTCATTTCCAAGAGAAACTTGTGCAAAATGTGGCAAGTCCCACAAAACAACCGATCAGAAAGGTGGAATGCGAGGTTTATTTCAAGTGTGGCAAGATAGGCCACATGATTAGAGATTGCAGATCAAAGAAAACACGGCTCCAACTTCCATGCCACAACCTATTCAATCTCGAAAGCCTGTTATTCGAGGGAGAGCCTACGCAATTACCGCCCAAGAAGCAGGGAGTGTACACGACGTTATCCAAGGTGAGGTCTCCTTTAAAATAAAGAATTTCGTTTGCAATACAACTCTAGAAAATGAATGAATTTTCCATTAGGATAAATATCTATATAACTGTTATTAAACTTAAGAGTGAAAATTTTTTGTATTAAGTATATGTTATGTACGTATATGCATGCATTGTAGGTAATGCGTTCTGATTTATGAGAAAGGGTGCTACGAGCACATGACGTGATCTTTGATAGACCTGTGGTCTACCCACTTTCATCACCCCTAGATTTGCAGATAAGATGGAGATTATTCCGGAAACGCTGGACTTTGTGTTATCAGTGTCCATCCCAACAGGAGAATTAGTGGACACAGAGTTAGTATGCAAATCGGTAGTAGTAAGCATTCGGGATCACGCGGTCCACGAATTAGACGCAAATTTAATATGGTTAGACATGCAAGGATTCGACGTAATCCTTGGCATGGATTGGCTGTCCCAACATTGCAGCATGGACCGCAAGGATAAAGTTGTTGTTTTCCGTCCCTAACACGAGAAGATCGTTCGATTTCAAGGGAGAGGTCGACTGGTACCACTCATATCTCGCAGAAGAGCGAGCGTTTAATCGAGGAAAGGGTGTAGTGGTTATTTGGCATTTTGAAGGAGGATAAAGAAGAAGAATATTATCTCTGACATAGCTGTGGTGCGAGAATTCCCAGATGTATTCCCAGAAGAATTGCCAGGATTACCTCTAGAAAGGGAGGTAGAATTTGCGATTGACTTAGCACCAGGAACGGAACCTGTTTCAAAAGCACCTTATAGAATGGCCCTGCAGAGTTGAAAGAATTGAAAGAACAACTGCAAGAGCTCATGGACAAGGGATTCATACGACCAAGCGTGTCTCCATGGGGAGCACCAGTATTGTTCGTGAAAAAGAAGGATGGGTCGATGCGGTTGTGCATCGACTACCGCCAATTGAATAAAGTCACGGTGAAGAATCGATACCCGTTGCCAAGGATAGATGACTTATTCAACCAATTGCAGGGTGCAAAACATTTTTCCAAGATCGACCTAAGATCGGGTTATCATCAGTTAAGAGTCAGGGCCGAGGACATTCAGAAAACGGCTTTTAGAACACGGTATGGACACTATGAATTTTTAGTAATGCCATTCGGGTTGACGAATGCACCAGCGTCATTTATGGACTTGATGAATCGAGTGTTTAAACCACACTTAGACTCCTGCGTGGTAGTGTTTGTGGATGACATCTTAATCTACTCAAAATTGAAAGCGGAACATGAAGAACACTTACGTGTCGCTCTACGAACCTTGCGTGAACACCAACTGTACGCCAAGCTCAGCAAATGTGAGTTTTGGCTAGAAAAGGGACATGTCTCCAAGCATGGTGTCACTGTAGATCCCGCTAAGATCGAGGCAGTAGTGAACTGGGAACAACCAAAAACCGTGACAGACATCCGAAGTTTCCTCAGACTGGCAGGATATTATCGACGTTTCGTTGAGGGGTTTTCAAAAATATCAGGACCTCTCACAAGGCTTACAAGAAAGGACTCAAGATTTGAGTGGAGTGAGGCGTGTGAAAAGAGTTTTCAAGAACTCAAGAAGAGACTCACCTCAGCTCCAGTGTTAGCCATTCCATCAGGCAGTGGAGGATTCGCAGTTTATAGTGATGCTTCGTATAACGGGTTGGGTTGTGTACTAAATCAATATAAAAGGGTGATAGCTTACGGCTCCAGACAGTTGAAAGAGCACGAAAGGAACTACCCAACACACGATCTAGAGCTAGCAGCAGTCATATTCGCATTAAAGATATGGCGACATTATCTATACGGAGAAACATTTGAAATTTTCACTGACCACAAAAGCCTCAGATACCTGTTTACACAGAAGGAACTGAATATGAGGCAGCGTAGGTGGATGGAATTCCTCAAAGATTACGATTGTTCTATACAGTACCATCCAGGCAAAGCTAACGTAGTGGCCGACGCCTTGAGTCGAAAGAGTTCGGCCCAACTGGCTAGACTAATTTCGGGTATACATCGATGGAAGTTGTTGGAAGATCTAGCGTTGTGTGGCGCAGACATACAACCACAAGCCACAGGAGCCTTCTTAGCCAACATATCAGTGAAGCCAGTGATATTCGAGCACATACGAGAACTACAGATGAAAGATCCGATTCTAACAAGGATACATCGAAATGTAATAGAAGGTACTACCTCTGAGTTTTCAATCAAGGAAGACGGTTCCTTAACATTCAAAGCGGCTTTGCATTAGGACAACGCAATTACAATGACGATTCTTGATGAATCCCACAGGTCAAGCTATGCGATCCACCCGGGAAGCACGAAGATGTATCAGGATCTGAAAAAGAATTACTGGTGGAGAGGTTTGAAACAAGATGTGGCAGAGTATGTGTCACGATGTTTGACATGCCAACAAGTGAAAATCGACCATAGACATCCCTTGAGCCTATTACGACCCTTACCCATACCGGAATGGAAATGGGAATCTATCTCAATGGATTTCATAGTCGGCTTATGCTGAATCGCAAGGCATAACGCCATTTGGGTGGTAGTTGATCGATTGACTAAATCACACACTTACCGTATAACAATCGATGTACAATGGCGAAGATTAGCGAACTATATATGAAAGAGATCGTCCTTACATGGGATTAGAGTAACATTGTTTCGCATCGAGACCCATTATATACATCAAAGTTTTGGAGGAAATTCCAAGAAGGAATGGGAACTAAGTTGGATTCGATCTGGCGTTTCACCCACAAACAGAGGGACAGACTGAGAGGGTCAACCAAGTCATTGAAGACATGCTTAGGGCATGTATGTTAGAATTGCAAGGATCATGGGATCAACATCTACCATTGATTGAGTTTGCTTATAATAATAGTTTTCGACGAGCATTGGGATGGCAATGAAGCCTTACGGAAGACGATGTAAGTCGCCAATCAATTGGGAGGAAACTGGGGAGAAATTCGTTTTGGGACCCGAGCTACTTGAAGATAATGCTGCCATTGTCCGCATGATCAGGGAAAGACTAAAAGCGGCTCAGAGCAGACAGAAAAGTTATGCTGACATCAAGCGGACTAGTGTAGACTTTAAAGTGGGTGAACATGTATTCGTGAAAGTATCACCGATGAAGGGAGTGATGAGATTTGGGAAGAGAGGGAAACTAAGTCCCCGCTATCTTGGACCGTTTGAAGTTTTGGGTCGAGTGGGAGAAGTAGCCTACCGCATTGGTTTGCCACCATTGTTTGATCAGGTACACAACGTGTTCCACGTGTCTATGCTTAGAAAATATCTCAATGACCCTGATCACGTGCTGAGCGGCCAATCATTCGAAATGCATGAAGATATGACCATGATTGAAGAACCCGTAGAAATTTTAGATTAAAAGGAACAGGTGTTGCGAACAAAAGTGATTCCCTTAGTGCTTGTCCGATGGAAGAACCATCCGGCCGAAGAGGCAATATGGGAACGTGAGGCGGATGTTAGAGAACAATATCCTAAATTGTTCGAACTTGCCAACTGAATGTTTCATTCGTTTGAGAATATGTAATTTCGGGTACTATGAAGGCTATGTATGTTTTCTTTTGATATGTTGATTTCAAACAATGTTTGAGAATTTTTTTTTCGTTGAACTCTAAATTGATGAAACTAGTGATATATTGAAACTAAACGAGCAAGAAGGTACCAGAGAAATGTTTCTGGTCTCGCTCGAGCGACCACTTATGACCGCTCGAGCGAACTACATAAAATCATACTTCCTCTCGCTCGAGCGATAACAAATCCTCGCGCGAGCGAGGTATGTTGACCGCTCGAGCGATGCTTTATAACCGCTCGAGCGAGGTAACAGTATATGACATTACGATTATGTTCTCGCTCGAGCGAGGACTAATGACCGCTCGAGCGAGGCGGAGCTATAAATATGGCAGGCCAGAGCGTCTGTTCATCTTCAATCGAGAGAACAGAGAGAGACGATCGGGGGAAGGGTTAGGGCAGCCGATTTCAAACATTTTCCTTCCGATTTCAAACGGATTTGAGCAATCCGATCCGTTAAGACGATTCTCCTAGGTAAACTCTACCTATTCCTAAAGTTTTTCCTTCATTTTTAGCATTATTATACTAAGTGGCCTCAAGCCCGAACCCCCAACCAAAGAAACGGATGGCGATTCGGTCGCCACCGGCGCGCAACAAGGCGCCACAAACCTCTCAACAATCATCAAACCCACCCTCTACTCCAATCACACTGGATGATTGGTGGGGATCAAAAATTTTTGAAGCCGAGTGGGAAATACACCCCTCTTGTTTCGGAGATCCGGCGTCCACCCAGTGGACATCGGACTTCATCACCAACAATCGGCTCAAGACCCTGCTTACGCCATTCGGGGATCGATACTACCCGAGGCTAGTGAGACTGTTTTACCAGACCCTAAAGTTGAGCGTCGACGAGGATGCCATACTCGTTACCATCGATGGTAATGAGTTAATTTTTAGATGTGGCGACATTTCCGCAATCATGAAATGTCCCCACGTCTACGCCCCTAACCCACTCATCCTACCACCTTTTTCTGGGAACGTAGATTTCCCAACGATAATCTCTGACATCACTGGCGGCAGGTCCGCCTCGGGACAATCCATCACCCGATCACAATTACCGCCGCGCATGTGGCTTTTAGATATTATCTTCAAAAAGAATTTGCACCCAACCGGCCATGACCAAAAATGCCGAGATGCGTTTTTGCGAGCACTACACACCGCATTTCACAATAGGTGGATCAACGTACCTATGCTCATCATGAAAGGCATGGCACATGCCTACAGAAGAAATGTAAGGGGTGCTGTCCCTCCACCGATCAACCGATTACCTTATGCTCGGTTGATTTCCCGACTCTTGGATTCGCGAAATGGGAAGGGAGGATTTAGGATTCGGGAGGACGAGTTGTTCCTCACCGACAACGTCGTCCCATACCTCGCCCAAGATTGGAGCCGAAACCTTAAGAGCCTCCAAACCAGCGTCGACAAAAAGAGAAGCAGGTCTCCCAATCACCACCCATCAAGCACTCGGGGAGACCGACTACTTCCTCTACCTCAATACCGCAGCCCATACCCACTACTGACACGGGCATGATGCGAGATATCCTTCAGCAAGGGAGGGAGATCAGGTTGCATCAGAGGTTCCAGGAGGCACTACTTATCGACCTCATGGGCCAGGCGTACCCGCAGACCCACACGCAGCGCATAGGTGCCATGAGGGACGCTATTTTTGGAGCATCTAGCTCCGGCCCATTCTGAGGAGCACCACGAGTATCGCGGCCGTCCACGATGGGCGATGGCGATGACGACGACTATGACGCAATTTACGGCGGCGGCGACTATGAAGAGGAGGAGGATTAGATGATAGTGAATATTTGAAACTTTGCATGTAATATTTTGAAAACTTGGATATGGATGTTAAACTTTGATATGGGTAGATGATAAATATGTGTGGAATGTAATATCGATAATATCTTGGTTAATTATTTTGTTTTGTCGTATGGAAATGGTGGGCATGACCAACACTGGTTGCTGCAAAATGGGGCAAAATAGTTAAATTTCTGATTTGTTATGCGAGTCGGATGACAAAAGTGGTACCTAGTTAAGAAAAGAATATCGATTTTCGAGGGCGAAAATCTTATAAGTTGGGGTGATTGTCACAACCTGATTTTTGAGATCGTGCACCGACACATACTTACACATAGGTGTATGTGTTTCACAAGGAGACCAAAAACGACCCACATACGTTAAGTGTGTACGTGGGAAACACACTAGTATTATCCCAAAAATTTTAGATATAAAAGTGAAAGAGATAGAGAAGAACCTTTACGTAACTCTATTCTAACCTAAATAGAGAGAAGGAGAATAAAGAGAAAGAAGAAAAGAGCCTAGTGGAGAACTAGGGTTCATTGAGACTTAGGTCGAAAGAAGGGATCAGAGAAAATGACGGAAGAAAGAACCAGGGAGGCCGGATAGCCGAGTAGATATTCAAATCATAAATAGGACCGGTGCGGTTTCTTCGTCAGAGGTACGTTAAGGACATCATAGATGCCTAGGAATGTTTTTGAATATTAGGAAGGATGTTGGCTAAATGTTGTTTTGTATAAGATTAAGGTTTAAGGAAGGATAAACAGTTATAAACATGACTCTGGGCTCGCTCGAGCGGTCCCTGAAACTAAAGGGGAGCTCGCCGAGTCCTGATCATATTGCAAAAGCTCGATTTAACCGCTCGAGCGACCTCGATTTAACCGCTCAAGGGAAGTCTAGAGACCGCTCGAGCGAGGTCAAGAGACCGCTCGAGCGAGGTCAAGAGATCGCTCGAGCGAGGTCAAGTGACCGCTCGGGCGAGTATAACTGACCGTGCGAGCGAGGTCTGGTGATCGCTCAGATATTGGTTTTCTAATATAAGAAACTCAGGTGTCTTACACCCCAAAGACCTTAGATCATCCTAAAGTAAAATTCTTTTTAAATGTAGGTTGATGCATTATAACCCTCTAAGGACAAGCGTGCTTTGAGATTCGTCGAGGTAGGGAATATTCTCGAAACATGTGCATTAGTCTGTGAACTCATATGTGTAGTATAGTCCATTTAAATAGTGTATATTTCATAAATCCTCATGATAAGGGTGTGTGTGTGTGTTCCAATGTGGAAAATCCTGAGGTCCCCAGGGGACGAAAGATAATGTGGTTAAATCAAAGAAAGGTGAAATAGAAGCATGGGGCATCCCAGGGATGCGTAAGAAAACAAACAGAGAAACAAAGATAACGTGATAAGGCCTAATGTAATATATTTAGCACAATCACGGTGAATAACTATATGTAAAGCACATTGATACTTTTGTTATTTAAGGTTGATTAGAATACCCCACCGACGTGGCGGGATACCCACCCGACTTTCAGGATATCCGTGATGTATGGCCAATCCAGACAATTATAACATCCTGTGGATGTAGATTGAGAATAGACCCACGCCTATGAGGAAGGGGCTGGGCAAGATATTCCTGTGGAATACACATAACAATGCTAGTTAGACGACGATGGCGGGTATTCCATCGGGGCTCGATGCTATATTGCTCGAGGATTAATTAAGTTAAGATTTAAGTGATTAGGCCAAGTTCACAAACAAACTTATAAAGAGATTAAACAAAGCCATGATAAGTAGTGATTGGAACCATTGAGTTATTCCTGTTATCCAAATTGTTGTACATAAATGTTTTCTTAAAAATTTATGTTTTTTTAAGTTACTGACATATGTGAAGGATGATCTATATGTTCTTTTGTTTTCCCTACGGAGCTAGGATGTAGCTCACCCCTTAGACTATACGTCACAGGTCAAGGACTAGCGGCGGCAGGGACTTCAGGTGAAGTTAATCCAAGGGCATCGGAGTCCGTACCCACTGAAGAGACAGAACCTCCTCCTGAGGAATTCTTCTAGGAAACCCGCTGCATACCCTAAGAGTGAGTTGAGAGAGTACTGTGTATGACATGATATATCGAACCTCATTATTTGGAAGGTTTAAATACTGTCTCTTGGTAAACTATTTAAGAAGAATAATTGTCATTAAACTTTTGGGTGTGTCCTTATGTCCATGAATTGGCATGGAACAGGGACAGCCTTGTAGGATCAACTATCCTATAACTTCTTATTTTTATTTAGAGTGTTCGCATGTGCTTCAATTTCAGTTTGGCTGTATATATCGGCGAGTTGTGATATGAATTTAAGGCACGGCCTTGAAGGTCGTGCAGATGGCACGGATTTCGGGATGCCGAAATTCGGGCTGTCACAAATCGATATTGACCTTCGATTAATCGATTTTGGAAATCGATTAATCGATTTTGGAATTCGATTAATCGACTGAGATAGATTATGTTGACTTTTGGGTTTGACTTTAAGATTCTTGGAGGGTCTTATACCTTCTTTATTGCATCCTTTATGATGTGTTTTACCTGTTATGTGGTACCATAGGTGGTACGTGTGGACTAGTGCACAAGGAGCCACGTGGGACCTTGATGCATTGATCAAATGAAGACTTGAGGTAGGGAACACCTTGAACATGTACTTTATTTTACAAGAGCATGTATGTAGTGATATAGAATTCAATTCAATTGTTATTCTTAAGAATTTGTGAAAAGTGTGTGTGTGACATTCATAAGAGTAATCATAATGAGCCATCCCCAGGGGATGAAGAAGTAAAGAGATAAGAGCATCAGGTGTGATGTAGTAAATGGATACATCCTGTGGATGTATCCAAGGATTGAATCATGTTTGATAGGGCCTAATGATATAAGATAGCACATTTACGGTGAATAACTATATGTAAGGCAATCGATATTTTTTTTATTTGAGGTTTGATAGGGTACCCCACCGACGTGGCGGGATATCCACGGCGACACAGGATATCCGTGACCGATCTGTGCGAAACCGTAGGCTGCCAAGTGGAGGCTTATTCAGACATAGTAAGCACACCCTGTGGTGTTGATTGAGACAAGTGCAACCCCGCCACCAATCCTCAGGGAAAGAGGCTTGGTACTATTTGTATTCTGTGAATACGGTTAAAACTGTCTATATAGATGACGATGATGGGTATCTCATCGGGGCTCGATGCTATATTGCTCGGGGATTACTTAAGTTGAAAGTTTAAGTTTTGCTTTAGGCCTTTTCAGCATCATTCATGATTAAATGAAAACATATGTAATGAACAGTAAAATGAAATGCTTTTTAACTGTTTTCATCAACAACTGCATAGATACATCATGCATGGCATATCATGGAATATATGTGAGTTATAATTTATATGTTCAACCGTGTTTGTTCCCTATTGAGTTAGGATGTAGCTCACCCTATAGACTATACGTCGCAGGTCCACTACTAGCAGCTGCCGAGGCTTCAGGAGACGTTGATCCCGGCGAGTCAGACCTTGCGGCCGGTGACGAGTTGGAGCCACCTCCAGAGGACTTCTTCTAGAGGACTCCGTTGTGCCACTTTGAGGGATTTTTGGAGAGAGTTTTGTACGGCTTGGTATGTCAAGCCTTGATTCTGTTTAAACCATGTATATATATATATAGATGGGATTATTCTTTTAGGGCGAACCATCCGTGATGATTTCTATCATCGATGGTTCGGATCGGTTCTCCATTCATGCAGAGGCATGAGGGTAGAACTGTCTTTTGGAGAGTTAATTAATATAGATTTAAATTCTAAAATTTCGTTTATTATACTTTTGATGCTTGATATATGATCGATTTAGAATGTAACCCTTGCAAGTGCACAAGATCTATTGCAGTATGGCAAGAACAGGGGTGTCGAACCCACAGGGAAACGTGAATTTTTAATTAATTCTTTTAGAGATTTTAAAAACGTCCCTAAGGAAGTACCAAAGGGCAGATTCAATTTTACCAAAAACTTAACGCACTTTTCCTAAATGCAGAAAAATAAATTAATCTAAACAATTAATTACTGATAAATCTACGAACAATATTAAAATGAGATCAAGGAATATGCTACCCCAGATTCGTACCCCTTTTTTATCATTAAAACCCACAGTTTCATTAAATCATCATTCACACCATCATTCATCTAGAAAAATGACTTGAAATAAAATATGATCATCAATCCGGCATACCCTATCTAAAAACAATGACTCGACCTAACATTGCGGTATGAGTCATGTAAAAAGCATAAGCGTATCTCATGATATTTAGATCCGACAATCGACACATAATCGCTCTCTGACCTAGATCGACTGCGAGGTCCAGATCTAGCGATTACGGCCGTTAATCTGCGCAAATCAACGGTCATAACAAAGCATTCAAAATATTTTCAATCACACAAACTTTGAGCAAAACGATTCCATGATAACAATAATAGATCTGCGTATTAATCATAAACATGGGTACTTATCTGGGATGATCTTCCCCGATCATCGATTTAGCCGCTCATCTTTGGTGTTTGATCTCCTTTTCTTTCAAAGTCATTCCTCTTTATTTCTTCCAAAAGATATTTGTAATTGTTTTTCCTAAATACAATCTATGAATTTCGAGAAAATAATGCAAATCCTAGGTACAATCTACCCTAATAAACCCTAGAAGAAGGAGAGAAGAAGACTTGAAAAGATGAAGAAAATATTCCCCAAAGTGAAGAGCCCTAAAACTAAAAAGAAAGAATGAATAATATTCTAATTACAAAAATAATAATCCCCCTAAGAAACTCGTGGCTTCCGTTTTTATAATAGCCTAACCCTAATACCTCTCTCGATTGACATCTAAGAGTAATTTTCGTGAATTCCCGCCTAGCTTTGCATCAGATACTGCCTCGGTATTTTGCTCATAATTTTCTGTACCGAACTCGGATTGAGGTGATTCTTGAAGCGTTGGAAAGCTGACGACGAGCTCTACAACTTTTATGTTTTAGCAATTTCCTGAATCTGACGTCTTGAAGGTCCAAATTGAGCTGCAAGTCGCACTAAGTTCTCAATGACCCAAAATAGCAGTGTTTTGACATTATTTTCGGGATTCTTGGGCTTTTTAGAAACTTGACCGTATTTACAAACACTTCAAATCTAGCAAATCTCATCAGATAGCCTTCATCGGACGGCTAAATATAGGTATTTAGGGGTGAAATATCATCATATTTCACTACTCATCACACCCCCAAACCTACACTTTGCTAGTCCTCGAGCAAAGAGAATGATAGAAATATAAAGCAAATCAAACTAACATCCTAAAATTTAAATGCCACTTTCGTAGGGAACACGATTGCACTTAGCATGTGCAACAAGCCTTTAAACCCCTAGGTGATCCCTAGTGGAGGAGTTGTGTCTCCTGAGGGTTTGCTGAAGTTACCCACAAACTTCCAAAATTTCAAACCATCGGTAAAATTGAGTTTTCAAAATGATTTTTATAACATATATTTAACTTCAAAGCTCAAAATCAATAATCAATTCAACATGCAAATTCTCAATTTTAAATAACAATGTTACACTAATCATACCAATATCCATTCAAATTAGTCTAATGCTCCAAATCGTTAGATAACTCATCCATTCATGCTTAAACGTGTAGTGTGTGCATACCAAAACCAAGATTCATCCATCTCGAACTAGTCCAAACGGGAAATCATCGGACTGTTGTCTTGACTCAATCCTCACTTTAGGTATACTCAAAATAAAATCACCCGATGATTGGTAAGTTTTACACATGTGAGAGATCAATACAAAGCAAATAAAAAGGTCCCACATGATAAATGAAACACGATGCAAATCAATGAACAAAATAAATCTCATAAGAACAGATACTTGTATATCCTAAGCATGTCATATCAAGTGTCATAAGTATTATATATTGACTCTCCACAAGATTACCACTAATGCAAGATCGGATCATGAAGGTCTTTGTAGGGTTGTAATGGGGCTCGGTAAGGGTAAGAAAGAAAGGAATTGTGATTCAAAATTTAGAAATTGGAAAAGGAACTAACTTCGATTTTTTTATTTCTCTTTTTTTTTTTTCTTTCCTATTTTCTCCCCTTTTTTTTTTTTCCAATATTTTCCTTTTCTCTTCTTTCCTTCCTTTTTGAATTTCCTTTCCTTGAACCACCTCATTTTTCATTCCTTTTTTTTTTTTTTTTTTTTTTTTTTTTTTCTTTTTCTCTCCCCCCTTTTTCTTTTTATATTTGCCATACCCTCTCCGTAAACACCCAAAACCATTATCTCCCCACTTACTTTCTTTTCCCTCATTTTCATCCCTCGTTCCTAATTTCGAAATAAGAAGGGTAAAGCTAAATTTCGAAATTGTGAAGGGTTAAAGTTAACGCTTATCAAAGAATGTATAAGGGTAAATTTTACTATAGGCTCAAAGGGGTACTAAAAGGATAAATTTATATGAGGTGGGGCATTTTAAGCACAAACGAGCCAAAGATGGCCTTCAATCATTTCCTTAAAAGATGGTAACCTTGCCTATTTGTCTTGAGTAGATATCGATGCGTTCTAACACAATAATATGAATTTGATATCATGCAAAGTCACAAGCCAAAATAAAATGTATGAGATTATGCAAAATAATTCAGATTCAAAGAAAACTCAGTTTATATATTCACTCATCAATGACGGAAATTAGCTCTAAAGCTATCGGGTTTAGTCTCCACTAAGAACCTAAGATTCAACGCTCAAAATAGTTCATCGATTTCTAAGTCTTAGCTTGGTATAAGTGCAAAATTCTAAGCATGAATTTGAGTCATCCACAAATTATCACATTAAGCTTCATCATCCTAGATACAAGTATTCAAAATATGACATCAATATTCTCAAAATTAAATTCACATGCATCATCAACTAAAGTTTGAAAACTATTGCAAAGTAAATCATGTATGATGGTTCCAAAAATTTTTTTTTTTTTTTTTCAAAGAAAATCAAAATAAGTGATGAAAGATAGATAATCATACATACCCCAAACCTAAAAATGACAATGTCCTCATTGTTTGAAATAAGTAGGTACCCCAAACACATGAAAAGTACCTCAACACAAAGATCAAAAGAGAATATGGGCATCAAATTAGAACATGACCAAAAATAGATTGAAGGTAATGTGGCTACACTAATTAGGAAATTAAAAATAACCTAAACTAAACTAAAACTAATATTCTAGAACTAAACATAAAAGAGAAATAAATCCTAAATCCTAAACTAAACTCGTGTCCAACTCCTAAATAAAACACAGGGTTGCCTCGAAGCCGAGTTTAAGTGTCGACATCGACCTCTTCATTGATCAAGAACTGGATCACTAAGGTGCATCGCCTCAATCTTAAATCCGGGTCATCGGCTCAAACATTGGTTTGAGTCTTTGCCCATTCACTTTGAAAACTCGATTGTCAAGGCTTTGAATTTCAATTGCACCGTGCTCACTAATGGAAACAACCAAACGGGCCTTCCCATCTAGATTTCAATTTCCAGATGAAGCTTAAGTCGGGAATTGAATAACCAAACTTTTGGCCAACATGAAACTCCTTCCAGAAATTAATTGATCGTGCAACTTTTTGTACCTTTCCTTGTACATCTTTGAATTTTCACACGATCGGCGTAACTCTTCTAATTCACTCAATCAACCTTCGATTCGACCCTCGCCGCTTGCATATCGAAATTAAATCGCTTGATCGCCTGAATGCCTTATGCTCCAATTCGACGGAAGATGACATGCCTTCCGTAGACAATTCAAGGGAGACATTCGATCGGTGTCTTGAATGCGACGATAGGCCCACAAAGCATCGGATAGCCGGTTTGACCAATCTCTTCTATCCGGTCATTCTTTTCTAGAATTCGCTGATTTCCGGTTAGACACTTCCACCGACCACTAGTCTGTGGATGGTGATGCAGCGTAGCGACTTTGTGAGTGACGCTGCATCTTCTTCATTAAAGTGGCAAAATGGCTATTGCAAAATGCGAACCGCCATCACCGATGATTGCTCTTGGGATCCCGAATCGGTTAAACACATGTTCTCTCGTAAATTTGACCACAACCTTGTGATCATTTGATCGGGTTGCCAGCTTCAATCCATTTGGAGACATAGTCAACGACCACCGTAATATATGAATACCCAAAGGATGGTGGAAAAGGACCCATAAAGTCAATCCCCAAACATCGAAAATTTCAACAATCGAATTGGATTAAGGCATCATATTTCGTCGTGAAATATTGCCAAGTATGACACCTGGCATTCCTTGCGATTGAGCTCACGAAAGATTGAGGGCCAGAGAATCCGCTTTGAAGGATTTTCGTGTCTTCCTCGAAATGGCCTCCACAGCCCCAAGAGATGGCAAAAATTTAGGACGCTTAGTTGCTCGCCTTTCCGCACGCATCTCCTAATGATCCGATCCGGCGAATTTAAACAAATATGGTTCATCGAAAATAGTATTTTATTTGGGAGAAAAAGAGATTCTTATCATTCTTACCCCACTCGGTGAATTACGCGATGACCGGATAATTCACGATGTTAGCAAACCACGGAACTTTTGCACCTACATCAATTGCCATCAAATGTTCATCCGGAAATGTGTCACGGATGGTCTCGGTATAGATGATTCTTCAAAGTGAATTCAGAGCATGATGATCACCACAACGTTCTCAACCCCTTTTATCTTTAATCTCAAAGTTGAATTCTCGAGAAGCGTGATCCAACGGATCACCTTGGTTTCGCATCCTTCTTTGCTAAAAGATATTTCAAAGCGAGTGGTCCTAAAAGACCACTATTTTCGATCCAAGCAAATAGGAACGGAATTTGTCCGAGCATACACCATGACTAATAATTCCTTCTGGTGGTGGTGTAATTCAGTTGGGCATCAATTAATGTCTTGCTAGCATAATAAATTACGTGAGGTAATTTATTCACCCTTTGCCCTAAGACAACTCCGATCGCATAATCAGATGCATCACACATGAGTTCGAATGGTAAAGAATAATCCGGTGGTTGGATTATTGGTGCATTTGATAAGAGTTCACGTAATTTTAGGAATGCCTTTATGCAATCCTCATCAAAATCAAAAGGAACATCTTTGCTGCAAAGTGCACAATGGTTTAGCCACCTTGCTAAAATCCTTAATGAATCTTCTATAAAATTCAAAGATGCCCCAAAATGATCGAATTTGTCGAACACTTTAGGAGGTGGTAAATTGCAATTAAATCGACCTTCGCCTTATCAACTTCAATTCCTTTCGTTGAAACAATATGCCCCAACACAATTCCTTGTTGAACCATAAAATGGCTCTTTTCCCGGTGAGAACAAGTTTGGAATCTACACAACGCTGTAACACTGTGAAAGATGATTCAAACAAGAATCAAATGTTTTTCCAAAACCGAGAAGTCGTCCATGAAGACTTCGATGAATTTGTCGATCATGTCCGAGAATATGGCCAACATACATCGTTGAAACGAGGCCGGAGCATTACATAAACCGAATGGCATCCTTCGGTATGCAAAAGTACCATATGGACACGTGAATGAAGTCTTCTCTTGGTCAGCTGCAAAAACGGGCACTTGATTGTATCCTCAATAACCATCAAGAAAGCAATAAAACTCTTGCCCTAACTTCTCAAGAATTTGATCAATGAGCGGAAGGAAAATGATCTTTCCGGTGGTCGTGTTCAATTTTCGATAATCAATACACACACGCCATCCAGTAGTTTCACGAGTGGGCACCAATTCTCCCTCCGTAGTTTCTTTCACTGTAATTCCAGACTTTTTCGGAACGATTTGTACTGGACTAACCCATTCACTATCAGAGATCGGATAGATGATTCCAGCATCGAGGAGTTTAATGATTTCCTTTAAAACGACTTCTTGCATGTTCGGATTAAGTCGCCTCTGTGGTTCCCTCGATGGTTTACTCTCATCCTCCAGATGTATTTTATGCATACATACTGATGGGTCAATCCCCTTGAGATCAGCTAAGGTCCATCCGATGGCCTCCTTGTGCTCTTTTCAAAGACCTTCAACAAATCATTCTCTTGTTCTTCCGATAATGTGGATGAAATTATCCTGGAAGTGTTTCTCGAGGTCCCGTAAAAGCATATTTGAGGGACTTAGGCAATTGTTTCAATTCCACAGGTTGGTGGCTGCTCAATTGATGGAGTCAGCACATCCTTTACCTCAGTAGGTAGTGGTTCTACCTTAGTCACAACTTCACATAAGTTATCATCTTGACATGATGAATTTGACTTTTTCTCTTCTGACTGCTTCCTTTCAAGCCCTTTGTCCTCATAGATGGCTAACAAAGCAGTTTCAAATTCCTCTTTGGTGAGCATTGATGGTAATGCTTCATCCACCACTTCGTCCCATCCGATCGATGTAAAACATTCGACCTCATCCTCATTAGGGAAATGGTTCATCGCATGGAATATGTTAAGCGACTTTCATGTTTCCAAAAGAAACGCCCATGACTCTGCGACAATTAATGCAAGCGTATCTAAAGGCAGAAACGGACGTCCCAAGAATAATTGGGACTTGATTGATTGATTTCGCAGGTGGTTCCATGTCTAAGACAACGAAGTCCACTGGAAAGACAAACTTGTCTATTCCAACCAAAACATCCTCGATAACACCCCTCGGTCTTCTTTCTGATCTATCTGCCAGTTGGAGTGTGACCGTCAGGGTTTCAATTCACCCAATCCGAAGTTTCAGACATTGAGTATGGGATCGATTAACACTTGCTCCCAAATCCAATAACGCTTTCCAATTGGTTGCCCACCAATGACACATGGAACAGCTTGGGACCTGTGGTCTTTCGCTTCGTGGGGTTTCCAATCGCAATATCGAATCGACTTGATTTGTTAGGAACACTTTCTTTGAAACGTGAGTACGCGTTTTTCTTCCGAAAGTGCACAAATCTTTGAAAAACTTGCATTTCAGAACTTGTTTGATTGTTTCAAGTAATGGAAGATTTATCTTTACTTGCTTGAATGTTTCAAAATTTCTTCCATTTTTGTCATTCTTTCCCATTCTAGATGAGGAGTTAGGCATTGAGGAATGGTGCCTTTGGGACATAAGGTGCGATTCCATTTCCGATTCTTTTTCACGTCCTTGTTGGACGGTTGAAGGAAACTCTTCCTCTATTACTTTTCTTTTCCTTTCTCTCTTCCTTGCTCTTGCACTTTTCTTATCTCGCTCTTTGTCTCTTTCTTTCTCTTTTCCTTTTCCTTTCTCCTTTCTTTTCTCGATTCTTTTCCTCTATTGCTTCTCTTTCTTCATCGCTTCTCTGCATTTCCACTTGATTATGAACCTCTCGTCCACTTCTCAAAGACCGTAATGACTTTCAACCTGCTGACTATTCGATGGTCCCGCTTGAGATGGTGCTTGGCCTCGAGGATTATTGATGGGTTGGTGGGAGCCTACCTTCCTCTCGCGACTCGGTTGATTGGCCAATTGGTGACTTGGTCCATTATCATCTGCGAAAAGATTGCATGCTTCAGCATAAGCTTTTCTTCGGTCGAGAATCTTCAAGTAATCTTGGCATGAGATTGATTAAGATTCGATTGAAATTCGATTTTTTGTAGTCGAATTTGGATGATAATACTGAGCATTCGTTGAAATTGGAATTCTGGAAATTAGAATTCTGTGGAAATTCTGTGGACGAAAATTGTGTTGAAAATTTGGTTGAAAAGGTTGTTGTCCACCCATTGTGTTGGCTCTATGTTCTTTGGTTTCGCGGTTTAGTTCGATTCACCCCATCCTAAGTTGGGGTGATTTTTCCATTCCGGATTGTAGGTATTGTTGGAGTACATGTTTCTACCCCGCCACCGATAAGATTGAGTCACATTTACCGCTTCTTGAGGATTAGGTTCATCGGGGAAGAATGACAAGGTAGTAGGGCACTCATTAGCCATATGACTGGTGGTCACAAATTGAACACACGTGGGTGGGGTGACAGAGCTTTAGCTTGCTTGGTAGCGACTAACAACATGTTCATCTGCTTGACAAAGATGTCAAACTTTGTTGAGAGATCTCGAGGCATTATTGTTGACATCGACAATCCGCCTTTTGTCAACACATGAGATTTAGGTGCCGGTTCAAGTTGGTTAATGATGTCTCACTTTGTATCAAGTTTGATATAACTTTTCAAACAATGCCCACAATTTCGGCCTTCTTTCGTGGCACAAGATCCACCACAAGATGCATCAACCATGCGTCTCTCTTCGTGAATCACCCATTGTAAAACTTTGGACTTGTTGCCACCTTGGAACTTGATGATTTGGGCAACTTCGATCAATTCCTTAAAGCGTTCCCAACATTCATGGAATGTTTACGTGAGTTGTTGGGAAAGAACTGGATCTTCCGGACGCAATTCAATGGCCTTAGTCATGGGGAAATATTTTTTAAGGAACTGACGATGCAGCTCTGCCCAACTCTGAATAGATTGTGGTTCTAAGGAATAGAACCATGTTTTTGCCTTATCTCTTAAAGAGAACGGAAAGAGTCGGAGCTTCGCTATCTCATCAGTGACATTGTGGGCTCAACATTTTGCATACCCCAATGAATTCATTTAAGTGAGCGTCGGATTTTCATTTCTAACCCATGGAAAATTGGTAGCATTTGAATCATTCGATTTGAATTCATAGTGGTTCCCTGGAATGGGAGCATGCATAATACATTCGATCCTCGTAAAACCGGATCGTTATAATACTCCGGTTCTAGGGCCCTCATCAAAATTATTGTTCCTATTATTTCCATTATTGACATTCCCATTGTTGTTATTCTCATCTCTCTCTTGCCTTTGATGCGCCATGGTCTCGGTTTGTTGATATTGATTCCTCTGGACTCTTGATTCTCTCTACAAGCTCTTTCGATCTCAAGATTAAGCAGTGGCAGATGTGGGTGATGAGAACGAGTAAAGCTCATACACCAACACTCACAAAGCAGGTTGAAGAATCCACAACAAACCCACAAAATTCTTCAAACGATTTAAACAAAGATGATAAGCAATAGCCAATATCGTAGGAAAGATTTCTTCTTTTTTTTTTTTTTTTTTTAATTAAAATTCAAATTTAAATTAAATTTTTTTATTCAAATTAAAATTAAAATTAAAATTTAAATTAATTAATTAATTAAATTAAATTTTTTTTTTTTTTTTTTTTTTTTTTTTTTTAAATGCAAATAAAAATTAAAATTCGAATTTAAATTAATTAAATTTTTTTTTTTTTTTTTTTTTTTTTTTTTAAATTCGAATTAAATTTTTTTTTAATTTTAATTTTTTTTTTTTTTTTTTAAATTCGAAAATTAAAATATAAAATTGAAAACCCTATAAAATCTTTCCTAAAAGAGAAAAATAAGGAGAAGAATGAAAGATTCCTAAAAATCTAAAACAAAAGTCCCCACAAAAGTTAATGACTAAATTTAGAAAATCCTAAAAATATCTAAAAGAGGAAAATAAGGAAAAGAGTCCTACCAAATCTAAAATAAGAAGTCCTAAAAATCTCTACTTCCTAAATTTCCTAAGGAAGGTATCCTAAAAATCTAAACTTCCTAAAAAGACTCCACAAAATCTTATCAAAGAGAGAAAAATAAGGGAAATAAATTTTAATAATTATTATTTTTTTTTATTTTTATTTTTTTTAAACACTCAAAACAGAAAAATCTCTATCCGAATTAATCAAAATTTCACCGATTTCCCCGGCAGCGGCGCCAAAAACTTGATCGATTTAGAATGTAACCCTTGCAAGTGCACAAGATCTATTGCAGTATGGCAAGAACAGGGGTGTCGAACCCACAGGGAAACGTGAATTTTTAATTAATTCTTTTAGAGATTTTAAAAACGTCCCTAAGGAAGTACCAAAGGGCAGATTCAATTTTACCAATAACTTAACGCACTTTTCCTAAATGCAGAAAAATAATTAATCTAAACAATTAATTCTTGATAAATCTACGAACAATATTAAAATGAGATCAAGGAATATGCTACCCGATTCGTACTTTTTTATCATTAAAACCCACGGTTTCATTAAATCATCATTCACACCATCATTCATCTAGAAAAATGACTTGAAATAAAATATGATCATCATCAAGCATACCTATCTAAAAACAATGACTCGACTAACTAACATTGCGGTATGAGTCATGTAAAAAGCATAGCGTATCTCATGATATTTAGATCACGACAATCAAATACATAATCGCTCTACTGACCTAGATCACTGCAGTCCAGATCTAGCGATTACGGCCGTTAATCTGGCGCAATCAACGGTCATAACAAAGCATTCAAAATATTTTCAATCACACAAACTTTGAGCAAAACGATTCCATGATAACAATAATAGATGCGGTATTAATCATAAACATGGGTACTTATCCTGGGATCGCATCTTCCCGATCTCGATTTAGTAGCTCATCTTTGGTGTTTGATCTCCTTTTTCTTTCAAAGTCATTCCTCTTTATTTCTTCCAAAAGATATTTGTAATTGTTTTCCTAAATACAATCTATGAATTTCAGAGAAAAATAATGCAAATCCCAGAGTACAATCTACTGAATAAACCCTGAAGAAGGAGAGAGAAAGAAGACTTGATGAAGAAAATATTCCCCAAAGTGAAGAGCCTAAAAACTAAAAAGAAAGAATGAATAATATTCTAATTGCAAAAAATAATAATCCCCTAAGAAACTCGTGGCTTCCTTTTATAATAGCTAACCCTAATACCTCTCTCGATTGACATCTAAGAGTAATTTTCGTGAATTCCGCCTAGCTTTGCATCAGATACCGCTCTCATAATTTTCTGTACCGAACTCGGATTGAGGTGATTCTTGAAGCGTTGGAAAGCTGACGACGAGCTCTACAACTTTTATGTTTTAGCAATTTCCTGAATCTGACGTCTTGAAGGTCCAAATTGAGCTGCAAGTCGCACTAAGTTCTCAATGACCCAAAATAGCAGTGTTTTGACATTATTTTCGGGATTCTTGGGCTGTTTTAGAAACTTGGACTGTATTTACCTGAAACACTTCAAATCTAGCAAATCTCATCAGATAGCCTTCATCGGACGGCTAAATATAGGTATTTAGGGGTGAAATATCATCATATTTCACTACTCATCAATATACCAGTGTTCCGTGCTTAGCTAAAGGGCACGGTCAAGATGATCGTGCTGATGGCACGGGTTTCGGGATGCCGAAATCCGGGCTGTCACAAAAACACAAATGTCTAGGTCTATGCGTGTCTACGGACACAAACTAGGGAGACATACAGTAGGTCAAAGCTTCTGCCCTAAGGTGATGCTGAGACAATGAGTCATGTCTGTCCCTCAGAGTGGATGGTTTTGCACATGATTAATACACTCTGATTGATTCGACCTTGACCCCAGGTACGAACTCAAATTATGTAAAGTTCTAAATGAACGTGTGCTGACAATGATCTATGTCATTGTAGCTATGGACGGATCACTGTTGCAGCAACAGATGGCGAGCATTGAAAAGCTCACTAGTACTAATTATTCCACTTGGCGAATGGGTCTAGATTTGACCCTTGGCTATCTAGATTATGATTTTGTTCTATCGGAAAATCAACCAGCGACTCCTACCGATAACTCTTCAGAGTTTGAAAAAGCTCTGCATGCCAAGTGGGAGAAGGCAAATCGTATGTCCATCATGATTATCCGCGCTTCTATGAGTGAGGTCATCCGTTGTGGTATTAAAACCACTGACACTGCACGCGAGTTGTTGAAAATCATCGAGGATCAGTTTGTTGGGTCTACTAAATCTCTGCAATATGGTTATCTTGTGGAGTTTGTGAACATGCGCTATGATGGTAATGGTTGTGTGAGGGAGTTCATTCTTAAGATGTCTATGTTAGCAATGAAGCTCAAAGAGCAAGGTATTCCCATTGAAGAAAGCTTGACTATAGTACATTTAATTTGCATTCCTTCCGAGTCAGTTTGATACCTTTAAAGTAAATTACAATGCCCAAAAAGAAAAATGGGACTTGAACCAGCTTATCTCAATGTGTGTAACAGAAGAACAACGGTTGCGGGGCAACAAGGTTGAATCTGCTCATTTTGCCCACAATCCTGCTCATAAGAGAAATTTTAAGAAAAATGATCAAAGAAAGAATCACTTCACAAATAAAGGGAACAAGAAGGACTTCAAAAAGAAAATTGTTGTGAATGATACCGACGATGGCTGTCATTTCTGTAAAAAGAAAGGTCACTTCAAAAAGGATTGTTATTTATGGAAAAATATTATGAAGAAGAAGCAACAAGGAGCCACAGACTGAATGAAAAGCTATTCTTTAGCAATGAAGAGAAATTCTGGACTTTTATTCAGTCTTTTAGACAATTTTTTTTTTTTTTTAATTAGAGTTGTTTATAATTTTTTACTCCTTTAGATGATAGTTTAACTATTACTTTGGATTCTATTAGTGTTTGATATAGTTCTCTAGTAAATAATTTATTTTAATTACAACCGTTGAGACTAGTTATATCAACCTTCTGGCAATTGAGACAATCAGTGGGAGTCAGAAATAAAAAACAACATCAAATTCACTAATGATCATAATATTCCTTAAAGTGATCATATTAGGATATTAGAGTTTTTTATAGTCTCATTTTGAGTGGGAGTTATCTCACAAAAGGGTTTCAACCAAAAGATTTTTAGTGCACGTGATCCGGATGGGAGTGTTAGCAACACTCGAGTACATTATTTGAGTGGGAGTTTCTTCCACAATGTTTATTCTATTGTCGACACTCTTTATATCTTTGATTATCATTTGATGCATGTTTTTCATTCTACTCAATATTTATCATGATTATCATTATTAGCATATGCAATGTTGGCCTGGGAGCATAAGTGCTCAAATAAGGAAGCTTGAGCTATCGTGATTAGGCACCACGGTTGTATAGCCTTTATCCTGATAGTTGGGTGATGGTTTTCACGTGGCGTATGCCGTAAGATATCAGGATAACATACCTTAGGGTATGAAGCAGGACGAATGTATGTATACACACAAGTGATTGCCTTAAAGTGTGCATATACTGGTGTCACAAAACCACAAGTAATACTCTTGGGTTCATTAAACAGCAATAATTTTTGTGACTATGGAACTGCCTTATTGTCAATTGTAAAGCATGGTACATTATAGGCATTCATGATCCATTATTATAGTTGTTTCTTGAACTTGAGGGGATGATGTATTGTACCAAGTTCCTTGAAAATCAATGATTTTATAAAATTCTAAGGATGGCCATCCGCTTTTTCAAAAGTACAAATTCATGAATTTATTAAAACAATATTTTGCCAGTGTGTGGATCAAGTGGGAGATTGTTGGGTATTTGTGACCCACACACTAGCCTCTTTACTTATTTATTAAAACTTAAATTGGTAAGACTTCTAAACGTGGTACAATAGGAATCACCACGCAATCTAGTGGAATTCCTAATTTATAGGGTTGTGGTAATCCCTCTTATATTGTGACACATCCTCTAGATTTAGTCTTTTTGATGGGCTAGGAGACTAATCAAGGTCTATTTAAGGAGAACAACGTCCCCTCTTTATTCACTCTCAATGCTATTCCCATCAATAGAGAAAGAAAGGATGAGAGGTGGTTTGTTCTAAGGGTGGCAATCTTGTACCGCGGATCTCCCGATCAAGCACGTCTTCGCGACCATCCGATAAGGTAAGTAAGATCTATCTTACTAATTAAACTATTATATTTGATATGTTGTTCACACGATTCATGGTCTAGATCTAAAATCTCAAACATTGAATAGGCCTATTAACCCTAGGGATGCAGATTTTGTTAACTACACCAAACCGAAACTAAAAATATCAATTTTTGGTTCGGTTCAGCTTGGACCAAAACCAAATCAAAATGAATCAATTCGGTTTTGATTTGTTTCTTTTTTAAAAAGTTCCGAAATCAAAACCGCATTGGACCTAGAAAAAAATATGCTTAGTTCGGTTTCAGGTTTCAGTTTTTTTTTTAGGTTTTCATTATTTTTTCTGGTTTTCTGATCCTACTAAATCATTTTTTAATTTCTGCCTCCCAAAACCAAAACCGAACTTAGAAGTGGTTCAGTTTTTTCAGTTGTGAATTCGATTGGGTCCAATAGGTCTGATTCAGTTTGGCCAATTTTTCGGTTGATTTCGGTTTTTTGGTTTTCTGCTTGCATCCTTAAACCTAACCGAAAGTAACAAAATTTTATTTTAGGTGAATTTTTTTGGAAGTATTACAGAGGTTAGTGTTCTGCACTAAGTTCGCTACACACATCAATCTCCTTCCATCCAACTCCTCAAACTTTAGTGAAAGCACACTTATGATCATTCACTGATGTTACATATAAAATTAGGCTAATCTTTATTAGTACCCTAGGGATCTTCGAGCGCACCTTAACCTGTATCGCCACTCCACGCCACCGCCTATTTTCCTCGTACAAAACCCGCTTGTGATGCAATTTTACACCCAATAGAAGATCAATTCTCAAGAATCCTACTTTATTTAGGATCTTAATTTACAATGATAAGCTACTAATTTATCATCTCTTTACTGATTCTTAAAAATATTTAAGATTAAGTTATCGTTATCGGTGATTGGGTATCGTTATCGTTATCGCCCACGAGTTTTCTGAAAGTGCCTGAATGTCAGAAACTTTAAAAACGTTAATTATAATCATACTATAACTGATATACCCTAAATTATAATCATACTATAATCAGGTTTTGAAAGTTTAAATATAGAGACCCATATCGTTTGAAAATAGAAGAACTAAAATCTCTCTTTTAATTGAATTTTCGATCATTATTGATCGATTTTCAGTGAGGACAAAGAGAGGGAGCAAAGAGTTGAAGGTCCCGCCATTGATATTCAGATCATAGAAAACCACCAAGGTAATGCCTGATTCGTTTATTCTCCGAATTTTCGCAGACTTAACTGTTTGATTTTTTATTTTTATTTTTTATCATTGTAAATACATGCGTTAATTATATTTTGTATTAATTTTTTATCAGTGTAAACTGTTAATGCATGTAGATTATATAATATACTTATTTTTTTTATTTAAAGACATTATTTTTAACTTTAAATAGGTTAATATTAGGGTTACAAGTTCGGTTTTCGGTTTCAGTTCGTTTCAGCCGGAACCGAAATGAATCGGTTCGGTTTTGATTTGTTTTTTTGTTTAAACAAAAATTGAACTAAGCCCGAAAATTTCAGTTTCTTCCAGTTCGGTTTCGGTTTTTTTATTATTTTTCATATTTTAAAGCTTCTTTTTTTTCGTTTTTTTTTTGTCAATTTTCTCATCTTACCTAATTGATTTTCGGTTTTCGCCACCCAAACTGAAACGGCACTAGAATCAGTTCGGTTCTGTGCGAACCTGTTTTTGTGCTGGTTTGGATCTATTTGGTTCGCTGGATTTTCGGGTCGGCTTTGGGTTTTAGGTAAAAGATGATGCATATATTTTTATATGTTTTAATAAGTTATCATTACTTTTACAATTTCCAAAATTTTCCCTCAAATTTATCCAAATTACATCAAGATGACACCCCATTACTGATTTCCATATCGAATTTGTTACTTTGGATAGTGGGCTAGAAAGCCACGATTGCTATTATATGTGCCATCTGACATCACCAGGTGAAGATCCGATTAGCCGAATACAATCGCAACCTAAAATTTCTGTTTTTGGTTATGTTCAGGTTGAAGAGAAACCAAGTTGGACCTAATCAGTTTGATTTCAGTTCAGTTAAATTTCAAAAAGTAGAAAATAAAACAATCGATTCGATTTGGTTTCGGTTTTATGTTTTTATTCTATCTTTTTATATAAAATCGATTCGATTTGGTTTCGATTTTATGTTTTTATTCTATCTTTTAATATATATATATATATATATATATATATATATATATATATATATTATTTTTATTTTTTTTGTATTCAATTTTCTAAATTTTTGTTCCGGCCACCCAAAACCGAAACCGGCAATTTCAGTTTTTGGTCCTACATTGACCTTGAGATGAGATCGTAGCCCCCTATCGGACGACTAGATGTTGATTACATATGCCACATATCCCCAAAGTGACTCAAGAACCTTTTTTTAAATTTATAATAAACATTATATGTTTTCTTAATTTTTAATTTATCATCTACAATTACAAGTTAAACGTAGCAATTTGTTTAAGCGTACGCAAGAGTTATGCGCCAAAGCTAGTATATACATATATATATATCAAGGTTTTAGCCGGCCACTAGGTCCCATGAACAGTCTCTACACCCGATACAAATTCAAACTAAATTAGGGATGTGCTAAAAAGATGCATTATAATTGAACTATCATGCATCTTTTTTAAGCTTATCTCAAACAATTCTCTCATCTTACGAATATATGCAGTTAGACAATAACCTGTTCACATCCTTAACACGCACGGGTAGTACAGCTGCTACTTACTCTAACCAAAATACGCAATTTGGGTTCTTAAAAAGTTAGAATGGCAGTCGAATTATAAAAGGCCTTAGCAGATTATAAATTTACTTTTTAGGGTTTGTTTTGCTATTTTTTTTTTGTAACCCTTCCTTTATTGTTTTCTTGCTTTCTTCATCGTTCTAGAGAGATAAATCATGTCGGCCAAAACAGAAGAGGATAGCAGCACGAGAATCATGGAGAAACCAATGGAGGAGAATAAGAAGAAGGTGACACTGAGAAGCTACGACGGGAGTCGTCAAGTAGACCTAGAAGTAGCGATTCAATCTCGACAATCAAAACCTAATGGACGCATTTATTGTCGAGTGGGGATCGATTCCAATCCCAAACGATGCAAAGAAGATCCCGGTAAAAGTCATCGAATCGCAATAAGCACGTGGAAGTGGGAGAAGTGGCAGAAGAAGAGGAGGAGAAGAAGAAAGAGCTGGAGGAGTGGGATAAGAAATTTGTTTCTGTGGATAAGGATACCATTTTTGATCTGATACAGGCGGCCAACTACTTGAATGTGAAGGAACTTATGGATTTAACTTGCCAGACTATCGCCGATACCATCAAATCTATGACCGTTGAAGAGGTTCGTACTTATTTTGACATTCTCTGCGATTTCACCCCCGAAGAGGAGAAAGCCATTCGCGAGGAGAACCAATGGGCATTTGAGTGGTGAATTATTGATTTTTTTTAGTTTTTTTAGATTCGTTGTTACTATTATTATTATTATTAAACCCTAAAAAAGGGTGAACAGCTTTATGGCACTCTTACTATCAAAGAAGATAGCGATACTTAATTTCACAATTTTCTGAAATTCTAAAATCCGTGAAAGCACTGTTTTTTCTAACACGTTTGAGATCGGATTTTTTTGCTAAAAAGTTTGTTTTTGAGGCATTGTTTTCTAAAGTTTAAAATAAGAGGTACAATTTGCCTAACCTGACCCAACCTGAGTTTTCACTAATTGGGTTGGGTTCATAGGGTCTCAATCAAACCGTTAGGTAATCGGGTTGCCCAACCCAACACATTTGCACCCCTATCATGGGTGGTTTTTATTTTAGATTTTTGTGTGATTCCTGTGTGATAGGGTCAAGGTTAGAAATATATGGCCGTTATAATGGTTTCTAAAAGGAAGAAAATATAGCAGCCATTATATTCCGTTATACACCTTTATTTTCTACTGTAATATCTAAATGACCGCTTTTATAATGATAGACTTTAAGATTTGCTTCGTGTGTATTTTCGTTATATTTAATTCATCGAAAAATAAATTGGACTTAACTTTCAGTGAAGTTTTCATGATATATCCGAAATCGTTAACTTTCATTAATTTTGGGGAAATTAATAAAATTTTGTCAATTTTAATAAATTTTCTTTTAATTTTAGTGATTTTTGTATAATAAATAAAAAATTTATAAATATTAAATATAATTTATATATAATATTTTTTAACTCCACGAAATTTTTTCGAAGCTTTTCAAAATTTTCTTGAATACCGAAATATTACCGAAATTGAAATTTGTGAGCATGGTTGCTCTTAGATTACGAATATTTGCATATTTCATTCTACTATTTATAATTTAAAAATGTAACTAATAAGTTGACTAAAATATGTTAAAAGAAAATAAAATACAAATAGAGAAAAGCTAAATAATAGAACTTACGAATATCTACATATTTCATTCTATTGTTTATAATTTGATAATGCAACTAATAAGCATAGTGACAAATTTCACCGAAATTCGACGAAATTTCACGAAAATAGCCTAATTAGGGGTCAAACGAAAATTTCGAAGAAATTTCAAGACTTTTCAGTAATTTCAACAATTTCGGTATTTTTCGACGAAATTTTGAAATTTTGGTGCACTTCGGAAATTTCAGTATTTTTTTTTCGAAGTTTTTTTTTTTTTTTTTTTTTTTTTTGCTTTTTAATTAAATTAGCAATTTAGTGGTAAATGGTAAGCGGGAATAGCGCTCACCACGCGACTATGCATGTGGAGGAGAATGACACCTATTATATAGGCGGGCTATAGTGGGGAGATATCTCCCCTCACTCATGTGGGACTAAAGAGTGTGGAGATTCACTTCACCAGCTGCTTTCTCACCTCACCTTATGCAGCTGGCAATCATTGATCGCCCTTGAATCAGATGGTGGAGATCATTTTTCATCTCCATCTTCTGCACAATGGATCTATGGATCGTGGGGATAGCATCAGACGGTCGATTTTTTACTACATGTGACACAGATCTCAAAAGTGACCCTAAAATCATATGATCCCCATCACGCTCAAGCATGATTTTAGAGTCACTTTTTGAGTTGTGTACCATGTGTAATAAAAAATCAACTGTCTGATGGTACGCTCATGATCCATAGATCCACTGCGCAAAAGATGGGGATGAAAAATGACCTCCACCATCTGATCAAAGGCGGTCAATGCATGCCTAGTGATGGAGGTGTGGTGAAAAAGCAGCCTTTGGGTGAGTATAACTGTACCCTATGTCAATTTGTCTTCTATAGTTCTATGCTTGAGTTCTGTATCAGTGCTTGGCCACTTGGATCAATTGGTAATTTTTTTTTTTTTTATATTAAATATATTTTATATATATATTTAATCCCCGAAACTTTCCCATAATTTTTCCGAAATGTAGCGAAATTAATCTGAAATGTACCGAAAGGACCCCCCACCGAAAAATTACCGAAAACGAAATTTGTCACTATGCTAATAAGCTAATTAAAATATATTAAAGGTAAATAAAATACAAAAAGAGAAAAACTAAATAATAAAACCTACCTCACGGATTGAGTAACTCCACTAATAATGTTGTCATACTTTTTAGCACTTTAACTGTCATTGAATATTTTTCATCATTTTTTAGCACTTTAACAATCTCAAAAGGTTTTATAAATAGGCTCATTGAATAGCTCTCGTCAAGTAGATCCAAATTGATAGGTCATTTAAAAAAATTGAATTACAACGAGCACCAGATTAAGAAAGAGTGAGGAAACCCAATACATGAGGTTATCAACAATGCTGCGGAAGCCAAATACGACATAAGAATGAGTGAGCGGAGTGGATCGTATTTTTGGAAGTACAAAGGAATTAATTAAAATGCACTTAAAGGCCATCCACCAACTGCGACCTCTGGAGATTATCCACTTGCTTTTGTCACCATTGGGGTAGTAAAGACGAGATAAGATAGGAAATGCCACAAGCATCCCGCTGCTGCTCAAAATTAGTAGAACCCAATGCGAGATTGGCTTGCTTCTGTATGTTACTAGAGCCATCGTAGCATGTTTAGAAATCTGGTCGTGTAGTAATGAGGCAGGTCCCGGTGGCTCCGAACTGTCCCCTGAATAGAAGAAAGTTTAGTAATTTTAATTCAAATCAGTAAATAATTATTGGATGAGCTAGTATGAGGTACCCAACTCGAGTGCACGCAATTGGGTCAATCTTCTTCTGTCCAAATGATCAAGCCTCGGGAAATGTACTGCTTTATATGAGCACAAAAATCAATGAGAGCTCACATCTGAGGGTTTGTTGAGGTAGGAATCGAGGCTTTTTATTCACTTGAGAATTAGTGTAGGGCTGAAACCTTTGATAGGAGATAGGTGTTGGCCTCTGAGGAATAAAAGGGACTCGCTGAACCGCCTTGCTTTTCTAAGCCTCAATTCTAGCAACTTTTCGATTCATCATTTCTCCCGACTCTCTCTCCTGGATTTGGGCACGTTCCACGAGTTCTCCATATGTTTCAGTCTTCATAGCAGCTAACTTCTCACGAAAGAAAGGTCGCAAGTCGTTATGAAAAGCGAAGAGCTTATCGCCTTCGTCTGCGATCAGGTTCCCAGCAAATCTAGATAATTTGTCAAATTTGGCCTCATACTCGACCACTGTCATATTCCCTTGTCGTAGGTCCATGAATTCCTTCTTCTTATGGGCCCTGGTGGCAGCAGAGATATATTTTGTGAAGTAAGAATCCCTGAACTGTTGCCAAGTCCATTCTTCTTCATTATTTCGATCTGCCGCTCTCTTTGTTGCTTTCTACCAGTTCTCTGCTTATTGGTCTAAGTAAAACGCTGCCCTTCACCTTTTTGTGTTCTGCAGGTGAAGAGATTCCGAAGAACTTCTCGATTGTACTTATCCAATCTTCGGCGGCCATTGGGTCGAGCTGATCATGAAAATAAGGAGGCCGAGTTCTACTGAATACTTGGAATCCAGTAGGTGCATAGGGTGGAATTTCCTGTCAAGGAGAAGGCTGGCGTTGATTGACAAGCTCTTGGACGGCCTGCCTTTGCTGCTCCCTTTGTACCTCCATCTCGTGCAATAATTGGGTCATTTCTTGCTGGTGTAACTGCGTCAGCTGAGTCATCTGTTGACTAAAAGTAGTTGTCATCTCACGTAATAGGCGCATCGCTTCAAATTCTTAATGACCTTCATGTGTTGAGGCCTCATTCACCTGAGAGCCATTAGTTTCTCTGCGTCGTGGAGCCATTAAGTCCTGATTCCATAAAACGTCATATGTTAGTAAATTTGTACGATACAGTCCCTAAAGGAAGTAAAGCCTAGGCTTTGATACCAACTCTGTCACGACCTAGAATCTTTACCCGACCTCGAGTGCCTAGAATTCCGTGTTATGACACCGCACGCTTGTTAAGGCGATAAGCGGGCATACATATAATTCTTATATCGATTTAGCATATGGATTAAGGCATTTAATAGTATCATTTTAAAATATATGGCTTAAGGAATCAACAG
Organism: Chloranthus sessilifolius; assembly: GCA_021018995.1. NCBI lineage: Eukaryota > Viridiplantae > Streptophyta > Magnoliopsida > Chloranthales > Chloranthaceae > Chloranthus > Chloranthus sessilifolius. Next base: position 98,037,414 of record CM037592.1, read on the forward strand.
CGGGAAACATAGATGACATTAATTAAGTGATAAATCCTAACTATACATCTATAATCAAAAGCAAACAGAGGTTTTACGTAGGATAAAACAGTTCCAACGCAAACCCAAAAGTGGTACTGAAAAATAAAAGTATCTAACAACAAGTCTCCCCTGAAAATAATAAAAATTATAACTAAAGAATCTCTTAATGCTCAAAGTAATCCGCCGGATCTATTCCCTCTTCCAGATGGTAGCCGACGTCCTCACTCTCATGAGCTGCATCAGGAACAGCAGCATCCCCATCCTCAGTGATGGAAAAATCAGAGTTCTCACCTACAACTGTTAGTTTTGGGGAGGGGGTGAGTTTTTTCAGTCACGTAAACTCAGCAGGTTGCACAATCGATCCACCATAAAATACCCAGGTGATCGTGTGTGCAATCGCTTGAGTTGCTGTACATTTTGAAATAAACCAAACAACTATAAATGATTACAAAAATATCTAAGATCTCATATCTATCATATCGAAACTGAAAAATATAGCATAAAAAGAAAAGACATAACATAAAATGAAAAGACCTGACATAACATGAAATGAATATGATGCATCAAGTTCTGATCTCTTTTTGTATCTGCTTTGTCGACTTATCCTATGTAGCATATCTTAAAATTTAATATTGCTCCATACGCCTACATAACGTACCTCGCATCTTACTTAATTTACGTATACGACCTATGCCAGGGCTGCTGCTCGAGCCTATCACGCGAGGTCCACGTGTAGATAACCACCTAACCTCCATATCATAACGTATACCATCATCCAGCCCGATAAGGTTGCATGCTTTTAAATCAGTGTCCCCTTACGTTCGGGACACTGTCGTAGCGTATTGTCCTTAAGACCCGTCTTGGCTGCAGACGTTAGATCTTGCGGTGGCACGCAAGACATGGCACGTGTAGAAACTTAATTTGTATTTTGCTGGCCTTTACAACGTAACTTATCCGTATTCGTAGCTTACCTTATCTTACATATTATTACTTATTGTTTGCTTAAAATTTAATTTAAAGTGAGCCACGGTGCGATAAGATTCACAAAATCACGCTTTCCAAGGGACGGGTTCCGTAGTAACCTGAATGTACTTCGTGTGACAGCCCATATTCCCATAGAGGTATTGCATCCGTACATAGATGCCTATATTTCAAGTTTCACGTGACCGTGACGGGAACCCCACCATGACGAAGGCTTAAAAGTCGTGTGACATAGCTTATTTCTTTTTAATTATGTGTATGCCTTATCGTGATTTTTCTATGTAGTGCATGCCATATGATGAAAGGACTAACTTGGCCAAAAGAAATTATTTCATACACTTTACATACTTGTGAATATAAAATAATAATTAAAATTTGAAAATAACAAATATTTCATACAAAATTTTTGGAGAAACCTTCATGGGCCATTAGATTGCTTAGAGACTGATCGGGCCTGTGGTTCTTAAAGTTTTCTAAGTGGTCTGTGTGTCGAGACTTTTTGTGACGACCCGACTTTTCCAATCCCTAAGGTATAGGAAAGGCCGGTTCATCAACTTATTGATTTCTCAATAAGCCGTAACAACCAGAAGCCGGCAACATAAACAAAGGTCTAAAGACAGAGGCAATATTGTTAATCCCAAAACAAATGCTTCATATAACAAAAATTAGATATATCACTGTGAGGAACCAAAAGGAACCACCGGTGATGGCCAATCCGATCACCTAAAATAGAGGTTCACAATAATGGTTCCTCGAGTGATATCAAAAGATCAAAAAAATAATAGCCTAAGGCTCATCAATCCAAAATAATATCCAGACAAAATACCCCAAAAAAAATAGAAAATCTAGATCACGGGAAGAACTCCTCAGTTGGTATATCCAAATCCTCCTCGGGAATATAATCAGAGTCCTCCGGATCCTCTGACCCAAGGTCAGTCTCCGCACCTGTGACGTATAGTCGAGGGTGAGCTAATGTACCAAGCTCAATAGGGAAGATGATCTAATTGCATTTCTTATAAGTAAAGGTTTTCAAAAGACGGAATCAGATCAAATATGGTTTTTCAATGATGCTTTTCAAATTAAATCTCCAGTTCTAATCCTGAGTCAAAACTGATCATAAAATCTAAAGTGTTCAAAATGTTCTGATTTAGCATGCTTCTTGTCTTAAATTTATAACTTAATTTTATCTCCCAAATTTCCTATAGCATGAGAGCAGACTACGTGACCGATGGGAAGACCCTCGACCACCATCGCTGCTCATGAACCCATTTCGAAAATGCAACAAGCCCCTACGCTATGAGGGAAACTTGCGCCAAAGTTTTACCGTCAACACGGTTGGTGGAATCTAGGGCATCGTACTTATGAACCCAAAATCAAATGCAAATGCTAACACATATCCAAGCTTATTATTCATATCATATACTGATTTTTCAGAGTTCTGATTCGAAGTTCTTATTCACAATTTAACTGAGGTTCTGATTCAAATTTAGCTGAGGTTCTGATTCAAATTTAGCTGAGGTTCTGATTTCCAATGATTCTTATTTATGACAAGGTTTACAAATTTTCGGATTGTATCATATGTTCAAAGTTTTAATTTCACTGTGTGTAATGAAATTTCTATATTTCATGCTTCTAAAAATAACATGATTTATGACAATTTATGCTTATAATTCATGCAAATAATAATTAGGATTCCCCTACCTTAACCAAGACAATTCAAAGGCATGCATAAGCAGTCCTCTCCAAGGACTCCCAATTGACCAAAACCTACATATATTAACACCCTAAGTGTTAATATACAACCCAAAAATTAATCCAAAGGCTCACAAAACAAAAATCAAATCAAAAATTAAAAAGCCAGAAACTGGACAGAATTCGACCATCGATTTCAAATTCGATGAGTCGAATTTGAATTGATGGTCGATTCTAAATCGACCATCGAATTTCGTAACTCATAAGCTTAAATTCATTTTCAGTCGATTTCCAATTCGACAATGATTTCAATTTCGACAATGATTTCCAATTTCGACAATGAATTTCTCGCTCGTATGTAAATTTTAACATGCTCAGATTCTTTTTCATATTTTCTACACAGCCATTCCATCCTTTCTATTGAATCCAAATTTTAATTTCTTAACAAAAACCCAACAAATTTGTATAAGGAGGTTTCAAAACATACCTCTTGTAGCTAAATCATTGATTTCCTTACCGATTCACACACCGAACAAGCTTCTATGATTAAAGGTTTTAAAGTTTCAAGTCATTATATAACCCTTCTTCCATTGTATGCATCCTATCATAAAGAAACGACCACAGCCATCAGATCACACAGATTTTCTCACTCTCCACATCACTCTTCTCTTTCAATATATCAAACTGATCCTAAGACAATTTCAAAGCTAATCAATGGTTGAGATGTGAAGAGGAGGTCTCAATCTCTCTAGATCTAGGATCAAACGAGCAAGGTCTTTAGAAGCTTAAATTCCAATGAGAGCGGGAGAGTTAATCTTCTCTTGCACTCTCTCTCTCTTATAACTAAACCTAAGCAACTATAATATCTAGATTTTTTTGTATTTGCAACTTATCCACTTAAGTTGAGAACATATCTAGTGTTAACCACCAACACCAACCCAATAGTATAAGTCATCGATTTCATGACTTGCACACCTCTCGAGACCAAACCCTTTGGCCATTAGTCTTACCATAGCCTTAGCTTACCAAAAGTCTAAAAATATTCTACATTATTTTCCGGGCACGCTTACCGAGGTAAATGAAAATATGCCGAAAATATCAGGGATATTACATTCACCCCTCCTTAGGAATTTTCGTCCTCGAAAATTGAACATAACACACACCAGACAATAAAAGAAGAGAAAACAGGGTGCACCGTGTTTCGATCCCAGCACGAAGGATGGGATCCGTAGTAACATGGATGTACCGCATGTGGCATGAAAAGCCATAGTGGATTGCATCCGACATGGATGCCCACACCCCAAGTGTTACGTGTCGAAACCGATACAGATGCATGAAAGCCGAAGAGAATGAAAAGCTATCAAAGAAACAGAAGTACAAAAGTGACATAGAACTAATCCACACAAGCATCTAATCAAGCAGTATACCAAAATACCAACAAAAGCAATGCACATCGAGATCCAATCACGCATATCAAAAGATGAAAACAAGGCTCGAACTGAACTATATACAAACCAAGATAAGCAAAGTATCCAGAGCAAAGCAAAAGACAGAAAATATAAAAGATAACAAAAGAAGGACCACCAGGTCCTAAATAATCCAAGCTGTAAATAAATACAGACCCATAGCAACCATAAATAAAGCAGTACCCCCTCCCCCAAGTACACTAACAATCCCCGACAGAAGATGGACCCGCCCGATCCGAAGTACCATCGCCCACAGCAGCATCATCATCACCCGTATCCTCCCTGGCCGTAGAAGGCATGCTAGGACCAGCGCCCGATGTCGAAGGGCGATAGACTGAAGCACGAATATCGGCCATATACGTCGTGTAATCCTCTGGAAACGCGTGCTGCATCAGATAAGAGAGAGCGCCGCCATGGACATCTAACTCCTGACGCATAGAGCTGGTGTGGTGGGTGAGCTCTTGAATCTGATGGCTCATGGCGGTCATCTGTCGGGTGAACTCGGAGAGTAAGAACGTCCACTGTAAATGAGGAGGTGCTGTAGTAGTGTCAGGGATAGAATGAGTAGGGTCCTCATCATCACTAGCGGTATCAGGTGCCTCTGCATCCTTTGGAGTCTTTACCAGCCTACTGTAGGTTTGACCCCAATTGACCAAATTATACATTTTTGAACCCGCTGTGGATTTGGGTTCAGTAGGAGGGATATCATAAGCAGGGCCCGCTCGGTAGTTCTCAATCATCACTGAAATTATGCGAGCATAGGGCATTGTCTTCAATGGTTTCTTCACATGTTTGCCCATTTTCTCTCGGGCTTTGATAATCCCTTTAAAAAGGATTTCAGGAGCACTAAACCATCGCTCCTTATAGGCCGCAAACAGAATTTGTTGAAGGGGACCGGTGCGCTCAGATTGATGACCAAAAGGGTAAAGGGTGGTCTTAAAAATTTTATCCAAGATCCACATGGTCTCCGGCATATGGACCGTGATTTATGGATTTCGGACCACCCATGACCTTGCGTCATCATCATCGTGATTACATCTTGAAGCTTTGGTTTAAAGGAGGACCTAATCCCATCGTTGTGAGTGATTTAAAGGGCATCTCAATGCCACACCATGTCCTCTAGATCAAAGGTATAATCGCGCCATCAATCTCAGATAGATTCTTTTCCGTCTTCGCTCATGTCTTGATAAAATAGGCGCACGAGTCGGGGATAGAAATGGTCGCTAAAGGATGTGCACAGGGAGGTCAATTTGGCCTTTTCAAGGTATTCACCCGCCCATTGTGTGGTCGTTTGCTGGTCAAATAACTCGGGGTGAAACAAATATTCTGTCGTGAAGCCTTTAATGCTCCAAAAATCGTTGGGTTGCTCAGGCAAAGGGGAGACAGTGGTTGGTGGAGCCGACTGTGGTGCTGTGGGCTGTTTTGTGCGGGTTGTAGACGCAACTTTAGAAGCTGGTCTTTTTGATGTGGGATTCCGTATGGGTGTCTGTTTCTTAGGCCCCATTGAATCAAAAATTAAGAGCAAACCCACAAAATACCAGAAAATAGGGATGCACAGAGAATAGAGCAAGGGTTACCTTGTGAAAATGCCCCAAATCTGTTTTGCAAGGATGGAAAGAAGCTCCCTTTGTGAAATGCAGTGAAATCCCCTTTGGAATGCAGCCAAAAATGAAGAGGAAGCTCCAAAATCCCCAATCGCCCGAAACCCCTCAAAACCCTAAGCTCAAAACCCTCAAAACAGAAAACCGAAATGGCAAAAATTTTAAACCCCAAAACTTAAATCGATAAATTCGACCATCGATTTAAAATTCGATGGTCGATTTTGAAAATCGATGGTCGATTTTGAAAATCGATGGTCGATTTGCTCAGAACTTCTCAGGTTCTGTTTTTGGCCGAAAATCGACTTGAAAACTCATAGAAAATTCGATGGTCGAATTTGCATTTCGACAGTCGAATTTTTTTTTTATACTGCTATGATGAAAATTTTTCAAAATTTTTGAAATTCCAAGCATGCCCTTGGGTCTAATGGCACCTTCTTTGATTCCATTTCATGCCCATCACCTTATTGGGCTATGATTGTATTACCACAGCCGGAATTTGGCGTAGAAAAATTTAAGAATAGGCCAAGTAAGCTTTTGGCCAATTTATTTCTCATAACCGTTCGGAAAATAATAAGTCCGGGTTTGGTCGGGCTCGTAAAATGCTTAGGAACTCCACAACGTAACACAAAAACAAAACTGGTAAACATTTACAAAATAATATATATATATATATATAGATAGGGCCATGATATCTGTATCAAGGCCAAATTTACGTGGTAATTTAAAGAAGTAGCTAACCATAGGCCAATTTTATGTCACATGGCCAGTATTGTGTAAGATACCGAGGGTAGGCCCAATAGGATTGAATTTTCCATAAAGTAGAGGCTTCTAACATGCACCATATTGGGCCGACAAAATTTTATCGCCAATCATCTGTATAAAATCAGTAATTACATAAAATTCAAGAAATTATACATTAAACACTTAATGTCCCAAAATTCAATCAAAAAGGTTCGGAAATTGGTCTCAGAGCTCAGCTTCACGCTCCCAAGTAGCTTCCTCCGGTGTATGATTCCGTCATTGCACAAGAACCAAAGGAATACTCTTAGTGCGTAGGATCTGCTCCTTGCGATCCAAAATGTAAATAGGGTCTTCGACCACCTTCAAACCATCCTGAAGCTCGATGGGTTGGTAATCAAGTACGTGAGTCGGGTCACGGATGTATCGACGCAAAGATCGACACATACGAAAATGTTGTGCATGTTAGATAATTGCGCGGTAACGCCACACGATATGCAACCTCTCCGACTGGCCTAATATCTCGAAAGGCCCAACGACGAGGACTTAGTTTCCCTCGCCTTCCGAATAAAGATAACGCCCTTGGTAGGCGAAATCCAACAAAGACATTCTCGCCGACCGAAAATCCACGTGTCTCCGCTTGAGATCGGCGTAGCTCTTCTTACGACTCGAGCTACTCTGAGTCGCGTCACAGATCAATCGAACCGTCTAGTGCGCTCAACTATCTCAGTCCAATAATGAGCTTCTCACCCACTTCTTCCCAATTCAACGGTGATCGACACCGCCGTCCATATAAAGCCTCGAACGAGCCATACCAATGCTAAAGCTATTATTAGGCGAACTCTATCGAGGCAAGTGTTGGTCCCATGACCCGTGAAAATCCAACATACATGCTCTCAACATGTCCTCAATGATTTGGTTCACGCTACCGGCCCGCCATCCGTCTGTGGGTGAAATGTCAACTAAAGTCAAGACGAGAACCCATGCCTCCCCGAAATCACGCCAAAATGTGAAGTAAACAAGGGGTCTCGATCAGACACAATACTAGCCGGAATCCCATGCAGTCTAACAATCTCCTTCAGGTATAACTCTGCAAGTCTACTGGATGTATAGGTGGTATTATATGGAAAGAATCGAGCACTTTTAGTCGATCTACAATGACCCGGATGGCATTGTTCTTTCTCGATGTCTTCGGCAATCCAGTATAAAATCCATCGAAATGGCTTCCCATTTCCACTCGAGCCGGGTAAAAGGCTGCAATAGGCCCTGCAGGATTCGATGATCAACCTTAACTCGTTGACAAACCAAGCACCGCGATACGATTTCAATGACGTCGCGCTTCAAACCTCGCCACGAAACTCTTCATCAAGTCCTCGATACATCTTGGTGCTACCGGGATGTATGGCATACATGGATTTGTGAGCCTCTTCGTAATGGTGTCCCGGCTCGGTACTTTCGGCGCATACCCGGTCGTGAAATAGCAAGGTCCCATCTGCTCGAATGGAGAAATCCTTCTTGCTGCCATTCTCGACATCTCGTCTGATTGCCATTAGCTCATCATCGGTCATCTGAAACTTCCGAATGTTCTCGAAGAGCGTAGGACGTATTACAAGTGTAGCCATCAATGCCCCCGAGCCTTTTACATCGAACCTTGAGCTGCCCAAAGCCATATCCTCCAAAAGCTTCCATCTCTGAATCCGGCTAACAAGATGTGACAACTGTGCTGAAGACCTCCTACTAAGTGCATCAGCAACGACATTTGCCTTTCCTGGATGGTACTGAATCAAGCAATCATAGTCCTTCAAGAACTCCATCCATCGTCGCTGCCGCATATTCAAGTCCTTTTGAGTGAAGAGGTACTTGAGACTCTTGTGATCGGTGAATATATCAAAGATTTCACCGTAGAGGTAATGTCGCCAGATCTTCAAGGCGAATATAACTGCTGCTAGCTCTAAGTCATGCATCGGATAGTTTCTTTCATGGTCCTTCAACTGCCTAGAACCATACGCAATGACCCGCTCGTGTTGATTAAGCACACAGCCTAATCCGCCATAGGAAGCATCACTATATACTGTAAAACCTCCATTGCCGGAAGGTATAGCAAGCACTGGTGCTGTAGTCAAGCGATGCTTTAGCTCCTGAAAGCTCTACTCACACCGCTCGCCCAAATAACTTAGCATTCTTTCTGTGAGTCGTAAGTGGACTGATATCTTCGAGAAACCTCGACAAATCGCCGATAGTACCCTCGCCAAACCAAGGAAACTTCGGACCTCAGAATCGCCGTGAGGTTGTTCCCATGTCACCACGTAATCTATCTTTGTAGGATCCGAGATCCCCGATTCAAAGACTTCGTGGCCCAAGAAATCGACTGCCAAGCCAAAACTCACACTTCGAGTTTGGCATACAATCGATGGTCCCTGAGTGTTTGAAGAGCCATCTTCAGATGTTGCACATGCTCCTCTCTGGTTTTTGAATAGATGAGGATGTCATCTACGAAAACTACCACAGATTTATCAAGATGTGGTTTGAACACCCTGTTCATTAGGTCCATGAAAGATGCAGGCGCATTAGTCAATCCAAATGGCATCACTAGAAACTCATAGTGGCCATAACGCGTCCGGAACGCAGTCTTGGATATATCTTCCGCTTTGATCTTGAGTTGGTGATAGCCTGACCTCAGATCAATCTTCGAAAAGAACCTTGCACCCTGCAATTGATCAAACAAGTCGTCTATCCGCTGAAGAGGATAACGATTCTTAATCGTCATCTTGTTGAGCTGCCTATAATCGATACACGCATTTATCGATCCATCCTTCTTTTTCACAAATAGAACCGGTGCACCCCAAGGAGAGACACTCGGTCGTATAAAGCCTTTGTCTAACAGCTCCTGAAGCTGTTCCTTGAGCTCTTTCAACTCAGCAGGCACCATCCGATATGGAGCTTTAGATAACGGTTCTGTACTCGGCGCTAGCTCAATCGCGAACTCAATCTCTCGGTCAGGTGGTAATCCAGGTAAGTCCTCTGGAAAGACATCAGGATAATCGCAAACCACCTTGATAAGAGCCAAGTCGTTCTTCTTCTCGGTAGAATCTTGCAAATAGGCCAGATACCCACTGCAACCATTCTTCATCATACGCCACTTTAATGGTCAAACCAACCGCAACCTTGGATTTGACTCACGTGAATCGGAAGGATTTTCGCTTTGGCGGTCGAAGGTCACTATCTCCCGAAGACAGCCCACGCTCGCATGATAAGCTGCCACCCAATCCATTCCGAGAATGACGTCGAACCCTTCCATGCTCAACGTAATCATGTCGGTCAATGTCTCGTGCTCATCAATCATCACGATGACCGATCGACATGTCAGACGATGCATACCAACTCCCCGTAGGAATCTTGACATCCGTAATGAAAGCGAGGGGTTCGGAGTAATCCCCAACTTCTCCGAGAAGGAAGGAGTAATAACGAGTGTGTAGACCCGTGGTCTATAAGTACTCGTGCTTCAATTTTATCCACGCCGCCTACTCATCATAAGTGTACCTTTAGTTAAAAAGTTTGTTAATTATATGCAATGATTCCTATGTGTTTTAACATAATTGACTTGTATGTAGATTTAAACAATAATAATTGAATCAATGCATAATTGCCGCCTCAACTTTAATGATACCTTGAATGACGTCATTCGACGCTTGGGCATCTCAGGCCACCGCATAAGCCCGACCTTGAACCGTAGGTCGTGGTCGATTCTCAAGAGACCGCCGTAGTCCGTTAGTAGGACAATCCTTGATCATGTGACCAACTCTTTGTCCCACACTGAAGCATCCTCCAGTTGTTCTCGCAATCCTCATCCTATGTGGTTTCCACATCTTGCACACACTGGGTAGAAAGCAGATAATGATCCTCTCGAGCCTCGAGCCACAGGCCACGAGCTCCACTCACAGTAGTGCTCCCGGCTCTGAAAGGTCGTCCTGGTGACGTACTCTGAGGTCTCTGATAGGAAGACGTCACTGGTCCTGAAGCAACAACCGGTCTAGAATATGATGGCTGACTAGGGTAGGGAGGAGGTTTAGAGATCCTCGACTTTTGTTCACCCGCTCAAGCACTCACGTCCCTGCCAAACCTATTTTATTACCCTGCTCTCGCCTCAAGTACTCTTTTTGAATATCTTCCTCTGCAATGAGGGCCTTGGATATCACGCCAGCATACATCTCCATTTCCCACATCAACACCCTCTCCTGAATGTTCGGCCTCAAACCTCTCTGAAATTTCTGAGCTCTCATCACCAAGGGCCACATGTAGGTGCAAATCGGGAAAGTCTATCAAATTCGCCATACTGCACAGAGACATCTCATTCTCGTTTCAATTCAATAAATTGGACCTCCCATCGACACGACGATCCTGAAGTACGATCGTTGAACGCCTCCACAAACTCGCCCAAGTCCATGGAGTATTGGGGTAGTCCGCTCTCTCATTCGAAACAGACTTCCACCACGGGCCTCGCCCAAAAGTTTGAAAGATGCCCAGATTTTCTCGACATCGCAGACACCAACACTTCAAATATTTTCTATCTCATCCAGCCATGCCTCGGCTTCCATAGGATCCGTCTCTCGCCCGAGAACGAGGAGGTCTCATCCGCCTAAACTCTGCGAATCCTCCCTGGCCGATGTCTAGTCGCCAAAGATCTCATCAGGTCAATGGTCATCTCTGGCCATGTTAGTAGCCAAGGCTGCCAACACCTCGTCCACATTCCCTCTATCTTGCCTAGCAGCTCCCAAAGGCTCTGCATTAGGGCCAGAAGCAACTCGCCCTCTACCATATGAGGTGCCTACACCCTCATCAATCTCCTCAATACGAGCTGCACGAGGTCCCTCTATACCTCGGCCTCTGCCTCTAAACCGTGGAGGCATGCTGATCTGTCATTGTTAAACAAACAATAACAATTGATCGATAATAAATTGTTAGAAATAATCTAACCCCTAGTCATAAGACTATGAACCTAGAGCCGCGCTCTGATACCAACTGTGACGACCCGACTTTTCCAATCCCTAAGGTATAGGAAAGGCCGGTTCATCAACTTATTGATTTCTCAATAAGCCGTAACAACCAGAAGCCGGCAACATAAACAAAGGTCTAAAGACAGAGGCAATATTGTTAATCCCAAAACAAATGCTTCATATAACAAAAATTAGATATATCACTGTGAGGAACCAAAAGGAACCACCGGTGATGGCCAATCCGATCACCTAAAATAGAGGTTCACAATAATGGTTCCTCGAGTGATATCAAAAGATCAAAAAAATAATAGCCTAAGGCTCATCAATCCAAAATAATATCCAGACAAAATACCCCAAAAAAAATAGAAAATCTAGATCACGGGAAGAACTCCTCAGTTGGTATATCCAAATCCTCCTCGGGAATATAATCAGAGTCCTCCGGATCCTCTGACCCAAGGTCAGTCTCCGCACCTGTGACGTATAGTCGAGGGTGAGCTAACAGCCAAGCTCAATAGGGGAAGACAGATCTAATTGCATTTCTTATAAGTAAAGGTTTTCAAAAGACGGAATCAGATCAAATATGGTTTTTCAATGATGCTTTTCAAATTAAATCTCCAGTTCTAATCCTGAGTCAAAACTGATCATAAAATCTAAAGTGTTCAAAATGTTCTGATTTAGCATGCTTCTTGTCTTAAATTTATAACTTAATTTTATCTCCCAAATTTCCTATAGCATGAGAGCAGACTACGTGACCGATGGGAAGACCCTACTGACCATCGTCGTTCATGAATCCATTTCGAAAATGCAACAAGCCCCTACGCTATGAGGGAAACTTGCGCCAAAGTTTTACCGTCAACACGGTTGGTGGAATCTAGGGCATCGTACTTATGAACCCAAAATCAAATGCAAATGCTAACACATATCCAAGCTTATTATTCATATCATATACTGATTTTTCAGAGTTCTGATTCGAAGTTCTTATTCACAATTTAACTGAGGTTCTGATTCAAATTTAGCTGAGGTTCTGATTCAAATTTAGCTGAGGTTCTGATTTCCAATGATTCTTATTTATGACAAGGTTTACAAATTTTCGGATTGTATCATATGTTCAAAGTTTTAATTTCACTGTGTGTAATGAAATTTCTATATTTCATGCTTCTAAAAATAACATGATTTATGACAATTTATGCTTATAATTCATGCAAATAATAATTAGGATTCCCCTACCTTAACCAAGACAATTCAAAGGCATGCATAAGCAGTCCTCTCCAAGGACTCCCAATTGACCAAAACCTACATATATTAACACCCTAAGTGTTAATATACAACCCAAAAATTAATCCAAAGGCTCACAAAACAAAAATCAAATCAAAAATTAAAAAGCCAGAAACTGGACAGAATTCGACCATCGATTTCAAATTCGATGGTCGAATTTGAAATTCGATGGTCGATTCTAAAATCGACCATCGAATTTCAGAACTCTGTTACAAGCTTAAAAATTCATTTTCGACTGTCGATTTCCAATTCGACAGTCGATTTCCAATTTCGACAGTCGATTTCCAATTTCGACAGTCGATTTTGAAATCGACAGTCGAATTTCTCAGGCTCTGTGGCTGTAAATTTTAACATGCTCAGATTCTTTTTCATATTTTCTACACAGCCATTCCATCCTTTCTATTGAATCCAAATTTTAATTTCTTAACAAAAACCCAACAAATTTGTATAAGGAGGTTTCAAAACATACCTCTTGTAGCTAAATCTGTTGATTTCCTTGTACCGATTCACACACCGGAACAAGCTTCTATGATTAAAGGTTTTAAAGTTTCAAGTCAGCCCATATAACCCTTCTTCCATTGTACAGATCCTATCATAAAGAAACGACCACAGCCATCAGATCACACAGATTTTCTCACTCTCCACATCACTCTTCTCTTTCAATATATCAAACTGATCCTAAGACAATTTCAAAGCTAATCAATGGTTGAGATGTGAAGAGGAGGTCTCAATCTCTCTAGATCTAGGATCAAACGAGCAAGGTCTTTAGAAGCTTAAATTCCAATGAGAGCGGGAGAGTTAATCTTCTCTTGCACTCTCTCTCTCTTATAACTAAACCTAAGCAACTATAATATCTAGATTTTTTTGTATTTGCAACTTATCCACTTAAGTTGAGAACATATCTAGTGTTAACCACCAACACCAACCCAATAGTATAAGTCATCGATTTCATGACTTGCACACCTCTCGAGACCAAACCCTTTGGCCATTAGTCTTACCATAGCCTTAGCTTACCAAAAGTCCAAAAATATTCTACAGTATTTTTCGGGCACGCTTACCGAGGTAAACCAAAATATGCCGAAAATATCAGGGATATTACACTTTTTTCTAGTTTTGACCCAAGAGTAGATCAAAGAGACGGGTCAAATATACCCCTTAGTTATACACGGGTTTATATATCTTATCAAATCTTTCAAACTTGCGGGTTCTGAAAACACATCCTCAAAGTTTTTGTGGCCCTTTTCTGATCCATTAGATTACATTGTGTTACTATTGAGATCGTTTTGGAGTTGGTCCTATGGCCAGTTGGGCCTTGATTATTAAAAATTAAGGGTCAAAGGAAATTCATGGCATTATTCCATGTGGCACCTAAGGCTAAAATAAGAAGACATGAACTTAGAGTCATCTATCATCTAATTTGAACCATTTGATGGTTAGACGATAAAATTTTACATAAGGTTAGTTCTTCTGTCCCGATCCTGATTCGACCTCTAGCACACTAGATCCTCCGGTCAACGTTTCACAAGATCTAGGAGTCGTGTGCACACTTAGTATACCTACCATGTGATGATCAGGTTTCGCGAACCTGAACCATCAGATACTTAAGGAGGATACTTTTAAGGTGTCAAGTCTTTGGGTCTAAACTATTTCATCTTCTAAGCCCTCAGATCGAACGGTCAATCCTTACATGATTGCTAGTTTCCAAAAGGAGGTCAAATTTCTTGATTTATGTGTCGATTTCTCGAGTTCTAAATCGTTAGATGTCTCGAGAATTTCATTTTGCGGAGATGGTCCATCTCGGCTCTATTTCTTGGTGTGACGACCCGACTTTTCCAATCCCTAAGGTATAGGAAAGGCCGGTTCATCAACTTATTGATTTCTCAATAAGCCGTAACAAACAGAAGCCGGCAACATAAACAAAGATCTAAAGACAGAGGCAACATTGTTAATCTAAAAATAAAAGCTTCATACAACAAAATTAATATCACTGTGAAGAACCAAGAAGAACCACCGGTGATGGCCAATCCGATCACCTAAAATAGTGGTTCACAATAATGGTGCCTCGAGTGATACCAAAAGAACCAAAATAAAGGCCTAGGGCCCAATATTCCAGACAAAACACCAAAAGAAAACACAGGATCTAAGATCACAGAAAGAACTCCTCAGCTGGTATGTCCAAATCCTCCTCGGGAATATAATCGGAGTCCTCCGGATCCTCTGACCCAAGGTCTGTCTCAGCACCTGTGACGTATAGTCGAGGGTGAGCTAACAGCCAAGCTCAATAGAAGAAGACAGATCTATTTGCATTTCTTTATAAGTAAAGGTTTTCAAAAGACGGAGATCAAATATGGTTTTTCAATGATGCTTTTCAAATTAAATCTCCAGTTCTAATCCTGAGTCAAAACTGATAATATCATCTAAAGTGTTCAAAGTGTTCAAGTTTAGCATGCTTATTGTCTTAAATTTATAACTTAATTTTATCTCCCAAATTTCCTATAGCATGAGAGCGGACTACGTGACCGATGGGAAAACTCTACTGACCATCGTCGTTCATGAACCCATTTCGAAAATACAACAAGCCCCTACGCTATGAGGGAAACTTGCGCCAAAGTATTACCGTCAACACGGTTGGTAGAATCTAGGGCATCGTACGTATGAACCCTAAATCAAATGCAAATGCTAATACATATCAAAGCTTATTATTCATAACATATACTGATTTTTCAAGGTTCTGATTCGAAGTTCTGATTCAAAAATTAACTGAGGTTCTGAGGTTCGAATTCCAAAGATTCTTAGTTATAACAAGGTTTACAAATTTTCAGATTGTGTCATATGTTCAGAGTTTTATTTATACTGTGCAATGTAATTTCCAAAATTTACCCTTCTTAATTGAAATAGTCAACAATCTATACTTATAATTTGATGCAAATTAAATACAAGGTTCCCCTACCTTAACAAGGAAGTTCCAAAAACATGTACAAGCAGTCCTCTCCAAGGACTCCCAATAGTCAAAACCTACATATATTAACACTCTCAGTGTTAATATAGAACTAAAAAATCAAACCAAAAGCTTATAGAATAAAAATCCAACAAAACTTTCAAAAGCCATAAGCAGGACAGAATTCGACCATCGAATTCAAATTCGTTGGTCGAATTTGAAATTCGATGGTCGATTTCAAATTCGACCATCGAATTTCAAAATTCTGTCTCAGGCCAAAAAAAAACTCATTTCGACTGTCGATTTCCAAATCGACAGTCGAATTCCTCAGGTTCTGTGGCTGTTAACTCGACATGCCCGAATTCTTTTTCCTTAGTTTCAACACAGCCATCCAATCTTTTATATTGAATACATATCTTAAATTCTAACAAAACCCAACAAATTTACATAAGGAGGTTTCAAGGCTTACCTCTTTTAGCTTAAACTGTTGATCCCATTGTACCGATTCACGCACCGGAACAAGTTTCTAAGAACGAAGGTTTAAAAGCTTCAATTCAGCCCATTATAAACCTTCCTCCATTGCACAGATCCTATCGACACAGTGACATCCTCTCCTCTATCCTTCTCTTTCAATAGCCCAAACTGATCCGAATTCAAGCACCAAATAAACTAATGGTTGAGATGGAGAGAGGAACTCTAAAACTTCCAAGATCTGGGATCAAATGAGGCAAATCCTTAGAGACTTAATTCCAACGAGAGAGAGAGAGAGAGAGAGCGAGAGAGATGAAACTTCTCTTGCACTTCTCTTTCTTATAAGACAAGACAAAACAATTCCTAACAAAAATATCTAGATAATTTTGTTTACAACTTATCCTCTAAATTTGCAAAATATCACATGCTAAACACATATGTTTATCCTATTGTGTAAGTTATCGTGTACTTGACTTGCACACCTCTCTAGGCTAATTCTTTTGACCATTAGTCTTATTATAGCCCTAGTTCATCAAAAAAATCTAAAATTATTCCACAATATTTCCTGACACGCTTACCGAGGTAAATGAAAAATACGTCAAAAATATCAGGAATATTACACTTGGGTTGGGCCTATAAGGTTCAACTTGAACCTATTTTATTTAAATCTAATGGTGTCAAGGGGGTGGTTGCACCAAATTAATCATATCAGGTAAAATTCTTCAAAACGTCCAACTACAATAGTTGGCACGGGCAAGCTATCACCGGCATTGCCGGAGTTTGGTCGGGCCGGTCCCCAAAATTCAATTTATATCATATATCAATATATATATATATATGTGTGTGTGTGTGTGTGTGTGTGTGTGTGTGTACGTTCCGCTAAACAGGGACCACCTGATAACTTCACTCTAGTTTCTCTCTAAACTGCTATGTATCAGAGGTTGGGTCTTTGATCTCTGCCCTCTTCTTTCTCTCTCTACACACTCCTCTCTTTCTCTCTCTAAATATAAAGGTTAGAGGTTGGGCCTTTACTTTCTCTCTCCAAACATATGGTCTCTCTCTCTCTCTAAATTTTACCATTTTTAGTTGGGTCTCCCTTTCTTTCTCTCTCTAAAATTTTTAGTTTCTCTCTCTTCAACTCCCTCTGTTTTGAAGGTTATCAGGGACGTGGGTCATTGAGAAGTCTCTGGTAGAGAGATTTGCACTCATGAAACTAAGTTAACAGATCATTATAACTATATGCATTTACATATTTTTATATATAATATATATATATATACAAATACTGCAGTTTGGCAAAAGAACCAAAGGAACAGATGGTTGGAGGAAGAAGATGACTGTGGAGTTGGGCTTCCGCAAAACCCACACACGTATAAACCTGCATGCATGCCTACTTATATATATATATATATATATATATATATATATATATATATATATATATATATTATTTATGCTTATCAATTTACACCACTTAATCTGATGGTCTCTGTTGCAGAGACGTGCCATTAAATGGGAAGAGGAAGGAGACGGTGGGGTTTGATTTGGTGTATTCGTGTACACACTATATATGTATACATCTATACATACCCATATATAGTATATATGTTATTAGATTTTAAAATACCTATATAAATTAACTAGGTATTTATTTATTTCATCTTCTTTCAATACACAGAACTTCATTAATGGAGTTTTTTTTTTTTTTTTTTTTTAAACATGCATATACCTAAAACAGCCTACACGTACAACAACATATAAAATCAGTATTTGTAACAATATGTAAAAATATCCTATATATACTTTATATATATATAAAAGTGTCATCATCTTCTTCATGGCAAGCAGCCATTAATAGTGCTCCAAAAAAAAAGCTTTATTTTTTTATTTTTTTATTCTTTAAAAAGAAACTGAATACCCTATGGTGGATTTAGAGGCACCCACCTTCTTGAGCGCTGCTCGAAGTGTCGGGATGATTTGATCGAGTAGATTGAGCCCACGCATTAGATCAGTGATACGGCTGCTTGCGCGTCGATTCGGTGATACGTTATCGGTGGTGATTACGGTGCTTGGTTGGATGCGAGAAGAAGAGGATCCGAGCGGAAGGTATTAGTTAGGAAGAACAAGATGCGAGAGGAAGAGGATGCGGGAGGAGAGGTAGAGGCGATTGAAAGATATCTCGAGAGGAGATATAAGGGGATCGGCTGAAATCAAGAGTCCTTTTTAGACTCTACATGCCTTTTAAACTGTTTTTTTTTTGTTGCCTTTTCTCTGTAATCACACAATAATTAGAAATTTCTAATTTGGGAGTGTAAGGGTCATGCTAAAGTGTGCATACAAGTACATAGTCTTGGTGCTCCATTCATCTTAGACCATTAAACTAGATTAACGAATAGTCGGGTCATAACAGAAAGTCTTAACCAGAGACAAAACATAAGCAGGAGCCCCAAATTAAGATACGATTGGACCAAACACTAGGAACCCAATCAAGCAACAGTAAACACGCTAAAACCTTAGAGACCTAAACAACCTATTGCAGCAACAAAGAGGTAGTTGAAGCACCAAGGCGGCCCGTCATGAAGGCATGAACCACTTACAAAGCAACTAATCAGGGTGCTCAACCATCTATCCCCGCAACTTCATGATTTCTTTCCATTGCACATATCCCATCATCTTAATCAAAGCAGCCCAATTTACGATATTATCAACTTCATGATTTCTTTCCATTGCACATATCCCATCCCTTGCATACTTAATGACTATACCTGCTGGTCTTCGGACACCAGAGAAAAATGAGATCGTTCTTTCGAATTCATATAGCCCAAAACACCACCATTGCTGCCACACTCCAAAAATGCTTCTCCGTGCCCACTAAATCTACACCATAACATACCACAATGATATTCGCACAAGACTTTGGAAAGCGCCATTTGATAATAGGGAAAACTTAGAAGAAAACTCAGCAAAGTGTTGGTCTGTTTCCCCAGGTAATTGTTGTATGATGGGTGCTTTCCCCCTAGTAAACAAGGTCACCTGCCAACCATAGATTTATCCATCCATTGTTTAATTTAGTATTACCAAAATACCCCCACCATCTCATAAATAAATAATCAGAATCTTGTGATTAAGTTCACGAAGAAAATAGTAGGTATGTAACAGCACCAGACAGACCCAGTATAAAAGGGTTAATTCCGCCCGGTATTAACCCTTTTAGGGGGTTACATCATGTATACTGGATGATATCTCTGGTATGTTACTGGGACTAGTATCGGATCCGAGATTTTAAAGCATGAGTTTAGCCCTCAGTTATACCACATCAAGGGATGCATTAGTTTGCACATAAAATACGAACACAATGCGCATGGACATAGGCATACGTAAGTAAGGAATACGAGAAAATAGATACATAACACATACCTTGTTTGGTACTGCAAAGGAATTCTCATCCATCAAATTATTAGATGTCAGAACCGTCTTGGTCGACTGGAAAGAGTCCACAGAGTTTGGTCGACTGGAAAGAGTCCACAGAGTTTGATTCCAATCCATGCAGTGATACCCCCCAATTTTAGGAACACGTGTAAGTAAATTTGAGCAGGTACTGGTGCAGTGCACTGTACGTCTACAGTGTTTGGATGGGTTAGTGTGCATGTGTGATGACCCATGAGTGGGTATGTGTTGTATTAGGTGTATGAGTTTTCACATATACACACCACTATGTGTATGTGTTTAAGAAGAGGGAGAGAGAGTAAGTGGATAAGAGAAACACACAAGAGTGTGTAGGTGCTTCACAAGAAAGCAAAGTGTTTGCTTGGGCAGGTGAGGGATAGCTCATGTGCAAGGCCCATTGTCGGGTTTATTGGCTTTGTTTGTTTTGAGAGAAAGAGAAGAAGGGTGTTGTGGAAGAGTTCTTTTGCTTGAATCCGTGTGTTTTGAGTCGTTAGATTGTTGTGAGAGGTAAGCAACTCGTGTGTGAGAGATAACCTTACGATTGTGACGACGTCGTGGCGATTGTGGAGCTTAAAGAAATCGAAATGGGTTTTGAAACCCATTTACTTGCAAAAGGAGAAGATGCTTCGATCTTCGAGTGAATCTTTAGTCTGAAGGTAAGAAATTGATGCTCAAGCGTGTAATTTTATAGAATTAAATATTTTATAAGATGTGTGAGAAGTGTGGATACATGTGAAGAAGAAATCGCGAGAAGATTGAGTTGAGAAAAAAAGTCAGATCTGAAGTGTTTCTATTTCTCGCGCACCCGAGGTTCAAAGCTGGCACGGGCGAGAAGCCTTCGGAAAGACATCACTGAGTCTCGCTCGACCGAGTAAAAGAGACTCCAGTGAGCCTCTGATATTCGCTCGCGTGAGGATATAAGTGACTTGTGAGCTCACTCGCGCGAGCTATGTTTCTCATTCGTGCGAGAGTATGAGTAGTCTATTAACTCGCTCGCGCGAGGGCTCGCGTGCTCGAGGTGACAGGAGAAATTCAACTTCAATAAGCTGAATTTCAATCGCGCCCGAGGTCTGTAAGTGCTTGTGAGCTCGCGGGCCCGAGCTTTGGAGCTCGCACGCACGAGAAATAGAGTCAGGTTTATTTTGACTCTTTTTATGTAAATTCTTCGGAGATGATGTATCTTTAGGCTTTCTTAAGATTTTTAAGGACTCTTTGAATAAATTTGGATATAGGTTGAAGTGTTGAGTGTTTGCGTAAGATCTAAAAAGGTCTAGTGTGGATTGTGCGAGGCGTGACCTGAGGTAGGGGAAACTTATGATCATTTAATTTGATGTGCTCTATATAAGTTGAGTAATGTGATGTGATAAGCTATGATCAATTTTGTGAAATAAAGCATGTGATATTTGAATCTTTCAAACAAGTTTTGAAACATGAAATGTGATGTGATAAATGCGATTGTGTAAACTCCGAAAATTGTGTATAAATATAAGTTTTCAAAAAATATTATAAGATAATCACTTTACACGGTGTGAAAACTATAAGTTGGACTTTGCACTATGATTTAAGGTTCAGTATAACGAATCCCAAATTCTTTGTGATCCGGTATGGCAAGATATCCGTTCATTCTCTTACCGGCCAAAGGTAATACTTCATTCGGCGCCACAAGTATCCCTCATAATGCAAGGGCTTAGGTCAGGATTCCCATCAGTATAATATGTGGCTCCCCCAACTCTATAAATAGAGGGCCCCACCCTTCACTTTAAGGAGGAGATTTTTTAGCTAGAAAAAAAGTCAGAGATATTTCCAAAATAGAGAATACTCTAGGAAAAGTCTCCCACCACCTCAAAGCTAGAACCTTCTAGGTCTTGAAACCCAAGTTTATCCCTTACCTCCATACTTTCCTCAACACCATCTTCCAAGCCATAGCAAGCTAGAAACCCATCTCTAACCCATTTACCTTCGGAAGCTCACCGAAGTTAGCATCAAAGCAAAAATCCATGGCGGTGCTACAAGGGGTCCTAGAGCTCTGGCTCTCCCCTTTATTCCTCTACCTTCTTTTTGACTTTTCTTTTCCTCTATCTTAGAATTTAAGTTGTTACACCGCTGAAATTTCGGTGATTATGGGGGGCTCAAATAGGATCGGAGTGCCTTCGGGCAAGAGGAAGTGCGATTTTTTTTTATTTTTAAAATTAGGTCATTGTAGAGACCGCTTATAAGCGGGTCAATCGCGTGCCTAATACCTTCCCGATTGATAACTGGAGTCCCTACCTAGAGGCTTTGGCGTAGACCGGATTCAGAGTCATATTTCACACTTCGGTCCATATAATATTGATTTTGGATAGGGCTGTCAGCGGGCCGGGTTCGGGCCCAATTTTTTTTAGATATTTACTAAACAGGTTGGGCTCGGGCTGCAAAGTGTAAGGCCCGGCCTGGATAGCTGAGGCCCTTATTTTTTAAAAAAAATCTTTAAAATACTCTTAAAAATTACTAGAAACCCAAATCTCAGTCTGCCTCGACAAAACTAATGTGGTCGGGTTCAGCAAAATTCAATCGGTGAAAGTACCAGCCTAAAATATTTATAAAAGAAAATGGGTCAGGTGAAAAACCCGGCCCGACCCGTTGACAGCCCTAATTTTGGGTATCCCGGGACACCAAAAACTCCGGGTGGTGACTATATTTTTTTTCTTGTGAGCGCATCGTCGCAACGGATCCGCAAAGTCCACGGTCGCATAGATGGCGACTCCATTGGGGATTTATTTTTAGAACTTCTACTTGAAGTTTTGGCCCCATTGCCTGTGTATTTTTCTATGATTTGGCTTATTTTGGCTCTCTGTTTTATTTTTTATATATTTTTGTTTCCTACTTACCCCTACAATTCTGTATATATATATTTTTACGTACCCCTACGTTTCTGTAACTTTTACTTACCCCTACTATTCGGCTATTTACTTGTCAACAATTTTCGCCTAGTCACTTGACTGGCACCTTTTTTACTTACCCGTACAATTCGGTTATTTACATTTCGACAATTTTTTATAGTCACTTGACTAGCATCTTTTTTACTTATCCCTACGATTATGTCATTTACCGCCTAGGCCGATTGGCGGGCTGGACCTACTTGATGCATTTTACATACTCCGCCTAGTCGCTTGACTGGCCCCATCATTTTCTTATTTCTTGACATATTCCAACAGTGGACGTCGGCCCATAGAGGCGGCACAGGATTGTGACAACCCATTTTTGAACATTAAGAAAACTCCCTTCAAAAATTAAATTTAAATTGAACCTTAAAAGTGAACTAAGGGACTTAATTCATTTTTGCGGGGGTAGATTTTAAAAGGGTGGAAATTTAGGCAGCAATACAAACGTCCATGTTCTTAGTACGACGGCAACCCCTAGTGGTGATGATCCGAAAAAATACCACCCCATCCAGTATCTGAGAAGGCGCTTGCGCCAGAGGTATATCAGGTGGGTAACCGAACTTGTTACAAAGCCTTAAAACCCTAGAGAGAGTGCTAGCGGAATCAAAAAAGCCTTGTATCCCATAGGCACGGAAAGGAGGGACCCGAAAAGTGAAAAAGTCCCAAGGGGCATTGCCCCGACCCCTCCGTAAGTTGGTTCCGACATTCCTGATAATTCCCACACTCTAGACACCGAAAAAGCCCTCGCCGGTCAAAAGAGGTCACCCTCTTTTTTACTCTTCTGAGGGATTGGGTTGTCCTGTGGATTCTCGTGCTCTTAAAGATCAAGAGGTTTCTCTTTGACTCTTAAAAACGGCATCCGGGTCTTTCCGTAGGAAGTTTTGGGAGTACTAAAAGCCATCTGAAAAGGGGGTTTATCATCATCATCATTCAAAAATCACCATAAAAAAAAACCCAAAAAAAAATAATCTTGTGGTGCCATAAAAACGACATTGCCAAACCTGCCACCATCTCGTAGGGGAAGGAAGAAAATATCTTTTGGGCCTTACTCGCAGAACCCATACCCAACCCGCCGCCAAGCTATGCCGTGAGCGGTTGATCTGGCTTATGCCTATCCCGATTCATCCTCACCACATTCCCCAAAACATTCCCATTCGGAAGAGATCCCTATCTCCCTTCCATTCACCTAACCCCCATTTACCGTCACCGGACCCTTCGGTGCACCAATATTTCCATCCACCACCACTCAAATCACCCAAAATCCAACACCCCATTCCCCTTCATTTACCCATACCATATCCAATTTTCCCCCATCAACCTCCATCGAACAAACACCCCATTTTCCTCCCATATCCACTCCACGTATATCCAACTTTCCCTTCACATTAACTTAATATACACCACAATTTTCCCCATCTCCCATGCCTAATTTTCCCACATTCACCCAAACCATACCCAATTTTCCTTCCATACCCTCTTCAAATACACCCTATTTTTCTCATACATCTATTCAAAATACACCCATTATTTCCACACCCACCCATATCATGCCCATTTTTTCAAATCCACTACATATCTCCCCATTCCCCCAGGACATGCTCGATTTCATCCAAGCCATGCCCAATTTTCCCCATGCACCCATCCCATCCATACCCTATACTTCCTCCTCATCAGATGGACCATTTACATCTATCCATTCACTCAATCCCATGACCATAATGGATGAAATGGTCAGGGCCTACACAATTTGGAAGGCCTCTCAAAGCATCCCCCATCCATCCCACACATTTCCAAACCCATCCCATACACTCCAAAGTCTTCATACTTCCTTCCCCCAAAACTCTAATCAACCCCCCATTATTCGTACTACATAAGGCTCCCATCACCCATAGGGCCATTTGAGTGGGCCTCAAGGCCCAATGCCCCAAGCTCATCTAGGCCCAATGGCCCAGCCCCATCAAGGCCCAATACCCCATGCTCAAATCCATCAAGGCCCCATTCCCTATACTCCAACCCATCAACCCAAACCTAGAAGCCTCATTTTCAAACCCACCACAATTTCCACAATATCCCACATACACCCAACAAGCCCCCACGCCCCCCCAAATGATACACCCATCTCAGCCAATCTCTCAACAAGGCATGGGCCTCATTCACCCACATCTCTCACACCCAACCCAGTATGGGAATTCAATCCATACCATCAACCATCCCCAATTCACCCATTTACTCATTCCCCAAAACTCCCAAAATGCACAATGGTCCCATCTGACACCCACTTGATCCACCCGAAACCCGCCATTCATCCATCCCCTTACCCCACAAGCTACTTATCAAAGCTTTCCCTATCTGCAATGGCCCCATCAGACCCCCATACAACCCACTCAGAATCAGCACGATGGCCTCATCCCTCCCCCATTCGTTGATGCGGATAACTAATATAAGGAGGAGGAGGCCAGAAATAGTGGGGCCTACATATGGGCATTTGCCAATTTCAATCCCCCATCATTTGCCAATGCAAGTCATCAATATAAGGAGGATGAGGTCCAAAATAGCGAAGCCTACATGGGGGGCGGTCGTTAGTTTCAATCCCTCACCCCAAAAGGTCAAGCTATGAAATTGTCGAGTGATGGAGACATCGCTGATGGTAAGTGGTTCTTTGATGACCAAGAGGATGACGACGAGACATTTGAAAGTGAGGATTGTAAGTTAACATATTCGAGTCCTCACTTCTCAAAACCGGTGCAATATGAAGGTCCAACCCTGAACCTACACAAATGTCTCTCATCTATGCCAACTATTGAGAGACCTAAGAAAACTTAGAGACGCTAATTCAAAGATCATTTGCCTTCATCTAATCCAAAGGCCCATGAAAATGTCAAATTCTCCAATGATCTGCAATCGTCGGACGAGATGGATGAATCTTGGTTTGGGTATGCACACACTTCACGTTTAGGCATGAATGGATGAGTTGTTTAACAAATTGAGCATTAGATTAATTTGAATGGATACTAGCATGATTGACATGACATTAATATTTAAGATTGATGATTCACATATTGAAACAATTAATGTTTTTATTTTTGGATAATATATATGTTATAAAAAATCATGTTTTGAAAACTCAATTTTGCCGATGGTTTGAAATTTTTGGAAGTTTGTGGGTAACTTCACTGTAAACCCTCAGGAGACACAACTCCTCCACTAGGGATCACCTAGGGGTTTAAAGGCTTGTTGCACATGCTAAGTGCAATCGTGCTCTCTACGAAAGTGGCATTTATTTTTCTTTAGTTTGCTTTGCTCGAGGACTAGCAAAGTGTAGGTTTGGGGGTGTGATGAGTAGTGAAATATGATGATATTTCACCCCTAGATACCTACATTTAACTATTCGATGAAGGCTATCTGATAAGAATTATTAGATTTGAAGTGTTTCAGGTAAATACAAGCCAAGTGCAGAAAACAGCCCAAGAATTCTGAAAATAATGTCAAAACACTGTAACTTTGGGTCATCGAGAACTTGGTGTGAATTGTAGATCAATTTGGACCTTCAAGACGGCCGAATTATGAAATTGTCAAAACACAAAAGTTGTAGAGCTTTCTGTCAGCTTTCCAACAGTACAAGAATTGCCTCAATCTGAGTTCGAGATAGAAAGTTATGGCTAAAATACCAAAGCTGTGTCTGATACAAAGTTCGGCGGGAATTCACGAAATTCTGGGAGGTCGATGCATCGACCCTAAATTTTCGAGTTGGAACACCTCTGCGGCTGGGAAACTTCAGCTCTATTTAAAACGGATCAAACACTTCGGAAAAGGGGGATTAGAGATAGATAATTAGAGAGTTAGTTTTGGCTTTTCTTTTTTTAGAGAGTTTTTGGAGAGAATTTTTTAGAAGATTATTATTCATTATTATTATTTTTGGTTTTAGACTCCTCTTGGCATCTTTTCAAGGGTTCTTCTTTCTCTTTCTTCTAGGGTTCCATCTGGGTAGATTGTACCTAGGATTTGCATTATTTTTCCTTTACGTTCATGAAAGCATAGATTGTATTTAGGAAAAGGCATTGTAAACAAAGATCTTTTGGAAGAAATAAAAAGAGGAATGACTTTGAATGAACAAGGAGATCATACACCAAAGATGAGCGGCTAAATCAGTTAATCGGAAAAGATGTGATCCCCAGATAAGTACCCATATTTATGATTAATACCATAGTCTATTATGTCATCATGAAATCGTTTTGCTTAAAGTTTGTGTTATTGAAAATATATTGAATGCTTGTTATGACCGTTGATTGCGCGTATCAACGGCTATAATCGCTAGATCTGGACCTGTAGACTGATCTAGGCTGCAGAGCGATTATATACTTACTGTTATGATCTAAACATTATGAGATACGTTATGCTTCTTACATGACTCATATCGCAATGATAGGCTGAGTCATTGTTTTTAGATAGGGTATGCCGGATTAATGATCATATTTTATTACGAATCATCTCTATAGACGAATGATGGTGTGAATGATGCTTTAAGAAAACTGTGGGTTTTAATGGTAGAAAAGGGGTACAAATCTGGGGTAGCATATTCCTTGATCTCATTTAATTATTATTTTAGATTCATCGGTAATTAGTTGTTTAGATTAATTTATTTTTTTGCATTTAGGAAAAGTGTGATAAATTTTGATAAAATTGAATCTGCCCTTTGGTACTTCCTTAGAGACGTTTTTAAATCTCTAAAAGAATTAATTAAAATTCACATTTCCCTGTGGGCTCGACACCTTTGTTCTTGCCATACTGCAATAGATCTTGTGCACTTGCAAGGGTTACACTTTAAATCGATCACCTTACACCTCCTCTTTTGACAAAATAATACCAATAGTTTGGCAGCCATCTCCCGTCCCAACCACACCTCATGATTACATGAGACAGGACCTTATCTATTCAACCTCCAAAAGTTGATCTTATCGTTTGCGGGTGTTTTTTATTCGATTGTTGTTGAGGAAGAAAGAGGGGGAAACTCGATCCAAGCCGAGTATTATGCTGCAACGTTTCAGTCTCGCTCATCGCATCGAAATTATATCGAACCAGCTACTCACCCCCATCTCTCACCATCAATATACCATCGTCAGATCATTGTTTCATCATATGCCGCTCCCTACATCATCGACTCCATGTAGTGTTGTGACAAGCATTGTGCACGACTTGAAGAAATCAGTTGTCGATCGAACCGTAGAGAGACAAAGAGGATGGCGCGAAACTAAACAAGAGTTCGAAGTACACTTTTCACCTCGTCGCCATCATCTCGGACCACACCAGCACGTACACGCTACAACAGGTGGGTGCCTTTCTATCTATCCAAATCTACGCTTTTACATTATGTGATGAATATATAATGAATTTAGGAAAACTAAAATTTATTAGGTTTTGTGTGGATTCACAAAACGGTTATGGTCAAAGGGTAGACTCTATGGTTGAACCCATCGGCCAAGAACTATAATGCACTATTCCCTTCCACATGGTACCCAAGTGTGTTGGCAAAATAGATCCCACATCAAGAATGGACAGCTACCCTATTTTATTTTGTTGTGCACTCGATATGGAGGTCTAAGTTTGACCATTTCAGTTTCGATGATCCGATCAGTTTTTTACCTCGGTCAAACCTTAGACTCCCCATAAAATTTGATGTTTTTTACATCTAATGGACTCAAAGTTAAATATAAGCCTAATGATGAGAAATTTGAATGTGAAAAGAAAAATCAGTTCACAATTTTTGGGAGTCCAGTTCTATATAAGATTTTGTACGATATGTATGTCCGCTTATTGCTTTAACAAGCGTGCGGTGTCATAACATGGAATTCTAGGCCCCTTTGAGATCGGGTAGGATTCTGGGTCGTGACAGTATGCTATGATATGGTGGTAAACTACTGTGATGGCCATCACATGGTAGGCTCGAGAAGTGACTCCGGTACAGGTCGTATTAGGAATAGAAGTATGCATATATGCTCATGCGATGTGCAAATGCATGTGACGTGGTAGTATGATATGTTATGTTTATGAGATACTGTAAGGTACGGTGAGGTACGTTAGGACTAGAGTGTGTCTAGATCATGGTCTTTCATTTATTGTATGATATGAGCTCTACGACACATAAAAATTTATTATTTCCTTCTTTCAGTTACATTGTCATACTATTATTATCACTCACAAGATGTACTCACAATACACCTAAGAATAATAGGGTGGATTGGTGGTATATTTACTGAGTTGCGCATTGTTTAGCAACTCAGCCTTCGTTACATTTTTTCTTTTCAGGTGACTATATCGACAGAGTGGACGCTGGCTATTCTGATCTTATTGGCGCTGACTTCGTTGACCCAATAGACGCAGAGTACTAGAAGCCTTGGGAGGGCGACGCCACTGAGTATCAGAAGGATTTTGGTGCTGATTTTGACCTGAGTGCTAACTATTGATAGTAGTAATTTCGGTGCTGAGATTATTTTTGTACAGTTATTGTTTATTTATAGTTTCATACTTTTCACTTATGTCTGATCTTTATTTCCGCATTTATTATGAAATAGTTCATGAATTTCATTGCAGTTATTATTTATTTATGGTTGCCCTAATATTTCATTCTATTATTGATGAATTCACAAATTTTATGGAACCGTGTTAGCATGAGAACTCTGATTATGGATATATCCGCTTAGTATATCTGAAATGTGTGCAAGTCATAACTCGAAATTCTAAGCCCTCGGGATAGAGTAGCATTTCAGGGCGTGACTGTTCGACTTTTAAACGTTACATTGTAACTATCGTAGCCGCTTAATTTTAATTAACAACTTAATTAATAAAGTATAAATTTAAAATTCAAATAAATACAAGATCTTTGATTAGTCTTCAATTGAATCGAAAAAAACATGTGCATAATAGTCAATCATTCAAAAAAACATGTGCATAATAGTCAATCACTCTTGTTATTAAAAACGGAGGATTAGAAGTCTAAACTGCCAAACAAGAATAATAGTCTTTCAACTTAAAATATCAGAACTGCCACATGAAGCGTATTGATCAGGTGCATTATTGATGGGATAATGGCTCCTGGCCGACACTTAAAATATGGAATGCTGTTTAGCTTTAAAATATCTACCACACTAATTAAAAAAGTTTTATGTCATACCATTGGATTATGGTTTAGTATTGTGACATGTGGTGCACTTATGATTAATCTAAATTGCTACGGTGGTAATTCATCATTAAAAAATATTTTAGCCAAAGGCTGAATCATCCGTTTGACAAATTTTATCATCATTCAATAAAATTAAACACAACAGTTAATAATAAAGTGCACCGATCAGATGGTTTCAAACTCTCAAAAAATGTTATTTTTGGACATTATATTGACGGTGTGGGTTGCCCACATCTAAATCATTGATGATATACGATCATTAAGAGAGCAGGTCCCATTATTTATACTTGATACTAAATGTATAAACTATACTAAATGTATAAACTATCTTTATATTGCAATAAGTCAATGAGCACATCTATTTGGAATTCTTAATGATGAACCACCAGCCAACACTTATGAGCCTTGGCCTAATGAACCGTTCCGACCAGAAATTTCTAGCCAATCAATAATTGTTTTGCTTCCACTTATCGACAAGTCAATAAGGTCAAATGCCACTATCTATAAAGAAGTCATCTTACCGAATGCTTTCTAAGTCTTATCTAAAGGTTCTTACGGTTATGAAATGCCTCCCACGCTGTTGAATCCTGTCAAAAGCTGACTTTTATGTATTTCATTGCCTCTAATGCTAATATATGTCAACTTTTGACCGATTTGGTAGGCGCTAAAAAGACGCTTTACACTTGATGATGACTCTCACACTTCATTATTTTACAAGAATATAACTTATTTTTTTTTATTTTTTTGTGAGAAAACAAGAATATACCTAATTAAACACTTTCCAAAGTACATGACTTATAATCACTACCAAAGCTAATATGACACGCATCACCGTCAGAAAAAAGAATCAATATAGTGAACATTATCTTTAGGTTGTCATCACCTTGTCCTAATTATTTGAGGTCTTATCTTATTTTTTCACTCAAAAACTCTTTTCAACATGGAGGTTTTCGGAATTCCGATTCTCATTGTTGAGAGTCGTTCATCTACATTATGTAAGTGGATGTGAACCATCGGATCGATGATCTTTAATGTCAGTCATTAAAATTGAAAACAATGATTAATATTAAACTCACATATCAAATAATTTAAATCTCTTTAAAATACTATTGTTGAGGCCTTTTGTATTAAAAAAAATTTATCTATCACTTTGATAAAATGAAATAATGGATCAATCACATCTTTAACCATTGATGGTGTATGATTACTTAAACACTATTTTGATGCTTAAATGATGGTCAGCGAGAATGGTCTCATATATTTTTACCTTCTTTTAAGCTTATCTATTAATAAAAGGAGAAATTTGTACTTTCGGCCCTATATATTTGCGTATTTGCAGAAACGGCCCTATAGTTTCAATCCTTGCATAAATGGCCAACTCTAAGCCTAGCCGCCTGCACATGAGATATATATATATATATATATATATATATATATATATATATATATATATATATATATATATATATATATGCTTCTCTATGCAAGCATTGAATCTAGAAGTTCTGTATCATTTTTTAACAATTTCTATCTCTCTTGGAACGTGATTTCGAGATTCCACTAAAGGTCGTATAACATAGAGAATACAACAGGCTAGTTAAGATATCGAGTACAATATCTTTTTAAGTTATTGTTTTCTCAATTTTCCAAAACATTGTAGGTAGTCCAAGATATATAAGATATCGACCGATAACTTAAGATACCGGTCGATAACTTAAGATATCGGCCGATATTTTAAGTTATCGACCGATATCTTAAAGATATCGGTCGATAACTTAAAATATCGGCCGATATCTTAAGTTATCGACCGGTATCTTAAGTTATCGGTCGATAACTTAAAAAATGATTTTTTTTTTTAGTTTTTGGATTATGGTTTACGTTAAAAGTCCATCGGCTATATATCTTAGGATATCGGCCCGATATCTTAGGATATCGAGCGATATCCTATGATTGACAAAAACGCTAAAGTTTTCATTCCTTTAATTTTTTAATAATATTTTTAAATAATTGTAGCGCTAAGTCAAGTATAACTCTTTATAAACAACAAATTTTAATTTTAATTTTATAAATATTGTACGTTGAAATGGATGTTCCCCTTCTTTGCCATTTTGATTTCGTACGCTTGAGAGAAAATACTTACAACGGAGGACATCGGAGGATTGTCACTGTCACGGAGAATATATCATTTGATGAGTTTATAGAGAAAATGTACAAAGTCAGTCGGACACGACCGGAAGAACATTCTATTACACTTACTGTTTCATTACGCATAGGGAATGAGCTTGTATTTACCGAATTGTCTGACTCTGATGATCTTACAAACTTATTTAGAGTATATCGTATCGGTGATGGTGTTATAAATATTTATATCGAAAAATCATTAGTCACTATTGTAGCAGAAATTTTGCCGTTTTTATAAACATTTCAACCGTTCAAGGAAACAAACGAAGATGATCATGGTGTGGGAACAGAACATTTGATTGAAAATCAAGGAATACGGTATGAAGAGGAGAACATTGTTGCACCGATAATAGCCGACGATGATCGAAATATGAATATAGGATTTCGCCCCTACAATAAACTTCTGGAGCAACCCTATTCAGACATTCCGATGAGTGAAGGCGATGAAGATCAAGGATATTGTCATCAAATGAATCCGATGCATGATACATCTCAGTTCAACTTCGATTCGGTAAATCAGTGGGAAACGTTTTTAGTCGGCCTTAGTCCATATCAATGGCCTTCCGAACAAATAGCTTCGGAGCCAACGATAATCGAGCCTTCAACAAAACAGCCTCTCATACATCAAACATTCCCGCATCAGCTAACATCAATCTAAAAAACTGCACATCAATCAAGCGTACATCGACGGGCTCAATCCCAATCACGTAATAACCATCCAGTCGATGACGGTGATAGTGATCCTGAAAAAATGAAGCTCCGCCGTCTCCCACTTCGCGTGTTTATACTAATAGAGGAATTGATCAACCTCTGGTGGACGAAGACTATCAGCTTAATGACTCGGAAGGAGAGTATATGGATTCAGAGGATGAGAAACTGTATGAAGGGGGAACGATTACCATTGGTCAGGCGTTTAGAAATAAGAAATTATTTCAAAAAGTTCTTAAAGAATTTGCAATGACAAATAATTTTCAGATTAAGCCAATAAAAACCAGTCCTCTTCGAGTTACTGCGAGGTGTGTTGAAGTAGGATGTGCTTAGCGAATACATGCATCGAAATTAGTAGGCGTAGACACGTTTGCTGTGAAAACTTTCCACCCGAAACACACGTGTGGATGCCAGCTTTTGGAAGCGGACATCGCCAATGTACGACATCGTGGATAGCTTCATTCATTAGAGATAAGCTATTAAAGGGTTTTGACGAGACTCCTGCTTCAATAATTTTTTATATTGAAAAAAAGTACGGTATAACAGTAGGTTACTGGAAAGCATGGAGAGGAAAAGAAATGGCGTTGAATGACATCCGAGGTAGCTGGAAGGAGCAATTTAAGATGTTACCGTCATATGTTGCCGAATTACAGCGGGTCGATCCAGACATACAGACCGAATTGTGTCTCGAGCCTGATAATGCATTTCAGAGATTCTTCGTGGCATTCGGACCTTACATTCGAAGCTTTCGTAATACTTTAGGAAGAATAATTGCGGTAGATGGAACGCATTTGCGTGGACGATACAAGAGTGTTGTTAATAGCTATGGGGATAGACGAGAATAGACATTTATTTCCTATAGCGTTCGGCGTTGTACCGAAAGAAAATGAAGACCATTGGACATGGTTTCTTGATCTATCAAGGAGACGTGTAATCGGTAAATTTGAAGAACAGTTTGTTTTGATATCAGACAGACAGAAAGGTTTGATGGAAGCAGTGGAAAAAGTTTTTCCTAACGCCTTTCACTCTCGTACGACACGGCTCTAAATCTGTTTGATAAATATAAGGATACAATCTCTAGACCGCTTTTCTGGGTTACTACCCGTGCATTTTCAGAAGCAAAATTTAAAAGAATTATGCGAAAAATAGAAGACGACGCCTCGCCGAAATGTACAAAATGGATTAAAGAAATTGGTGATCATTTCTGGGCACGCGCTTATTTCCAAGGGAGGCGTTATGATATGTTAACAACTAATATAGCTGAAAGCATAAATAGTGTATTGAAAATAGTCAGGGAGTAACCGATTGTGCATGTTAGAAACTATTCGCATAAAAGTAGCCGAATTTTATCTTCGTCGTCAGGAGGAAGGAAATAAAATGACACATGTGTTAACACCGATGGCAGAAAAACACATAAAAAGAAATTCAGGATGAGCCCGTCGAAAAAACGTCATACCATATGGTCGTGATATATTTCAAGTTAAACGTGGTGATTACACTCACAGTGTCGATCTAGAATCGCGAATATGTATATGTAGACGTTGGGCTATTATTGGATTACCATGTTCACATGCGATCGCCGCATTATCGCGCTGAAACAGAGAAAGAGAGATCCCCCAATTTTGTGACCACTGGTTTACCAGTGACTTATTTAGGAAAACTTATAAAGAACACTTTGTCCCGACCGTTGACAAGCGCCAATGGACTTCGCAAATAAAAGACATTCAAGTTTTGCCTCCCCACAAAATACGTCAAGCCGGCCGTCCGAAGAAAAGGAGAACAAGATCTAAAGGCGAAGTTCGACCACTACAATGTAAAAATTGTAACAAGTACGGTCATAACCGTCGCTCGTGTAAATTTGTTAATATTTGAAATTAACTTATATTACTTCAAAGTTTAAGATTGAAAACAGATTGAGATTAGATTAGACCTAGTGGCGATCGAGCTTCCAAATGATCTCATTATAGAAGAGTATTTTTTTTTTTTCTCTTTTTCTTTCCTTCAACATAAACAGATTAGACCTCAATAAAAGAGCGATCAACATCCGCCAATTAATTAATATATTTTTTTGAACTAATAATCAAGTTTTGGAATTGTGATTGAAATATATTACTGTGCTTCTTAATAAATCATTCATTCAAACAGGATTTGAAGTTACCAAATTCGCCCCTAATCTACTAGTGATTGGCATAGAGCCAGACCAAACCAAAGATATCTAGCTTCACAATTCCAAAAGGTAGATATCTTAAATCATCGGCCGATATTTTAAGTCATCGGCCGATATCTTAAATCATCGGCCGATATTTTAAGTAATCAGACGATATCTTAAGTCATCGGCCGATGATTTAAATTATCGACCGATGATTTAAGATATCGGCAGATGATTTAAGATATCGGCCGATGACTTAAAATATCGGCCGATGACTTAAAATATCGGCCGATATCTTAAATCATCGGATGATATCTTAAATCATCGGCCGATAATTTAAATCATCGGCCGATGATTTAAGATATCGTCTGATTACTTAAAATATCGGCCGATACTTTAAGTCATCGGCCGATGATTTAAAATATTGGCCGATGATTTAAGATATCGGCCGATGATTTAAGTCATCGGCCGATTGGAATTGCTTTAAGAGAGGAAGGCTCCGTTGATAAATCCGGCAAGGTGAAATCTAAACATTAGATAAGTAATTGTTAGACAAATAAGATAAATTGATAACAACGAAAATAAGAATTATACAAGTTAATAAAAATTAATAAAATTAATTATTTACAATTTCATCAAAAAATATCTTTACAAAAGTCTAAAAAATTTTAGAGATATATTTAACTCTTCTTCCCAAACGTGCACATTAGATGTCCGATTTCGGCTCTAAATTGTTGCATATGTTTATCGTCGAAATCAATAGGCCGCTGTTGGGAGAAGTATTCTATATACTTCAAAATGTATATACCGCAATCCAAACCGTTTTCTTGGATCGGGAGAACGACACTGTTGAACGCCGATACCTTCCACTGTTGATCGAAAGCTGACTTCAAACCGATAGCATAAAGAAGGCGCGGAAGGTGATTCAATAGACATTCTTTATGCGCTTCAAACCTTTTTGAGCACTCTCGGTCTGCTGGATCTATTAACTTAATTTCTCGATCAACTAATGAAATTATAGCCAACGCCCAGTGGCTATGTTTTTAGCTATGCATCGGAAGATAAATCTACACATAAACAGAACCGAAATTTTAAATAATAAATTTTATTTAAAAGCCGTTAACTTTAAATAAAACGAAGTTTAGTATTCAAAAACGTACCGTTCCACAGTCGATCGCGTGAATTCCGCGGATATTATTTGTCAATAGTGGTTCCATCGGCTTTGAATTGTTACGAGCATTCCATTTGTCACAATAGGCCTGCCACCTATCGAGGTCGCTGAGTGCAGCTATACCTTCATTATCGATTTTTCAAATTTTTTCTCATCTGCCATAAACAAGGTCTGAAACAGGATAATGTAGTAAGTAAATAAATTAGAAGAAGTTAATCAAGAGTCGTGATTGAAAAGACAAATAAAAGAAACAAACGAGCTTCCAATAAATATTTGAAACCTTACCAGGGCAGACGCAGAAGCGAACCAGCTTTTTTCGGCATTGGTCGTAAACATTGAATCATTTATAACTTGAAGGACTCTCGAGTACGCGTCGATGACTTTATTGTCGAGCCACGAGCGTCCTTTGAGAACCTTCAAAAGAGCAACTGTGATCTCAACACCCCTGATAGTATTGACAATCACATTGTCCTCGTTCTCCGGCCTATTCCAAAAATTAAGCATATACTTTTGCTCCATTGATTTTGCCTCATCCTCCTCCTCCTCTACAACCAATCTTGGTTTTTTTATTATTGCCTTAGATGTCCGAGACTTTCTCTTCTTACAACCACGCAAGTCATAACCTTCGGCTTCATTTTTTACAGATGATAGTTTGACTATAATTGTTTTTAGTGATGTCGGCTGTGACTCACGAGAAGGCTGCGTAAGAGGAGCACCATCATCACCCACATCAACCAAGGGTTGTTTAGTAGGCTGAGGAGCAGTAGGTTTTGGGGCAGCAGGTTTAGTGGCAGTAGATTTATGGGTAAGTTGAGGAGCGGCGGGTTTTGGGGCAGTTGATTGCTGTCTTGGTTGAGGAGCAGTGGGTTTTAGGGCACTTGACTGATTGCTTGGTTGAGGAGCAGTTGGTTTTGAGGCACTGGACTGATGGCTTTGTTGAGCAGTGGGTTTTGGGGCAGTAGACTGATGGCTTTGTTGATGAGTGGTGGGTTGAGGGACAGTTGATTAAGGATAAGTGGGGGAAGGAACGAAGGTGTCAAAGAGCATAGAGGTTAAAATATTATCCTGCATAATTACAAAAAATAAAAAAATAAAAAACCACATTATCGACCGATAATTTAAATTATCGTCCGCTAATGTACATTATCGATCGACTATTTAAATTATCGTCTGATAAGTTACATCGTCGGACGATAAGTTCCATCGTCGGATGACAAGCTAATTTTGCATTAATTTGTAAAGAATTGATTTTGTTCTAAATTTGAAAAGTCTTAATTTGGTACCTTTCTTAAATGAGAGATGACCGCATCAGGATCCTTCCGTATTGCTTTATTTTCTTCTTGTAAAGCCTTCTTATCTCTCCCAAGTTGTTCAATAGTGAGTGCTTGTCCTTTGAGCAACGTAAATGCACGCCGGAATTCTTTTTTCATGTCTTTTACAGCCATGCGGAGCGTCTTGCATTCTTTTTTAAGCTCCGTTACTTCTTTGGTTAGGTGTGGTTGCCTAACTGGCTACTCTCTTGTTGGCTGGGGCCTAATATCCGATTTGCCCTTTGGTTGACGTACAACGATCTCAAAATCATCGTTTTCGTCGTTGTAATCTTCGTCATCCTCATTGTCGTCATCTCGGCTAATAGGCTCTTCGGCTCCTTCTTCCGGACGTGTCGCATGACTTGGGATATCATCATATTCATCTATATTTTCTTCGGAGTAAGGCTCTTTTCTTTCCTCGGTCTCTTCCTTCTTATTTTTCATTTCTCTTCGAATAAAAAAGTATCGAACCCATTTATACTGTAATTCGTGCTTTTCAACTTCAAGCTCTAAAATCACTTTAGACTTAAAAAATTTTTCTCTATATAAATTAGGATTACGGCTGAATTTCGGGCCTTCCCATTTCATTAGCCTTGGAAATGGTTCTTTAAGCCCAATAGGAGCGGTGGCGACTGCAGGAAAGTGCTCAAACGCTCAAATCTGTAAGGCGATAGTGCATCCGTAGATGTGTATTGCCCTTTTTCTGACCTTTTCGCCATTTCCCTTCTGTCACTCGCTTTTGATATACTATTTAATAAATTATTATAAACTATCAGGCCCCACGGTAACTTCTTGAACTCTTCAATGTTATCTACTAATTCTAAGTACCGTGTATCTACTTCCTAGTATGTGTCCGGAAGTAAAAAAGAACATACGAAAAATAATAATGATAGTTTCAAAAAATCATCGTTGGATAAATCAGCACTGTCAATAATTTCTTCAATACGAGATCTTTTCGTCGGCTTCCCCCGAAAGAATTTGTATCGAATAGTTGTTTCCTCTTTTACGGCCACCTTCTAAGACTCAGGTTCCGTCAACATGTTGAGGCCTAAAATCAAGGCTATATCGATCTGTTACAGGAGTACATTGGTATTCTTGACCTTGAAAACATTATCTTCAACCCAAAAACTTAAAATAGCGTCAACCAAGTCTCCAACGAATCCTAATTTCTCATTCATCCTAAATAGATGACCGAATACTGAATCATCTAATATTTTCTTTCTCTCTTCGTTACAGTGCATGTAAAATTTCTTAACACCAACTCCAGAACATTTTGCGATGGGCTTTAGAGTCATGGTCATTTTCAATCACTTAGTAGGAACTGCAATATAAATAAAAAGCAATTAATAAATAAAAGAAGTGATTTTGAAAAAACTACTAATCCTCTAACTTACCGATAACTTAAATTATCGGTAAGTTATCGGATTAGGTGGGAAACATTGGGGATGACTAAATGTGCTGAAATGTAAAAAAAATAAATTACCTGAAAATATAATGTGACATTTGTAACATTTTTCCGCTTTATCGCCGCTATCTTGTTTTTTTTCAGAAAAGTTTAACTTAAAAAGTAACAGTAACAAATGAAAAGTAAACGTAGCTTTTATACTCTCTTTTAAAGGGCGGTGGAAATTTTTTTATATTATTTAAAATAGGTCCTTGCTAACGTGGAGCAGGCGGAGGCGGCTAGGCTTAGAGCTGGTCATTAATGCAACAGTTGAAATTATAGGGCCGTTTCTACAAATACGCAAACATATAGGGCCGAAAGTGCAAATTTCCCTAATAAAAGGTTGATAGTAGTAGGTATGGGTGCCAATAGGGCAGTTAAGTTAGCTTGCGACTGGGCACAATTGCCTAAATGGTCGAGCTTAGGCATTGCAACTCATTGGACATTTGAGGGGGGTCTCGATGTGCCGGGTCGGGCCTTAAATGGCCCGATTATAATTGGGCTTCTTCGAATTAGTCCATCCACCCAGCCTGGGCGTCGGGCCGCTTGGCAATTTCTATATATTTTATGTAGGAATGATCTCAAATGACCTAGTCGGGCTTAAACGTGCCAATTTTTAATTGGGCTTTTAAGACAAGCCCATACCCAGCCCGACATACTAGTCAGGATGGGCTGGCACATTTATATTTCCAGCCTGCTTACCATAGCCTGTACTCGGCCCATTTCGGGTCAGACTCAAGCCCAGTTTGTTGAGATCCCTACAAAAATGAGGTAGCTTGGTTGAATCTAAAACTCGGTCTGACCTCCCCAAACCTTAACATATGGCATGAAACCTGGTCCAAACCTAAACGTGCCAATTTTTAATTGGGCTTTTGAGACTAGCCCATACCTAGCCCGACATACTAGTCGGGATGGGCCAACCCGTTTATATTTCCAGCCCGCTTACTATAGCCTGTACTCGACCCATTTTGGGTCAGACTCAAGCCCAGCTTGTTGAGACCCCTACAAAAATGCGGTAGCTTAGTTGAATTTAAAACTCGGTCTGACCTCCGCGAACCTTAACATATGGCACGAAACCTGGTCCAAACCTAAATTCTAATCTAAATGGGAAACTTGGCCGTAAGTTATTTGGGCCAGATTTAATTAATTAAATCTGGGCTAATTACTTGCTAGGCTTGGTTCGAAGCCAATTTTCAAGCCCGATAAAAAGCCCTGTCAGATAAAGCCCAGGCCAGCTCAGCCTGGCCCGGCCCAGCCCGCTCGTTGATATCCCTAGACTGTTGGGATTCATTTTTTTGAAGGGGTCCCAACCGGTGTCAGGTATCAAACCGGGTATCGCTCTCACCGATCCCGTATTGATCTCGCCAATACCATATCGGCAAATTTTTTTATTTAAAAAAAAAAAATAAAAATTTTTTGTATCGGTCAATGTCGATATCAAGGTAGTATCGATCGATACTGACCCGTATTGACTGATACCACTACCTGATACTGATATAGCCCCAATATTAGTATCGGGGTGGTATGGATTTTCCTAAACATCGATAGGTACCGATAATATCAGTATTGGCGGATACCTGATACTAGGTCGATCCCAACTCTTAACGACCCACAATCTTAAAAAGCATGCAAGGTCCGTGAAATTAAAGTTAGTGCATCTAAACCATCCAATCTCCAAAATGAAGGGTATTAGATTCTCAAAATTGATAAATAAAAAATTCCTTAACTCCCTGTTCCACTCACCAACCAATCCATTGGCTGTCAAATGCCAATCAAAGAACTCAGTCAAACCCTTTAATCAACACATTTCTTATTTCTGCAAACACTTGAACAAACTTCAATGACACCTTTTCTGCTCTTCCCTTGACGTTTTGTGAGAAAACTAAAAGCCACACAACTACACAAGCAACCCATATCTGACGTAGACCCAAACGAGCCTGGTCTTCTTCTCCTTCATCCCCATACGCCCACCTTTATATTTATATTAATATTCATATTAATATTAGTTTCTCTCTCCTCAAAACCAAACCCATCTCCCCTCGTCACGCTTTCTTCCCTTTCCAATATAATATTAGCCGTTACAGAGCAAGGGGTTTGTGAGGCCACACCTTTATTAAGGCCCCCCACCCTCAACATGCAACCCCTCAACAGAAAGCAAAAAATGAGCCACAACAATAGAGTTCATTCTCAATTCAACATACCCTTTTCATGGGAGAACAAGCCAGGTGTTAGCAAGGCCAATAATCACAAAGAGAGCCCTACTTTTGTACTGCAAGACACCACCCTTAAGCTTCCACCACCTCCTTGCCCATCAGAGAGCCCTAGAAATCTGCATACCCTACAAATCCCTCTCCCACCATGCCCCTTTCAGACCCAATTGAAGAGTAGTCGTTCAAAGAAAGGGGTCAAATGGGATGACCCTTTCTTGGCTGCTTATGTAGAGTGCACCAAAAGTGGCAAGCAAGGGAACAACAAGGGGTATAAGGGCACCAGGAGGAACAAGTTTATGTGGTCTTGTAAGCATTCATGTGGTGTTGTAGAGGATAACTTGTTGAGGTTACCTGATCTTCCCTTTGATTCTGATAGAGAGGCTTGCCCAA
The DNA here is from genome assembly GCA_021018995.1 of Chloranthus sessilifolius. Lineage (NCBI taxonomy): Eukaryota > Viridiplantae > Streptophyta > Magnoliopsida > Chloranthales > Chloranthaceae > Chloranthus > Chloranthus sessilifolius. The sequence goes on from CM037592.1 coordinate 98,078,699, forward strand.
GAAAAGTGGAGGATGAAAGATGTTAAGGAGCACAAGGAACAGATGCATGGGTGATTTTTTTTTTTTTTTTTTTTTGAGTTTCAGTTGGTATCAGGTTTACAATCGACATGGCTTGTGGGCTAAATCTCATGTACATGTGCCACATATGTTATATACATGACTCCCGCACATGACTGGTGGTTAATTTGAACCCCTAATTATCAAATCTTTTTAATTTTCCTGTTGATCATATTTTTAGAATTCTTCAAAAAGGTTAATTTATAATATAACTACAAGTTTTTTTTAATTTAAATTTGATTAATTATTTTATTTTTAATAATAATATAATGTTACTATTCTGTGAGTAATAGTGTGGTTATTGTGGTTTGATTGGATGATTTAATGATAGTGCAGTCGTGATCATTTTTTTGTTAATAACTAAAGCTAAAAAGGTTAGGAGCCATAGGATGTCACTTTTGAACCGAATCGAAAACCGACGATAACAAACCGGACCGATAATTGAAAAAACCAAACATAACTTATTCCTGTTCAGTTCGGTTCAGTTTCGATTTAGGGTGGCAAAAATTGACAACTGAGGGGGTAGGTAGGATGAGAAAACCGAAAAAACTGATCAAAAAATATATTAAAAACAAAAAAAAATAGTAACAATACCGAAACCAAACCAAAAAACAGAAATATCTCGGTTTCAGTTCAGTACCGATTTTAAAAAAAATTGAACCGAAACTGAAACCGATTCATTTTGGTTCAGTTTTAGTCTGGATGTGTCCCAAACCGACTACCAAAAAAATCATTATCGGTTCGGTTTGGTACACATAACTTGCACTCCAAAAGTTGGCCTTTGAACCGAACTTAAAAGAAAGACTTGCCAGTTTGGCCACCTCTATTCTGTGAAAACACCATCTAAATCATTTGATTTGAAGGTACCATTTAAATATATGAGAAATTTACATAAACAAGATTGGGAAAAAAAAGTTTCATACTATTATGCTAAAACTAAAAGTTTCTCAAATTCAAGAGGCACTGTATTTCAGGGTCTTCAAAATCCATGAAATGTACTGTTTAGTGATTAGTGATATGACCGTGATACCCTTGCCTTTTCAAATTTTTACACCATAAAAGTCCGTGCAGTCTTGATTATGAGAACCTTTCCCTTTCAATATAATGGTGAAAAACTTTTTCAATATGAGTCTTATTTTTGAAAAGTGCCCTAAATATATTAAGTGCAAAAGATTAGCACGTAATATAATCTAAGTGCAAGCAATGGCAGCGGCCTAAGGATAATCTGTTAAGCAACTACAGTCCTCCGCTCTACCAACTGAGCTAAGGTCCACTACGTGAAAAACATAAGAAAACCACTTTTGAAATGTCCAATAGAACCACTGCCTTAGTAGTAGTATCATAATCAACACTCAAAAACAGCTGTTTAATTAATTAAAATAGTGGTTTAATTTATTAACCATAATCTAACGCTATAAGATATCGGGCCAACCAAATCATATTCATTTTTATGTTTACTATTCTGAAACCAGCTCCTCCCCTCTCTGGCTCTCCTTCGAAACCCTAGCCTCCATCTTCCTCTTCTCTCTAATGAAATCCGATGGGGGATCTACGATGGAATTTTCTGGCAAGTTAGGGTTTCGAGTTCGGAGCGGCGAGGGCGGAGAAAGCAAGGGATCGGTGCCGGAGACCGGAGGAAAGAGCGGGTGATGGGTTTTAGAGAGCATCCACACCATGCTCCGCTAATCGGACCGGTTTCTCATGGACGTAGATCATCAGCTCTGGGGAGTTTCTGATCTTCTTTGGCGAAGTTCATCAACTCTGACTAATTTCTCATCTTCTCTGATCGATTGCTCATCTTCTATGATCGGTTTCTCATCTCAGGTAAATTAGGGTTTTATTTTTCTATTTTCATAGTTTTCGTAGCATTTGTTATTGATAAAGGAAATAGATTTTAGGTTTTGGATATTTTTCTTTTCTTTCACATGACTATCATATAGATCATTTTCCATATGCTTTTGTTTGGAGAATCACATTGCAAAGTTAAGCTTGGAGTTTTGGAACGTTTAGGGCAGTGATTTTTTGAAAAAAACCCACTGTCAAAGACAGTAGTTTTTTGAAAAAACCACTATTTAAGGCAGTGGTTTTTTGGGCTTTTTCACGTAGTGGTCGGTTTGAAGATTCATTTTCAATGGTTGGATTGTTGGATCTTAATCCAATGGTGCTAAACACAAGATCTCCACCACAATTTAAGGATGGATGGCAATAAAGAATCATAGTTCTTTGTTTTATTATGTTGTTGGTACTTGGTAGTTGGTAGAGGCAAAACAGAATAAATATTTTCTTTAGAAATAAAGTAACCCATCCACCATGATGCAGGAGCCATTTCAGAATTTGTGATCATCAGCTCTTTTCTTCTAGTAGTTGAAGGCATGGTCATGGATCAAAATATCGCCCGAAAACTTAATTTATCGCTGGTTAGATATCGGTTTAGGTCGGCTCATGGCTACTAAAAATTTGACCGAAATCCAGGTTGTTCTTGATTTTGGTCATGACCGAAACCCAGACCAAATCCGAGTTTTTTATCCTTGGGCATGGTCCATCGAGCATCGCGTCATTTCGGTTTTATCAAAGGTTCAATCGTGTAGGATCGACTGATCGATTCAAAGGCTTTGGCACATTTCTTCAGTTCAATGCGCCAACTGTATGCAAATTGTGCCGGGTCATTACTTTTGGACCTAAATCACTAGCCCATCACTGCCGTGACAGTTTTTTTTGTCAATAGCGGCAGTTTTGGTTGTCCCTAATAGTCTTATTTTTTGCAGTGCATGGTATTGGCTGTCCGACCGAACACTACTTATAGTGCAGTGATCCGGTCAATCTCCGTCTTTCTAAATGGTCAAGCCCGAAGATGTGTGTAGAAATTTATGACCATGGAAATCAGTGAAAGAGCACTACACTTTGACCTTTCTTTGATTTGGAGTAAAAAAATATGGGTTTTTTGCATTTACCCTCAAGTATTGTCTTATTTGCAATTTGCCCCCCGTGTTTTACCTATTTACATTTATTGCGCCATTGTGTTTATTTTTCCTTTAAATATCACCTCATATAGTGATGAAATCACCGACAAAACAACATTTGACTGCTTTGAATCAGTTAATGGAGATTGTTTTTCGCTCTGATCTTTGGTCTAATTGTTCTTGAGATCATGTACTTACAATCACATGGTCATACTTAGATTTAACATGGCACACATCTCAAAAAGTGATTCAAGAACCGTATTTGACGTACACACATGATCATCATGCGGAATCAAAATCCAACTGCTTGATGGGAAGCTTCCGATGTCAAGATTCATTAAGTGGAAGATTGTGGTGAGAAACAATCAATATCGTATGATTCAAAACAGCCAAAGATTATGTTTGCAACCAATTTGCCAGTCTAGGGATAATAAGTAAAGAAAACACAAAAGCAAGGGCCACAAGGGAAATAGGTGAAACACGGGAGGCAGAGTGAAAATAAGACATATCTTAGGAGGGTTAAATGCAAAAAACCCAAAAAATATTGACACATTTCCCAAGTTTGGCCGAGGTCAAGGGAGATTGATCCAAGCGTTGCCGTGCTCAGGAGGGGCAGATAACAATAGCACTGCCAGCATTTTAGTGCCAGTGACGGCCCTGAGCATAGGCGGGGGAGGCAACGCCTTGGCCCCCTTATTTTGGGCCCAAAATGGGAGGCCCTTCTCAGTCAATTCTAAAAAGGCGCGTAGCCAAAATATAAAAATTTAACAGGGCCTCATTTGGTTTCCATTTATTAATTTAGCCTTGCGCGAAAAAATCTTAGTGCCCGCCCTGTATATGTACTTGGGTCAATCTCTTACCAAATGGTCAAATAGTTAGCAACTAGCTGAGAGAGGCATGCCAGTTGTCAATCAAAGTGGGAACAAAACCTTGATTTACAGCCCGAGATATATTATCATTTTTGGTCTAAGTATTCAGCACGATAGATCTTGAATTAAATCACGTGCCTACCATAACACAGCCAGATGTTCATTCCACATGGCACACATCCAAAAACGTGAACATGATCAAGGATGTACATCAAACATGGTTATCGGATCACTTTTCAGGAGTTGTCATGTGGAATCAAAATCTGATTGCTTTGAATAAGCTGGGGGAGATCATTTTTTATCCCAATATGCCAAATAATACATTTTGAAACCATGAGCCTACCATCAGAAGTCAAATGTTGATTCCATGGTATGTATGCCCATGTCATATTCACTTTTTGGGAGGTGTATCATGTGGCATCGAAATCTGTCTGTTTTGCCAGAAAATTCAAGGGAGTGTCATCCATCCACGTTCAAGTGAATCTGCCTGTTCGCATTTGCCTAACTCACTCTTCTTATCGTTCGTGGCCATTTGTTCTTTTTAAAAATGAGATTGACTTTGTAAAAAATATAAATGACAACATACAAAAAATAAAGAGGCATAATGATGTGGGATATATATTTTAAAATTAGACATATAACGAAATAGAAACATTACAAAATCCAAATAAACTACGGCACCTCTTCCGTTGATGGCCAAAATACAAAATTATATTGTTAAAAGAGGTTCATTTTAAGTACTACTAAACCTAGAGAGTAATAGACCCGGATGTCGAGTCATCGTCATCATAAATATCATCCTCCACTTCCCATTCGTCGTCTAATTCATCAACATCCTTAACAAAATCTTCTTCTACTTGTTCCTCTTCTTCTTCTTCTTCTCCTTCTTCATATTCTTCATCCATTATAGCTTCATCCTCATCTTGTTGCATTTCCTCTTCCTCGTCAAAGCTCAGTACATCAATAACCTCCCTATTTTGTTCATTGCTCATTACATAAGTTTCAAGATCGATCACGATTGGTAGGTATATGCTACGCCGAGGGGTTATTGGGTTCGAAGCATGTGACTCTGCATCATCTATCATATCTACACAAAGTAATTAAAGTATTATGGTGGCAAATTAATTACTAAATGGTGCATGCAATACAATTGGCATTCAACATATAAGATTAATCAAGATTTTACTCTTAAGGAGAACATAAGCAGTTAAACATAAGGAGAACATAAGTGATAGACATTCAACGATGACGACCCCCCCATAGTGATGTCATGACGTGCTTACGATATTGTCAATCAATCTCGCATTCCGCCCTTGTTTATGACCCTCGAATTTCCGCATCAATCAACACATTATCATCGTCCCGATCCAAGGCCTTTTCTATAAGCCATTACTCGAAGACTGGGCCTTGATTGCAGTAGGTATGGATGAAATTATGCAGCATGCAACACACAATGACTATCTTAACCTACATTAGCATGGGTCAGCTTGCATGGCAACAAAATTGGAAATCGTGCCTCGGGGCGCTAAATATGCACTCAACTACGTTTCGCACCTGGGAGTGTGTTTGCTTGAAAAGACCTTTTGGGTCGCGTGGAGGATTGAAGCTATTGAAATCTCCTAAGTGATACTGCACCTTTCGAAATGGGGATTAATCATGTTCGCAGAGCCACCATCGACCAGATAATACTTCCCTATAGGAACAATCATTTGCGAGAACTCTAGAGTCTACAGCGGACCCCTCCCAACCTATAAACACGTACTGAAATCTCATACCAAAGGATACAACAACTAAGACATTTTGTGAACAAAATGTCTTACGATTGCATTAGCGTGGCTGGTCTCACTTTGGAACCCATGTAGGGATGTTCGTACCATCGATTACTCAGGTACAATCCTTCATAATGATATACATGCATCTTAATAAGGAGTCTGATTGAAAAATAAAAAACAAGGTGGAATGCATCATATGTACTAATACCTTAAAATATGGAAAGAAACGAGGATCCCCTTCAATCTCAGGGGGTGTTGCGCCATTTGGGGCAATCACTATTTCATTATGGAGCTATAGAATGTCATTCAATACATCATTGAATTATCTCCGTATAGTTGCACCTTAGTGTTGGAACTTATTTTGTGATAATCAGTTCCTTAAATGATGGGACAAGGTAAGCATAAAAATCATCACTTGTTCTTCAACGAGCATATTATGAGTGTTATGCAAAACCCCCTATCTCTCAAAGTGGATCATAACTCTAGGAATACTGGGGCCCGCATTCGAACTAGATCAAAGGAGATCATCTGTGACTGGCAATCGTTTCTTGCACAAATTGATGACCCGTGAATATGGACATGTGGACTCGTTGTCTACTACCGCGTATGTGACAGGCCGAATATTCGCGCCCGGAAATCTATGCCATCAGGATCATACTTTGGATGATCCCCGGGAGAAATCATGAAGTGTCTGCTCGTATAGTGGAAACCAAGCAGACACGGTCCAGCAGTGGTAGGTCGAGTCATCACACAAGACATTTAAATAAATAAATGTAATAAATAAAACCTATATTTCTATATATACCAAAAAAATACACATCCTCAAAAAAAAATCAAGAAGAACCATTGGTGATGGACATCCATCACCCAAACAATGGTTCCTGATAGTTGTTCCGAGTAGAATGTATAAATAATATAATAAGTAAAGTCTACTGAAAATATATACAAAAAGTGGCCACCAGGCACACAATAATCCAATTGTCAAACATGCAAAACATCAGACTCAAATACCCAAGCTACGGGGAGAACTCATCTACCTGGATGTCCGTCTCCTCGTCCTCAGCCTTAGCCTCTGAGTCAGGCTGGTAATCAGGGTCGCTCTCGGTGTCGGGAGCTACAGCCTCATAACCTATAAATGATTAGAAACAGGGTGAGCTACATCCTAGCTCAATAGAAGAATTCCAGTTAAAGTTGCATCTTAATTGTAAAATATGGTTGCAGAAGATATGAACGTAACTGAACAGATGCAGACAGTTGTGTAAAATATGCAGAATTTATCAAAGCAGGCAGAATTTATCAGAATTGACCAAAATATGATACATACAATGTATAATGACTTAGAATAATAAACTTAAGTAACTCCCGTGAGTATAGCACGTGGTAGCCAGATTTGGTCCGATAGGTAATCCCGACCATCATCGTTCACATGAACAATTTCAGAAAATGCAGTAATCTCTCAACTATGGAGTGCCATTGTGCCAAGGATTTCCAAACAGATGCACGAGTGTGCGAGAAACGGATATACCGCTGAGTCGGTGGGATTCGTCAGAGTATTAAACCATAAATCACATGCAGATAAATATTATTGAACATGAATCATATGACAGATATCAGAGTTATCAGAGTTACAACAGAGTTAACACACATATGCTAGACATGACTGGACGGTAAAATCAGACTATGCAGTCAAATACAAAAGCTTGGAACCATGAGATCAAAAATAATTTCGAATGGATTCCCCTACCTTAGGTCAGACATCTGCTAAGCAAATCCAAAGCCTTTAAGAAAATCATGGTCTGATCCTTGACCCTATACATAGTATTCTAAGTGTCAGGGATGTCAGAACATAAACTGGCACAATGTCTAGTGAGGTTTTATTCACAAAACTAATACATGCAGAAAACATGGGTGATTGATCGATCACCACTCTTATTGATCGATCAATCCTCCCTCAACCCTTAACTAGCAATAGAGTCAATTGATTGATCAATAGCCTCTATTGATCGATCACCACTCATCCTTGATCGATCAATACCTTTATTGATCGATCAATAACCCTTTCTCTCCTCACTCTAACACAGCCAAAATTGATCGATCACCAGCTTGGTTGATCGATCAATGCCTCCTATTGATCGATCAATGCCCTCATTGATCGATCAATAGCCTAAAATCTTAATTTTCCCACCTTCTGTTCACATTTAAAATTTATACAAATTGATCGATCAATGCCTTCATTGATCGATCAATACACTCCAGTGATCGATCAATGCCTTCATTGATCGATTACCACACTCCAATGATCGATCAATGCCTTCATTGATCGATCACCACTAGTCATTGATCGATCACCCTCTCTGTGATCGATCAATACTCAGGATTGATCGATCAATCCCTAAATTGATCGATCAATGCCCTTCGAGCATTAAACTTCCAGAATCTTCAAGGTTCTTGTTCCCTTATTTGTCTCATACAGATTGATCAATCAATGCCTTCATTGATCGATCACCACCAGTCATTGATCGATCAATACCTTTATTGATCGATCAATAATGACAGAACTCCTGTCATTAATGGAGGTCATCTACCTCCCTATTTTTAACCCATTTTCATTAATGATTTCTTGCAACCATTAATACACACACACACACATACATAAGGGCTCTCATTTGTCCATACTTAGAAGTACAACTTACCTTTAGCTGGCCCCTTTTTAGGGTTTTGACAGATCGATCCGAAAGAGGGTTTCGGATCCGGAGCTTGAGTCGTATCGCCGGTTTGACCCTGACAATCAATCTATAGGCTCCGATTCAGCACGCAAAGGCCTCACACGCACTTAGACTGTACTTGTGCTCCTCCTATTGCATTCTACATACACTAACTACGATTTACGTGCGATCTCGGTGTCTCTAACCCTTTTTCGTCGTAGAGCACACTCACATCTCAACCTAGCTACAGTCTCTTAGCTTCTAGAGTAAGGGGAAGAAGAAGAACACCTCTCTCCCAAGTCTCTCCCTTCCCTTATAAGCTATCTAAACTGAAATATCTTTGATATTTCAGTTTAGACCCTAATTGCATTCCGGTGTTAAGCGTGCGCATGGTCACTACAGTGTAATGTGCTACGTTCACACCTTTCCCAACTCATACTTAAGCGAAATAGCACAAGTGAACTCATCTAACTATGGGTTAATATTATTTCTAATAATATTAATTATAATTTTTAAATCTGTATCGATTCCCGTGTCGGGCACGCATATCGAAACAGTCAGGTTCTTGTTCAGAATTTTCGGGTTGTTACAGCGTATGAGACTCACATAGTAGAAGGCCAAGAGCATTATGAATCCCCAAACCATGAGAATATCATCTTCTGACTCAGAGTCAAGGGGATCCATTAAGTCTAATTTGTTGAACAAGATTTTAAAAAAAAAAAAAAGAACTCATCATTAATTAACCATTTGGAAGTCTATTACATTCTTCATAACTTAGGGTAGGGATGACTTAATAATAAAAACAGAAGTAAAAAGACAAACACTTTTAATCTAGCCTAGGAAAACTAAACATACAACAAAAAGACAGACACTAATGTAGCCTAGGCAAACTAAAACACAAGAATATGGGTTGAAAGTAACTACTATTGAGATTAAAGAGCTAAATAGGTGCGTGGAAAATGGGTACAAGGAAATCCATCCTCATTGAGGGATGCAACGCTACAAAGGTCTCAACCATTTGCTTATACATACGTCGCCAACGGGCGATAACATATTGAAAGTTTGTGATCACCAAGTGCGAATAGTCGGCGGGTTTCTTGAATTACGCACATTACTAGTGGCAAAGAAGGGGGGCCCGATATCAAGTACCTCTTGCAAAAATGATGCATCTGACAGAGATGCATAACTTTCGTTCTGAGTAGGGGGATTGCCCAAACGTTAGGTTCTCTCAAGCTCTTCGGGATTGACATCGTCAGGGTGGTAAACACCTCTACCGTCAGCTATGTTGTCGGAGAAAATGAGAGACATACTATCCCAGTCTTGGAGGACCTTTGATCGGTGGGCCTTGGCCCAAGGATGAGCCAGCGAGAAAAGATTCATTTAAGTGGGTCATCAAACACATGACACAATTATTACATAACATTAATATTAATTTTTATGAAAACTCTCACGTCTCGTAAGTTAGCGGTGCTTCTGGCTCTACGGTCACATTTTGGCGTTCCTAGTTCCAACCAAACCCACTTTAGCCGAGTATAGTTTTAGCATTGGAATAATGTTATTTTATAACCTGGAGACGATAGGAGGGGGGGGGGGGGAATTAGCCATGAATTGCGGTAAAGTGTTGAGCTTCACATCCATTTTCTCCCACGCCTCACTACAAAAATAAGGTGTTTCAACGACAGTTGCTGTTAAGGCATTTTTTGGTAGCGACTGGACTAACAGCGGTAATTTTTTGTAGAAATCCAACAAGCTAACACGCAATTCCGATGAGTATCGAAGAAGTTATGGTCAGTTTTCGAAAGCTGCATAAAAAGTGACGAATTTCAAAACTCCTACTTGAATTAGGATTAGTCTCTTTATTATTTTATTTTAGAAAATAGGATTCGTTTCTTTTATTAGAAATAGGATCAGTTTCCTTATCGTTCTAAGACTTTACTTTATTGTTTTGGAAGAATTAGGAATTAGAGTAACGCCAGGATTAAGAATTAGGATATTCCTTTTATTTGAATTAGAGTTACACTAGAATTTCTAGTAAAAGCCTATAAATAGACCCCTACCCCCTAACCACTCTACACACAATTTTCATAGAGATCTCTTTTCTCTCGATCTTAGGCCTCTCCCATGGAACAAGAGTCCTTCTTTGCGGCGCTTAGTTTCAAGTAATTTCTTAGTTCTAGTTCTTAATTTTCAGTTATAAGTTCTAGTTCTTAAGTTCTAGCCTTTAGTTCTTAGTTTCTAGTTCTAGATCTTAGATTTTTTTTACTCTTAGTTCTAAATTCTTAGTTTTTTAATCTTAAGTTCTTAGTTTTTCTAGTTCTAGTTCTTAATTTCTAGAACCAGTTCTTAACTTTTAGTCCTTAAGTTCCTTAGTTCTAGTTCTAAATTTTTAGTTCTAGATCTTAGTTTTTTTTAATTCTTAGTTTTAAATTCCTAATTTTTAATCTCGAATTCTTAGTTTTTTTCTAGTTCTAGTTCTTAGTTCCTAGAAACAGTCCTTAACTTTAGTCCTTAAATTTCAACTCTAATCCTTAAATTTTGATTCTAGACCTTAGGTTCTAGTTCTTGATTTCCCAAATTTCAGTTCTAGTTCTTAATCTCTTAATTTCTAGATTTTAGGTTTTTAATTCTCAAATTTCAATTTTTAGTTCTTAATTTTAGATCTTAGTTTTTAATCATCTAGTCATTAGTTTTTGTTTTTAATGTACTTCTAATTTTTAGTTCTAAAATTAACTTTGTAACTCAATTTTTAATCTCTAAATCCTCAACTTTTAAATTCAAAATCAGTTTTTCAATCCACACTATTTTCAAAATAGCCCTTAGCCAATCGATTTGTTCAAGGGAGCTTACGGAGGGTACCCGGGAACGGGGTCGATCCTCTTTAGTATAGTGGGCCAAAACTTCTTTTTAATTAATTAAAGTTTTAGTACAATTAGTATATTTGTATTAATTAGATTCCTAGTATAATTAGGAAACTAATATAAATTAGACTCCTCGTAGAATTAGGAAACATTTTTTAATTATACTCCTAGTAGGATTAGGAGACTAGATCAATTAGACTTCTAGTAGAATTAGGAGATTAGAGCAATTAGACTTAGAGCATGATTAGGAAACCAAACTAGCTAAACTCGAAAGCAACCCACAGCTACTAACGTCGGCTGGCCAATAATTCAATAAAGGAGTTCAACCTGCAAGCCCCCACTCTCCTTAAAGCGTAATCAGTAACGTGTTACAGTGTCGATAAACATCTGTAGCTGGCAATCGTATCACCCAAGTGCTTTTCATTTAATATTCGCCTATTTCCTTTCAGGAATTTAATATTCCCTAATTCATTACTCCACCGCCATAGTCAGAGTCCACTTAGACCAAATTGGGCCACTTATTTCGGGGATCAAAAGGAACCCCAAAAAAAGCACGTACCAACAGTAGCAACCAAAAACTGGCACTATTAACAAAAAAACTAATGCTATTAATCCTGTCGCTACAAAAAACTGTTGCTAATAGTCTCGTCACTACCAAAAACTGCCTTAACAACAAGTGTTGCTCAAACACCTTATTTTTGTAGTGTTATTAGGGTTTAATTAACTTTAAACTTGTCAATGCGGGATCAAGCGCACCCTACGCGACAGAATCTGAGAAGAATAGAGAGGATTAATGGGTACCCACTTGTTGAAGCATGAACGGTTGTTCTTCTGACGATTCGGGTTTAAGAGATCGATGTCCAAAGTGTCGGTTCGTCCAAGCTTTCTTCTCCTCTTTCTCTTTCGATCTTGTCGGTGGTTAAGCGAGAAATTTGAGGAAAGTGGCTAGAAAGTTTTAAGAGAAGAGTTAATTAAGAAAGCTAAGGTTTCTTAGAAGAAGGTGAGAGAGGCTAGAGTCTTTAAAAAAGAAAAGAGTGAAAAATGTGAGTTAATGAATTTATAGAGATTTCTAAAAGATGATGGGTTTTGGTGTAGAGCGCTTTCCTTGCACAATGTGGTACATCATTTAACACCGTTAAAATAGTCAAAATGAGTCGAATAGTTACATACCATGTCTGAGCAATATACTTAAAATGGCTTCGGCCTTCCCTTACCAAAAATAGCAATTTGATTGGCACTTAGCTTTTAAATTTCAAAATTTTAAAATTTTTAACACTATTTACTTAAGAATATCTCTATTGGGGACCACCACGTTATTGGCGGGCGCCTACGCTAAAACTCATTGACCGCCATAAATTAGCCGATAGTAATTGTTTTTCCTTCCGACCTTCGACACAACGTATTTGGAGCTTATGGGCGTGCCATCAGGCAGTCAAGTTTCGGACTCCACATGCCACCGACCCTAAAATGTGACCGTAAAATCAAGTTTCTGATTTTCGGGCCACATTTATAGATTTGTGCCAAATTGAAGCAAGACCTTGGCTGTCTGATGGCATGCTTATCGTCTCAAGATTCTTTGTATCAAAGATTGGGATTAAAAACGAATTTTATCCTCTGATTAAAAAGAGTCAACAGGTTTTACCGTAGGCACCGACGAGTAAAGTGGTGAGCATAAAGAGGTACCTATATGAAGAACTGTTGCCCAATTTTCTACTTCACCTATCTCCCAATTTTACTTCTATGTTAGAACTAGTAACTATGTTGGGCACGTACTATTGCTCTTTCTACTCAAAATCACTTGTTGCGAAGTGTACCCTGTGAAACCAACATCTGTTCGGTGTGCTTTGATGCTCATGATCATGGCGCGATATCAACTAGTAAGCATGTTAATTTCACATGCCTAAACATGCCAAAAGGTAACTTCGAACCAAGTCACCTACAGCTGGAGCCCGACCCAACTTGACTCAACTCGACTCAACTCTTATTTTAACCTAGCTTACCCGACCAGACCCGGCTCGACCCAAACTTTTGGTAAATGGGTCAGCTCCTGTTCCTTTAGGCGGTAAAGGGTTGCAGGTAGAGTTTGAGTTTGAGTTGACCTGCCCAACCCAGAACCGACCCATCTGCACCCCTACCTGGACATTATTGGTTTTTGCCTTGTTTTGCGGAACAGATTTTCTAAAAGATCTTCATATATTAAGTGGCAACAAACCACATTGGTAAAAACAGAAAGTAGTGATATCTAATATGACAAGATAATATTTACAAAAATTAAAAAAGTCAATTTCTCTTTGATGGCCAACAATCCATCATGTCTGAGACAATCTCATATCTGATTTCTTCAAAAATCTCATCCCCAATCTCAATTCCAATCTCACTGATCTGTGGCTGAAATTGGCTCCACTCTTTTCTTGACTTCATCAAATCAGATTCTATAAGTTGGGTCATGTTTGTTAGATTACTTGCTTCTTTGACCCATGGGCAGATCTGCTCACATATGATCTTGCCAAGCTGTTCAGACCCTAAAAATTCGTGTAGATTACAGCTCTCTTCCTCCTTTGAAATGCTCTCCAACACTTCTCTCACACAATCAAACAAAAGCTGCTTTGTCTGTTGTAAAGCCCTCTTGTTTTTGATATACTGAGAAGATGAAGTAGACCCAAGAAGCTTCTTTAGTTCTTCAACCTCAATACCATACGTCTCTGTTCGGGAATTCACAATAAGTTCCCATAGGGAAGCTGAGAGTATAGCCTCTTCTGCAACTTCCATGGATAGATTAGAAAATGAATTTTGGAAATTTTCTTCTTTGTCGATCCTAGAGTAGAACTCCACTGTTTCAGAGAAAAAAACAAAATTTAGATTAAAATGAAGATAAGATGATGAGAATAAAGTAATATAAATAGGAATGATAAAATATTATTAAGTAGATTAGTAATTTTCACAAAAAAAATTTCAGGATACTCTTATTGCTACACGAAATTTTTTTTATGCATACAACAAACTTCGGTAGCTTTGTAGCCTTGACTCTCCCTTATAATATCCTAGGCCACTCCACTAGTTGTCAAGTGATTTTGATATAAATACTTGAATTTATCATGATATCAGAGCAGACCTTTCTCTATTTTTATCAACACACGGCAAAAACTAAATGTGATTAATAAAGAAGAGATGAAGAGAAAGATTAATACATTTGCGTCTTGGCGCTGAGCAAGACAATAATTATATCATTTTTCGCTCTTTGCCTAAAAAATTACTTTTTAGAATGAATTTTGTATAAGATGTTACAATCGATCACAAGTGAAAGTGTATAATTTATGTGATTACCTGTGAATAGCGATAGCCACTTTAAATGTTTAGATCCATCACATATATGTATCATATGACATAACACATATATGTATCTATGGCATAACAGCGAAGTGTATTTATTATTATTTTTTTTTTATAAGAATGGGGAAGTGTACTTGATTGTTGTAAGATCAATTAAACATTATTTTTTATCAATTGGTATAACAATAAAGTGTACTTGAATGTTGGAAGATCATTTAAACATTATTTTTTCATCTCTCCCCCCGTTTCGTGAAGCATATGGATTCTATCTAAAGATTTTCGAGATTTAAAATCATGTTAGTGACACTACTTTTCAAACACTTTTTTTTGAATTTGAATTCTTGGTAATTGCACAAATATGGTGAAAAGGTTGGTGTTTTTCTCTCTTTTTACCCATCATTTTCATTTGTCAATTCATCTATTTTTTTTTTTTATGATACATACACGCACATCTATGCAAATGCCTTTAACTTCTTTTGATGAGAAGACAGAAAGTGCAAAAACTTTTCATATCTAAAAAGGTTGGTGGG
This sequence comes from Chloranthus sessilifolius, assembly GCA_021018995.1. Classification (NCBI taxonomy): domain Eukaryota; kingdom Viridiplantae; phylum Streptophyta; class Magnoliopsida; order Chloranthales; family Chloranthaceae; genus Chloranthus; species Chloranthus sessilifolius. Next base: position 98,093,780 of record CM037592.1, read on the forward strand.
GGTGTGTTCCTGAGTGAGTGAGAGAGCGAGAGAGATAACTCACTGTGAGTATGGACAGGAGAACCTTCAAATTCAAGTATTGATACAGGGCTGAGTTGCTTAGAGTCATCCAGGCACACCCATTTAAATTTTTCATCTGCAGCAACCTGTTAACTTTGTCAGTGATCAACTCTATGAATTGAAAAAAAAAAAATTCATTTTTTAAAGCAAAATCACAAAATAGAGAGATATAGATAAAAAGAAGAAAAAAAAAAACAGTTCTCACTTTCTTCAGATTATTAAGTCTGAGAGCTCGAAAATTATCCATCGAAGACGAAGACGAGATGTCGGAACAGGTATCGAAAACCATTGCGCAAGTAGCCGAGGAAAACTGGTCCAAATCCACGACATGGGTCTTTCTCCTTAGATCCGAAACAAAGCTAGTGACACTAAATCTTCCACCTCCAGCACATTCCCAATTCTGATTTCGCGGTTTTTCGGCCTTGCCCGAAACGAGCTTTGTGATTATTGATCTAAGTATCTTTGAACACTTTGTAATCCCAGCTTTTCTCTTCTTAGAACCATCGTGAATTGATCTCTTTGAGTACCCTCTTTCAAGAAGGTAAAGATCTAGGAGAAAAGGCTCTTGTTGCTCCTCGAGGAGGTCGCCGAGCCTCCTTATTCGATCTGGGTTAGAGAGAGAAGCCATGGAAACTGAAAATTTGAGGCTTTGGAGAAGATGAGGAAGAAGATAAGGGGTGTGAAGTTAAGGAGGAAGAGGAAAGGAGGTGAGGTTGGGAGGTGAATTAAATAGAGAGACAAGGCGTATCTGTCAGTTTGGGACTGAACAAGGGGGGAAGGTGAGGCATAGAGAAATAAATAAGTATATCAGGGAGGGGCCACTGGGTGCACAAGTCACCTAGAGTCCATGCAAGCTTGTCTTCTTTGGTGACAGAATCAGTTAATGTTCACAGAATATCATTGTTTTGAAATTTTTCTATTTTTATTTTGAGAAATTCTCAGGAATGACCTTATCATTTTGCCCTTTTTCGCTGGAGACCCTATATTTTTACCTCACCTAACGAACCAGTTCCAAGCGGAGCCGTCACCCAAAAATTTAAAATGCCAATACTACTCCCCGAGCCTATGAAAGTTTGTAAAATCAAGGATTTTTCATTTGGCCAATTCTAGACACATCATGAAAATATCCTTTTGCACCACACCCTTAACGTTGCGACGCCATTGACTGTTTTGAGTCACATGATCAAGATCCCAACATGATCTTACGTGTGCACTATCTCATGATCCATCATGTCGAAGATTGGGTTGAAAAACAGTCTCCATCGTGTGATCCAATGTATCCACCATCTACCTCGTTTGATTGTAAAGATCATCGGTGTCAAAGATCAGCATGACACTTGCTCTCCAACATTTGATTCAACAAGTCAACTATCAAATTTAACGATAAGTTCAACTAATGAATCATCACAGATCGAACAATAAATCGTCACCGCTCGACTAATGAATCGAAAACGATCCAATAATGAATCGATCAAATAATGAATTGTCATCGCTCGACTAATTAATCGTCACCGCTCTGATAGCAAATCATCATCGCTCAGATAAAAAATCATCACCACTCTAATATGAAATTGTCATTACTTTGATAATAAATCGTCACCGCTCTGATATCAAATCGTTGTATCACTAATTTTTATGTCACAATATATACACAATAATAGGAATTGTGTGGCGTGTAGTGCAACAGTAATGTGTTTCTTTCCATAGCAAGTGGTTTTGGGTTCAAAACTTGTTGAGTTTATTTTTGGCTCAACGTGCAAAATAAGGATAAATTTTTTGTTCAGCATGCAAAATAGGAGTAACAACAATCGAACACAGGTCTCTATGATTGAAACAAAATATTATAGCCAACTCAACTAGAGTGTACAACTCATTATAAACCAATAATCTTAGATTAAAATACTTCTTCCTATCTGAGCGGTGACAATTTGTTATCAAATCAATGATGATTTGTTATCAGAGCGATAATAATTCAATAGTTGAGCGATAACGATTTATTAGTTGAGCCTATCATCAATGATAGTCAACTGTGAAAATAAAAAGATGCAAGAGAGCATGTTTCATGTCGTTATTTGGGACATTTGATCTCTGCATTGTGGCCTTCAAATCAGACGGCATAATTGGTGTTTCACTTCACACAAATATTGAAAATAGCAAATATTTTATTTTCAAAGAATGTCGAACGGTAAAAGATATAAGAAAGGGTATTTCAGACTTTTTACATTAGCTAAAATTGGTTCGGCTTTAAGCTGCTCGGTTAGGTAAAAGGTGAAACTATAGGGTCTCTGGCAAAAAAGGATAAAATGACAAGATCGTCCTAGAAATTTTCTATATATTTTTTATATTTTTTTTTGTTTGAGATTTGTGGGGAGAGAGGTGGGGTTTCTAGCCTACTTTAGGGAGTTTCTACTGCCACAACATCATTTACTAATTACGCACCATTTGGAAAAGATTTGTGTCAGGCTGTGTGCATTGTACTGTTTATGGGAGCATAGTGACAAATTTTGGGCAAATTCTCTAAAATTTTGCTGAAATTCGTTGAAGTAGAGGTCCAACGGGACATTTTCCGAAATTTTCGTAATTTCTTTAATTTCAGCACAATTAATGAAATTTTCGTTGAAATTAATGTTTTCTTTTAATTTTAGTAATTTTTTTAAATAACAAATAACATTTATATAAATGTTAAATATAATTTATAGAAAAGGGTTGTGTGCCCCCAATGGGGCACGGTGAGCACGCCCTAATGCTCGGATGCATGGTTTAGATCAATTTTATAAAAAATATTTTAAAAATAATTTGTTTAAAACAAAAGTCAAAGATTGATTGTTTTCAATGGTCTCGATTTCAAGACTAAAAAGAAATAGTTGGAAGATGAGTTTTTGAAATATTTTTTTTTTAAGATGATCTAAACAAAACCACCACGTGGGCCATTGGGGCATTCTCACCATGTCCCGCTAGGGCACTTAACTGTCGTCCATCTATATATATATACCATAGTCACAAAATCGGGGTTCGGTAATAATTCGGCAAAGTTAAAATCTGAAAAAATACGGCAAAGTTTGGGAAGTTCGGGAAGAATTCGGAAAAATAAAAAATAAAAAATTATAAATATATGATTAATATATATATATATATATATATATATATATATATAATATAATATAATATAATATAATATAATTTTATGATTTATATATATATATAAATTTTTTAAATATATTTTTGAATAAAATAATAAATTATTAAACTATTTGGATATGAATAAATAATTATCAAGCCACTCAAAGCCGGTGCTGTCGGCGTGACATTACACGTGGCGTGAGAGATAATGAGAGAGAGAGAGAGATGAGAGAGGAGGAGGTGGTCGGCAGACAGGCGGCCAATTTGAGAGTTGAGAGAGATGAGAGAGGTTCACTGGTTCAGTCGTTCAGAGTCGAGAGGACAGAGAGAGGAGGGGGGTTGGAAAGAGGAGAGAGAGAGAGAGAGAGAGAGAGAGAGAGGAGAGTTTAACTTTTAGCTTTTTACTTTTTACTTTTAGATATAAATAATAAAATATAAAAACGTGCTTTTAACTTTTAAGCTACCACTAAAGTAACTTAACGTGTAAGCCTGTAAGGAGCCGACTTCGGTGATGTTCGCCAACTTTGTGAATAATTCGGTGATGTTCGCAATTTTTTCAAAAATTTATGAATAATTCGTCTTCTGTTCGTCTTTCAAAAAAATTATAAATTTTCACGAATTATTCAATTATTCAGAATTTTTTGTGACTATGATATATACTACTCTCTAAAATTTTCTTGAATATTTTTCAAACTATGCTTGAGTATGCATAAGGGATTTTTTATTATTATTATTATTAATGAGCACGTAAAATTAATTGAGATGTGATTAATGATTACATTACTTAGTGTGTGATAACTGATAAGTCAACGTAATTGGTGTGATAATGATTGGTCATAAGGGACTGAGCAATCTGGCTCATTCATGTTTGAGATACCTTCTGTTTATCATTAAAATAATTGTAATGACTAAATAGGTTTACAGATCTGATCGGATGGCTTGATTTGGATGTTACTTTACCTAATCCACTCCGTCTGCCAACCATTGAACCGATTCGTCCATCAAGGTTGACCAACTGGATGGCCAATCTCATGGACATACCCCATTATTAGTTAGTGAGTAGAGACGGTTGATACAATTTACGTTTTTTTGATGCTCATACCGGAACTTTTTACATTAGAAACAAAATAGGGCTGCTACATGCACAGCATTTTATTCTTCCCCTACAATTTTTATTGAAACGCTAACTTTTGGTACTAGCACACCAATTAATGAAAAAATAATCGTAATAAATTTTACTTTATTCTTGTTGATAATGATCCAAAGTTGTTGGGTTGTGTCTTGAATTCTGTTGATGGTACTGATCAACGGGGTGGACTTTACACTCAATCATAATTGCACGGGTCGAACTCTGTATTGAGCTCGCTAGTGGTTGCATGGCTCGGCGCGCCCCTTGCTTAGGGGTTTGGGGGCGGAGTCTCTAACCCGAAAATTTTCTAGGGTTACCAAGGATATTTTACTCCTGTTTCATATTGAGCGATTACACTTTTTATTAAATATAAAGTCTAATTATGAGTTAGGGTTCCATATGAAATAAACTCAATTTCGAAGTGAGAGCTAGAGGTGAGATTTGAGAGATTTGTAACCCCATATGAAGTAAATTCAATTGCCAAATCACGTAAATCTTATGTTTATTATTGCTTATGTCTTATTTATTTTAGTTGCTATAATTCTACAAAAGTAAATATTACTTAAGGCAAAAGTGTATTCATTCCCGCTTTTAGGTGGACACAAATTTTTTCTAATTTTATATTTCTTTAGAATGAAATAAATTAAATTTATCTTCCATCAAAAAAAGAAAAAAATAAATTTATCTTAGGCCAACACTAAATTTTCCTACTCACACACCACTTTATTTTTTCACTTTATTCTATCGTAGAGGTGGAAAAGAAAAAGGTAGTCAACAAAAATTTTAAGAGGCATTGGTCCCCTCCTTTTGTCTTGTAGTGATATAATAGTGTACATAGATGCAGATAACAACAATAGAGGAAACAGAACCACATTGAATGTTTTATTTTGCACGGAGGGCTGTTTGGCTGCATCTGTAATTAAACTCACCCTTTTGTTTTATATGGTGGAAGGCCATAAGGCCCATAACCACACGCATCATATTTCCTTTTATTTAAGGAGACTGCCTACCGTGGTCCATTATATAACATAAGCCTAAGATACACCATCATCTAGTAGGACACGTGGAACATGTTTAGATCAAGCCGAAAAGGTATTGTCGGTGTCGGTCGTCACATGTCTGGTCTACGACCGAAAAATTAGGTTAATCAGAGGATGCTATCATCAAATGAATGTTAAGACTGTTTTCTTAAACGGAGATCTCAAAGAAAAGATCTACAGGATATGTGGTAAGAGGTATCAAGAGTCTTTGCTCAATTTTTTATTCATTCTATTTTTTAATGGTGTAAAGGTGATGATCTATCATTGGATGGTCCAGATCAATGTTTATAATTTGGTCCTGTTTGTTGGAGGTTAATTAGGGAACAAATGAACTCGGGACCATGGAATCTTTACTCTTGTTTATATAGGATTTAGGAAGCAAAGAACATGTAAGGGCCTAGAATCACTCTACTCTGTTGCTCTTAAGTAGACAACGAATATACCTTTGGCTATTTTAGTGTATTAAATCACCTAAAGGCCGCTACAAGAAGTAATAGGCATTATAATAAGTTTGGGAAATTTCTAAAATCGACCGTCACATTTCCCTTTCCGTAGACCCTATAGTTTCACCTTTCATCAAACCGATCAGCTCTAGCTCTAAGTGAAGCTAACGCTCGCCTTTATGAATCGAAACTTTACTTTTTTACTTTTTACATGTCATCGGGGTCCGAGTTTTGAAGGCGACGTTGTTTCGAAGGCAATGACGGTGACGGTTGTTACACAATCTTCAAGCTACCAACACTACAAAAATAAGGTATTTCGACGGCACATGTTGTTAAGGGCCGTAGCGGCAATTTTTGGTAGCGACGGGACTAGTAGTGACAGTTTTTTATTAATAGCGGTAGTTTTTGGCTGTCACTAATAGTCTTATTTTTTGTAGTGCAAATTTGTAAGTTCGAAATCAAATTATCTTCCACTGTTGTAGAAATTATTTTTCTTCTTTCAACGGTTTATATTTTGAATTAATTTCATTATTTTTCCCTAAAACGGAGCGATATCGCCCCTTTAAATGATTGGTACCAACTGTATATAAGGACTATATCGATCGTTCAAGCGTACGATAACGACTGCTTCGACAGTCAACATTATTCTCTTAGCCTGACTATATATTACAACCAGCCTCCATCTGTGTTAGTCTGTAACTCACTCCTTTCATTTTTTTTGCCAAAATTAACAATTTATTTAAATTGTTGGATGTGGAGATGGTCATACAGCGGGATATTTCCAAATGTTCTCCTAGCGGCATTTGGAAGTTCTACAATGACGCTATCCCAAGGTGAAAGGAGTGGCTGAGCGCATCAATCTTCGATGAAATATTTCAAATGCCAAAGGGTGTGAGTTTTTCTGGAAATGTTGTTAATGCGATGTTGAGTTTTTGAGTTGAAAAAATCACTTTCAAATCGGAAAGCGTGATGTCTATCTTTAGAAGATGGATATTGCATTAATATTGGGCCTTGTCGTGGTTGAACCTGACCAGTATACCCCCTCTACTAAACCATCGAAAGAAGAAACTATTCACTACAAATATTTTCGTAGAGTGCCTAGCGTGAAAATTGCCTGGTCCCATATAGACCTTGTAATGAGGCAAGCGGAAAGTGACGACGACCTCGTAAAATTGTCTCTTCTATTTGCACTGTGTACCTTTCTTTTTCTCGGGTCCCACCATCAATCGATGGAAGAGGATGTCGACCTCAGCGGTGACGTCGAGAACTTCAATCGAACTCCGTGGAGTCTCTACGTGTAGCATGAATTGCACGAGTATATAATCAAGGGCGTAACAAGTAGAAAGGCGGCAACATAGATTAAGCCTTTAAGACGTTTAACGTTTATGGATGCATTTTTCTACTTTAATGGTCAGCTTATCAGATGATGCCAGAAATTGCCCCTGAATGGATGCCCTTTAAGAACCCATTCCCATGATTCTTTAAATGGGCAGAGAATGCATAATCAATAATGAAAGGCTAAATTATTGGAAAGATGTTGAATATCAAAGTATGATGTCCATTTAAATACGTCAAGGTTATAAAGCTGAGAATTGTAAAGAGCACCAATGTCGATTAAATAAGGGGGCGATACCGCACTCTTAAAGAGGCGATACCATACTCTGATTGAGGTGATACCGCACTCCTAAAGAGATGATAACGCACTCTTAAAGAGGCGATACTACACTCTTAAGTAGGTGATGACGCACTCTTAAATAGGCGATAATGCACTCTTAAAGAGGCGATACCTCACTCTTAAGTAGGCAATAACGCACTCTTAAAGAGGCGATGCCATACTCTTATGTTATCATTTCGATTTATTGTTCTGATATTTTGGATTGTCCTTTTTTTGTAAAAGGTTTGCACTCCCCTTGAACCGGTTACCTTTGAGTTAGAGATACCCATCGTACGAGAGTATCTGCAGGCTCTAAAGGGCATTAGGACGAAGAGGAAAGAGGTTGATGATGAGGGGCAATTCAAGAAAGTTGTGGAAGTGGATGTACGGCCAAAGAAGAAGAAAAATTACATTCTAGTCAACAACATTGATGAGGAATAATTTGACGCCCAATCGACGTCGGACGACAAATCATCCTTGGAAGATGACCATTTAGAGCGGCCAACAGCAAGGGAGTCAACGAAGAAGAGCTCCAGTGCACCGACCTCCTCTAATGAATCGTTGTTGAGGAGGATCGGCGATTTGGTGCTCGACAACTTAAAACTTACCCAAAGAGTGAGCAATCTGGAGCGAGAGAATGACTGCCTCGCCACACTAGAGCGAGGGAATGAGCACCTCGCGACACGTTACAACGCCTTTGATGAGCGGCTCACTTCAAGAGATATAGAGCTGCAGATGATGAATCACCTCAACAAGTTAATCAGAAAGGACCAAGGGATTCTAAAATAACCTTTTTCAAATAATTTTGGAGGCAATACCTAAGATATGTGTTGGAACGTAGTTAGGAGATTGATAATACTCTTATAACATATCGATATCGATCATTTACAATATATGTATATAATATTCCAGCTTTCTAATAATGTTCCATTCGATGTTCAGGATGTTATTATTTCGGAGGTGTTATCGAAGGTGCCAAGCACGGTCTTCGATATCCCACCTTCGTCAGGAAAATCTTTCGTCGATAAGGGACCACCTCCTGACATGCATGCGGAGGTGCTAGCTAGTGAGGAGCAAGCCGATAAGTGGCCAGCTGGTGAGGAGCAACCCTCGACCCAATTCACAGAGGTGCCTGAGCAACAAGTTGAACCACGCTTGAGACCCCGACAAGGAAAACTCACAAAACACATTGCCGTGAAACCTAGGACAGAGCGAAAGGGAGCCCTAAAGAAAAAAGTATGTAATGGAGAGGGCCACTGAGGAGACCTTAGTCGTTTCTACTATTGAGCAGACAAAGGAGGAGAAATACATGATGGCCCTTTGGAACACGCCCATTTCTGAAGACGAGTAAGTCCATTTTTCCCATGATAGATTTAGTGGTTTATTTAGTTTTAAATTTTAACGTTTGCCCTATATTATGCAGCACCTACATAAGCCCCATCGGTGATATACGCTCATATTGCACTTGTCAAGGTGTTTGAAAGGCACAGAATACTTGGACAATATTATAAGTACTCTCGAAATACCTGGACAATATTGTAAGTAAACTACTAAATTTACACAATAACAGTCATCAAGGACTTTGTATACAATCGTCAACGACTCTGTAGACAATTGTCAACGCCCGTTTAAATAATCGTTTATTAGCTTTAATGATCATTGTATTTGTAATGCTTTCGGGTAATGGGAGCCTCCCAAAAACTGTTGAAAGTTGTGGAGGATAATTCATTTTGTCTGAAAGAACAAATGCTTCCTTATGAGATTCACGATTTTGACGCACATGGTCTTTGACTTGAAGAATTTCGAGAAATATATTATTTTAGAAAAAATCTACAATCAAAACTTTGAGATACAAGTCAAATAGTGGTCAGCCCATAAGCTCGAAGTGAACTAATGTAGAAGCTACTGTAAAACTTCTTCAATAGCTTATGTGATCTGTGGGCTCACGAATGTAGCACGGTACGTTATGCACACTACCAATAACTTTTATACTTTTCAAATCGTAGAGGCTAGCATTATTTTTTTCTTTCCAAATGTTTGTCCCAATTCATTACAACCAGCCATTACACTGAGCGCTTGCGATCATGAAGGTTGCTTAGCTTATCTGACATTCATGTCGAACGGTCAGTAATGGTCATCAACCCTATTTTTTATAGTGCCTCTAAGGACAAATTTCTTGATCAATTGAAAGCGCTGGTAAGTAATCATTAAGCTTATGAATTCGTCCAAACTTACGATTTATGTAGGTCATTATTTACTTAGCTTATCTAACATTCATGTATTTGATACAAACCCATTACCCTCCCCAGCTTTTATATTTTTATAGAGACTCCACTGCACTGAAGGGTAAGTATCCTTAGCCATCTACTGACTGTCAGATCGAATTCATTCCCCGACATACCAATGGGTGAGACTGTGGGGTGTTCGTACTTAAGTATGTGGAGTACTTCATGGAGGGAAAGATATTCGACTTCACGCAAGATAATATGAGTAAAATCAAGGCAGAAATTGGCCATGCCCTGGATATATAGACCGGCGATGGAGGGGGATCAGACAACGAGGACCTTGGTAAAGATGTACCCGTGGATCTGTCTTCGTAGTTTTGAGTATATGTATTTTTTGGTATTATAGATTTGTAAATTTGTAACATTTATAACATTTTAACGTTTGTCTAACTTTCAATTTTCTTGTAAATTTGTAACATTTGTAACATTTTAATGTTCGTCTAACTTTTAATTTACTTGTAAATTTGTAACATTTGTAGCATTTGTAATTGATCGAAATATTACATTCCAAAAAGTAACCTCTACATGCGAACTGAATTTATAACTATTACGAACCAATTTTTCGTCCAAACTTTTTCTCGTACCGTTCCTTGTACGATCTAGCCGGCTTCTTTTACTATTTTTGGATGCGATTTATCTCCATCCACCTCGCGTAAATTGCAATCCTATCATCCATAGGAACATGACTTGTGTCAAATCTATATCAAGGTGTTCTAATTTCAGAGGTTGATTCTATATCAAAGGTTGCTTCTTCACTCCTTAAATTTAAAAGAGTTACAAAGGCAACATTATAAAGAAAAATTTTCATATAATAAAAGCGGTGCCTATTAGTGGTAGTGAAATGAGTGTGACAATTTTCCCCGTCCACAGCTTCGAAAGTTTCAGGGCGTAAACGTGTTACCCCCGCTGGAGGTGCAAGCCCACAATTATTGTTTGGGTTGTGTTTCAGAACGCGATGTACTTTTACAAAGGAAGATACAAACCAATCTCTATCAGCATGCAAGTTGCCAAAAAAAATTACATTTCTTAATGCAGTGGCATATTGCTCTCCTATTAGAGCACTAACAATCCTTTAACAGATCAATATCGATCTCTCAATGGAGAGTTAACGCTCTTATATACGTACGGTATCGCTCCCTTAGGAGTGCGTCATCGCTCGAATAAGAGAGCGATTTCTAATATTAAGCAGACACATACTCTATCAATCCATTGGTCCCACTGTCGTGCAACTCTTGCTAGTATGATCATACTCAGTGCACTTACTACACTGTAGGGCCCTAACTTCACCCTTAGATCATATCTTCCTCTTCCTTAGACGTCCAACTTGCTTTCAAAAATTATAGGGCAGTCTCACTTTCATATTTTCCTCCAATTAGTCAGCTTGGATTTCTCATTAGCTTTTATCGAGGGTGAGAACCCATTGTTCGCCGTATGATAGTCTAAAGTAAGTGGTGAAGAACCACTTCTCATAAAAGCTGTGGTAATCGTAATTTCGACAATTGATGGCCGCAATGACAGCAAGTACATGTCTTATGTTTCAAGTCGACGTGGAAAATGAAATTCTCATAATTCACTTAAAAATAATCGTGCACATACGATTGAGATCTCTTTCGACCAACCCATTGGAGCACCTTCTTTATGTGCTCGTCTGTTTTCGGGTAGAGGAGGGTGCTCAATTTCTTAAATCTATGTCGGCACTTATGAAAATAATCAATGACTTTCTCTTGAAAAGTTCTGATTAAGTCGATGATTGGTCTCTCTTGAGCTAGCTTTAGTACGTTGTTCAAGCTTTCAGCATTATTCGTAGTGAGGGAATCGTATTGTCTTCCTTTGAAATGTGTGCTTTTTCCTTGATTTTATTCATAAAATAATCAAATTTCTCTATTGAATATGCACGCGCAGTGCACCACTACAGGTCCAACGTACCGTTCTTGGGATATTTTTGTATCAAACTTTGTATCATATGTCATATGCAATTGTTGTGTTATGCATTAGGGAAATTTTTTTACCGGCTTGATTAAACACCTCGACCTGTCCGTGATAATAACGAAATCTTTGTTAAACTGACCAATCACGAATGCACTTATCTGTTCAAGAAACCACATCCACATATCATCTTCTTCTACTACGACGATGGTGAACACTAACAGTAATATATGGCCATTACCGTCTTGCCCCAAGGCGGTAAGTAAGATTCCTTTGAAACGTCTTTATAGGTGTGTGTCATCTACAAGCAATATACGATGAAGTGTATTGCGGTAGCTTCCGATACACAAACCAAAACTCTAAAAAATATTTGAAGCATACCCTCAAGCGTTAGTTAAAAGGACGTTCGTATATTAGGATCTACACTCTCCATATCTTTTACATAGGTCGGTAGATCCACAAATTGCCCTTGTCAATTGCCCCTGTCAATTGCCCCTAATGTCGTTCAGGGCGAGTTCTTTCTCCCTCCAAGCCTTAGAATATTTTATTTGCATATTATAAGTTTTTTCAATGTCAAACATTATCAACGTAGGTGTGTAGTCAAATCCTTCTATAAGTTTCTTCCGCACATTGTTAGCTACGAAGGAGATTGTTGCATTACGATGACCATGTGCCCTGATCTTAGGGGCCTCGCATGTGTGAGTACTATTGAACGTCTTGATTTAAAAAGTTAAACCCAGTCAATTTAGATGCATTTATTCGCTACGAACAATTTGGTTCATAGCATCCGACTGTGACTCGATAACTAGCATTTTTCAATGGCCAAATTTGAAAGTTTTTCTCCATCGTGTGTTCTTTCAATGCCTTTTGAAATATCTACTTGTCTCTAAAAACCTCTCCAACTTTAAATGTCAAATTCTGATATTTGATTTCTATATCTTGATCGGAAGAGTCGTCCGATATCTCTGACCCTTCGTAATCTTCATCTACTAGGGTATTATCAATACTTCTCATGAAATTTCTCGGATCCTCTTTTATAAATCTATCCGATTTGCTATCATAGTCTCGGGCGTTCTATTATAAGTTTGCTTCATTATTTGGTTGTGGATGACTACACCCTTCACTAGCGATGTTCTTAGGTGGTTGACTAGGTCCTTTACCAGCGGGGCTCTCATGTGGTTGATTAGGCCCTTCATCGAATGGGTGGTCATGTGTATAAATATGGGATTGAGCTTGTCCGAATGGTAGAATATAATTCGCGAGTTAATCAAATTGTAAATCCACCGAGGAAGAAATGACCGAAATCATCTTCATCCCCCATCCTTTCTGACGTGTAGTCTAACTCTTGATGACATTGTTGTGACCCATGCATATATTTTAGTGAGTAATAATATGATTCAACTAGAGCATCGTCTAAATCAACAGTTTCTTTCTTGACTGACACCTTCACCGTAATATTGTCGTCATCGCCTAAATGGATTGTATCGTATATAGACAGTTCTTTAATGATGAATACATTTATGACGTTCACCTCGACTTTATAAAACTTAAATAGAGAGGCCAAATCATCTGAGTCCAAAACATCGGCAAGTACAAGGGTATTAACTATCTTCATAGAGAACTTTACGGAAAGTGTTTCATCCGCCCTTGTAAAATTGACAGCGTACATTCGCCATATGAATTGTTCATAATAAATACTCGTATAAATAGAAAGAAACATCCAGTGGTCACTTTCATACAAGTCATCATCACTTACAAGAAGACCATTATAGTGACAAAGAAGATGAATACCGACCTTCGACATCGCCTGTTTAAGAATACGAAGGACTGGATCATAAGACACAAAGGAGCGATGAAGCTTGCCTAAACAATCGATATCAACTGTCTAGGAATGTAATAGCGATTGTTTAGGAATGCAATAACGCTTCTTGAAAAAATTGATATCGACTATTTAGACAAGCGATATCGACTATCTAGGAATGCGATAACGCTTCTTTAAAACATTACCAATAAAATATCGCTTTTTTTCACTGCACCATTAAGAAACCCTAAGAAACTGAAAATGGGGTTTAAGGTTTGCATAAGATAGTTTAAAATAAAGTAACTGAACATACCACCCATCGCAATGGAAAAATGCAGGGGTCTTCTTCTCTCAAGCCCTTGTTTTCCACTTCCAATGCCACTAATCGAACTGAGGAAGAAGATGTCTTCACATACGCCTCCTCTATCTCTCACTAACTGGACCTGATTAAAATGAGGAAGAAGAGGATGCTTTTATGGGTTAAAGAAAGTCAAAGAAGGGGTATCTTCAACTTTTTACTCTTCTCAGGGTCGGTTCGGCTTGGTGGTGAAAGGTGAAACTACTTGGTCTCTGATGAAAAAGGTAAATGTGACAGGATCGATTCTGAAAATTTCCCTAATAAGTTACTAGGCTACTATTTTGAGGACATTGGAATAATTTAATCAAGAATTTGATGCAATGAACCGAGGGGCGAGGACTCATTGCAGACAATGAGCTGATGTCTTGTCAATTGGATATCTGTACTGAAAGTCAACCTTAGGTCATACCTAGTACACAAGGCTTCGGCTTTGAGTGGGTCTGAGAAGGCAGATGGTAGGTAGTTATACCCACAGTTCAATGAGGTTGATTCTCTTACTCGAATCCCCGACTTATCACTTTGGGAAAATAGCACTCTTAGGCATTGTTGTCAAAGTCTAACATCAATAAAATTGACACCAATTGTCTACAAATGAGCCTTCTCAGCTCATTATAGACAAACTCTTTTTTTTTTGATAATTCAGCTTGAGGTTGTAGGGTCCTCACCCTTATTATTAGAAAAGGAAATAAGGAATAATTATATTTTAGTATAAGCAATAAGTAAATCATCCCTTAAGAGAGATTTCAAAATAATCGAGCAATCATCAAGATTTGGCCATGATTCAAATTGGGTAATTCTCTCCCTACTCTGGCTAGGAAATCTACTGGTCAATTAAGCTCTCGCCAAATATGAACGGACCTACATTCCTCAAATTCATCCTTAAGTGTTTGAATACACAAAATAAGGTGCCTATATCTCCACGGGCATTCTATCAACCTGTTAATGCAATTCACTGCAATCAGACTATCAGATTATATAATAATCTTATAAAAATTCTCCATTTTAGCCACCAGTAATCCATGCAAAATTGCTTCTCATTCCACCCCTATAATGTTATCATCGGTGGATGGGCCACTGAATCTTCTTAAGGTTGTACCCTTGTGATCCCGAAATACCCTACCAATCACTGCCAAACCATTAGCAATTTAGCTATCATAGTTTAGCTTTATATTTTCCATCGGTGGGTTCTTCCATTTCTCATATTCATAAGAACTCTTCCTTTTGTGCTTTATGTTCCATCTTGATAGTAGATTATCATCACTGAGAAGCCTCACAACCTGGTCCTCCCCTTCTATTGAGATTGTAACATCTTCCACAATCCTTTTAAGCAATATTTCCTTTGAAGTTTGACAATTACCAAAGATTCTTTTGTTTCTTTCATTCCAAAGATGTCAGATACAAGCCACAAATGCTAGCTTTATCAAGACAGATTTTTTAGTATTCCCTGATGAATGCATCAAACAAAATTGAAACTCTTGTTCAATATTACCCTCATCATCCTTATGAATTTGGAGCCTGACACTTATAGATCTCCATATCCATTTAGAATATTTACATTGAAAAAATAGGTGGTCATTGGACTCACAAGCTTCCCAAAAAAGAATACATCGAGCTATGATAATCATACCTTTACGATGAAGATTCTCCATTGTAGCCAACTTTCTATTGATGCACATCCAAGCACAGAAGCTATGTTTTGGAACGGAATTCTTATGCTATATGAACTTTTCTCAATCAATCTGAGCCCCTTGTTCTCTTACCACTTTCCATGTTAATTTCATCGTTAAAATGCCACTGTTTGAGTTCACCCACATCATTTTATCTCCACTTAGAGTATTAGTACCACGGTGATAAAGAACATCATCTCATGCCGCTTCCATTTGAAGAGTGGTAGCACAGGAAGGTCCCAATTTCCAATCAAGAATAATTCATCCACTTTAGTCTCTTTTTGAATCCCTGATTGGAGAATCAATCTTTGCCCATATTTAGTATATAATGAATATGTTCCTAACCATGGATCAAACCAAAAGCTTGTCGTTGAACCATCTCCAATATCCAATACAACATTTTCATTTATAGTATCCCGAATACGCATTAACCCTTTCCACGACTATGAAAATTTATTTGGAAGATTACACGTCCAAATAAATTTATTACCAATATAACAAGCCCTCATCCATTTCGCCCATAGAGAATCTGGATTGGCTATAAGGTTCCAAAATAGTTTGACGAACCCCGCATCATTCCAATCTCTAAGTCTTCGAATACCCAAACTATGACAACCCGGATTTCGGCACCCCGAAACCCGTGCCATCAGCACGATCATCTTGACCGTGCCCTTTAGCTAAGCACGGAACACTGGTATATCAAGCATCAAAAAGTATAATAAACGAAATTGCGGAATTTAAATCTATATTAATTAACTCCCCAAAAGACAGTTCTACCCTCATGCCTCTGCATGAATGGAGAACCGATCCGAACCATCGATGATAGAAATCATCACGGATGGTTCGTCCCAAAAGAATAATCCCAACTCCTTATATACATGATTTTAAACAAATCAAGGCTTGACATACCAAGTCGTACAAAATCTCTCTAAAAGCCCTCAAAGCGGCACAACGGAGTCCTCTAGAAGAAGTCCTCTGGGGGTGGCTCCAACTCTTCGCCGGCCGCAAGGTCCGACTCACCGGGGTCAGCGTCTCCTGAAGCCTCGGCAGCTGCTAGTAGTGGACCTGCGACGTATAGTCTATAGGGTGAGCTACATCCTAGCTCAATAGGGAACAAACACAGTTGAACATATAAATTATGACTCACATATATTCCATGATATGCCATGCATGATGTGTCTATGCAATTATTGATGAAACAGTTAAAAAGCATTTCGTTTTACTGTTGATTACATATGTTTTCATTTACTCATGAATGATGCTGAGAAGGCCTAAAGCAAAACTTAAACTTTCAACTTAAGTAATCCCCGAGCAATATAGCATCGAGCCCCGATGAGATACCCATCATCGTCATCTATATAGACAGTTTTAACCGTATTCCCTGGGAATACAAATAGTACCCAAGCCCCTTTCCCCTGGGGATTGGTGGCGGGGTTTCACTTGTCTCAATCAACACCCCTGGGGTGTGCTTACTATTTACGGATATGCCTCCGCACTGGCCTACGGTTTCGTCGCTGTATCGGTCACGGATATCTTGCCGTGTCAGTCGTGGATATCCCGCCACGTCGGTGGGGTACCCTATCAAACCTCAAATAACAAAAATATCGGTGCCTTACATATAGTTGTTCACCGTGTAAATGTGCTATCTTATATCAGTTAGGCCCTATCAAACATGATTCAATCCTTGGATACATCCCTGGGATGTATCCATTTACTTGCATCACACCTGATGCTCTTTTCCCTTTACTTCTTCATCCCCTGGGGATGGCTCATTAGTTTACTCTTATGAATATCTCACACACACACACACACACTTTTTTTCACAATCCTTTAAGCAGTAGAATATTTGAATGGAATCTATATCACTACATACATGCTCTTGTAAAATAAGGTACATGTTCAAGGTGTTCCCTACCTTAGGTCTCTATCGATTCAATGCATCAAGGTCCCACTCGGCTCCTTGTGCCCACTTCCATACGTATCACCTATGATACCATTAAATACACTCGAAACGTCACAAAAGATGTAAAGAATAAGTCTCAAGACCCCCCCAGAGTCTTGAAGTAAGAATCAAAAGTCAACAAAAACTAAGTCAGTCGACTAGTCGAGTTCCTGGTTCGACTAGTCGAAATCCAACTCGACTAGTCGATTCTCAAAATCGATTAGTCGAGGTCCAATTTCGATTAATCGATTCTCAAAATCGATTAGTCGAGCTCCAATTTCGATTAATCGATTCTCAAAATCGATTAGTCGAAATCCCCTGTTCTAACTGTCCAATTTTCACTTAAATAATTGAACATATAAAATCGACCAATCGAGTCCAATTCGACTAGTCGAAATCCTTACTCGACTAGTCGAAATCCAATTTCGACTGGTCGATTTCCCTCAACCCACTTTTACTCCTCACTGGAGGCTCTCAGTCGACTAGTCGACACCCAACTCGACTAGTCGAATTCGTGGTCATCTGACTTTTCAACTTCTTGGTGAATTTCGATTAATCGAATCCCAATTTCGATTAGTCGAAATCCCCAGATTCAGCCTTCTTTGGCTGTTCTTCCCCAATCTTTTCTCAGTTATTTTCTAAGCAATATTCCTACAATTTCCACCCATTTTAACCACAATTTATTCTATAAATCTACACCATTTATTTACAAGAATCTCACCTTAATTCAACCTCAAATTGATTTAAATGTAGGGTTGGAAGGTTAGGATTTCCAGCTTTTGTTTGAACAGATCCTCCGCGTCAAATCCGGCGCTTTGATCGCAAGAATCCCCTTCCCACAACTTGCAATAACTTCTCACTAGCTCCTTTACTTCTCTCTTCCTCTCTCTCTCTCTTCTTTACTCCTCTCAACCACCAAAATATGAAATTTAGGGTTTTTAACCCTTTTATCTTATCTCTTTCTTGTGGAGCACATACACACCCCTGTATGTTACTCTACACACTCCTCTATCTCTCCACTCTTCTACACTGGTTCACACATCACATCCGCTCATCTCACCATAAGTTCCTCAATGAACTATCTCATGGTCAAACTTAAGACCAATCGGGCACGGATCCCGAGGTCCTCGTTTGACGTGATTTTTCGGGTTATTACATCCTCCCCACCTTGAGAATTTTTGTCCTCGAAAATCACCCAAAGGTGTGGTGGTCTGCACTCCCCCCCCCCCGCACACTCGGAGGTGAGGTGGCCTACCACTTAGCACACAAGCAAGTACATTTACATAGACAATTAAAGAAACATAGATAACAGTAACAAAAATTATATATTATAAAAGAAATCAAAAGTTACTATAGCGACTGAAATGGGGACCACAACAGAAAAATGGTTCACCCCTATACAAAAAGATGTACAATGCACAAAACAAAACAAAAATGGCCCCTGGCACTGGTGGATCCAAGTCGAGCAGCTGCTCGACGGAGTCATGGATCTCGCCACGGTGGCCGGATGGCTGGTGGCGGTAGCGGATGAGAAGTCTGCCTACGCGGGGGAATCTCATACCGCAGAGGTGGAATGGTAGTGGAAGCCGTGGTGGTGGCGGGTGGAAGTAGAAGCACCGATCATGTAATCGCCCCAAAGACCGGCCTGGCGAAAGGTCGTGTGTGGTCCATTCTTCTTCCCGGGCCAGCATGTCCTGGTAGGTGTGAGGGTAGATAAACTTGAGGGTGTGAAACATGAGGAAATTGATTCTCCTGTTCAGCCTCTCATTATTCGCTTCCATTCTGGCCTCGAAGCGGGCCAGAGCCTCCTCAATGGTGGTGGTGGTGGTTGGGGCGGGTCGGCGACGTGAAGTAGAGGGGGTCGCCGGTGTAGGTCGAGGTGGTGGTGGTGTAGCTGCTGGTGGTGATAGTGGAATGACCGGTCATGCAGCAGGGAATGACTGGGTGGTACCGCCATCAACGGGTACATGTGGGCTGGCTGTGGTGGAGGGGTGGTGGTGGAATTGCACACCTCTGCCACCGTGGTGGTAAAGTCTTCTTCAGGAGATTCTAACTCCTGTTCCATTCGGTGTGGGAGAATGGTTTCACTGGATCGGTGGCCGTCACCTCGTGGGGTGAGACAGCATAGGCTGGGTCGGATGAATATGCCTCTAGAATGCTAGAGATGATGCGTACGTAGGGCATCCCATCCCTAGCTCGAAGGTTGCCCTTCATGAGCTTCCCCTTGATGTACCTCATCCCTTCGAGGATGACCATGGTAACATCAAACCATCGGCCTCTATAGGCCGCATAGAGGGCCTGTTGCACCAACCAGTCCATGCCAAGGATTACATCAAACCCTTGCATGTCTAACAGTATCAACTTTGCTTCTAGTTCATGCACCTCCAAATCTCGAACTGCTACAATGATGGATTTGCAAGCTAACTCCGTGTCTACTAATTCTCCAGTCGGAATAGACACAGATAGGACGAAATCTAACGTCTCTGGAACAATCTTCATCTTCTTAGCGAAACGTGGAGTGACGAATGAGTGGGTAGACCCGGGGTCTATCAATACTCGAGCGTCATATCCACCGAAACATCCTTTTTCATATATATTTAGAGTACCTATAGTATACATACACACATACAATAATTTACACATCAATTTACACCCTCAATTTATATACAGCTTTTCATATACAAAAGAAAAATAATCTATTCAATTCCTAATGTATGCTCCTTCTCTATCTAAAGTTTTAATGAAATGAGAATTTTCTTTAATTTTTAAAAGGAACATCACCTTGGATGACGTCATGCACGTTCCCTGCTTCTTGAGCAGTGACTGCATAGGCTCTCCCCTGGACAATCGGTTTCCTTGCTTGAATTGGTCGTGGTGCTGCAACTGAACCCGTCTTTCTTTTATCTGTCTCGGGGCAATCCTTGATCAAGTGGCCCACCTTGCCACATCGGAAACAACCCCTAGTTCCCGATCTACAGTCCACCGTCCTATGAGGCTTGCCACACTTTGCGCAAGTCTCCCGAGGTGCGGAAGAAACAGTACGAGAACCCTGTGTAACAGTGGCGCCAGTAGACATGGCAGGGCTCTCATAGCGAATAGGTCTCCCCGACGCAAGTAATGGAAACCTCTGTTGGTGTTGTTGTTGTTGCATTGCTGTTGGTCTTCCGAAACCCCCTTGAAACTGTGGTCTCTGATTCTGGCCCATGAACCTCGGCTTTTTGTTCACCGGTTCATAGTGCGCCGTTCTTCCTTGTTCGTTTCCTCCTCTCTGCTGCTCCCTCTGTCGATATCTATTATTGTTCTCCTCTTCTACGACCAACGCCTTGCTCATGACCTCTTCATAGGTCTTTAGCTGAAATGGAGCTACGCCTCCTCTAACCTCAGGCTTCAAACCTTGCTGAAACCTCTTGGACTTCATCACTTCAGAAGCGGCATCCGAGCAAACGGGCAAGTCGTAGAAACTCTACCCCGTATTCTCTCACTGTCATTCTCCCTTGTACTAACTGTAAAAATTGTATCTCTAGTTGGTTTCTCACCACTTCTGGAAAATATTGTTTGTTGAACTCCTCAACAAACTCTTCCCAAGTCCAAGGCAACTCTGGGGTCTCTCGAGCGAGTCCAGATTACGGACTTCCACCAAGGCCCTCCCATCTAACATGTAAGCTGCCCATCTTACACTCTCGTCTTCCGTGCAAGTTAGCACGCTAAAGACCTTTTCCATCTCCATCAACCAATTCTCAGCGGCCATAGTGTCTGCCTGCCCAGAAAATGAAGGAGGTCTCATCCTCCTAAATTCTGTAAATGATGAGGGCACAGGCAACACAGATCCTACAGGTGGTGTAGGTGGCTGCTGTTCTCTGGATGCATGAGCTGCAAAGGATGCGGCTTGTTGTGCCATGGCAGCTGCCATAGTCTCCATAGTGTGCATCATCCTTTGTCACTCCTCTCTATCTTCTTGTCTTTCTCTCACTCTTTCTTGCTCTCTTAGATCTTGATCCTGATGATCTCGATCCTCTTCCTCCTGCTGTCTACTACTACTGCCCCCTGGGGCCTCAGTACCTCCTAGAGGCACTCTATTGGTAGGAGAGATGTAACCATCTCCACTACGTAGACTTCTTTGATTGCCTCCCCTTGGTCGGCCTCTTCCTCTAGATGACATTTGCGGCTGCATTTAAAACTAAAGTTTCTTCAGCAGAAGCCCCTATGATCTGACGAAAGAATCCTTGTCAGAATTTCTAAAAGAAAATAGCTTTGATACCAACTGTGACAGCCCGGATTTCGGCACCGCGAAACCCGTGCCATCAGCACGATCATCTTGACCGTGCCCTTTAGCTAAGCACGGAACACTGGTATATCAAGCATCAAAAAGTATAATAAACGAAATTGCGGAATTTAAATCTATATTAATTAACTCCCCAAAAGACAGTTCTACCCTCATGCCTCTGCATGAATGGAGAACCGATCCGAACCATCGATGATAGAAATCATCACGGATGGTTCGTCCCAAAAGAATAATCCCAACTCCTTATATACATGGTTTTAAACAAATCAAGGCTTGACATACCAAGCCGTACAAAATCTCTCTAAAAGCCCTCAAAGCGGCACAACGGAGTCCTCTAGAAGAAGTCCTCTGGGGGTGGCTCCAACTCTTCGCCGGCCGCAAGGTCCGACTCACCGGGGTCAGCGTCTCCTGAAGCCTCGGCAGCTGCTAGTAGTGGACCTGCGACGTATAGTCTATAGGGTGAGCTACATCCTAGCTCAATAGGGAACAAACACAGTTGAACATATAAATTATGACTCACATATATTCCATGATATGCCATGCATGATGTGTCTATGCAATTATTGATGAAACAGTTAAAAAGCATTTCGTTTTACTGTTGATTACATATGTTTTCATTTACTCATGAATGATGCTGAGAAGGCCTAAAGCAAAACTTAAACTTTCAACTTAAGTAATCCCCGAGCAATATAGCATCGAGCCCCGATGAGATACCCATCATCGTCATCTATATAGACAGTTTTAACCGTATTCCCTGGGAATACAAATAGTACCCAAGCCCCTTTCCCCTGGGAATTGGTGGCGGGGTTTCACTTGTCTCAATCAACACCCCTGGGGTGTGCTTACTATGTACGGATAAGCCTCCGCACTGGCCTACGGTTTCGCCGCCGTATCGGTCACGGATATTGATGAGTAGTGAAATATGATGATATTTCACCCCTAAATACCTATATTTAGCCGTCCGATGAAGGCTATCTGATGAGATTTGCTAGATTTGAAGTGTTTCGTAAATCTTCAAGTTTCTAAAACAGCCCAAGAATCCCGAAAATAATGTCAAAACACTGCTATTTTGGGTCATTGAGAACTTAGTGCGACTTGCAGCTCAATTTGGACCTTCAAGACGTCAGATTCAGGAAATTACTAAAACATAAAAGTTGTAGAGCTCGTCGTCAGCTTTCCAACGCTTCAAGAATCACCTCAATCCGAGTTCGGTACAGAAAATTATGAGCAAAATACCGAGGCAGATTCGATGCAAAGCTATAGGGAATTCACGAAAATTACTCTTAGATGTCAATCGAGAGAGGTATTAGGGTTAGGCTATTATAAAAAGGAAGCCACGAGTTTCTTAGGGATATTATTATTTTTGCAATTAGAATATTATTCATTCTTTCTTTTTAGTTTTTAGGGCTCTTCACTTTGGGGAATATTTTCTTCATCTTTCAAGTCTTCTTCTCCTTCTTCTTAGGGTTTATTCAGGTAGATTGTACAAGGATTTGCATTATTTTTCTCTGAGAAATTCATAGATTGTATTTAGGAAAAACAATTGCAAATATCTTTTGGAAGAAATAAAGAGGAATGACTTTGAAAGAAAAGGAGATCAAACACCAAGATGGCTTCATCGATGAGATCGGGGAAGATCGATCCCGGATAAGTACCCATGTTTATGATTAATACCGCGATCTATTATTGTTATCATGGAATCGTTTTGCTCAAAGTTTGTGTGATTGAAAATATTTTAAATGCTTTGTTATGACCGTTGATTCGCGTATCAACGGCCGTAATCGCTAGATCCTGGACCTGCAGTGATCTAGGTCAGAGCGATTATGTCGATTGTCGTGATCTAAATATCATGAGATACGCTATGCTTTTTACATGACTCATACCGCAATGTTAAAGTCATTGTTTTTAGATAGGGTATGCCGGATTGATGATCATATTTTATTTCAAGTCATTTTCTAGATGAATGATGGTGTGAATGATGATTTAATGAAACCGTAGGTTTTAATGATAGAAAAGCGAATGCAGGGTATATTCCTTGATCTCATTTTAATATTGTTCGTAGATTTATCAAGTAATTAATTGTTTAGATTAATTTATTTTTCGCATTTAGGAAAAGTCGTTAAGTTTTGGTAAAATTGAATCGCCCTTTGGTACTTCCTTAGGGATGTTTTTAAAATCTCTAAAGAATTAATTAAAAATTCACGTTTCCAGTGGGTTCGACACCTATTCTTGCCATCTTTGATAGATCTTGTGCACTTGCAAGGGTTACATTCTAAATCGATCAAGTTTTTTTTATGGAAATCGGTGAAATTTTGATTAATTCGGATAGGGATTTTTCTTTTAGTGTTTAAAAAAATAAAATAAAAAAATAATAATTATTAAAATTTATTTCCTTATTTTTCTCTCTTTGATAAGATTTTGTGAGTCTTTTTAGGAAGTTTAGATTTTTAGGATACCTTCCTTAGGAAATTTAGGAAGTAGAGATTTTAGGACTTCTTATTTTAGATTTGGTAGGACTCTTTTCCTTATTTTCCTCTTTTAGATATTTTTAGGATTTTCTAAATTTAGTCATTAACTTTGTGGGACTTTTGTTTTAGGATTTTTAGGAATCTTTCATTCTTCTCCTTATTTTCTCTTTTAGGAAAGATTTTATAGGATTTTCAATTTTAATTTTAATTTTCGAATTTAATAAAAAAAAAAAATTAAAATTAAAAAAAATTTAAAAATTTAATTCGAATTTAAAAAAAAAAAAAAAAAAAAGAAAAATTTAATTAATTTAAATTCAATTTTAATTTTAATTTGAATTTAAAAAAAAAAAAAAAAAAATTTTTTAATTTAAATTCAATTTTAATTTTAATTTGAATTTAAAAAAAAAAAAATTTAATTAATTAATTAATTAATTTAAATTTTAATTTTAATTTGAATAAAAAAATTAATTTAAATTTGAATTTTAATTAAAAAAAAAAAAAAAAAAGAAGAAATCTTTCCTAGATATTAGCTCGTTTATCATCTTTGTTTAAATCGTTTGAAGCGGTTTGTTGTGGATTCTTCAACCCATTTGTGAGTGTTGGTGTATGAGCTTTACTCGTTCTCATCACCCATACATCTGCCACTGCTTAATCTTGAGATCGAAAGAGCTTGTAGAGAGAATCGAAGAGTCCGGAGGAATCAATATCAACAACCGAGACCATGGCGGACCAAAGGCAAGAGAGAGAGAGAATAACAATGGGAATGTCAATAATGGAAATAATAGGAACAATAATTTTGATGAGGGCCCTAGAACACCGGAGTATTATAACGATCCCGGTTTTACGAGGATCGAATGTATTATGCATGCTCCCATTCCAGGAACCACTATGAATTCAAATCGAATGATTCAAATGCTACCAATTTTCCATGGGTTAGCAAATGAAAATCCATACGTTCACTTAAATGAATTCACCGGGTATGCAAAATGTTCGAGTCCACAATGTCACCGATGAGATAGCGAGCTCACTCTTTCCGTTCTCTTTAAGAGATAGGCAAAAACATGGTTCTATTCCTTAGAACCACAATCTATTCGAGTTAGGCGAGCCGCATCGCTCCTTAAAAATATTTTCCCATGACTAAGGCCATTGAATTGCGTCGGAAGATCCAGTTCTTTTCCCAACAACAACCTCTGAAACATTCCATGAATGTTGGGAAGCGTTTTAAGGAATTGATCGAAGTTGCCCAAATCATCAAGTTCCAAGGTGGCAACAAGTCCAAAGTTTTACAATGGTGATTCACGAAGAGAGACGCATGGTTGATGCATCTTGTGGTGGATCTTGTGCCCACGAAGAAGTGAATTGTGGGCATTGTTTGAAAAGTTATATCAAACTTGATACAAAGTGAGACAATCGAACCAACTTGAACTCGGCACCTAAATCTCATGTGTTGACAAAGACGGATTGTCGATGTCAACAATAATGCCTCAGATCTCTCAACAAAGTTTGACATGTCATGTCCAAACAGATGAACATGTTGTTAGTGCTACCAAGCTAAAGCTCCTGTCACCCCCCACAGTGTTCAATTTGTGACCACCGGGTCATATGGCTAATGAGTGCCCTACTACCTTGTCATTCTTCCTGATGAACCTAATCCTCAAGAGCGGTAAATGTGACTCAATCTTATCACGGTGGTAGAAACATGTACTCCAATACCTACAATCCGGAATGGAAAAATCACCCCAACTTAGGATGGGGTGAATCGAACCAAACTGGCCAGGCAAACCAGCAACAGAGAGCCAACACAATGGGTGGACAACAACCTTTTCAACCAAATTTTCAACACAATTTTCGTCCACAAAGCAATTTCGAGAATTCTAATTTCCAATGAATTCCAATTTCCAGCAGAATGCTCAGTATTATCATCCAAATTCGACTCATGAAAAATCGAATTTCAATCGTAATCTTAATCAATCTCATGCCAAGATTGAAGATTCGATGCGGAAGAAAAGCTTATGCGAAGCATGCAATCTTTTCAGCAGATGATAATGGACCAAGTCAGTCAATTGGCCAATCAACCAGTCAAGAGGAAGGTAGGCTCCCACCAACCCATCAATAATCCTCGAGGCCAAGCACCATCTGACGGCAGACCATCGAATAGTCAACAGGTTGAAAGATTACGGTCTTTGAGAAGTGGACAGAGGTTCATAATCAAGTGGAAATGCTGTAGAAGTGATGAAGAAAGAGAAGCAATAGAGGAAAAGAATCGAGAAAAGAAAGGAGAAAGGAAAGGAAAGAGAAAGAAAGAGACAAAGAGCCGAGATAAGAAAAGTGCAAGAGCAAGGAAGAGAAAGGAAAGAAAAGTAATAGAGGAAGAGTTTCCTTCAACCGTCCAACAAGGACGTGAAAAAGAATCGGAAATGGAATCACCTTATGTCCCAAAGGCACCATTCCTCAATGCCTAACTCCTCCATCTAGAATGGGAAAGGGACCAAACAAAAATGGAAGAAATTTTGAAACATTCAAGCAAGTAAAGATAAATCTTCCATTACTTGAAACAATCAAACAAGTCCCCGAAATCGCCAAGTTTTTCAAAGATTTGTGCACTCGGAGAGAAAGGCACGTACTCACGTTTCAAAGAAAGTGTTCCTAACAAATCAAGTCATTCGATATTGCGTTGGAAACCCCACGTAAACCGAAAGACCACGAGTCCCAACTGTTCCATGTGTCATTGGTGGGCAACCAATTGGAAAGGCGTTATTGGATTTGGGAGCAAGTGTTAATCGATCCCATACTCAATGTACGAGAAACTTCGGATTGGGTGAATTGAAACCCTGACGGTCACACTCCAAGCTGGCGAGATAGATCGGAAAGAAGACCGAGGGTGTTATCGAGGATGTTTTGGTTGGAATAGACAAGTTTGTCTTTCCGTGGACTTCGTTGTCTTAGACATGGAACCACCGAAATCAATCAATCAAGTCCCAATTATTCTTGGGACGTCCGTTTCTCGCCATCGCCAAGCGCTTGCATTAATTGTCATGCAGAGTCATGGGCGTTTCTTTTGGAAACATGAAAGTCGCTTAACATATTCCATCGATGAACCATTTCCCTAATGAGGATGAGGTCGAATGTTTTTACATCGATCGGATGGGCGAAGTGGTGGATGAAGCATTACCATCAATGCTCACCAAGAGGAATTTGAAACCGCTTTGTTAGCCATCTATGAGGACAAAGGGCTTGAAAGGAAGCGGTCGAGAAGAGAAAAGTCAAATTCATCATGTCAAGATGATAACTTATGTGAAGTTGTGACTAAGGTAGAACCACTACCCTCGAGGTAAAGGATGTCTTGACTCCATCAATTGAGCGACCACCAAGCGTGGAATTGAAACAATTGCCTAAGTCCCTCAAATATGCTTTTACGGGACCTCGAGAAACACTTCCATGATAATTTCATCCACATTATCGGAAGAACAAGAGAATGATTTGTTGAAGGTCTTTGAAAGAGCACAAGGAGGCCATCGGATGGACCTTAGGCGATCTCAAGGATTGACCCATCGGTATGTATGCATAAAATACGGAGGATGAGAGTAAACCATCGAGGGAACCACGAGGCGACTTAATCCGAACATGCAAGAAGTCGTTTTAAAGGAAATCATTAAACTCCTCGATCTTTGGAATCATCTATCCGATCTCGATAGTGAATGGGTTAGTCCGGTACAAATCGTTCGAAAAAGCGGAATTACAGAAAGAAACTACGGAGGAGAATTGGTGCCCACTCGTGAAACCTCTTTGGATGGCGTGTGTGCATTGATTATCGAAAATTGAACACATACGGAAAAGATCATTTTCCCCTTGGTTCATTGATCAAATTCTTGAGAAGTTAGTGGGCAAGAGTTTTATTGCTTTCTTGATGGTTATTAGGGATACAATCAAGTGCCCGTTTTCCGGTGATCAAGAGAAGACAACATTCACGTGTCCATATGGTACGTTTGCATATCGAAGGATGCCATTCGGCTTATGTAATGCTCGCCACGCTTTCAACGATGTATGTTGGCCATATTCTCGGACATGATCGACAAATTCATCAAGTCTTCATGGGCGACTTCTGGTTTTGGAAAAACATTTAATTCTTGTTTGAATCATCTTTCACGGTGTTGCAACGTTGTAAACTTGTTCTCGGTGGGAAAAGAGCCATTTTATGGTTCAACAAGGAATTGTGTTGGGGCATATTGTTTCAACGAAGGAATTGAAGTTGATAAGGCGAAGGTCGACTTAATTGCAAATTTACCACCTCTAAAAGTGTTAAACAAATTCGATCATTTTTGGGGCATCTTTGAATTTTATAGAAGATTCATTAAGGATTTTAGCAAGGTGGCTAAACCATTGTGCACTTTGCTTGGCAAAGATGTTCCTTTTGATTTTGATGAGGATTGCATAAAGGCATTCCTAAAATTGCGTGAACTCTTATCAAATGCACCAATAATCCAACCACGGATTATTCTTTACCATTCGAACTCATGTGTGATGCATCGATTATGCGATGGCAAAGGGTGAATAAATTACCTCACGTAATTTATTATGCTATGAGACATTAATTGATGCTGGCCCAATGAATTACACCACCACCGAGAAGGAATTATTATGTATGCTGGACAAATTCCGTTCCTACTTGCTTGGATCGAAAATACTGGTCTTTTCAGTCCAGTCTGCTTTGAAATATCTTTTAGCAAAGAAGGATGCGAAACCAACGCTGATCCGTTGGATCCTGCTTCTCCAGGAATTGAACTTTGAGATTAAAGATAAAAAGGGGGTAGAGAACGTTATGGCTGATCATCATCTAGAATTCGCACAAGAATCATCTATACGAGACCATCCGTGACACATTTCCGGATGAACATTTGATGGCAATTGATGTAGCGTGCAAAAGTTCCGTGGTTTGCTAACATCGTGAATTATCCGTCATCGGCGTAATTCCCGAGTGGGGTAAGAATGATAAGAATCTCTTTTCTCCCAAATAAAATACTATTTAGGATGAACCATATTTGTTTAAATTACGCTCGGATCGGATCATTAGGAGATGCGTGCGGAAGGCGAGCAACTAAGCGTCCTAAATTTTTGCCATCTTTGGGGCTGTGGAGGCCATTTGAAGACGAAGACCGCCTGAAAATCCTTCAAAGCGGATTCTCTGGCCCTCAATCTTCGTGTGTTGCTCAATCTGCAAGGAATGCCAGCAGTGTCAACGACGCAATATTTCCTGACGAAATATGATGCCCCTTAATCCAATTGATTGTTGAAATTTTCGATGTTTGGGGATTGACTTTATGGGTCCTTTTCCACCATCCTTTGGGTATTCATATATTACGGTGGTATTGACTATGTCTCCAAATGGATTGAAGGCTGGCAACCGATCAAATGATCACAAGGTTGTGGTCAAATTTACGAGAGAACATGTGTTTAACGATTCGGGATCCCAAGAGCAATCATCGGTGATGGCGGTTCGCATTTTTGCAATAGCCATTTTGCCACTTTAATGAAGAAGCACGACGTCACTCACAAAGTCGCTCGCCGTACCATCCACGTACTAGTGGTCGTGGAAGTGTCTAACCGGAAATCGAATTCTAGAAAAGACTGATGCGACCGGATAGAAGAGATTGGTCAAACCGGCTATCTCGATGCTTTGGGCCTATCGTATCGCATTCAAGACACCGATCGGAATGTCTCCCTTCGTAATTGTCTACGGAAGGCATGTCATCTTCCGCCGAATTGGAGCATAAGGCATTACAGGCGATCAAACGATTTAATTTCGATATGCAAGCGAGGTCGAATCGAAGGTTACTGATTGAGTGAATTAGAAGAGTTACGCCACGATGCGTATGAAAATTCAAAGATGTACAAGGAAAGGTACAAAAAGTTGCACGATCAATTAATTTCTCGGAAGGAGTTTCATGTTGGCCAAAAGTTTGGTTATTCAATTCGACTTAAGCTTCATCCCGGAAATTGAAATCTAGATGGAAGGCCCGTTTGAGTTGTTTCCATTAGTGAGCAGTGCAATTGAAATTCAAAGCCTTAGGACAATCGAGTTTTCAAAGTGAATGGGCAAAGACTCAAACCAATGTTTGAGCCGATGACCCAGATTTAAGATTGAGGCGATGCACCTTAGTGATCCGATTCTTGATCAATGAAGAGGTTGAGTCGTCGACACTTAAACTCGGCTTCTGGGAGGCAACCCGGTGTGTTTATTTAGGAGTTGGACACAGTTTAGTTTAGGATTTAGGATTTATTTCTCTTTTCGTATGTTTAGTTCTAGAATATTAGTTTTAGTTTAGTTTAGGTTATTTTAATTTCCAAATTAGTGTAGCCACATTACCTTCAATCTATTTTTGGTCATGTTCTAATTTGATGCCCATATTCTCTTTGATCTTTGTGTTGAGGTACTTTTCAATGTGTTTGGGGTACCTACTTATTTCAAACAATGAGGACATTGTCATTTTTAGGTTTGGGGTATGTATGATTATCTATCTTTCATCACTTATTTTTGATTTTCATACATGATTTACTTTGCAATAGTTTTCAAACTTTAGTTGATGATGCATGTGAATTTAATTTTGAGAATATTGATGTCATATTTTGAATACTTGTATCTAGGATGATGAAGCTTAATGTGATAATTTGTGGATGACTCTGAAATTCATGCTTAGAATTTTTGCACTTATACCAAGCTAAGACTTAGAAATCGATGAACTATTTTGAACGTTGAATCTTAGGTTCTTTGTGAAGACTAAACTCGGTAAGCTTTAGAGCTAATTTCCGTCATTGATGAGTGAATATATAAACTCGAGTTTTCTTTGAATACTGAATTATTTTGCATAATCTCATACATTTTATTTTGGCTTGTGACTTTGCATGATATCAAATTCATATTATTGTGTTAGAGCGTCTTCGTATATCTACTCAAGACAAATAGGCAAGGTTACCATCTTTTAAGGAAATGATTGAAGGCCATCTTTGGCTCGTTTGTGCTTAAAATGCCCCACCTCATATAAATTTATCCTTCTAGTACCCCTTTGAGCCTATAGAAAAATTTACCCTTATACATTCTTTGATAAGCCACGTTAACTTTAACCCTTCACAATTTCTGAAAATTTAGCTTTACCCTTCTTATTTCCGAGAAATTAGGAACGAGGGATGAAAATGAGCGAAAAGAGAGTAAGTGAGAGATAATGAGTTATGGTGTTCTTGAGAGTGTATGGCAAATATAAAAAGAAAAAAGGAGAGAAAAAAAAAAAAAAAAAAAAAAGGAATGAAAATGAGGTGCTTCAAGAAAAGGAAATTCAAAAGAGAAGAAAGAATGAGAAAAAAAATATTGAAAAAAAAATGGTGAGAAATTAGAAAAGAAAAAAAAAGAAAAGAAGAGAAATAAAAAAAAAAAAAAAAAAAAAAAATCAGAAGTTAGTTCCTTTTCCAATTTCTCAGAAATTTTGAATCACAATTCCCTTTCTTTCTTACCCTTACCTGAGCCCCATTACAACCCTACAAAAGACCTTCATGATCCGATCTTGCATTGGTAACTGTCTTGTGGAGAGTCAATATATAATACTTATGACACTTGATATGACATGCTTAGGATATACAAGTATCTGTTTAGATTTATTTTGTTCATTGATTGCATCGTGTTTCATTTATCAGGTGAGACGTTTTTATTTGCTTTGTATTGATCTCTCACATGTGTGCGAAAACTTACCAATCATCGGAGTGATTTTATTTTGAGAGAATACCTAAAGTGAGGATTGAGTCAAGACAATGTGATCCGATGATTTCCGCGTTTGGACTAGTTACGAGATGGATGAATCTTGGTTTTGGTATGCACACACAACTCGTTTAAGCATGAATGGATGAGTTATCTAACGATTTGGAGCATTAGACTAATTTGAATGGATATTGGTATGATTAGTGTAACATTGTTATTTAAAATTGAGAATTTGCATGTTGAATTGATTATTGATTTTGAGCTTTGAAGTTAAATATATGTTATAAAAATCAGATTTTGAAAACTCAATTTTACCGATGGTTTGAAATTTTTGGAAGTTTGTGGGTAACTTCACTGCAAACCCTCAGGAGACACAACTCCTCCACTAGGGATCACCTAGGGGTTTAAAGGCTTGTTGCACATGCTAAGTGCAATCGTGTTCCCTACGAAAGTGGCATTTAAATTTTAGGATGTTAGTTTGATTTGCTTTATATTTCTATCATTCTCTTTGCTCGAGGACTAGCAAAGTGTAGGTTTGGGGGTGTGATGAGTAGTGAAATATGATGATATTTCACCCCTAAATACCTATATTTAGCCGTCGGATGAAGGCTATCTGATGAGATTTGCTAGATTTGAAGTGTTTCTGTAAATATCAAGTTTCTAAAACAGCCCAAGAATCCGAAAATAATGTCAAAACACCGCTATTTTGGGTCATTGAGAACTTAGTGCGACTTGCAGCTCAATTTGGACCTTCAAGACGTCAGATTCAGGAAATTGCTAAAACATAAAAGTTGTAGAGCTCGTCGTCAGCTTTCCAACGCTTCAAGAATCACCTCAATCCGAGTTCGGTACAGAAAATTATGAGCAAAATACCGAGGCAGTATCTGATGCAAAGCTAGGCAGAATTCACGAAAATTACTCTTAGATGTCAATCGAGAGAGGTATTAGGGTTAGCTATTATAAAAGGAAGCCACGAGTTTCTTAGGGATATTATTATTTTTGCAATTAGAATATTATTCATTCTTTCTTTTTAGTTTTAGGGCTCTTCACTTTGGGGAATATTTTCTTCATCTTTTCAAGTCTTCTTCTCTCCTTCTTCTAGGGTTTATTCGAGTAGATTGTACCTAGGATTTGCATTATTTTTCTCTCGAAATTCATAGATTGTATTTAGGAAAAACAATTGCAAATATCTTTTGGAAGAAATAAAAGAGGAATGACTTTGAAAGAAAAGGAGATCAAACACCAAAGATGAGCGCTAAATCGAGATCGGGAAGATGCGATCCCAGATAAGTACCCATGTTTATGATTAATACCGATCTATTATTGTTATCATGGAATCGTTTTGCTCAAAGTTTGTGTGATTGAAAATATTTTAAATGCTTTGTTATGACCGTTGATTGCGCCGTATCAACGGTCGTAATCGCTAGATCTGGACCTCGCAGTGATCTAGAATAGAGCGATTATGTCTTGATTGTCGCGTGATCTAAATATCATGAGATACGCTTATGCTTTTTACATGACTCATACCGCAACGTTAGGCTGAGTCATTGTTTCTAGATAGGGTCTGCCGGATTGATGGCTATACTTTATGTGACGTCATTTGTCTAGATGAATGATGCTGTGAATGATGCTTTAATGAAAGCGTGGGTTTTAATGATAGAAAAGTGCGAATGGGTAGCATATTCCTTGATCTCATTTTAATATTGTTCGTAGATTTATCAGTAATTAATTGTTTAGATTAATTTATTTTTCTGCATTTAGGAAAAGTGCGTTAAGTTTTTGGTAAAATTGAATCTGCCCTTTGGTACTTCCTTAGGGATGTTTTTAAAATCTCTAAAAGAATTAATTAAAAATTCACGTTTCCCTGTGGGTTCGACACCCCTGTTCTTGCCATACTGCAATAGATCTTGTGCACTTGCAAGGGTTACATTCTAAATCGATCAGATATCTTGCCGTGTCAGTCGTGGATATCCCGCCACGTCGGTGGGGTACCCTATCAAACCTCAAATAACAAAAATATCGGTGCCTTACATATAGTTGTTCACCGTGTAAATGTGCTATCTTATATCAGTTAGGCCCTATCAAACATGATTCAATCCTTGGATACATCCCTGGGATGTATCCATTTACTTGCATCACACCTGATGCTCTTTTCCCTTTACTTCTTCATCCCCTGGGGATGGCTCATTAGTTTACTCTTATGAATATCTCACACACACACACACACTTTTTTTCACAATCCTTTAAGCAGTAGAATATTTGAATGGAATCTATATCACTACATACATGCTCTTGTAAAATAAGGTACATGTTCAAGGTGTTCCCTACCTTAGGTCTCTATCGATTCAATGCATCAAGGTCCCACTCGGCTCCTTGTGCCCACTTCCATACGTATCACCTATGATACCATTAAACACACTCGAAATGTCACAAAAGATGTAAAGAATAAGTCTCAAGACCCCCCCAGAGTCTTGAAGTAAGAATCAAAAGTCAACAAAAACTAAGTCAGTCGACTAGTCGAGTTCCTGGTTCGACTAGTCGAAATCCAACTCGACTAGTCGATTCTCAAAATCGATTAGTCGAGGTCCAATTTCGATTAATCGATTCTCAAAATCGATTAGTCGAGCTCCAATTTCGATTAATCGATTCTCAAAATCGATTAGTCGAAATCCCCTGTTCTAACTGTCCAATTTTCACTTAAATAATTGAACATATAAAATCGACCAATCGAGTCCAATTCGACTAGTCGAAATCCTTACTCGACTAGTCGAAATCCAATTTCGACTGGTCGATTTCCCTCAAACCACTTTTACTCCTCACTGGAGGCTCTCAGTCGACTAGTCGACACCCAACTCGACTAGTCGAATTTCAGAGTCGACTAATCGAATTTCAATTCGATTAGTCGAATTCGTGGTCATCTGACTTTTTAACTTCTTGGTGAATTTCGATTAATCGAATCCCAATTTCGATTAGTCGAAATCCCCAGATTCAGCCTTCTTTGGCTGTTCTTCCCCAATCTTTTCTCAGTTATTTTCTAAGCAATATTCCTACAATTTCCACCCATTTTAACCACAATTTATTCTATAAATCTACACCATTTATTTACAAGAATCTCACCTTAATTCAACCTCAAATTGATTTAAATGTAGGGTTGGAAGGTTAGGATTTCCAGCTTTTGTTTGAACAGATCCTCCGCGTCAAATCCGGCGCTTTGATCGCAAGAATCCCCTTCCCACAACTTGCAATAACTTCTCACTAGCTCCTTTACTTCTCTCTTCCTCTCTCTCTCTCTTCTTTACTCCTCTCAACCACCAAAATATGAAATTTAGGGTTTTTTAACCCTTTTTATCTTATCTCTTTTCTCGGTGTGGAGCACATACACACCCCTCGGTGTATGTTACTCTACACACTCCTCTATCTCTCCACTCTTCTACACTGGTTCACACATCACATCCGCTCATCTCACCATAAGTTCCTCAATGAACTATCTCATGGTCAAACCTAAGACCAATCGGGCACGGATCCCGAGGTCCTCGTTTGACGTGATTTTTCGGGTTATTACACAAACCACCCTCACTTTTCGGCTTACAAATCATGTTTCAGCTTGTCATATGTAAATGATTTTCTCCAGTTGGCCCATTCCAAAGAAAGTTAGCAAGAATCTTCTCAATGTCGTCTAAGATTTTTCTAGGAATCATAAAAGTGTTGGACCAATAAATCTGAAAACTATTTAATATTGATTTAATCAACTCTAGTCTACTATCAAATGATAGAAGGAGGCTCTTCCAGCTTTCAATTCTCAATATTATCTTTTCTATCAATGTACCACACATAAAATACGATAATCTGGACGAAAAGAGGGGAACACCTAGATAGCGCATTGGGAGTTGGCCTTCTGGAAACTCAAGCTCCATTCTAATGTTGATATTATTGGTACATGCCTTACTGAAAATAATTGAGCTTTTATTTTTGTTGACTCTGAGACCCGATACAAGAAAGAAGTCATTGAGAACATTATCGATTTCCTTGGCCGACTGTGCATCATCTTGTGAAAGCATGAGAAGATCATCCGCAAAAATCAAACGAGAAATTTCCGAGCAGT
Organism: Chloranthus sessilifolius; assembly: GCA_021018995.1. Classification (NCBI taxonomy): domain Eukaryota; kingdom Viridiplantae; phylum Streptophyta; class Magnoliopsida; order Chloranthales; family Chloranthaceae; genus Chloranthus; species Chloranthus sessilifolius. Next base: position 98,129,801 of record CM037592.1, read on the forward strand.
TATCAAATCGTGGAGGTTTAATTAAATCATACTCTACTTTGGCATCAATCATACAGGTCAGTACTTCCATAACTAATGTAAACAATAACGGCGAGAGGGGGCCACCTTGGCACAGACCACATTTGCTTTGAAAGAAACCCCTAGGAGTGCCATTAATATTCACAAAATACATGGGACTAGATATATATTGTTCAATCCAATAGGACCATATATGATTAAATCCCAATTGCCCCAAAATATTAATAATAAAGACCCAACGAACTTTATTTTAATCCTTTTGAATATCAATTTTGGTGCAAAAACTCTTTGGGCCTTTCTGGAGATGAAAGTTTCGGATGAGTTACAAGCCAGTAAAATATTTTCAGTAATCTTCCTTCCCTTGATAAAGGCCGATTGATTTAGACTAATGAGATCTGGAAGAACAGTTGCTAGTCTATTGGACAAAATCTTCGTAATTAACTTGTAAACAAAATTACAAAGGGCTATTAGTCTAGACTTGTCCAAAGTCTCCATACAATAAAGATTACATGAAACACTTAGACTTCAAATATTTACTTGCTGAAATCAAATATACTTGGTTGCTTAGTTAAAGGCAGTTATCCCCTTTTAACCTATTGCGTGCACTTTCTACTCAGGTAACTTTTTGGGGAGTGCCATGTGAAACATCATCTGTTCCATGTAATTTTACGCCCATGATCTCAAGATTTATGTTGTAAAAGATTGGAACAAAAATATTGGCCATCATCTAATTCAATACAGTCAAACGCTATCCCGAATGAACCATATATTCAATATATGATAGTCAACCACGCAGTCAATGCGTGGTCATCATATGGTCAAAGTGCAGTTAAATAGTGCAGTTACCGTGCGATTGATTGTGCGGTAACTGCACTTTTATAAGATAGTAACCATACTTTACACAATCAATCGCACGGTAACCGCACTATTTAACTGCACTTTGACCACATGATGACCACGCATTGACCGTGTGGTTGACCATTCGAACGCCAATTGACCACACGTTGATTGCATTGTGCCCACGTAGTTGACTGTTTCTACATGCGGATTTTGATAACGCAGTTGATTTTAATCAACAGTAAATTGAACTGTTAAAACATTTTTCAACCATCAGAAAAGAATTATATTTGTCTTTATTAAAATTATTTATATGAAAAAATGAGGCATTAATTGCTAAACGAATATGTAAAGGGGTATTTTTTATTCTAAAACATAGTTACTGAAACTTTGAAAGTTTAAACTTAGAACATGGATTTCACTAATACCCAAAGTGTATAAGGGATCTCATCAATTCCCATAATTTTCAATGGAGGCTCTAAAATCATTGTCGCACATATCACAATTAATCTCAATTCTAAAACTATCTTTTTGAAATTTATGCCTCATGGACTAATAAATTGATCGTTTAATAGTACGCTCATGGTCTCAAGATCCCTTAAGTAAAAGATTGTGATGAAAATCAATTTCCATCATATTCAAAGCCATGAATAGGTTTGATGGTAGGGGACTTATTAGCAAAATAAAAAAAAAATAGATTTGATGGTAGTAATATAAAAACAAAATTCCTTCAAGTCTTGGCTCATTAGAGACGTGGCGAAAGTGTCCACAGTCGGGTCGCATGGCCAACTTTTGACTTATGGTTGGAAGAAATAGTGACTTTTCAAAAGCACATTTAATGACAGAAACAAAAAATAAACTCGCAAAGCACCGACTTAGTCCCACCTCTAGACGATTTGAAAGGGTGTTGGTCGCAGGTACATATGACAATTTTTCAAAAAATATAAGAAAATGATTTGTAGATCCAACGGATTCCAGCTCTTTAGAAATTCATAAGAATTTATTATTTTTCAGTGTTTTGATTGAGTAATTACACATGAAAAATAGAAAAGGAGCACCATCAATAGTATACATCTCACACACCCAATAAATTCAACTTTCTATTATGAGAGACTCTGTGAGAGAAAAAATTAGGAGAGAGAAAGAGAGATTAGGAGAGAGAGAGAGAGAGAGAAAAAAAAAAATAATTAAAAGAGAAATTATCACGACCCAAAAATTCACCCCATCCCGAGGGCCTAGAATTCCGAGTTATGACCCGCACATATCCCGGATATGCTAGGCGGACATACACTTAATCAGAGTTATTGCGCAAATCTAGTTCCACGAAATCCATAAAAGCCAACATATAAAGGTAGAATATAAAGTAGTCATAAATACTGAATAAATGTGATCAAATCCAAATAAACTACCAATAAAATAATAATGCAAGTCAGAGAGAAATCCGATAAAAGAAAGCATAGAGTCAATACTAATAATGTCAAATGAACTCAGTATCGAGTCTACAATTTTCAATAACAGGCCCTAGGATAAGAATCAGCACCAAGGTCCTCCTAGTACATAGCGGCGCCGCCCTCCCAAGGCTCCTGATACTAGCATCCACGGGGTCAACAAAGTCCACATCAATGGGATATGAATAGCCGACGTCTACTCCACCAACGTAATCACCTGCAGCTGTTTCAATTTTCATGAGATGAGTTTATTCAGTCACGTAAACTTAGTGGATACACCAGCAATCCACCCCATTCTATTCGTGTGCATTATAGGTGCATCAAGTGAGTGATAAACATAGTATAATAATGAAATCATAAAGAATATGGCAAATCAAGTGTATATCGTAAACTCATATCATAATCATCAATGCAGAATCATGATCTATATACTCATATCCTAACGTATTTTACTATATCTCATATCATATTATATGTTATTATTCTCGCATATACGACTGTACATCATATGGGTATAACTAACATACTCATAAATCCTAAACGACTTGTGCCAGAGCCACTCCTCGAGCTACCATGTGAGGGTCACCATATTATCATACCATCATATCATAACGCCTCCCTATCATACTCATACTCCTCCAACCAGCCCAATAGGGAGACATAAAGGGTCACACATACTCACAATCCATTCATACTCCTACTCACTCTCAGTTATACTCATACTGTCTCTTAAAGACCCGTCTTGGCTGTAAGACGTTTCCCTTACGGTGACTATGCAAGGAACAGTACGTACAGAAACTTAAGTTCTTATTCTTTTGCTGGCCTACACAACGGTGTCTTATTATCATACTTATAACATATCTTATCTCGTACTCATACTCGTATCATACTCTTACAACTTAATTCTAAGACGAGCTATAGTGAGAAAACCTCACTAAAGTTAAGGCCCAAAGCCCGAATCTCATATCATAACTCATATCTTATCCTCTTATATTAAAACTCAGGGTGATAGGGTTACCGCTTATGCTACCGTATACAAGGTTACACTGAATTCGCACTCACCCGACTCGTTATGATGCCCATACCACTATGAGTTGTAAGACATGTGAATACGATATATTTCTTGTTTTGATACTATCTCGGCGAATTACCAAGCTCAAGCGTAGGCATGATCTCATATACTCATATACATATGACCTAACATGTCCACAACTCGTTTAACATTATCAAAATAAAAACACAAAATTATCATACATATAATATAAATTTATATTTAGATTTAGTTATTTTTATACATATATTTATTTACATTCACATCAATATAAATACAGAATAAGGTAGTTATTATTGTGATTTTAAAAATATGAAAGTCACAGTTCGATTTTCACGAGGTACCGAGTTTATAACACTTTGGGTTACCGAAGTGGTCGCATTGAAGTGACAAATTGATATATGTATATATATATATAATTGGATAATTAAATTAAATAATATTTATAATTATTAATTTATGATTTATCATAATCATTGATCGAAAGACCTTAACATATAATATACACAGAAACTTTGGTCATGAAAATTAGAAAATAACACTAAATTTGAGTAGCCTTGAGTCATTCAAAACTGAATCCGACTTGTTGCTCTATTTTGACCTCTAAAACGTTAGATTCGTGAAATAATTATTTAACACAAAATTATAAAGCTCGTTGTCTTCTTTCCAATAACATAAGAATCGCATTAATCTGAGGTCAGAGTAAAAATTTATAGCCAAACTATCAAGATCAGTATATCGATGGTCGCGAGCTCAGGTTCGTGGTCGCGAGTTTGGACTCGAAAGTTCAAGATTGTGCAATCTATTATTCTTTTAAATAAAATAAGAGCATAGTTTAGTTTTAGGGCTTAATTAGTTTTAAATAAATAATAATATAGACTTGCAACAATAATATATATCATTATAGTTTTAGTAAAAGGATAAATTTTCAACTATATAAATTTAGAAGTAAACAATATCAATATAATATTATTCCAATTAAGTCAATCTATCAGATTTACAGTTATTAGAGTTTAATTAATTTTACAGATTTAAAAGAGGATTAAATATTAAATATGAAGACTTAATAGAAAAGTATAATATTAAATAGCCAAATAAAGGGATTGTTTAAAAAAATAAAATAAACAACATATAAACCCGACTTATAAATCATACAACTTTAGTAGAAAAAAAAATACCAATGCAAATATGTAAATTTATCATACTTAAAGATATTCATATTTAATTAGTATGTAGATTTAAGAAAAAGTAGACATATTAAATATGCAGACCTAATAGAAGGTAAAATATTAATAGCCCAAACAAAGGGATTGTTAAAAAAAGAAAAGAGAAACAACATATAAATTCGACTTACAAAATATACAATTTTCAAGAGAAAGCATAATATTAAACATATATGTCTATTAATTTATGAGATATTTGCGTTTAAATAAGATTTTTAAACTCGTTGATACGCGATCGAACGCTCCTACGCGACAGGATCTAAGAAGAACAAGATGGATTGATGGGTACCCACCTCTTGAAGTGTGAACGGTAGATCAACGACGATTCGGGTTGAAAAGGTCGACGCTCAAGGAGTCGGTTCATCTAAGTCTTGGGAGAGAATAATTTTTTATTATAGAGAGTAGAGAGTTTTTAAAGTTTTATTTATAATGGTATAAAGTTTTAGGTTAACTCTAATTAACACTTTTCGTAGACAATTTAATAAAATAAGAGTTTTTACAGGGAAGAAGAATTCATACCTGACTTGGATAGGTTGAAAAAAGGTTTCATTTCAGCGCTTTATATAAGTACCGAAGCAATTGGGGTTTCTCTCCCGAAATTACAGTTATACCCTTTGACTTGCTTCATCACTTAAAACGGGTGTAACTTTTTATATTATTATCGAAAATCGACAAATTATATATTATTAGAATCGTATCGGTGAGCACTTTGCAATGAGTCTAATTTTGATATAGGAAAAATTATAATTTTTTGAGAAGAGGGTGTGTTCCGATGTGGAGCACTAACACCATACACGTTGCAAAAACACATCAAACACCATTAAAATAAAATAAGAAAATTCGGGTTATTACATTCTCCCATCCTTATAATATTTTCGTCCTCGAAAATTATGTACCTGAGTTGATTAGTTCCGGGTATTTCTCTAAGGTCTCTGGTTTTCGTTCCCAAGTGGCCTCCTTCGGTGAATGATGTTGCCACTAAACTTTAACGAAGCGTACACATTTACCCTTGATAAGTTGATCCCTCCGATCTATGATACGAACCGGCTTCTCTATGATGGTCAGATCATCCTTGACTTCAATCAGCTCGATATCAAGGACATGAGATGGATCGGGTAAGTATTTGCGCAACATAGACACATGGAACATACATGTGTATATCGGCGAAGTATTTCGGAAGTGAAATTTGGTATGCTACCTAGCCGATACGATCTGTGATAACGAAAGGTCCCACGTATCTCGGACTTAGCTTTCCTCGCATTCCAAAACGCATGATTCCCTTAATCGGTGACACCCGAATGAAAACCAAATCACCCACCTTAAATTCTATCAGGCGTCTTCTATTGTCTACATAGGCTTTCTAATGGTCCTGAGCTTCTTTTAACCTTTGGCGGATAACTCTAACTTTCTCAGTCGTGATTCTACGAGTTTCAGCCCAAGCATTTTTCTTTCACCAATCTCATCCCAACAAAGAGGCGTCCTACAACTTCAGCCATAAAGAGCTTCAAAAGGCGACATCTAGATGCTTGCCTGAAAGCTATTGTTATAGGAAAACTCGATTAGAGGAAGGTGGTCAACCCAATTTCCTCGAAAATCTAACATGCAGGCTTAAAGCATGCCTTCTACGATCTGGTTAACTCGTTCAGTCTAATCGTCGATTTCTGGATGAAAGGTTGTACTAAAGTCGAGTCTCGTACCCATTGCTTCCTGAAATTTCTTCCAATGAACAGAAGTGAATTCCGTGTCTCTGTCCGACACAATGCTCACAGGAACTCCATGAAGCTTGATATTTCCTTTAGATATGTCTCGGCCAGCTTATCTTCGCTATCAGTATTTTTGTAAGGTAGGAAGTGCGCGCACCTAGTCAATCGGTCCACAATAACCCAGATGGCGTTGTGTTTCCTTGAAGTTCTCAGGAGTCCAACTATGAAATCCATAGAGATGCTCTCCCACTTCCACTCAGGAATCGGTAAGGGCTGCAAAAGACTGGCTTGCTTCTGATGCTCAACTTTCACCTACTTGCATACCAAACATCTGGAGACATATTCGGCAATCTCTCTCTTCATATTCAGCCACCAATAATAATTTTGAATATTACGATACATTTTCGTGCTACCTGGGTGCACCGAATATCAAGATTTGTGTGCCTTCTCGAGAATCTCATTTCGTAAGGTTGCAACATCGAGAACATACAATCTATCCAGAAATAGGAGGGTCCCATCAATGCGCATAGAAAATTATGGTTTAGGGCCCTCAGCTAACTATCCCACAATCTTCTAAACTTCGAGATCTAGGGGCTGCTCGATTCTAATACGGTCAACAAAGGTAGGCTTGACCATCATACTGGCAAGGTACACTCCTTCACCAATTCTGTCAAGTTGCACATCCAACTGAGCAATCTCATCGAGCGACTTTCAAGCCTTCAGACGTGCTAGCAATCTTGAGGATTTTCGACTTAAAGCCTCTGCAACTACATTTGCTTTACCCAGATGGTAATTAATAGAATAATCATAGTCCTTCATGTATTCGATCCATCGTCGCTGCCTCAAGTTTAGATCATTTTGAGAGAATAAATATTTAAGGCTCTTGTGGTCCGTATAGATCTTGAAGGTCTCAACATATAGATAGTGTCGCCAAATCTTAAGTGTAAATATAACTATTGCCAACTCAAGATCATGAACCGAATAATTCTTCTCGTGCGGCTTCAACTGTCTAGAATCATAGGCAATGGCTCTCATGCATTGCTCTAACAGACATCCAAGTCCCTGGCACGAAATATTGGTGTAAACTTCATAATCACCAGGTCCAGAAGGTAAAGTGAGTATGGGAGCTGCCGTGAGCTTCCGCTTCAATAGATTAAAATTCTGCTCACACTGATTGGTCCACACAAATTTGCTATTCTTACGAGTTAGCATAGTGAGTGAGAGTGCCAAATGAGAGAATCTTTTAATAAATTTGCGATAATATCCAACTAAGACAAGAAAACTTCTCACTTCGGAGATATTTTTTGGTATTTGCCAATTTGCAACAGCTTCAACCTTTGATGGATCCACAGAAATCCTTGCGGTGACAATCACGTGACCCAAGAAAGATACCTTCTCAAGCCAAAACTCACACTAGCTCAACTTCGCATACAATCTGTGCTCACGGAGAGTCTGAAGCATAATACGAAGGTGATTCTTATGAGCTTCTTTCATGTGTGAATAAATAAGGACATCATCGATAAACACAACGATGAATTTATCGAGAAACTCCCGGAATATGCGCTTCATCAGATCCATAAACACAGCAGGAGCATTCATGAGTCCAAAAGGCATAACAAGGAAATCGTAGTACCCATGCCTTGTCTTAAAAGTAGTCTTCAAAATATTTTCTGCTTTAATTTTCAACTGATGATATCCAGACCTGAGATCTATCTTCGAAAAGTATGTAGCACCTTGTAGCTGGTCAAATAAGTCATCGATACGAGGAAGGGGGTAGCAATTTTTCACTATGACATTATTCAACTGTTAGTAGTCAATACAAAGTCTCATTGAGCCATCTTTCTTCTTAACGAATAAGACCGGAGCTCTTCATGGTGACTTACTACAGCAGATAAATCCTTTATCAGATAGCTTACGCAACTGAATCTCTAACTCCTTCAGTTCTGCTGGTGCCATTCGGTATGGGACTTTCGCAATCAGCAAGGTACCAGGCACGAAATCAATTTTGAACTCTACTTCTCAGTCAGGTGGAAGTCCAGGCAATTCTTTCAAAAAAACATCGACGAACTCTCCAACGATGGGAATAATTGAGGGGTCCACTTTCTCACAAGTTCCTAACAATATAAGTCATTCTTAAATAAATCTTTAAATATAAAATTGAACCTTAGGGTCTTCATCAATGATCAAGCTTCCTTGAAACCAATAAGTCCTCCAAAGATCTAAAGTCTCAGGTCTATCTGAATCATCATAACCTCAATCAATATATTGTACTTACATAACCCATATAGTCCTCGAGGAAGAAAAGTCTGAGCTCTAATACCACTCTATTACGACCCAAAATTCCACCCCATCCCGAGGGCCTAGAATTTCGAGTTATGATCCGCACATATCCTGGATATGCTAAACGAAAATACACTTAATCAGAGTTATTGTGCAAATTTGGTTCCAAGAAATCCGTTAAAGCCAACACATAAAGGTAGAATATAAAGCAGTCAAATACTGAATAAATGCGATCAAGTCTAAGTAAACTACCAATAAAATAATAATATAAGTCGGAGACAAATCCGATAAAAGAAAGCATAAAGTCAATAATAATAATGTCAAAAGAACTCAGTATCGAGTCTACAACTGTCAATAACAGGCGCTAGGATCAGAATCAGCACCAAGGTCCTCCTGATACACATCGACATCGCCCTCCCAAGGCTCCTAATACTCGGCTTCCACGGGGTCAACAAAGTCCACGTCAATGGGATCTGAATAGTCGACGTCTACTCCACCAATGTATTCACCTGCAGTTGTTTAGATTTTCGTGAGATGAGTTTACTCAGTCACGTAAACTCAGTTGATACACCAGCAATCCACCTCATTCTACTCAGGTGCATTGTGGGTGCATCAAGTGAGTGATAAATATAGTATAGCAATAAAATCAGAAAGAATATGATAAATCAAGTGTATATCATAAACTCATATCATAATTATAAATGCAGGACCATGATCTAGAAACTCATATTCTAACGTACCTTACCATACCTCATATTATATCATATTGTATTTTATTATTCTCGCACATACGTTTGTATATCGTATGGGTGTAACTAATATACTCATAAATCCTAAACAACTTATGTCAGCACCGCTGCTCGAGCTACCACGTGAGGGTCACCATAGTATCATACTATAATATCATAACGCTCCCGTTTCATACTCCTCCATCCAGCCCAATGGAGAGACATAAATAGTCACACATACTTACAATCTGCTCATACTCCTACTCATACTCTCGGACATACTCATATTGTCTCTCAAAGACCCGTCTTGACTGTAAGACATTGTTGTCCTTACGGTGGCTATGTAAGGAACGACGCGTATAGAAACTTAAGTTCTTATTTTTTGTTGGCCTACACAGTGGTATCTTATTATGAGATATTTGAGTTTAAATAAGATTTTTAAACTTGACAATGCGCGATCAAACGCATCTTACGCGACGAGATCTGAGAAGAACAAGATGGATTGATGGGTACCGACTCTTGAAGTGTGAAAGATAGATCAACGGCAATTCGGGTTGAAAAGGTTAATACCCAAGGCGCCGATTCGTCTAGGTCTTGAGAGAAAATAATTTTTTATTATAGAAAGTAGAGAGTTTTTAAAGTTTTATTTATAATGATATAAAGTTTTAGGTAAACTATAATTAACATTTTTCGTAGAGGATTTAATAAAATAGGAGTTTTTACGGGGAAGAAGAATTCATACGTGACTTAGATATGTTGAAAAAAAGTTTTGTTCCAGCGCTTTGTATAAGCACCGAAGCAATTGGTGTTTCTCTCCTGAAATTACAATTATACCCTTTGACTTGCTTCATCACTTAAAATGGGTGTAACTTTTTACATTCTTATCGAAAATCTATAAATTATATACTGTTGAAATCGTATCGACGAGCACTTCGCAATAAGTCTAATTTTGATATAGAAAAAATCATAATTTTTTAAAAAGTGGGTGAGTTTCGATGTGGAGCACTAGTACCGTGTATGATGTAAAACACATCAAACACCATTAAAATAAAATAAAAAAATTCGAGTTATTACAGAAATATAGAGAGAGATTCAATAGAGAAAGAGAAATCTAAAAAAGAGATATTATGAGAGAGATTCAAAGAGAGAGAAATATCTAAAAAAGAGAGATTTTAAAAGAGAGATTAGAAAAGAGAAAGGAGGAGTACCATCTTTGACGTACACAACACACACTAAATAAAAAATTAGAGAGAGAGAGAAGAGAAAAGAGAGAGATAGCGGAGAGAGAGAGAGAGAAAGAAAGAGATTAGGAGAACAGTAAGAGAGAGCTAAGAGAAAGAGATAGAGAAATTTAGTGAGAGAGAGAGAGAGATTCGGTATGTGTGTGAGAGAGAGAAAGAGAGATTTTTTTATTTTTTTATTCTTTTATTTATTATTTTATTATTTTATTATTTTTTATCTTTATTTTTTAAAATTTTTATTTATTTATTTATTTATTTTTCTATTTTTTCATTTTTCATTTTATGTTTTTTTTTTTTTTTTTTTTATTTTCTTTTCTGATTTTCTAATTTTTTTTTTTTTCATTATTTTTATTTTTATTTCTTAAAATTTTTTTTTTAACTTTTTTAATTTTAATTTAATTTTATTATTTTTAATTTTTTAATTTTATATTTTATTTTTTTATTTTTTTTCGTCAATTGATTTTATTTCAATTGAGGGGAGGGAGACAAAAGATTTCCGATGACTTTTCCCTATGTTAGAGAGACTTGTCTTTTTCTAATGAAATTTTTTAAAAAAATTTTCTTATTATTTTCAGAAGCAAAAGTTTATTGTCAAATATAAAAAATTAATATATTTCTTTTTCTTTTCTAAGATTTTCCTTTCCCTTTATCGAAATATATCTTAAAGGTCCATAATTGGGTTCAAACGTTTTTGTAGGATACCTCTATTCGCTCCCACTGTGAAAGCATCAATGTCATAAAAGCTCTCACATCTTCGACCCCGTCAAAAGTGCTGATTGCTTCACATGAGATGATTTAGATCATTTTTCATAGCAATATTTCACACAATAGATTTTGAGATCGTGTATCACTTATCAAACGGTCCTTATTTCATTCCGTATTTCTCAAATTTCCAAAAATGACTTTAAAATTGTGATTGAATATGATGTGTCATATAATTAAAGTGCATTTTTTGTGATCTGTGACTAATGAAATCAAAAGATTACCGTCGGACATCTGTGAAATAATCGAAGATCTATTGTGGAAGATCGTTGTGGGAATAGAGATACCTTTTAATTATTATTAAAAATAAAAGCACCTTTTGCTACGATTAGACTTGATATTTTTGTCATGAAAACGACATATAGAGCCAAGTGACGGTGCACAAGCTACGAAATCTATAGTGGGGTCCTTGTGAAGCGTAGGCCGTACGATCATGAGGGGTTCTTAAATATGGGCCATATCCACTGTTCTCCGAAAGATGAGAGTGAAACATGATCTCAATCATTTAATTTAATTTGAAGCAATTTAATTTCAATGAGTCTGATATAAGAGCGCTTTTTAAAGAATGTACCGGAGCAAACAAAGGTATCCAAGATTTTATTATAATAGGGTTCAAAAATATAATATATAAAATAAATGAAAAGTAAAAAATTAAATTTATTATTATTATTAGGACACTGGGAGCCGGAGATGTCTGTCTCATATTTCATCAATGAGAAAATGCCAATATGGTACCTAAACACATGTCTGTCACATGAAAGTGCATATGCATGGTGACAACTCACAACACCACTTAAGGTGTCACATACAAGAATTAAAATTTTGGTTTTCGTATCGGTTTCAATTTCAATCCTGCTTGAAACCGCAATTTCAAAATTTCAGTGCCTTTTTTCTTTTTAAAATTCAAATTTTGGTTTTCGTTTCGGCCGATAATTGATGATTAACAAATTATCAGCTGATAATTTTAAATTATCGGCCAATACTATGACTCCTTGAATCCAAAATCGAAAAGTTGAAGATTTCGTTTTGGAGGCCATCAAAATTGATGCATTTTGGCGGAAATCTTAAGATTCCAGCCTAAATTTTGAACCATGGTCGCATTACACCTAAATACTGTTTGGGTGCCATATGCGTGTGCGCATATAGTTGATAAAAAAATTCTAATATAAAATAAAAGGAACCTCAACTCGTTCCCACATGTTCTTTGAAAATGCCCACAACCCAATCCTCTTGAAAACCTTTAATTGATTCGGATCAGATGATGGAGATCTTTTTTACCCCGAACTTCCATACAACAGATCTTGAGATCATATCGCACTTAGCAGACTATCAATTTTTTATTTCATATGTCACAAATCCCACAAAATACTCCTAAAATCACATTTTGAATATATTATATGTCATATGATTGAAGATCCTTATTTTGGGAATGTCTGACCCATAGAGTAGAATACTGACAGAGTCAGATCCAAGATCCAGAGCAATCAATGATTTTCAAGGAGTTGGAGATCTTCCGAGAATGCGTTAGCACATTAAGAGGTACCTTAAAATAAAGTAAAAAACTTTTATAATCATTGTTGACTACCGTATTCAATGGCTGTCAAAATAACAGCCAAATGCATAATCAAGGTACTATTCATTTTCACACGAGATCAAAGAAGTTCAATTTTTTTTAAACTGCAATAAGCTAGGGACCCTTTTGAAAAGATAGATAAGTAAAACTTATAAATTTTTGAAATATTGGTAAACAATATGATATCAAATTATTAATTATTATTTTGGTAAGCAATATGATATCAAATTATAAAAATATAAGATAGACAAGTAAAACTTACAATGAAATGAAATGTTAAATGCGGGAAAGCGCCTTCATGATCAGATGGTTGGAATCCTCTAAACATGTCTACTCCATATGGCTAGCTAGCACATGGAAATGTCAGATCGTTGACCATTTGTGCCATGTACACAACACTTTGCCTCCTTCAAATAAAAACCCGGCTTTAAATAGCTTTAAGTACCACTAATACGGATTAAAACCCCATGAACCCTCCATAAAATAATATCAAATTAGGTTCCGACAGTAAATACCGGCCATTAGGAGTAGGAGCTTAGTGTCACGGGGTAACTTTTTTTTACTCCTGTGCGGCGCCTCGTTGCCGCTTCAGTGAGGCCAGGCTTACTCAAATACCAATTTTTCACGAAACATAACTTAACGCTGGTTATCACGCTCATATAACATCTCACTGTCGCATACATCGAGATCAATTCATCCAACCATCACTCTGATACCACCCGCCTAGAGGACAAAAACTCCCGCATCGTGGTTGCCTTCACTCGAAGTAAACCCTCTCAATGCATCGTGTCTACTCATGATACGCATGCCAGCACCTCAGTGTCATTTTGCCTGCCTAGCTTCACCCTGTGCAGTGCACTAGTCACTCGGTTCAGACAGTAGCATGCATCTCTTCATGTCATTTAAGCCAACCATTATGTGTGACCCACGCAACCAGCACACTTAGAGTAGCATGCAACTTTTCATGCTATCCAAACTAAGCATCGTGTGTGGCCCCTGCGACCAGTACACTTGGAGTAGCATGCAGCTCTTCATGCTATCCAAACCAAGTATCGTGTGTGGCCTGCACGACCAGCACACATCCACATCAGGCCTTCAACTAGTGCGCAAAACTGCGTCCCACGTAGCCCTTGAGTGCCCTTGTGAGGTCACCGACCCATGTGCACCGCGACGCTGGCACGGGGCCACATGGTAACCTCACCCAAGGTAACATATGGCATCACTGCAGTGTCGTATCGCTGCAACGACGTTCTAGGCCCACCCCTAACCTAGAAAGCCCATGCGCTCTTCCTGCAACGCAGGGTCCCATGTGTGGGAGAATAGCTCCACAACTCCCTTCCCCCTAAGTATGGTCTAAACACCAACTTAGGCAAAGCAGCAGAAAACCCTCAAACCCCTTGGTTTGACATACCACCATGACACACGGCCTCCTGCCCGTGGCACACACCTGCAAAGGTGGTGTCTTGCCATTAATCATGGCACACGAACATCTGTCCATGGCACCCAATGTCATCCTCCAAGCCCATACGTCTTGTGAGGTCACGCATCAGCGTCACTTGCGACCGTGTCGCGTCCACGTCGTGTCCGCATCGCGTCTGCATCGGGACCACATCGCGAGGCCCTCATGGCCTCATGCCCACATAGTACTGTATCGCGACCATGTCGCGTCCGCGTCATGAGGCCCTCATGGCCTCATGCCCACATAGCACAGTGTCGCGACTATGTCGCGTCTATGTCGCAACCATGTCGCAAGGCCCTCATGGCCTCCTTTCGCGTATCCTCATGGCACCACATGACGTACCCTCATAGCACCGCACCATGTCTGAGTCGTGATTGTGTCTCGTGCCCACTCGATACCATATCGGGTCTGTCATTGCACCCATATGCCGCGTGCCCTTGACACAGCATCACGTGTCCTCTTTGCACCGCATCGCTTGCCGTATAAGCTAGATGTCGCGTGCTCTCTTGGCATCACATCCCGTACTGTTATAGCATCGCCTCATGTGCCTTGTAGCACCCGGACGTCACGTGCCCTCTTGTCACTACGTCCTGTCTCCCTACGCGAAACACCACACTGTGTGCCTTATGACACCAAGACGTTGCGTGCCCTCTTGGCACCATGTCGCGTGCTCCTATGCGGAGCACCGCATTACGCGCCCCCACGTGCGTCTAGTCGACGTCGCATTGTGTATAAGGGACACATGCACGCGTTGCAGGGCCGCGTGCCTCTGCACCCACGCGCTATACGGCTAGCTACAAGGTCCGCTTGCCTTCTTGATAACTAAGTGCCCAGCTCCAAGGTCGTCATGCCTTTATGCTGGTGCACAGATTAATGAGGCCGTCACATCAGCGTCCACTAGAGTTACTTTGTCGGGCTTAGAACGTCGCTGCAGCGATGTGACGCTGCGGTGATGCCATGTGTCACTTGGGGTGAGGTTACAATGTGGCCCCGTGCCGGCGTCGCTGTACACATGGGTCGGTGACCTCACGAGGGCACTCAAGGGCTCTGTAGGACACAGTGGTGCGCACTAGCTGAGGGCCTGTTGCGGACGTTTGCTGATTGCGCGGGCCACACACGATGCCTGGTTTGGATAACATGAAGAGCTGCATGCTACTCCAAGTGTGCTAGTCGCGTGGGCCACACACGATACTTAGTTTGGATAGCATGAGGAGCTGCATGCTACCTCAAGTGTGTTGGTCGCGTGGGCCACACACGATGATTGACTTAACTGGCATGAAGAGATGCATACCACTATCTGAAGCGAGAGACTAGTGCACTATATAGGGTGAAGCTAGGCATGCCAAATGGCATTGAGGTGCTGGCACGCGTGTTGCGGGTAAACACGATGCATTGAGAGGGTTTGCCTCGGGTGACCACGATGAGGGAGTTTCTGTCCTCTAGGCGGATGGCATCAGAGTGATGGTTGGATGAGTTGGTCTCGCTGTATCTGACAGTGAGACATTGCACGAGGGTGATAGCCAGCGTTATGTTATGTTTCGTGAAAAACTAGTATCTGAGTTAGGTTGGCCTCGCTATAGCGGCAGCGAGGCACCGCACGGGCGTAAAAAAAAAGTTACCCCATGACATTTGGTATCAAAACACAACTCGAATTTGAATCGCAGTAAGCGATTCAAATTTGAGTTGAGAGCTTGTGTGGTGATCAAGTCTAAAGGTCCGACAAAGCTGAGTTCCGTCGGTTGCTACGATCGAAAGAGATAAGCAGTGTTGTGGATTTCAGCATTGCGAAGTATAGTGCTTCATTGGGTTGGGCGTGGTCACTCACCGACAGACTCTTGGGTAAAGACACGTGGTGTCGAGGTACTAGAGCTGCAATTTTGCTCAAGTTGAGGCAAGTTGGGTGGCATCTCATGATTGGAAACATACGTCGAGGTACTGGGGTTCTACAAATCAGACGTAGGTCGAACTCTTGGGCGAAGACACAGAGGTGTTGAGGTGCTAGACGGCAGTGCGGATGAAAGCTAGACTCCTGGGTGAAGACGGACTGTTAAGAACCTAGAGTGTTGCGATGCACAATGAGTTGTGCAAACTTTGATGCTAACGATCAAGTTGCTTCTGGTTGTATGAAGAACTGGTATATAACGATACCTGGATGAAATACTGACCAACAACCCGACACAGACACAACATGGTCACGACATAGTCTCGATGTAGACGCGACGTGGTCGCGATGCGGACGCGACATAATCGTAAATGACGCTGATGTGGGACCTCACAAAACGTGTGGGCTTGGAAGATGGCACTGAGTGACATTAGGCTCAACTCAATTCCACTAGAGTTACTTTAAAAAAAAGTCCCGTTTTTATCAACTAAAAAGCTGAAAACCCTTTATATATAATTGTCATTGGTCCTTAACGTATATATGGTCCTATACTCATATGGGTTACAACACCTAGTGCATTTGAATGTATATTAGGTAAAAAGTAAGTCCTAATTTTTATTTTTCTTATTTTCTAAACATTTTTTCCTAATTTTTATTTTTTTACATTTTTTTTTTTTCTTTTCTGATTAATTAGGGCCTCCAGCTTCCTAGAACGTCCAACAAATTTTCAGGACATGCATTACAAAGAAAAAAAAAAAACTATTAATGACACTAAAATCTGTCTCTATTAACAAAAAAAATTACTGCCATTAAGCTTCTTGGTATTGAAATAAATTTTTTTTTTTAGTAATAGCGATAATTTTAGGCGCCGCTAATAATCTTATTTTTTATAGGGACGTAGGCAGTCCTTGGTTAATCCCTAAGTACGTGACCGTAAGGCCATGTTTGGCAAGACCCATGGGAAAGTATATTTTGTTTTTACTTCTCATGTGCTCATTAAAAATTTACTCAAGGAAATTTATTTTATATAAAAATAAAAATTCAGCCAGTTGGTTATAACTATTCTAAATGTTCTAAAATTTTATTATAACACATTAAAATACGTGTTTTATCATATACTATTAAAATGTAGGTTTGATCTCATACTATTAAAATATTTTGTACAATTATATCATGTGCGACAAGTTTGTAATCAATTTAACGAATCCGATTGGTTGTCCATCATTGGAATAATCACGACTATAAGATGATTCAAACTGCCTGATCAATGAGCTTCAATATTATCCATTAAAATTAGGGTACCTTTATTAGCGTCTATGAAATCCTGTTGGACACCTATCCTAAAAATCATTGATTGTTTTAAATCAGACATTGGAGATCATATTTCGCTCCAATCTTCCGCGCAAGGGATGTTGAAACCATATACACATTATCATACGGTCAATTTTTGATTCTACATGGCACAGATCCCAAACATGATAGCCATTCGCATAGAGTTTATACATCATAAGATTGTATCGAAATATTGCAAATAGTAAGTCAAAATATTGATCATCTTTACAAATGTAAAAATTTATACACTTTCAAATGTGTAGTTAGTTCAGGAAGCCATGAAAATCTAACAATTAAAATTGTAGGCGACACTAAAAAAAAGTGCCTATATTTTCTACCCAAATTCATCTTTCTCAACTTATGTTTCACCTTTTAAATCGTGGACTTCTTTTGATAAGACAATCTTATTTTCTTTTAGGGCCCAATCTTTGACACAATGGATCTTGAGATCATTATCCTACAATCAAACTATCATATTGTGATTCATCATGACACATCTTGAAATGTAATCCAAGAGCCAAATTTGATGTATGTCTATATATAATGATGTTCACTTTTTGAGATGTATACCGTCTGGAATCAAAATTTGGGAGTTAAAATGATACTCCACCATCATATTCAAAGAAGTTATCATTTTAAAGCATGCTAAGTCAGGGTTGAGAAGGAAGCACCTATTGTTGTAAACAAAGGTACCTATTGCTGTCTTTGCGAGATTCCCAAGGGAAATAAAGTTTTAGCAAAAATTTTTAATCTGCTCAATTCTGTACTTCTATCCATGCTTTTTTCAAGAAAAAGCGCAAAAGTGGGACCCACATATCAGCCTAACACTGAATTATTTCAGCTTTGGTTGAAAACCCCGATTTTTATGAGCTAAAACCCGCCTATTGCCAAACAAGGCCTAAGGGGGCGATTTCAACTCAAGTCTGTCAGCTTCCTGAGGCGAGTACCTGACTAAATTTGGCTGAAATTTCGGCCAAAAATTTGAGTCCCATACAAATTTGGACCAAAATTTCAGTCCAAATTATCGTTTCAGTGGGGACAAAAACCAATAATTTTGGCCGAAATTTTGATCCTTGGATGGAATGCTCACTTATGCTTCCTTTGTAAACCTAGAAGCAAGCACCTACCACTTGGCAGGCTACATCCCAAGGGAATTTGACCCCATTATTGCATTAATCAACAGCTGTAAGTATTGTTTTATGTAATTCTACCTCTCCAACCATATTGGGATTTTTAGAAAAAAAAATATTATTATAATATTTTAAATTCTCGATTAGACTTTTGGTGATGTATAAGAAAATTTTATAACTGAAATTACTTAATCACTCATCTTACATGAGATCATTGGTACTATATGAAATTTTATAAAAGTATTTTCATAATTTTAGTTATAGATGCTACCATCACCATCTCAACCGCTACAGCATACAACCATCGTTTTCATATCAACAACTTTTATTGCTATCTCCATCTTCATCTCAACCACCACCACCATCATCATAACCATCTCTAGTAACAAAACCAACAGTAGAAACAAAAATGGTGTCAGAAAAAGAGGATTCAAAATAAAAAGTTTGAGAGTGTCATACTAATTCAAAAGGTTTTAGAAAAACAAGATTTTTATGATTTTCTAGGTTTTTGAAAATTTCCGAAGAGAAAATCCTGAATGCAAATTTTCACAATTCTCACAATTTGTATTTTGAAAATTTCATATATACGAGGTTTATCACATGTGGCCCATGTGGGAAATTTTTTTTCTTTTGCAAATACCAAAAACCTAAACCCTCATGCAAATCACAGTTTTCTAGAACTTTTTGAAATGGTATAATGTTAAAAACTTTTCATTCATTGTCCTGTTTCTTTCTAAATAATTTTTAAGAAATATATATATATATATATATATATATATATATATATATATATATATATGATCCTCTACTCGAGTCATGGCATTACTTAAGCATCTAGTGGGACTCGAGTCATGATATTTGCATGGGCCTATTTTCTAGTACTGGGACCTTTCTTTGGTAGACCATGGGCCTATTTTTTAGGCTGTACTATGGTACATTAGATGGGTCTCTTTACACTCTTTTTAGGAATTACATTTATAGTAAGGCATGTGGTCGTTTCTCTGAGGGCTCGTTTGGCAGTTTCTGCTTAGAAACTCATTTTTTGAGGAAAGTTACTTTCCTGAGAATTGTTCTTGAATTATTTAGAAACTCATTTTCTGAGCATTTTTTATATTTTCTTGTATTCTACAATTTCTCAAGAAAATATCAAGAAAGTACATTATGTTCTTCCACACTCTACAGTTGCACGTATTTATGACTTTCATCAAAGCGGTTATATTGATCGGATGATCGTCAAAATTTATTTACTTTAAATTAGTAATGCGTTTAACACTTTGGTCACACAAATTCTCGAAATGTTGTCTTAAACGTGTACACCGATGGGGACTTACTCGAAAACCGATTTTTATCGGTTCAATTTCAATTTGAGAAACTAGAAACCGATAGTTATCAGTTCGGTTTCAGTTTAGCATGAATAAATAAATAAATAATTTGAGGGATTATGAGATCATGGGAATCATGGGTCTTTACCATCCCAATCATGCATAAAAAGATCTTGAAATCATGGGTCTTCGTTGAATCTTTTCAATTTTTTTGAATTTGTATGATTTTTGACACTTGTTTTAAACATCCTATGTATTGTTCTTTTATTATGATTATAGATTTGAGATGCATTTGAATTATATAATGCACTTATTTTCTTGCTTAAAAACATCATTTTAAATTTTAAATAAGTTATATCTTTTTATATTTTTTATTATTTATGTTTTATAATCGTTGGAATTTTTCTAAATTTGTTTCAAATCTTTCCCAAATTTATCCAAATTAAACCGCCTTGACCCTTGCTAAATAGTCGTTGAATCTAAACTTGGTTAGTGTGCATAGTAGAGACAAATGGGCCATCCATCGGGATACAATATGTAACACTAGACTGACAAAATTGGGGTACATCATATTCAACTGATCCCAGAGTTTTAAATTGGAATCAGTCCACCAAATCCAATCAAAATAAAGTCAAAATAAGAAAATTCACCAACATTTGATTAACCATCGGATGAGTGTATTAAAATCGAAAATAACATTATGAACAAAAATTATAAATTATTAAATCGATTCAACCAAACTTCTCTTCATCATGTGTAGGGTGGAGATCATCTTATATACAGCCATAATTGAACTTCATGTAAGGTCCTTATTTTTATTGTAAATTGCACTAAAATATATAGGTGTCAAAGGAATTAGATCCGTCCACTGCCCTTGGTGCATGTGTGGGGTATCTGATACTAATCCTATACAAATTATAGATCAGCTTAAAAATTGAACTTTCCTGAGTAAATTCCTTCGAAAATCATTCGTCACTTTCAATAAAAAATGATAAGAAAATAAGCAACACAAATAAACTTAAAAACAAAAAAAAAGCTCAGAAAATATTTAGGAAAGTCATTTTATGCAGAAAATATTCAAGTCATTTCCTTAACTCCCAAACGAGCCATAAAGGAGATTTTGAAATGACACCTCCAGTATCTTTAGTAGGATTAAACCTCGCCCCTAATGCTGCATTTCTCGGGTAGTGTTAGATCTCATATCTAACACTAATTTTTTTTTTTTTTAATCTCATGAAATAGTACAACCTAAAGGGACAATACATGTCAGTGTATGGAAAATGCTCCAATTGAGTGCTACATAACATGACACGTCATTGCGAGATACCACACATCCTTTAAAGGCTTATCACATTACCTAGGTTTATAGAAAAAAGTTGGAATTTTTTACTCTTCATTTCATAGGTAAAAAAAGAGTTTTCCATTCATAATTTTCCTTACTCAACATTTTCACTTTTGACTTCAAATTTAATGGTGAAAAAGTATTATATTTAATAATTTGTTTAGATGGTAATTAATCGACCTTGAGCATGCTATCATGGATTCCAAGTGGCTCAAAAGTGGCATTAGACATTGCATACCTTTCAAGATAGCGTCCCCCCCCCCCCCCTCTCTCTCTCTCTCTATATATATATGAATGAAAGGAAGGGAGGACACGGTTTTCCAAGATCCCTATGGACATGATCGGCCCTAAGATTTCGGTGGCCTATCACAAAATTCCGAAATAAAGTCTATTATTATTAAATAAAATTTTTTCTCAAATTAGCAAATCCTTATTTTCAAATAAAATCCTAATTTTTTCCTCAATTTTGAAAGAACAATAGCATAAAGGAAACCCTAAATTTTTAAAGGAAAAATTAAAAAAAAAGAAAACTAAAACATAGTTAATCAACAACATACCTAGTTCAACAAACACTACAAAAATAAGATTATTAGCCACAGCCAAAAACTGTCGCTATTAATAAAAAACTGTCGCTATAGCCCTTAACAGCATGTGCTGTTGAAACACCTTATTTTTGTAGTGAAATCGTGCGTAGGAGAGAATGATTGAGACATTAAACTCTTGCAAATAGGAACAACATTCTTTCTTGGTCGGTTACCATCTACGGTTTATAACGGAAAGAGAGAATATAATGCTTTTGTAAAGACAAGTATTTTTGGACTCGAATCAGACCGACCCTGTGTACGTATTCGGCTCGACAACCGATATTGCCATTTGTTTGAATTTTTATCTAGATGTGATTGTGCAGACAGATTCTGATTTTGAGTCGTTTGGACTCTCGTGCGAAAGTCGTGCCCGACCTCGGTGTGGCCGCTCAATACTGAGCTTGAGTTTTAAAATTAGAAGTGTATAACACGCAAGAGGTGTGTGTGCTTAACTTTTTGGGCAATCCTATTATAAAAAGGAATTGCATCCCCATATTATACTAGGTTTTGTTTAAGAGAGAAAGAAACGTGAGCGCCGTGAAGAATCGCAGCAGTGTGATAGTTGCTTAACCGCACGAAACTCCGTCTTCTGTCATCTTCAATCAACGTTGGGAGAGGTTGAGGTTATTGGGAACGTGTAAGAGTCACCCTTGTGAACTCGTAGGAGCGATCGCGGCGCGAATCGTCGAGGAAACCTACCAGTTTCGTTCCGAAACTCCGTTCGCGTGACTCGTTTCTAATTAAGGAATCCTTAGATTAAAGGTACGTTTCGATTAAATTAATTGATTAAAATCGTTAGATTAGCCATGAGTTTTTATTTTGAGATGTATATGTATCGATTCGGGTGAAAATTGGGCGAGAACCGCGATCTGAATCGAGTTCTGAAACTCAGAATCCTCATTGTCGCTATAGCTCGCTCGAGCGAGCTATTATCATCGCTTGAGCGAGGATGCACTAGAAGTTTGACTTTAGAAGTTATATACCAAAAAAGGTGTTCTCTGTCCTCGCTCGAACGAGCTTAAGTCATCGCTCGCGCAAGAAAATTTTGAAGGATCTCGCTCGAGCGAGCTAATAGCTCGCTCGAGCGAGGTATCTCTGAACTCCGATACTGTCTTGATATTTTAGTCGTAACTTTTTACTCCGAATTCCGATTGACATGATTCTTTTTACGTTGGAAAGAGAACAGAAAACTCTATGACTTTCGTGTTTTGACCAACTCGTGAATCAATCATTTTGAAGGTCAAGAAAAGGTTATGCCAAATTCTTTATTGGTATAAACTTGTCTATTTCGACTCGATTTTGAGGAAACACTTAAATATGTCTAAATTATTAGTGATTAGAGTTAACTTTGATGCATCTTCATATGTTTGTGATATAGATTAAGGGCAAGAGGCTATCAATAGGATTTTGCTTAACTTCGCACAACTCCAAGTTTTGGTAGGAGAATCTCATCTTTACAGTATTTTATTTTAACTCGCATGGATAGTACCTGAATCTGCTTAAGCTCTGAAAGCTGAAAATCTAAAATCAAGAATCTTAACTATATATAAGAAACTTACATCTGATTTATATTAATATCTGCATTTATTTTATAATTGACTTGAACGACCCCTCAAAAATTCATGAACATCTTCTTGACACAAGTTTTCTTCCTGAGTGTAGGGGCTTGTTACATCCTGAAATAAGATTCATGAACGACGATGGTAGGTAGGGGTTCTCATCGGTTATATTCCTGATCTCGAGATATAATTTACTCGAGAGGTATTTTAAGTTGAAGATTAAGTGATGAATTACTGAACTTTTTATATAGAAATTAGAAGCACTAAGATACTGAAATTCTGCATTGTTCTTGAATCTATTTTCACATATTTAGAAACTGATCTTGCATATAATTTCTGCACTTAAATTCTATTTTTACCTGCATTTCTGATTTTGATATATAATATTTCGATACTTGTTTTAAAACTCATGTTAGTTAAAATACAATGTCGTTGATGATATTTTTCTATTGAACTTTGTTGATTAACTCACTCCAACTATACGTCACAGGTCCAGGCACCGACGTGGCTGTTCAGGACTGCAAGACTGATCTTGATTATGTATCCGAGGAAGAGCCTGAGGTTTCTCTTGAGGAGTATTTTCTGGCTTAGGATCTAGTTTATTATTTGCTTTTGGTGAGAGTTTGGACTTGGAGCTGTGGGCCATTTAGTTGGATATTATAGTTTCATACTTGACTTTTGATTACTGTTTGAATCATATTTCGGTGATGGTCGGCCATCATCAGTGGGTTTTTTTTTACCTTTCGCGATCGCATTTATTTTAATATTAGATATTATTTGCGCTTTACTCTGATATGTGATTTGTTTGTCTGACTTATCGTTCAATCGATAGGTTGGCGAACCGACCTTTCCTATACCTGAGAGATTGAAAAAGTCGGGTCGTCATAGCTTTGCCTTCTAGAACTGTCTTCCTTGAAAGATGGAAACACATTCTTCTACTGTAAAGACCCGTATTTTGAACCCGAGTTAGACTGACCCTGTGTGTGTATTCGGCTCGACAACCGACGTCACCATTTGTTTTGGATTTTTATCTAGATGTGATTGTGCGGACAGATTTTAATTTAGAGCCCATTTGGACCCTCGTGCGAAAGTTGTGCACCGACCTCGGTGTGGCCGCTCAACACCGGACTTGAGTTTTAAAATTAGAAGTGTATAATACATAAGATGTGTGTGTGTGTGTTTAACTTTGTGAGCAATCCTATTATAAGAAGGAATTGCATTCCCGTATTATACTAGGTTTTGTTAAGAGAGGAAGAGACGTGAGTGCCGTGAAGAACCGTAGTCGTTTGATAGTTACCCAACCGTGTGAAACTCCGTCTTCTCTCTTCTTCAATCATCGTAGGAGATCGGTTTAGAAAACCTCCTTCTCTAGAACCCTCTTTGTTGAAAACACTTACACCTTAGAAAGAACTTGAATCAACCTTGGATTTGTAGTTGGCTATTGGGAGAGGTTGAGATCATTGGGGGCGTGTTGGAGTTGTCTCTGTGAACTCGTGGGATCGATCGCGGCTTGAATCGTTGAGGAAACCCGTCGGTTTCGTTCCGAAGCTCCATTCGCGTGACTCATTTCTAATCTAGGAATCCTTAGATTAAAGGTACGTTTTAATTAAACTTTTTGATTAAATCATTAGATTAGCCATGGGTTTTGCTTTGGGATGTATGGGTTTCGATTCGGGTGAAAACCGTAATGAAATCACGTCATGGCTCGCTTCGCTCGAGCGAGCTATTATCATCGCTCGAGCGAGGTATCACCGAACTCCGACATTACCTTAGTATTTTAGTCATAACTTTTTATCCCGAACTCCGACTGAGACGATTCGTTTTGCGTTGGAAAGCTAATAGAAAAATCTACAACTTTCATATTTAAATAATTCATGAATCAATCGTCTTGATGGTCAAAAATATATGAGAATATTACATCAAATTGCTCGAGCGAGCTATTATCATCGCTTGAGCGAGGTATCATCGAACTCCGATATTGCCTTAGTATTTTAGTCATAACATTTTATCCTGAACTCCGATTGAGACGATTCTTTTTGCGTTGGAAAGCTAATAGAAATATCTACAACTTTCATGTTTTGACCAACTCATGGATCAATCGTCTTGATGGTCAAAAATATATGAGAATGTTACATCAAATTTTAAGATTAGCGCAACTTGCCTGTTTTGACTTGTTTTTGAGGAAACACTTAAATATGTCTATATTATTAGTAATTAGAGTTAATTTTAATGCATGAACGTATATTGTGATGTAGATTGAGGGTGAGAGGCCATCAAGAGGACTTTGCTTGACTTCGCATAACTCCGAGTTTTGGTAGGAGAATCTCATCTTTACAGTATTTTATTTTAATTCGCATGAATATTTTGAATTAAATTCTTTGAACTTGCATATGCCATTGAAATCACATCTGTAAATTGAAATTGATATGAATGACTGAAAATCTAAATCTACCTGAATCCTGAAACCTGAATCTGCTTAAACTCTGAAAATCTGAAATCAAGAACCTGAACTATGTATAAGAGACTTGCATCTGATTTATATTAGTATCTGCATTTGTTTTATGATTGACCTGAACGACCCCTCAAAAATTTCTGAACAACTTCCTGGCACAAGTTTCCCTCATTACGCAGGGGCTTGTTGCATCCTGAAAAAGGGTTCATGAACGACGATGGTAGGTAGGGGTTCCCATCGGCTATATTCCTGCTCTCGAGATATAGTTTACTCGGGAGGTATTTTAAGTTGAGGGAACTTTGCATATAGAAGTTAGAGAAACCGAGACATCAAACATCCGTGATCCGTTTTGAAATTGTTTTCACACATTTAGAAATAAATCTTACATATGATTTCCGCACCTAAATTCAGTTTATTATATGCTTATATGTTTGACAAGCTATATTCTGATATTTGTTTTGAAACCATGTTAGTTAAAGTAAAATGCCGTAGATGTCTTTCTTCATCGAGCTTTGTTGGTCTCACTCGACTATACGTCACGGAGTTCAGTCTTGACGTAGCTATTCGTATGTGAGATCGATCGACTACGTGCCTGAGGAAGAGCTTGAGGTTCCTCCTGAGGAGTTTTTCCCAGTATAGAACTTACTGATTTTCTTATTTGTGGTGAGAGTTAGACTTGAATTTGTGGGCCCATTTTAGTTGGATATCATAGTTTTATACTTGACGTTGATTTCTGTTATGAGCCATGTTTCGATGATGGTTGGCCATCATCGGTGGTTCTTTACTTTTAATTGCTTCCGCATTTATTTTAGCTATGGATATTTATTGCGCTTTACTCTGATATGTGCCCTGTTTGTCCGGCTTATCGTTTATTCGATAGGTTGGCGAACCGGCCTTTCCTATACCTGAGGGATTGGAAAAGTCGGGTCGTCACATCTACTTTTTTTGCTTGTATCTCGAGTTACAGATGAAGTTAGAGATGCAAGGTTTGGGCGTTTGACTCGAAACCTAAAAATAAATTGAAAATTGTGCGAACTGAACCAGTTTGAATCGGCCCGAAAGCCGATTTGAACCGGTTCGAATCGATTTGGATTTCGTTTGATTTTGATTTTGGCTGCCAAATAGGATGAGAAAATTGAAAAATAAAGCGAAAAGCTCGAAAACTAAATTTTTTGAGAGGTTTTCCGATTTGTGCACTCTAATGTAAGCCGTTGAGTGTAGTTCTAATGGCGGATATTCAAACTCGCCTATTAGGTGGTTAACATCCACTTATGGACATGATTCTTTGGGTATAACTTTTTTGAAAGATGGATTGCCCTTAAACCATTTAGATTGATCATAAATTGGTGATGCATGACATATTACGAAACCACACTTCAATAGTGTAGATAACAAATTCTAATCTAGTGGTAGTAGATCCTTTAAATACCATTTGGTGGTTAAATGTCGGTTAGGAGCCATTATACTATATTAAAAAATATATATACAATTTAGTTTAGTGTTATAGTGATTGAGTAATTTCTTAGTGACATCTAGCTCCTAAGTTTAAACTTCTTTAGGGATGATATATTAGTTAATTTTATTTTCATTAAATATATTAGAGCCTATATGCCTTATCGGTGTGTAGCACCATACAATAGAACAACCCACCACTACAAAAATAAGGTGTTTCAACGGCACTTGCTATTAAGGTAATTTTTGGTAGTGGCAAGACTAATAGTGGCAATTTTTTGTAGCGACAGGACTAATAGCGGTAATTTTTTATTAAAAAAATTGCCGCTAATAGTCTTATTTTTTGTAGTGCTGGTAGAGAGATTTCTCTCCAAAATATGGTGAGAGTTAGGTGCTTTTGGCACTTGAAGTTTTGGTGGTTGATTTATTAAAAATTTGAAGGCCTTTTAAATATATTGGGGCCTTATTAAAAAAATCTGGGAGCCTAATTTTAAATATAAAAAAATCCCTCTTTGCCTTATTTTTTGGTGGGCCTATATCAGCCGCCAACGGTTGCCATACCCCAAGGCCGGCCTGGAACAAGGATGCATTGTTTAGATAAATTAAAAATATATATATGAGCTTAGATTTCGCTTTTAAAGATAATTTAAACAATGCATAAGAGCTCCATTTGGCACCAAAACACAATTTAGATGCCATCTAATATTAAAATCTTTGAATAAAAGAGAAGGACAATGTTGTATGGCAGGTAGGTGAGGCAGCAAGTTATGTCGCGCGAAATCAGCCGCCTGCACTTAATTTGTTTGCACAAAACTTGCTCGCCGTATGCAATTTTTCTTTAATGTTGACTTCTATCATGTCAACAAACCTTTACATTGACTTAATTAGATCTTTGTTTGTGAATAGGTTGGACTTTATATAATATTTAATTAATTTAAAAATACCAAAATATAAAATTAAAATGATATTTGAATTATCTTTATTCTTTAGTCAAAGTCCATATATATGGCTGTATTTAATTAAAAGAAAACCAATACTCTCTCTCAAAGTCATTCAAATGTGCCTAGGGCTTTCAATGGCCCGGGCTACCCCGGATTTTGGCCTAGACGCTGCTGGGAAAAAGTAGTATTTAATTTTTTATTAAACAAACTCGGCTCGGTATTCGGACCAGGCTAAGTATGTTATAACTCGGATAAATTCGGGCCGGGCTTGAATTGAGTGTTGCAACATTCGGCTCACATCCGACCCAAATTGTATATATATATATATATATATATATATATATATATATATATATATATATATATATATATATTTAAAATTATAATTTTTTTTATATAGTTAAATATGATTTACTTAAATGCCCTGAGATTAAACCATTCAACGATTTAACACTACAAAAAATGAGACTATTAGCGACTGTCTTTGGCGATAAATAATTACTGCTATTAACAAAAGAACTATTAAGGCTATTAAGACTATTAGCGGCAATTTTTGGCTGCCTCTAAGAGTCTTATTTTTTGTAGTGTAAATTTTGACCATTTAAGTCAAAAGCGCAATAACTTTGTGCATATATTTTTGGTTGGACAAATTAGATGACTTAATTCATTTTTAAGCAACCGTTGTATAACTTTTTAACTACACAATTTGGATAAAATGTTAATAGATTTTTAAGCAATCGTTGTCCGTTATAACCATTGTACAACAAATTAAAATATCTGAATAAAATCATGTACCCAAGCCTCTATGATAGTAATATAATTATTTAATTAAAAACTTTAACCTTCTTCAAACTTTTATTAGAAAAAACAGCCCCCAAAAAATAGCCTAACTAAATTTTATTTAAAAAAAAAAACAGTCAGAAATAATTCAGTAGTAGTTGCACATATATTTTTTAGAACTAATAAGTAAAAAGTCAAATGGATGACAGACATATGCACAGAGTGCTTGCGGCTCATGTGGCTTGATGCAATTGGCTGCAAGTGCGGTGAGGCTCAATTAATATTAGTCGGTGCAACCAGTCAAGTCGTGCCATGTCAGTCGCCTACATTTTGTACTCAACAAATCTGTCCTCCGCTTATAATTTTTCAATGAAAAATTAGAGAGCCCTAGAATTTCACCAACCTCAATGTCAGATTTTCTAGAGGGGAGCCATTACTTGCACCTACAAGTTAGCCCTTGGACACAAGTTAAAACAAATACCCGGTCGGGTAGCTCTATTCACGCCCACGCGTTCTCTGATCGCAGCTACGTCTCATACCCCTTGACAATTGTTCATTGCTTCGGATCAGATGACGGAGATCGTGTTTCACCTCGATCTTCCCCAAAATGGATCTTGAGATCATTGTGCACCTATCAGGCGGTCAGTTATGGATTTCATGTGTCATAGATCCCCCCAAAAAAGATCTTCAATTATATGGCACACATTAATCTCAAACATGATTTTAGGGCCTTTTTTTGTGGATTTGTGATATATGGATCCAAAAATTGACCGTATGATAAGTGATCCATGATTTCAAGATCCATCGTGTGGAATATTGGGGTAAAAAGCGATCTCTATCATCTGATCTCAAGCAATCGACGATTTTCAAGGGGTCCGAGAGGTAGGGCTTTCAGAGAACGTGTGGGCGTGATTAGAGGTACCCTACTTGGTCTTGCCA
The DNA here is from genome assembly GCA_021018995.1 of Chloranthus sessilifolius. Lineage (NCBI taxonomy): Eukaryota > Viridiplantae > Streptophyta > Magnoliopsida > Chloranthales > Chloranthaceae > Chloranthus > Chloranthus sessilifolius. The sequence goes on from CM037592.1 coordinate 98,159,839, forward strand.
TGTGGAAACACTATCTAAGACGTTTGATTTGGAAGCCGTCATATAAAGATCTTGGTGCAAAAAATTAACAGTAGATACGATCTCTATCATCTGATTCAATGCAGTCAAAGGCCATCATAAGATTCAATAGTTGACGATATTGAATCAGTTGATAAATATTATGTTTCGTCTCAGTCTTTTGCATCAAAGAGCTTTACATGGTAGCCACTAAATCAAACGGCTTAGATGATATTTCCACATGGTACATGTGCCTAAAATATAAGTGTTTCTATTAAACTATGTGCAAGGGCTAACTTTTTGTATGCAAGTAAGCCATTTGATTGAAAGCCATGATTTAAAAGATCAAGATGCAAAAGATTAGCATCAAACCATTCCACACAGTCAAAGGCTAGCTATTATAGGATTTAAAGGTTGACTAACATTGAATCAGAATGAGAAATATCATGTATCGTGTCAATCTCTTAGACCAACTATTTTTGCTTCCTGGGCTTTATATTTTTGCTTCTTTTAAACTGTCTAAGGGTATGGGCCAACTCTACTTTTTTGTGTGCAATTAATGGCTCCCTTACTTGAGCTATTGTTGAAGTTCGCTGAGAAAGTGGTAGGGTAGGGTAGGGTAGGGTAGTAGGCAGCCAAACGGGTTGAAATCTGGTCAAATCTTTACAATTTGTGATGTCAAAGTTTTTCTAACTTTAATTTTCAGTCAAATTATTACACAGGGTAGGGTTTCTCAACTGAATATTCAATCAGGTAAACTGGGTTTCCCATCTTGAGAGCTGTTGATAGCTTATGGGTCACTTTTTGAGACATGTGTGTCACATGATCTCATCACGTGTATCATGTACCTTGAAGACCATGACAAAGATCCCAAGCTGGTTATCTAATACTCACTCATTGATTATGATTTCGAGGTATGGCCAATATTCTAAATCTCAATTATGGTATCATGTATTATGGCTTGTTTGTACCAACGGGTACAAACAATATAAAACGCTAAAAAGATGAGCATGTTATCAAATCAACCGTTTCTTATTACCAAAACCACTAGGTTTTATATATGGAGAGTTAGGCATTAAATGACATAGTTCTCGGTTAGCCCTTGTCACGGCCAAGGATTAAAATTTAGGATAAAATTTCAGTTTCGGCATGATCAAAACCGATAATTTGGCCGAAATTTTGAGTCCCATACAAAATATGATCGAAATTTCGGTTCAAATTATCGTTTCAGTGAGGACCGAAACCGATAATTTTGACCAAAATTTCGGTCATTTCAGCTGAAATTTCGATCCTTGGTCACAGGAGAGTTCACCTGTTTTAGTTGGTTCTCATTCTCTTTTAACATTCCTATAAAGGAGGAGTTACCTGTTCTAGCAGCAACCTCCCTACACTCTACTAATTTCCTACTAGAGCAAATAAAATCTGCTTTGGAAAGGAGTGAGTAGAGAGGAGGGTAGAACTGATGAACTGATAAATCTTACATAAAATCTTGCTATGCAAGGAGTTATCAAAGAGAAGATGTACCTACTAAAGCAAATAGCAAGATGTTAACAAAGATGATAAAAACCTGCTAAAGCATGTGCACTCTGCTATGGTAGGCGCTAGCAGAGTGCTATGCCATGCGCAACCTTAGTCTACAATTAATTGATGTCCAACATGATGTGCGATAAAGCAGTCTACACATCTATGTGACCACATACACTACAAAAAATAAGACTATTAGCGGTAGTTTTTTTAGCAAAAAACTATTGTTATTAGTCCTATCGCTACCAAAAGCTGCCACTGTTAATCTTGTCGCTATCAAAAAATGCTTTAATAACAAGTACCGCTAAAACCCCTTATTTTTGTAATGATGATGCGTACAAACTTCCATGAATTGAAAGCCCATGCACATCACGCAGTCACACGAACTATGAACACCCATTGTTGACTAACTCTTAATATGGATTACCTAATAGTGCTAACACGAGGAAGAATCGGGTGAGGTTACATGTTAAGATACAAAAATAAGTTGGTATTAGATACCTGACCCAGAGTTCTCACATTCTTGGTAGTTGGATCATGTTTGGAATGTGTATCATGTGAAATTATCATTTGTTTTATATAATTTGATGATCCCATCTCAAGATCTATGGTGCAAAAAATTGGCTTAATAGAGAATCTCCATTATCTAACTCAAAGCACTTAATAACACTCTTAAACAAATGTGACGAAATGCGTCAAAGCACATGAAGAATCTCAAGACCTATAGTGCAAATTATTGGCTTGAGAGAGAATCTCCATTGTCTCACTGAAAGCACTCAAAGAACATTAAAAAAAACCCTTTTAAATGATTGATATGCTGAATTTAGATGATAGCTACTAATTTTAGATGATATTTGACTGAGATGATAAAGATAATTTTGGACATCAACCTATGACACCAAAGATCTTTAAATGAAGGCGAGTATATCAAATCACACGTATAATGATTTCATGCCATCCATATACCCAAACGTGCCACAAAAAAGGCGTCAATGCAGGCATTGGTATCGAGAATCGGTCCATAGAGACCAATACATTTCAGCTGATATCGATACATACCGCTTCAATTTAAAATAAATAAATAATGGAAAGACGTACCGGCTAATACCTGATATGCATCGGCCAATACAAGGCCCTATCCACTACAAAAAATAAGACTAAAAAATAAGACTATTAGCGGCAATTTTTTAATAAAAAATTGTTGCTATTAGTCCTTTCGTAACCAAAAATTGCCGCTATTAATCCAGCGATTATCAAAAATTGCCTTAACAGCAAGTGTCGTTGAAACACATTATTTTTGTAGAGATCGGCTGATCCCGATGCTATATCAGAGCCGATACGTAGTAGTTGGCCTTGGACACAAACACCAAGTCATCCTTTGTACCGTCAGATCCTAACAAGGCAGGATACGGTCGGGCCGGGCTTTTCCGGAGGCCCAACCCATTGACAGCCATACCACATTCCCAAGGGTGGACTATATCAGCACGTGCGCTGACTGTTCATGCACCTAATGCATGTTCTTGTCAGCTTGTGCATTCCACGTGGCAGGATATAGTCTCCATAGACTCTTGTCTTTATTCAAACAAACAATGGGGGTGTCTTCGTAATTTTATTGTGAAACGCGTTGACCAAGCTAGTTGACCAACCCAATTTTAGCCTCCTGACAGAAATTGGCTCCTTGTGGAATCTGTTCCCTTCCCTTTGAGAGCAAAAATCACTAACTAAACGCATATACATAAATTATATATGTTATCATTAAAACCTCAAATTCACCATTGCATGCAAATTAAACAACGGGAATGTGCACAAAAAAGCATTGGCTTATAACAACATCCGCATTTATGATCTGACTAACGAGTCTGATTATTTGATACTTCGGATGCCATTCTAACTGGGTCAATAGCGGACCTCAAATAGATGGGATAAAATTATGATAATTGTGAATGATTTTACTAGAGATCACGGTCGTAGGATACCATGCAATACAATCTATTACCACCTGAGGCTTGTGATCATATAATCCAAACCATCAGTGCCGCCGCTTTTTTTATTTTTAGCTCAAAATCGAAAACCATACTAATCGAAGGAACCCAATCATCCCATTAAGAACGTGTTCATACAACCTAGGATCGAATGCCAAATGGGCTTACCATGAGATGATCTTCATTGTCCATAATTACCCAATCGAGTATAAATTTAGATTTTCATAGAAGTTGGTTCAGATTTGTAATAGTTCCACATCGGATAGGAAAAAGTTTTGACTCTGGGTTATATGTAATTACGAACACTACATGTAAAGATGTATTTTGAATGGAGACTTAAGCTCATGCCAAAAATAACGTCGGAGAGGGGACCTAAGCCCAGAACCGAACAATATTATGGCATGTGAGTCTGGATTGTCACAGGATTGCACGATTACATTAGCTGCCAATACTTATCATGCATCTTAGATATATGGGTTTTACAAGTGATCCTAGATTTTATTGTGTACATCTCAAGTACCAACCGACCACATATCTCTATGAAGTCGGCAAACATGCAACGAATCTCCAGCGATATAAACGAGGTTCTTCAAACACCAATTCAAAAGTATTCACCCAACTTTTATACACTGTGATGTGAAGGACGGAATAGCTTGGAACTCCAATCTCTAACCAGTAATTGGTAGAAGTAGAAAATAATCTGAACCGTCCAATAAGCTTAACATCTTAATTATACAGCCGCTGATATCAAAATTCTTAAAGTATTATTAGTATTACTCTTTGGTTGATCGTTGGATATATATGTATTTTTAGCCAAAGTCAATTGAAGTGACGGTCAACGATTTTGACGGTTTCGATTATAGGAGTATGAATCAATCGGTATTAGATTAGGGTCACTACCATCTACAATGGTGTTGCTAATCACCATATAATTTTGTGGTTATCGTCCTGCCACCTCCCTCTATAAATGGACATCTCCAGTTACACCTTAAGGTGAATCAAGGAAACGATATCCACACATAAAATGGCTAAAAAAATCACCTTGCTCATGATAGCCCTCCTCCTCCTTTTCTCGCTAACGTGCGCCGCCCGTCCAGAGCCTGCTGTGATTGACGGTTCTGCTACGAGGACCCAACAAAGGGTATGTTTAATTTTTGAAAAAAATATGCTTTTTATGCTTGAATTTTGATTCTGATTTGTAGGTTTACATTATTTTTTTAATGGGCTTTTTTTTATTATTTATTATTTTTTGTAGGGATTTGATGAAGAGCGTATACGTGTTGATGAAGGGTGTGATGGAGCTAGCGAGGATGAGTGTTTGATGAGAAGAACGCTTGTTGCGCACACTGATTATATCTACACTCAGAATAAGAAGCCATGAAGTAGTTATCTTTTTTTTTTTCCTTTTTTTATTATAAATTTTTGTAATGTTATGGAGCTTTATGTTAATCTCTCTGTTATCGAAATTGGCCGGTAATAATGATATTAATTTATACAATTTGATATATAGATGGGTTTATTTTTTGCTGTTTATGTGTTTGTTAGTTTTTTTTATTGTCCCTATTATTTTATTATTTTTTTTGTGACTTTATTTTATTTTATTCATTGAGAAAGCTATTGGATAGACGATCAACGGCTGTAGTGAAAGCTCAAACGATTGATTTTGTGTATTTTATGAGCATGTAGGTTCTGTCACAAAATTCTCCGAATTAATCAAAAAATTTAAAATAATTCAATTGATTCTTAGAAATTTTTTGAATTTAATTTGTTTTTCATTTTTTTTCTGAATTTTTATCATTGTTGTAGCATGCACGAAATGAGATTGTGCTTATTTTGGAGATGATGATGATGATGATAATATGTATATATATATATATATATATATATATATATATATATATATATATATATATATATATATATATATATATGAAAAATTATTGGTAGATGGAAGAAAAATAAAGGAGATGAAATCAATGGTAGAACTAAGAGGCACGTTAAGATAAACGTTTTTTTGAATGTTATTTACCTTCTTTCGATTAGAACCACGATAATAAAAGAGGAGAATATTAAACACGTTCTCGGGATACAACCAAGCCCAACCTTTTGTAATTCTTTTTGTGTTTGCACTCACAAAAGAGAATTCTGAATAGTACATAATATGCCCAAAAATAAATAAAGAAATTATTATTTTCTTGTGTCTTTTCTTATTTTTTTAACGGAAACTTTATCTTTATTTATAGAGAAAATTCTGGACTATTGTGTAGCATTGTGTCGTTTTAGGGAGTTGTGTCTTTTCAGATAACGGTAAAATAATAAATCGATTTCACTTGTCTCTTTTGAGGGAGTTGTGTCTTTTCAAATAATATTAAAAAGATAAATCCATTTCACTTGTGTTTTTTCAGATTTACTGTGAAGAAATGCCAGACTTGTGTGTTTTTAACTAACAGTAAAAAGATAAATCAAAATTTGAAAGACACTTCTTTAGAGAGAAAATGATATTTTCATGTTTGTCATTGAATTATTATCAACATATAATAAATTAAGAAAGAAAATTATTTAAAACTTTTTAAAATATATAATAATATATATATATATATATATATATATATATATATATATATATATATATATATATATATATATATATATAATGATCGTACGACATAGATAATCAGGATGTGCCTTATATATTATGGAGAGCATGGTTGCGTGTATATATATATAGAATGATCGTACGACATAGAAAATCTGGATGTGCCTTAAATATCGTGGAGAGCATGGCTGCGTATGGCATAGCTCTCTGCTAGCCCATGCCATAGCCTGCTACCTGCTTTAGCAGGTATCCCTTCTCCTTGATAATTCCTTGTATGAAAAGATTTACCTATTTAGCAATTCTACACTCCTTGCGAGAGCAGATTTTATTTGCTCTAGTAGGGAGTTAGTAGAGAGCAGAGAGGTTGTTGTTAAAGTAGGTAAATCTTTCTTTGTAGGGAGTTAGAAAAGATACCGGAACCAATTAGAGCAGGTAAACTTTGTTGTAGCAATGGCTAGCAAAGAGTTATGCATGCCATACGTAACCTATGACACACTACAAAAAATAAGACTATTAGCGACAGTTTTTTGTAGCAAAAAACTATCACTATTAATAAAAAATCATTAAATATTATTTAGGCTATTAGTGGCAATTTTTTTATTAATAGCAGTAGTTTTTGACTGCCGCTAATAGTCTTACTTTTTGTAGTAACACTTCAAGAGCAGTATTTGGAGAATAAATTACACACAACAAAGCACTTACATTGAGTGACACATAAAGGGAGGAAGAAAACGTGGAGTGTAAAATCCACGACCTCAGGGAGGATACCTCAGTATAAAGGGAGGAAGAAAACGTGGAGTGTAGAATCCACGACCTAAGGGAGGATACCAACTGAGGTACAACTCAATCAGTGATTTTTTATAATTATTTTAGATTATATATATCATTATTTTTTTTAGCCTTTTACCCCAAATAAATTGGATAAGGCTATGATAATAATAATATTTTGAACCCTATTTCTCTTTTATTTATATATTTTATTTTCTTAATGATTATTATAATTTTTCCCAGTTTGAAGTCTAAGATAAATCATTAATCAGATTTAAGTAGACCGTTATTGCTTTGACGTTGCATAGTGATTGCGAGAGACTTCACCCGCATAATACACGATTCTTGTCAGTATATTATTTCTTGGGTAGCAAATATTGCTTTTACTCAAGATCTATCATTTGGTTTATAAATGTAAGTAGTGAAAATCTTATGTTATCTACTTTACAACTCTAAAATACTATTAAACAAATAATATTATAGAAATTCAGTAAAGTGCATATATAATGTAGGGGGGCTTTGGTAACTTGAATGTATCATACACTTTATGGGAATTCTATATCGTCGTTTGTTTAATAGTATTTTAGAGCTGTAAAGTGTATCATATAAGATTTTCACTGCTTATATATAAAATCAGACGATTGATTATGAGTGAAAGCAATTTTTACTACTCTAAAAAATGATACAGTGACAAGAATCCTGTATTATGGTTGAAATTAGAGATTTTTTTGGTATTCTAAAATTACTCAATCCTTTATTATTGAAATTTTTTGTTGGGCCCATTATATTATCAATCGGTGGATTATTGCTACTTTACAAGAAAATACTTCATAATCTTGTATTTTAGGTAGAATACAAGTTACTGAACTTTACAAAAAAATCCTTCATAATCATGTATTTTAGGTATAATACAAGTTAGCAAACGGACCTATATAAGGATTCTACTTTGCAAGCAAATAAAGGATTTTAGCCTTCGCAAGCAAATGAAGAAATTTGGCATAATGTTTGTATTCTACATTAATCTACCAAACGAGCCGTAATTATGATAAGAATACAAACATTTTTTCATATTCTTGTATTTGCTTGGAAAGTAAAATTTGCACTTTACTAAACTTTTATACTTCCATTTATTTATTAGTATTTTAGAGTTGTAAAGTGCATATTTGATGGGTCTTGACAACAATATTGTATTCTTGGTAAAATTGGTAATCTTTTGAGGCATTTTATAAAAAGTTATAATTGTGTATTGTTAAAAAAAAATTGTGACGGATGAGGTCATGGGTTCTAGACTCTACGCTTGCTTCCTTCTCTTGTGTTAACAAAAGGTGAGTGATTTGTTGTGTGAAATTTATTCCCCAAAATTATCCTCCCAGTATGTTGCGTCACAAAGGGATCTGATCTGCTTGCAGGTTGCACAGGCACTACATCTGGATTGTTTTATGTTGTATGGCATTATAAAAAATAAAATAAAAAAGTTATAGGGCTCACCACATTGCCAAAAGGAGGATTATATTTACCTTACAATAAAATCTTTCATTATGCTGCATTTTTTTTTTTCATACGGCATAATGTTGCATTTAATCTTTCATAATGTTGTAGTTTAGGCAAGCGGACCCTAAATCTAGCGTTTCTATATATGTATATTATTTTTTAATTAATTAGTAAAATTTGCGTATATTTAAGTCTAAACACTATAAAACTAAGGTGTTTTAGCGGCAACCAAAAACTGTCACTATTAATAAAAAAATTGCCGCTACTAATCTTGTCGCTACTAAACAAGAAGTTTTTTGGTTAATAGCGATAATTTTTTGTTGTAAAAAATTGTTGCTAATAGTCTTATTTTTTGCAGTGAAATCATTAAATCGTTAGTGTTTAGCATCGGTACTCATTCTAAGACTTCTAGATTTAGGATTTAGAGTTTAATATTTTTAAAATTTTTCATTAACTTGTCTCCAATATTTTATGATTTTTTCCTGAATTTTATTAATTTTGTTCCTTTTGTTTATTTTTGGCTTGCCTCTTTTTCATAAATTCCGACAAGGTGAATATGCTTTAGAGTTGCACCTTTGATCAATCCAGACAATCTACCTTGCAGTTCATTATTGGCATATGTCTCAGCCAAACAATCAAGTCTCTCAAAGGATTGTAGCCATACGATCAACATACTTTAATACAACAAGTGAAAGAAAAGTTTTAACAAATGGGGACAATTTAAATCCCTTAATGAGAATTTTGGATTATAGGTACCTCCTAGTATAAACTACCACTTTAATGAGTTCGGTTGGATAAAAGTTCTGCCACATGCCCTACAAATTAAATGAGGCATCACTGCTCTATCTATAGCTTGGCCGTCGTATTACATTAATCTTTGAGATATAAAGATAGAAAACTAAAACAACAAATACTAAAAGGCCCTCTTTCTCCTCCAGTGCATCACTCCATTTGCTCTAAACTGGTTGTGTTTGGGTCCGCTCTAGTTTAACGACGACAACTCTTTGTTTGCTCTCTAAAAGAGCAAGTTTTCTCTGCTCCGGTAGAGAGTAGATAAAGAGTTTTTTATTAACTTAAAATAACTCCCTGCCAGAAAAAATAGGGCGGAGAGCTATAATACCAACTGCAAATGTAGCTCCCTGCTGGAGTTAAAGATCTAAAGAGCCGCTCTTTGGCCCATGAGAGCTAATCCAAACGCAGACTTAGGATAAAAGATTAATAAGGTGTTACCCTCATCATAATATAATCTAGCTTGTGTAGAGCCTTTTACTTGAGGAAAATAACAATAATATGCATGTTTTAAAAAAGGGGACCGATTTAAACACCAAATGGTGTTTAAACGATTTTATAGTATTTTAATGGCTAGTGATAATAGAAATTCATACTGTCAAAGTGATTTATCATCAATTGAAGAGTTGTGAGTCTAAAAATCACACTTTTTGAGAGATTTGAATAATCTGTTCACTACAAAAAATAAGACTATTAGTGACAATCAAAATACCGCTATTAACAAAAAATCTTGTTGTTTCAATAACAACGAGACTAATAGCAGCTGTTTTTTTGTTAATAGCGACAGTTTTGACTACCGCTAATAGTCTTATTTTTTGTAATGGATCTTTGCACTCAAATACCAACAATTGTTCTTAATTTTGATAGTTGATCTTAAAGTTCACAAATCAGATGATTTACATTCACCTATAAGAATGATCCTTTGATTGGGACATGTTCCAACAATAGATTGACACTTGGGCAATTTAGATTGATCATAGATTTGTGGCACAATAATAAATCACACTTCAATGGTATAAGATAAAAAGTAATATTTTAGTGGTGTAAAATCATTTAATCGCGATTTAATGTTTAAATGTTGGCCAGGAGCCGTTAAAAGTATCTGGAGTGTCCCCAAAAATTCTTTGGGTGGGTTCGTTCTCAAAGGCAACTCACATAGCCGCAGAATCTTATGAGAAATAGGATTCCATGGATCACAAGGATGGATGATCGACATTACTTGAGCTGCCTATATATCACACGTAGAGGTGGTAATGGGCCGGGCTTTGGCTGATCTATGGCAAACTCAAGCCCGACCTGAAAGATTTGAACTTGGCCCAACTTGAGCCTTGGCGGCTGATCTATGGCCCAAGTCATTGCGGCTCTTAATCACAAGAACACAATCAAAATTCATGTGCATATATAATAATTCAACATATTTTTCTCCTTGATCAGGCTCTTAATCACAAGAACACAATCAAAATTCATGTGCATATATAATAAACCAACATATATTTCTCCTTGATCATTGTGTTTCTATTTTTTTCAATCCCTCGCGGCATGCTCAATCTATCTCAAGAAACATTTGAAAATATATTTTTTATTAGGGAAAATTTCGGAATTGATCACTATAGTGTCACATTTTTCAGTTGTGGACCTCTAGTTTTACCTTTTGCATAATCGACTGACTTGAAGCCAGGCCAAGTTAAAAATTCGTAAATACCCCAAAGTATGTAAAAGGTGATAAAACCTTAGGCGATTCAAAACGTCTTAGGCGTCATTGGCTGCTTTGAATCCAATAATGGTGATCCTTTTTCGTCCTAATCTTCCACGATATTAATCTTGAGATCATAGGTGTACCATCAAACAATTTATTTTACTAAAAAACGGGGGCAAAAATGATGGGGATTAATATCACTTCCATTGAGGAGTGTCAGAGCTCCTTTAGGGGAGCATCAACGCTCCTCTAACGCTCTTTTAAAGAAGAGTCAGTGCTCTCTTAGGGAAGCATTAACGCTCCTCTAGCGCTCTTTTAGGGGAGCGTTAGTGCTCTCTAGAGGAGCGTCATCGGTCTTTTAGGGGAGCATCAACGCTCCTCTGGGGGAGTGTCAGCGCTCCCCTGGAGGAGCTCCAACGCTCCTGTATAATGACTCCATATTTTTTAGTAAAATGGATCATCTGATGGTATGCTCATAATTTTAAGATCAATTCTATCGAAGATCAAGATAAAAAATGATCACCATAATAGGATTCAAAGCAATCAATAATGCTAAGGCATTTAGAACCGTCCAAGACAAAAGCCTAGTTTTATCACCTTTTATAGACCTCAAGGGTAGTTATGTCTTTTTAACTTGACTTGGCTTCAAGCTGGTAGGTTATAGAAAAGGTGAAACTAGTGGTCCATTTATGGAATATGTGAAACTATGGTGGTCAATTCCGAACTTTTCCTGTTTTATTATGGCTTGGGCTTAGAACTGCAACTGAGTCGAGCTTGGGTCAGCTCTAGTTTGGCTCTACCTTATTCGAGTCGAGCTGGAACTTGGTTCTAGGCCCTTCAAGCCTAAAAAGTCTGGCTCTAGCTGGGCTTTATCAATCTCGAGTCGAGCTGAGCCGAGTTTCGAGCTAAATAACTTATATTATAATTTTTTCCCTAATGTTGTTTTAAACATTATCTTCTTTTTTTAATTGATGAAAGCTTTAATAAAATTTATAAATGAAAGCCCTAATATCTTTTAATCCTTTAGTCTTTTTGGATTTAATAGCCAAGGTATAAAAATCAGTTGATACCAATACGTATCGGTATCCCAACTCGGGAATCCAATACTGTATCAGCCGATACGTATCGGGTATTGGCCGATACCTCTTGGTTTCGACCAAGACGTAGAGTTTTCCTTTATAAAAACAAAAGGCCAATATGTATCGGTATCGGTTGAGTCTTATCGGTCTTGGGCAAACTGATACCCGAGACTGATACCGATTTTGATACCTTGGATTTAACGGTTCGATTGGAGAAAAAGGTGTTTAAATTTTGAAAAGTAAAAAGGTGTTTAAATTTAATGTGTTAAATATTGATTAAGAGCATAAGTGTTGGTCGCAAGTGTTGATTGATTAGTCAATTGTCATGCTAGTGGTTGTTCATTGAGAAGAGCGAGAAAGAACTTTAATAGTTGCAGAGAGAGAGAGAGATAGAGGGAAAAAGAAAGCGCAAACTTCAATAGAGGATCATAAGGATTATATATATGTTAATTACATATCTATCCATTATAAAGTAATCATTAGATGAATCTTATTATAAGGGAAAAAAAAATTAAAATTATATATAATATTGTTAGATCTGATTGTCACGATCTATGATAACCTAGTAGATTACTCCCATGTGTCGCCAAGTTTGACCTATTACTTATGAAACGTATGGTGTATGATTGGATAACACTGACACACAAGTGTTTGTGTTTTACAAGGAGTCTATTTTAAAAAGATATTTGTTTGATGGGGAGTCTTTTCTAAAACGCAATTTGTTTGATGGTTGACCACGTTTTCTTTCATGGTTAACCACCAAAACTTTGATGGTTGACCACGAAAAGAAACGTGGTTAACCACCTTTAGTTTGGTGGTTGACCATCATTTATAAGAGGGTCAACCATGAGATTACCTCCGTAAAAAGGAGTTCTTTTCTCTTATTACTTTTAGGGTTTTAAATAAAAAGCATATATAAATACTCTACAGGACTCCTTGTTTCTCATCTCTCAAAAAATACAAAGTGCTTAGCCGTTCCAAGAGAGAAGAGAACCCTCTTGCCTTTGAAACTATTATCAGATCTTCATGGTGATTCAAAGGCTTATGATCTACTTTTATCTTTCTAAAGAATATTGCACTTGAGGTTTTAAGCGTGTTTTGGCTCATGGAATCGAGTGGCCTTGGTGGAATCTGAGGTACTGTTGTGGCTCGTCTGAACACGAGTAGACCATCGTGCGACTCGGTGATTAAAGGCGACAAATTGGGGATCTATGAGGACGCGTAGTGGAATCTAGTGTTGTGGTTCGGGAAGGTTTGATAGGACTAGAGTGTCTGCATTCATTCGATACTTTTTGTAACCTTTGAACTCATAGTGTATTTGTTGCCTTGGATCTGGCATAGATCCCGTAGTTTTTCCCTGTTGGGTTTTCCATGTAAAAATCTCATGTGCAGTGGTGATTATTTTATTTTTACTATTTATATTTTATATCATCGCTAGGCAAATCTAGGATACCGAAAATTTCAATTGGTATCAAAGCAAGGTTCACTCGATTAGTTCTAACGAACTGAGTGTCTATGGCTCTTTCTAGTTTCCTAGATCTGCCAAGAGAAGGAGCTTTACAATGCGCCCTCCGTTATTTGATGGGTCTAACTATCCCTATTGGAAGGCTAGGATGCGAGCTTTTTTAAAATTCTTAGATCCTAAAATTGGGTTTGTTGTTGAAGATGGATGGTGTCCCCCTATGATATCTTCTGAAACAAATGGAGTGACTAAGATGTCTTTAAAACCTAGAGATATATGGGGTCTTGATGATTATAATGCTCTTGAGTACAACTCCAAAGCCCTTAATGCACTGTTTAGTATTGTTACTGCATCCGAGTTTTGTAGGATCAGTACTTGTGAGATAGCCAAGGATGCTTGAAAGATCCTTGAGACTACCTATGAAGGAACTCAACAAGTGAAGTTGGCTAATCTTCAGATGCTCACCTTGCAATTTGAAAATCTCCGCATGGAAGAGGATGAGAATTTCTCTTATTTTTATATCAGAGTTAATGACATTATTAATGATTCCTTCAATCTTGGAGAACCCATCTCTAATTCCAAGATTGTTCGTAAAATTTTACGATCGCTTCCTAAGCGGTTTAGGTCGAAAGTCAATGCCATTGTTGAAAGCAAGGACATTGACACTATTAACTTAGATGAAATTGTTGGGTCTCTCCAGACTTATGAATACGAAATTGAAGATATTCATAAGACCAAAAGCATTGCCTTCAGATCGTCCAAGATTGAAACTGAAACTGATAGTGACAATAACGATTCTGAAGATTTCGCTTACCTTGTTAAAAAATTCAAGAAATTATATACAGGTAAGAAAAAATTTTCTAAAAAGTTTGACAAAGAAAAGTCATATGAGAAAAAGCCCTTGAAAGGGGCTCTTGGAGACACTCAGTGTTTTAAGTGTCACGATTTTGGACACGTTGTCGCGGATTGTGCTAATAGGAAGAAATTTAAAGGCAAATTTAAAGAAATTGTGGCCACTCAAGAGTCTGATGAACATGAGAACTCATCTAGTGATGAATCCTCTCAGATTGAGTATGGATTTAGGGCTTTTATTGCTACTATTCAACAACCTAATGCTCCCTCTTCTAATTTAGTTGAGGAAGATAATATTGTTACTGTGATGGAGGCATCTGATTCTGAAGAAGATCCTTGTGATATTAATGAAGCCTATGGTGAATTATACCTCGAGTCCCTGAGGTTGGCCAAAGAGAAGAGTAACCTCTTAAAAGAGAATGAAGAATTGAAAAGTGTTAACTCCTCTCTAAAATCCGAGGTTGAGGAATTTAAACTTGTCAAGGAGAAGCATGAAATCATTATGAGATCACTCCAAGACAAAGTTAGGTTCCTTGAAAATGAATGTAAAGAGCATCATGGGAATTTTAAGGTCCTCACCCTTGAAAATGAGAAGTTGGAAAGTGAACTTGCCTCATCAACCTCAGAGTTCACTAGTTTTTGCAAGGGTGAAGAAAAGCTTGAAAAATTGCTTGGCATTGAAAAATCAGGAGCTAATAAGGGTGGTCTTAGATATGTTGGTACTTCTTCCTTTAAGCCTAAGCTCAACCCAAAGCCAATTTTGAATATACTTGATGTTCCTAAAATTGTTGGTAGAAAAGCCTAGGTGTTTTTACTATGATAGACAAGGGCACGTTATTTCTAATAGTGCTATTAAGAGAAGAGACATGTATCAATCCTCATTGATTGGAATGAATCACATAGGGGAGTAATCGGTCTCATGGTAGACATATTCCAAATAGTACATAAAGGTTTCTCAATATCATAATTTGATGTCAAATTTAAGGAAAGTTGAGAGAAGCGATTTTTGTGCTGGTATTGCAATTCCTAGATACACTCTCAAGTGGATCAGGAAGAGCGATTTGAATTGAGCTTATTCATTTTTTATCTTAGTAGGTTTTTGCTTTCTCCTTATTTTTTATTTTTTATTTTACAAAAAAATTAAAAAAATATAAATATCTTTTAAAAAGATTTTAAAAAAAAAAGTGTATTTATGAGTGGGTCATATTTATAATCATATGCACAATTTTATTGTCTTGCATGTACATTTGTTTAAATTAGGTCTCTCCTTATATTCATTAAATTTTAAGTACATGGGTGCTCTTCATCACATTGTGTGCATATGTGTATCTTAGTCAATTAACCTTTAAAATTTTGCATATGTGACTTTTCAATTTATCACGATATAGTTGATAAATTATTTGAAGGTGATATTCTAGCTTTAGATGATTGTCTCTTCATATGGAGTGTCACCTATGCCATTAGTCTTTTTGAGCCTTATTTTTTTTCAATGGGAAAGGGCTACACAGACGACTCGTGTGAAATTCATCACTAAGTGGGCGGTGAAAAGGGCTACAGAGTCAGTTGTAGAGTGAAAGCCGTCGTCCTCAAATTCCACTTAATCGTCATTTTTTTGTGGAATTAAAAAAAAAAAAATAGTAAGAGGAAAAAAAAAAATAGTAAGAGAGAAAAAAAATGCTCTAAAGTTCTATTCTTCTCAATTCAGAAATTATGAGGAAAAGACAAAAATGACTACCTACACAAGTCTGGTGAGAAAGCCACCATCCTCTTTGGTAGAATGATCGGGAAGTCCACTTAGGTATTTGGGTTTACCCAATTTTATAAATTTTCCCTTGTTATTTAATGAAGATTTACATTATTCGAAGATGTAGTTGGGTTAAAAATATATCTCACATTATATCTGTTATTTTTTCTTACACTCTTCATGTTTGAGACAGTTATCCTTGGTCATTGCATCATCACATTCATCTTATCAAATATAAGTGAAAATTGTGAATTTACATAAGCATAGTTGATAAGTGTTTGTTGCTTAGAAGACATATGTGTACAGTGTATGTTGTTTACTAGTCACTTGAGATTCAATGAATTATAGGATTATCTTTTTTGATTCGATGTGCATGATTGATGATTCTTTGAATTTTATGATTATGATGATGACATACTTGATTTGATTTCATTTTTATAAATTATGAAATTAACTTTTAAAGGTTTAATTGATGATTATGTGATCTTAGATAGGAAATGGTTAGAAGAATGGATTTCAAGAGCTCATGGCCAAATTCGATAGTCTTCTTTAGTCTTGTGGTACTTGGTTTATTTTAATATTTCTGTCTTCAGAACTAGTCCTTTGTCCCCTTATGACAAAAAGGGGGAGTATTGATTGGGAATGGATTGTGGAGTAAATGATAAGTTAGTGTGTTTTAGTTTTTAGAAAGGATATAATGTGATTTACTTATTTATTTTTTATGCGAACTGACTTGACTTTTAGTGTTTCAGGTTACAGGTTGGATATCCTGAAGATTTTTTTGTTCACATCATCTTATGGTCAACTTGGCATAGGTTTAGGGGGAGTATTTTGAGTTGTAACTTTTCGCATGGCATATAGATGTTTTGTATAGGATTAGTCTATGATTGATGTAATTTTTATGCCCTTGTAAACTAGGTTTTGTCATAGATGGTGACAAAGGGGGAGATTGTTTGTAAAGACCCGTATTTTGAACCCGAGTTAGACTGACCCTGTGTGTGTATTCGGCTCGGCAACCGACGTCACCATTTGTTTTGGATTTTTATCTAGATGTGATTGTGCGGATAGATTTTAATTTAGAGCCCATTTAGACCCTCGTGCGAAAGTTATGCACCGACCTCGGTGTGGCCGCTCAACACCGGACTTGAGTTTTAAAATTAGAAGTGTATAATACATAAGAGGTGTGTGTGTGCTTAACTTTGTGAGCAATTCTATTATAAGAAGGAATTGCATTCCCGTATTATACTAGGTTTTGTTAAGAGAGGAAGAGACGTGAGTGCCGTGAAGAACTGTAGTCGTTTGATAGTTACCCAACCGTGTGAAACTCCGTCTTCTCTCATCTTCAATCATCGTAGGAGATCGATTTAGAAAACCTCCTTCTCTAGAACCTTCTTTGTTAAAAACACTTAAACCTTAGAAAGAACTTGAATCAACCTTGGATTCGTAGTTGACTATTGGGAGAGGTTGAGATCATTGGGGACGTGTTGGAGTTGTCTCTGTGAACTCGTGAGATCGATCGCGGCGCGAATTGTTGAGGAAACCCGTCGGTTTCGTTCCGAAGCTCCATTCGCGTGACTCATTTCTAATCTAGGAATCCTTAGATTAAAGGTATGTTTTAATTAAACTTTTTGATTAAAATCATTAGATTAGCCATGAGTTTTGCTTTGGGATGTATGGGTTTCGATTCGGGTGAAAACGAGCGAAATCGTGTCGCTGTAGCTCGCTCGAGCGAGCTATTATCATCGCTCGAGCGAGGATACATTAAAATACTCAAAAGGCATTCTCTGCCTCGCTCGAGCGAGCTTTTTTCATCGCTCGAGCGAGAAAGTTCTGAAGGATCTCGCTCGAGCGAGCTATTATCATCGCTCGAGCGAGGTATTGCCGAACTCCGATATTTTCTTAGTATTTTAGTCATAACTTTTTATCCTGAACTCCGATTGAGACGATTCTTTTTATGTTGGAAAGCTAATGGAAAAATTTACAACTTTCCTGTTTTGACCAACTCGTGAATCAATCGTCTTGATGGTAAAAAATATATGAGAATGTTACATCAAATTCTAGGATTGACGCAACTTGCCTGTTTTGACTTGTTTTTGAGAAAACACTTAAATAGGTCTATATTATTAGTAATTAGAGTTAATCTTAATGCATGAACATATATTGTGATGTAGATTGAGGGCGAGAGGCCATCAATAGGACCTTGCTTGACTTTGCATAACTCCGAGTTTTAGGTAGGAGAATCTCATCTTTACAGTATTTTATTTTAATTCGCATGGATATTTTGAATTAAAATCTTTGAACTTGCATATGCCATTGAAAGCACATCTGTAAACTGAAATTGATATGAATGACTGAAAATCTAAATCTGCCTGAATCCTGAAACCTGAATCTGCTTAAGCTCTGAAAATCTGAAATCAAGAACCTGAACTATGTATAAGAGACTTGCATCTGATTTATATTAGTATCTGCATTTGTTTTATGATTGACTTGAACGACCCCTCAAAAATTCTTGAACAATTTCCTAGCACAAGTTTCCCTCATTACCCAGGGGCTTGTTGCATCCTGAAAAAGGGTTCATGAACGACGATGGTAGGTAGGGGTTCCCATCGGCTATATTCCTGCTCTCGAGATATAGTTTACTCGGGAGATATTTTAAGTTGAAAATTAAGTCATGAATTGCTGAACTTTGCATATAGAAGTTAGAGAAATTAAGACACCAAACATGATTGTTCTTGAAACTGTTTTCACACATTTAGAAATAAATCTTATATATGGTTTCCGCACCTAAATTCAGTTTATTATCTGCTTATATGTTTGACAAGCTATATTCCGATATTTGTTTTAAAACTATGTTAGTTAAAGTAAAATGTCGTAGATGTCTTTCTTCTACTGAGCTTTGTTGGTTAGCTCACTCCGACTATACGTCACAGGTTCAGGTACTGACGTGGCTATTCAGGGTTGTGAGACTGATCCTAACTACGTGCCTGAGGAAGAGCTGGAGGTTCCTCCTGAGGAGTTTTTCCCAGTATAGAACTTACTGATTTTCTTATTTGTGGCGAGAGTTAGACTTGAATTTGTGGGCACATTTTAGTTGGATATCATAGTTTTATATTTGACGTTGATTTTCCGTTATGAGCCATGTTTCGATGATGGTCGGCCATCATCGGTGGTTTTTTACTTTTAATTATTTCCGCATCTATTTTAGCTATGGATATTTATTGCGCTTTACTCTGATATGTGCCCTGTTTGTCCGGCTTATCGTTTATTCGATAGGTTGGCGAACCGGCCTTTCCTATACCTGAGGGATTGGAAAAGTCGGGTCGTCACATTGTTAGATCTGATTGTCACGATTTATGATAACCTAGTAGATTACTCCCATGTGTCGCCAAGTTTGACCTATTACTTATAGAACGTATGGTGTATGATTGGATAACACTGATACACAAGTGTTTGTGTTTTACAAGGAGTCTATTTCTAAAAGATATTTGTTTGACTGGGAGTCTTTTCTAAAAAATAATTTGTTTGATGGTTGACCACATTTTCTTTCGTGGTTAACCACTAATACTTTGATGGTTGACCACGAAAAGAAACGTGGTTAACCACCTTTAGTTTGGTGGTTGACCATCATTTATAAGTGGGTCAACTATGAGATTACCTCTGTGAAAATGAGTTCTTTTCTCTTATTACTTTTAGGGTTTTAAATAAAAAGCATATATAAATACTCTACAGGACTCCTTGTTTCTCATCTCTCAAAAAATACAAAGTGCTTAGCCGTTCTAAGAGAGAAGAGAACCCTCTTGCCTTTGAAACTATTATCAGATCTTCATGGTGATTCAAAGGCTTCTGATTTGCTTTTATCTTTCCAAAGAATATTGCGCTTGAGGTCTCAAGCGTGTTTTGGCTCGTGAAATCGAGTGACCTTGGTGGAATCTCAGGTACTATTGTGACTCGTCTGAATACGAGTGGACCATCGTGCGACTCGGTGGTTGAAGGCGACAAATCGGGGATCTATGAGGACGCGTAGTGGAATCTAGCGTTGTGGTTCGGGAAGGTTTGATAGGACTAGGGTGTCTGTATTCATTCGGTACTTTCTGTAACCTTTGAACGCATAGATCCCATGATTTTTCTCTGTTGGGTTTTTCACGTAAAAATCTCGTGTGCAGTGGTGATTATTTTATTTTTACTATTTATATTTTATATCATCGCTAGGCAAATCTAGGATACCGAAAATTTTAAATATATTTTATCATATAAAAGTATTATAGACTATTAATGAAGTTGAGCCGAGTTTTACTAGCTCAGCTCTAACTCGGCTCTACTTCAACCGAGCTTTATTTGGAGCTAACTTAGCTCTGTTGCAACCGTACATGGGCTATTAAACTTTTTTTCATGTACTTATTAGGAAAAATAAAAATTGAAAAGTTCGGTTTGGTTTCGGTTCCAGACCTTCCCAAGTCAAAATCGATCAAACTGAACTGATTGTAAATAAAATTTTTTAATATATATATATATAGTCAACTTGACTCAAGCAGACGATTGGACATTGGATTTTTGGTCCAAAATTTGGGCACAAATTTAGTGTTTCACAACCTTACTTAAAGCTTAAATCTCATAAGACGTTGAAAATAGTAAACGTGTAAAACAGGTAAAGAAATTGGGAAAATTTTGATGTGCAAGTAGAATTTATAGGAAAATTGAAACTAACTGAACCAAACCGAATCGAATCGAGTTGGTTTGGTTCAACAGTTGGACGGTTTGGTTTCGTTTGAACATTTAGATACCGATTAGAACCTATTTGGTAGTCCAAAACCGACCAAACTGAACTGAATACACCCCTAGCAGCTTTTTGTCGGAGCAGGATTTACCTGCTTTATTTGTTTCCACTTATCCACCTTTGCACTGATTTTTTTTTAAATTTTTTTCTTAATGTAGCCATACGGCCGAGGGTTAACTAACAAATTAAACCCAACCCACATCTTATAAATGCAAGGGTGAAAAATATTGTGGAGGACGAGAATCGAACTCACGACCTACTCCCTCACATAGAAGGGAGCGTACCAACTAGGCTAATACCTCTGTAGTTGGTACTGGGCTGATGCCTCTTTAGTTTGCATTAATCTTAATTGAGGTGTCATTAAACTTATCAGATTGTACTAAGGGCTAATTAAATACCCTTTTAAAATGGGGATTGAAAGGTTCTGTTTCCTTACTAATGCAGCACTTTTCTCCCCGGCCTAATCACTGAGGTGTTGCTTGCCTCATAAGATTATTACGCTTATAAATGAAGAGTTTTTTCACTAATTCAAGCCTTAACAGAAGTTCATATGGCTCTTAAAAAGGGTGGCCTTCTTTGCACCCTTTTTTTTTTTTTATGAAAAGCACATACATTTTCCCCAAAAATAATTGTTGATTGCCTTAAATTAGATGATGGAAATTATATTTTGTCCCGATCTTTCGAATAATAAATCTTGAGATCACTACAAAAATAAGAGATTTCAATGGCACTTATTATTAAGGCATTTTTTAGTAGTGACAATACTAATAGCAGCAGTTTTTTGTTAAAAAACCTGTTATTAATAGTCTTTTTTTTTTAGTGGATCATGATGCACCTATCATACGATCATCCCAACAAGTGATTGTAATTATGGGTGTACTATGAGAAACAGTTCTGAAGTATCGCTTTTGAGGATGTGTCACATGGAATTAAGATCTATCTGTCTGATAAGTGTGCTATGATCTCAATTTCTATTGTGCATATGATCCGGACAAAAAATTATCTCCATTATAAGATTTGAGAAAGCCAACAATTTTTTGTGGCGAAAATGTATGGGTCCTTTATTGAAAAACGATTGCAAATATCGCCACCCCCTAAAAATCAATAAAAGTTCAGCTTTTAAAGAAAAAAATCTCCACCGCTAGGATTGTACTTGAATAAGGCTTTCTATAAGGAATTTGTTTTTGGTGCATGGGCCGTGCATGTGGGTCAATCTCGCACCACAAACTTGGTCAAACTTCATGAGATATGCAGGTATTTAGGAGCATGAATCAAGTGACCAGTTCTATAAAGTCATTGGATCTACGAGACATTCATCCGATGTGATCGTTTTTATTATTTTTATTATTATTATTATTTTTTTTTATGAAAGACAAATTTATATTAAGAAATTAAAATAAAATCAGAAATAATAACATCAAAAATCCGTGGAGGAGCATTCTATATATATATATACACTTTTTATTTTATATTTATAAGGAGTTGTCTGGGCCAAGTCTCGACTATTTGAGAGGACACTTGTGACAAGCAGCCCTGGCCAGCACTGGCGTAGCCATAGAGAATTTCTATTACGTGTAATTCTTATACAACCTTTGTTTTTATATAAACTCTCAAATCTATGATATAGAAGACCCCAAATTGACTCAAGTCCCCATTTAACTCTGAGTTCCTATTAGGTATAATTAGAGAAACATGCCTCAAAAACAAACTTTTTAGCAAAAAAGACTCAACACCTCTAATGTTTTACAAAAACGGTGCTTTCACAAGTTTTAGAACTTCAGAAAATCGTAAAAGCACTATTTCTTTTAAAAAAATATCTTTCTATAACGTTTGAGGTCGGGTCTGTTTTGCTACCTTTCTGTTAAGTATGATTTTTCTATCATTTGTAGCCCCACTGACAAAAATTCCTCACTATGCCTCTGCTGTCCAGCTCCTTCGGGTTGCACGGACCTACTTGCAACCTTACAACAGGATTACTAATAGGCAGGGCGGACGGCTTGATAGTGTGACCTCTCGATCATCATTTATATAAGGAAAATGGCACCTTTATTTTCAACTCACGATTCTTCCTTCTCAATGTGGGTTTCATGTGTATAAATTATTGATTGCTTTTAATCAGACCATGACGATCTCTTTCTTCCCAATCATCGACACGAGAGATTTTGAGATCATGATAATGCAATCGGACAATATTCTACCCTAGTCATGCCTGTCACGTGATATCAAAATATAACTGTCTCATATTAGACCCGTCAACTCAAGATCTACGGAAAAAAATCCCCATAATCTAATTATAAAATGTCAACTATTTAAGCAACTAATTAAGTGAAGAAGGAAGAATCTTGGCTTGTAAATAAAGTTACCTTACATTCCTACAATTTCTCACGTCTCCATGAGGTCATGAAGCTCGTTTATTCTTTCACCAGCAAACATTTAAAAAACTGACTTCCACTGTTTCACATATGTTAGGAGCATTAAAATCTGCGACCATCTATCTTTTGACAAGATTAATGGCTAGAAGGTGCTTCAACACTTTCTTAACCTTATGGTCCCGATGAGTCAAACCCTTCAACGGACGGAAAATTAGAAGGTCAGCAGTCAACCTGCGCCGCCCCATCCACTTCACAAATTATCGTTATAATGTCCGCCAACAACCCTGACCGTTGAACAATCTCTCTCTCTCTTTAAATTTTTGCTCATGCAATTTCAAAATTCAAACAGAATAATGGAGGAAACCACCAGAAAGAGAGGCTCTCTCCACTCCGAGCATAAAACTCCGTCGAAGCAATCGAAGAGGTCTGTGCCATCGATCTCACCGGCAAGAGTATACAGTGTGAACCCCAATAACTTCCGGCAGTTAGTTCAGAAGCTCACCGGAGAATCGAAATTCCATTCGCGGCAGCCTCTATGTGACATGGCACCATTACCTCTAAATTGGTTGCCACCACCTGAACACAAACTCAGTTTGGGGAACCCATCAAACGGTTGCAATGATAGGAAGTCTGAACAGGACCAGGCGGTGGTGCCCATCACCTTCTCAGGCGAGTTTCCGGAAAGTTCCAGCGGGTTCTTATCGCCATAGTGACAAAAGTCTTCGAAAATCTTCGATTTTTTCCCATCCGATTACATCTCCGATTCATCGGACAAGTCTTTGAATTTGTTATTTAATTTCATTTTTATTGCTTGATAAAAATTTTAGATAGATGATATATTTCATTTTTATTGCTTAAATACATAAATACTGTTCTAGAACTTTCTCATACATTCTTAAATTTTTTTAATAATTCCTGATTTTCTCCGATTTCTTTTAATTTTTTCCCAAATTTGCCAGATTTTTCCAACTTTTTTCCTCGCCGATTCATTCCCGACTTGTCACTATGCTTATCGCCCCCTTCGTACCCGAACGTGACCGATTGTTTGATGGTCAAGTGAACTAAAATGTTTCATGGTTTCATGAAGAATCAATTGTAGTTTATAGAAATTTAGGATTGATTGTGGTTGCGTATGGTATAGCTCTCTGCTAGCCCCTACCATAGCAGAGTTCGCATGCTTTAGCATGTTCCCATCCTCTTTGTTAACATCATGCTACTTGCTTTAGTAGGTACCCCTTTTCCTTGATAATTCTTTGCATGGCAAAATTTTATGCAAGATTTACTTGTTCATTGGTTCTACCCTCCTCTCTACTCACTCTTTGCCCGAGTAGATTTTATTTGCTCTGATAGGTAGTTAGTAGAGAGCAGGCCGGAGGTTTGCTACTAGAGCAGGTAAATCCTCCTTTGCAAGGAGTTAGAAAAGAGAATGAAAACCAACTAAAGCAGGTGAACTCTGTTGTGGCAAAATTTTAGCAGGTACTGATGGAATCTATATGGATCTATCGATCCGACTATTCAAAATAAGCCCTAAGATCTAGGCGCATGATCAATTAAAAATAATAAATCAATAATCCATAGATTAAATATATGTGCGCACCTTGAGTGTGAGCCATTAATGATTGGTTGCCGATCTTTAACGATCTTCTCGCCTTCAATATCTCCTAGCACAATGGGGATGCTTTTGCTAATAGGGAGGATTGAATTGTTTTTTGAGCAATCATTAGGACCAGGCACCCCTTATATTTATAGCGAAAGAGTCCTTTCCTATTAAGGACTTAAATTACTAATTATATTGTGATTAGAAATCACAATCATATCATAACTAAAAGACTTACCTATTAGTTGCCTATTCCCTTCAAACTCACCGAATTAGCAACTACACATTGCAAGATTGATCTTACACCATTCACCGGTCAACGGGTTGACCATAGTGATGGCCACCAAAATAGAAACTTCTAACAGTCTCCCACTTAGCCAAACTATGTCAATAAACTCTGATTACCAAATGTTAGCTAACATTCTTTGAATGGTAAATCCTAATCAATCTCAATCAAAGTCTTTATAATTAGTCCGGTCCAGTGAGAATTTCAATACAGAATCAATGTAGTCAATATATTATGTCATCGATACATGACCGTTCATTAGTTACCGTATTGGAAGTCATCACCAACATGGATTTTAACTAGTATGATATCACATAGATTGCAAGTTTATAAACTGAATGATGATTACATGTAAACTCAATCTAATATTGGTCCTACTTTATTGCCATCTACTGGCACCATATGTTTCAAAATTTTATTTGTATAAAAATGAAAAAGCAAACAAATAATCTTTATTTCTAAATCAATTAAACAAATGTATTCATTCTCATATATCTACTCTCAAAAGCTATCAAAATTATTCGTTAATCCCATGCGCGCAACATGCTCCAAAAAGAGCTTGGGAGGTAAGCCTTTAGTGAGAGGGTTAGCCAACATGAGTGTCATACTAATCTTTTCAACAGATATAATTTGATTCTGAACTTTCTCTCTTACAATAAGATATTTTATATCAATATCTTTGGAACCCCCACTAGTTTTGTTGTTGTTGGAGATGTCTATCGCAGCGGAATTGTCACATAAGATTTTTAGTGGCCTTGAAATACTGTCAATAAATCGAAGCCATGAGATAAAATTCCTCAATCATATCGCCTCACATGTTGCCTCAAAACATGCAATAAATTATGCTTCCATAGTAGACGAAGTAGTCAACGTTTGTTTAACGCTCTTCCAAGATATAGGTCTACCTGCAAGCATGAAAATATAACCCGATGTGGACCTATGAGTGTCTTGACACCCAACATAGTCAACATCTGAATAACCAATAACTTCAAGGTTATTCGTCCTTTTGTACGTGAGCATATCTCCTTTAGTCCCTTGTAAATAACAAAAAACCTTCTTGGCTGCTTTCCAATGATCCAAATCAGGAATACATTGGTATCTACCAAGCATGCCAACTATATACGCTATGTCCGGACGAGTACAGACTTGTGCATACATGAGACTCCCAACTGTCGATGCATAGGAAATTGTCTCCATCTGCTTTCTCTCCAGATCGATCTGGGGACTCTAAAGTAGACTAAATTTATCACCCTTAATGACAGGGGCAACAGTAGCGGAATAATTATGCATGTTAAACCTTTTAAGAACTTTATCAATATATGCTCTTTGAGACAATCCCAATATGCCACGGGCTCTATCTCGATGAATTTCAATTCCTATCAAGTAGGAATCTTCACCAAGATCTTTCATATCAAAACTCTTTGATAAAAAGTTCTTTGTCTCATATAGCATGCTTAAATTACTACTCGCAAGCAATATATCATCAACATACAAAACAAGGATGATAAACTTGCTCCCACTGATTTTAAGATATATGCATTGATCCACAGTATTTTCTTTAAAACTAAAATTTGAAATGACCTCGTGAAATTTTAAGTACCATTGTTGAGATGCCTGCTTTAAACCATATATAGACCTTTTGAGTCTACAAACTAAATGACTCTCCCCCTCAACCTGAAAACCTTCAGGTTGTGTCATAAAGAAATCTTCATGCAAGTCGCCATTCAGAAAAGCAGTTTTAACATCCATTTGATGCAATTCTAAGTCAAAATGAGCTATCAATGCCATGATTATGCGAAAGGATTCCTTTCTAGAGACAAGGAATAATGTCTCTTTATAGTCTATTCCCTCTTTTTGAGTGAAATCTTTAGCGACTAATTTGGCTTTATATCTTTCTACATTACCTTTTGAGTTTTGTTTAGTTTTATATACCCATTTACAGCCTACAGGATTAACTCCTTCAGGTAACTCACAAAGATTCCAGACTGAATTATATTTCATTGAATTCAATTTATCTTTCATGACTTCGAGCCATTGAGTGAATTTGTCGCTCTTCATGGCTTGGCTAAAGGAAACAGGATCTGATTTCTTTCCAAAATCAAACTCACTCTCATTGAGGTAAACTATATAGTCATAAAAAATGGCTGACTTCTTTACTCTCTCTGATCTACGCAATGGTTGATCATTGGCAATCCCCATGGGAGCAAGAATGTGACAGCCCGTATTTCCACACCCAAAAATCTGTGTCATCAGGATCATACTCTGGATGATCCCCGGGACCAATCGTAAAGTGTCTGCCCGTATAGCGGAAACCAAGCAGACACTATCCAGCAGTGGTAGGTCGAGTCATCACATAATACATTTAATATAAAAGAACAATAACAAATCATGCATCTATATATAACCAAAAAGAATATACATCCACAAAAAGGAACCAAGAAGAACCATTAGTAATGGACATCCATCACCCAAACAATGGTTCCCGATAGTGGTTCCAATAGAATGTATAAAATCACTAAAATATAATATAAATAGTAATATATTTATACATGTAGGCAGTGGCCACCAGGCACACAAAATAATTCGGAATATCCAAAATGCAAATATGAGACTCAAGACTGTGCTACTTGAGAACTCGTCTCACTGGATGTCTGTCTCCTCGTCCTCGGCCTCAGCCTCTAGGTCAGGCTGGTAATCTGGGTCGCTCTGAGTGCCGGGAGCTACAACCTCAGAACCTAAAAGTGATTTAGAAAATAGGGTAAGCTACATCATAGTTCAATAGAAGAATTCCAACTAAAATGAATTGAATATGCAGATCATGCTATCTCAAAACAGAAATCAAATTAGAACGTACCATCATGACAAATCAAATCAAATACTGAGCTTTTAGAACAAGAAATCAGATGTTATGCAAGTATATGATCAGAGAACTTAAATTGTGTATGTTTAACTTAAGAAACTCCCGTGACTATATAGCACGGAGTAAACAGGAATATTCCGATAGGAAACCCCAACCAATCGTTGTTCACATGAACAAATTTAGATTGCAACAATGCCTCATCTATGGAGTATAATTGTGCCGAGGGATTACAAGCAGATGCACAAGTGTGCCAGACATCGGATATACCGCCAGGTCGGTAGGGATCATCTGGTTAAATCATCAAATCACATACACATATACCTCATGCATCGATATAGCGAATTCGTAGTGTTTCGTGATGCAAACCAGAAATGTAAATCGAGATAACAGTAATTTATGATATGCTTACATGCTTGTTAAAAACAGAAATCAGGGTGCAGATATGAAATAAACACGAAATCATATTCAAAAACAGTTTAGGTTGGTTTTCCCCTACCTCAGGTCAAAGTTTCTTCTAAGCAAATCCAAAGCTTCTTAAGGCGTCCTGGTTTGATCCTAGGCCATAAACATAGTATTCTACCTGTCAGCAGTGTCGGGATGTTAACTGGCACGGCGTCCAGTAGTATTCAACTCATAAAATTAACACAGGCCAAAAACAGGGGTGATTGATCGATCACCACTCTTATTGATCGATCAATGACCCCATTGATCGATCAATTCCTCTCTCTACTCTCAACCAGGAACAGAGTCAATTGATCGATCAATAGCCCCTATTGATCGATCACTACTCATCATTGATCGATCAATATGCTTGTTGATTGATCAATAACCTCTTCTCTCCTCACTTTAACACAACCTAAATTGATCGATCATCAGCTTGGTTGATCGATCAATGCCTCCTGTTGATCGATCAATAGCCTCTATTGATCGATCAATAGCCTAAATTCAAATTTTCCCACCTTCTGTTCACATTTAATATTTATACAGATTGATCGATCAATGCCTTCATTGATCGATCAATACACTCCAGTGATTGATCAATGCCTTCATTGATCGATCACCACCAATCATTGATCGATCACTCTCTTGTTGATCGATCAATCCATAAATTGATCGATCAATACCCTTCGTGCACTGAACTTTCAGAATTTCAAGGCTTCTGTTCCCCTTTTTGTCTTATACAGATTGATCGATCAATGGTCTTCATTGATCGATCACCACCAATCATTGATCGATCAATCTTGTCATTGATCGATCAATAATGAAAAAACTTCTGTCATTAATGGAGGTCATCTATTTTTACCTCCATTAATCCATTTTCATTAATGGTCCCTTGCAACCATTAATACACACACACACACATACACAAGGGCATCCAACTACCCCATTTAATCACACAGACTCACCTTTAGTTGGGCTCTTTCGAGGTCTCGGCAAATCAATCCGAATGAGGGTTTCGGATTTGGAACTTGGGCTTTGTCACCCACTGTACTCGAAACCAGTAATCTGTGGCTCTGCTTCCACACGTAGCGAAGGTACGCCTTTTAGACCAATCAAAGACAACGTATCAACGTTGATTCTTTACACTCAAGGGTTACGCAATTGCTAACCTAGGTGTTCTCGGCTCGTGTTTCTTCAAGGACCAACAAAGCCCTCAACCTAATCTAGGGTTTACAGAAGTAGGGAGAAGAAGATGAAGGAGAATGAACTCCTAGATCCCCTTTCCTTCTCTTATAAGCTAATAAACAGATATTTCTGTTTTTCCTAAGCTTATATTCCGGTGTGGAGCACGAACAAGGCCGATGCTGCGTAGCACGCCGTCTCGACGTCTTACATGACTTGGATTTAAGTGAGAATTCACACGTGAACTCACCTAATCACAGGCAAATATTATTTCAAACAATATCATTTACTAAATTTTAAATTTGTCTCGATTTTCGTGTCGAGCACGTACATCCATACAGTCAAGTTCTTGTTCGAATTTTTAGGGTTATTACATTATCCCCCCCTTAGAAATTTTCATCCTCGAAAATGTCTAAGAGGTTGTGTGATATAATGGTTGATATGTCAGAATTTTAATAGGCAAAACAAAATAGTACCCGAGCAAGCAAGCCGAGTAAGCAGTCATCAGAACATAGATATGTAGATCG
Source organism: Chloranthus sessilifolius (assembly GCA_021018995.1). NCBI lineage: Eukaryota > Viridiplantae > Streptophyta > Magnoliopsida > Chloranthales > Chloranthaceae > Chloranthus > Chloranthus sessilifolius. Next base: position 98,189,858 of record CM037592.1, read on the forward strand.
AATTCAAATGGGAAGCATGATACATAAATACATATATGATATAATAATCAAAAGAACAACACATTAGAGTATAGTAATACCTGTCGGGACGTCAAATGGGCCGGCCTCGTCAGGCGTAGGTCTGCTGGGACGAGGCAGTGGGGTGCGGTAATCACGAGGGTCCACCGTATGTTGACGTGCGTGGGCGATCATTGGCGTGGACGTGGTGGCATATAAGTGCTGCATGACTAGCTCATGCATGCTCTCGTGGTAATCCAGACGACGATGGATCTGTCGCTGGAACACCTCCATGCCATCCAACCGCTCGTGGATACGCCGGTTACCCTCCACCAGCTCTCGAAGCATCGCGGCGACGTCGTCTGAGGAAGGTGGTGGAGGATGGGCTGTGGTGTGACGGATCAGTCGACGGGGTGTAGTGGGGGCCGGTCGTGTAGATACATCAGGTGGAGGTGGTGGATCACGTGGGGCCTCCCCCTCTCCAGATGCAGGCTCGGCAGGGGCCGAACCCGCAGCGACAACGGGTGGAATGGGCTCAGCTGCACCCTCCTCCTCCTCAGGAAGCCGCCGAACCAACAAATTATAACTCTTGGTCTAATCTTTCAAGTGAAAGACTTTGATGTTGTCGACTAAGCGAGGCTCGTGAGGAGCCAAAGTGTATGCCTCGCGTAGAGCGGCATATTGCTCTACCATCTTGGTGATGAGGCGAGCGTAGGGGATTTGTTTCTTAACCCCGGATTTGACCTTTTCTGACATAAGGTCATTGGCATTTATAATGCCATCGATGACCAAGTCAGCCACAGAGAACCAACGGTTCTCAAAGGCCGAGAATAGTGCGTATTGCACTACCCCAGTCCGTGAGGACTTGTGCAAAAACGGGTTAAGTGCACACTTGATGTACGTATCAAGCATCCACAACCTATCGGGTAATTGGGCCCTAGATATTGATTGGCCCTTCCCGTATTGACCCTAGGTCATCTTAGTGACCACGTCAGCGAAAGAGACCTCCTTGACGTACGGGACACCCAAGCCACACATTTCAACGTAAGCGGACGGGCATTGAAGTGCCGTCGCGACGTGGAAATGGTTGAATTTATATTCAAACCCATCGATGGTCGTGACAAGTCGATGGCGACTATCACCCCATCGTAGGTTTTAGAAAAATAGTCTCACGAGACGTGGACAATAATGGTCATGAAACGGTTCTAGCAAGGGTTTCAACCCGAGCTTTTGGATATAACCCTTGGCCCAAGCCATTTCGGGTCAGTCCTCGTAAAGCGAGGACACAAAAACATATTCGGGTAAGAAGGTTTTGAAAGCCCACCAAGGTTTGGGGACTTCACGTTCGACGGGAAGCGGAACGGACATCGGAATAGGTGGTACTACTATCGAAACCGATGCCACAGGTGGCACGGGTGATTGGGAAACGGGAATGGAGGGCGGTACAGGTGTACGAGCCCGGGATGTTGGGATCTTCGGTGAAGCGTTCTTCGTTCGCGGCCCCATGGTCAAACTTTGCAAAAACAGGAAACGAGAATCGAAATGAATGAAAAAGGAAAGTTTTACCGGGCGAATGGAGCAATGTCCACTCGAATCAAGCCGGAGGAAGGACGGAGATGGCCAGAGATGAGTTGGGAAGGTGGTTGAACGGTCGGAGTGCAAAACCCTTGATCGATCAATCATAAAGCATCGTGCAAATGACCATTCAAAACCCCACTTTTTAACTTAAACCCCAGGATTGATCGATCAATGCTTTTATTGATCGATCAATGAAGCATCTTTATGCCCTAAATCGATGCATTGATCGATCACCAACCCTTATTGATCGATCACTGACTCCATTATTGATCGATCAATGCCTATGTTGATCGATCAATGCTTACTTTTCACTGCGAAGTTAATCAATCACTAACCCTTGTTGATTGATCAATGGAACCAATATTGATCCATCAATACCCCTGTTGATCGATCAATAGCCTAACATTTGAGTGCAATCCTTCACTGTCATTGATCGATCACCTCTCTTTGTTGATCGATCAATCACTAAATTGATCGATCAATACCTCTGTTGATCGATCAATGCTGGCTGTGACACTATTTCTTAACACAGTCAGCTTTTTCTATAGCGAAACGTCCGCACTTCGAAAACAAGGGTACATATACATCATATACAGAACCCACAGAAGGGGATTTCTCAAGCAAATGATGCATGCTCACGCACAACAACATAATTATGGTGACGAATCTTTAAGTGAAAACAATTAAGAATTTACCTTTCTCATCAGGTAAACAAATGTGGATACTGTTCGCAGACTTCAGTTGCGCGCTCCCAAGTAGCTTCAGCATCCGAATGATTTCGCCATTGAACTAGCACCAGTGGAATCAACTTGGTCCGCAAGACTTGATCTCTATGATCCAAAATCGCGATCGATTCCTCAATCACCGTCAAATCCTCTTGTAGCTCAATCGGTTGAAATCCAAGACGTGAGTCAGATCGCGCACGTAGCGTCGTAGCATAGACACATGGAAAACGTTATGCATGCTTGCCAACTGTGGTGGCAAGGCAATCCAATAAGCGACTTCACCAACCCGTTCGAGTACCTCAAATGGACCAATATATCGAGGACTCAGCTTTCTGCGCTTTTCGAAGTGCATCACGCCCTTGGTTGGCGATATCTTCACAAAGACTTTGTCCCCAATCTGAAACTGGATGTGTGTCCGATGGAGATCGGCATAGCTCTTTTGGCGACTTTGGGCAACCCTCAATTTGTCGCGGATTAACCGAACCATCTCAAATGTATTGTCCACAATCTCAGGTCCCAAAGCAAGCTTCTCGCCAACCTCTTCCCAATTCAATGGACATCTGCATCGACGTCCATACAAGGCTTCATAAGGCTCCATCCCAATACTCGACTGATAGCTATTATTGTAAGCGAACTCAATCAGAGGCAAGTGTTGATCCCATGAACCATGAAAGTCCAACATACATGCACGCAACATATCCTCTATGATCTGGTTCACTCGCTTATTCTGCCCATCTGTCTGAGGATGAAATGCTGAGCTAAACTCTAATTTAGTACCCATGCCTTCCTGGAATCGTCGTCAGAATTGCGACGTATATAACGGATCTCTATTACATACGATGCTGACTGGTTTGTCATGTAAACGAACTATCTCCTTCATGTACAGCTCGGCTAGCTTATTGGCTGTGAATTTAGTCCGATACGGGAGAAAATGTGCAGATTTCGTCAGTCTGTCTACAATGACCCAAATGGCATTGTTCTTTCTCACTGTCCTCGGCAATCCCAGAATAAAATCCATAGAAATGGCTTCCCTTTTCCACTCTGGCACTGGCAATGGTTGTAACAAACCTACTGGATTTCGATGGTCCACTTTCACCTGTTGGCAGACCAAACATCGAGAAACATAATCTGCAACATCTTTCTTCAGTCCTCTCCACCAAAAACTTCGCTTGAGATCTTGGTACATCTTGGTACTCCCAGGATGTATAACATATGTAGATTTATGCGCTTCTTCTAAAATTGTATCTTTTAAGTCCTTCGTATTAGGTATGCACATCTGATCTCGAAATAGCAAAGTGCCATCATCCTTGATGGTAAAATCAGGTCTGATCCCGTTGATCACATCCTTTCTAACGGCCATAAGCTCATCGTCAATCATTTGGAGCTTACGCACGTTATCAAACAACGTGGGCCGTATCACAATAATAGCCATCAATGCTCCTATACCTCTGACATCAATCAATGTATCGCACAAGGCTAGGTCCTCAAGTAGATGCCACCGTTGTACTCTGGTGATAAGATGTGTCAACTGAGTTGAAGACTTTCTGCTCAAAGCATCTGCCACAACATTGGCCTTCCCAGGGTGGTACTGGATGGAACAATCGTAATCTTTCAAGAACTCCATCCATCTATGCTGTCGCATATTCAAATCCTTCTGGGTAAACAGATACTTAAGGCTTTTGTGGTCGGTGTAGATATCAAACGTCTCACCATATAAGTAGTGCCTCCAAATCTTCAAAGCAAAGATCACCGCCGCTAACTCCAGATCATGAGTCAGGTAATTTCTCTCATGTTCCTTAAGCTGTCTAGAGCCATATGCGATAACCTTCTTGTGCTGGTTGAGGACACAACCCAAACCACTATATGATGCGTCACTATAGATAGCAAAACCTCCTCTGCCAGAAGGTATAGCCAATACCGGTGCTGTAGTCAGACGCGCCTTCAATTCCTGGAAACTCTTCTCACACTGATCAGTCCAATCAAACTTAGCATTTTTCTTAGTGAGTTGAGTAAGCGGACTTGATAGTTTAGAGAACCCTTCTATGAATCGCCTATAGTATCCTGCCAAACTAAGAAAACTACGGACCTCTGTCACTGTTCTTGGCTGCTCCCAATTCACGACGGCCTCGATCTTTATCGGATCCACTGTTATACCCTTAGCAGAGACGATATGGCCCAAGAAACTAACTTGGTCCAGCCAAAACTCACACTTACTGAGCTTCGCATATAATTTGTTTTCTCAGAGGGTCTGTAAAGCTATGTGTAGATGCTCTTCATGTTCCTCCTTTGTCTTGGAATAGACAAGAATGTCATCTACAAAAACAACCACTGACTTGTCCAAGTGTGATTTAAACACTCGGTTCATCAGGTCCATAAACGACGCAGGTGCGTTCGTCAATCTAAATGGCATAACTAAGAATTCATAATGCCCATATCTGGTTCTGAATGCCGTCTTCTCAATATCTTCAGCTTTGACTCGTAGCTGATGATAACCTGATCTCAAGTCGATCTTCATAAAGAACCCTGCTCCTTGTAACTGATCAAACAGATCATCAATCTTAGGGAGCGGATAACGATTCTTAATCGTCAACTTGTTCAACTGCCGATAGTCAATGCACAGATGCATTGAACCATCCTTCTTTCTGACAAATAACACGGGTGCTCCCCAAGGAGACACACTCAATCGAATGAACCCTTTATCAAGCAGTTCCTGTAGTTGCTCTTTTAACTCTTGCAATTCTGCTGGAGCGATCCGATAAGGAGCCTTAGATACTGGTTTAGTGCCTTGAACCAGGTTGATCGCAAACTCAATCTCCCGAGCTGGTGGTAGTCCTGGCAAATCCTCAGGGAATACATCGGGATACTCGCATGTAACATGAATATCGGATATCACATTCGTCTCCTCCCGTTGCTCTTGTAGAAAGGCTATATATCCATTGCATCCACTCTTTATCATCTTCTCAGCCCAAATAGCAGATATCAACGAAGCTACCTTAGACTTCACCCTGAAGAATCTGAATGATCGCTCCTTTGGAGGACAAAAAACCACTATCTTCTGAAGACAATCAACGCTCGCGTGGTAAGAAGATAGCCAGTCCATTCCCAGAATGATGTCGAATCCCTTCATATCTAATAGGATTAAGTCTGCCAGTGTCTCGTGATCATCTACTGACACTACCATTGATTTACACACTGTGAGTGCATTCACTGCACTACCTGTAGGAATGGACACTGTCTCAATTCCTTCGTAGATTGAGGCCTTATGAATGAGTGCGTAGAGCCTGGGTCTATCAAGACTGGAGCTCTATGGAAGCAAATGTCACAACTCCTATACACTTTCAGCTCACCTATAAACCAATTTCAATATTAAATCAATTATTTGAGATGTGTGCATGTATTGGTATTATTATTATAATACTCAATTAAAGCAATTCTATCTTTTCTAAACTTCCAGTTCATCTCACTAGATAAAATAGCTTTTCTTGAATTTTAACCATACCTTGGATGATATCATTCGATGTCAGAGCATCGGTCGCGGTAACGGCGTATGCTCGACCGTGAACCACAGGTCGAGAAGATCTCTGCGTAGATACTGATCCTGATCGCTCCTTGCTCTCCTCTGGCCAGTTCCTAACAAAGTGGCCCATCTTGCCACACCTGAAGCATGCCCCTATCTCTCTCCTGTACTCCTCTGTCTTATGTGGTTTCCCACACTTTGCACATAACACAGCTAGAGTGAAAGACGAGACCCTTGAAGGTCCCTGAGTCACTGAGGTCCAGCTAACAGAAGATCCAGATGGTCGGAATGGTCTGGAAGACGTAAGCACTGCTGCTCTCTGGTATGAACTCGGACCTGAAGAAATCGCCGGTCGAGAGTGCGTAGGGTATCTCGGGGGTCTGGAAAATCTAGCCCTCTTGTTCTGCTCCGTGTCTTGAGACTGCCCTTGAAATGGTCTCTCCCTTACCTGCTTGTCTCTCTACGAGAACTGTTTCTGGTTCTCTTCCTCCGCTATGAGAGCCTTGGCCATCACTCCCTCATATGTCTCCATCTCCCACATGGCGACATCCTTCTGCAAGTTCTGTCTCAGGCCAAGTTGAAACTTCCTTGCTCTCATCAGTTCTGTGGCAACGTGCTGGGGTGCAAACCTAGCCAATCTATCAAACTCAGCTCCATAATCTCTTACTGACATGGCAACCTGCTTCAATTCTATAAATTTCACTTCCCACTGATGCCTCACAATTTTTGGGAAGTATTTGTGATAAAACACCTCTATGAACTCCTCCCACGTCCAAGGAGTGTGAGGAAACTCTCTTTGTCTATTTTGTGACACCGACTTCCACCAAGGTCCGGCGTCACCGTCCAATTTGAAAGTGGCTCAGCGCACTTTCTCCACGTCGTTACATTGGAGCACTTCGAAAAGCTTCTCCATCTCTTCTATCCATCCCTCTGCCTCTATGGGATCCGTCTGACCCGAGAAGTTAGGAGGTCTCATTCTCCTAAACTCCGCGAATCCACTAGGCTGGTGAGGTGGTCTAGCTGCCTGTTGAGTCAGAGCAGCCGCCTGTTGAGCGACGTTGGTAGCCAATGCTTCCAACACTTGCTCCATTCTCTCCTCATTTCTTCTTCTACCTCCTCTTGGTCCCACTGGAACCGCATTAGTATGCGAAAGGAATTCCAATCCCCTCGACGTGCCTATCACCTCGGGTATCTCCCTCAGAGGAACCTCTCTCTGACCTGCTCTACCTCCACTGTGCCCACCTTTGAACTTAGGGCCCATACTGGTCTGTCATTGTAAAACCAACAACATTGATCAGTACATAGATTGTGAAAACAATCCAACATGAACCCGTAGTTCAACCTAAAGCCTAGGCTCTGATACCAACTGTGACAGCCTGTATTTCTGCACTCGGAAATCCATGCCATCAGGATCATACTCTGGATGAACCCCGAGACCAATCGTAAAGTGTCTGCTCGTATAGCGGAAACCAAGCAGACACTATCCAGCAGTGGTAAGTCGAGTCGTCACATAATACATTTAATATAAAAGAACAATAACAAATCATGCATCTATATATAACCAAAAAGAATATACATCCACAAAAAAGGAACCAAGAAGAACCATTGGTGATGGACATCCATCACCCAAACAATGGTTCCCGATAGTGGTTCCAATAGAATGTATAAAATCACTAAAGTATAATATAAATAGTAATATATATATATATATATATACATGTAGACAGTGGCCACCAGGCACACAAAATAATCCGGAATATCCAAAATGCAAATATGAGACTCAGTACCCAGGCTACGGATAGAACTCGTCCGCCTGGATGTCTGTCTCCTCGTCCTCGGCCTCAGGTGGGTCGATGGTAACTGGTCGCCTCAGGTCGGAGCTACAGCCTCAGAACCTAAAAGTGATTTAGAAAATAGGGTGAGCTACATCATAGCTCAATAGAAGAATTCCAACTAAAATGAATTGAATATGCAGATCATGCTATCTCAAAACAGAAATCAAATCAGAACGTACAATCATGATAAATCAAATCAAATACTGAGCTTTTAGAACAAGAAATCAGATGTTATGTAAGTATATGATCAGAGAACTTAAATTGTGTATGTTTAACTTAAGAAACTCCCGTGACTATATAGCACGGAGTAAACAGGAATATTTCGATAGGAAACCCCAACCAATCGTCGTTCACATGAACAAATTTAGATTGCAACAATGCCTCATCTATGGAGTACAATTATGTCGAGGGATTACAAGCAGATGCACAAGTGTGCCAGGCATCGGATATACCGTCGGGTCGGTGGGGATCATCTGGTTAAATCATCAAATCACATACACATAGACCTCATAGATCAAATAGCAGAAATCAGAAGCAGGTTTCAGGATGCAAACCAGGAAACAGAAATCAGAGATAGCAGTAATTTATGATATACTTACATGCTTGTTAAAAACAAAAATCAGGGTGCAGATATGAAATAAACACGAAATCATATTCAAAAACAGTTTAGGTTGGTTTTCCCCTACCTCAGGTCAAAGTTTCTTCTAAGCAAATCCAAAGCTTCTTAAGGCGTCCTGGTTTGATCCTAGACCATAAACATAATATTCTACCTGTCAGCAGTGTCGGGATGTGAACTGGCACGACGTCCAGTAGTATTCAACTCATAAAATTAACACTGGCCAAAAACAGGGGTGATTGATCGATCACCACTCTTATTGATCGATCAATCCCTCTTATTGATCGATAAATGACCCCATTGATCGATCAATTCCTCTCTACTCTCAACCAGGAACAGAGTCAATTGATCGATCAATAGTCCCTATTGATCGATCACTACTCATCATTGATCGATCAACAAGCATTGATCGATCAATACCCTTGTTGATCGATCAATAACCTCTTCTCTCCTCACTTTAACACAGCCTAAATTGATCGATCATCAGCTTGGTTGATCGATCAATGCCTCTTGTTGATCGATCAATAGCCTCTATTGATCGATCAATAGCCTAAATTCAAAATTTTCCACCTTCTGTTCATATTTAATATTTATATAGATTGATCGATCAATGCCTTCGTTGATCGATCAATACACTCCAGTGATCGATCAATGCCTTCATTAATCGATCACCACCAATCATTGATCGATCACTCTCTTATTGATCGATCAATACCCTTCGTGCACTGAACTTCCAGAATTTCAAGGCTTCTATTCCCCTTTTTGTCTTATACAGATTGATCGATCAATGGTCTTCATTGATCGATCACCACCAGTCATTGATCGATCAATCTTGTCATTGATTGATCAATAATGACAGAAGTTCTGTCATTAATGGAGGTCATCTATTTTTATCTCCATTAATCCATTTTCATTAATGGTCCCTTGCAACCATTAATACACACACACACATACACAAGGGCATCCAACTACCCCATTTAATCACACAGACTCACCTTTAGTTGGGCTCTTTCGAGGTCTCGGCAAATCGATCCGAATGAGGGTTTCGGATCCGGAACTTGGGCTTTGTCACCCCCTCTACTCGGAACTAGTAATCTGTGGCTTCGCTTCCACACGTAGCGAAGGTATGCCTTTTAGACCAATCAGAGAGAACGTATCAACGTTGATTCTTTACACTCAAGGGTTACGCAATTGCTAACCTAGGTGTTCTCGGCTCGTGTTTCTTCAAGGACCAATAAAACCCTCAACCTAATCTAGGGTTTACAGAAGTAGGGAGAAGAAGATGAAGGAGAATGAACTCCCAGATCCCCTTTCCTTCTCTTATAAGCTAATAAACAGATATTTCTATTTTTCCTAAACTTATATTCCGGTGTGGAGCACGAACACGGTCGATGCGGCGTAGCACGGCGTCTCGACGTCTTACATGACTCGGATTTAAGTGAGAATTCACACGTGAACTCACCTAATCATAGGCGAATATTAATTCGTCTCGATTTCCGTGCCGGGCACGTACATCGATACAGTCAGGTTCTTGTTCGAATTTTCAGGGTTATTACAAAGAACCTCCTCAATGTGGGGTGTTTCATTAGGCATAGCTATAGGTGCATCAACATTTGTTTGAATAATTGGTGTTGGTACCACTTTTTTTTGGATAAAAGGGATAGAAATTATAACCCGATTTTCTTCAAAAGTGATTTTTCTAGGCTCAACACTCTCATTGTTCTCACAATCCTCAAAGAATTTTGCATATCTAGTCTCAACAATCAGGGTACTATGAGTGGTATAATAAAATCGATAGCCTTTTAACCTATTAGGATAACCAATGAAATGACAACTTAAAGTTTTAGGATCTAATTTTTCTAATTGTGGGTTGTACACTTTTGCTTCAACCAAACAGCCCCAAATGTGTAAATATCCTAAAGTAGGTTTTCTTCCTACTCATAGCTCATGAGGAGTTTTGGGAACCGCCTTACTAGGAACTCTATTCAGGATATGTGCCGCTATTTTCAAGGCTTCTCCCCACAAGAACATAGGCAACTTAGAGTTGCATAACATGGTTCTCACCATATTCATAACAGTACGATTTCGTTGCTCTGCTATACAGTTCTGTTCAGGTGTTCCCGGCATGGTGTATTGAGTGACAATGCCATGCTCTTGTAGATACAGGGCGAATGGTTCTGAATTCTGACCTATTTCAGAGTATCTACCATAGTACTCTCCGCCTCTATCAGATCTCACAATTTTAATCTTCGAATTGAGTTGTAACTCAACTTTGGCTTTATAGATTTTAAACATATCCAGGGCCTCAGATTTCTCATGAATGAGAAATATATAATCAAAATGAGAATAGTCATTAGTGAAGATAATAAAATACTTTTGACCACCAATAGCAGGAGTTGGAAACGGTCCACAAATATCAGTGTGGACTATTTCTAGCAAACTCGTGCTCCTGATAGCTCCTTTCTTATTAGCTTTTGTGAGTTTTTCTTTAACGCAATCAACACAAGTATTGAAATCAGAGAAATCGAGCACATCGATTATATCATCTTTAATTAACCTCTCCATTCTATCCTTAGATATATGGCCTAAACGTTTATGCCATAAAATGGAGGAGTTGTCGATTGCTCGTTTTCGTTTCTTACTAATTTTATCATTCACATGCATAGAAACTAAAGATTGGGCGTAAGATGAATCCATGTTCAACTAATAAAGATTGCCCACTAATGAGCCACCACCGATAATATCGGAATTAAATAACAAAGTAAAAATATTATGTCCAAATTTAAATTCAAAACCTAATGAATCCAATTTAGAAATTAAGATAAGGTTTCTAGTGATACTTGGAACGTAAATAATATTAACTAAATCCAAAATGAAACCACTATATAAAATAAGACGGAGAGTCCCAATGGCCTTCACGTCTACTTCTACTCCATTTTCGAGTTTGATGGTATGCTCGCCTTTTCTTAACTTCCCGTTGGATCGAAATGCCTGCATTGAATTACTTATGTGAATAGTTGCACCAGAATCTATCCACCAAGTATTGTGTGGAGCATCAATATCAAGTGAGTCAAAACACACAAAGACTAGGTCATTATCTTTCTTAACTAGCCAATCTCTGTATTTCTGACAATTCTTCTTAATGTGTCCCTTCTTCTTACTGAAGTGACACTTGATGCCAAAAATAGATCTGCTAGCTTCTCCTTGTTTGGTTTTCGGTGGAGGAGCTTTCACGTTCTTTCCTTTATATTGTCCATTTTTTCGCTAGAAATTTCTTTTCGATGGTCCAAGAGCGGCGTAATGGGTACTTTCAGGTTTTCAGCCCGAAGTCTATCTTCTTCTTGGATACAGTGAGCGATTAGCTCGTTCATCTTCCATTTCTCTTTCTGCGTATTATAATTAATCTTGAACGGGTCAAATTGTGCAGGAAGAGATGTCATAATTAAGTGAACAAGATAACCCTCAGAAAAATTCATGTCCATTTCTTTCAATTGAGTTGCCATGCCACTCATTCTCATAATATGCTCGCGTACACCACTATGACTATTATATTTCATGGTTCCCATTTTAACAATTAGACTACTGGCAAATGCTTTAGAAGTCCCTTGAAATTATTCCTGAATGGCTTGCATGTATTCCTTTGCATTATGTGAATCAGGAATACCTCCCCGGACCGTCAGCCTGAATTTTTTTTTTTTTTTTTTTAAAAGTCAATCTTTCTAAATCCGATGATCACCAAAACCCTTATTCCCTGGAACCACCTTAAACTAAATATTCATAGATTGAATCAAGTAAGGATATTCTAGAAAAAATAACATCACTGATTCCTCCTTTGAGGATCTGATGCACGATTTAGTTTCTATTAAACCATCCACCGGAAGAAACCATGAAACGAGCAAAAGTGGTCACCGAAATTTGAAGAAAAGTAATAAAACAGGTAATCGACGCACATGTTAATTTATAAGAACTAATGCTTTGATCGATCAAACGCCGACCTATAGCTCTGATACCAATTGATGGAATCTATATGGATCTATCGATCTGACTATTCAACATAAGCCCTAAGATCTAGGCGCATGATCAATCAAAAATAATAAATCAATAATCCATAAATTAAATATATGTGTGCACCTTGAGTGTGAGCCATTAATGATTGGTTGCCGATCTTTAACGATCTTCTCGCCTTCTATATCTCCTAGCACAATGGGGATGATTTTGCTAATAGGGAGGATTGAATTATTTCTTGAGCAATCGTTGGGACCAAGCACCCCTTATATTTATAGCCAAAGAGTCCTTTCCCATTAAGGACTTAAATTACTAATTATATTATAATTAGAAATCACAATCATACCATAACTAAAAGACTTACCTATTAGTTGCCTATTCTCTTCAAACTCACCGAATTAGTAACTACACATTGCAAGATTGATCTTACAACATTTACCGGTCAACAGGTTGACCATAGTGATGGCCACCAAATTAGAAACTTCTAATAGGTACCCCTTTTCCTTGATAACTCCTTGCATGGAAAATTTTTATACAAGATTTACCTGTTCATCAGTTCTACCCTCCGCTCTACTCACTCTTTGTCAAAGCATATTTTATTTGCTCTGATAGGGAGTTAGTAGAGAGTAGAGAGGTTGCTACTAGAGCAGGTAAAACCTCTTTTGCAAGGAGTTAGAAAAGAGAATGAGAACCAACTAAAGTAGGTGAACTCTGCTGTGGCAGGGGTTAGCAAAGAGCTATGCCATATGCGGCCTGTATATATAGCATATGATCACTTAATCGATGGGGGAATCATGAGGTCCGTGATTGCCTTGAGCCGAGATTTTATCCGCAAGTGTCTATCACTAGTATTTGGTATTTTCAACACAAATCAAATAGGTTCATAGTGCTTATTATATTGACTGGTTGAGTATTTCTATCTCCCAAAAGTGATGATATTGTTTTGTTTTTGGTCTTCAGCACACCACATTTATATTTTTTGGATGCAATCTTCAAACCACCATATTTTTAGGTGGGGCTCTTCACATCACGTTACACACATGACAAAAATAAGGTGTTTTAGCGGCACTTGCTGTTAAGGCAATTTTTGGTAGCGGCAAGACTAATAGTGGTAATTTTTGGTAGCGACAGGACTAATAGCTGCGATTTTTTGTTAAAAAAATGGTCGCTAATAATCTTATTTTTTGTAGTGACAATTGATGAAAATTAGGGCCAGATGCACGCAATCATCTCGTTACTACATCAGATCGGGTTGGAAGTAAATATTTGGATTGAATGAAACTCAAGAATTTGATCTACCCCACTTCCTACAAACTACCACTACCCCTACCCCACTTCCTACAAACTACCCAAACCCCTACCCAAACTACTCATAACCCCACTACCCCACTTCCTACAAACTACCCTCTATATTGTATTATAAATATAGTATAGTTGTGCATTTGTAACGTATCGATTTGTAAAGCATTGAGGAATAACAAAGTGAAAATTTTGTCGCATTTATTTTTACAATATTTTTATGTTTATTGAACTTGGTATCAAAGCCACTCGGCTCCTGAATTTTTTTTTTTCGTTGAATTTTTTGGTTCATCAAATGGCGGACGGTCGTTCATCTATTGCGTCAAATTTGATTAATGATGTGGCGTCTCCCTATTATCTTCATCCATCCGATCATCCGGGTGCTACCCTTATTTCAACTTCTCTTATCGGTGAAAACTATTCCACTTAGAAAAGATCGATGAAAATCACATTGAATACTAAAAACAAACTTGGATTTGTTGATGGCACCCTCAAGAAACCAACTATGAACTCAGCAGAGCTTCAAGCGTGGGATTGCTGCAATGACATGGTTTTGTCATGGATACTCAATACCATCGACAAAAGTCTCACCAGTAGCATCATCTATGGCGATACACCGTGTGACGTATGGTTGGATCTCGAAGAATGATTCTCACAAAGCAATAATCCTCGAGTCTTTCAACTTAAACGTGCAATATACACGTTGCAACAAGATCAACAATCATTGGTAACCTACTATAATACCATGAAATCCTATTGAAATGAATTAGGAACTCATGTATTGACATCAGAATGCACTTGTGGAGCATTCAAAGAGCTTCAATAGTTTCAAGAAACGGAACGAGTCTACTAATTCTTAATGGGACTCAATGAGACGCATTCTTCCATTCATAGCCAAATCCTAGTCATGGATCCTCTCCCCACGGTTAGTAAAGCATATGCCATTATCAACCAAGAAGAGAAGCAAAGACTCCTCCACTTGTCCGCTCCACACATCAATGATTTGGCGGCATTCATTGCTAATATTAGAAATCTTAATGTTGGTGGAGATAACCAACACAACCGAATTAGTGGACAAGGTCGAGGACGTCCTCGTTGTGATCATTGTGGTATGATGGGTCACATAAAGGCAAAATGTTACAAGATAGTTGGTTACCCACAAAATTTTGGAAAAGGAAAATGGAACCAACCTTATAACAATTGCACTTCATCAAACGTTATTACTGCTCATAACACTTCACTACTTGGAATACCTAGCAATCCTCGAATGGGATGAATCCAACCGTCGATCATGCTCTCACCAATCTCTCGGCAGAATAATACCAACAACTCCTATCATTACTCAATGCGAATGAAAAATCCGCCAGTCTTGTTGGTAACATGTAATTATTTTCTTGCAATTATGCTATTTCATTTCCTTCCACCACATAGATCATCGATAGTGGTGCGTCTGATCACATGACCCCTTATGCATCTTCTTTCACGAGTTTGATTCAAACTCCTGAAGCCCAACCTGTTAAGCTACCTATTGGTGATATGACAACCATCACACATGTTGGTTCAGTCAATCTTTCTAATAATATTGTTTTATATGATGTTCTTTGTGTACCCCAATTTCAATTCAATCTACTATCTATCAGAAAACTAACCCAACAATTGAACTGTGCTGCGATATTTTTTCTAACATATTGCATTTTTCAGGACCTGTCATCGAGGAAGCTGATTGGAGTGGGTGAAGTAAGTGATGGTCTTTATCATTTCATCCAACCACCAACATCAACACCATCAGCCATGCCTGTTACAAGACCAAACTCCAACCTCTGGCACATGCGACTTGGGCACCCTTCTACTGCTCGTCTATCTAATTTGTCCTCTCTTTCTAAAAATATTTTTCACTTTAACTCTCATTGTGATGTTTGTCAAATTTCTAAACAAACGCGCAGTCCTTTTTCTTTAAGTGATAATCGTAGCAGTCGTCCTTTTGATCTAATATATTGTGATATTTGGGGTGGATATCCTACTGCATCTCTCACTGGTGCACACTACTTTCTTACTATTGTAGATGATTTTTCACGTTGTACATGGGTTTATCTTATGTGTTTTAAATCTGAAACATATTCGTTTCTCACAAAGTTTTGTACAATAATTAAAAACTAATTTCAAAATTCGATTTGTCAAATAAGGACCGACAATGGCATGGAATTTCTTTCTACTGCTATGCAAATTTTTTTTCGCTATCATGGAATTCTTCATCAACGAACTTGTGTTGAAACCCCACAATAAAATGGGGTGGCAGAGCGAAAACACCAACATCTTCTTGAAGTAGCTTGAGCCTTGCGTTTTCAAGCCAACTTACCATTATATTTTTGGAGAGAATGTGTACTCACTGCCACTTACCTTATCAATCGAATTCCTACACCAAACCTTAATGGTAAGACCCCTTATGAAATGCTTTTCAATTGTACCCCTACCTATGACCACCTTCGGACATTCGGGTGTCTTTGTTACGCTCGCACATTAAGTGCACATTGCCATAAATTTTCCCCCCGTGCCTCACAGTGCATATTTGTCGGATACCCTTTTGGTCAACGTGGTTATCGAGTTTATGATATTAATACTAGACGTCTTTTCACTTCTCGTGACATTGTATTCATTGAATCTACATTTCCTTTCCAATCACAAACAAAGTCCATCTCCGAATCCATCCCCACTGTACTTCCTTTACCAGTTAATGATCAAGGAAATATTACTATTGGTTTGGATGATCAACCTTTTACATTTTCCATTCTTGACATAGCTCATAATATTCCTCCACCTACAATCCAACCCCATGAACCTAATTTAGGTATTACACCCACTCTGCAACACCTTGAATCACGTCGATTTCAGCGAAATATTACACATCCAACTCACCTTAAAGATTTTATTTGTCCTATTTTACCTCACAAGACTTCTCATACTTCAACAACTGCACAGCTATCTATAGGTACCCCAAACTTTTTCACAAGCTGTTAAATATCATTATTGGCGTGATGCAATGTCTGCGGAGATCGATGTATTACAACAAAATCAGACGTGGACTTTACAACCATTGCCACCAGACAAGAAACCTATTGGCTGTTAATGAATATACAAAGTCAAATATCGGGCCGATGGAACTGTAGAATGATTTAAGGCTCGTTTAGTTGCTAAAGGTTACACTCAAAAAGAAGGGTTAGATTATCATAAAACCTTTGCTCCTGTTGCTAAACTCGTCATTGTGCGTTGCCTCTTAGCCGTGGCGTCCATTAGAAACTGGCCTCTTCACCAACTAGATGTTAACAACGCCTTCCTTCATAGGGACCTGCACGAAGAAGTTTACATGTAAATTCCTCCTGGTTTCTTTCAACAGGGGGAGCAGCTCGTTTGTCGCCTGCACAAGTCCCTCTATGGCCTCAAACAAGCATCACATAACTGGTTTGCAAAATTTTTTACTGCCCTCAAAGATGCCGGTTACTCTCAATCAATTGTAAATTATTCTCTGTTTATATGGTACAATGGTTCTACATTCACAGCCGTCTTGGTATATGTCAATGATATCATCGTGACAGGCAACTGCAACACTTCTATTAATAATCTGAAGATCTTTCTCAATAACTATTTTCATATCAAATATTTGGGCCTCCTAAAATATTTTTTAGGAATTGAAGTTGTAGGATCTCCAAAGGGCAGTTTTTTGAGCCAGCAAAAATATACTCTTGACATACTCGCTGACAGTAGTCATCTTGGAACTCAACCTACTATATTTCCGATGGAACAAAATCTCCGTTTAACTAACGAACATGGTGAACTTCTTCATGATCCAACAGTTTATCATCGCCTAGTTGGTCGACTCATTTGCCCTACTATTACAAGGCCTGACATAGCTTACTCTGTGAATATTCTTAGCCAATTCATGCATCAGCCTCGTCAACCACATTATGCTGCAGCTATTAGAGTACTCCGATATCTCAAATCTTCTCCAGGCCAAGGCATCATGTTACCATCCGATAATTCCTTTAATCTCTTCGCATACGCTGATTCTGATTGGGCAAGTTGTCCCATGACATGGCGCTCTACCACAGGATACTTCATCAAGCTCGGTTACAGTCCAATTTCATTGAAATCTAAGAAACAATTTGTTGTTTCTCGCTCTTTCGCTGAGGCCGAATATAGGGCTATGACCAATGCTACTTGTGAACTTGTCTGGTTAAAGGCACTTCTTCAAGATCTTCGAGTTTATCACCTAAAACCTATGTAACTATTTGGTGACAATCAAGCAGCACTTCACATTGCGGCAAATCCAGTCTTTCACGAACGCACAAAGCACATAGAGATTGATTGTCATTCAATTCGCGAAAAGATTACTTCAGGCACCCTAGTCACTTCCTACGTACACACGCGCATTCAACTAGCAGATATCTTTACCAAAACATTAGGTCGTGATCAATTTCAATTTTTACTTAGCAAGTTGGGCGTTTCGAATCTCCAGACTCCAACTTGAGGGGGAGTATTAGAACCCCACTACCCCACTTCCTACAAACTACCACTACCCCACTTCCTACAAACTACCCAAATCCCCCACCTTCTACAAACTACCCAAACTACTCACAACCCCACTACCCTACTTCCTACAAACTACCCTCTATATTGTATTATAAATATAGCATAGTTGTGCATTTGTAACGTATCGATTTGAAAAACATTGAGGAATAACAAAGTGAAAACTTTGTCCCATTTATTTTTACAATATTTTTATGTTTATTTAACAGTTACCAAGCGGGATTTGGGGAAATAAAGTTTCAAGGCAAAAAAGACGAAAAAAATGTGAAAAAATCGGCAAAATTCGGGAAAAAAATGGGGAAGCATTTAGGAAAAAGTAATGGAAATATTTAAAAATATTAAAAAATTAATCTTTTTTGACAAAATATAAGAAATTTTTTAGAAAAAATCATAGAAAACGCGTTTAAAACGTAAAAATCATGATTTTTTTAAAAATTATGAGTATTTTTTAGGAAAATGTGTTTTAAATGTTTTTTCGACGTTTCATGAAAAAAAAGCGCAGTTTAAGCAAGTTTTTTTTCAGTTAAACGGAGATTTTGGTAACTTAGTTAATATGATTAAATATAAGTGGAGCATTAACATTAATTTTGAACTACTTATTTGGGGGAATCAAACAAATGTTCAACTTTGCTACGTGCAAAATAATGCATGTTCATAGAGAGGTACATAGGGCAGTAGATCTTTTTAGGTTGCAAATGGGTTGGGTTAACCTGACAGGTGGAGCGGCCTAATCCGCAATGGGTGGTCAGGTTCAGGTCTGAAATCGTAACCCATCGAATCAAATTGGGTTCAGATCTTGGGTTCTTGACCCAACTCCTATCTACATTTTAACCCAACCTGGACCACCCAAACCTAGCTAACCTGACTCGACCCAAGGATTTGTTAATCTGAAATGTCCGTCATTATAAAGATATATTGCGTATGGCATTGCTCTTGGTAGCCCACATATGAGCTCACTGCTTATCGTTACCATCCTCTTTATTAACACCCTGGTACCTGCTTTAGTAGGTACCCCTTCTCCTTGATAACTCCTTGCATAGCAAGATTTTATGCATGATTTACCTGCACTAGCAGCAATCTTCTTGCTCTCTACTAGCTCCCTATCAAAGCAAACAGAATTAGCTCTGACAAGGAGTGAGTAGAGAGGAGGGTAAAGCTGCTAAATATGTAAATCATGTATAATATTTTGCTATGTAAGGCGTTATCAAGGAGAAGGGGAACCTGTTAAAGTAGGTAGCAAGATGTTAACAAAGAAGATGGTAACCTGTTAAAGCAGGTGAGCTCTCATCTGTATAACTACCAAAATCTTAGGAGTTCCTTCCTAACTAGTTTGTGATCCTTAATAAGGTTTCTTGTCTTTTGGTTTAAAACCAGCCACAATCACAAGCAAACATCTCTATGTGTGACGACCCGACTTTTCCAATCCTTCAGGGATAGGAAAGGCCGGTTCGCCAACCTATCGAATAAACGATAAGCCGGACAAACAGGGCACATATCAGAGTAAAGCGCAATAAATATCCAAAGCTAAAATAAATGCGGAAGCAATTAAAAGTAAAGAACCACCGATGATGGCCGACCATCATCGAAACATGGCTCATAACAGAAATCAACGTAAAGTATAAAACTATGATATCCAACTAAAATGGGCCCACAAATTCAAGTCTAACTCTCACCACAAATAAGAAAATCAGTAAGTTCTATACTGGGAAAAACTCCTCAGGAGGAACCTTAAGCTCTTCCTCAGGCACGTAGTCAGGATCAGTCTCACAGCCCTGAATAGCCACGTCAGTACCTGAACCTGTGACGTATAGTCGGAGTGAGCTAACCAACAAAGCTCAGTAGGAGAAAGACATCTACGGCATTTTGCTTTAACTAATATGGTTCCAAAACAAATATCGGAATATAGCTTGTCAAACATATAAGCAGATAATAAACTGAATTTAGGTGCGGAAACCATATATAAGATTTATTTCTAAATGTGTGAAAACAGTTTCAAAACAGAATAGATTTGGTGTCTTAGTTTCTCTAACTTCTATATGCAAAGTTCAGCAATTCATGACTTAATCCTCAACTTAAAATACCTCCCGAGTAAACTATATCTCGAGAGCAGGAATATAGCCGATGGGAACCCCTACCTACCATCGTCGTTCATGAACCTCGTTCATGAACCCTTTTTCAGGATGCAACAAGCCCCTGCGTAATGAGGGAAACTTGTGTCAGGAAGTTGTTCAGGAATTTTTGAGGGGTCGTTCAGGTCAATCATAAAACAAATGCAGATACTAATATAAATCAGATGCAAGTCTCTTATACATAGTTCAGGTTCTTGATTTCAGATTTTCAGAGCTATTCATATCAATTTCAGTTTACAGATGTGATTTCAATGGCATATGCAAGTTCAAGGATTTGAATTCAAAATATCCATGCGAATTAAAATAAAATACTATAAAGATGAGATTCTCCTACCAAAACTCGAAGTTATGCGAAGTCAAGTAAAGTCCTATTGATGGCCTCTCGCCCTCAATCTACATCACAATATATGTTCATGCATTAAGATTAACTCTAATTACTAATAATATAGACCTATTTAAGTGTTTTCTCAAAAACAAGTCAAAACAGGCAAGTTGCGCCAATCCTAGAATTTGACGTAATATTCTCATATATTTTTGACCATCAAGACGATTGATTCACGAGTTGGTCAAAACATAAAAGTTGTATAGTTTTCCATTAGCTTTCCAACGCAAAAATAATCGTCTCAATCGGAGTTCAGGATAAAAAGTTATGACTAAAATACTAAGTCAATATCGGAGTTCGGCAATACCTCGCTCGAGCGATGATAATAGCTCGCTCGAGCGAGATCCTTCAGAACTTTCTCGCTCGAGCGATGACAAAAGCTTGCTCGAGCGAGGCAGGGAATGCCTTTTGAGTATTTTAATGTATCCTCTCTCAAGCGATGATAATAGCTCGCTCGAGCGATGATAATAGCTCGCTCGAGCGAGCTACAGCGACGCGATTTCGCTCGTTTTCACTTGAATCGAAACCCATACATCCTAAAGAAAAACCCATGGCTAATCTAATGATTTTAATCAAAAAGTTTAATTAAAACATACCTTTAATCTAAGGATTCCTAGATTAGAAATGAGTCACGTGAATGGAGCTTCAAAACGAAACCGACGGGTTTCCTCAACAATTCGCGCCGCGATCGATCCCACGAGTTCACAGAGACAACTCCAACATGTCCCCAATAATCTCAACCTCTCCCAATAGCCAACTATGAATCCAAGGTTGATTCAAGTTCTTTCTAAGGTTTAAGTGTTTTCAACAAAGAGGGTTCTAGAGAAGGAGGTTTTCTAAACCGATCTCCTACGATGATTGAAGAAGAGAGAAGACGGAGTTTCACACGGTTGGGTAACTATCAAACGACTACGGTTCTTCACGGCACTCACATCTCTTCCTCTCTTAACAAAACCTAGTATAATACGGGAATGCAATTCCTTCTTATAATAGGATTGCTCACAAAGTTAAGCACACACACACCTCTTATGTATTATACACTTCTAATTTTAAAACTCAAGTCCGGTGTTGAGCGGCCACACCGAGGTCGATGCACAACTTTCGCACGAGGGTCCAAATGGGCTCTAAATTAAAATCTGTCCGCACAATCACATCTAGATAAAAATCCAAAACAAATGGTGACGTCGGTTGCCGAGCCGAATACACACACAGGGTCAGTCTAACTCGGGTTCAAAATACAGGTCTTTACACTATGGTTCCGATTTAAAGTTCTTATCTACGAATGCTACCTTGGAATCATTGAATATGAAAATGATTGCACTAGAACATCAACCTCCTATCACCACTTCAGCTGTACAAGAATGAATCTGATATGGAGGAAGCTTGTAAGAAAAAAACATATGTCAACGACCAAGATAGTTAAATAGCTTCAATATTCCATGGATTAATTGGATTGGTTAATATGTGAAAGAATAAATCGATTGAATAAATCGTCTCGTCAGATGTGAGCCGGATCAATACGAGATTTGTTGTAAGACTGAAGATTGCCAATAACGTGAGTGTTTTCCCGGAACAGATGTACACCTTGCAACCTTAATCTTATCTTTTTGAGAAGTTTTTGGTAGGCGGTGGTATGCCCTTTTTATAGGTGGGCAAGCGGCGGTATGCCCCTTTTATAAGTGCGCAAGAGATCTTCTAAGGTTTGTGTAACGACCCTAAAATTCGGAGAACTTTCTTACTGCTTTGGTATCTGTGCCTGGCACGGAAATCAAGACAAATTTAAAAGTTTTAAAATATATGATTATTAATATGAAGACTTTTAATCTGTGAGCGTGTGAAGTGATGCGTCACTTGCGATGCAATGCCTGAGATGCGATTAGATCCTTTATCAGATGTAGTATACGTGAGTGGTGTGTGTGCACTCAGCACTGGAGCGAAGTATTAGAAATGGAAATGTGACAGCCCAGATTTCGGCACCCCGAAACCCGCGCCATCAGCACGATCATCTTGACCGTGCCCCTCAACTATGCACGGAACACTGGTATATCAAGCATGAAATAAATAAGAACAACTTGCGGAATTTATATCTACATAAAAACACTTCTCAAAAGACAGTTCTACCCTCATGCCTCTGCATGAAGGGAGAACCGATCCGAACCATCGATGATAACCATCATCATGGATGGTTCGCCCAAAAGAATACTCTGATATCCACATACACAAGGTTTAATCAAAACCAGCTTGACATACCAAGCATTACAATCTCCAACTAAAACTCCTCAAAGTTGCACAGAGTCCTCTAGAAGAAGTCCTCCGGAGGTGGCTCTAACTCCTCGCCCGCAAGGTCCGACTCATCGGTCACTTCTCCCTCAAGCCTCGGCATTGCTAGCAGTGGACTGCGGCGTATAGTCTATAGGGTGAGCTACATCCTAGCTCAATAGGGAACAGCGAACACAATTGAACATATAAAATATAACTCACATGTATTCTATGATATGCATGCATGATGTGTCTATGCATTTATTGATGGAAAACAGCTTAAAAACGCTTCATTGGTAGGTTACTCATGTCTTTTAGTTAATCAAGAATGATGTGAGAAGGCCTAAAGCAAAACTTAAACTTCAACTTAAGTAATCCCGAGCAATATAGCATCGAGCCCAACGAGATACCCTTCATCGTCATCTATATAGACAGTTTTAAATGTATTCCCTGGGAATACCAATAGTACCCAAGCCCCTTTCCCCTGGGGATTGGTGGCGGGGTTTCACATCTCATCAACACCCCTGGGTGTGCTTTACATCTGACGGATAAGCCTCGTCTTGGCCTCGGATTAGCCGTATCAGTCACGGATATCTGCGCCACGTCATCGTGGTTATCCCGCTCAAACCTCAAATAACAAAAATATCGGTGCCTTACATATAGTTATTCACCGTGTAATTGTGCTATCTTATATCAGTTAGGCCTCATCAAGCATGATTCAATCATGGATACATCCCTGGGATGTATCCGTTCACTTGCATCACACCTGATGCCTTTACCTCTTCACTTCATCATCCCCTGGGGATGGTCCATTTAAGATCTCTTATGAATGTCACACACACACTTTTCATAATCATTGAGTAGTAAAACATTTGAATTGAATTGATATCATTACATACATGCTCTTGTAAAATAAAGTACATGTTCAGGGTGTTCCCTACCTCAAGTCTTTAGCTGATCAATGCATCAAGGTCCCGCATGGCTCCTTGTGCACTCGTTCTCACGTACCACCTATGGTACCATATAACATGTGAAACACATCACAAAGGATGCCATAGAGAAGGTATAAGATCTCCCAAAATCTTAAAGTCAAACCAAAAGTCAACATAGTTCACTACGGATTAATCGAAATCCAAAATCGATTAATCGAATCTGATTCGATTAATCGATTTCCAAAATCGATTAATCGAAAGTCAATATCGATTAATCAAGCAATTTGATTAATCGAAATTCTCCTTTTCGCAAAGTCCATTCTCGGTTGAAGATTGAATTGTCATTCGATTAATCGAATCGATTTGATTAATCGAAATTCTTCTTTTCGCAAAGTAAATTTCGTTGAAGATTGAGTTTCCATTCGATTAATCGAATCCAATTTGATTAATCAAATCCTTCTTTCGCTGAATAGTCGAGTTTCACAAGTTGATTTATCGATTCCAAATCGATTAATCGAAACCAAAATCGATTAATCGAAATCCCATTTCGATTAGTCGATTTTTCCTTAAGTTATTTTCTCCAACCCCTGGGGTCCACTGGAAGTTCTCAGTCGATTAATCGATTCTCAAATCGATTAATCGAAATCCAAAGTCGATTAATCGAAATCCAATTCGATTAATCGAAATCGGGGTCCTCTGACTCTTCAACTTCCTGGCCAATTTCGATTAATCCAAACCCAATTTCGATTAATCGAAATTGTTCTTCAGAATCTTTTTCCATACTTTTCTTCTATCTTTCTAAGCCATTATCCTATGATTTAACCCACATTTTCTTTGTAACTTAACCCCTATAATCTATGCATCTTATTTACAAAAACCTTACCTTGGATAGACCTCAAGTTGATTTCTATCAATAGTTGGAAGGCTAGGGTTTCTAGCTCTGGTTCTAACGGATCCCTTGCGTCGAATCCGGCCTCTTTAATGCTTGACTCCCTCTTCCAAACAGTTGCAATAACTCCTCTCTTACTCCTCTCTCTTTCTCTCTCTTCTTTACTTCTCTCAACCACCAAAACATGAAAGTTAGGGTTTTCAACCCTTTTTATCTTATCTCTTTTTTTTCTCGGCGTGGAGCACATACACACTCATCAGTGTATGTAACGCTACAACTCCTCTATCTCTCCACTCTTCTACACTGATTCACACATCACTTCTGCTCATCTCACCTTAAGTTCATCAATGAACTATCTCACGGTCAAACCTAAGACCAATCGGGCACGGATCCCGAGGTCATAGTTCAATGTGATTTTTCGGGCTATTACATCCTCCCCACCTTGGAAATTTTCGTCCTCGAAAATCACCCAAAGGTGTGGTGGTGTACACTCTCTCCTTTTACTTGGAGGTGAGGTGGTTCATTTGACTCATACGTATTTAAGTCTCCACACATTCACACAACACAAACATGGAAGTAAAAGCTAGCAAAATTGAACAATTTATATAAAAATTTAATTCGTATTAAGGATTGAATATTTTGTTACAATGCCAATAAGTTGGCGTACTGATAAAAATCTGAGTATAATCAAAATGCAAAAGACATAGGCTCAAGCAGGTCCCTCGCCCGGTGATGCAGTGTGGGCATAGCTCCATCTGAGGTGGCGGTCTGACGATGATGGTGGCGTCTGTGGCTGCTGGCTGTGAGGGGGAGTGGCTGGGTGGCGGATGTGGATGTGGAGAGGGGTGGGATGGAAGGCAGGTCCTCTATGGAGGCAAGCGTCCGGCCGTCCATTCTTCTTCATGCCAAGATATCCATGTAGGTGTGGGGTAGATGAACTGGAGGGTGTGAAACATGAGGAAATCAATCCTCCTGTTCATCCTCTCGTTATTTGGCCCATTCTGGCCAACCCCTCCTCTATGGTGGGACCGGATGGAGCGGCGCGCCGGCGGTAGGATGAGGTGGGAGTCGCGAGCGTGGAGTGTGCAGGTGGTGTCGGCGGGGCTGTGGTGTGGGAGGGAACCCTCTCCACAGATGGCTCTGCTGCGGCAGTTTGTGCCCCACCCTCAAGTGGGTCCTGCTGAGGTGCTGGGGGTGGTGGCGGTGCTACTGCTTCTGGGGCTCAAGGGGGCGAGCGGGACCCGAGCTGGTAGGGTCCGCTTCAAGGTTAGTTCTGGGTCCATGAAGACTTTGTGAACGCGTCTCCACGCGATCCGTAGCCCTCACCTCATGAGGTGAAATCGTGTAGGAGGGCTCGTCAGAGTAGCACTCCAACATGCTCGAGATGAGCCGAGCATACGGCATCTTCTCCTTGGGCCGCATGTTGCCCTTCATCAGCTTACTCTTGATGTACGCATCCCTCAAGGATGACCATGGTAGCATCAAACCATCGGCAGTGAAGGCGCGTAAAGTGCATGTTGCACTTTATCCACGCTCCGTGTCGTCGACGGGTAAAGGTTGCATTTTATTATGGAGTCGAGCATCCACATGTAGGGTGGAAGGTCGACCCTCTTGATGGACGTGCAGAGCCCCTTCTTCCCGTTGGTCATGCGAGTCATGACCTCTTCAAAACGGGGTTCCTTTTCAAAGGGTGGGAATAGGGTAGTTTCGGGAGTAAAGTCGAGGTAGCATTCAAGCACCTCATGTATGTGTCGACGAGTGATCGTATAGAGACGACCCTCGATCTTGGTTATAATGCAATCGTCGCTAGGGCCATTGGTTAGCCCTTGGTAGAACAACCTCACCAATCTAGGGTAATAGGAACCCCGGATTGGTTTGAGAAGGTTGCCGAGTCTGGCACTGGCTAGGTAGTTCTGAGCCCATTAGGTCTCGCCCGGTAAATCGGGATTTGTGAATAGGGTAGGGTCGATGGTGTATTCGACCTCAAAGGTCTTGGCAGCCCACCACTCGTTTGGTTGCTCCACGTTGGTGGGTGGTGGTGGCATGGGGGTGGATTCGGAAGACTCACAGAGATGCGCTCGTCGAACCGGAGGTGGTCTCCGATTCCGACGGTGATGGAGTCCTCACCGGCGAAGGGGTAGGTGGTGGTGGTGCGGCGTTCTTACGCCTAACCGGTAGCTTGGAAGTTGCCTTCTTCGAAGACAATCGGGTTTTGGGCGGCATATTGGAGAAAACTAGGGTTTTTAACTAGCTCAAATGGAAAGAAAAACGGAAATCTAGGGTTTACCTTAGGTTTTTGAAGGCGGATTCGGAAGCGAATCGATGGAAGGTCCAAACCTAGGCAGCTTGTCGGAGAAGAGGAAGAAGATCAACCGCTTTAAAACCTCAAAGTGAAATGATTTGAATGCCAAAGAAAATCCCCAATTTTCAATATAGGCTCGATTAATCGAATTTCAGAATCGATTAATCGAGATTCAAACTAGGTTAAGCCGCGTAAAATCGATTAATCGATTCCCAAAATCGATTAATCGAAAGTCAAATTCGATTAATCGAAATAATTTCGATTAATCGAATCGTATCTAATTAAAATTTTAAATTTTAAGCTCCTTTGGCGAGCGATCGATTAATCGAAATCCATTTCGATTAATCGAAATTCAAAATCGATTAATCGAGTTTATTTTGATTAATCAAATCGTCCGTAATTTCTCAATTTCGAATTCTTAAAATAATCGATTAATCGAAACTCATTTCGATTAATCGAAACTTCAAAATCGATTAATCGAAACTATTTTCGATTGATCGAAATTGTCTATGTGTATTCAATTTCTTCAAATCTCTTAAGTAAATCGATTAATCGAAATATAATTCGATTAATCGAAATGTCCAAATCGACTAGTTGATCCCAAATCGATTAATCGAAATGTCCAATTCGATTAATCGAAATTGGTCTTCTATGTATATTCTAACTCTCTTTCTCATTTCCAGTCACTGGCACATGCCAGTCGACTAATCGAACAAAATCGATTAATCGAAATTCCAAATCGATTAATCGATTTGAAATTCGATTAATCGGTTTTGCCCTATTATTTTTTTTTTTTTTTACAAAATTTCGATCTTTTCTTTCTTTTACTATTTTTGACAATTTATGACAGATTGGATCAAAATTTCCATTGAATTTCAAGCATAGTGGAAATTTCACAAACGTGGTTGCGGTTTACATCGAATTCTCACGTTGTTGGAAACAAGGCCGGATATTGTTCTTTCACATCGGCCTCTCGTTCCCAAGTAGCCTCTTCTTTTGGATGATTGTTCCACCGAACAAGCACTAAGGGAATCACTTTAGTCTTGATACTTGCTCTTTTCGATCCAGAATCTCCACTGGTTCCTCTATCATGCTCATGTCCTCACACATCTCTATAGGTTGCTTCCCTAACACATGAGACGGATCATTCACGTACTTTCTGAGCATCGATATGTGGAAGACATTATGTACTTGATCAAATAGCGGTGGTAAACTAATGCGATATGCAACTTCACCTATTCGTCCCAAAATTTCAAATGGTCCAACATAACGTGGACTTAACTTCCCCTCTTGCCAAATCGCATTACACCTTTCATAGGTGACACCTTCACAAACACATCCCACGTTGTAGTCAACACTAGTCCGCTTCATATCGGCGTAACTTTTCTGTCTACACTGTCCTGTCTTCAACCTTCCTCTGATAATTCGGTCAACGGTGGAGTTGTCTTCAAGCAGTTCCGGTCCCAATACAAATTTATCACCTGTCTCCTCCCAATTCAGAGGGGACTTGCATCGTCGTCCATACAGAGCTTCATACGGTGCCATGCCAATGCTCGTTAGGAAACTGTTGTTATATGCGAACTTCGAGCATCGGTAGATACTCATCCAGTATCCTTGCATATCAAGCATGCACGCCTGAGCATGTCTTCTATCACTTGATTCACCGCTCATCGCCCATCGGTTTGAGGATGGAAAATTTGAACTAAAGTCTAGTCGTGTTCCCATTCCTTCTTGAAATTTCTTCCAAAACTTGGACGTATATAGTGGATCACGATCTGAAACGATGCTGCTTGGAATCCCGTGTAATCTTACAATCTCCTTCATGTATAATTCTGCCAGTCTTCCTGCAGTATATGTGGTATTATACGGCAAAAAGTGCGCTGATTTGGTCAATCGGTCTACGACGACCCAAATGGCATTGTGTCTCTTGGCAGTACGGGGTAATCCAACAATGAAATCCATTGAGATCGATTCCCACTTCCATTCTGGTATTGGTAAAGGTTGCAATAGTCCCGCAGGATGTCTATGATCAACCTTCACTTGCTGACAAGTCAAGCATCGTGACACATACTCGGCCACGTCTTGTTTCAGTCCTCTCCACCAGTAGTTCTTTTTCAAATCTTGGTACATTTTGGTGCTACCAGGGTGGATAGCATAATTTGACTTATGGGCCTCATCAAGAATCGTTCGTCTTAGATCGGCATTGTCCGGGATGCATAGACGGCCTTTAAACAACAAAGAACCATCTTCTTTTACTGAAAAGTCCGACCTGATGCCTTCATTCACGTCTTGATGAATCTTTGTTAATGTCGGATCCTTCATCTGTAGATCGTGGATATGTTCAAATATCACTGGCTTCTTGATATGTTAGCCAAAAGGATCCGGTCCTTTGACTCAATGTTCGCATCATAGAGTGCCGTGTCTTCCAATAATTTCCATGCATACCCAAAATCAAAGAAGCTAATTGAAATTTGAACCTTTTCGACTCAATGCATCGGCTACTACATTCGCCTTGCCAGGATGGTATTGTATAGAGCAATCGTAATCCTTGAGGAATTCCATCCATCTGCGCTGTCTCATATTGAGCTCCTTCTGTGTAAACAGATATCGGAGGCTCTTATGATCGGTGAAAATTTCAAATGTCTCACCATACAAGTAGTGTCTCCAAATTTTCAGCGCAAAAATGACTGCTGCCAGTTCCAAGTCATGAGTCGGGTAATTTTTCTCGTGTTCTTTCAACTGTCTTGATCCGTAAGCTATCACCTTCTTGTGTTGGTTGAGCACACAACCAAGGCCATTGTATGACGCGTCGCTGTACACTGCGTATCCTCCTCTGCCTGAAGGAATTGCCAACACTGGAGCCGAAGTGAGTCTCGTTTTGAGTTCTTGAAAACTCTTCTCGCATGCCTCACTCCACTCAAACCTTGAATCTTTACGTGTCAGCTTTGTGAGAGGTCCCGATATTTTTGAAAACCCCTCAACGAAACGTCGATAATAGCCTGCTAAGCCCAGAAAACTTCGGACATCATCCTTTGTCTTTGGTTGCTCCCATTTAACTCGCTTCTATCTTTCTTTGGATCTACTGTGACGGCTTCGAGACGACATGTCCCAAAAAGCTAACTTCTTCCAACCAAAACTCACACTTACTGAGTTTGGCGTACAATTGGTGTTCACGTAGCGTTTGTAGAGCAATCCTCAAGTGTTCTTCGTGTTCTGTCTTGGATTTGGAGTATATTAGTATATCATCCTTGAACACTACCGCAGAGTCCAAGTGTGGTTTAAACACTCGGTCCATCAGTTCCATAACCGACGCCGGAGCATACGTCAATCCAACCGGTATCACAAGGATTTCATAGTGTCCATACCGTGTTCGAAAAGCTGTCTTCTGAATGTCCACGGCCTTGACTCGCATCTGATGATACCCAGATCACATGACGAACTTGGAAAAATACCTTGCTCCTTGCAGTTGGTCGAATAGATCGTCAATTCTAGGCAAAGGGTAGCGGTTCTTCACAGTAAGTTTGTTCAATTGCCGATAGTCAATGCATAGCCGCATTGACCCATCTTTCTTCTTGACAAACAAGACCGGTGCTCCCCATGGAGACACGCTCGGTCTAACAAACCCCTTGTCCATAAGCTCTCGTAGTTGTTCCTTCAACTCCTTTAACTCAGCGGGAGCCATTCTATAAGGTGCTTTTGAAATAGGCTCCGTTCCTGGTGCTAAGTCAATGGCGAATTCTACTTCTCTTTCTGGAGGTAATCCAGGCAATTCTTCTGGAAACACGTCAGCGAAGTCTCGCACAATTGCTATCTCAGAAATGACGTTCTTTTCCTCCTTGTCCTCCTTTAAGAAAGCTAAGTATCCACTGCATCCCTTTCTGATCATTTTCTCGGCCCTTACTGCTGAGATCAGTGGCACAGATGACGACCTCACTCCTTGAAACCGAAATGATCTTCTTGTGTTGGGTCTGAAAATGACTACCTTGTTCTTGCAATCAATGTCACAACCACGGTCCATGCCAAGGATCACATCAAACCCTTGCATGTCTAAGGTACCAACTTTGCTTCCAATTCATGCACTTCTAAGTCTTGAAGCTATGATGATGGATTTGCAAGCTAACTCCGTGTCTACTAACTCTCCAAATGGAATAGACACGAGATGGGGACGAAATCCAACGTCTCGGAATGATCTTCATCTTCTTAGCAAAGCGTGGAGTGACGAATGAGTGGGTAGACCGGGGTCTATCAACACTCGGCGTCATGTCTAAATACACTTCCTTCTCATACATAGTTAAAGTACCTATAATATATATACACATACATACAGAAATTTACACATCAAAATGCACTCTCAGTTTATATTAAAAGAATCTACACTATTCCTAATGCATGCACCTTTTTCCATCTAAAATTCTTTATGAAACGGAATTTTTCTTTAATAAAATAAAATTTCTCACCTTGGATGACGTCGTGCACATTCCCTGCTTCCTGAGCAGTGACTGCATAGGCTCTCCCCCTAACAATCGGCTTCCTTGCTTGAATGGGTCGCGGTGCTGTAACTGAAGCCGTCTTGCCCTTGTCTGACTCGGGGCAATCCTTGATCAAGTGGCCCACCTTGCCGCATCGGAACCAACCTCCTATGAGGCTCTGCCACATCGCTGCACACGTCGCTCGAGGTGCGGAAGATACGGTATGAGAACCTGTGACAGATGGCGCCGATGAACATGGCGGAGGCTCTCATAGCGAAAAAGGTCTCCCGACGCAAGTAATGGAAACCTCTCTGTTGGTGTATTTGCATCGGCCTTCCAAAACCTCCCTGAAACTGCGGTCTCTGACTCTGACCCACGAACCTCGGCTTTTTATTCACCGGTTCGTAGTTCCCCATCCTTCCGTGGTCAAGTCTCTCTGTCTATATCTGTTCGTGTTCTCCTCTTCTACAACCAATGCTTTGCTCATGACCTCTTCATAGGTCCTCAGTTGAAATGGAGCTACGCCTCCCCTAACCTCAGGCTTCAAACCTTGCTGAAACCTCTTGGACTTCATCACTTCAGAAGCGACGTAATCCGGAGCAAAACGGGCAAGTCGTAGAAACTCTACCCCGTATTCTCTCACTGTCATCCTCCCTTGTACTAACTGTAAAAATTGTATCTCTAGTTGGTTCCTCACCACTTCTGGAAAATATTGTTTGTTGAACTCCTCAACAAACTCCTCCCAAGTCCAAGGCAACTCTGGGGTCTCCTGAGCCCGAGTCCGTATCACGGACTTCCACCAAGGCCCAGCCTCCCCATCCAACATGTAAGCTGCCCATCTTACACTCTCATCTTCCGTGCAAGTTAGCACGCTAAAGACTTTCTCCATTTCCATCAGCCAATTCTCAGCGGCCATCGTGTCTGCCTGCCCAGAAAATGTAGGAGGTCTCATCCTTCTAAACTCTGTAAAAGATGAGGGCACAGTAACGCAGTCCTCTGTGTGGTGTAGGTGGCTGCTGTTCTCTAGACGCATGAGCTGCAAAGGATGCGGCTTGTTGTGCCATGGCAGCTGCCATAGTCTCCATAGTGTGCATCATCCTTTGTCGCTCTTCTCTATCTTCTTGTCTTTCTCTCAATCTTTCTTGCTCTCTCAGATCTTGATCCTCTTCCTCATGCTGTCTGCTACTACTGCCCCCTGGGGCCTCGTTACCTCCTAAAGGCACTCTGTTGGTAGGAGAGATGAAATCATCTCCACTACGCAAACTCCTTTGATGGCCTCCTCTTGGTCGGCCCCTCCCTCTAGCTGACATTGCGGCTGCATTTGAAACTAAAGTTTCGTTAGCAGAAGCCCCTATGTTCTGACGAAAGAACCCTTGTCAGAATTGCTAAAAGAAATTGCTTTGATACCAACTGTGACAGCCCAGATTTCGGCACCCCGAAACCCGCGCCATCAGCACGATCATCTTGACCGTGCCCCTCAACTATGCACGGAACACTGGTATATCAAGCATGAAATAAATAAGAACAACTTGCGGAATTTAAATCTACATAAAAACACTTCTCAAAAGACAGTTCTACCCTCATGCCTCTGCATGAAGGGAGAACCGATCCGAACCATCGATGATAACCATCATCATGGATGGTTCGCCCAAAAGAATACTCTGATATCCACATACACAAGGTTTAATCAAAAAAACCAGGCTTGACATACCAAGCCGTACAATCTCCAACTAAAACTCCTCAAAGTACAGAGTCCTCTAGAAGAAGTCCTCCTGAGGTGGCTCTAACTCTCGCCACGCCGCAAGGTCCGACTCACCGGGGTCAGCGTCTCCTGAAGCCTCGGCAGCTGCTAGTAGTGGACCTGCGACGTATAGTCTATAGGGTGAGCTACATCCTAGCTCAATAGGGAACAGAACACAATTGAACATATAAAATATAACTCACATGTATTCTATGATATGCATGCATGATGTGTCTATGCATTTATTGATGGAAAACAGTTAAAAACGCTTCAATTCTTGGTAGGTTACTCATGTCTTTTAGTTAATCAAGAATGATCGAGAAGGCCTAAAGCAAAACTTAAACTTCAACTTAAGTAATCCGAGCAATATAGTATCGAGCCCCGACGACATACCCGACATCGTCGTCTATATAGACAGTTTTAAATGTATTCCCTGGGAATACTAATAGTAACCAAGCCCCTTTCCACGGGATTGGTGGCGGGTTTCACATCTCATCAACACTCGGGTGTGCTTACTCAGACGGATAAGCCTCCGATCGGCCTCACGGATTAGCCGCCAGTATCGTCACGGATATCTCGCGTCACCGTGGGTTATCCCGCCACGCCGGTGGGGTAACCTATCAAACCTCAAATAACAAAAATATCGGTGCCTTACATATAGTTATTCACCGTGTAATTGTGCTATCTTATATCAGTTAGGCCTCATCAAGCATGATTCAATCATGGATACATCCCTGGGATGTATCCGTTCACTTGCATCACACCTGATGCCTTTACCTCTTCACTTCATCATCCCCTGGGGATGGTCCATTTAAGATCTCTTATGAATGTCACACACACACTTTTCATAATCATTGAGTAGTAAAACATTTGAATTGAATTGATATCATTACATACATGCTCTTGTAAAATAAAGTACATGTTCAGGGTGTTCCCTACCTCAAGTCTTTAGCTGATCAATGCATCAAGGTCCCGCATGGCTCCTTGTGCACTTTCGTTCTCACGCATACCACCTATGGTACCATATAACATGTGAAACACATCACAAAGGATGCCATAGAGAAGGTATAAGATCTCCCAAAAATCTTAAAGTCAAACCAAAAGTCAGCATAGTTCACTACAGTCGATTAATCGATCTCCAAAAATCGATTAATCGAATCTGATTCGATTAATCGATATCCAAAATCGATTAATCGAAAATCAATATCGATTAATCAAGCAATTTCGATTAATCGAAATTCTCCTTCAAAGTCCATTCTCGGTTCGAAGTTGAATTGTCATTCGATTAATCGAATCGATTTCGATTAATCGAAATTCTTCTTTTCAAAGTAAATTTCTTGTTAACTCGAGTTTCCATTCGATTAATCGAATCCAATTTCGATTAATCGAACCTTCTTCTTCGCAGCGACCCTTATTTGAATAGTCGATTATTAGTTGATTAATCGATATTAATCGAAACTAAATCGATTAATCGAAATCCCATTTCGATTAGTCGATTTTTCCTGTTATTTCCTCCAACCCCTGGGGTCCACTGGAAGTACTCAGGCGATTAATCGATTCTCAAATCGATTAATCGAAATCCAAAGTCGATTAATCGAAATCCAATTCGATTAATCGAAATCGGGTCCTCCGACTCTTCAACTTCGCCAATTTCGATTAAACCCAAATTTCGATTAATCGAATTGTCGAAATTCTTTCGAATTTGTTCTTCCCAATCTTTTTCCATACTTTTTCTTCTATCTTTCTAAGCCATTATCCTATGATTTAACCCACATTTTACTGTAACTTAACCCCTATAATCTATGCATCTTATTTACAAAAAATTTACCTTGGATAGACCTCAAGTTGATTTCTATCAATAGTTGGAAGGCTAGGGTTTCTAGCTCTGGTTCTAACGGATCCCTTATCGAATCAATCCTCTTTAATGCTTGACTCCCTCTTCCAAACAGTTGCAATAACTCCTCTCTTACTCCTCTCTCTTTCTCTCTCTTCTTTACTTCTCTCAACCACCAAAACATGAAAGTTAGGGTTTTCAACCCTTTTTATCTTATCTCTTTTTTTTCTCGGCGTGGAGCACATACACACTCATCAGTGTATGTAACTCTACAACTCCTCTATCTCTCCACTCTTCTACACTGATTCACACATCACTTCTGCTCATCTCACCTTAAGTTCATCAATGAAATATCTCACGGTCAAACCTAAGACCAATCGGGCACGGATCCCGAGGTCATAGTTCGATGTGATTTTTCGGGCTATTACAGGAAATATCCTGGATATTTTCATGAGTAGCTTATAAGAAAAGGAAGAGAGTTAGGATTCTTTCCCTACCCTTTCTTCCTTGTCTTCCTTGAAAATATGTAGCTGAGAGTTGGAATTCTGAAGTTTCTTTTATGAAACAAGGTTAAAGGAAACCTAAGATTGGATAGCTCAGCTTAGAATATGAAGGGGTCAACTTGAATACGTCGTATCTCATCGGAGAGAGTGTGCCATCCCTGTGTGTTGACACCTAGTCGCCATCTACTATTACGAATAGCAAATGGCAACAAACCTTTGAGTTTGAATCCGAAACCCACCTCTAGTCGAAATCTCCGAGAACTAAGGAAACAACCATTAAAGAGGTAAGTCATTATGGGTTTTAGTAGGGTTTGAATGTCATAAATACGTGTTTTTCATGTACTTGAATAATTCGTGGAGAATCATAAAAACTTGGGTTGAAAAAGGGTTATGATCAACAACCCCATTAATGACAGCTATACTGTCATATCCGATCGATCAATTTAAGAAATTAATCGATCGATCTATAGTCCGATTGATCAAATTTAAATTTTGATCGATTGATTTCTATATGCTCCATTTGAACCAGAATGGCAGAGTTTCTGAGAAGTTCAAGCCCGATGTGCTCGATCGATCAAATTGATGTTTTGATCGATCGAATTTGGCACTGATCAATCAGAAAATGAAGTGACCGATCAAGTGTGAACTAATCGATCAATTGAGAATTGATCGATCAAATAGGAGATTTGATCGATCGAATTTTATATATAGACTATAGAACAGGAGACCTGTTTTTCTGAACTTCTAACATTTAGAAATCCGATCGATCAAGCATAGGGATTGATCGATCAAACTGAGGATTCGATGGATCAAAATTTCCTCTATTCTATAGGTATGGAAGGTTGGTTTTCGATCGATCAAGCATTGTATTGATTGATCAAATTATGAATCCAATCAATCAAACATAGAATTGATTGATCAGATTCCCTCTGTTCTGTCTGTTTAGGAGTGAGACATCCGATCGATCAACTGATGAGTTCATTTGATCGATCAGATGTGAATCCGATCAATCAAATAGGGGGATTGATCGATTGAATTTCCTATTTTTGCCTGTTTTAGTTTTATGGGGCAAACACTACTGGACATTGTATCAGTTGATGTCCTAACATCTCTGACACTTAGTATACTATGTTTATAGTCTAGGATGAGACCGCGATACTTTAAAAAGCTTTGAATTTGCTTAGAAAGGTCTGATCTGAGGTAGGGGAAATTAAACTTAACTTGTATATGATTTTGACTACATATTTTCTGAGTATCTGTATCTGATTTCGTCTTTTAAAAGTTATGTTATCTGATTTTGCCTTGCATATGATGAAAGTTTTGTTATCTGATTCTGTCATCTATTTCTGCCATCTAATTCTGCTATCCGATTATGTCATCTGATTCTGAGGTCTTTATGTGTATTGATTTAAAATTTATGTGACGAATCCCCCTGACGTGACAAGATACCCACGACCGGCACAGCGGGATATCCGTGTATCTAAATTGAAAATCTGATGGCACAAGTTGCTCTCCTTAGTCAAGGCTTGATGCAAACACCCGAAATTATTCATTGAACGACGATGGTTGGGGTTACCCATCGACACACATCTGGCTACCACATGCTATATTTACGGGAGTTACTTAAGTATATTATTTAAGTCACTAAATATTGTATGCATAGTATTTGAAAGCTCTGAAACTTCTCTCTGATGTTTGACACTCTGCATCTGTTCTGTTCTTTAAAATTTATCATCTACAATCTGATTATTTCTATCTGCATTCTCTGTTCTTAATTATCTATTCTAAATTATGTTATGCAAATCATGTTTTATATTTTAGATGTAAATTTAACTGAATTTCTTCTATTGAGCTTAGATGGTTAGCTCACCATATTTTTAATATCTTAGGTTCTGAGGCTAGGGCGTCAGGCACTAAGAGTGACTCAGATTATCAGCCTGAGGCAGAGGTTGAGGAGGCGGAGGACACTGATATCCCAGCTAACGAGTTTTATCCGTAGCTAGGGTATTTAGTTTTGTATTTTTGAAATCTATATTCGCATTTTGGATTATTTGGTCTGGTGGCCACCATTTTATATTAAACTCTGTAATTACTTTTAGTTATTATTGTATACATCTTATGGGAACCATTATTGGGAACCATTGATTTTGTATGATGGATATACATCACCGATGATTCTTCTTCATTCCTATTTTGTGGATGTATATTCTTTTGGATATCTATACATGTTTTTCTCTTTCTTTTAAATGTCTTATATATTGACTCTATCTGCCTCTTTGATAGTGTCTGCTCTGATTTCTGCTAAATGAGCAGACATTCTTTGTCTTGTTCTGAGGATCATCCAGAGAATGATCCTGATAGCACGAGTTTCTGAGTGCAAAAATCCGGGTTGTCACAGTTTGGATTACTCGACGTTATAGAGAAACCATTTTCTCGAAAGTGTTCCGTTTACTGTGCAAGCGGCGGTATGCCCTTTTGATAAGTGCGCAAGAGATCTTCTAACGTTCGAATTACTCGACGTTATAGAGAAACTATTTTCTCGAAAGTGTCCCGAATAAGCGGGACTCTGTTTCCCATTAAGGTAGCGCACAGTAGATGGGTAGGATTCTGTTTCCCACTACGTTAGTGCACAACGGCTACATGGCCACACATGTCAACAATATGTGTTCCACATGATATGCATAGAAAGCATACCTTCAGGTTGTGTATCTATTGATGTTTATCTGTCACAGTTTACTCATGTTTATCTTATTAACAGTAAAGCAACTGTCAAGTCAACTAACCAATTCTGTTTTAACCATTGTAACCTTTGTAACAGCATAACAGTTTTACAATTCTGTTTTAATCATTGTAACCTCTATAACAACATAACAATTTTACAATTCTGTTACAACCATTGTAACCTCTGTAACAACATAAGTCTATTGTTACAGTTTCAATTAGGTGTCTTCTTAGATAAGCTATATAAAGGAACCAGTGCCCATGATTTAAGTGCTGAGAATTCATTTGTAAAGTAGCTATATTTCTTCATGGTATCGGAGCATCTAAGCTCTAATGAGCTCCCTTCGATCCCAAAATCCATCATAGTCTCCGATTAGGTTGCAAGGGAATTCTCATCTTCAGATCTTCTCTCATCGCTATAAATCCACAGCAAACAAGTGCAAATTCAACCTCTTTGATCGAACATCAGCTTCATTCTTCTCAACAAGTCACTACGTGAAAATGAAGAATAAGCAACACTACTTGCCTAAAGAAAACCACAGTCTCTGGCCATTGTGGATAAATCTACCGATACAACTGCCTAAATCAGTGGTCTCTAAAATGCAACGGCCTGATTTTGTATTAGTAAGCCTGTCGAACCTGTGACCTTAAGTTATAAAGTAAATTGGGCGGCTATTTTTAAAATGCAACGGCCCGGTTTCATATAACTAAGGTGATTCGAACATGGGACCTTAAGTTGTAAAATAAATTGGGCGCCATTTCTCTTCGAATACCCTTCGAAAAAAAAATTGAGCGAGGGAACGTCTCTCCGAATACCCATTTCTCTTCTTAGTCCTTGCTCATTCGATGTCATCCCTCCTCATCTACATAACCCGAAGCTTGATTCAATGCGATCCTCCTGGTCTCCATAAGACGATGCTTGATTCGATGTGACCTTCGTCGTCTCCACAAGTCGAACGAAGTTTGAAGCCCTAAAGCAACATTGAAGAAACGATCAGGTAGGGTTTTTTATTTTACTTTATTTTTTCTCCGGGATCCTGCTATGTAAGATCTGATACCTTTTTTTGTTTTAATCTCTGTTTCTCGTTTCATTTGATTGGTTTTCTGATCTGCATTGTTGCAAAAATTGTTGTTTTTCTATTATGATTCATGTTTTTGTTGTTTTCTGTTTAATCTGAACGATTTTCTGTGAAAGTTTCTGTATTTTGGGGATTGTATTTTGGGGATTTTATTTGATTACTAATCGAATTCGGAATATAAAATTTCATTTGAACACTTAGATATTTTCTTTATTTAGAGATATCCTAGTTTGGGATTCGGGCCATTGATTTTTGGGTTTAATGATTCGTATTACTCGTAAACATGCTTTGTTAAGAAAAGAATGAATTAATTTTTTAGTTTTATATGGTATATTTTGATTATCACCATCAAAGATGATTTTTTTTTATGATCTCTTTTCATCAGTGGATGTATGATCAGCACCGTCTAATTGACTTATCGTCTTTTTGGATGGTCCATAAATTTTTTTTTCCCAATTTCTTCTTCTCTTTGTAATGGTCAATAAAAATATTAACCAATGGCCATGAAAAAAGTTTCTTATAGTTGAATTAGTGTTTCCATCGCAACCTATTAGTGACCAATTGATTGGAAGATTCTGATTTATTTTTTAGTCAGTTTCTTCTTATCCTCCTGATTTATTTTGTTGGCTCTGATATTTTGAAAGAATGCATTAGAACCATTATTTGCACCTGTAAAACTGTAATCTCACCTCATTAGCTAAACTTTAAAATTTTCATGGCAAAGACATCCCAAAAGTGATCCTAGTATAAGATTGAGATGACACATGTTTTTGGTCACTTTTGTAAGATATGCCATGTGTTATAAAAAAAATTGACTGTTTGACTTTGATGGTATGCCTGTGACGGGAAAGATTCATGGTGTAGAAGATTTGATAGAAACAATCTCGATTGTCTGATTCAAAGAAATTAATGGTGAGATTACCTTTTCGGTTTGGATGAGATTGAAGTTTTACCGTAGAGATCTGACAGTAGATTTCAAGAGACTGAGGACTATATTACGTGATCGGTTATTGGGACCATCGTTCAAAATTTCGGCTGAAACCTTAATGTTTCGGTTTTGGTTTGGGTCCCCACCGAAGCTGAAACGATAACTCAAATTTTCGGTGGTTTTGTACTATGTTGAAGATTTAGGCCGAAATTTTAGTTTTTGTCCCCACCGAAACCGATTCAAAAACCAAATTTTTGATCCTTGATTGGGACTTCAATTAAAAGTGTCGCTTTTATCAGGAGTGGTAAAACGTCCATTATAATTTGGTGGAGAATATTACTAGACAAGAAGAAAGACATTGCTTACATGATGAGTAAACGGTAAGATAAAATTAGTAGAGTGATAATATATTGGGAACCATTGCTTGCACTCGAAAATGTGGCCCTTGCACCGAAGTTAAAGAAAGTCTTTTATTTTAGGGACACATGAAAACGCAATTTGGAACAGCTTCTATATTGATGTCATGGATCATCACATTGGTACAGAATTGTTTCTGTCCTTTTCCAAAACTATGGCGATAGGCTCCCCTCGGTTCTCTCCGGTTCTATGGCCCAAATGACCCCTGATGCTGAATCTAATCATTATATTGAATCTACCTTTTCTTCATTTAAACTGCTGTGACCTGATTCTATTATCCGATAGTGTTGTTGCTGATATATTATCTTTATAAGTTCTGCAGTGGTTCAGATTCGAGGCACACTGCTGATCATAATAAGTTGTGTTTGTGTCATTTGTTTATTTTCCATTCATTTAATACTTATTAAAACGGCAAAATTAATGTTTTTATAATGCTGAACGTGATGGTATTTAACACATAAAAGCTAGACCTAACACTGTAAATCAGGGCTGTTTGACAGTGTTTTGACATCGTGAAATAGATTTTAAAAGTAGGTTTATCTATTTAACTCTAATCTATAGTATTGTGGGCTGCAGTTAGCATGAAATATAGTCTCTTTCCTAACAAAAAATTCTTTAAGCTTGGGGATTTTGATGGATACACATGAATAATCACATTTTATTAAATAAAGAAAAACTCTGTGGGAACAATCTGCTTTGATAAAAAAATACCAATCCAAGCTTCAATGGAAAACTCTATTTCATTCTTGGAGGGAAAATATAAATAAACAAAAATCTCAAGAGCTGACCACCAAGAGTGAAGCATATGCCAATCTCTCTTGGGTATGTCTCACTACCTGCACCGGCCAATTTATGCATCGTCAAATATTTAATCTCTTATCTTGTTACTGTTTTGGATACATCGATAGAAGATTGATCGAATCCTGCGTGAAAAGATAAACTTATTGGAGAACAATGATGTAGAGGGATACCTACGGATGGTTTAGGTTTTAGCTTAAGTTCCTATTGTATGGTGTTGTAGGGTAGCCTTATATTATTGTAGCTTTTGTATATTGATACCTTTATAACCGTATAGGATGCAAAATCAGATCGAGTTAAGTAGCTCCTCAAGGAAACTGAAAAAATATCTTTAGAAGCTAGGTTCGAAGGTACAAGAGGCAAAGGCCATGGTAAGAGCTTTGAGATGGAAATGGAGGATTACCAAGCTGTAAATTTTGTTGAGAAGAATGAGATTGCTATCTACAATGAAGATGAAGTGACCAGGCGCAGGCAAGTATTACTCTTTCTGCCCATTCTTGTGCTGTTTTTTTTCATCTCTGTCTGATTATTTGAATTTATGTTGTATCATTACCTAGAAAGCAATGAAAAGTACTATCTAATGGCTCACAGGTATTGATATTGCATATTTTATTTTTCCTGGAATTTCAGTGATGAAATATTCAGCTGTCACTTTTGAATCCTAGCCAATTTTAGAATTGTTTATATATTGGTGTTTAAGTAATAAATTATTTGATTTCTTTATTCCACCATTTTTTCCCACTTTCATTTATTTGATACTTTAAAATTTCTGAGTGTATTTGTATTTGATACATCACTATGCAAATTTGATTCTCTTCATTAAATG
Source organism: Chloranthus sessilifolius (assembly GCA_021018995.1). Lineage (NCBI taxonomy): Eukaryota > Viridiplantae > Streptophyta > Magnoliopsida > Chloranthales > Chloranthaceae > Chloranthus > Chloranthus sessilifolius. The sequence continues at coordinate 98,232,220 of CM037592.1, forward strand.
GGCGCCATTCATGTTACTCGGGAATTTTATTTCAATTAATCTTTTTTTTTGCAGTATAAAAGAGAGTATAGATGAGCAGTCTGCTCCTCTTCTGGGTGGAAAACTAAGAGTGAGTTGGATTTGGGTAATGTTCAGTTTCCCATTTGTGGAATTTGTTTGCCACTTGAATTTTCCCGAAAGATTTGAAAGGAATAATAAGGACAAAGGAAGCCAGGATTTCAAATTACCTTACATCAGCATTATGAACAAGTTAAATTGAGATTATGCTTAATCAAATCAGCCTTGCATGCACACTCTCTTCTGTTCTATCAGATGCATAAGAAACGGAGGTTATCAGTCACCTGTTCTTCTCTTAACTAATGTAGTCTCAATCAGCAGTGTGCAGCAATAAGGGAAGTCTAAGTAGACAGCCAGATCAACTGAGCAAAAGCATATGTGCTTTGATCAAAGGAGCACAGGTTGGTCATTTTTTCAATTCCATTTTGAATTTCCCATTTTCCATATGTGCTTTGATCTGTAGGAAAATTAAGAGAGCCTTCTGGAATGCATCCCTTATGGTTATTTTGTGGGCGATCTGGTTGGTACTTGATGGTAATTGGTACTTAATGGCAATCTGATTGTTTTATTTATTTATTTATTTTTCACTTTGTGCTATAGCTTCTCACTACGGGAACAGGTATGTATTCATTTTCTTTCATTGATCTAAGAGGCCGGATATTGGTGTGATGGCAAGTGACGTCTGCCCAAAGCGATAGGCTGCGGTTTCGAGTCTTGGAATCAGCCTCTCTAATAAGGGGGTAAGGCTGCCTACCATCTAACTCTTTGAGACCTTGCTAAAAGCAGGAGCCTTGTGTAATGGGTATGACTTAGCCCAATTGATTAGACATCATGTGAACTTCACTTGGACCTAAAAAATATACCCATCAAAGGATCAGTACCAACCAACCAACCATTTCTGTATGAACTTTACATTGGGCATGAACAACGGTCTATAAAAGCCCGGGTTGAATTGCTAGAATCCTTTAATGGTCCCCAATCTTAGGTTAACATTAGTTCACATGACATTTGCGACTTTGATAACTTGGAATGGTCAATAATGTGTGTCCCATAGAAAAATAAGTGCACTCTATGAACACTACATCTATGGATGCAAGTAAGGCCCCATTAGTTAACAAAATAAACCATTTTGAGCCAAATCAGGGATGAATAGAACTTTTTAGATTTAGCTATACAACATGGATGAACAATCCTACCTCAGACTGCATATAAGATCCATTCATCCTCATCAAATGTGCATTTTTGTTTATTCTATTAATTTTTAACCTTTAGATTGCAGAGTTACTTCTATTAATTTCTAATCTTTAGATTGCAGAGTTACGAATCAGTATCTCTAGCTAGCCATGGCTTACCAAAAAAACAAACCTATTTCAGCTCTATTTGAAGTTCCCATAAGCTTAATCTGATCCAAGTATTTTGGAAGGTTCTAGTTGATATTTTTGAGTCATACATTCAACTATACGTCCCTGGATATCAAGAAATGAATATTTTGGAGGGTTCAACAATTTATGTCAGATAACAATTTTCTGCTACATGGTTAAGTTATTACTTATATTAGATGATAATTTGTTGTACATGGTTATATGTAATGTCCCGGAATTTCGACCTATTTTTGTTTACCTCGATAAGCGTGCCCGAAAATAATTATGGGATTTTCTGGGTTTTTTGTTTAGTTTTAGTTATGATGAGGGAGATGACCAAAGGACTTGGTCTCGAGATGTGTACAAGTCATGAAATCGATGACTTACACAATAAGGTTGGTATTTGTGTTTAGTGTCGGAATTTTTACAAGAATAAATGGATAAGTAGTAATTAGAAATATCTAGATTTTTATTAGGATTTATTTTGTATTATAAAGAGAGAGATTTGAGAGAATTTACACTTCTCTCTTTCGGTTGAAAGTAAATTTGCAAACCCTTTGCCTTGCTTTTGATCTTTAGATCTTGAGAGAGTGAGAGCTCCTCTTCCCATCTCAACCATTAGTTTATTTTGTGCTTGAATTCGGATCAGTTTGGGCTATTGGAAGAGAAGGATAGAGGAGAGGATGTCACTGTGTCGATAGGATCTGTGCAATGGAGGAAGGTTTATAATGGGCTGAATTGAAGTTTTTAAACCTTTGATCTTAGAAACTTGTTCCGATGCGTGAATTGGTACAATGGGATCAACAGTTTAAGCTAAAAGAGGTAGGTCTTGAAACCTCCTTATGTAAATTTATTGGGTTTTGTTAGAATTTAAGATATGTATTCAATATAAAAGATTTGATGGCTGTGTTGAAACTAAGGAAAAAGAATCCCGGCATGAAAAGTTAACAGCCACAGAACCAGAACAATTCGATGGTCGATTTCAAATTCGACCATCGATTTTAGAATTTGACTGTCGATTTAAAAATCGACAGTCGAAATGTGTTTTTTGGTGCTTGAAGGAAGTTTTGAAATTCGTTGGTCGATTTCAAATTCGACCATCGAATTTGGAAATCGACCATCGAATTGAAATTCGAGTGTCGAATTTCAAGATTTTATGACTGATGTGCAGTTTTGAAATTCGTTGGTCGAAATTGAATTCGACCATCGAATTTCAAATTCGACTAACAAATTTTGAATTCGACCATCGAATTCTGTCCTGTTTCAAGCATTTGAAAATTTTGTTGGTTTTTACCTGCAAGCTTTTTGGTGTGATTTTTGGGTTCTATATTAACACTGAGAGTGTTAATATATGTAGGTTTTGGCTATTGGGAGTCCTTGAAGAGGACTGTTTGTGCTGAACTTTGGAACTTCTTGGTTAAGGTAGGGGAACCCTAATTGTTATTTGCATAAATTTATAAGCATAAACTGTTTTCGGCAATTTCTTTTAGAAGCATTAATTTTGGAAATTCTGTCATACATTGCATAAATAAAACTTAGAATATATGATACAAATCTGAAAATTTGGAACTTTGTTATGACTAAGAACTTTGAAATTTGAACCTCAGAACCTCAGTTAAACTTCGAATCAGAACTTTGAAAAATCAGAATTATGTTATGAATAATAAGCTTTGATATGTGTTAGCATTTGCATTTGATTTAGGGTTCATAAGTACGATGCCCTAGATTCTACCAACCGTGTTGACGGTATTACTTTGGCGCAAGTTTCCCTCATAGCGTAGGGGCTTGTTGCACTTTCGAAATGGGTTCATGAACGACGATGGTCAGTAGGGTTTTCCCATCGGTCACGTAGTCCGCTCTCATGCTATAGGAAATTTGGGAGATAAAATTAAGTTATAAATTTAAGACAAGAAGCATGCTAAATCAGAACATTTTGAACACTTTAGATTATATTATTAGTTTTGACTCAGGATTAGAACTGGAGATTTACTTTGAAAACCATCATTGAAAAACCATATTTGATCCGATTCTGTCTTTTGAAAACCTTTACTTATAAAGAAATGCAAATAGATCTGTCTTCCTCTATTGAGCTTGGTTGTTAGCTCATCCTCGACTATACGTCACAGGTGCTGAGACTAACCTTGCGTCTGAGGATCCGGAGGACTCCGATTATATTCCCGAGGAGGATTTGGACATACCAGCCGAGGAGTTCTTTCCGTGATCTTAGATCCTATATTTTTTGGTATTTTGTTTGGATATTATTTTGGAATATTGGGCCCTAGGACTTATTTTGGTTCTTTTGATATCACTCGAGGAACTATTATTATGAACCACTATTTTAGGTGATCGGATTGGCCATCACCGGTGGTTCTTTTTGGTTCCTCACAGTGATATATTCAATTTTGTTATATGAAGCTTTCGTTTTTGGATTACTATATGTTGCCTCTGTCTTTAGATCTTTGTATATGTTGCCGGCTTCTGTTTGTTACGGCTTATTGAGAAATCAATAAGTTGATGAACCGGCCTTTCCTATACCTTAGGGATTGGAAAAGTCGGGTCGTCACATTATATTATCCCAGGCTTGCCTCAGTTCAGCTTATACTACTGAACAACAGGATACACACTACTATACAACTGGATACACAAGTCGTTGAGTCATTCCTCAAGTTGTAGCTGCTCCCCATCATTTCATGTTGCTATTCTTCAATGAGAACGGATATTGAGATCTTTTTGAAGTATATCTTAATTAATCATGAAAAATAAGCCAACACAGTCATAATTGCCCATTATCTCTATTGTGGTATTCTTTCTGCAGTAGGTGCCTCTCATGGAAATATTACTTCTTTTCTCCATTTTCCCCCTCTTGCATTTATTTATTCCTTTATGTGTATGCTGCCACTATTTTAACTGCCAATAACATTGTATTGGTTCTCTGCACTATGATGAGTGCTTTCACCGAAGGTCTTGTTTTGGCTGACCAAAGTGGATTGAGCCAACAGATGCTTCTTGACGTATTGGTAATATTCGTTAAAGAATAAATTTGTCAAAATATTTAGTTAAAAACAAGCTACACTAAGTGCTAATAACAAGCTTTGGCAACAGAAATTCAACAAAATTTGGTTGCCTCTGTAATCAGATCCTACTTCTGCTAATTCACTCTATTTGGCCCGCTCCAATTCAAATTCCATCTCTCTCATAAGGCAGCTCACGAGGGAAGTAAAAGCAAATTAGCCATGTCACGAGGGAAATAAAAGAAAATTAGCACAACTTCTGCTTTAAATGCTTTCAGAAATGGACTGGCCAGGGAAGCGAACCTGTGTAAAATGCCTCACCCAAATCCCCCCAAAGGTGGCAGCTCAGCCCAGAATCAACTCGTCTCTTGTTGTGGCTATCCGAATGGCCAAGACTGCAAAATACATCTCATCAGGAGGACCACTGAACGTTTATCACTTTATCCACAACCAGAACTGGCCCTTATAACTGGGATACAAGTATGGGTGTTACAGTATTAGTGTAGATTTGTTTGGTAAATTTTTTTAATACTCAATTTTGTGTCTGGTATAATATACTTTTGCTGTTTGGGCCGCAGGATTTTTTCAATATTGTAGTTGTAATTTGCAGGAATTTTCCATCTTGCACTTTGTACAAGATGAAGTGGATTACAACTGATGGAAACAGCTAGCATTACCAAGAGATTAATTTAGTTGATGTATTTCTCATTTTGGCAGTAAAAAGGGTATATAAATTTTTTTTGTACTTCTCTTAAGTTGATTTGTAAGAAAGGATGCTTGAAAAGTTCATGAAATTTTATACCTGAAATTTCTACATCGAGATTTGATGACTACGATCTATGTTTTCATTGATAATTTCTACAACTTATATCTTAACTCTTTTTTTTTTGGTTTTCTTTCGGTATTGGTTTCATATTTTTTAGCCTATGTCTGTTGCTGCCATTATTTTGAGCTTATACAGGGGTTTGTGTGGCTGTTTTCCTAAGAGTTTTGAGTATTTGTTGTACTTTTAGCTACTGCCTTTTCAGAGTTGATGATTGCTCTTAGTACTACTTCTATACATTTTCTTTAATCTACAATATATCAGTTTAAGTTTTGCATAGGTTACGGCTGCTATTCGAAGATACGGTTGGTTCTAATCTATGGCTAATACTGCAGCAGTGGTTGTGTTTTGTACAGAGAAAATAAAGATTGAATAGCTGGTTTCCACTGGTCTTTCAAACCTTATATTATAATATTTTTAATCTGATAATCAAGTCTGTTTGCCTATTTTTTTTTTACAGTAAATGAACTTTTTAACTTGATTTTAAAGTTTGTGGGCTGCGCTGGTGCAGTCTACACTAGAGGGTGATTATAGTCTATATGAGAAGGGGTATTTTTGCATTCTTCATACATTCTATTTTGTTTATGGGGTACCTCTATTCACGCCTACCAGATTACTGGTGGGCGCCTACCTTGAAAGTTGATTTTTGCAGATGACAACAAAAAATTTTGAAGACTACACAGAACATCGCCTCAATTTTTTTTTCTTAATTACATGCAATTGCTACACATTGTTTCCATGCTCTGTTTCACTTGTGGAGCCAGGTCAGTTTAGTACTTTAAAGCAATACTTTATCTTTAGCATAATCCTGTGTGTATGTATATACCTTGGAGAATGTTTTCATCTTGACTGCTTTCGTATTTTAAACTTTTTTTATTTGGTATTTTTGTTTCAAACAAGCAATTGAAGCTTGTTATGGATTCTATTATCTGGGCATTTTGGCACATAGAGAGGAATATTGCCGAAACTGGTCTCAACCTTTTATTGGAGATGTTGAAGAATTTTCAGGTACGATTTAATTTATAATCCTGTACATAATTGTGCCTCAGTGGTTCTCTTATATTAGATCTGATCTTTGGACAGGTTTCTGAGTTCTGTAATCAATTCCATCGGTCTTACTTTCTGACAATTGAGCAAGAGATTTTTGCTGTCTTGACGAACACATTTCACAAGCCTGGGTTCAAGCTGCATGTTTTAGTGCTGCAACACTTGTTTTGCCTGGTAACAAACCATGTTCAACTTTTGTTTGTTTTTTGACGAGTATAAAGAATCTAATATGGGTGAGAGCACATGCTGCACACTCAGCTAACTTGAGGAAGAAATTATTCATGAATTCTGTAGTAGATGTAAATTAATTTAAATCTAATATATATAATCAAAGGGGTCTAATGGATACAATATGGGAGATATTATAGTTTATAGACCCTACCAAATAGATGTTATGCCCTTTTCACCAATAAAATTAGTATTAATAAATCGGAAGTATAATTTAAATCAGTAGGAATCTGACATGTGTTCACACTAGTACTTCGACCATTTTGAAGCACCCATGTCGCATTGCATATATCTTGTAATTCTGGAGCTCGATATCTTTGCTTCTTTTACATTTTCAGGTCAACTCCAGTGCATTGATAGAGCTTTTGTGGGATGCCTCTACAGTTCCTTATCCATATCCAAATAACCCAATGTTTGTTCGTGAGTATTGTTGGATTACACCAACTAGGATTGGAAGAAGATGGCACTCTAAAGAGAAGAAAGTTGTTCTCTTGTGTAGAAAAATACAAAAAATGAAGACTAAAGTGATATACTACTTAGAACCTTTCAAATTTCATTCATATGACTTGTAAAATGAAAATACATGAGTGATTAAAATAGCCCACAATATAAAACCGGGAATAAATAAATATACACTTCCAAAGCAACTACTTAGCCTAGAAAAAGATAGAAAATTACATTCTCAAAGTATATTCCATATTCTCAAGACACTACATTAAATACACCAATTTCCTATAACAAAAAAAAGAGTTCCAAGATTGACCAATATAATTCCAAATGGGCCAATGACCCAAAAGACAAAATTGACCAAATGGGCCGGACTAGCTTATAATTCTAACAGCCCCCCTTGAGCTAGACTGATCAAATGCCGAGCTTTTCTTTGATCTTGATAAAAGTTTTTTTCTTCAATGCCTTTGTAAAAATATCCGATATTTGATCTTGTGATTTGCAAGGTTTCACATCAATTTCTCCATCATTGATCAAGTCACGGATGAAATGATACTTAATTCGAATGTGCTTACTTTTATAGTGAAAAACGGGATTCTTGGTTAGTGCAATGGCTGAACGATTATCACAAATAATGTTGTAGCTTCAATTGATGGATGTTTAAGTTCTTCTAAAACCCATCTTAACCAAAATGCTTGACAATCGGCCAATGCTAATGAAATGTACTCCGCTTCGGTTGTAGAGAGAGCAACAACTTGTGGTTTCTTTGAAGTCCATGAAATTGAAACCGAACTAATATTAAAATTGTAACCGGAAGTGCTTTTGCCATCATCTACACTTCCACCCCAATCACTATCACAATATCCAACCAAACATGAGTTTTGAACCCTTTGATAATGTATACCATCATTAATGGTACCACATACATATCACAAAATTCTCTTTCCGGCATTCCAATGACTTCTTCTAGATGATTCCATGAAACGGCTAATCATGCTAACCGCAAACATAATATCCGGTCTTGTGGCGGTCAAGTGCATGAGGCTACCGACAAGACTCTGATAAAGAGTTTCATTAACTCTTTTTTCATTATCATTTTTACTAAGTTTCAAGCCAACCTCCATTGGAGTGCAAATAGGATTTGCATCTTCCATTCTAAACTTTTTTAATAAATCTTTTGCATACTTCTTTTGAGATATAAAATTTCATCTTCATTTTGCTTTACTTCAATGCCAAGAAAGAAATGTAGGAGACCCATATCGGTCATCTCAAATTCAAGCATCATGAAAATTTTAAATTCATCACATATGCTTGAACTACTGCCGGTGAAGATTAAATCATCAACATATAAACAAACAACTAAGAACTCACTTTGAGTGTTTTCTTTGATGTAGAGAGAGTGTTCAAAAGGACACCTTTTGAATCCATTCTTCATGAAGTACCCATCAATACGGCTATACCACGCCCTTGGTGCTTGCTTTAAACAGTAAAGTGCTTTCTTCAATCTACAAACTTTGTGCTCTTTACCCTTTTCCACATACCCGGGAGGTTGATTAACATAAACTTCTTCTTCAAGAATGCTATTTAAGAATGCTGATTTGACATCCATTTGATAAACCTTCTAATTTCTTTGAGGCGCCAATGCTAAGATCAATCTAATAGTCTCAAGCCGAGCAACGGGAGCAAAAACTTCATTGAAGTCTATGCCATGTCTTTGCTTGAAGCCTTTCACCACTAACCGAGCTTTGTGCCTTTCAACTTCACCTTTTGCATTTAACTTGGTTTTATATATCCATTTCACACCAATGGATTTGTGCCCATTTGGAATTTTCATTAACTCCCAAGTCTCATTTCTTTTGATGGAGTCAATTTCTTGATTCATTGCATGTTTTTACTTTTCTTCTTGAGATGCTTCTTCAAAAGAAATTAGATCGGCATCGGCATATAGTGCAAAGTTAATCTCATCTTCATCAAAAAGTCTTCTTGATACTTCATAAATTTCATTTATGCTTTTGGTCTTCTTTGGAGGAGAATTAGAACTTTATGATGATGATGATGAAGATGGTGAAGATGAAGATGGAGAGGAAGTTCTATCATCTTCATGCTCACAATTTTGAGCATCTTTCAATTCTTCTTTGTTGACACAAATAGACTTTTGTATCTTTTCTTAGAAATCTGAATCCCAAGCTTCTTCTTCATTAAATTTTACATCTTTACTTATGATAGTTTCCTTGGTGATGGGATTAAACAATTTGTATGCCTTTGAAGTTTCACTATAACCAATAAGAATACATTTTTCAGATTTATCATCCAATTTTTTTCTTCTTTCATCAGGCACATGAGAATATGCAATGCTACCAAATATCCTCAAATGTGCAACACATGGTTTATGTCCATTCCATGCTTCTTGTAGTGTCATGCCTTCAACACTTTTGAAAAATGCACGATTCAAAAGATAGTTGGCACATGCAATGGCTTCGGCCCAAAATATATTTGGCATCCCTTTGGCTTTTAACATACTTCTAGCCAATTCCATAAGGGTTCTATTTTTTCTTTCGGCAACACCATTTTGCTGAGGTGTGTACCGAGTAGTTAATTGATGTCGAATGCCATTATCTTTTAAGAAATTCTTAAAATCATGAGAAACATATTCACCACCTTGATCGGTACGCAAAGTTTTCAACATAAAACCACTTTTCTTTTCAACCAAGGCCTTAAATGTTTTGAAGTGGCCGAATACCTCCAATTTTTCTTTGAGAAAATAAACCAAAGATTTACGACTATAATCGTCAATAAAAGTGAGAAAATAACGATTACCGCCAATGGAAGTTGTGTGCATAGGCCCGCATAGGTCCGAATGAACAAGCTCAAGAGGATTTGATGCCCTCCAAGCTTTCCCAATCGGAAAAGAATTTCTTTGATGCTTTCCGAGTGTGCATCCTTCACAAACTTGATCTTTGCGATCTATATTTGTCATGCCTCTCACCATGTGATTTTTGCACATGAGTTTCAACGAGCTAAAACTCAAGTGGCCATACCGAAGATGCCATAGCCATGATTTGTCTTGGATGATAGAATTGAAGCAAGGAAAAACTTCATTTTGAAACTTAAGCGGAAACATCTTATTTGGAGTCATCTTTACTTTGACAATGAGAGCATTGTTCATATCCTTAATTTCACATGCATCTCCTTTGAAATGAACATTGTGTCCTTTCAAAAGGAGTTGTCCAACACTTAGAAGATTGGGCTTGAGGCCGGGTACATAGAAAACATTTGAGATGTGTTTGATGCCTTTCTTTGATTGAACAAGAATATCACCACTTCCCTTTACGAAAAGTCGTTTATCATCGCCGGTCCTTACTTCACTTTGAATAGATTTGTAAAGACCCGTATTTTGAACCCGAGTTAGACTGACCCTGTGTGTGTATTCGGCTCGGCAACCGACGTCACCATTTGTTTTGGATTTTTATCTAGATGTGATTGTATGGACAGATTTTAATTTAGAGCCCATTTGGACCCTCGTGCGAAAGTTGTGCACCGACCTCGGTGTAGCCGCTCAACACCGGACTTGAGTTTTAAAATTAGAAGTGTATAATACATAAGATGTGTGTGTGTGTTTTACTTTGTGAGCAATCCTATTATAAGAAGGAATTGCATTCCCGTATTATACTAGGTTTTGTTAAGAGAGGATAGTTACCCAACCGTGTGAAACTCCTTCTTCTCTCTTCTTCAATCATCGTAGGAGATCGGTTTAGAAAACCTCCTTCTCTAGAACCCTCTTTGTTGAAAACACTTAAACCTTAGAAAGAACTTGAATCAACCTTGGATTCGTAGTTGGCTATTGGGAGAGGTTGAGATCATTGGGGGCATGTTGGAGTTGTCTCTGTGAACTCGTGGGATCGATAGCGGCCCGAATCGTTAAGGAAACCCGTCGGTTTTTATCATCGCTCGAGCAAGGTATCACCGAACTCCGACATTGCCTTAGTATTTTAGTCATAACGTTTTATTCCGAACTCTGATTAAGACGATTCTTTTTGCGTTGGAAAGCTAATAGAAAAATATACAACTTTCATGTTTTGACCAACTTATGAATCAATCGTCTTGATGGTCAAAAAAATATGAGAATGTTACGTCAAATCGCTCGAGCGAGCTATTATCATCGCTCGAGCGAGGTATCACCGAACTCCGACATTGCCTTAGTATTTTAGTCATACCTTTTTATCTAGAACTCCGATTGAGACGATTCTTTTTGCGTTGGAAAGATAATATAAAAATCTACAACTTTCATGTTTTGACCAACACATGAATCAATCGTCTTGATAGTCACAAAAATATGAGAATGTTATGTCAAATTCTAGGATTGGCGCAACTTGCCTGTTTTGACTTGTTTTTGAGGAAACGCTTAAATAGGTCTATATTATTAGTAATTAGAGTTTATATTAATGCATGAACGTATATTGTGATGTAGATTGAGGGCGAGAGGCCATCAATAGGACCTTGCTTGACTTCGCATAACTCCGAGTTTTAGGTAGGAGAATCTCATCTTTACAGTATTTTATTTTAATTCGCATGGATATTTTGAATTAAAATCTTTGAACTTGCATATGCCATTGAAATCACATCTGTAAATTGAAATTGATATGAATGACTAAAAATCTAAATCTACGAATCAATCGAAACACGAATGCTTAAGCTCAAGATCTGAAATCAAGAACCCGAACTATGTATAAGAGACTTCCATCCGATTATATTAGTATCTCTGATTTATTTTATGATTGACTAACGACCCTCAAAATTCTGAACAACTTCGCACAAGTTTCCCTCATTACGCAGGGCTTGTTGCATCCTGAAAGGGTTCATGAGCACGACGATGGTAGGTAGGGGTTCCATCGCTATATTCACCCGCTCTCGAGATATAGTTTACTCGAGGTATTTTAAGTTGAGGATTAAGTCATGAATTATCGAACTTTGCATATAGAAGTTAGAGAAACTAAGACACGAAACATCGATCTTCTTGAAACTGTTTTCACACATTTAGAAATAAATCTTACATATGATTTCCGCACCTAAATTCAGTTTATTATCTGCTTATATGTTTGACAAGCTATATTCCGATATTTGTTTTGAAACCATGTTAGTTAAAGTAAAATGCCGTAGATGTCTTTCTTCTACTGAGCTTTGTTGGTTAGCTCACTCCGACTATACGTCACAGGTTCAGGTATTGACGTGGCTACTCAGGGCTGTGAGACTGATCCTGACTACGTGCCTGAGGAAGAGCTTGAGGTTCCTCCTGAGGTGTGACGACCCGACTTTTCCAATCCCTAAGGTATAGGAAAGGCCGGTTCATCAACTTATTGATTTCTCAATAAGCCGTAACAAACAGAAGCCGGCAACATAAACAAAGGTCTAAAGCAGAGGCAAAGCAGAGATAATTCATAATTCAAAAGCTTGTAATAACAAATCTATCACGATGAGGAACCAAAAGGAACCACCGGTGATGGCCAATCCAACACCTAAACTAATGGTTCACGATGATGGTTCCTCGAGTGATATCAAAAGATCAAAAATAATAGCCTAAGGCTCATCATCCAAAATAATATCCAGACAATACCAAAAATAGAAAATCTAGGATCACGGGAAGAACTCCTCAGCTGGTATATCCAAATCCTCCTCGGGAATATAATCGGAGTCCTCCAGATCCTCTGACCCAAGGTCAGTCTCAGCACCTGTGACGTATAGTCGAGGGTGAGCTAACAGCCAAGCTCAATAGGGGAAAACAGATCTATTTGCATTTTTATAAGTAAAGGTTTTCAAAAGACGGAATCGGATCAAATATGATTTTATTTTTCAATGATGCTTTTCAAATTAAATCTCCAGTTCTAATCCTGAGTCAAAACTGATAACAAATCTAAAGTGTTCAAATGTTCTGATTTAGCATGCTTCTTGTCTTAAATTTATAACTTAATTTTATCTCCCAAATTTCCTATAGCATGAGAGCAGACTACGTGACCGATGGGAAGACCCTACTGACCATCGTCGTTCATGAACCCATTTCGAAAATGCAACAAGCCCCTACGCTATGAGGGAAACTTGCGCCAAAGTTTTACCGTCAACACGGTTGGTGGAATCTAGGGCATCGTACGTATGAACCAAAAATCAAATGCAAATGCTAACACGTATCCAAGCTTATTATTCATATCGTATACTGATTTTCAAAGTTCTGATTCAAAGTTAACTGAGGTTCTGATTCAAAAATTAACTGAGGTTCTGATTCAAAAATTAACTGAGGTTCTGATTCAAATTTAACTGAAGTTCTGATTTCCAATGATTCTTGTTTCTAACAATGTTTACAATTTTCTGATGTTGTCGTATATTCATGCTTTGTTTATACTATGTGCACAGATTATCATCAAATTAACGCATTTCAAGTAATTCGTCTATCATAGTTTGTGCTTATAATTTATGCAAATGAAGATTAGGATTCCCCTACCTTAACCAAGCGGTTTCAAAAGCATGCAAAAGCGGTCCTCTCCAAGGACTTCCAACAGACAAAACCTACATATATTAACACCCTTAGTGTTAATATAAAGCTACAAAATTTAACCCGAAAGCTTGGAAGAAGAAAATCCAACAAATTTTCGAACCCAAAAGTCAGGGCAGAATTCGATCATCGATTTCCAATTCGATGGTCGATTTGAAATTCGGTCGAATCCAAAATCGACCATCGAATTCTCAAATTATCAGATCGTTCGAAATTCGACCCATCGATTTTAAAATCGATCGATCAATTATCTGCTTTCTCGTACGTGCATTTGCATGCTTGGTTCTTTTCCCTGTGTTTTATCTCTAGATCTCTTCTTTATTGCACATATGCATGTTCTAAAATTCTAACAAAATCTCCACAGATTTTCATACAAAGATTTCAATACATACCTCTTTTTGGCTCCCAACGGTAGGTCCTTCGCATCGATTTGTGCTCCTAACCGTTTCTAAATCAAGGGTTCAATGGCAGCAACCCTTCTTCTTTGGCATAGATTTGTAGGCACATGGGTGTCTTCTCCTCTGTCCTTCCCTTTCAATAGCTTAAACTGATCCAAAGGCCATCACCAATGCGATCAATGGTCAAGATGGGAGGAGGATCTCTCTTCCTAGATCGAATTTAAATAACCTTGAATGGTTATTTTCTTTAAGCCTTTCCAACGAGAGAGAGAGAGAGAGATGCAAGCTTCTCTTGCAATCTCTTTTATAACCAAACCAAGCTAACAAATATCTAGATATTTTAACCCTTTAACTTATCTACTAAATTTGGGATTTATTCCATGCTAACCACTAACACATCCTTATTGTGTATGCCATTGCGTACATGACTTGCACACCTCTCGAGACCAAATCCTTTGGCCATTAGTCTTACCATAGCCTTAGCTTACCAAAAGTCCAAAAATATTCTACAGTATTTTCCGGGCACGCTTACCGAGGTAAACGAAAATATGCCGAAAATATCAGGGATATTACATGAGGAGTTTTTCCCAGTATAGAACTTACTGATTTTCTTATTTGTGGTGAGAGTTAGACTTGAATTTGTGGGCCCATTTTAGTTGGATATCATAGTTTTATATTTGACGTTGATTTCTGTTATGAGCCATGTTTCGATGATGGTCGGCTATCATCGGTGGTTCTTTACTTTTAATTGCTTCTGCATTTATTTTAGCTATGGATATTTATTGCGCTTTACTCTGATATGTGCCCTGTTTGTCCGGCTTATCGTTTATTTGATAGGTTGGCGAACCGGCCTTTCCTATACCTGAGGGATTGGAAAAGTCGGGTCGTCACAAGATTCATCCAAAGTGACAAATACGCCTTTGTTGCCCGTCATGTGGTTACTACAACCACTATCAAGATACTAAACTTCATTGAATGCAACTTCTTGAACATTGCAAGTAAGAAAGAGAGTATCATCTTCCTTACTTTGATTGTTCTCTTGAACAAAATTTGATTCCTTTTTTTCTTCTTCTGCCAATCTTTTTCTACAAAATTTTATGGTGTGATCATATTTTTGACAATGATAACATTGAACATTAGAAAGAGAAGATCGACCTCTTCCTCTTCCCGTTCCTCTTGATGACGAAGATGACTCATCTTCATCTCTTTCTTTTGTTTGATATCTTCCTCCATTATGCCTTCCTCGTCCGCGATTAGAATGCCTTCTTCTTCCACCTCTAGAACTTTCCTTAAAAGAAATTTGAGTTTGAAAAGCTTGCTCTAGAGGAGAGGAATCAAATTGCTTCATACGAAGTTCATGGGATTGAAGCGATCCTAACAAACTTTCCAAAGACAAAGTAGATAAATCCTCAGATTCTTCAATTGCAACAAAAATATATTCAAACTTACGAGTCAAACTTCTAAGAATTTTTTCTACAATTCTTTGATCTCGAAGATTTTCACCATTAATCCTTAATTGATTAACGAGAGAAATTATTTGATTGAAAAAATCTTCAACCGCTTCTGAATCCTTCATTCTTATAGAATCAAACTCACTTCGAAGAGTTTGGAGCTGCACCAATTTGACTTTATCTTTGCCTTTGTATGAAGTATTAAGAGTATCCCATGCTTGCTTTGCCGATGACACCGATGAAATTCTTTCAAAAGTAACTTCATCCACAGCTTGATAGATGAAGAACAAAGCCTTCTTGTCCATCTTGTGATTTTCTTTCAACTCATTGAGTTGAGCTTGTGTGAGAGCCGCTTGATCCTCCGGTTCTACATATCCGGTCTCAACAATATCCCACAAATCTTGAGACCCATATAAAACCTTCATTTGAATACTCTATTGATTGTAGTTCTTATCGGTGAAACGAGGAAGTTGAGGTTGCAACATATTGGAAGTCATGAATCTCAAGCTTTGATACCACTTTGTTGGATTACACCAACTAGGATTGGAAGAAGATGGCGCTCTAAAGAGAAGAAAGTTGTTCTCTTGTGTAGAAAAATACCAAAAATGAAGACTAAAGTGATATACTACTTAGAACCTTTCAAATTTCATTCATATGACTTGTAAAATGAAAATACATGAGTGATTAAAATACCCCACAATATAAAATTGGGAAAAAATAAACATACACTTCCAAAGCAACTACCTAGCCTAGAAAAAGATAGAAAATTACATTCTCAAAGTATATTCCATATTCTCAAGACACTACATTAAATACACCAATTTCCTATAACAAAAAAAAGAGTTCCAAGATTGACCAATATAATTCCAAATGGGCCAATGACCCAAAAGACAAAATGGACCAAATGGGCCAGTTTAGCTTATAATTCTAACAAGTACACCGTAGAACTTTTAGGGACATCTTTTCTAAACATGACAATAGCCGAGGTAAGAGATTGTTATTCAATCGACCTACCATTACATGCTCTTTTCCCTTTTGTAAATCAGTTTGAATGCTGCGATTTCTGTAGGTGACCCAATTTGTCAATGGGCTGTTTGAATCAAAAAATGACCTCTCCTCGTTCAAGAACCACATCCGTGACTTTCTTGTTCAGTCTAAAGAATTTTCAGCTCAGGTAGCATGATCAGATGAACAAATTGTATATTTGCTTTGATTGTTTTTGTTTCATTCATGGCAAAGTTCAAAAAAAATGAACCAATGGAAAGGTCGCCTATGCATGAATAGTATATGAAATCAATTTCTTTCCTCAATGTTGGAATTATCTATGCCTTGAATCCAGTTCCTGAAAGCCATTGAATTGACATTGAATAGTGCTTCAGAGCTTCAAAGACTGGATCATCAGCATATTTTCTCATGCATGTGTTTTAAAATCTGGGTGTACCCATAATTCATTTTTTATTATGCTGTTGGGTAATCATTTTTGCCCAAGTGATTGGTGTTAGAAACCCTTAGACATTAGTGTGGTTCATGAAATGATAAAAAAATAATCCAATCAAGATTCACTTATGTGGATTTGTGCATGTACCAAGTATTTTTTATTTTAATTTTTCAGAGTTTTCCTTTTTTCGTAAACACTTTTTACTATGGCGTATGAGCATTATATACTGAAATGTCCACCTGCAACACAACAAAGACCTCTATGCAGAGGAGGCAGCAGCTCAGAGGGAACAGGAGCGCCAGCAGATGCTTACTATACCAGGGCTTATTGCCCCTAGCGAGTTACACGACGAGATGGTAGACTCGTAACTGATGATTTTGCAAAGCTAATTTCAGATATTTTTCGCTCCTCTTATGGAATCCCAAGGACATGCATTGATGATGGATTCTCTAAGGAGGTAACAAGATGGACGCCAATTTTTTTTTTATTCTTTTTCTTTTCTTCCTCATTTTTTTGTCTTGGGATTGGAGTATAGCGAAGGAGCCACTCTAGTATAACCATATAAGGTGTATGTATCGGTTGAAGTAGTACATTAATCCTTATATTTTTGTAGGAGGACATGTGGCCCTACACGCCGTTCAACAAAGGGACATTGGACACCAGATGAGGTAGAGTTCAATTATGGTAGACTGTGCTTAAAATGATCAAAGCTATCACAAATATAGGAACTCTATTCCATATTTTATCTTTCTTTAGGAAAGCAAGTGTGATTCTTTTCATGCAAATTTCACTCTTGCTAACTTGTTGTCTTTCTTAAGATTTTTGTAATTTTTTGATGGATGAGAAGGGTATTCTGGGGGTTCATGCTTCCATAATACATATGTTTCTCCAACAGTTATTACTCTTAATGCTTCCATAATACATGCTTTAATAAGTATTGTATGCGATTTGTTGTAGATAGAGAATGGAGATATCATTGATTGCGTGGATATCAACAAGCAACTTGCTTTGGATCATCCTTTGCTTAAGGATTATAAAATCCAGGTAATTTTTTTTACTCTTTATTGTTGAAGTAATAAGGACTAGCTCTTTTGCTAGGAACTAATAAGTTGAGATGAAAGTTTGATTAGCCTTTGTTTATAATATTCATCTTTTGTGATGTATTTCATATGTTTAATATTACAGATCATGGGAGGATTAGATACTGTTAGGAAGAAGGCTCATAATATAATGCAAGAAGTAGCGGTGAATCTGGTTGGACCATGTTTATTGACTCCTCGATGCATGGTGTCGATATTGCTGTTAAAGATGGAAGTGTTTGCTTGCTCAAATCGGCTGCATATTTTCGAAGCTGTTTACCAAGTTTGATAGCTATAAAAAAAAAATTAGTTTACATTTGTTCTATAAAATAATTTAGGAAGTGTTGATGCTTTAACTGTCTGAATTTCTAAGGAACTGTAAATCACTATATGTTTTTGTGCATTTACATTTCCCATTGCACCAATTGCAAGCAATATTGGCGC
Organism: Chloranthus sessilifolius; assembly: GCA_021018995.1. Classification (NCBI taxonomy): domain Eukaryota; kingdom Viridiplantae; phylum Streptophyta; class Magnoliopsida; order Chloranthales; family Chloranthaceae; genus Chloranthus; species Chloranthus sessilifolius. The sequence continues at coordinate 98,250,545 of CM037592.1, forward strand.
CATAGTTTTCTGATTTTAAATTAATTTTATTTTTAACTTATTATTTTTTTATTCAGTTGAATACATTATATTTTTTTTCCCTTGTAAGGTGATATGTGATTGATACAATAGTTATAACAGGTTCCAATTACAAAAACAAAAATGGAAGCTATGTATTTAGAAAAAAAAAATTAAAAATTAAAAAAACAACGGTACATAATCGTTGTTTTTAGAGTAAATTAACAACGGCTCAAAACTATTGTACTTTTGCAACGGATATATACCATTGACTTAGACCGTGGTTTCGGTAGAAAAATAACAACCCTTTTCCGTAAAGAACAACGATTACAAACCGTTATACCTTTGCAATAGACATATACCACTGACATAGGTCGTAGTTTCGACAGAAAAATAACAACTCTTTTCTGCAAGGAACAACGGCTCACAATCGTTGTATATTTGCAATGGACATATACCACTGACTTAGACTATGGTTTAGACAGAAAAATAACAACCCTTTTCTGTAAGGAACAATGGTTCACAACCATTGTAATTTTGCAACGAACATGGGCCGTTGTTTATGAGGTAAATAAACAACGGTTCTAGGCCGTTGTTTAACAAAACCACTGCTCTATTAACAACGGTCTTTACCACGGCTCAAAATCGCTGTTTAAGAAATTTACAATGGTTTTGGGCCGTTGTTTTTTCTCGATTTTCACGTAGTGAGTGCAAATTAATCTTCTCGAATCTAATCACAAGATTCATCTTCTACAGAAAATCAGTTCATTATCCTTATTAATTTAAGAAATCATAGGTGATCTCTAAATTCTGCTATAACCATGGCTGCAAATTTCTCAAATTCCTCTCAAATACACTCAGGTTTATCATTTTTTATCTCAAATGTTCATTCACTGGTTACTAAGAAACTTGATTCTGAAAATTTTGAGACTTGGAAACTTCAAATCCGCAATGCTCTGAAAGCAAATCTCCTCCTTGAATATGTTGATGGATCCAAATCATGTCCTCCAGCTGAAACATTGGATTCATCGGGCAACAAAATCTCAAATCCAGAATATGAGGATTGGATTGTCATTGACAACCATCTTCTCAGTGGCATCATTGCTACCTTATCACCGTCCATTCTTCCCTATGCGATGAATTTTAATCACGCCTTTAAAGTTTGGAACACTCTCTCTGATCACTTCCAATCTTTATCTCGATCTCACATCCATGAGTTGAAGACCAAACTTTATAACCTCAAGAAAGTTGTTCTCTCCATGAATGACTACATTGACAAACTTTAATATTATGCAAAGAAACTAGCCGCAGCTGGAACTCCTGTTGATGAAGATGATCTGGTGTTCTAAACACTTAGTGGCCTACCTGCTGAATATGCTCCCTTCAAAACCCCCATTTGCACTCGATCCACTCCCATTAAATTTCAAGAACTCCACTTCTTACTGGAATAAGAGGAAATCAACATAAAAAATGATTTTCCCAATCCACCTTCAACCGATGTCAGTTCATCATTCACAGCTCGTGGTGGATCATCCACACACAGATACAATCAACAATATTCTCGCTCCAATTCAAGCAATCAACAACGAGCCAACCCTTCCTCAAATTTATTCAATGGAAATCGTAGCTACAGAGGAGGTCGCGGCAGTTTCAATCAGCAAAACAGGGGACGAGGATCATTTCGTGGAGGTTCATTTCGCGTGTAATGTCAAATTTGTGGACGAACCAATCATGAAGCCACAGAATGCTAGTATCGAATAGATCTCAACTATCAAAAGCCAGTCACTCAGCAGCGCCAACAAGCCTTCGTTGCTTCTTCCTCCTTTGCCCTGGATTCCAGTTGGTACATTGACAGCGGTGCAAACAATCATGTTACAAGTGATTTGTCTAATTTATCCATCCACAGTGAATATCAAGGAGGTGACAAAGTAGCAGTTGGCAATGGTAAGTTTCTTCAAATCAAACATACAAGAATTGGTTCTCTTTCTACACCCACAAAATCCTTTTCTCTCTCTCTCATATTCTACATGTGCCTGGTATATCCCATAATCTCCTTTCTGTGCATAAATTAGCTAGAGATAATAATTGTTCTCTAATTTTTGACTCAAATGGATTCATTATTCAGGACAAAGCAACCAACAAGATTCTCTTCCAGGGCCCATGTAAACAAGGACTCTACCCATTTCTTCGATCAGCAACCTCACATCATCAGTCAAAAGCTTTTGTTTGCTCCAAATCTTCTCCAACGATCTGGCATCATAGACTAGGTCACCCATCTACCACTATTTTAGTTAATAAATACCATTTACCTAGTAGTTCTATTACTAGTTTTTCATGTAAATATTTCAATGTAGGCAAAAGCCATAAACTTCCCTTCTCTATGTCAACATCTACTGTAAAACATCCATTGGAATTAATTCATGCGGATGTGTGGGGTCCCTCACCATTATCATCATTTTGTGGTTTCTGTGACTATCTTTTATTTGTCGATGATTACTCACGCTTTTCTTGGCTATATCCTATGTGAAACAATAGTGAAGTCCATCATAAATTTATTGAGTTCAAAAATATGGTGGAAAAACAACTATCTTTCAATATAAAAAAATTACACACTGATAATGGAGGAGAGTTCATCAATAATACCATGGCTCATTGTCTTAAACAATATAACATTTTACACCAACTCTCGTGTCCCCATACACCCTAACAAAATGGTGTAGCTGAAAGAAAACAACGGCATCTCATAGACCACAATCACTTTACTCCATCAAGCTTCACTTCTAAATACCTATTGGCTTGATGCTTTACTCACCACTGTTTTTCTCATAATCTGACTAGCATCTTCTGTGCTAAAATTCAAAACACCTTATGAGCTGCTATTCAACACCACACCTGATTTCTCAATACTAAAATCCTTTAGATGTCTATGCTTCCCATGGCTGGGACCTTATACAAAAGATAAACTTTCACCAAGGTCGAAGTGTTGTATATTTATTGGATATTGTCAAACATCTAAGGGACATAGATGTTTTGACTTTGACACAAAGAAAGTATACACCTCCGGCATGTGCAATTCATTGAGGATGAATTCCCTCTCAAAACCCGTGTACCTATGGAGCAAATTAATCAACAATTCCTCACAAATCCAATCATCCCACCTACCAAGCACACCCTAGCACTGTCATCCTATTATCCTATTCCCAATCCTTTACCCACACCTACAACCAACCTAGTACCATCACCTAATAACTCCCCATCGAGTCACTCGGCCTCTACACAATCTCTCAGTCCACCAGCTATATCTAATACACAACTCATTACTCCCTCACCCATCCCAACTCTTCCAACTGATGGTCCATCGCAAGCCCTACTACCAACCAGTCATCATCATATTTCATCAATGCCAACTGCATCTGTCCCATTACAGGCACAACCTCCAACCACTACAATATCAGGGTCTCAAACCAACCATCACTCAATGCAAACTCGATCAAAATCTGGTATTACCAAAACCAAAATCCCTTTATGTCTCACTGTTATTTCACAACCATTCAGTGAACCAAAAACCTTCACAAAAGCCAACAAGCTTCAAGAATGACAATCAGCTATGTCTGAAGAATATCATGCCTTGATCACCCAAGGCACATGGACACTAGTTCCAAAACCAAAGGAAAGAAACACAATTGGGTGCAAGTGGATCTTTCTCATCAAGACAAATGTGGATGGCTCGATAGCCCGCTACAAAGCATGACTAGTCGCAAAAGGATACCATCAAGAGGAAGGCATTGATTATACTGAAACATTCAGCCCAGTAGCAAAGCAACCTACAATTCGTCTCATTTATCTCTAGCTCTTCATTACAACTGGTCAATCAACCAACTTGATGTGTCCAATGCCTTCTTACATGGCTACATTGAGGAAGAAGTTTATATGGATCAACCACAAGGGTTTGTCGATCCCATATATCCGCATCATGTATGTAAACTTTGAAAAGTATTGTATGGACTAAAGCAAGCTCCCCGGGCATGGTTCGATATGTTTTCTCGATTTCTTCTTACAAACGGTTTCAAATCCATCTCCATCGATTGCTCGTTGGTCATATCTCACTATCAAAGTCACATAATTCTGGTTCTAGTTTATGTGGATGATATACTTATCACGTGTGACGACCCGACTTTTCCAATCCCTCAGGTATAGGAAAGGCCGGTTCGCCAACCTATCGAATAAACGATAAGCCGGACAAACAGGGCACATATCAGAGTAAAGCGTAATAAATATTCATAGCTAAAATAAATACGGAAGCAATTAAAAGTAAAGAACCACCGATGATGGCCGACCATCATCGAAACATGGCTCATAACAGAAATCAACGTCAAGTATAAAACTATGATATCCAACTAAAATGGGCCCACAAATTCAAGTCTAACTCTCACCACAAATAAGAAAATCAGTAAGTTCCATACTGGGAAAAAATCCTTAGGAGGAACCTCAAGCTCTTCCTCAGGCACGTAGTCGATCACCTCATACGAATAGCCACGCCAAGCATTCGAACTCGTGACGATTTATAGTCGGAGTGAGCAAACCAATAAAGCCCAGTAGAAGAAAGACATCTACGACATTTTACTTTAACTAACATGGTTTCAAAACAAATATCAGAATATAGCTTGTCAAACATATAAGCAGATAATAAACTGAATTTAGGTGCAGAAATCATATGTAAGATTTATTTCTAAATGTGTGAAAAGTGTTTCAAAGGTCTTGTTTGATTGCCTTAGTTTCTCTAACTTCTATATGCAAAGTTCAGTAATTCATGACTTAATCCTCAACTTAAAATACCTCTCGAGTAAACTATATCTCGAGAGCAGGAATATAGCCGATGGGAACCCCTACCTACCATCGTCGTTCATGAACCCTTTTTCAGGATGCAACAAGCCCCTACGTAATGAGGGAAACTTGTGCCAGGAAATTGTTCAGGAATTTTTGAGGGGTCGTTTAGGTCAATCATAAAATAAATGCAGATACTAATATAAATCAGATGCAAGTCTCTTATACATAGTTCAGGTTCTTGATTTCAGATTTTCAGAGCTTAAGCAGATTCAGGTTTCAGGATTTAGGTAGATTTAGATTTTCAGTCATTCATATCCATTTCAATTTACAGATGTGATTTCAATGGCATATGCAAGTTTAAAGATTTTAATTCAAAATATCCATGCGAATTAAAATAAAATACTGTAAAGATGAGATTCTCCTACCCAAAACTCGGAGTTATGCGAAGTCAAGCAAAGTCCTATTGATGGCCTCTCGCCCTCAATCTACATCACAATATACGTTCATGCATTAAGATAAACTCTAATTACTAATAATATAGACCTATTTAAGCGTTTCCTTAAAAACAAGTCAAAACAGGCAAGTTGCACCAATCCTAGAATTTGACGTAACATTCTCATATATTTTTGACTATCAAGACGATTGATCCATGAGTTGGTCAAAACATAACCATTGTAGATTTTTCTATTAGCTTTCCAACGCAAAACGAATCGTCTCAATCGGAGTTTGGGACAAAACGTTATGACTAAAATACCAAGGTAATGTCGAAGTTCGACAATATCTCGCTCGAGCGATGATAATAGCTCGCTTGAGCGATTTGATGTAACATTCTCATATATTTTTTACCATTAAGACGATTGATCCATAAGTTGGTCAAAACATAAAAGTTATAGATTTTTCCATTAGCTTTCTAACGCAAAAAGAATCGTCTCAATCGGAGTTCGGGATAAAACGTTATGACTAAAATACTAAGGCAATGTCGGAGTTCGGTGATACCTCGCTCGAGCGATGATAATAGCTCGCTCGAGCGAGCTACAGCGACGTGATTTCGCTGGTTTTCACCCGAATCGAAACCCATACATCCCAAAGCAAAACCCATGGCTAATCTAATAATTTAATCAAAAAGTTTAATTAAAACGTACCTTTAATCTAAGGATTCCTAGATTAGAAATGAGTCACGCGAATGGAGCTTCGGAACGAAACCGACGGGTTTCCTCAACGATTCGCGCCGCGATCGATCCCACGAGTTCACAGAGACAACTCCAACACGCCCCCAATGATCTCAACCTCTCCCAATAGCCAACTATGAATCCAAGGTTGATTCAAGTTCTTTCTAAGGTTTAAGTGTTTTCAACAAAGAGGGTTCTAGAGAAGGAGGTTTTCTAAATCGATCTCCTACGATGATTGAAGAAGAGAGAAGACGGAGTTTCACACGGTTGGGTAACTATCCTCTCTTAATAAAACCTAGTATAATACGGGAATGCAATTCCTTCTTATAATAGGATTGCTCACAAAGTAAAACACACGCACACATCTTATGTATTATACACTTCTAATTTTATAACTCAAGTCCGGTGTTGAGTGGCTACACCGAGGTCGGTGCACAACTTTCGCACGAGGGTCCAAATGGGCTCTAAATTAAAATCTGTCCACACAATCACATCTAGATAAAAATCCAAAACAAATGGAGACGTCGGTTGCCGAGCCGAATACACACACAGGGTCAGTCTAACTCGGGTTCAAAATACGGGTCTTTACATTCTACCCTCCTTAGGAATTTTCGTCCTCGAAAATGTACGGATAGCTAAACCGAATCATGTAAGTCCTTATCCTAACACCAGATAAAGCAAAATCGCAATGCCTAAAGTCTAAAAGAACTTTGGTCGATGCGTAGGCTTCACTAAGCACGCTTTCAAGGGTCGGATCAGTAACTCTGGATGTACGCGTGGCATCCCATACTGCCATAGAGGATTGCATTCGTACATGAATGCATACCTTCCCAAGTGTCACGTGCCTGGAAACATACTTCACCATGACACAAAACTAGCACACACACCTACCTCACCCTTTTGGTAATTATTTGAGCAGAAATTTCAGATGTCAGAATCGAATACTTATTCAGAAGCTTGATCACATGCCTAGTAACATGTTCTACCTGATAACACGGGTTCCAACAGACATACGGTTCTAACCGAGAATGAATAAATATGACATTTAAGATTTTATTGTGTGATCGTTATAGATATATATGTAAAGCATCGATGTTATGAACCAATTTAACATTGAAGATTTTGAAGAAATTCTCCCTTTTTTTTTTTTTTAAAGAAGCAAATTCAAGAATTTAAAGGTACGTATGGTTTTCTTACATAACTATAGTTTACAATATACCTTCACTCGAAAAGTTGTGGAAATTGCTCGCGAATCTCCGCTTCACGCTCCCATGTGGCTTCCTCTGAAGAATGGTTCCGCCACTTCACGAGTACTAAGGGAATGCTCTTTGCCCGTAAGATTTGTTCTTTACGATCCAAGATTCGTATCGGTTCCTCAACCAAGGATTGGTCTTCTTGGAGCTCAATGGGCTGGTAGTCCAATACGTGTGTCGGGTCCTTAACATATCTTCGTAACATGGACACATGAAACACGTTGTGTATTTCCGATAGCTGCGGTGGCAAGGCTACTCGATAGGCAACCTCGCCGACTTGGCCCAATACCTCGAAAGGTCCAACATAGCGCGGACTCAGCTTCCCACGCTTCTCAAAACGCATCACGCCTTTTGTAGGAGAGATTTTGACAAATACGTTATCTCCCACCTTAAACTCAACATGGTTTCTTTTCAGATCAGCGTAGCTCTTCTGACGACTTTGAGCAATGCGTAATCTCTCACGGATTAATCGAACTGTCTCGGTTGTATTCTCCACGATCTCGAGACCTAAAATGAGTTTCTCACCCACTTCTTCCCAATTAAGCGGAGACCTGCATCGTCGTCCATACAAAGCTTCGTAGGGTGCCATGCCGATGCTAGCCTGGTAACTGTTATTGTAGGCGAACTCGATCAGCGGTAAATGTTGGTCCCATGACCCCTGAAAATCCAACATGCAAGCACGTAACATATCTTCTATAATCTGATTCACCCTCTCAGTCTGCCCATCGGTCTGAGGATGGAATGCTGTACAATAATCGAGCCTAGAGCCCAAACCTTCTTGAAATCGTTGCCAAAACTGAGATGTGTACATCGGGTCTCTATCGGATACGATACTGACCGGTATACCATGCAGCCTAACTATCTCCTTGATGTATAATTCTGCGAGCTTCTTGACGGTATACGATGTATTATAAGGAAGGAAGTGTGTGGACTTAGTCAATCGATCCACAATGACCCAGATGGCATTGTATTTTCTTAATGTTCTTGGCAATCCCAAAATAAAGTCCATAGAAATGGCCTCCAGTGGTTGCAAATGCCGGATTTCGATGATCCACCTTTACTTACTGACACACAAGACCTCTCGAGACATACACAGCGACATCTTTCTTTAAACCTCTCCACCAGAAGCTTTTCTTTAAGTCCTGGTACATCTTGGTACTGCCAGGGTGACTAGCGTACATAGACTTATGAGCCTCTTCCAAAATAGTGTCCCGAAGCTCAGTACTAGTTGGTACGCATACCCGGTTTCTAAACAACAAAGTGTCATCATCTTTGATAGAAAAATCTATTTTCCTTCCCCCAATCACATCCCGTCTGATAGCCATAAGTTCATCATCCGTCATCTGAAGTCTGCGAATGTTCTCATAGAGGGTGGAACGAATCACCAATGTAGCCATTAACGCACCTGAACCTTTTACGTCAAATCTCATGCTACTTAGAGCCATATCTTCCAATAGATGCCATCTTCGCACCCTTGCAGTGAGATGTGATAACTGAGCGGAGAACTTCTGACTTAACGCATCTGCCACTACGTTCGCTTTCCCGGGGTGGTACTGGATGGTACAATCATAATCTTTCAAGAACTCCATCCATCGACGCTGTCTCATATTCAACTCCTTTTGTGAGAAGAGATACTTGAGACTCTTATGATCGGTAAATATATCGAAGGTCTCCCCATAAAGGTAATGCCTCCAAATCTTCAGAGCAAAAATCACTGCTGCCAACTCAAGATCATGCGTCGGGTAATTCTTCTCATGGTCTTTTAGCTGTCTAGACCCATAAGCAATGACTCTCTCATTCGTTACGGCCTAAACCCCCATATGATGCATCACTGTATACTGCAAAGCCTCCCTTGCCTGATGGTATAGCAAGTACTGGCGCAGTAGTCAATCGTTTCTTGAGTTACTGAAAACTTTGCTCACACTACTCTGTGCAATCAAATTTAGTATTCTTCTTCGTAAGTTGTGTAAGAGGACCTGATATCTTGGAGAAGCCCTCCACAAACTTTCTGTAGTATCCTGCCAAACTGAGGAAACTACGAACCTCCGTAACGGTCTTTGGCTGTTCCCAATTCATCCGACTCAATCTTGGTGGTCAACTGTAATACCGGTCTCGAGAGATAACATGGCCTAGAAATCGACACGCTCAAGCCAAAACTCACACTTACTAAGTTTTGCATATAACTGATGGTCTCTAAGGGTTTGTAGAGCCACTCGCAGATGTTGCTCATGTTCTTCTCGCGTATTTGAATAGATGAGGATGTCATCTACAAAAACTACTACAGACTTGTCCAAATGTGACTTGAATATCCGGTTCATCAAGTCCATAAATGACGCGGGTGCGTTTGTCAATCCAAATGGCATGACCAAGAACTCAGAGTGCCCATATCGGGTTCTCGAACGCCGCCTTCAATGTCTTCGACTTAACTTTCAATCGATGGTAGCCCGACCTCAAGTCGATCTTTGAGAAGAACCTTGCTCCTTGTAAATCGATCGAACAGATCATCAATTCTTGGAAGTGGATAACGGTTCTTAATTGTCAACTTATTTAGTCAAGGCGTAATCGATGCAAAGCCGCATTGAACCGTCTTTCTTCTTTACAAATAGAACCGTGCTCCCGTGGTGACACACTCGGTCTAATAAAGCCCTTATCTAGTAGTTCTAAGTCGCTCCTTCAACTCTTTCAATTCGCAGCGCCATTCGACACGGAGTTTTTGATATCGTTCAAGATGCGCACTAACTCAATCGCAAACTCAATCTCCTGCCGTGGTAATCCGGTAGATCTTGGAAAAACATCCGAATACTGCAAGCAATCGTAATATCTCGCAATATTTTCTTCTCCTCCTTATGATCTTGCAAGTAGGCCGATAACCACAACACCGTTCCTCATCATACTGGTCTGCTTGAATGCCGAGATAAACGGTATCACACAAGATTTGACTCATAGAAAATCGAAAAGATTTTCTCTTCGGCGTGAATGTTACAATCTTTCAAGACAATCCACGCCGCATGGTAAGTATATAACCAATCCATCCCTAGTATCACGTGAACCCTTCCATGCTCAAAATGATCAAATCGCCCTTTGTCGTGGTCTTGATCATCACAATCACCGATTGACACATGGTATCGGTGCTCACCGAGTTGCGAGGAATTGACGCCAAGATGAAATCAAGGGCCTTGGGAATGATTCCCAACTTCAAATAACAATGGAGTAACAAAAGAATGTGTAGACCTAGGGTCTATCAACACTCGCTTTTTTGCTTACATCGCTCCCGATGCATAAAAAGGGTACCTTAGTTTAGACAAGCGTTTCAATTAAAAGTTTCTAAGCATGTGTTCATCCATAACTTATTAACAAAATTTATTAAATATCAAGCAATTATATATAACACATAAAATAAGAAGACATCTCAACTTTCAATAATACCTTCGATGTTTCGCTTCGAGCCATCACGGCATAAGCTCGACCTTGAACAAGAGGGTGGTCGATCTCAAGTAGAAGTTTAACTAGTTCTTCCCTTGTCCTCCCGAGGACAATCTTAACCATGTGTCCGATTGCGCCACACAAAAACACGCCCAAAGGTTCCTCCTACAATTCTCGGTCTTGTGTGGTTTCCCGCACCTTAGTCACATAGTGACCGAAACAAAAGATGGTGCACGAGAGGATCCTTGTGCCACTGAAGCTCCACTAGCTGTAGAACCCGCTGGTCGTACGGATTGCACAGGTGATGATGCTGCCAATCTCTGATAAGGGGTCGGTCCAGAAGAAAATGTTGGTCTAGAAAATGCATGTTGAATAAGGTTCACTGGCTTTGTAAACTTGGCCTCTTATTTTCATAAGTACACGCCTTGTACAACCCTGCCCTTGTTCGGCCGACCGCTTCAAAAACCGCTTTTGAATTTCTTCGCTGCATGAGGGCCTTTGACAAGATCCTCCATATGTTTCCATTTCTCACATAGCCACGCTCTCCGTATACTCGCCTAAGACCCACTGAAAATTTCGCCTTCATCATATCGGTGGCCACATGTTGAGGTGCAAACCGTGAAAGTCGCGTGAACTCATCTCCATACTCACGCACTGACATTGTCTCCTGCTTTAGCTAGATGAACTGAACTTCCATCTGATGCCTAACGATCTTGGGAAAGTACTGATCGTTGAACGCCTCGATAAACTCAGCATGTCCAAGGAGTATTGGGAAACTCCGCCCCTGTTCAGCCACGACTTTCACCATGGTCCAAATTTCTGTCCATCCAGCTTGAAGGTTGCCCATATAACCTTTCTCGACATCGCAGTGCAATCAAGCACCTCAAGATCTTTTTCCATCTCATCCAACCAACCTTCAGCCTTCCATCGGGTCGGTTTGTCCGGAAAATTTGGAGGTCTCATTCTCAATTCGCAAATCTCGATGATTGTTGTTGTTGTCCAACAGAAATCACCGCTTGTCGGGCGATTGCAGCATCACGAGCCATAGATGCGGTCTCAACGAGCAATGTTGGTGGCCGACTTTTCCAACACTTGTTCCATTCTTTCACCTCGACCTCTATCAACTCCGCCCTATAGGGATGCATTAGAACCGGATGCAAGGCAACTCCCTTGATGTACCGACACCGTGAATGTCCTCTAAAGGCACCCCCTACCTGCCTCGCCTCTAAATCTAAATACCATCGATCTGTCATTGTGAACACCACAACATCGGGCCAACATTGATTGTAAAGACAATCACAAACTGTACTAGTGATTCTGGACCTAACGACATGACTTTGATGCGAACTGTACCGGGTCACGGTTGGTTCTCATGGGTCCTTAGAGAATCGAAAAACCATGGCTCTGATACCAACTGAGACGACCCGACTTTTCTAATCCCTCAGGTATAGGAAAGGCCGGTTCGCCAACCTATCGAATAAATGATAAGCCGGACAAATAGGGCACATATCAAAGTAAAGCGTAATAAATATCCATAGCTAAAATAAATGCGAAAGTAATTAAAAGTAAAGAACCACCGATGATGGCCGACCATCATCGAAACATGGCTCATAACAGAAATCAACGTCAAGTATAAAACTATGATATCCAACTAAAATGGGCCCACAAATTCAAGTCTAACTCTCACCACAAATAAGAAAATCAGTAAGTTCTATACTAGGAAAAACTCCTCAGGAGGAACCTTAAGCTCTTCCTCAGGCACGTAGTCAGGATCAGTCTCACAGCCCTGAATAGCCACGTCAAGACAACCGTGACGATAGTCGAGTGAGATAACCAACAAAGCTCAAGAGAAGAAAGACATCTACTTACATTTTACTTTAACTAACATGGTTTCAAAACAAATATCGAATATAGCTTGTCAAACATATATAATAAACTGAATTTAGGTGCGAAATCATATGTAAGATTTATTTCTAAATGTGTGAAAAAATTTCAAGAATGATGCAAAGATGTTTCAGTGTCTTAGTTTCTCTAACTTCTATATGCAAAGTTCAGTAATTCATGACTTAATCCTCAACTTAAAATACCTCCTGAGTAAACTATATCTCGAGAGCAGGAATATAGCCGATGGGAACCCCTACCTACCATCGTCGTTCATGAACCCTTTTTCAGGATGCAACAAGCCCCTACGTAATGAGGGAAACTTGTGCCAGGAAATTGTTCAGGAATTTTTGAGGGGTCGTTTAGGTCAATCATAAAACAAATGCAGATACTAATATAAATCAGATGCAAGTCTCTTATACATAGTTCATGTTCTTGATTTCAGATTTTCAGAGCTTAAGCAGATTCAGGTAGATTTAGATTTTCAGTTATTCATATTCATTTCAGTTTACAGATGTGATTTTAATGGCATATGCAAGTTTAAAGATTTTAATTCAAAATATCCATGCGAATTAAAATAAAATACTGTAAAGATGAGATTCTCCTATCCAAAACTCGGAGTTATGCGAAGTCAAGCAAAGTCCTATTGATGGCCTCTCGCCCTCAATCTACATCACAATATACGTTCATGCATTAAGATAAACTCTAATTACTAATAATATAGACCTATTTAAGCGTTTCCTCAAAAACAAGTCAAAACAGGCAAGTTGCACCAATCTTAGAATTTGACATAACATTCTCATATATTTTTTACTATCAAGACGATTGATCCGTGAGTTGGTCAAAACATAAAAGTTGTAGATTTTTCTATTAGCTTTCCAACGCAAAATGAATCGTCTCAATCGGAGTTCGGGATAAAACGTTATGACTAAAATACCAAGGCAATATCGAAGTTCGACAATACCTCGCTCGAGCGATGATAATAGCTCACTCGAGGGATTTAATGTAACATTCTCATATATTTTTGACCATTAAGACGATTGATCCATGTGTTGGTCAAAACATAAAAGTTGTAGAGTTTTCTATTAGCTTTCCAACGCAAAATGAATCGTCTCAATCGGAGTTCGGGATAAAACGTTATGACTAAAATACTAAGGCAATGTCGGAGTTCGGTGATACCTCGCTCGAGCGATGATAATAGCTCGCTCGAGCGAGCTACAGCGACACGATTTCGCTGGTTTTCACCCGAATCGAAACCCATACATCCCAAAGCAAAACCCATGGCTAATCTAATGATTTAATCAAAAAGTTTAATTAAAACGTACCTTTAATCTAAGGATTCCTAGATTAGAAATGAGTCACGCGAATGGAGCTTCGGAACGAAACCGACGGGTTTCCTCAACGATTCGCGCCGCGATCGATCCCACGAGTTCACAGAGACAACTCTAACACGCCCCCAATGATCTCAACCTCTCCCAATAGCCAACTAAGAATCCAAGGTTGATTCAAGTTCTTTCTAAGGTTTAAGTATTTTCAACAAAGAGGGTTCTAGAGAAGGAGGTTTTCTAAACCGATCTCCTACGATGATTGAAGAAGAGAGAAGATGGAGTTTCACACGGTTGGGTAACTATCCTCTCTTAACAAAACCTAGTATAATACGGGAATGCAATTCCTTCTTATAATAGGATTGCTCACAAAGTAAAACACACACACACATCTTATGTATTATACACTTCTAATTTTAAAACTCAAGTCCGGTGTTGAGCGGCTACACCAAGGTCGGTGCACAACTTTTGCACGAGGGTCCAAATGGGCTCTAAATTAAAATCTGTCTGCACAATCACATCTAGATAAAAATCCAAAACAAATGGTGACGTCGGTTGTCGATCCGAATACACACACAGGGTCAGTCTAACTCGGGTTCAAAATACGGGTCTTTACATCACGGGCAGTAATAATCTTCCAATTCAATAACTAATCTCCAAGATGTCTCAAGCTTTTTCCATGAAAGAACTTGGAAATCTCAACTATTTCTTAGGTATTGAGGTAATCAAAATAGCAAAAGGCACACTCTTGTCTCAATCTAAATATGCTACACAGATCCTTGAAAAAGCTGGGATGACAGAATGCAAATCATATGTGTTTCCCGCTTCAACAAAAGTGAATAAAAAACTTGGGGATGATGATCCATTTGATAATCCAAACCAATATAGAAGCATTGTAGATTCACTACAATATCTCACAATCAGCTGACCAGATATATCATATGTTGTAAACTCTATTTGCCAGCACATGCATAAGCCCACCAATGATCATTTCACTGCAGTAAAACGATTGCTTCAATTTGTCAAGGGGACTCTTCACTATGGACTTCATTTTGAATCTGGTCCACTCAATCTCCTCGATTATTCTGATCCCGACTGGGCTGGCAACGTCAACGACCGTCAATCGACTACCTGATTTTGCGTATATCTCGGCCCCAATCTTCTATCTTGGTGTGCAAAAAAATAGAGTATTGTGGCACGTTCCTCTATTGAAGCAGAGTATCGATCTCAAGCCCATACAACAGCTGAATTAACATGGGTACAGATGCTTCTTAAAGACATCCATGTCCCACAAAAATCTACTCCACAGATTTTGTACGACAACTTATCGGCAATCTCCCTTGTTGCAAATCCGGTATTTCACGCACATACCAAACACATTGAAGTTGACTACCACTTCATCAGAGAAAAAATCGTCAATAAGCAATTTGAAGTTCGATATGTTCCAACCGTTAATCAAATAGCCGACATTTTTACAAAACTGCTCTCTGCTACTCGGTTTAAGTATCTAAAATCCAAGCTGAAGGTAGTTGATACACCCATCAACTTGAAGGGGGATATTAACAGTAAAGCAGCTATCAAGTCAACTAACCAATAACTAAACCAATTCTATTTAACCATTGTAACCTCTATAATAGCATAATAGTTTTACATTTCTGTTTTAACCATTGTAACTTATGTAACAATATAACAGTTTTACAATTCTGTTACAACCATTGTAACCTCTGTAACAACATAAGTCTGTTGTAACAGTTTGAGTTAGGTGTCTTCTTAGATAAGCTGTATAAAGGAACCAGTGCCCATGATTTGAGTGCTGAGAATTCATTTGTAAAGTAACTGTATTTCTTCATATCTATCATACTTAAGAAGGCTCATCTTATGTCGTCCAGAGCAACACAATCGGTGCTCCCAACACTAAGTCAAAATGGGGAAAAAATTACTGTAGCAGCAAAAAATAAATTACAGCTTAAAATAATGGTGCAGTATACCACTGCCTAAAATAGTTTTTTTCAAAGTTAAATCAGTGGTTTAGTAAATCATCCTTCGCGGGCTATCATCACATGCAAATCATCGGGCCGAACCAACCCCCTGCCCCTCCCCCCCACCCCCACCCCCCGGGCCTCTGTTTTCACTCTTTAGCACTAAACAAAAGACGCCTTTCTCTCAATCCTTCTTTTCTACTTCGAAACCCTAGCCTCTCTCTCTCTTTCTCGATCAACAAACCCTAGCCTCCCTCTCGTTTTCCTGCTTGGAATGTGGTCTCCAGGAGCTTGTTTTGGCTGAAAATTGAGATTTGGGAGGTTCGATTCCTCAATGGATCATAAACTTCTCTGGTGAGCTTGAAAACTAGATCTTCGATCGAATTCTTTTACTGGAGAGGTTTCTGAAACTTGTTGAGTCTTCGATCTTGCAACAGTTGGATCTTTCGATCTCTAGGCAGCTTCGATCAACTGATTGTTTTTCTGATGGAATGGGAACCGGTGAATGCTGATTTAGGTATGTTATATGGTTTTGATCTTGTGGAACAAAGGATTTGAGATGGATTAGAAGCTGGTGAATGCAGATCTAGGTATGTTATATGATTTTTGGTTACATTTTGGTTGATTTTGCGTAGGATTTGAGATGGATTAGTTGATTAGTTGATTTTCCAATTTTTTCAATTTTTGGTTTGATTCGTTGATGCATTGATTTTCCAATTTTTTGTTTGATATATATATATATATATATATATATATATATATTCAGATTCATTTATTTATGAGTATTTTTAATTGTAGGCAATTCGTCTTTGTGTTTCTCTTTTCTAATGTATCAATGGTTGTGGTTTGTCTGCAAATTTAACGTTTACATGTAAACTAGAAGGGCTGATTCTGATGCATGATGGCTTCTATGCTCAAATTTATGTTTTTATTTGTCTGTATCGATTACCTCTGAAATGCGTTCCTTTGGGTTTGATGCTATAGTTCATTCTGTGTTGCTTAATTTGCAATTCTGACCTGCTTGGACCTTTTGATAATGAAATATATTTTAGGCAAAATAGAAAATCTAATCCATGGGAGGTGGTGTGGTTCTCTACGACATGCACTCATCAATGCAACTGGCTGGTTAGTTAGGCTAAAGAATTTACTGGTGAACACCGGAACCTCATGGGCATAAATACAGTGGATCAAATTAGCAGACAGTTTGTTTGCTAAAAGTGTACAAACTCACTTATATCGATAGGCCTGTAAATAGAGGGGAGGGGTGAATCTATTATCTAAGGAATGCCGAATTAGGCTAAAGGAAATATTATTTCCAGTTTGATAACACGGGCCCTATTGATAGGATGGCTTATATTCTGATATCTCCACGGAACCTTAGTTTCCAACCAGTAATGACAATGACCCATGGGTGAATAAGTGAAATAGCACAACTAACAAGCTTCCAGTAACTACTGACTCTCAAGGCACCCCAAATCAAATTTATCTGCTTTGGAATGAAGATGGGTGATGTTGTGGAGAAGTAGCATGAGACGACCAACATCTTATATTGCATCATCATAAATTATCCGGTTGATACCAATGTTCCGGGATGTAATCCCCAAGAGATTGCAATTGGCACCAACTGCCACAGAGATATCCTTGTCCTAGCAGGAATGGAATAATGATGGAAAGCAATCAAAAAGGCAATTCCCTGGCCCATTTACCATTCAAAAAATTAATGGAAAAACCATTCCCCACCCTCACTCTTGTTATAAAATTCAAAACTAGAATCTGGAGACAATTCTTCGAAAACCTGAGGCCTTTTGAATACAGGGATTAAGCATCCAGGGAGAGTTGTTATCCCGCTACTTTACTTGAGGTGTGACGATCCGACTTTTCTAATCCCTACGGTATAGGAAAGGTTGGTTCATCAACTTATTGATTTCTCAATAAGCCGTATCAAACAGAAGCCGACAACATAACAAAGATCTAAAGACAGAGGCAAAGCATAGAATAATAAAAAAAAAGAAGCTTTTAACAACAAAATTATGTCACTCTGAGGAACCAGGAAGAACCACCGGTGATGACCAATCCAACACCTAAAATAGTGGTTCACAATAATGATTCCTCGAGTGATATCAAAAGAACAAAACAATGGCCTAGGGTCCAATATTTAAATAATATCCTAACAAAAGTGATGAGTAGTGAAATATGATAATATTTCGCCCCTAAATACCTATATTTAGCTATACGATGAAGGCTATCTGATGAGAATTACTAGATTTGAAGTGTTCCAGGTAAATATAATCAAAGTGCAGAAAACAGCCCAAGAATCTCGAAAATAATATGAAAACACTGCAAATTTGGGTCATCGAAAACTTGGTGCTACTTACAGCTCAATTTGGACCTTCAAGACGTCCGATTCAAGAAATTGGTAAAACACAAAAGTTGTAGAGCTCGTCGTCCTCTTTCCAACGCCATAAGAATTGCCTCAATCCGGGCTCGAGATAGAAAGTTATGGCCAAACTACCGATATAGTGTCTGATGCAAAGTTTGACGGGAGTTCACAGAAATTGCTTTTAGACCTCAATCGATTGAGAATTAAGTCTCAATCGATTGACATGAGAAGATAACTTTTTTCCTACTTAAGAGTCAATCGATTGAGGTATTAGGGATAGGGTTTGGTCAACCTTATAAAAAGAAAGCTACAAGTTGTGAAAAAAAAGAATTATTAGTTTTAGAAGAGTTTTGTTTTTTTTTGTAGAGGTAGAGATAGAGAGTTTTTATTTTTTCCTTTTTGAGAGCTTTGTTCCTTTAATTTTTCAGTATTCATTCCTTCAGTTTATTATTTTTGTTCAGTTGATTTCTACATTAATTTTGTTTCTGAAGATTATCGAACTTTTAGATCAAATAATTTTTATTAAAGTTTGAGGTATTTTTAGTTCATTAAATTGGTGTTATTTTTCCTTCCTTATTTATTTATGTCATTTAATTATAGCATGTGTGGCTAAATTCATAGGGATGGGGATCTAATGATTCCCATCCGAGGGATGTAATTCTAATATAAATCTAAGATTTAAATATGAGATCTTATTTTATGGTTGTTATGTTATCACGAACGGATGAAATTCCCGCCACTAAGTGGGATCGCGTGTGCCGAGCCATGCCCGGGATCTCAAATCTGTGACGGTAATTTTATCCAATCATTGTTATATCATCTTTTTGCTTTTATCGTGTGAATCTGCTTACGATTATGATCCGGGATCGAGTGTGCCGAGCCATGCCCTCGAACTTGGATCTGTAATGGTAATTTTATCTTAATTACTCCCTAATCTGAAATCAAGTGTGCCGAGCCATGCCCTTTATCTCAGATCTGTGGTGGTATTTTTGTTGGAAATTTTACCCACTTTGGGGATGATTTTTATCTGCATCTAAGATCAAGTGTGCCGAGCCATGCCCTTGATCCCAGATCTATATATGGAAATCATTTCTAAAGTTAAGTCCTGATTACAGGGATGCAACGTGGAACCTATCAGGGTTTTGACCATTTATCTTTCATAAAAGATATTTTTCTTCAATAGTATATCTCATAGTTTAATCCTTAGATTTGTATTATGGGAAGAACAGACCAAAGATGGGAGGATTTAGTATCTTCATCTTTATCTTCATCTTTTCCTTTATTTTTGAATCATTAATTAAATTTTAATTTGTAGTCAGTAGTTATCATCTCATCAAACCACCTAAATCATAAGACTGGTAGAATACTGTTAGTTCTTACTGGATTTCTTGAATTACTGTCTTATCTTTTTAAATCTTTCAAAAATAGTCCTCGTGGGAACGATCTCGTACTCTGCACCCACTATCTATAATCTGATTTGTGCGCTTGCAAGTAAAACATAATAATTAAATTTTACACCAAGTTGTTGACGCCATTGCCGAGGATTAAATCAAGAAAATCTAAATTTTTAGGAAATAGATAGTTAATTTTAAGAATTTTCGTGGATTAAAACAGTATCTCTGCTAAAAAAAAAAAAAATCTTCCTCAATCGATTGACTGTGTTCTGTGGTTTTGAGCACCACTTTGTCAATCGATTGACACGAAAGAGTCAATCGATCGACTATTGTGAGAGTTTAAAAAAAAAAAAAAAATTCTTTGTCCTGTCTCGATTAATCGAGATTCAAAAAAAAAAAAAAAAAAATTTGAAAAAAAAGAAAAAAAAAATTGGTGTTATTGGTGAAATCATGTTAATGCATGGATTCAATCCAGAATCATGTGCTATTTATGAAAATTTGGTGCACATTACACCTATGTGTCCTTTGAGCAACTTAAATTTTTACCCTGAACAAGTACAACCCAATCTTGTTTGGAGCACCCATGACTGGCAAAGTCAACTCAATAACATGTCGGGGTTTAATCAATCTCCAATGTGTGATATAATGCCTAACGAAGCTCAAAGTTCTTATCCCAACAATTTTCTTTATGAGTTTTCACAGCAAACTCAATACTTTTAAGATACAGAATCATATGAACGAGTCCAAAATTCTTCTTACTCCTTAGAATATTTAAAAGGTTTAGTGCACACCAACACTCAAAGAATTTCTAGGATATAGTCTTAAGTAAGTCAGATGATCGAGTACTTACAAATGAAAGATAAAATAGAGGAGTCTCTTACCAGTCAGAAGGATGAGGACCCCTCTAATTTCGTTTAGAAATATGAGCAGGACGAATTAGTCACTACACTTGAGAATGACACAACGAGCACTGAGGTAGTGCGAGTGTGAGGACAAGAGGAAATGGAATGGAACGATACTTATGTTGAGGAGAGAATTGAGAATCAAATTGAGATGAGAGAGAAAGAAAATGACACCCTTACAACACCTAATAAGGGAGACATAACTTTCTGCGATGAGTATAAATTCGGTTTGGGGGAGAAAAATGAATTTCAAATCTGTTGTCCGTTCATTGAATACATAGATAATCAACAGAATGTCGAAAATAGATTAATGAGTTTGAATCTGGAGTGTAATTTTGGGAATGTCAAGTACAGGGTAGAGATGGATTATAATGGTGGCACTTGGGCACATCATGGGGGTGTAACTAAGTCCTTGATAAGAGAAATGCAGGGACAAATAAATAAATCACTGATCCTGCTTAGACAATTTTTCATGAAGATTTGGGATCCTGGTGGACTTGGAATGAATTTACACCTTGTAGATTAATTTCGTAATTTTCCTAAAAAAAAAAATAAATAAATAAATTTCAGTCCTGTCTTGATTAATCGAGCCCACCACTCGATTAATCGACTTCTTTTTCGATTAATCGACTTCTTCGAGTCGATTGATCGATAGTAATAATGAGTGGCCCTTTTCCAAGGCAGTCTGCATTTATTGTTGGCTGACTTTTATGCCTGTCAGTTGATCGACTTCCAGAGTCGATGCATCGACTACTCCGTGTTGAAGACCGTGCTGCCTTTTCAGATTCTGTCAGGTTATTTTTTTAATGGAGTCGATTCATCGACTCCTAGAGCCGATTATTCGACTTAAATTATGTGCATGCATTTTTGTCTTTTCATTGCCTCGATTAAAGTCGATGCATCGACCCTATAAGGTCGATTATTCGACCATATGCGGTGCGACCGTCCAGAAAGGACGCCTTTGCGTCTACTTAAGGGAAGGACTATATCTTCCCTTCCAATTCAATCTTTATCCTATTTTGCCCCTGACAGCCTCCAACATTCCAACACTGTGTTCATGGCTTCGTCACCTGTCGCGCCGCAAAGGCTCTCCCAACGTCCTGCAGGTCATCCATGTGAGAAATCACATGGTCGCTTCGCGGCCTGAGATCTTTCTTTCGAATATCTTTTCGATCTCACGGAGTTTTAGGCCATGCCTGTCTGCGCCGTCTCCCTCGCTTATGCAATAACTCTCAACGTCCATTTTCTCCTTCAACCGCCTGTAATTAAAGTGTCCGAACGGATCGTTTGGTTATTCTATCAAAACATGGCATGGGTGGACACCTCCGCTGAAAATCATGTCACCGCCCACTTCACTGTTTCAATCGATGGGTGGTCGTGCCCCGTTTATCCGCACACCATTGCGGAGGTTTTTAACATTTCGTGCGAGTGCCCTCTCAATCACACTTTGGGTGAAGAGCTCGACGGTTCTCAGGAGGATATAATCAATGAATGATCACAAAGTAGTGATCAAATTTCTCAAGGATCAAGTGTTTTCACGTTTTGGTATTCCAAAGGCGATAATCAGCAATGGTGGAAAACACTTTTGCAATAAAGTGTTCACCCAATTAATGAAGAAATATGGTGTCACACACAAAGTTACTACACCATACCATCCGCAAACAAGTGGCCAAGTCGAAGTCTTTAATCGAGAACTTAAGCGAATTTTAGAGAAGACAATCCATCCGAACCGTAAGGACTGGTCGTTAAAACTGAATGACGCTCTATGGGCGTATTGAACTGCATTTAAAACTTCGATTGGCAAGTCGCCGTATCGGTTGGTTTTTGATAAAGGTTGCCACCTCCTGGTCGAACTGGAACAGCGAGCATTTTGGGCCATTATGTAAAGACCCGTATTTTGAACCCGAGTTAGACTGACCCTGTGTGTGTATTCGGCTCGGCAACCGACGTCACCATTTGTTTTGGATTTTTATCTAGATGTGATTGTGTGGACATATTTTAATTTAGAGCCCATTTGGACCCTCGTGCGAAAGTTGTACACCGACCTCGGTGTAGCCGCTCAACACCGGACTTGAGTTTTAAAATTAGAAGTGTATAATACATAAGATGTGTGTGTGTGTTTTACTTTGTGAGCAATCCTATTATAAGAAGGAATTGCATTCTCGTATTATACTAGGTTTTGTTAAGAGAGGATAGTTACCCAACCGTGTGAAACTCCGTCTTCTCTCTTCTTCAATCATCGTAGGAGATCGGTTTAGAAAACCTCCTTCTCTAGAACCCTCTTTGTTGAAAACACTTAAACCTTAGAAAGAACTTGAATCAACCTTGGATTCGTAGTTGGCTATTGGGAGAGGTTGAGATCATTGGGGGCATGTTGGAGTTGTCTCTGTGAACTCGTGGGATCGATCGCGGCGCGGATCGCTGAGGAAACCCCGGTTTCGCTCAAGCTCCATTTGCGTGACTCATTTCTAATCTAGGAATCCTTAGATTAAAGGTACGTTTTAATTAAACTTTTTGATTAAATCATTAGATTAGCCATGGGTTTTGCTTTGGGATGTATGGGTTTCGATTCGGGTGAAAACCAGCGAAATCGCGTCGCTGTAGCTCGCTCGAGCGAGCTATTATCATCGCTCGAGCGAGGTATCACCGAACTCCGACATTGCCTTAGTATTTTAGTCATAACATTTTATCCCGAACTCCGATTGAGACGATTCATTTTGCGTTGGAAAACTAATAGAAAAATATACAACTTTCATGTTTTGACCAACTCATGGATCAATCGTCTTGATGGTCAAAAATATATGAGAATGTTACGTCAAATCGCTCGAGCGAGCTATTATCATCGCTCGAGCGAGGTATTGTCGAACTTCGACATTGCCTTGGTATTTTAGTCATAACATTTTGTTCCGAACTCCGATTGAGACGATTCATTTTGCGTTGGCAAGCTAATAGAAACATCTACAACTTTTATGTTTTGACCAACTCATGGATCAATCGTCTTGATAGTCAAAAATATATGAGAATGTTACGTCAAATTCTAGGATTGGTGCAACTTGCTTGTTTTGACTTATTTTTGAGGAAACGCTTAAATAGGTCTATATTATTAGTAATTAGAGTTTATCTTAATACATGAATGTATATTGTGATGTAGATTGAGGGCGAGAGGCCATCAATAGGACTTTGCTTGACTTCGCATAACTTCGAGTTTTGGGTAGGAGAATCTCATCTTTACAGTATTTTATTTTAATTCGCATGGATATTTTGAATTAAAATCTTTAAACTTACATATGCCATTGAAATCACATCTGTAAACTGAAATGAATATGAATGACTGAAAATCTAAATCTACCTGAATCCTGAAACCTGAATCTGCTTAAGCTCTGAAAATCTGAAATCAAGAACCTGAACTATGTATAAGAGACTTGCATCTAATTTATATTAGTATCTGCATTTGTTTTATGATTGACCTGAACGACCCCTCAAAAATTCCTGAACAATTTCCTGGCACAAGTTTCTCTCATTACGTAGGGGCTTGTTGCATCCTGAAAAAGGGTTCATGAACGACGATGGTAGGTAGGGGTTCCCATCGGCTATATTCCTGCTCTCGAGATATATTTTACTCGGGAGGTATTTTAAGTTGAGGATTAAGTCATGAATTACTGAACTTTGCATATAGAAGTTAGAGAAACTAAGACATCAAACATCAGATCCGTTTGAAACTTTTACACATTTAGAAATAAATCTTACATATGATTTCGCACCTAAATTCAATTTATTATCTCGCTTATATGTTTGACAAGTTATATTCGATATTTGTTTTGAAACCATGTTAGTTAAAGTAAAATGTCAGATGTCTTTCTTCATCGAGCTTTGTTGGTTAGCTCACTTTACTATACGCTGTGTTCGTGTATCGACGTGGCTATTCGTAATCGTGAGATCGATCCTCGACTACGCGTTCGAGGAAGAGCTTGAGGTTCCTCCTGAGGAATTTTTCCTAGTATAGAACTTACTGATTTTCTTATTTGTGGTGAGAGTTAGACTTGAATTTGTGGGCCCATTTTAGTTGGATATCATAGTTTTATACTTGACGTTGATTTCTGTTATGAGCCATGTTTCGATGATGGTCGGCCATCATCGGTGGTTCTTTACTTTTAATTGCTTCCGCATTTATTTTAGCTATGAATATTTATTACGCTTTACTCTGATATGTACCCTGTTTGTCCGGCTTATCGTTTATTCGATAGGTTGGCGAACCGGCCTTTCCTATACCTGAGGGATTGGAAAAGTCGGGTCGTCACAGTTGGTATAAGAGCCATGGTTTTTAGATTCTCTAAGGACCCATGAGAACCAACCGTGACCCTAGATAGCCAGTCGTAGTCATGTCGTTAGGTCCGTAATCACTAGTACTGCTTTGTGATTGTCTTTACAATCAATGTTGACCGATGTTGTGGTGTTCACAATGATGATCAAGATGGCCCCAAGATTTAGAGGCGAGGCGAGGTAGGACGGTGCCTTTAGAGGACATTCCCAAGGTGTCGGTACATCAAGGGTAGTTTCCTTCGCATCTGATTCTAATGCAGTCCCTATAGGAGCCGGAGTTGGTAGAGGTCAGGGTGAAAGAATGGAACAAGTGTTGGAAAGTCTGGCCACCAACATTACTCAGCAGACCGCATCTATGGCTCAACAGACTGCTGCAATCACCCAGCAAGCAGAGCTGATTTCTGCTGGACAACAACAACAATTATCAGGATTTGCCGAATTCAGGAGGATGAGACCTCCAAATTTTTGATGACCGAATTCGATGGAAGCTGAAGGTTGGTTGGATGAGATGGAAAAGATCTTCGAGGTGCTTCAGTGCACCGATGTCGAGAAGGTTAGATGGGCAACCTTCAAACTGGATGGACAGGCTGGACCATGGTGGAAGTCCGTGGCTAGACACCGGGAGCAGGAGTTTCCCAATACTCATTGGACATAATGAGTTTATCGAGCGTTCAACGATCAAGATTTTCCCAAGATCGTTAGGCATCAGATGGAAGTTCAGTTCATCGAGCTGAAGCAGGGGACAATGTCAGTGCGTGAGTATGGAGATGAGTTCACACGACTTTCAAGGTTTGCACCTCAACATGTGGCCACCGATATGATGAAGGCCAGAAAATTTCAGCTGGGTCTTAGGCCGAGTATACAGGAGAGCGTGGCTATGTGGGAAATGGAAACATATGGAGGAGTACTGTCAAAGGCCCTCATAAAAGAGGAAGAAATTCAAAAGTAGTTTTTGAGAGGCAGTCAGCCGAACAAGGACAGGGTTGTACAAGGGCAGTTAGGTACTTATGAAAATAAGAGGGCCAAGTTTACAAAGCCGCCAGTGAACCTTATTCAACCTGCATTTTCTAGACCAACAATTTCTTCCTCGGACCGATTATCGAGATTGGCAAGATCATCACCGTGCAATCCGTATTACCAGCGGGTTCTAATGCTAGTGGAGCTTCTGGCACAGGGATCCTCTCGCACCATCTTTTGTTTTGGTCACTATGTGCCTAAAAGGGAAACCACACAAGACCGAGGATTGTAGGAGGAACACCGGAGCGTGTTTTCGGTGTGGCTTAATCGAACACATGGTTAAGGATTGTCCTCGGGAGGACAAGGGAAGAACTAGTTCGGCTTCTACCGAGATCGACACCCCATCGCTCAAGGTCGAGCTTATGCCATGATGGCTCAAGAAGCCGAAACATCGAACGACGTGATCCAAGGAATTATTGAAAGTTGAGATGTCTTCTTATTTTATGTGTTATATATAATTGCTTGATATTTAATAAATTTTGTTAATAAGTTATGGATGAACACACATGCTTAGAAACTTTTAATTGAAACGCTTGTCTAAACTAAGGTACCCTTTTTATGCATCAGGGGAACGATGTAAGCAAAACTAAAGCGCGAGTGTTGATAGACCCTGGGTCTACACATTCTTTTATTACTCCATTGTTCACTGAGAAGTTGGGAATCATTCCCAAGGCCCTTGATTTCATCTTGGCAGTGTCAATTCCTACGGGCAACTCAGTGAGCACCGATACCATTTGTCAATCAGTGATTGTGATGATCGAAGACCACGAGACAGTGGCTGATTTGATCATTTTGAGCATGGAAGGGTTCGACGTGATACTAGGGATGGATTGGTTATCTACTTACCATGCGAGCGTGGATTGTCTTCGAAAGATTGTAACATTCTGCCCGCCGAAGAGAAAATCTTTTCGATTTTGCGGAGTCAAATCTTGTGTGATACCGTTTATCTCTGCCATTCGAAAGGCATCGTATGATGAGGAACGGGTGTTGTGGTTATCCGCCTACTTGCAAGATCATAAGGAGGAGAAGAAAATATTGCGAGATATTACGATTGCTTGCAGTATTCGATATTTTTCCAAGATCTACCGGATTACCACCGACAGGAGATTGAGTTTGCATTGAGTTAGTGCGTGCATCGAACCAAAGATCAAAACTCCGATCGAATGGCGCTCGCAGAATTGAAAGAGTTGAAGGAGCCAGAACTGCTAGATAAGGGCTTTATTAGATCGAGTGTGTCACCCGGGAGCACCGGTTCTATTTAGAAGAAGAAAGACGGCTTCAATGCGGCTTTGCATCGATTACCGCCAGCTAAATAAGTTGACAATTAAGAACCGTTATCCACTTCCAAGAATTGATGATCCGCGATCGCCATAAGGAGCAAGGTTCTTCTCAAGATCGACTTGAGGTCGCTACCATCCTTGAAAGTTAAGTCAAGACATTCAAGATAAGACGCTGCTTCGTAACCCGATATGGGCACTACGTGTTCTTGGTCATGCCATTTGGGTTGACGAACGCACCTGCGTCATTTATGGATTTGATGTACCGAATATTCAAGGCACATTTGGACAAGTATGTAGTAGTTTTGGTAGATGTCATCCTCATCTATTCAAAGACGCGAGAAGAACATGAGCAACATCAGCGAGTGGCTCTACAAAGCCTTAGAGACCATCGCTTATATGCAAAACTTAGTAAGTGTGAGTTTGGCTTGAGTGTAAGTTTCCTAGGCCATGTTATCTCGAGACGGTATTACAGCTTGACCCAAAGAAAGATTGAGTCAATGAATTGGGAACAAATGAAAGACCATTACGGAGGTTCATAGTTTCCTCGGTTTAAGGTGATACTACAGAAGGTTTGTGGAGGGCTTCTCCAAGATATCAGGTCCTCTTACACAACTTACGAAGAAGAATACTAAATTTGATTGGACAGAGCAGTGTGAGCAAAGTTTTCAAGAACTCAAGAAACGATTGACTACTGCGCCAGTACTTGCTATACCATCAGGCAGGGGAGGCTTTGCAGTATACAGTGATGCATCATATGGGGGTTTAGGCTGTGTGCTTAACCAGAATGAGAGAGTCATTGCTTATGGGTCTAGACAGCTAAAAGACCATGAGAAGAATTACCCGACGCATCATCTTGAGTTGGCAGCAGTGATTTTTGCTCTGAAGATCTGGAGGCATTACCTTTATGGGGAGACCTTCGATATATTTACCGATCATAAGAGCCTCAAGTATCTCTTCTCACAAAAGGAGTTGAATATGAGACAGCGTCGATGGATGGAGTTCTTGAAAGATTATGATTGTACCATACCCCGGAAAGCAAACGTAGTGGCAGATGCGTTAAGTCGGAAGTTCTCTGCTCAGTTATCACATCTCACCGCAAGGGTGCGAAGATGGCATCTATTGGAAGATATGGCTCTAAGTAGCATGAGATTTGACATAAAAGGTTTAGGTGCGTTAATGGCTACACTGGTGATTCGTTCCACCCTCTATGAGAACATTCGTAGACTTCTGATGATGGATGATGAACTTATGGCTATCAGACGAGATGTGATTGGGGGAAGGAAAATAGATTTTTCTATCAAAGATGATGACACTTTGTTGTTTAGAAACCGGGTATGCGTACCAACTAGTACTGAGCTTCGGGACACTATTTTGGAAGAGGCTCATAAGTTTATGTACGCTATTCACCCTGACAGTACCAAGATGTACCAGGACATTAAGAAAAGCTTCTGGTGGAGAGGTTTAAAGAAAGATGTCGCTGTGTATGTCTCGAGATGTCTTGTGTGTCAGCAAGTAAAGGTGGATCATCGAAATCCGGTAGGACTGTTGCAACCACTACCGATACCTGAGTGGAAATGGGAGGCCATTTCTATGGACTTTATTTTGGGATTGCCAAGAACATTAAGAAAATACAATGCCATCTGGGTCATTGTGGATCGATTGACTAAGTCCGCACACTTCCTTCCTTATAATACGTCGTATACCGCCAACAAGCTCGCAGAATTATACATCAAGGAGATAGTTAGGCTGCATGGTATACCGGTCAGTATCGTATCCGATAGAGACCCGATGTACACATCTCAGTTTTGGCAACGATTTCAAGAAGGAATGGGCTCTAGGCTCGATTATAGTACAACATTCCATCCTCAGACCGATGGGCAGACTGAGAGGGTGAATCAGATTATAGAAGATATGTTACGTGCTTGCATGTTGAATTTTCAGGGGTCATGGGATCAACATTTACTGCTGATCGAGTTCGCCTACAATAACAGTTACCAGGCTAGCATCGGCATGGCACCCTACGAAGCTTTGTATGGACGACGGTGCAGGTCTCCGCTTAATTGGGAAGAAGTGGGTGAGAAACTCATTTTAGGTCCTGAGATCGTGGAGAATACAACCGAGACAGTTCGGTTAATCCGTGAGAGACTACGCATTACTCAAAGTCGTCAGAAGAGCTACGCTGATCTGAAAAGAAACTATATTGAGTTTAAGGTGGGAGATAACGTATTTGTCCAAATCTCTCCTACAAAAGGCGTTATGTGTTTTGGGAAGCGTGGGAAGCTGAGTCCGCGCTATGTTGGACCTTTCGAGGTATTAGGCCGAGTCGGCAAGGTTGGCTATCGAGTAGCCTTGCCACCGCAGCTATCGAAAATGCACAACGTGTTTCATGTGTCCATGTTACGAAGATATGTTAAGGACCCGACACACGTATTGGACTACCAGCCCATTGAGCTCCAAGAAGACCTATCCTTGGTTGAGGAACCGATACGAATCTTGGATCGTAAAGAACAAATCTTACGGGCAAAGAGCATTCCCTTAGTACTCGTGAAGTGGCGGAACCATTCTTCAGAGGAAGCCACATGGGAGCGTGAAGCGGAGATTCGCGAGCAATTTCCACAACTTTTCGAGTGAAGGAATATTGTAAACTATAGTTATATAAGAAAACCATACGTACCTTTAAATTTTTGAATT
The DNA here is from genome assembly GCA_021018995.1 of Chloranthus sessilifolius. Taxonomy (NCBI): domain Eukaryota; kingdom Viridiplantae; phylum Streptophyta; class Magnoliopsida; order Chloranthales; family Chloranthaceae; genus Chloranthus; species Chloranthus sessilifolius. The sequence continues at coordinate 98,280,383 of CM037592.1, forward strand.
TGCTTCTTTAAAAAAAAAAAAAAAAAAGAGAGAATTTCTTCAAAATCTTCAATGTTAAATTGGTTCATAACATCGATGCTTTACATATATATCTATAACGATCACACAATAAAATCTTAAATGTTATATTTATTCATTCTCGGTTAGAACCGTATGTCTGTTGGAACCCGTGTCATTAGTTAGAACATGTTACCAGGCACGTGATCATGCTTTTGAATAAGTGTTCGATTCTGACATCTGAAATTTCTGCTCAAATAATTACCAAAAGGGTGAGGTAGGTGTGTGTGCTAGGTTTGTGTCATGGTGAAGTATATTTCCAGGCACGTGACACTTGGGAAGGTATGCATCCATGTACGGATGCAATCCTCTATGGCAGTATGGGATGCCACACGCAGTACATCCAGGTTACTACGGATCCCGACCCTTGAAAGCGTGCTTAGTGAAGCCTACCGCATCGCGACCAAAGTTCTTTGACTTTAGACTATATCGATTTTGCTTTATACTGGTGTTAGGATAAGGACTTACCGCAGTTCGGTTTAGCTATCCGTACATTTTCGAGGACAAAAATTCCTAAAGAGGGTAGAATGTAAAGACCCGTATTTTGAACCTGAGTTAGACTGACCCTGTGTGTGTATTCGGCTCGGCAACCGACGTCACCATTTGTTTTGGATTTTTATCTAGATATGATTGTGCGGACAGATTTTAATTTAGAGCCCATTTGGACCCTCGTGCGAAAGTTGTGCACCGACCTCGGTGTAGCCGCTCAACACCGGACTTGAGTTTTAAAATTAGAAGTGTATAATACATAAGATGTGTGTGTGTGTTTTACTTTGTGAGCAATCCTATTATAAGAAGGAATTGCATTCTCGTATTATACTAGGTTTTGTTAAGAGAGGATAGTTACCCAACCGTGTGAAACTCCGTCTTCTCTCTTCTTCAATCATCGTAGGAGATCGGTTTAGAAAACCTCCTTCTCTAGAACCCTCTTTGTTGAAAACACTTAAACCTTAGAAAGAACTTGAATCAACCTTGGATTCGTAGTTGGCTATTGGGAGAGGTTGAGATCATTGGGGGCGTGTTGGAGTTGTCTCTGTGAACTCGTGGGATCGATCACGGCGCGAATCGTTGAGGAAACCCGTCGGTTTCGTTCTGAAGCTCCATTCGCGTGACTCATTTCTAATCTAGGAATCCTTAGATTAAAGGTACGTTTTAATTAAACTTTTTGATTAAATCATTAGATTAGCCATGGGTTTTGCTTTGGGATGTATGGGTTTCGATTCGGGTGAAAACCAGCGAAATCGCGTCGCTGTAGCTCGCTCGAACGAGCTATTATCATCGCTCGAGCGAGGTATCACCGAACTCCGATATTGCCCTAGTATTTTAGTTATAACTTTTTATCCCAAACTCCGATTGAGACGATTATTTTTGCGTTGGAAAGCTAATAGAAAAATCTACAACTTTCATGTTTTGACCAACACATGGATCAATCGTCTTGATGGTCAACACTATATGAGAATGTTACATCAAATCGCTCGAGCGAGCTATTATCATCGCTCGAGCGAGGTATTGTCGAACTTCGACATTGCCTTGGTATTTTAGTCATAACCTTTTGTCCCGAACTCCGATTGAGACGATTCTTTTTACGTGGGAAAGCTAATAGAAAAATCTACAACTTTTATGTTTTGACTAACTCATGGATCAATCGTCTTGATAGTAAAAAATATATGAGAATGTTACGTCAAATTCTAGGATTGGCGCAACTTGCCTGTTTTGACTTGTTTTTGAGGAAATGCTTAAATAGGTCTATATTATTAGTAATTAGAGTTTATCTTAATGCATGAACGTATATTGTGATGTAGAGTGAGGGTGTGAGGCCATCAATAGGACCTTGCTTGACTTCGCATAACTCCGAGTTTTAGGCAGGAGAATCTCATCTTTACAGTATTTTATTTTAATTCGCATGGATATTTTGAATTAAAATCTTTAAACTTGCATATGCCATTAAAATCACATCTGTAAATTGAAATTGATATGAATGACTGAAAATCTAAATCTACCTGAATCCTGAAACCTGAATCTGCTTAAGCTCTGAAAATTTGAAATCACGAACCTGAACTATGTATAAGAAACTTGCATCTGATTTATATTAGTATCTGCATTTGTTTTATGATTGACCTGAACGACCCCTCAAAAATTCCTGAACAATTTCCTGGCACAAATTTCCCTCATTACGTAGGGGCTTGTTGCATCCTGAAAAATGGTTCATGAACGACGATGGAAGGTAGGGATTCCCATCGGCTCTATTCCTGCTCTCGAGATATAGTTTACTCGGGAGGTATTTTAAGTTGAGAATTAAGTCATGAATTACTGAACTTTGCATATAGAAGTTAGAGAAACTAAGACACTGAAACACTGCATCTGTTCTTGAAACTGTTTTCACACATTTAGAAATAAATCTTACATATGATTTCTGCACCTAAATTCAGTTTATTATCTGCTTATATGTTTGACAAGCTATATTCCGATATTTGTTTTGAAACCATATTAGTTAAAGTAAAATGCCGTAGATGTCTTTCTTCTACTGAGCTTTGTTGGTTAGCTCACTCCAACTATACGTCACAGGTTCAGGTACTGACGTGGCTATTCAGGGCTGTGAGACTGATCCTGACTACTTGCCTGAGGAAGAGCTTGAGGTTCCTCCTGAGGAGTTTTTCCCAGTATAGAACTTACTGATTTTCTTATTTGTGGTGAGAGTTAGACTTGAATTTGTGGGCCCATTTTAGTTGGATACCATAGTTTTATATTTGACGTTGATTTCTGTTATGAGCCATGTTTCGATGATGGTCGGCCATCATCGGTGGTTCTTTACTTTTAATTGCTTCCGCATTTATTTTAGCTATGGATATTTATTACGCTTTACTCTGATATGTGCCCTGTTTGTCCGGCTTATCGTTTATTCGATAGGTTGGCGAACCGGCCTTTCCTATACCTGAGAGATTGGAAAAGTCGGGTCGTCACACATTAAGTCATTGAATTTCGATCTCCTGAAATCTGGTACGCAAAGGGATTTGCAAATGAATGAATTAGAAGAAATCCATGCTGATGCATATGACTGTGCTAAATCGTACAAGGACCGTATGAAACGGATTCATGATCAATCTTTCTACGTAAATCTTTCGTTATTGGTCAACAAGTTCTACTCTACAATCCCCGACTTCACCTATTTCCAGGGAAGCTAAAAACCCGTTAGAGTGGTCCTTTCAAAATTTCTTGAATACTCCCCAATTGGGCAGTTTATGTTATCAATCAGAGATACAGGAATGTTTTTCGAGTTAACGGTCAAAGATTAAAACCTTTCCTCGAGAATGCAGTTGCATTATCTGACACTCTTCCCTTGGGCGATCCAATGGCTCACCCTGACTGAGCAACTCATTTGGTCGAGCTATCAATGTTAAACTAGCACTCATTGGGAGGCAACCCAATTTTGTGTAGGATTTAGGATTTAGGATTTATTTATTTCGTATATTTAGTTCTAGAATATTAGTTTTTTGTTTAGATTAGGTTGTTTTTAATTCCCTAAATAGTATAAACATATTCCCTTCATTAAATTTTTGGTCATGTTTCAATTTGATGCACATATTCTCTGCACCTAATCTTTGTGTTGAGGTACTTTTCAACAGGTTTGGGGGTGAAATACCTATTTCAATCAATGAGGACATTGTCATCTTTAGGTTTGGGGGTATGGTTCTCTATTTTGCGTCACTTAATTTTTTTTCTGAAAAAAAAAAAAAAAGAAAAGAATTTTTTTTTAATTTTGAAGTCATCATGCACATTATTTTGTGATTGTTTTCAAACTTTAGTTGATGATGCATGTGAATTTAATTTTGAGAATATCAATGTCATATTCTGATTTCTTGTATCTAAGATGAGGAAGCTTAATGTGATATTTTGTGGGTAATTTTGATATTCATGCTTAGAATTTTTGCACTTATACCAACCTAAGGCTCAGAAATCGATGAGCTATTTTGAACGTTGAATCTTAGGTTCTTAGTGGAGATTAAACTCGGTCAACTTTAGAACTAATTTCCCGTCATTGATGAGTGAATACATAAACTCGGAGTTTTCTTTGAATACAAATTACTTTGCATAATCTCATATATTTTATTTCGACTTATGACTTTGCATGCAATCAAATTCATATTATTGTGTTAGAACGTACTGTGTATCTACTCAAGACAAATAGGCAAAGTTATCATCTTTCAAGGACATGATTGAAGGCCATCTTTGGCTCGTTTGTGCTTAAAATACCCCACCTCATATAAATTTATCCTTCTAGTACCCCTTTGAGCCTATTGAAAAATTTACCTTTATACATTCTTTGATAAGCCACGTTAACCTTTAACCCTTCACTATTTCTGAAAATTCAGCTTTACCCTTCTTATTTATGAGAAATTAGGAACGAGGAATGAGAGTGAACGAAAAGAGAGTAAGTGGAGAGATACTGAGTTGTGGTGTTTACTGAGAGTGTATGACAAAAATATAAAAGAAAAAGGGGGGAGAAAAAGAAAAAGAAAATTATGAAAAATAATAAAAAATATGAGGTGCTTCAAGAAAAGGAATTTCAAAAGAAAAAGAAAGAGTGAGAAAAGAAAAATACTGAAAAAAAAAATAGTGAGAGATTAAAAAAGAAAAAGAAGAGAAATAGAAAAATTAGAAGTTTGTTTCTTTTCCAATTTCTCAGAAATTTTGAATCCCAACTTCCAATACTTTCTTACCCTTTCCTGAGCCCCATTACAACCCTACAAAAGACCTTCATGAACCAATCTTGCATTGGTAACTGCCTTGTGGAGAGTAAATATGTGATACTTATGACACTTGATATGATATGCTTAGGATATATAAGTATCTTCTTATGAGATTTATTTTTGTTCATTGATTGCATCGTGTTTCATTCATCATATGAGAACTTTTTGCTTGCTTTGTATTGATCTCTCACATGTGTGCGAAAACTTACCTATTATCGGAGTGATTTTATTTTGAGAGTATACCTAAAGTGAGGATTGAGTCGACACATGAGATCTGATGGTTTCCCGTTTGGACTAGTTTTGAGATGGATGAATCTTGGTTTGAGTATGCACATACTTCACGTTTAGGCATGAATGGATGAGTTATCTAACGATTTGAGTACTAGACTAATTTGAATGGATATTAGTATGATTAGTATAACATTGTTATTTAAAATTGAGAATTCGAATGTTGAATTGATTAATGATTTTGAGTTTTGAAGTTAAAGATATTATAAAAATCATGTTTTGAAAACTCAATTTTGCCGATGATTTAAAATTTTTGAAAGTTTATGGGTAACTTTACTGTAAACCCTCAGGAGACACAACTCCTCCACTGGGGATCATCTAGGGGTTTAAAGGCTTGTTGCACATGCTAAGTGCAATCGTGTTCCCTACGAAAGTGGCATTTATTTTCTTTAGTTTGCTTTGCTCGAGGACTAGCAAAGTGTAGGTTTGGGGGTGTGATGAGTAGTGAAATATGATGATATTTCGCCCCTAAATACCTATATTTAGCTATCCGATGAAGGCTATCTGATGAGAATTACTAGATTTGAAGTGTTCCAGGTAAATATAATTAAAGTGCAGAAAACAGCCCAAGAATCTCGAAAATAATATCAAAACACTGCAAATTTGGGTCATCGAAAACTTGGTGCTACTTGCAGCTCCGTTTGGACCTTCAAGACGTCATTGAAAAATTTAATTGTTATCATCTCATCAAACCACCTAAATCATAAGACTGGTAGAATACTATTAGTTCTTGCTGGATTTCTTGAATTATTGTCTTGTCTTTTTAAATCTTTCAAAAATAGTCCTCGTGGGAATGATCTCGTACTCTGCACCCACTATCTATAATCTGATTCGTGCGCTTGCGAGTAAAACATAACAATTAAATTTCACATCAAAAAGTACCAAAAGAAGTGATCTAGAATCAAGGGAAAACCTCTTCGGCAGGTGTATCCAATTCCTCCTCAGGAATGTAATCGGAGTCCTCCAGATCCTCTGACCCTAAGTCAGTCTCAGCACCTGTGACGTATAGTCGAGGGTGAGCTAACAACAAAGCCCAATAGAGGAAACAGATCTATTTGCATTTCATTATAAGTAAAGGTTTTCAAAAGACAGAAATTAGATCAAATATGGTTTTCAAATGATGCTTTGCAAACTAAATCTCCAGTTCTAATCATGAGTCAAAACTAAAATATTCATCTAATGTGTTCAAAATCTTCTGAATTAGCATGCTTCTTGTCTTAAATTTATAACATAATTTTATCTCTCAAATTTCTTATAGCATGAGAGCGGACTACGTGACCGATGGGAAACCCTACTAACCATCGTCGTTCATGAACCCATTTTCTGAAGTGCAACAAGCCCCTACGCTATGAGGGAAACTTGCGCCAAAATGAATACCGTCAATACGGTTGGTAGAATCTAGGGCATCGTTCGTATATATGTACCTCAAATCGAATGCAAATGCTAACTTATATCAAAGCTTATTATTCATAACATATTACTGATTTTTTGAAGTTCTGATTCGAAGTTCTTATTCAAAAATTAACTGAGGTTCTGAGGTTCAAATTACAAAGTTCTTAGTCATAACAAAATTTCCAAATTTCTTATTTGTATCATATGTTTAGGTTCTTATTCATGTTGTGTTCAAAAAATATTCCAAAAATTATGCTTCTTATTGAAACAGTAAAAAACAGTTCCTACTTATAATAGAATGCAAATGAAGTGTAGGGTTCCCCTACCTCAACAAAGAAGGTTAAAAAACAAGTATCAGTAGTCCTCACAAAGGACTCCCAATATTCAAAACCTACAAAGATTAACACTCTCAGTATTAATATAGAACCAAAAGTCAAACTCAAAAGCTTGCCGAGAAAAAATTTGACAAAAATTTCAAAGGTCTGAAACAGGGCAGAATTCGACCCTCGAATTCCAAAAATCTCATCAGGCATGAAAACTCAAAAATCGACCCTCGATTTTCAATTTGATGGTCGAATTCCAAATTCCACCCTCGAATTGGAAATCGACCCTGGGATTTCAAAAACTATATCAGGCCTTTAAAATCACTTTTCGACCTTCGAATTTCAAATCGATGGTCGAATTCCAAATTCGACCCTCGAATTCTTTCAAGTCTGTGGCTATTAAAAATTCCATCCCCGGATTCTTTCTTTCTCATTCAACCACAACCTTCTTATCTTATTTAAACACACTACATTCTACTCTAAACAAAACATAAATTTAAATGACACAAGGAGGTTTAAAGGCCTACCTCTTGTCGTTTAATCTCTTGTTCCCGTTGCACCAAATCACGCACCGGAATCAAGCATCGAAGTTTAATTAGACCAGCGCTTCCTAATCAGTCCATGATCATAATGAGGTGGCCACTGCCTCAGCAACCAACAAGATCACACAGAACTTATCACTCTCCACATCTCTCTTCTCTTTCAATGGTTCAAACCGATCAAAATTCAAATACAATTCTAATCAATGGTCGAGATGGGGAGAGGAATTCTCAAGCTCACAAGATCTGAGATCAAGGTGAGGCAAGGCTTAGAGGCTTATAAATTCCAACGAGAGAGAGAAGTTACACTTCTCTTTCAATCTCTCTTATAACCTAAAAACCAAACAAAACAAATATCTAGATTTTTATATTTGCCACTTATCCACTTAAATTGCAAAAGTGTCTGATGCTGAACACAAACACCTACCTTATTGTGTAAGTCATCGATTACATGACTTGCACACCTCTCGAGATAAAGTACTTTGGCCATCATTCTCATCAAACACCTAGCTCACCAAAAATCTAAAAAAATCCCTCAATAATTTTCGGACACGCTTACCAAGGTAAACGAAAAATAGGCCAAAAATATCAGGGATATTACATGAGGACTGCCCTCCAAAGCGCTCCTCTATAACTATTTATTTTTTGATAATGAGATAGGGTTTTAGAAACCCTATCTTTTAAAAAAGTATTAAACTATTTATTAACATAACTTTCTATCTTTTTTCCTTGTAGCATATTTTTATTTTATTTTTATAAGATATATATATATATATATATATATATATATACTAAATTACCGAGTCGGAGTGAGTTGAAATTTTTTCGAGTCTTCAAGTTAACTCGACTCAACTAACTTTTGAATCGAGTCAAGTTTTTGCATTTTAAAACCATGAAAAACACTGTTGATAAGACTCATGAAGCAGTAATCAGTGGCCTCTCAGTGCCTTGATGCTTAGGAATGAGAGCAGTAAAAGTGGCATTGACGTTCCTACTTAAAATTCCTCTTTCCTGAAATTCCACTGCTACTACTCTCATCAAGTCATTTTCATCCCAGAATTCTTGGAAGAATTTAATAGGAAAGCCATCTGGACCTGGGGCCTTGTGCTATTTTCGTTCCTACTTAAAATTCCTCTTTCCTGAAATTCCACTGCTACTACTCTCATCAAGTCATTTTCATCCCATAATTCTTGGAAGAATTTAATAGGAAAGCCATCTGGACCTGGGGCCTTGTGCTATTTTCGTTCCTACTTAAAATTCCTCTTTCCTGAAATTCCACTGCTACTCTCATCAGGTCGTTTTTAATGGCATCCCAGAATTCTTGGAAGAATTTAATAGGAAAGCCATCTGAACCTGGGGCCTTATGCTATTTTCGCCTCATCCTCAGAGAATAGAGCTTCTAAAAATCCAAACTGTCCTCTTCAAATAAAGAGATGAAATGTAATCCGTCAAGCGTAGGCTTGATCCAGTAATCTTTACTGATTCTAGGTTGAAATGATATATAAATTCTAGCTTAAAAGATTGAACTGAAGGAGATAAAATAGACTAGCTTGTGCTGCTGCACTACAAAGGATTTCTTTATATTAAAAAAGCTTGCTAGCTACTAATACTTTAAACTTACTTTTCATTTAAAAAATTCAAGTTGTATCTTGCTACTCGGTTATACCAATATATATAAGGACAAAAGTACATTGAAAAAGTAAAAGATACTTTGAAATATTAAAAGACACCTAGAACCTTGAAAAGACACCTAGGAAATGATTTCTAGGCAATGACTTCTAGGAAACAAAATAAAATAATTATTTTTCTCTTGAGAAATGAAAGGTCTTCTTGACAAATGAAAAGTCACCTTGTAACTTGAAAAAGTTACTTAAAGCATGTCCCAAAATAGTTTTTCCAGGTATGCAACCCAAGACCCACTTTACTTGGGTTTGTATTCCAACACTCCCTCTCAAACCCAAGTTTCGAAGTTACTCCAAGTAAAGTCTTCAATCCTTGAAATGTATGAAACTTTAAAGGCTTCGTAAAAATGTTCGTAACTTGTTCTTCGAACTTGCAATAGATGAGGTTGACTTTATTCTTCTTCACTGATCTCGGATAAAATGATACTTTGTGTCAATATATTTGCTTTGACCATGAGACACGGGATTCTTTGCTAATGAAATAGCTTATCTATTTTCAACATAGATCGTTACTGGTTGATTTGTAGAGTGGTGCAACTCCTTTAATAAATTCTTCAACCAAATAACTTGACAAGCACATGTTGCAGCAGCTATATATTTAGCTTCACATGATGAGAGAGCAACAATATTTTACTTTTTTGATGACCACGAGACTGCAGCTGAACCAATATTGAAAACATATCCTAATGTACTTTTTCTTTCATCAGGATCTCCACCAAAGTCACTATCTGTGAATCCTATAAGATCAAAAGCATTAGTAGGCTTATAAAATCAACCATGATCAATTGTACCCTTGATGTATTGTAAAACCCTTTTAGCAGTCAAGAAGTGACTATGTTTTGGTGCTTCCATGAATCTACTGATGATTCTAACACTTTGAGCAATATCAGGTCGAGTGACTGTTAAATATCTAAGACTTCCAACCAAGCTTTTGAAGAGTGTAGGATCCACCGAATCGCCTTGTTCTTCCTTTTGTAGCTTCAAACCCACTTCCATAGGTGTGTTTGTCGAATTATAATTGTTCATTTTGAGTTTTCCAAGAATTCCTTTTACATACTTTTCTTGTGAGATAAAAATTCCTCCCTCTGTTTGCTTTACCGCTATCCCAAGAAAAAATGACATCTTGCCAATTTCGGTCATTTCAAATTCCTTGATCATGGATTTTTTAAAATCTTCAATCATAGGAAGATTGTTTCCTGTGAAGATCATGTCATCAACATACAAGAAAATGATCATTATATCCCTAATACCGTTTGTTTTGGTGTATAAGGTATGCTTATATGGACATTTTATGAACTCATTCTTTTGAAAGAATTCATCGATGCGAGTGTTCCATCCTCTTGGTGCTTGTTTGAGCCCATACAATACTTTCTTTAATCGGTACACACATGCCTCTTGACCCTTTTTAATGTAGCCCTTCGGCTGCTCTATGTACACTTCTTCTTGAAGATAGCCATTCAAAAATGCCGACTTTACATCAATTTAAAAAATATTCCAACCATTTTGGGCAGCTAAGGCTATAGGGAGCCTTATGGTATCAAATCTTACAATCGGTGCAAACACTTCTTGATAGTCAATGCCTTGATGTTGTTTATAGCCTTTGACGACTAGCCTCGCTTTGTATCTTTCAACTTCACCTTCTTGATTCTTTTTTGACTTGTAGACTCATTTCACTCCTATCGCCTTTTTTCCTTTTGATAGAGTGGTAAGCGCCTATGTATCATTCTTTTCTATTGCTTGAATTTCTTCATCCATAGTATTTTTCCATCTATGATCAATAATAGCTTCTTCAAAGTACAACGAATCACAATCCGCAAGAAGACAAAATAAAGTGAAATCGACCACCTCCGTTTGATCGTAGATATTATTGAGACTTCTTATTTTTATCGGTGTCCTTGATTCACTACTTGATGATGCAATATCGACTAACGAAAATGGGTGAATAAGGAGTTTGGGGAGGAGTTGGAGGAGGAATTTGATTTTCCTTATCATTCTCTTTGATGACTTTTTCATCAACTAAAATTTTTTCTTTACTTTGTTCTTCACATGCATTCCATTCTCAAGATGTTTCTTCATCAAAGATAGCATCTCTAGAAATAATGATCTTCTCGGTTATACAATTGAATAATTTGTAACCCTTTGTAAGTTCATCATATCCAAGGAAGATGCATTTTTCTCCCTTGTCATCAAGCTTCGTTCTTCTTTGACTTGGAATATGTGCATATGCAATGCACCCAAATACTTTGAGGTGCCCAACTCCGGGTTTGTAGCCACTCCATGCTTCTTGAGGTGTCATGAACTTAACACTTTTGGTGGGCCTTCTATTAAGCAAATAGACAGCACAAGCAACTACCTCTGCCCATAACTCCTTTGGCATGTTCTTTCCTTTGAGCATACTCCTTGCAATGTCAAGAATGGTGTGATTCTTCCTTTCTGCGACGCCATTTTGTTGAGGAGTGTATGCAGCCGTCAACTGATGTTTGATTCCATTTGACCTGCAAAATTCTTGAAATATACTTGAGGTGTATTCACCACCTCTATAAGATCTTATAGTTTTAAGAAAATAACCACTCTGTTTTTCCACCATTGATTTAAATTGTATGAAAGTCTCAAGCACATCTGATTTTTATTTGAAAAAATACACCCAAGTCTTTCTGCTGAAATCATCGATAAAAGTGAGAAAATATCTATTTCCTCCTTTTGATGTAACCTCCATTGGACCCGCAACATCAGAGTGAATAAGTTGAAGAGGTTCAAAAGTTTTTCTTGATTCTTCCACTGGAAAACTCAATCTATGTTGTTTACCCAAAATACATCCTTCACATAATTATTTTGGATGCTCTATTTTAAGTAAATCTTTTACCATATTAGTTTGAGATAATAACTCTAGCCCGCTAAAACCAAGATGTTATATCCCTGATATTTTGACGTATTTTTTATTTACCTCGGTAAGCGTGTCAGAAAATATTGTGGAATATTTTTAGATTTTTGGTGAGCTAAGGTTATGACAAGAATAATGGCAAAAAGGAAATCATCAAAAGATATGTGTAAGTCATGTAAGCAATGACTTACACAATAAAGTATTGTTTGTGTTTAGCACCGGATAGGTTTTCAATTCAAGTGGATAAGTTGTAACATAATAAAATCTAGATATTTTATTATTGCTTTTGGGTTATAAGAGAGAGTGCAAGAGAAGTTTTCCTTCTCTCTCGTTGGAACTAAGCCTCTAAGGACTTGCCCCATTTGAAGTCCCATTTGATCCCAGATCTTGGAAGAATGGGAGCTCCTCTTTCCATCTTAACCATTGATTAGATCGGTGCAACGGAATCAAAGAATTGAGCTACAAAAGATAGGCTGTTAAAACCTTCTTGTGTCCTTTAAATTTTTGGTTTTGCTTAGAATAATATGGAGTATGTTAGAGGAGATCTGATAGCTGTGTTGAAAATAAAGAAAAGAATCTGGACTTGGAAAATTTAACAGCCACAGAACTTGAGGAATTCGACTGTCGATTTGAAAATCAACTGTCGAATTTGGAATTCCACTGTCGATTTGGAAATTGACAGTCGAAATGATTTTTTTGCCTGAGACAGATTTTTGAAATTTGATGGTCGAATTTGAAATCGACCATCGAATTTCAAATTTGACCAACGAATTTGAATTCGATGGTCGAATTACATCTGTTTGAACTTTGAAAGTTTTGTTGGATTTTTATTCTGTAAGCTTTTGGTTTGATTTTTGAGTTCTATATTAACACTGAGAGTGCTAATATATGTAGGTTTTGACTATTGGGAGTCCTTGGAGAGGACTGCTTGTACATGTTTTTGGAACTTCCTTGTTAAGGTAGGGGAACCTTGTATTTAATTTGCATCAAATTATAAGTATAGATTGTTGACTATTTCAATTAAGAAGGATAAATTTTGGAAATTCTGTTGCATGCAGTATAAATAAAACTCTGAATATATGACACAATCTGAAAATTTGTAAACCTTGTTATAACTAAGAATCTTTGGAATTCGAACCTCAGAACCTCAGTTAATTTTTAAATCAGAACTTCGAATCAGAACCTTGAAAAATCAGTATATGTTATGAATAATAAGCCTTGATATGTATTAGCATTTGCATTTGATTTAGGGTTCATACGTACGATGCCCTAGATTCTACCAACCGTGTTGACGGTAATACTTTGGCGTAAGTTTCCCTCATAGCATAGGGGCTTGTTGCATTTTTGAAATGGGTTCATGAACGACGATGGTCAGTAGGGTTTTTCCATCGGTCACGTAGTCCGCTCTCATGCTATAGGAAATTTGGGAGATAAAATTAAGTTATAAATTTAAGACAAGAAGCATGCTAAATCAGAACACTTTGAACACTTTAGATGATATTATCAGTTTTGACTCAGGATTAGAACTGGAGATTTAATTTGAAAAGCATCATTGAAAAACCATATTTGATCCGATTCCGTCTTTTGAAAACCTTTACTTATAAAGAAATGCAAATAGATTTGTTTCCTCTATTGAGCTTGGCTGTTAGCTCACCCTCGACTATCGTCAGAGTCTTTGAGGACCTTGGAGGGAGGATCCGGAGGACTCCGATTATATTCCCGAGGAGGATTTGGACATACCAGCTGAGTAGTTCTTTCCTTGATCTTAGATCCTGTGTTTTCTTTTGGTATTTTGTCTGGATATTATTTTGAAATATTGGGCCCTAGGCCTTTATTTTGGTTCTTTTGGTATCACTCGAGGAACCATTATTGTGAACCACTATTTTAGGTGATCAGATTGGCCATCACCGGTGGTTTTTCTTGGTTCCTCACAGTGATATATTTAATTTTATTATATGAAGCTTTTGTTTTGGATTAATAATGTTGCCTCTGTCTTTAGACCTTTGTTTATGTTGCCAGCTTCTATTTGTTACGGCTTATTAAGAAATCAATAAGTTGATGAACCGGCCTTTCCTATACCTTAGGGATTGGAAAAGTCAGGTCGTCACACAAGATGTCTGTAGCGTAAATGTCATAACCCAGAGTTGTCTTTCACAATAGAGTTGAAGCATTTAACTGCTTCATTCTTGATGTTTAAAATAAAAAGTTTATTCTTTGACATCTCCACCTTTGCAATGACATCATTATTGCAATTTTTAATAACAAAAGTGTGGTCCTTCATGTGTATGTCATATCCCTTGTCTAAGAGTTGTCCCAAACTAAGAATATTGCTTCGCATTGCGGGAACATAATAAACATCGGAAATATATTAATGATCACCATTTTTTAATTAAATCATAATTTTTTCCTTTCCTTTTACTGGAATTTTAGATAAGTCACCAAATGTCACATCACTTTTTACTGATTCATCAAACTTGGTAAACATTTCTTTTTCACCACGCATATGATTATTGGCCCCAGTATCAAGAAACCAAGTGGTTTGATTTCTTGATTCATCTCCCTTATATGCAAGTAACACAGTAGTTACTTGTTCAACCTTTTCTTCAGAGAGATTAGCTTGTTTATCAACATCATTTGTAGATTGACTTCTACATTCATTACTATAGTGACCAAACTTTTAAAAATTGTAACATTTGACATATGATTAATCATACCTTAGCTTGTATGATGAATTGGAAAGATCTCTATGACATCTTCCTCTTTGGCCTCGTCCTCGTTCATTTGAAAAACCACCATGATCACCACGTCCCTTTTCATTATGGTAATTACCACGGCCACCACGAGTAAAACCTCTGCCTTGATATCCTCTGCCACGTCCTCTAAAGTTCTTTTTATCTTCTTTAAGGGCCAATTTGCTTTGCAAAGCTTGCTCTATATCTTCATTAGAATTTTATTTCATTCTTTATTCATGGGCTTCAAGTGATCCCATGAGTTCATCAATTGGAAGAGTGGACAAATCTTTCGCTTCTTCAATCACCACCACAATGTGTTCAAATCGTTGTATCAACGATCTTAGAATTTTTTCTATCACCCGCACATCCTCCATGCTTTCACCATTTCTCTTCATTTTATTAACAATAATCAAAATGCGAGAAAAATATTCTGAAATCGACTCACTTTTGTTCATACAAATAGATTCAAATTCAGCTCGAAGAGCTTGAAGATGAACCTTTTTTGCTTTTTCAACTCCTTTGAATGAAATTTACAAGATCTCCCAAGCTTGCTTAGACGATGTGGCATTTGATATTTTTTCAAAAATTGATGTTTCAACTCCTTGGTAGATTAAGAAAAGTGCTTTCTTATCCTTCTTTCGTACCTCTTTCAATGCTTCTTTTTGAGTTGCCGTGAGTGTCGCTTCCGCTTGTGGTGATTCCGGTTCATTATAGCCGTTATCGACGATGTCCCACAAATCTTGCGATCCTCTCAAGACTTTCATTTGGATGCTCCAATTATCATAGATTTCTTTTGTTAAGACTAGAATTTGGGGCTGAATCATATTCGCCATCTTAATCGAACGGTGCTCTGATACTAATTTGAAGGAGATAAAATAAACTAGCTTGTGCTGCTGCACTACAAAGGATTTCTTTATATTAAAAGAGCTTGCTAGCTACTAACACTTTAAACTTACTTTTCATTTAAAAAATTCAACTTGTATCTTGCTACCCGGTTACAACAATATATATAAGGATAAAAGTACATTGAAAAAGTAAAAGACACTTTGAAATATTAAAAGACACCTAGAACCTTGAAAAGATACCTAGGAAATGACTTCTAGGCAATGACTTCTAGAAAATAAAATAAAATAATTATTTTTCTCTTGAGAAATGAAAGGTCTTCTTGACAAATGAAAAGTCGCCTTGTAACTTGAAAAAGTTACTTAAAGCATGTCCCAAAATAGTTTTTCAAGGTGTGCAACCCAGGACCCACTTTACTTGGGTTTGTATTCCAACATGAACATCGTCAGGGCTCACCATTAATGACCGAGGATTTGATTGTATTACTATTCCTATGACAAGAGGTCATGGTCTGGAAATACCACATATTTTTGTCCCTCATTGACCAATTTGTCCCATGAATTTTGCTTCCAATAAAGTTATTGCCTAAGTATGGTGTAAAATTTTCCTTCGCTTCTCTTCTACTACAGATCTCCTCCGCCGAAAGCTGCCCCGACTCTTAGTTGAGATCCAGTTGTTTGATCTTATCTAGTACCAAAGCATGAAAGATGTCCCCAAACACTTCCTGGTTCTAGTTTTTGAGGTAAATCTTCATGTTGGACAGCTTATCCATAAATCACAGCCCCCCATCTCTTGTTGTAGTGCACCAACCACTCATTTTCAATCACCTTAAGACAGCCTTTGTTTTCCAACCACGTAAGCTGAAATCTGAAAGGTTTCGGCCCTGCTCTAGTTGAAGCATTGGACAGTAAGATAGGCTGTTTGATCCTAAACCGATTTGGTGGAGTATCTATCCAATCAGACATGGAAACACAGCCTAGCAAGGTTGGACACATTGCTCCACGTAAATCATTCCCCTTGGAGAGGGATCTCCATATGCATGAGGGTGTTAATAATATCCAAAAAATCTCTCTTCACTGCCGAATATTTATTACTCTCATTCCTCTCTCTGGCATACCTGACCACATTAAATTGTTAGAATTATAAGTTAGACCTGCTCATCTGGCCCATTTTACCTTTTGGGTCATTGGCCCAAGTGCAGTTATATTGGTCAATCTTGGAATTCTTTTTTGTCATAGGAAATTGGTGTAATTAATGTGGTGTCTTGAAATATAGAATATACTTTGAGAATGTAATTTTTTATCTTTTTCTAGGTTAGGTTGTTGCTTTGAAAGTGTATGCTTATTTATTCCCGGATTTATATTTTGAGCTATATTTATCACTCATATATTTTCATTTTACAAGTCATATGAATGAAATTTGAAAGGTTCAAAATAGTATATTACTTTAGAGCTTGACTAATCCAACAAAGTGGTATCAGAGCTTGAGTTTCATGGCTTCCAATATGTTGCAACCTCAACTTTCTCATTTTACCGGTAAGAAATACATTTCACTGGAGTATTCAAATGAAGGTTTTATATGGGTCTCAAGATTTGTGGGATATTGTTAAGACCGGATATGTAGAACCGAAGGATCAAGTGACTCTCACAGAAGCTCAACTCAATGAGTTGAAAGAAAATCGAAAGAAGGACAAGAAGGCTTTGTTCTTCATCTATCAAGTTGTGGATGAAGTTATCTTTGAAAGAATTTCATCGATGTCATCGGCAAAGCAAGCATGGGATACTCTCTATGCTTCATACAAAGGCGAAGAAAAAGTCAAATTGGTGCGATTCCAAACTCTTCGAAGTGAGTTTGATTCTATAAAAATAAAGAATTAGGAAGCGGTTGAAGATTTTTTCAATCGGATAATTTCTCTTGTTAATCAATTAAGGATTAATGGTGAAAATCTTCAACATCAAAAAAAAAATTCTTAGAAGCTTGACTCGTAAGTTTGAATATATTATTGTTGCAATTGAAGAATTTAAGGATTTATCTACTTTATCTTTGAAAAGTTTGTTAGGATTGCTTCAATCCCATGAACTTCGTATGAAGCAATTTGATTCTTCTCCTCTAGAACAAGCTTTTAAAACTCAAATTTCCTTTAAGAAAAGTTTTAGAGGTGGAACGAGGAAGGTATAATGGAGGAAGATATCAAGCAAAAGAAAGAGAAGAAGATGAGTCATCTACGTCATCAAGAGGAAGAGGAAGAGGAAGAGGTCGATCTTCTCTTTCTAATGTTCAATATTATCATTGTTAAAAATATGGTCACACCATAAACTTTTATAGAAAAAGATTGACAGAAGAAGAAAAAAATGAATCAAATTTTGTTCAAGAGAATAATCAAAATAAGGAAGAAGACACTCTCTTTCTTGCTGACAATGTTCAAGAAGTTGCATTCAATGAAGATCGGTATCTTGATAGTGGTTACAGTAACCACATGGTGGGAAACAAAGGCGTATTTGTCACTTTTGATGAATCTATTCAAAGTGAAGTAAGGACAGGCGATGATAAACGATTTTTCGTAAAGGGAAGATGTGATATTCTTATTCACTCAAAGAGAGGCATCAAGCGCATCTCAAATTTTTTTTATATACCCGGCCTCAAGCACAATCTTCTAAGTGTTGGACAACCCCTTTTGAAAGGACGCAATATTTATTTCAAAGGAGATGTATGTGAAATCAAGGATATGAATAATACTCTCATTGCCAAAGTAAAGATGACTCCAAACAAAATGTTTTCACTTAAGTTTCAAAATAAAGTTCTTCCTTGCTTCAATTCCATCATCCAAGACAAATTGTGGCTATGGCATCTTCGGTATGGCCACTTGAATTTTAGCTTTTTGACTCTCATGTGTAAAAATCACATGATGAGAGGCATGATAAATATTAATTGCAAAGACTAAGTTTGTGAAGGATGCACACTTAGAAAGAATCAAAGAAATTCTTTTCCGGTTGGGAAAGCTTGGAGGGCATCAAATCCTCTTGAGCTTGTTCATTCGGACCTATGCGGGCCTATGCACACAATTTTTGTTGGTAGTAATCGTTATTTCTTCACTTTTATTGACGATTATAGTCGTAAATCTTGGGTTTATTTTCTCAAAGAAAAATCGAAGGTATTCGAACACTTTAAAATATTTAAGGTCTTGGTTGAAAAGCAAAGTGATTTTACGTTGAAAACTTTGCATGCCGATCAAGGTGGTGAATATGTTTCTCATGATTTTGAAAATTTCTTAAAAGATAATGGCATTCAGCATCAATTAACCACTCTGTACACACCTCAGTAAAATGGTATTACTGAAAGAAAAAATATAACACTTATGGAATTAGGTAGAAGTATGTTAAAAGCCTAAGGGATGCCAAATATATTTTGGGCCGAAGCCGTTGCATGTACCAACTATCTTTTGAATCGTGCCTTTCCAAAAGTGTTAAAGGCATGACACCACAAGAAGCATAGAATGGGCACAAACCATGTGTTGCGCATTTGAGGATATTTAGTAGCATTGCATATTCTCATGTGCCGGATGAAAGAAAAAAAAAAATTTGATGATAAATTCGAAAAATACATTCTTATTGATTATAGTGAAACTTCAAAGGCATACAAATTGTTTAATTCCTATCACTAAGAAAACTATCATAAATAGAGATGTCAAATTTAATGAAGAAGAAGCTTGGGATTGAGATTTCCAAGAAAAGACACAAAAGTCTATTTATGTGCATGAAGAAGAATTGAAAGATGCTCAAAATTGTGAGCATGAAGAGGATAGAACTTCCTCTCCGTCTTCATCTTCACTATCTTCATCATCATCATCAACGAGTTTTATTTCTCCTCCAAAGAAGACCAAGAGCATCAATGAAATTTATGAAGCATCAAGAAGACTTTTTAATGAAGATGAGATTAACTTTGCACTATATGTCGATGCCGATCCAATTTCTTTTGAATAAGCATCTTAAGAAGAAAAGTGAAATCATGCAATGAATCAAAAAATTGATTCCATCAAAAGAAATGAGACTTAAGAGTTAACGTGACTTTCAAATGGACACAAATTTATTGGTGTAAAATAGATGTATAAAACCAAGTTAAATGCAAAAGGTGAAGTTGAAAGGCACAAAGTTCGATTAGTGGTAAAAGGCTACAAGCAAATTAGTGGTAAAAGGCTACAAGTAAAGACATGGCATACTCCCGCTGCTCAGCTTGAGACTATTAGATTGGTCTTGGCATTGGCGGCTCAAAGAAATTGGAAGGTTTATCAAATGGATGTCAAATCAACATTCTTAAATGGTATTCTTGAAGAAAAAGTTTATGTTGATCAACCTCCCGGGTTTGTGGAAAAAGGGTAAGAAACATAAAATTTGTAGATTGAAGAAAGCACTTTATGATTTAAAGCAAGCACCAAAGGCATGGTATAGCCATATTGATGGGTACTTCATAAAGAATAGATTCAAAAAGTGTCCTTTTAAATACTTTCTCTACATCAAAGAAAATACTCAAGGTGAGTTCTTAATTGTTTGTTTATATGTTGATGATTTAATCTTCATCGGTAATAGTTCATGCATATGTGATGAATTAAAAAAATCCATGATGGTTGAATTTGAGATGACCGATATGGGTTTCCTATATTTCTTTCTTGGCATTGAAGTAAAGCAAAATAAAGATGAAATTTTTATATCTCAAAAGAAGTATGCAAAAGATTTATTGAAAAAGTTTAAAATGAAAGATGCAAATCCTATTTGTACTCCAATAGAGGTTGGTTTGAAACTTAGCAAAAATGATAATGAAAAAAGAGTTAATGAAATTCTTTGTCGGAGTCTTGTTGGTAGCCTCATGTACTTGACCGCCACAAGACTGGATATTATATTTGTGATTAGCATGATTAGCCGTTTCATTGAATCACCTAGAAGAAGTCATTCGAATGTCGGAAAGATAATTTTACGATATGTATGTAGTACCATTAATGATAGTATACATTACAAAAGGGTTCAAAATTCATGTTTGGTTGGCTATTGTGATAGTGATTGGGGTGAAAGTGTAGATGATGGCAAAAGTACTTTCAGTTACAATTTTAATATTGGTTCTAGTTCAATTTCATTGACTTCAAAAAAATAAGTTGTTGCTCTCTCTACAACCGAAGCGGAGTACAATTCATTAGCATTGGCGAGTTGTCAAGCACTTTGGTTAAGATGGGTCTTAGAAGAACTTAAACATCCATCAATTGAAGCTACAGATTTATTTTGTGATAATCGTTCAGCTATTGCACTAATCAAGAATCCCATTTTTCACTATAAAAGTAAGCACATTCGAATTAAGTATCATTTTATCCGTGACTTGATCAATGATGGTGAAATTGCTGTGAAACCTTGCAAATCACAAGATCAAATAGCAGATATTTTTACAAAGGCATTGAAGAAAGAAACTTTTATTAAGATCAAAGAAAAGCTCAACATTCGATCAGTCTAGCTCAAGGGGGGCTGTTAGAATTATAAGCTAGATTGGCCAATCTGGCCCATTTTGTCTTTTGAGTCATTAGCCCATGTGCAATTATATTGGTCAATCTTGGAATTCTTTTTTGTCATAGGAAATTGGTGTAATTAATGTGATGTCTTGAGAATATGAAATATACTTTGAGAATGTAATTTTCTATCTTTTTCTAGACTAGGTTGTTGCTTTGGAAGTGTATGCTTATTTATTCCCGGATTTGTATTTTGGGTTATATTTATTACTCATATATTTTTATTTTACAAGTTATGAATGAAATTTGAAAGGTTCTAAGTAGTATATTACTTTAGTCTTCATTTTTGGTGTTTTTCTACACAAGAGAACAACTTTCTTCTTTTTAGAGTGTCATCTTCTTCCAATCCTAGTTGGTGTAATCCAACATAAATCTCCGCCCTGAATCCACAGTTAAAGTTCACTCTTGCGGAGCGAGTTGACGTGGTGGATTTCACCAAAATAAGCCGAGGTTGTTGATACAAGGTCCATGCACATTGGTGAACCAATATGTTTTATCCCTCTCCATAAGCATGAGCTTAACAGAGCCGCTGTATTCACCAACAAAGACATCCTGGTTTGAACATTTATATATCCCTATTCCAAAGGTAATGATGCTGCCAACAGAACGAATGGCTGGAAGCAAAATCCAGACCATCGAACTAAGGCACCCCAGTCCAGAATGATAATGACGTCTTCCTTGTGTTTCCTGATCATATTTTTACTACTGTCCGCCTGTGTTTCCTTGTAGAGTTGCAACTTACAAAAACATAAGTAGGAGAGGCTACACTAGAGGATAAGTTGTACATGGTTGTGGGAGTGCATTGCTAAGTTAAAATTGAGTTTGAGACGAGATTTTGTTGGATGAAGATTTGATTCCAATAAGGGAATTGTGGGGTGAATATTTGACTCCAATAAAGCAATTGTGATCTTCTAATTCTTCTTTTGATTCTATGTAAGCATCGCTAATGGATGACTGTGCTTCAATCCAATGTGATGCTTTATTACTCCTTGTCAAGCTGATCATTGTAGGAAGTCATGAAATCAGGCGAGGAGGTTGGGATCGAGAAAAATATAGTAGTAATCTCTTGTGGAGCGTTGTGTTATATTTATTTATTAGTTTAGAATATGATAAATATATTAAATATTTTTAAAGAAAATAAACTTTCTTTGATATCTTTCTTAATTTTATGGGTTAATTTTTAAGCAATAGATGTTCTCATTTTTTGTATGTAAATAAATAGTTCCACATTGGTATATGTAAAAAGTGTCTAGACTATATATAGAACCTTTCACCTTCTACTATTGTTTGACAATAAGAAGAGAAGAGTGTGTCTAGCAACGAGCCGTCGCGTTTGCGCGTGTACGTGGCGATTGGCATTTAGACGCATTGGCGCTTTTAAGTGCGCACGTGTGCATCGTCGCAAAGAGATGTTTGACTTTTTGATCTGGTAAATCCAACGGTCAGATTATTCATGGGCCGAGTCGGGCCTAATGGTTCACTAATCAGTGGGTCAAATAAGTTCTATTGGGCCAAACGGATTGGTCAAATGTTGACCGTTGGACCCAACCGTTTCATAACCACTTATAAAGATGTGCAACTGTTCGAATTTGATTTCAAAAAAGTGCAACCTTTCATACAGCTGTTGGATGGAGCGGTTGAGATCTCTAAAAGATCTAAACCATCCAAAATATTACTGTTGGTCCAACGGTCATATTGAAAAGGCACTTGAGATCTATATAAGCAGATCTCTAGACTCATTTTCAGATACTCTGAAATCCTTCGAACTCTTGCATACAGATTAGAAAAAATTCTCTTGCTTTCTTCTTTTGTTGGTACTTCACCAGATTGAGTTTTCTGGGGCGATCCTCTACTGTTGCAAAGTAACGTATCACAACCAAGAGATTGGGCTCGTTGTATCCTGGAAACGTCTCGTTGAAAACTTTTTACAAACTTGAGGCTTTACTCGAGTAGGGAGCGAATAGCGTTTTAAAGATAACAATTACGTGCCTCGAGTCCAATTTCTCTTGCCCATTTATCGTTTTCAGATTTCTGATTCTAATATTTTCTAACACGTCGATCATCCTGACATCTGGCCCAATCACTGTCCTTTCTTCATTATATCAGTTCTCAAGTTTTATTTGCTACTTTCCATTTCCTTCTTTTATGGTTGAGGGTGACAAAGTGAGGTTATATGCATGTTCCTGCTCAAAAGAGACTAAACCAATAAGACATCTTAGCCTTGGAAAACAAGACCACTACCTTCATTTACAGCCTCAAAGAATTCACTATGGGCTTAACATGTTTGGGGGTTCATCCCTGTAAGATATATTGTCATTATCATGACTTAAAAACCAATAATGCTCCTTAGAAATATAGTATTGCCAAGTAAAATCTTATGACAAAATGTTTGTCATATTTGGACCCACGGACGTCCGTAGGGCACTCACAGACATCCGTTGTCACCGACATCCGTGAGTGATTTACGGACATCCGTGACCCAAAAACCTATATATACTAGGTAGTTTCGGACAGTTAAGATCTTATCCGAAAATCATTTATTTTCAGTATTTTGGTCTTAAATTCTGTCTTTTAAATTATTTTGGTCTTGATTCCTTAAATCTTAATCTTAAAGATGTGTTTTTTCCAAATCTATGTTTGAGAGTGTGTGGCTCTTGTGAGACGAGTGAACTTTCGTTGGATGCGACGGTTGTTGGAATTCTTCACTATGGATCGGATGATGGTGAGAGGCTATCATTGTTGGTGAGATGAGTGATAGGGCATATCATTCTAAATCACTGTAAGGTTATTTATTCATAGTTGATTATTTTATTGGATCTGAGATAGATCCAGTTGTTTTTACCTGTGATAGGTTTTTCCATGTTAAAAATTACTTGTGTTTAATTTATGGTTGTGTGGTGATTGTGTGTACTTAGTATTAATCAATTTATTCTTTGTAATTATAATAATTCCCAAATTTCAATTGGTATTAGAGCAAGGACACTTAGTAAATTCTAACGAATTAAGTGTGTAATGTCTAATTAGGGATATCATGATCTTTTGAGAGAAGGTGCGTCTACTGCTAGACCTCCTTTATTTGATGGCTCTAATTATCCTTACTGGAAGGCAAGGATGAGAGCATTTTTAAGTTCTATGGACCCACACATTTGGTACTCTATTGAGGATGGATGGTCGCTACAAACTACGACCTCTGTTATCGACAATATACCACATACCACTGTCAAACCTAGATCTTTATGGACTGATAAGGATTATGACAACCTTGGCTATAATTTTAAGGCTCTTAATGCTTTATTTGGAGCAGTTACTGCTTCAGAGTTTCGTCGCATTAGTACTTCCACTATAGCCAATGATGCCTGGAAAATACTTGAAACTACGTATGAGGGGACTCCTCAAGTGAAGATATCCAAACTTCAAATGCTTACATCTCAGCTTAAAAATCTTCACATGGATGAGGATGAAAAGTTCTCTGATTTTTATATTTGTTTGAATGATACTGTTAATGGCTCGTTCAATTTAGGTGAACCTATTTCTAATACAAAAATAGTGCGAAAAATCCTAAGGTCTTTACCTAAACGTTTCTGATCTAAAGTCAATGCTATAGTTGAATCTAAAGATATTGACAATTTAAACTTAGATGAATTAGTTGGGTCATTATAAACTTACGAATATGAAATACAAGACAATAATGTATCTAAGAGTGTTGCATTTAAATCATCTAAGGAAGAGTTTGAGTCAAGCAGTGATTCAGATCTATCAGAGGAACTTGCTTTATTTATTAAAAAATTTAAAAAGTTTTATAAAAATAACAAACAACCCTTTCAAAATTTTGAAAATTCAAGTAAATTCAAATCTTTTGAGAAAAGACCTCAAAAAGAACTTAGTGACACTAATCAATGTTTTAAGTGTCTTTGGCTATGGGCATTATGTTTCTCAATGCCCAAATAAAAAGAAGGATAAAGGAAAATTTAAAGTTTTTACTGCCACTCATGAGGTTGAATGTCAAAATGAATCATCTTCTGATGAATCTGAACCTGTATCATATGGGTTTAGAGCTTTTGTGGCCTCGATTGTAAAATAAAATAAATCACAATCTCAAATATCTTCTATGAATGAAACTGAAATTGATGGTGATGTTTTGGATATGACGAATACTTATAGTGAATTATATCAAGGATCCTTACATCTCACCAAAGAAAATGTAAAATTGACTAGAGAAGTAAAGGAGTTAACAAACATAATAAGTAGTCTTAACTCTCAACTTAAAACTCAATTTCAAGAAAAGATTACACTTCAACAAAAATTGAATTGTATAAACTCTAAATTCATGGAACAAGAAAAGAAATCAAATTCTCTCACTTTAATTAATGAAAATTTAAAAAGTGAACTTGATTCCATTTCTATAAATTATTCAAGCTTCTATAAGGCTAATGAGCAAATGGAAAAATTGTTAAGATCTGGTCAAAGAACTACAGATAAATCAAGTATTGGTTACATTCATTCATTAAATAAAAATCCTAAACCTGAGATAACTCATGCCCCAAAATTTGTTAAAGAAATCAAATCAGTTCCTACGAATTCTAAACCAACTTCAAGTAAATCTAAAATATTTCATTCTAGATCTTCTAGTAGGAGAGTTCCAATCTGTTATACTTGTGGGTGGGAAGGACATACTTTTGTGTATTGTCCATTTGCCTTTGAATACTCTTCTTACTATGTTCCTAACTTTTTTACTTTGAAGAGACGCAACACTGACAAACTTAAAAGTAAATTCATCTCTTTGAATAATTCAAACAGAAACATCAATAAACATGTGATTCAAAATCAATCAACTCTTAAATACAAACGTGTTTGGATTCGAAAATCTGATTTGAATGCTCAGGTTGCTCATATTTCACTTAAAGCCAGTGAATCTTCTAAATGGTTTCTTGATAGTGGTTGTTCCAGACATATGACTGGTGAGAAATCATTCTTCTCTCACCTTAGTCAATGCTCGGAGGGAAATGTGACCTTCGAAAATGGAAGTTTATGTAAAATTACTGGTAAAGGAATAATTGAAACGCCTAGTTTTCCTAAACTGAATGAAGTCCTTTATGTTGAAGGACTAAAGGCTAATCTCATTAGTATTAGTCATTTATGTGATGATGGGATGAATATAAATTTCACCAAAAATTTATGCAGTGTAGTTGATTCTACTGGTCAAATTTTCCTTGAAGGGATTAGATCATCTGATAATTGTTATACTTTTAGTGATCCCTTCAAAAATAATTGTCTGATCACTAAAACAAATGAGATCAATATTTGGCATCAGATGCTTGGGTACATGAACAAATATGATCTTTACAAATTAGCCTCTGATCAACTTATTAAAGGTTTACCAAAATTAAGTAAACCAGATGGATCTGTTTATAGTGTTTATCAAATGGGTAAACAGACCCGTGTTCCTCACAAGAAGGTTATTGTTCCTACTTCTTCTAGGATACTTGAGTTAATTCATTGTGACCTTGTAGGTTCAATGAGAACAAGTAGTTTGGGGGGAAATAAATATGGGTTTGTCTTGGTTGATGATTTTTCTAGATACACTTGGGTTGCTTTTCTTAGAGAGAAATCTCAGGCTTTTGATGAATTTGTTATAATTTGTAAAAGAACTCAAGTTCAAAAGAATCTTTCTATTATTCAAATTCGTAGTGATCATGGTAAAGAATTTGAAAATTCATCTTTTGATAAATATTGTACATTAAATGGGAAAAAACATGAATTTTCTGCTTCTCACACACCTCAGCAAAATGGTGTGGTTGGAAGGAAAAATAGGGTTCTTCAAGAAATAGCTAGAGTTATGTTAAATGCTAACAATGTGACTAAAAACATCTGGGTTGAGGCCATTAGTACTGCATGTTATATATCTAATCGTGTGTATCTAAGACCCGACACTACTAAAACTCCATATGAAATATGGAATGGTAAAAAGCCACAAGTTAGTTACTTTCGTATTTTTGGAAGTGCTTGTCATATATTAAGGGATCGAGAATCCCTTGGTAAATTTGATGCTAAAACTGACATAGGAATCTTTCTTGGTTATTCTTTAAATAATCGGGCTTACAAGGTCTTTAATTTAAGGACTCTTACGGTGATTGAATCAATAAATGTTGTTGTAGATGATCAAAAATCTGGTTCTTCTTATATTGTAAATAGAGATATTGATGATGAAAATATAGTTATACCTGTTATTCATGAAAAACAGACTTGATAACATTAATTCTTCATCTGATAATGAAAATTCTACATTCATTAATCCTTATATCACATAAGACTTAAGTGTAGAAGATACAAATAACAATATCTCTGAAAAATAATCTCAAAATAGACCTTCTTATGCACGTGATATGAGAAGTCATCCTCCTAGTGCTATTATTGGTGATGCCTCCACAAAATTAATGATTAGGAGAAAATTTAAAAATCTTTCAAATCTTCTATGTCATGTGTGTTATACATTCAATCTTGAACCTAAAAATGTTAAAGAGGCTCTTCTTGATGAGCACTGGGTTATGGCCATGTAAGAAGAGCTCACTCAATTTAAAAGAAATAATGTGTGGGAACTTGTTTCTAGACCTTCAAATATTAGAATCATTGGTACAAAATAAATTTTTAAAAATAAAATAAATGAAGAAGGTAAAATCATTGGAAACAAAGTAAGATTGGTGGCTCAAGGCTACACACAGGTTAAAGGCATCGACTTTCATGAAACATTTGCACCTGTGGCTAGACTTGAGTCCATTCGTATTATTTTGGCCATGGCTTGTCATTTAAAATTTAAATTATATCAAATGGATGTTAAAAGTGTTTTTTTAAATGGTTTTCTTTCTAAGGAAGTGTATGTAGAATAATCTAAAGGGTTTAAAGATTCACATCATCCTCTTTATATTTTTCGACTTAAAAAGACATTATATGGTTTAAAGCAAGCACCTCGTGCCTGGTATGATAGGCTAACAAAATATTTAATCAATAGCAGATTCAAACGTGGCAATGTGGATAAAACCTTATTTTTAAAACAAGAATCGTCCCATTTGACTGTTGCTCAAATTTACGTTGATGATATCATTTTTGGTTCCACACTTGATTCAAATGCTCATAAATTTTAAAATCTAATGAGCACTGAATTTGAAATGAGTCTATTTTGTGAGTTAAACTGTTTCTTAGGTCTTCATATTAAACAGTATTCTTCTGGCATTTTCAATCTAAATATGCCAAAGAACTTATTAAAAAATTTGGTTTGGAATCTAGTCAGTGTTCTCGTACTCCAATGAGCACATCTGTGAAGTTGTCCAAAGATGTATCGGGTAAATCGGTTGGGGAAACCTTATATAGAAGTATGATAGGTAGTCTTCTCTACCTAACTGCTAATAGACCGGATATTGCTTATAGTATGGGTATGTGTGCTAGATTTCAGGCAGCCCCTAAAACCTCTCATCTAACTGTGCTTAAACGTGTTCTTCGTTATGTTAACGGAACATTAGAGTTAGGCCTATGGTATCCTTTTGATACCACTTCTCAAATCATAGGATTCTCGGATTCTGATTGGACAGGTAATTCTGATGATCGTAAAAGAATCAGTGGTGGTTGTTTTTATATCGGTAATTGTCTTGTATCTTGGCTCAGCAAGAAACAAGCATCTGTTTCCTTGTCCACTGCTGAAGCAGAATATATTTCTGCTGGAAGTGGTTGTACTCAACTCTTATGGATGAAGCAAATGTTCTCTGATTATGGGATTACTCAAAGTGTTAGGACCTTTTATGATAACACCAGTGCAATTTCTATTTCTAAAAATCCAGTACAACACTCTAGGACTAAACATATTGATATTCGACACCATTTCATACTTGATTTGGTAGAAGATAAAATTATTCTCCTTCAGCACATAGACACTCAATTACAATTGGCTGATATATTTACTAAACCCTTAGATTTTGTTCGATTTGAATTCCTTCAAAAATCTATTGGTTTATGCTTCATTGATTCTTTCAGCACAATTTGTATATATGTTATTTGTAAATATTTTTTATTAAAAATGCTTTTTGATCAAGAAATTCTTGTCTTCTTGAAAATTTTAGGATTTTATCTGACACACTTTAAATTTCTATATTGTACATTTGATCAAATTGCCTGAAATCGAATGTAAAGACCCGTATTTTGAACCCGAGTTAAACTGACCCCGTGTGTGTATTCGGCTCGGCAACCGACGTCACCATTTGTTTTAGATTTTTATCTAGATGTGATTGTGCGAACAAATTTTAATTTAGAGCCCATTTGGACCCTCGTGCGAAAGTTGTGCACCGACCTCGGTGTGGCCGCTCAACACCGGGCTTGAGTTTTAAAATTAGAAGTGTATAATACATAAGAGGTGTGTGTGTTCTTAACTTTGTGAGCAATCCTATTATAAGAAGGAATTGCATTCCCGTATTATACTAGGTTTTGTTAAGAGAGGAAGAGACGTGAGTGCTGTGAAGAACCATAGTTGTGACGACCCGACTTTTCCAATCCCTCAGGTATAGGAAAGGCCGGTTCGCCAACCTATCGAATAAACGATAAGCCGGACAAACAGGGCACATATCAGAGTAAAGCGCAATAAATATCCATAGCTAAAATAAATGCGGAAACAATTAAAAGTAAAGAACCACCGATGATGGCCGACCATCATCGAAACATGGCTCATAACAGAAATCAACGTCAAATATAAAACTATGGTATCCAACTAAAATGGGCCCACAAATTCAAGTCTAACTCTCACCACAAATAAGAAAATCAGTAAGTTCTATACTGGGAAAAACTCCTCAGGAGGAACCTATCGAATAATAGCCACGCCAATACGAACTCATGACGATAGTCGAGTGAGCTAACCAACAAAGCTCAGTAGAAGAAAGACATCTACGGCATTTTACTTTAACTAACATGGTTTCAAAACAAATATCGGAATATAGCTTGTCAAACATAAGAGCAGATAATAAACTGAATTTAGGTGCGGAAATCATATGTAAGATTTATTTCTAAATGTGTGAAAACAGTTTCAAGAACAGATCACGGTGTTTGGTGTCTTAGTTTCTCTAACTTCTATATGCAAAGTTCAGTAATTCATGACTTAATCCTCAACTTAAAATACCTCCTGTGTAAACTATATCTCGAGAGCAGGAATATAGCCGATGGGAACCCCTACCTACCATCGTCGTTCATGAACCCTTTTTCAGGATGCAACAAGCCCCTGCGTAATGAGGGAAACTTGTGCGGGAAGTTATTCAGAATTTTTGAGGGGTCGAATTGGTCAATCATAAAACAAATACAGATACTAATATAATCAGATGGAAGTCTCTTATACATAGTTCAGGTTCTTGATTTCAGATCTTCAGAGCTTAAGCAGATTCACGTTTCAGGATTCAGGTAGATTTAGATTTTTAGTCATTCATATCAATTTCAATTTACAGATGTGATTTCAATGGCATATGCAAGTTCAAAGATTTTAATTCAAAATATCCATGCGAATTAAAATAAAATACTGTAAAGATGAGATTCTCTTACCTAAAACTCGGAGTTATGCGAAGTCAAGCAAGGTCCTATTGATGGCCTCTCGCCCTCAATCTACATCACAATATACGTTCATGCATTAAGATAAACTCTAATTACTAATAATATAGACCTATTTAAGCGTTTCCTCAAAAACAAGTCAAAACAGGCAAGTTGCGCCAATCTTAGAATTTGACGTAACATTCTCATATTGTTTTGACTATCAAGACGATTGATTCATGAGTTGGTCAAAACATGAAAGTTGTAGATTTTTCTATTAGCTTTTCGACGCAAAATGAATCGTCTTAATCTAAGTTTGGGATAAAAAGTTATGACTAAAATACTAAGGTAATGTCGGAGTTCGGTGATACCTTGCTCGAGCGATGATAATAGCTCGCTCGAGCGATTTGACGTAATATTCGTATATTTTTTTGACCATCAAGAAAATTGATTCATGAGTTAGTCAAAACATGAAAGTTGTAGATTTTTCTATTAGCTTTCCAACACAAAAAGAATCGTCTTAATCAGAGTTCAGAATAAAATGTTATGACTAAAATACTAAGGTAATGTCGGAGTTAGGTGATACCTCGCTCGAGCGATGATAATAGCTCACTCGAGCGATTTGACGTAACATTCTTATATTTTTTTGACCATAAAGACGATTGATTCATGAGTTGGTCAAAACATGAAAGTTGTAGATTTTTCGATTAGCTTTCCAACACAAAATGAATCGTCTTAATCAGAGTTCAGAATAAAACGTTATGACTAAAATACTAAGGCAATGTTGGAGTTCGGTGATACCTTGCTCGAGCGATGATAAAAACCGACGGGTTTCCTCAACAATTCGTGCCGCGATCGATCCCACGAGTTCATAGAGACAACTCCAACACGCCCCCAATGATCTCAACCTCTCCCAATAGCCAACTACGAATCTGAGGTTGATTCAAGTTCTTTCTAAGGTTTAAGTGTTGTCAACAAAGAGGGTTATAGAGAATGAGGTTTTCTAAACCGATCTCCTACGATGATTGAAGAAGAGAGAAGAAGGAGTTTCACACGGTTGGGTAACTATCCTCTCTTAACAAAACCTAGTATAATACGGGAATGCAATTCCTTCTTATAATAGGATTGCTCACAAAGTAAAACACACACACACATCTTATATATTATACACTTCTAATTTTAAAACTCAAGTCCGGTGTTGAGCGGCTACACCGAGGTCGGTGCACAACTTTCGCATGAGGGTCCAAATGGGCTCTAAATTAAAATCTGTCTGCACAATCACATCTAGATAAAAATCCAAAACAAATGGTGACATCGGTTGCCGAGCCGAATACACACACAGGGTCAGTCTAACTCGGGTTCAAAATACGGGTCTTTACAATAGTCGTTTGATAGTTATCCAACCGTGTGAAACTCCGTCTTCTCTCTTCTTCAATCATCTTAGGAGATCGGTTTAGAAAACCTCTTTCTCTAGAACCCTCTTTGTTGAAAATACTTAAACCTTAGAAAGAACTTGAATCAACCTTAGATTCGTAGTTGGCTATTGGGAGAAGTTGAGATCATTGGAGACGTGTTGGAGTTGTCTCTGTGAACTCGTGGGATCGATCGCGGCGCGAATCATCGAGGAAACCGGTCGGTTTCGTTCCGAAGCTCCATTCGCGTGACTCATTTTTAATCTAGGAATCTTTAGATTAAAGGTACGTTTTAATTAAACTTTTTGATTAAAATCATTAGATTAGCCATGGGTTTTGCTTTGGGATGTATGGGTCTCGATTCGGGTGAAAAAGAGCGAAATTGTGTCGCTGTAGCTCGCTCGAGCGAGCTATTATCATCGCTCGAGCGAGGATACACTAAAATACTCAAAAAGCTGTTCCCTGCTCTCGCTCGAGCGAGCTTTGGTCATCGCTCGAGCAAGAAAGTTTTGAAAGATCTCGCTTGAGCGAGCTATTATCATCGCTCGAGCGAGGTATCACCGAACTCCGATATTGTCTTAGTATTTTAATCATAACTTTTTATCTTGAACTCCGATTGAGACGATTCTCTTTGCGTTGGAAAGCTAACGGAAACATCTACAACTTTCATGTTTTGACCAACTCATGAATCAATCATCTTGATAGTAAAAAATATATAAGAATGTTACATCAAATTCTAGGATTGGCGCAAGTGCCTGTTTTGACTTATTTTTGAGGAAACACTTAAATAGGTCAATATTATTAGTAATTAGAGTTAATATTAATGCATGAACGTTTATTGTGATGTAGATTAAGGGCGAGAGGCCATCAATAGGACCTTACTTGACTTCGCATAACTCCGAGTTTTGGTAGGAGAATCTCATCTCTACATTATTTTATTTTAATTCGCATGGATAATTTGTATTAGATTTTGAACCTGCATCTGTGACGACCCGACTTTTCCAATCCCTCAGGTATAGGAAAGGCCGGTTCGCCAACCTATCGAATAAACGATAAGCCGGACAAACAGGGCACATATCAGAGTAAAGCGTAATAAATATCCATAGCTAAAATAAATATGGAAGCAATTAAAAGTAAAGAACCACCGATGATGGCCGACCATCATCGAAACATGGCTCATAATAGAAATCAACGTCAAGTATAAAACTATGATATCCAACTAAAATGAGCCCACAAATTCAAGTCTAACTCTCACCACAAATAAGAAAATCAGTAAGTTCTATACTGA
The DNA here is from genome assembly GCA_021018995.1 of Chloranthus sessilifolius. Lineage (NCBI taxonomy): Eukaryota > Viridiplantae > Streptophyta > Magnoliopsida > Chloranthales > Chloranthaceae > Chloranthus > Chloranthus sessilifolius. The sequence goes on from CM037592.1 coordinate 98,313,665, forward strand.
GAAAAACTCAGGAGGAACCTCAGGCACGTAGTCAGGATCAGTCTCACAGCCCTAAATAGCCACGTCAGTACCTGAACCTGTGACGTATAGTTGGAGTGAGCTAACCAACAAAGCTCAGTAGAATAAAGACATCTACGGCATTTTACTTTAAGTAACATGGTTTCAAAACAAATATCGGAATATAGCTTGTCAAACATATAAGCAGATAATAAACTGAATTTAGGTGCAGAAATCATATGTAAGATTTATTTCTAAATGTGTGAAAACAGTTTCAAGACGAATGCGTGTTTGGTCTTAGTTTCTCTAACTTCTATATGCAAAGTTCAGTAATTCATGACTTAATCCTCAACTTGAAATACCTCCCGAGTAAACTATATCTCGAGAGCAGGAATATAGCCGATGGGAACCCCTACCTACCATCGTCGTTCATGAACCCTTTTTCAGGATGCAACAGGCCCCTGCGTAATGAGGGAAACTTGTGCCAGGAAATTGTTCAGGAATTTTTTTGAGGGGTCGTTCAGGTCAATCATAAAACAAATGCAGATACTAATATAAATCAGATGCAAGTTTCTTATACATAGTTCAGGTTCTTGATTTCAAATTTTCAGAGCTTAAGCGATTAGGGTTTGGATTCGGTAGATTTAGATTTTCAGTCATTCATATCAATTTTAGTTTACAGATGTGATTTCAATGGCATATGCAAGTTCAAAGATTTTAATTCAAAATATCCATGCGAATTAAAATAAAATACTGTAAAGATGAGATTCTCCTACCTAAAACTCGGAGTTATGCGAAGTCAAGCAAGGTCCTATTGATGGCCTCTCAATCTACATCACAATATACGTTCATGCATTAAGATAAACTCTAATTACTAATAATATAGACCTATTTAAGCGTTTCCTCAAAAACAAGTCAAAACAGGCAAGTTGCGCCAATCCTAGAATTTAACGTAACATTCTCATATTTTTTTGACTATCAAGACGATTGATTCATGTGTTGGTCAAAACATGAAAGTTGTAGATTTTTATATTAGCTTTCCAACGCAAAAAGAATCGTCTCAATCAGAGTTCGAGATAAAACATTATGACTAAACTACTAAGGCAATGCCGGAGTTCGATGATACCTCGCTCGAGCGATGATAATAGCTCGCTCGAGCGATTTGATGTAACATTCTCATATTTGTTTGACCATCAAAACGATTGATTCATGAGTTAGTCAAAACATGAAAGTTGTAGATTTTTCTATTAGCTTTCCAAAGCAAAAAGATTCGTCTTAATCGGAGTTCGAGATAAAATGTTATAACTAAAATACTAAGATAATATCGGAGTTCGGTGATACCTCGCTCGAGCGATGATAATAGCTCGCTCGAGCGATTTGACGTAACATTCTTATATTTTTTTAACCATCAAGACGATTGATTCATGTGTTGGTCAAAACATGAAAGTTGTAGATTTTTCTATTAGCTTTCCAACGCAAAAAAAATCGTCTTAATTAGAGTTCGGAATAAAACGTTATGACTAAAATACTAAGGCAATGTCGGAGTTCGGTGATACTTTGCTCGAGCGATGATAAAAACTGACGGGTTTCCTCAACGATTCGCGCCGCGATCGATCCCACGAGTTCACAGGGACAACTCCAACACGCCCCCAATGATCTCAACCTCTCCCAATAGCCAACTACGAATCCAAGGTTGATTCAAGTTCTTTCTAAGGTTTAAGTATTTTCAACAAAGAGGGTTCTAGAGAAGGAGGTTTTCTAAACCGATCTCCTACGATGATTGAAGAAGAGAGAAGAAGGAGTTTCACACGGTTGGGTAACTATCCTCTCTTAACAAAACCTACTATACGGGAATGCAATTCCTTCTTATAATAGGATTGCTCACAAAGTAAAACACACACACACATCTTATGTATTATACACTTCTAATTTTAAACCTCAAGTCCGGTGTTGAGCGGCTACACCAAGGTCGGTGCACAACTTTCGCACGAGGGTCCAAATGGGCTCTAAATTAAAATCTGTCCGCACAATCACATCTAGATAAAAATCCAAAACAAATGGTGACGTCAGTTGCCGAGCCGAATACACACACAGGGTTAGTCTAACTCGGGTTCAAAATACGGGTCTTTACATTCTACCCTCCTTAGGAATTTTCGTCCTCGAAAATATACGGATAGCTAAACCGAACTGCGGTAAGTCCTTGTCCTAACATCAGTATAAAGCAAAATCGAAACAGTCTAAAGTCAAAGAACTTTGGTCGGGATCCGTAGTAACCTGGATGTACTGCGTGTGGCATCCCATACTGCCATAGAGGATTGCATCCGTACATGGATGCATACCTTCCCAAGTGTCACGTGCCTGAAAATATACTTCACCATGACACAAACCTAGCACACACACCTACCTCACCCTTTTGGTAATTATTTGAGCAGAAATTTCAGATGTCAGAATCGAACACTTATTCAAAAGCATGATCACGTGCCTGGTAACATGTTCTAACTGATGACACGGGTTCCAACAGACATACGGTTCTAACCGAGAATGAATAAATATGACATTTAAGATTTTATTGTGTGATCGTTATAGATATATATGTAAAGCATCGATGTTATGAACCAATTTAACATTGAAGAATTTGAAGAAATTCTCCTTTTTTTTTTTTTTTTTTTTTTAGAATTAAATTCAAGAATTTAAAGGTACGTATGGTTTTCTTACATAACTATAGTTTACAATATACCTTCACTCGAAAAGTTGTGGAAATTGCTAGCAAATCTCCGCTTCACGCTCCCATGTGGCTTCCTCTGAAGAATGGTTCCGCCACTTCACGAGTACTAAGGGAATGTTCTTTGTCCGTAAGATTTGTTCTTTACGATCCAAGATTCGTATCGGTTCCTCAACCAAGGATAGGTCTTCTTGGAGCTCAATGGGCTGGTAGTCCAATACGTGAGTCGGGTCCTTAACATATCTTCGTAACATGGACACATGAAACACGTTGTGCATTTTCGATAGCTGCGGTGGCAAGGCTACTCGATAGGCAAGCTCGCCGACTCGACCCAATACCTCGAAAGGTCCAACATAGCGTGGACTCAGCTTCCCACGCTTCCCAAAATGCATCACGCCTTTTGTAGGAGAGATTTTGACAAATACGTTATCTCCCACCTTAAACTCAACATGGTTTCTTTTCAGATCAGCGTAGCTCTTCTGACGACTTTGAGCAATTCGTAGTCTCTCACGGATTAACCGAACTGTCTTGGTTGTATTCTCCACGATCTCGGGACCTAAAATGAGTTTCTCACCCACTTCTTCCCAATTAAGCGGAGACCTGCACCGTCGTCCATACAAAGCTTCGTAGGGTGCCATCATTATTGTAGGCGAACTCGATCGGTGATAAATGTTGGTCCCATGACCCGAAAATCCAAGCAAGCACGTAACATATCTACTATAATCTGATTCACCCTCTCAGTCTGCCCATCGGTCTGAGGATGGAATGCTGTACTATAATCGAGCCTAGAGCCCATTCCTTCTTGAAATCGTTGCCAAAACTGAGATGTGTACATCGGGTCTCTATCGGAGACGATACTGACCGGTATACCATGCAACCTAACTATCTCCTTGATGTATAATTCTGCGAGCTTGTTGGCGGTATACGACGTATTATAAGGAAGGAAGTGTGCGGACTTAGTCAATCGATCCACAATGACCCAGATGGCATTGTATTTTCTTAATGTTCTTGGCAATCCCAAAATAAAGTCCATAGAAATAGCCTCCCATTTCCACTCAGGTATCGGTAGTGGTTGCAACAGTCCTGTCGGATTTCGATGATCCACCTTTACTTGTTGACACACAAGACATCTCGAGACATACACAGCGACATCTTTCTTTAAACCTCTCCACCAGAAGCTTTTCTTTAAGTCTTGGTACATCTTAGTCTTTGCCAGGGTGAATAGCGTACATAGACTTATGAGCCTCTTCCAAAATAGTGTCCCGAAGCTCAGTACTAGTTGGTACGCATACCCGGTTTCTAAACAACAAAGTGCCATCATCTTTGATAGAAAAATCTATTTTGCTTCCCCCAATCACATCCCGTCTGATAGCCATAAGTTCATCATCCGTCATTTGAAGTCTGCGAATGTTCTCATAGAGGGTCGAACGAATCACCAGCGTAGCCATTAATGCACCTGAACCTTTTACGTCAAATCTCATGCTACTTAGAGCCATATCTTCCAAAAGCTGCCATCGTCGCACCCTTGTGGTGAGATGTGATAACTGAGCAGAGAACTTTCGAGTTAACGCATCTGCCACTACGTTTGCTTTCCCGGGGTGGTACTGGATGGTACAATCATAATCTTTCAAGAACTCCATCCATCGACGCTGTCTCATATTCAACTCCTTTTGTGAGAAGAGATACTTGAGGCTCTTATGATCGGTAAATATATGAAGGTCCCCCCATAAAGGGAAGGCCGCCAGATCTTCAGAGCAAAAATCACTGCAGCCAAGTCAAGACCATGCGTCGGGTAATTCTTCTCATGGTCTTCCAGCTGTCTAGACCCATAAACAATGACTCTCTCATTCTGGTTAAGCACCCTAAAACCCCCATATGATGCATCACTTTGTATATTGCAAAGCCTCCCGCTCGATGGTATAGCAATCGTGCGATGAGTCAATCGTTTCTTGAGTTCCTGAAAACTTTGCTCACACTGCTCTGTCCAATCAAATTTAGTATTCTTCTTCGTAAGTTGTGTAAGAGGACCTGATATCTTGGAGAAGCCCTCCACAAACCTTCTGTAGTATCCTGCCAAACCGAGGAAACTACGAACCTCTGTAACGGTCTTTGGCTGTTCCCAATTCATCATTGACTCAATCTTGGCTGGGTCAACTGTAATACCGGTCTCAGAGATAACATGGCCTAGGAAACTGACCTGCTCAAGCCAAAACTCACACTTACTAAGTTTTGCATATAACTGATGGTCTCTAAGGGTTTGTAGAGCCACTCGCAGATGTTGCTCATGTTCTTCTCGCGTCTTTGAATAGATGAGGATGTCATCTACAAAAACTACTACAGACTTGTCCAAATGTGACTTGAATATCCGGTTCATCAAGTCCATAAATGACGCGGGTGCGTTTGTCAACCCAAATGGCATGACCAAGAACTTCGTAGTGCCCATATCGGGTTCGAACGGTCTTGAATGTCTTGACTTAACTTTCAACCCGATGGTAGCGACCTCAAGTCGATCTTGAGAAGAACCTTGCTCCTTGTAACTGATCGAACAGATCATCAATTCTTGGAAGTGGATAACGGTTCTTAATTGTCAACTTATTTAGCTGGTAATCGATGCAAAGCCGCATTGAACCGTCTTTCTTCTTTACAAATAGAACCGGTGCTCCCCAGGGTGACACACTCGGTCTAATAAAGCCCTTATCTAGCAGTTCCTGAAGCTGCTCCTCCAACTCTTTCAATTCTGTAGGCGCCATTCGATACGGAGTTTTGATCGGTTCGATGCAGCACTAACTCAATCGCAAACTCAATCTCCATGTCAGGTGGTAATCCTGGTAGATCTTCAGGAAAAACATCTGAATACTCACAAGCAATCGTAATATCTGTAATATTTTTCTTCTCCTCATGATCTTGCAAGTAGGCCAGATAACCATAACACCCGTTCCTCATCATACGGTCTGCTCGAATGGCAGAGATAAACGGTATCACACAAGATTTGACTCCGCAAAATCGAAAAGATTTTCTCTTGACAGGCGGAATGTTACAATCTTCGAAGACAATCCACTCGCATGGTAAGTAGATAACCAATCCATCCCTAGTATCACGTCGAACCCTTCCATGCTCAAAATGATCAAATCGCCCGTCTCGTGGTCTTGATCATCACAATCAGATTGACACATGGTATCGGTGCTCACGAGTTGCGTGAATTGACACCGCCAAGATAAAATCAAGGGCCTTGGGAATGATTCCCAACTTCTCGAACAATGGAGTAACAAAGAATGTGTAGACCTGTGGTCTATCAACACTGCTCGGTGTTTTGCTTACATCGCTCCCCCGATGCATAAAAAGGGTACCTTAGTTTAGACAAGCGTTTCAATTAAAAGTTTCTAAGCATGTGTATTCATCCATAACTTATTAACAAAATTTATTAAATATCAAGCAATTATATATAACACATAAAATAAGAAGACATCTCAACTTTTAATAATACCTTGGATCACGTCGTTCGACGTTTCGGCTTCTTGAGCCATCACGGCATAAGCTCGACCTTGAGCGATGGGTGGGAATCGATCTTTGAGTAGAAGCCGAACTAGTTCTTCCCTTGTCCTCCGAGGACAATCATTAACCACACCGAAAACACGCTCCAGTGTTCCTCCTACAATCCTCGGTCTTGTGTGGTTTCCCGCACCTTAGGCACATAGTGACCGAAACAAAAGATGGTGCACGAGAGGATCCCTGTCCCACTGAAGCTCCACTAGCATTAGAACCCGCTGGTCGTACGGATTGCACAGGTGATGATGCTGCCAATCTCTGATAAGGGGTCGGTCCAGAAGAAAATATTGGTCTAGAAAATGCAGGTTGAGTAAGGTTCACTGGCGGCTTTGTAAACTTGGCCCTCTTATTTTCATAAGTACCTGACTGCCCTTGTACAACCCTGTCCTTGTTCGGCTGACTGCTTCTCAAAAACCGCTTTTGAATTTCTTCCTCTGCTATGAGGGCCTTTGACAGTACTCCTCCATATGTTTCCATTTCCTACATAGCCACGCTCTCCTGTATACTCGGCCTAAGACCCAGCTGAAATTTTCTGGCCTTCATCATATCGGTGGCCACATGTTGAGGTGCAAACCTTGAAAGTCGCGTGAACTCATCTCCATACTCACGCACTGACATTGTCCCCTGCTTCAGCTCGATGAACTGAACTTCCATCTGATTCCTAACTATCTTGGGAAAGTACTGATCGTTGAACGCCTCGATAAACTCAGCCCATGTCCAAGGAGTATTGGGAAACTCCTGCTCCCGGTGTCTAGCCACGGACTTCCACCATGGTCCAGCCTGTCCATCCAGTTTGAAGGTTGCCCATCTAACCTTCTCGACATCGGTGCAATCAAAGCACCTCAAGATCTTTTTCCATCTCATCCAACCAACCTTTTCCATCGGCCTGGCCCGTCTGTAAAAATTTGGAGGTCTCATCCTCCTGAATTTGGCAAATCCTGATGATTGTTGTTGTTGTCTAGCAAAAATCAGCTCTGCTTGCTTGGCGATTGCAGCAGTCTGCTGAGCCATAGATGCGGTCTGCTGAGCAATGTTAGTGGCCAGACTTTCCAACACTTGTTCCATTCTTTCACCCTGACCTCTATCAACTCCGGCTCCTATAGGGACTGCATTAGAACCGGATGCGAAGGCAACTCCCCTTGATGTACCGACACCTTGGGGAATGTCCTCTAAAGGCACCGTCCTACCTCGCCTCGCCTCTAAATCTTGGGGCCATCGATCTATTATTGTGAACACCACAACATCACCAACATTGATTGTGAAGACAATTACAAAGATTACTAGTGATTCGGACCTAACGACATGACTCGATGTGGTACTGCGGGGTCACGTTAGTTCTCATGGGTCCTTAGAGAATCTAAAACCATGTCTCGATACCAACCGTGATTTAACCGACTTTTCCAATCCCTCAGGTATAGGAAAGGCCGGTTTGCCAACCTATCGAATAAACGATAAGCTGGACAAACAGGGCACATATCAGAGTAAAGCGCAATAAATATCCATAGCTAAAATAAATGCGGAAGCAATTAAAAGTAAAGAACCACCGATGATGGCCGACCATCATCGAAACATGGCTCATAACAGAAATCAACGTCAAATATAAAACTATGGTATCCAACTAAAATGGGCCCACAAATTCAAGTCTAACTCTCACCACAAATAAGAAAATCAATAAGTTCTATACTGGGAAAAACTCCTCAGGAGGAACCTCAAGCTCTTCCTCAGGCACGTAGTCAGGATCAGTCTCACGATACGAATAGCCACGTCCAATACACGAACTATGTGACGATATAGTGAGTGAGCTAACCAACAAAGCTCAGTAGAAGAAAGACATCTACGGCATTTTACTTTAACTAACATGGTTTCAAAACAAATATCGGAATATAGCTTGTCAAACATATAAGCAGATAATAAACTGAATTTAGGTGCGGAAATCATATGTAAGATTTATTTCTAAATGTGTGAAAACAGTTTCAAGAACAGATGCAGTGTTTCAGTGTCTTAGTTTCTCTAACTTCTATATGCAAAGTTCAGTAATTCATGACTTAATCCTCAACTTAAAATACCTCCCGAGTAAATTATATCTCGAGAGCAGGAATATAGCCGATGGGAACCCCTACCTACCATCGTCGTTCATAAACCCATTTTCAGGATGCAACAAGCCCCTGCTTAATGAGGGAAACTTGTGCCAGGAAGTTGTTCAGAATTTTGAGGGTCGTTGGTCAATCATAAAATAAATGCGAGATACTAATATAATCGGATGGAAGTCTCTTATACATAGTTCGTGTTCTTGATTTCAGATCTTGAGCTTAAGCGATCTGTTTGAGTGATTCGAGTAGATTTAGATTTTTAGTCATTCATATCAATTTCAATTTACAGATGTGATTTCAATGGCATATGCAAGTTCAAAGATTTTAATTCAAAATATCCATGCGAATTAAAATAAAATACTATAAAGATGAGATTCTCCTACCTAAAACTCGGAGTTATGCGAAGTCAAGCAAGGTCCTATTGATGGCCTCTCGCCCTCAATCTACATCACAATATACGTTCATGCATTAAGATAAACTCTAATTACTAATAATATAGACCTATTTAAGCGTTTCCTCAAAAACAAATCAAAACAGGCAAGTTGCGCCAATCCTAGAATTTGACGTAACATTCTCATATTTGTTTGACTATCAAGACGATTGTTTTATGTGTTGGTCAAAACATAAAAGTTGTAGATTTCTATATTAGCTTTCCAACGCAAAATGAATCGTCTCAATCGGAGTTCAAGATAAAAAGTTATGACTAAAATACTAAGGCAATACCGGAGTTCGGTGATACATCGCTCGAGCGATGATAATAGCTCGCTCGAGCGATTTGACGTAACATTCTCATATTTGTTTGACCATCAAGACGATTGCTTCATGAGTTGGTCAAAACATGAAAGTTGTAGATTTTTCTATTAGCTTTCTAACGCAAAACGAATCTTCTTAATCGGAGTTCGGGATAAAATGTTATGACTAAAATACTAAGGTAATATCGGAGTTCGGTGATACCTCGCTCGAGCGATTTGATGTAATATTCTCATATTTTTTTAACCATCAAGACGATTGATTCATGAGTTGGTCAAAACATTAAAGTTGTAGATTTTTCTATTAGCTTTCCAACGCAAAAAGAATCGTCTTAATCAGAGTTCGGAATAAAATGTTATGACTACAATACTAAGGCAATGTCGGAGTTCGGTGATACCTTGCTCGAGCGATGATAAAAATCGACGGGTTTCCTCAACGATTCGCGCAGCGATCGATCCCACGAGTTCACAGAGACAACTCCAACACGCCCCCAATGATCTCAACCTCTCCCAATAGCCAACTACGAATCCAAGGTTGATTCAAGTTCTTTCTAAGGTTTAAGTGTTTTCAACAAAGAGGGTTCTAGAGAAGGAGGTTTTCTAAACCGATCTCCTACGATGATTGAAGAAGAGAGAAGAAGGAGTTTCACACGGTTGGGTAACTATCCTCTCTTAACAAAACCTAGTATAATACGGGAATGCAACTCCTTCTTATAATAGGATTGCTCACAAAGTAAAACACACACACACATCTTATGTATTATACACTTCTAATTTTAAAACTCAAGTCCGGTGTTGAGCGGCTACACCGAGGTCAGTGCACAACTTTCGCACGAGGGTCCAAATGGGCTCTAAATTAAAATCTGTACGCACAATCACATCTAGATAAAAATCCAAAACAAATGGTGACGTCGGTTGCCGAGCCGAATACACACACAGGGTCAGTCTAACTCGGGTTCAAAATACGGGTCTTTACAAAAATACCAAGGCAATGTCGAAGTTCGGTGATACCTGGCTCGAGCGATGATAATAGCTCGCTCGAGCGATTTTATGTAACATTCTCATATATTTTTGACCATCAAGACGATTGATCCATGAGTTGGTCAAAACATAAAAGTTGTAGATTTTTCTATTAGCTTTCCAACGCAAAATGAATCGTCTCAATCAGAGTTCGGGATCAAAAGGTATGACTAAAATACTAAGGCAATATCGGAGTTCGGTGATACCTCGCTCGAGCGATGATAATAGCTCGTTCGAGCGAGCTACAGCGACGCGATTTCGCTGGTTTTCACCCGAATCGAAACCCATACATCCCAAAGCAAAACCCATGGCTAATCTAATGATTTAATCAAAAAGTTTAATTAAAATGTACCTTTAATCTAAGGATTCCTAGATTAGAAATGAGTCACGCGAATGGAGCTTCGGAACGAAACCGACGGGTTTCCTCAACGATTCGCGCCGCGATCGATCCCACGAGTTCACAGAGACAACTCCAACATGCCCCCAATGATCTCAACCTCTCCCAATATTGGGAGAGCCCGAAGGTGCTTCTGACAATATCATTTGCTAGCTACACCAACTTTCCCCTCCAATTTGGAAGCATGCCATAAAGTCTGAGGAAATCGATGTATTCCTCCAAGTGGAGATAAATAAATTTAATCATTCATAAAGGCGGTAAAACAAAGGCTAATGCTTTAGCACATGAGACTGAATACAACTTAAGGCAGTGGGAGCTGTGTAGGCTTTCACCATTAGGCCTAGGGGAAGAAGGTATGTAATTATTTTCTGGTTGGACTTTCGAGCTGTCTCCAATGCTAACAAAGTTGTATTAATCATGATAATGGATGCTGGAGGAATTTTCTCTTTCTTGCATCTTCATAGCAAGAAAAGGAAACTGAGATTTCTGCTAAATTCAATGAGGCAGAAGCCTTCTCAATTTCCTACAGTTTCTTACAGATGAAGTAAAAGGCCACATAAAACGAAATGCTACAACTACAAACAGAGATCTAACTACTCAAAAGAAATTCAGCCAAAAGCAAACTGTGACTTATAACATAAGTGCTCAGGCAAAAATGAAAAACCAAATATGGGTTCCGATCTGTTACAAAAGACTTTATCTAAGTTCAATACAAGCCAATCCATCACCAGCCAATCCAAGACAAGATGATGTTCAATTTACATCCAACATAGACCTAGTGTTCCAAAAAAATCATATATAAGATCAGAGTTTAGCACTGCTAACTTACATACTGTTGCAGAGACGTGCTCCAAACTGCTATGAAGGCTGCAATGAAACCTTTGGCATTGACACTCACATCAGTAACAGTGCAGACTGCAACCCCAAGGAGAACCACCCCATTACTGAGTTTAGTGTCTCTTGAGTATCTAATCTTGTCCAAGACAACTTCCAGTAAACAGGAAACACGGATCATACTCAGTTTCGCAATCTGAAATCATACCACTATACAATAGTATTACATCTATTGAAGTCAATCTCTCACTACCAAAACCTGACGTGAACAGATTTTCAGGAAATCATGCTTCATTTCATAGCATATATGTTTCACCCAGCATTACATGCATAAATCCATCAAATCATAACTAGCGGTGCTCACCTTTGCAGTCAAGTTTGACACAGCCAACTGGAACTTTTCTCTTGTTTTTGAACCTGCGACATTTCCCTTGCCACCTTGTCAATGCACCATTCACCAGATGCACCAGAGACACATACCTATCCAAAGTTAGAAGAATAAAAATAGGCAATTAACCACAAAGCAAATATTTGAAAGTATTTGAAGCAAGCACTAGGGTGGAAGCAAAATTTCTCTGCAAGGTAAGAAAGCAGAAGTGTAAATGATACCTCAGAAAGCAGAATTGTTGGTTGCATAATGTGATGCCAACAATCTAAGCATAAGTTTTTACAATATGGTGGATCTTTCCTTTTGACACATCACATCAACGCGTGAGTGCTGTTTGGATAGTAACGCATAAGCATATCAATATCCATAACAAGGATTAAAATTAGACATTTAGGGAAAAAGACTTTAAAATGTAAACTATTTCATTGGAGTACTTTAAAATGTAAATTCACTTATTAACAGTTCACTACTCTAAGCAGTCCAAACAAGTTCATCAACAAACGAAAATTTTACCTCTAAACAAATTTACCCCTAAACAAGATCAAATAAAATCTACAAGTCCCTTGGGCCAAGTAATAATATCACCAATTGTAACATCGCCAAATGTTCCTTCGCTCGCATATAATTCTCAGATTGATCTAAAAATATTATCAATTATGATGGCGTACGAATCTCTTGACGTTGTCGCCTCTCTATGCATTCGCCCTAGTGCAATGGCTTTATTCTTTAAGTTTTTCAATAGACAACGCATGGATGGTTGGTTCACAAGTATCTCGGGCTGAACCGATGACGGTCGAGTTCCCTACAAAAATTATAGCCTTTAAACTGTAGAGTTTAAGAGAGACTAAGACAACAATGCATAAGTGCTTTCAATAAGATATGACAATGACAACTCCAATGATTATCATTTCATAACATTGAATTTATACCTGATAAGAATCGAATTGGTCAACCGATGTGGATATAGATGTCCCTTTAGAAGGAGCTAGAGGTGATAGTAAATTCACTTTTTCCTCAAGGATCTTACGTGCTCTACGCTCCTCATCAAGCTCATGTCTAAGCATATCAACCTGTGATTGAATGCTCTCACGTGCTATCTTTTCCTAGTGAGCAATCTCCCTAGCCTGAGCGGAAGCTTGAATGGAGGTCTTAGATACACCCGTACCCATACCCCGTATGTTGCCCCTTCCATCGCGCCCACAAACCGTAGCAAGTAACAGGTCATTATCTAAATCTTTTCTCAGAGGAATGGATCGATAAGGCAAGCCTCCTAATTTCATCTGAATAAAATAAATAATTATTAAATATAGTGATACTAAAGATCAATATTAATTATTTATCAATGACAAATGAATAATTAAAATAATCTTACTATTTATGCGTGCCCAAGGACGTTCCATCCTTCTTAGTATGAGAGGCTAAAATATTTGTGTCCTCGCCAACGTACTAGTCTAACTCGCTTTTACGTCATAATAAGGTCATAAGCAATTGTGAATATTCTAATAAATTTATTTATAAAATTTATGTGGTAGATTTTACCATCTCTTCTGCCATCTTAGCTGATCCTCGTCTACCAGTGGTGTGTGGATTCATCATCATTTTCCTACAAGTCTTCCCCTTTTCTCGGCGTGCTTTATCTTCCTCTGTCGAGCACATTTTAATAAACGCTTTCCAATCATCTCCCTTCACATTCTTTGGTCGATACTTCATCCGCTCTGCGTCCATTTCATATTTATCATAAACGGTGCGAAGGTCATGTTTCCATTGCTTCCAAGTCAAATTCACTTTCGTTAAGACCATCTTTTTTTGACTAAATGGAACATTATATTTATCCTATAATGAAAATAAAATGATATCAAAATTATTTGTAGAATAACTAAATGAAAATGGCATGAACAACATGCACTCACTGAGACAAAGCGCCATATTTTCTCCTTTATAGAAACAGGTACAATTTTCCAAGACTCATATGCAGGTGGACAATGAGTCCTCGTCATCCGACCAACAAATGTGGCAAATTGAGTTGAAGCATCTCCAATAGGCTGCCCATATTCATTCATATGAATTTTCAAACGCGTACCTGGATAAATAAAATATTATTAATAATTTGTAAATAACATTTACCAAACAATAGAAAATAATAGACTAACCACTCTCTTGAGTTCCAACTGATTCAGATCCACTCGGTTCTGATCCAAACTGTGCCATTATCTTTTGCTGAAAACATTGGCAAACTCTAGTTGTTGATCAAACTATCATTTAAGGATATAAAATGCATTAATAAGATAATTGAAAATTGTAGCTAACTTATAACAACATTAAAATGAGAAAATCAACAATAAGAAATGAAAGTTATTCTTTTGTTACAATTATTGGATAGAAGAAATAAGGTTCAAGTGAACAATATGAAAGAACTAGATTAATCTTCGTCCTCGTCCTCATCCACAACATCAGTTGCTAATGCCAATGCTAAAGCATCTGCTTTTGGTCTTCCTTCAAGTTCTAAGGGATCTTCATAGGCATCCATATCCCGAGTCAATCTCTTTGGAGCATCCAATACGACATACCAATCATCCCTAGTTTGATCTTTACAATAGAAGACTTGAGTGGCTTGAGAGGCAAGAATAAATGGCTCATCATCTTCATGTGAAATCCTCATAAATCTCCTAAGATTAACAAACACTAACCCAGTTTCTGGGTCAACCACACAACCATTTTTTTTATCTTCTATACGAGCCCAATCGCAGTAGAAGACTGTTTTTTTAAAGTAACCATAATCCAACTCAACTATTTGTTTGATAATACCATAATAAGTAACTTCTTCTTCCACATGGTTCTTATCTTTCACACTTGACCTGAAGCTAGTTAAAGCCTTCATGGATACTCCACTATTTTGTGTGCTTTTATTCATTTCTGATTGTGCGGTACAAAACCGATAACCATTGATCATGTAAGCATTATATGATATGGCATTGAAGTCTGGACCATCAGCAAGGCTCTTCATGATAGAATTTTCTTCATTTTCTAATTCTTTTCTTAACCAAGGAATGTAGTTGTCCCTCTGATGCTTATTGATTGACTTGTGATCTTGAAGGTAAGCCTGGTACTTCCTGTAAATATTAACTCTTAATTATATTATATCATTTTAAAAATAAAATATATCATTTAAAAATATAAAATAAATTACTTACTTCTCCCACTCAATATTTTCTGGATAATGCTTTAGAACCCATCTACGTATTTGTTCATACTGCACGTGTTGAAGAAGATAAGTTTTTCCACTTCCATCAATAGGGTACCCAAAAGTAACATCTTGTTCCACGAACACATTTTCTCCTTTCTTATGGCTTCCTCTGCTAGAATTTTGCATATATTCTATGCAATACCTCGTACATTCTTCCATGAGATATTGCTCCATAATACACCCCTCTGGATATGTCTGATTTTTCACATAATGCTTATATGTCTTCATCATCCTGCACATTTTTTTTAATTAGATATCAATGTTAACGTTATTAACTAAAAGAAGTTATTAATTTTACCGCGATAGTTTACCTCTCGAAAGGATACATCCATCGATATCGGACAGGTCCGCAAACAAGCGCTTCCTCTGCTAAGTGAACAACAAGGTGTATCATAGAAACAAAAAATGACCGGAAGTACTTTTCAAATACACATAGTGTTTCGACTATATTTTCTCATGTTCAAAAGGTCAACACGGAGATAACCTTAGAACATAAGACATTAAAAATATTGACAATTGTTGAATAGCAACGCTCAATGGTCTCTCTTGCTTGAATGCATGCATCGCAAGACTGCAAAGAATCTGTTGCATGAGGATATGATAATCATGTGACTTCAAGCCTTTGAGTTGAATTCCTTCAAACATACCTTGTCCTTCCAATTTCCTTGTATCCAATAGGAACCTTCAAATTGTGTAAGGTTTTATAAATTATTTCTTTTCTACTGTGACAAACAAAATGGAGCTTTGGGACAATACAACTTATCATTTTCTTCCACGGGCCACAAATTTTCCTTATATTCATATCTTTGAGATCATAACGTGCTTCAACACCATCTTTGGTTTTACCCTTTGTGTCCATAATTGTAGCAATTAGGTTCTGTGACATTTTTTCCACATGCATTACATCCAAATTATGATGAATAAGAATATCCTACAAACATAAAGGACATGTGTTAATATTTGAGTGAAGTGAAGTACAAATTTCATATTAGAAAAATAAAATATATTAATTATCCACCTTCCAATATGGTAAATCATATAGGATTGATCTCTTTGACCATGCACTGCTCTTTTCATGCTCAGTCTCGGATCTCTTCCTCTTCTTGCTTGCTACCTTTCCAAATTCTATTTGATACATCTCATTTTGCATAGTACTTGAACCACTCAACCGGTGGGGATGCTTTCTATGTTCTTCCTTCCCATTAAGCGTGACTTTTGAGTTACGAAGGATGACTCATATCGATGAAATTTTCTGTAGCCCATGTACGCATATTTCTTTCCATGTGATAACCATGTCGAATCAACCTCTTCACTACAAACAGGACAACCATACTTTCCTGCTGTCCTACATCCCGAAAGATGGCCATATGCTGGAAAATCATGTATAGCCCATAATAGAATTGCTTTCATGTTGAACATAGATTTTTTATAAGAGTCATATGTTGTAGCACCAGCGGACCATAATTCATTTAACTCTGCAATCAGTGGCTGTAAGTAGACATCAATGTTGTGCCCTGGACCTTTTGGGCCTGGAATTAATAGAGTTAACATTGTAAACTCTTTTCGCATACACATAGATGGAGGAAGATTAAATGGAACAATCATAACAGGCCAGCAACTATAAGAATTACTTTTGTTTCCGAAAGGATTAAATCCGTCTGTTGCAAGTCCTAAACGAACATTACGTGTCTCAAGAGAAAAGTCACTCCAACGAGCATTGATTGATTTCCAACTTGAAGAATCCACTGGATGACCCATGTAACTTTCATTTTCAATTGCATTTGCATGCCATGTCATCGTCTCTGCAATCCATGGTACACTATATAATCTTTGAAGTCTTTGGGTTAGTGGAAAGTATCTTAACTTCTTTCACGATAATTGTTTAAAATTTGGCTTTGAAGCTTCCACTGGTCTCCATCTGCTCTCACCACATGTAGGACACTCATTTTTATCAGCATGATCTCTCCAATATAATATACAATCATTGCGACAAGCATGAATAATCTCATGTTTCATGCGCAAAGACTTAACTAACTTCTTTGCATCGTAGGTGCTATCAGGTAAAGTATTTGACACGGGCAAAATTTCTTTTAGCATTTTTAATAACTCCGTGAAACTTTTATTAGACCACTGATGTCTAGCCTTCATACTCAACAACTCAACTGTAGTTGATAATTTCGTATGCTCACCCTTACATGACGGATATAGTGGTTCTAATGCATGTTTCTTCAAATTACTGTACTCCATATCCTCAGGTAAATCATGTGGATCCTGATCATCACCTTCATCCTGATCATCATCTTCATCCTCAGGTAAGTCTTCAAGATGAACATGTCCAAATGTGTTGTTCAACATTCTTCCATTCTTGGAAACATATCATTATTTTGGTTACTAGTTGAACTACTAGAAACCCCAACATCGACACGATTTGTAGAAGACGACTCCCCATGATACGTCCATGTCGTGTACGAACTATCCATGCCATCACAAATTAAATGCTCCATAATGGTTTCAAGGTTATGCTTTTGAAAATTTCGACATTTAACACACGGACAACAACACCAATTAACATCCTCACCAATTAACTTACTAAGACATGTGATCACATAAGTGATCAAGTGGATATCAAGTCACGTGAAGCATAAATCATTGAGATTTCAGTTTTACTATTTTGGCCATTGTTTAATATAAACTCTATTTAAGCTATATTTTAGAAATCTCACATTCTTTATTTTAGGAATGTTAAACAGTACTTACAATGTTTCAATTAACATAGTACGCTGTTTTCCAAAATGAATAGCTGAGAGCCCATATTAGACTTTTCAAACAGTATCTCCATAGCTTTTATTGCTGTATACTTTAGTTTTATTAAGGAGAAGTGGGTTAGTTCTTTCGTTGCTGGTTTCTAGTTACCCTGGGCTCTCTTAGTTCTTTGTTTATTCTTTGGAAGAGATACGAGGTTTGCATCAAATAGCCAACTACATGGTTGGGCTCCCAATGGACATTCTGTAAGGATATGGCCAGAAAAACTAACCCGCTTCTCTTAAAAAGGCCAAAAAAACAAAGATTTTCTGATCAAAGTCGTTTCCAAAAAGAAAGATTATCTGATCAACCTGCACCCTATCCTCATGCGGTCCTTACTCGCTCTCGGATACTGCTGCTCGATACCAAAAACATGGAATTTTTTCCTGAGTTCTCGGTTTACCTCATCAAGGAGTTTTTTGGCGATGCTTGCCGCTTGACTGACACACAAAGTCATGGTACCGCTTTAAACGGGGTATCAAGTAGCTCCTGACTTAAAGAAAACTGTTGCTTAAGGGCTTCCGTTATAAACCTGATTATAACAGAGACCGTTGAAGCAGAAACATGTTTTGTTTTGTTTTAGATGTGATGGAGCTATTAAAAGCGACAAGCTCTAAGCTATGGAAATTACGATGAATTTGAATGAAATCATATTGGAGTGAGCTCGTAAGTTTCAAATGGAAACAAATTTCCAACCGGTGGAGGTCGGGAGATGACTTAACCTGAAAAATATTTTCCTCGGTTTATAAAGGGTGGAAGGGAGACTTGATTGAACTTTAAAGTTTTGCATGAGGAAATTGAAATTGGAAGTTGAATATTAATTAAAGACATTCTGAAGGCGATTGAGTAGGCAACTTATTCGATGCGAGATATTATGTTGGTAAAATTAATCTACTATTCAATTTGAGAATTACGAAACAACATTTTATTAACATGGAAACAAATAACACACGATAGTAAAATAATGAAGCAGATTTTGTAAGCCTACACTGTTCTACTTCTAGTCAAATCTAACTTCATATGGAATCCCCATGAAATCTAGCTTAAGAAAAAGTATGGATTCTTAAAACCCTCCAATTAACTACTTCATAACGATGAATCTGATAATCGGAGATTCGGAACTTAAAGCAACTAGCATTTAGCTACTTCAAGACTTTTAGATGAATTGCAAGGAGAATAAACAAACAGACTTATTTCCCATAGTATTACTGATCGGAACAAATTTATCACATTGTTAAATGTAGAGGTTCTTATTATTTTAATTATTTGCTAGAGGATGCATGACCAAACATCTAAAATTGTCTCTATCATAGCCATTTCATTAATAGTGATCACTGAGTTGACCCATTCATTATACATATCAATTTTGTATCCTACTGGTTAAAGTGTCAAAAATAAACACGAAAAGGAATATTAAACAAAAAACTTTTTAAAAAAAATTGATGGCACTAAACACATGTGTAGCCACTATGAAATGAAATCCATTCTACAGTAATCACAGTAATGTAGGTAGATCGGAATAGAGTGCAAACCTGCAAACATTAGTATTATACATATGGATTTTATTTAGCTATTACAAAATCCATTTTAAAAGAACTAACAAGAAAGCAATCTAACACAGGCAAAGTATTACGTATATAGATGACATATATTAGACAAAGGATAAAAACAGATTAAACCAAATGCAGGTCCAGAGAGAGGAATTTTGATTTTTGACACATTCTTCTTGAACCTACGCATTTCAAATAAAATAAGTAAACAAGTGTCCTAAGGAAAATTTGTTGATTATGATAACAAGCAAGTTTTACGATTACTCCTCGGCCTATAAATCAATAGCATCACTAACACCTACACATATTCGACTAAATGGATATAATAAAGGTTTTGCGAGAACATCCGGAGTTAGTACGGGGATCACGTAAAACATATAACCTAGAACTATATTATGTTGCCAAAAGTTAACTCGCTAAGTATCAAAATTTTTATTGTGCAAGCCAAAATATTTTTAAAAAGTCTAAAAGCTACCAAAGTGGTGGTGAAAGATGTTGGAATCTAAAGTAGTTGCATCATTTTCTTTTACTATTTTAGATTCTATGGGCAAGAAGCAAGGGTAGATACTTTTTTTTTTGGCTTATTTAGCATATTTTGGTTTTCTCGCATTTAGCAATGAGAAATAAAGTGAAGAATTGTTACAAATAGCTTAGTGTTGATCGAAGCGATTTGGAGAAATAGGACTCGGATAGGGACCCTAAATAGATGGTCTAAAGCGATGAAGATGACGAGGATGAGGAGCAAATTTTGGTTGATAACAAATTAATTTTGTCTACAATAGGGTTTTCAATGGGCCAGGCTGGCATGGACGTTTGGCCAGAAAAAAACCGCATTAAGCGTCAAGTTTTAAGGCTATAGGGATGAACCAGGGCTAATATCTGAAGCTCATTTAATTTCAGATCGAGCGAGGGCTTGATAGCCTGAAGCCTGGCCAAACTATAGTTTACAAACACATATCTTTTATGGGATAATGGCTCCTGACCGACATTTAAACACCAAATGGTGTTTAAATGATCTTACACCATTAAAATTAGACATTTTATCTCTCACCATTGAAGTGTGATTCAACATTATGCCATGTGGTACACATCTATGATCAATCTAAACTTCCCAAGTGGGAATCTATCATTGGCTTATGACAGCCCAATAAAACAAGCCGATAAGTAGATGTGAACCATCCGATTGATATTAAAAGTTAAAGCAACAGTTGATATTATACTCCACAGATCGGATGGTTAAAATTTACTTAAAGCACCATTTTTGGGCCGGTTGCAGTTCAATCTATGATCTATCGCTTTGACGGTTCGGGTCACCCACATTTTAAACCAGTGATGGTGTAAGATCATTTAAACACCATTTTGGTGCTTAAATGACGGTCGGGAGGGTCGGTCCCATTTTTATATATAACGCCTAATACATTATATTAGTTAATATTGTTAATCTATAAGAAACAAGTATTAAATACATATATTACAGAATTAAATCAACAAAAAAAATTAATAAATATAACAGTCGTGTTTTTTTATCAAGCCGAAACCTCGCCTGGCCCTAGCAAAGCCAGGTTAAGGTTTGGCCAGTTCAGACCTTGCAGCATTTGGGCCAAGCTAGGGCTCAGCCTTTGGCCGCCTCTAGGGCTCGGGCTCTAATAGACCGATATGAAATATAGAGATATAAAATTACATAGATGAGATCATATTGATCAGGCGGTGGAGATCAGAGCTTGGATTTTCAAAAAAAAAAATTACATAGATGAGATCATCAGAGCGAGAAAGATCAGATCTGAGATTTGAAACATACAGATTAGGGCCTCAACTAGTTAGATTCGATCTCTTCATCTCCTTTCGAATCTACCAAGTCCTTTTTCAAGTTGATGTTTCTTCCAATGCATGCGATGGCAAAATGTGGTCGAATTGGTTCAGAGAAAACCTTGTCGACCGCCTCTGCAACAGAAACATGGAAAATGAGATGCGAAATCGAGATGGATGAGAAGAGAAAGAGAAAGGATCTGGAATAGCTTCGATTTCGATCCTCCAATCCACAAATGCTTATAAAAAATCAAAAAATTAGAAAGAAAAGGTGAAGACGCCTACACAGATTTGATCCTCCAATGCTCTGTAGATTCCAAACTTGATCGAACCCTAACCACAAATTCGACGCTCCACAGCTGTTCAAACCCTAATGGTTTCAATGAGAGAGGATCATCGGCTCTTCAAACCCTAACCACGGGATTTCATTAGAGAGAAGAGAGAGGGAGATGGAGGCTAGGGTTTCGAAGAGGGAGAGAGAGTGAGAGAGGGGAGGAGGTGAAGAGGTGGAGGCGGTTTTGTTAGAGAAATATGGCACGAAAAACAAATAAATAATAAAGGGCTTTCTTCTGGGTCGGCCCGATAACTTTCGCATGAGATTTGAACGGGATAGTGATTTAACATTAAATACTACTGTTTGAGGGAGTGGAAAATTGGACCACTATTTTAAGCAGCGGTCTATTTTATTCTGCGAGAGTGGTTGTTTCTCCATTTTGACGTAGTGAATAGCCAACTACGAATCCAAGGTTGATTCAAGTTCTTTCTAAGGTTTAAGTGTTTTCAACAAAGAGGGTTCTAGAGAAGGAGGTTTTCTAAACCGATCTCCTACGATGATTGAAGAAGAGAGAAGACGGAGTTTCACACGGTTGGGTAACTATCCTCTCTTAACAAAACCTAGTATAATACGGGAATGCAATTCCTTCTTATAATAGGATTGCTCACAAAGTAAAACACACACACACATCTTATGTATTATACACTTCTAATTTTAAAACTCAAGTCCGGTGTTGAGCGGCTACACCGAGGTCGGTGCACAACTTTCACACGAGGGTCCAAATGGGCTCTAAATTAAAATCTGTACGCACAATCACATCTAGATAAAAATCCAAAACAAATGGTGACGTCGGTTGCCGAGCCGAATACACACACAGGGTCAGTCTAACTCGGGTTCAAAATACGGGTCTTTACATTCTACCCTCCTTAGGAATTTTCATCCTCGAAAATGTACGGATAGCTAAACCGAACTGCGGTAAGTCCTTATCCTAACACTAGTATAAAGTAAAATCGAAACAGTCTAAAGTCAAAGAACTTTGGTTGCGATGCGGTAGGCTTCACTAAGCACGCTTTCAAGGGTCGGGATCCGTAGTAACCTGGATGTACTGCGTGTGGCATCCCATACTGCCATAGAGGATTGCATCCGTACATGGATGCATACCTTCCCAAGTGTCACGTGCCTGGAAATATACTTCACCATGACACAAACCTAGCACACACACCTACCTCTCCCTTTTGGTAATTATTTGAGCAGAAATTTCAGATGTCAGAATCGAACACTTATTCAAAAGCATGATCACGTGCCTGGTAACATGTTCTAACTGATGACACGGGTTCCAACAGACATACGGTTCTAACCGAGAATGAATAAATATGACATTTAAGATTTTATTGTGTGATCGTTATAGATATATATGTAAAGCATCGATGTTATGAACCAATTTAACATTGAAGAATTTGAAGAAATTCTCCTTTTTTTTTTTTTTTTTAAAAAAATTAAATTCAAGAATTTAAAGGTACGTATGGTTTTCTTACATAACTATAGTTTACAATATACCTTCACTCGAAAAGTTGTGGAAATTGCTCGCGAATCTCCGCTTCACGCTCCCATGTGGCTTCCTCTGAAGAATGGTTCCGCCACTTCACGAGTACTAAGGGAATGTTCTTTATCCGTAAGATTTGTTCTTTACGATCCAAGATTCGTATCGGTTCCTCAACTAAGGATAGGTCTTCTTGGAGCTCAATGGGCTGGTAGTCCAATACGTGAGTCGGGTCCTTAACATATCTTCGTAGCATGGACACATGAAACACGTTGTGCATTTCCGATAGCTGCGGTGGCAAGGCTACTCGATAGGCAACCTCGCCGACTCGGCCCAATACCTCGAAAGGTCCAACATAGCGGGACTCACCCACGCTTCCCAAAACGCATCACGCCTTTTGTAGGAGAGATTTTGACAAATACGTTATCTCCCACCTTAAACTCAACATGGTTTCTTTTCAGATCAGCGTAGCTCTTCTGACGACTTTGAGCAATTCGTAGTCTCTCACGGATTAACCGAACTGTCTTGGTTGTATTCTCCACGATCTCGGGACCTAAAATGAGTTTCTCACCCACTTCTTCCCAATTGCGGAGACCGCACTGTCCGCCCATACAAAGCTTCATAGGGTGCCATGCCGATGCTAGCCTGGTAACTGTTATTATAGGCGAACTCGATCAGCGGTAAATGTTGGTCCCATGACCCCTGAAAATCCAACATGCAAGCACGTAACATATCTTCTATAATCTGATTCACCCTCTCAGTCTGCCCATCGGTCTGAGGATGGAATGCTGTACTATAATCGAGCCTAGAGCCCATTCCTTCTTGAAATCGTTGCCAAAACTGAGATGTGTACATCGGATCTCTATCGGAGACGATACTGACCGGTATACCATGCAACCTAACTATCTCCTTGATGTATAATTCTACGAGCTTGTTGGCGGTATACGACGTATTATAAGGAAGGAAGTGTGCGGACTTAGTCAATCGATCTACAATGACCCAGATGGCATTGTATTTTCTTAATGTTCTTGGCAATCCCAAAATAAAGTCCATAGAAATAGCCTCCCATTTCCACTCAGGTATCGGTAGTGGTTGCAACAGTCCTGCCGGATTTCGATGATCCACCTTTACTTGTTGACACACAAGACATCTCGAGACATACACAGCGACATCTTTCTTTAAACCTCTCCACCAGAAGCTTTTCTTTAAGTCTTGGTACATCTTGGTACTGCCAGGGTGAATAGCGTACATAGACTTATGAGCCTCTTCCAAAATAGTGTCCCGAAGCTCAGTACTAGTTGGTACGCATACCCGGTTTCTAAACAACAAAGTGCCATCATCTTTGATAGAAAAATCTATTTTGCTTTCCCAATCACATCCCGTCCCGATAGCCATAAGTTCATCATCCGTCATTTGAAGTCTGCGAATGTTCTCATAGAGGGTCGAACGAATCACCAGCGTAGCCATTAATGCACCTGAACCTTTTACGTCAAATCTCATGCTACTTAGAGCCATATCTTCCAAAAGCTGCCATCGTCCGCACCCTTGTGGTGAGATGTGATAACCGAGCGAGAACTTTCGACTTAACGATCCGCCACTACGCTTTGCTTTCTGGTGGTACCGGATGGTACAATCATAATCTTTCAAGAACTCCATCCATCGACGCCTCATATCCAACTCCTCTTGTGAGAAGAGGTACTTGAGGCTCTTATGACCGGTAAATATATCGAAGGCCCCCCCAGAAAGGTACGGCCACCGGACCTTCAGAGCAAAAATCACAGCTGCCACCGCAAGATCATGCGTCGGGTAATTCTTCTCATGGTCTTTCAGCTGTCTAGACCCATAAACAATGACTCTCTCATTCTGGTTAAGCACACAGCCTAAACCCCCATATGATGCATCACTGTATATTGCAAAGCCTCCCCTGCCTGATGGTATAGCAAGTACTGGCGCAGTAGTCAATCGTTTCTTGAGTTCCTGAAAACTTTGCTCACATCGCTCCTGTCCAATCAAATTTAGTATTCTTCTTCGTAAGTTGTGTAAGAGGACCTGATATCTTGGAGAAGCCCTCCACAAACCTTCTGTAGTATCCTGCCAAACCGAGGAAACTACGAACCTCCGTAACGGTCTTTGGCTGTTCCGAATTCATCACTGACTCAATCTTGGCTAGGTCAACTGTAATACCGGTCTCAGAGATAACATGGCCTAGGAAACTGACCTGCTCAAGCCAAAACTCACACTTACTAAGTTTTACATATAACTGATGGTCTCTAAGGGTTTGTAGAGCCACTCGCAGATGTTGCTCATGTTCTTCTCGCGTCTTTGAATAGATGAGGATGTCATCTACAAAAACTACTACAGACTTATCCAAATGTGACTTGAATATCCGGTTCATCAAGTCCATAAATGACGCGGGTGCATTTGTCAACCCAAATGGCATGACCAAGAACTCGTAGTGCCCATATCGGGTTCTGAACGCCTTTCAATGTCTTCGACTTAACTTTCAACCGATGGTAGCCTCAAGTCGATCTTCGAGAAGAACCTTGCTCCTTGTAACTGATTGAACAGATCATCAATTCTTGGAAGTGGATAACGGTTCTTAATTGTCAACTTATTTAGCTGGCGGTAATCGATGCAAAGCCGCATTGAACCATCTTTCTTCTTTACAAATAGAACCGGTGCTCCCCAGGGTGACACACTTATAAGCCCTTATCTAGCGCCCTAAAGCTGCTCCTTCAACTCTTTCAATTCTGCCGGCGCCATTCGATACGGAGTTTTTGATACTGGTTCAGTACCCGACACTAACTCAATCGCAAACTCAATCTCTCTTTCAGGTGGTAATCCCGGTAGATCTTCAGGAAAAACATCTGAATACTCGCAAGCAATCGTAATATCTGCAATATTTTTCTTCTCCTCCTTATGATCTTGCAAGTAGGCCAGATAACCACAACACCCGTTCCTCATCATACGGTCTGCTCGAATGGCAGAGATAAACGGTATCACACAAGATTTGACTCCGCAAAATCAAAAAGATTTTCTCTTCGGCGGGCGGAATGTTACAATCTTTCGAAGACAATCCACGCTCGCATGGTAAGTAGATAACCAATCCATCCCTAGTATCACGTCGAACCCTTCCATGCTCAAAATGATCAAATCAACCGTCGTGGTCTTCAATCATCATAATCACCGATTGACACATGGTATCCGTGCTCACCGAAGTTGCGAGATGAAATCAAGGGCCTTGGGAATGATTCCCAACTTCTCTAACAATAGAGTAACAAAAGAATATATAGACCGAGGTCTATCAACACCTTTCAGCTTTTTGCTTACATCGCTCCCCGATGCATTAAAAAGGGTACCTTAGTTTAGACAAGCGTTTCAATTAAAAGTTTCTAAGCATGTGTGTTCATCCATAACTTATTAACAAAATTTATTAAATATCAAGCAATTATATATAACACATAAAATAAGAAGACATCTCAACTTTCAATAATACCTTGGATCACGTCGTTCGATGTTTCGGCTTCTTGAGCCATCACGGCATAAGCTCGACCTTGAACAGTAGGTCGGGTCGATCTCTGAGTAGAAGCCGAACTAGTTCTTCCCTTGTCCTCCTGAGGACAATCCTTAACCATGTGTTCGATTGCGCCACACCGAAAACACGCTCCAGTGTTCCTCCTACAATCCTCGGTCTTGTGTGGTTTCCCGCACCTTAGGCACATAGTGACCGAAACAAAAGATGGTGCACGAGAGGATCCCTGTGCCACTGAAGCTCCACTAGCATTAGAACCCGCTGGTCGTACGGATTGCACAGGTGATGATGCTGCCAATCTCTGATAAGGGGTCGGTCCAGAAGAAAATGTTGGTCTAGAAAATGCAGGTTGAATAAGGTTCACTGGCGGCTTTGTAAACTTGGCCCTCTTATTTTCATAAGTACCTGACTGCCCTTGTACAACCCTGTCCTTGTTAGGCTGACTGCTTCTCAAAAACCGCTTTTGAATTTCTTCCTCTGCTATGAGGGCCTTTGACAGTACTCCTCCATATGTTTCCATTTCCCACATAGCCACGCTCTCCTGTATACTCGGCCTAAGACCCAGCTGAAATTTTCTGGCCTTCATCATATCGGTGGCCACATGTTGAGGTGCAAACCTTGAAAGTCGCGTGAACTCATCTCCATACTCACGCACTGACATTGTCCCCTGCTTCAGCTCGATGAACTGAACTTCCATCTGATGCCTAACGATCTTGGGAAAGTACTGATCGTTGAACGCCTCGATAAACTCAGCCCATGTCCAAGGAGTATTGGGAAACTCCTGCTCCCGGTGTCTAGCCACGGACTTCCACCATGGTCCAGCCTGTCCATCCAGTTTGAAGGTTGCCCATCTAACCTTCTCGACATCGGTGCACTGAAGCACCTCGAAGATCTTTTCCATCTCATCCAACCAACCTTCAGCTTCCATCGGGTCGGTCTGTCCAGAAAAATTTGGAGGTCTCATCCTCCTGAATTCGGCAAATCCTGATGATTGTTGTTGTTGTTAAGCAGAAATCAGCTCTGCTTGCTGGGCGATTGCAGCAGTTTGCTGAGCCATAGATGCGGTCTGCTGAGCAATGTTGGTGGCCAGACTTTCCAACACTTGTTCCCTTCTTTCACCCTGACCTCTATCAACTCCAGCTCCTATAGGGACTGCATTAGAACCGGATGCGAAGGCAACTCCCCTTGATGTACCGACACCTTCAGGAATGTCCTCTAAAGGCACCTTCCTACCTCTGCCTCTGCCTCTAAATCTTGGGGCCATACTGATTTGTCATTGTGAACACCACAACATCAGTCAACATTGATTGTAAAGACAATCACAAACAGTACTAGTGATTCTGGACCTACCGACATGACTCTGATGCGAACTGTACCGGGTCACGGTTGGTTCTCATGGGTCCTTAGAGAATCTAAAAACCATAGCTCTGATACCAACTGTGACGACCCGACTTTTCCAATCCCTCAGGTATAGGAAAGGCCGGTTCGCCAACCTATCGAATAAACGATAAGCCAGACAAACAGGGCACATATCAGAGTAAAGCATAATAAATATCCATAACTAAAATAAATGCGAAGGCAATTAAAAGTAAAGAACCACCGATGATGGCCGACCATCATCGAAACATGGCTCATAACAGAAATCAACGTCAAGTATAAAACTATGATATCCAACTAAAATGGGCCCACAAATTCAAGTCTAACTCTCACCACAAATAAGAAAATCAGTAAGTTTTATACTGGGAAAAATTCCTCAGGAGGAACCTCAGGCACGTAGTCAGGATCAGTCTCACAGCCCTGAATAGCCACGTCAGTACTTGAACCTGTGACGTATAGTCGGAGTGAGCTAACCAACAAAGCTCAGTAGAAGAAAGACATCTACGGCATTTTACTTTAACTAACATGGTTTCAAAACAAATATCGGAATATAGCTTGTTAAACATATAAGCAGATAATAAACTGAATTTAGGTGCAGAAATCATATGTAAGATTTATTTCTAAATGTGTGAAAACAGTTTTAAGAACAGATGCAGTGTTTCAGTGTCTTAGTTTCTCTAACTTCTATATGCAAAGTTCAGTAATTCATGACTTAATCCTCAACTTGAAATACCTCCCGAGTAAACTGTATCTCGAGAGCAGGAATATAGCCGATGGGAACCCCTACCTACCATCGTCGTTCATGAACCCTTTTTCAGGATGCAACAAGCCCCTGCATAATGAGGGAAACTTGTGCCAGGAAATTATTCAGGAATTTTTTTGAGGGGTCGTTCAGGTCAATCATAAAATAAATGCAGATACTAATATAAATCAGATGCAAGTTTCTTATACATAGTTCAGGTTCTTGATTTCAGATTTTCAGAGCTTAAGCAGATTCAGGTTTCAGGATTCAGGTAGATTTAGATTTTCAGTCATTCATATCAATTTCAGTTTACAGATGTGATTTCAATGGCATACGCAAGTTCAAAGATTTTAATTCAAAATATCCATGTGAATTAAAATAAAATACTGTAAAGATGAGATTCTCCTACCCAAAACTCGGAGTTATGCGAAGTCAAGCAAAGTCCTATTGATGGCCTCTCGCCCTCAATCTACATCACAATATACGTTCATGCATTAAGATAAACTCTAATTACTAATAATATAGACCTATTTAAGCGTTTCCTCAAAAATAAGTCAAAACAGGCAAGTTGCGCCAATCCTAGAATTTGATGTAATATTCTTATATATATTTGACTATCAAGATGATTGATCTATGAGTTTGTCAAAACATAAAAGTTGTAGATTTTTCTATTAGCTTTCCAACGCAAAAAGAATCGTCTCAATCGGAGTTCGGGACAAAACGTTATAACTAAAATACCAAGGCAATGTTGAAGTTCAGTGATACCTCGCTCGAGCGATGATAATAGCTCGCTCAAGCAATTTGACGTAACATTCTCATATATTTTTGACCATCAAGACGATTGATCCATAAGTTGGTCAAAACATGAAAGTTGTAGATTTTTCTATTAGCTTTCTAACACAAAATGAATCGTCTCAATCGGAGTTCGGGATAAAATGTTATGACTAAAATACTAAGGTAATGTCGGAGTTCGGTGATACCTCGCTCGAGCGATGATAATAGCTCGCTCGAGCGATTTACAGCGACGCGATTTCGCTGGTTTTCACCCGAATCGAAACCCATACATCCCAAAGTAAAACCCATGGCTAATCTAATGATTTAATCAAAAAGTTTAATTA
This sequence comes from Chloranthus sessilifolius, assembly GCA_021018995.1. NCBI lineage: Eukaryota > Viridiplantae > Streptophyta > Magnoliopsida > Chloranthales > Chloranthaceae > Chloranthus > Chloranthus sessilifolius. The sequence continues at coordinate 98,343,393 of CM037592.1, forward strand.
AAACGTACCTTTAATCGAAGGATTCCTAGATTAGAAATGAGTCACGCGAATGGAGCTTCGGAACGAAACCGACGGGTTTCCTCAACGATTCGCGCCGCGATCGATCCCACGAGTTCACAGAGACAACTCCAACACGCCCCCAATGATCTCAACCTCTCCCAATAGCCAACTACGAATCCAAGGTTGATTCAAGTTCTTTCTAAGGTTTAAGTGTTTTCAACAAAGAGGGTTCTAGAGAAGGAGGTTTTCTAAACCGATCTCCTACGATGATTGAAGAAGAGAGAAGACGGAGTTTCACACGGTTGGGTAACTATCTTCTCTTAACAAAACCTAGTATAATACGGGAATGCAATTCCTTCTTATAATAGGATTGCTCACAAAGTAAAACACACACACACATCTTATGTATTATACACTTCTAATTTTAAAACTCAAGTCCGGTGTTGAGCGGCTACACCGAGGTCGGTGCATAACTTTCACACGAGGGTCCAAATGGGCTCTAAATTAAAATTTGTCCGCACAATCACATCTAGATAAAAATCCAAAATAAATGGTGACGTCGGTTGCCGAGCCGAATACCCACACAGGGTCAGTCTAACTCGGGTTCAAAATACGGGTCTTTACAGCATCTGTCATCTGAAAATACATCTGTAAACCGAAAACCTGATATAAGCTCTGAAAAGCAGAATCTGTCTGAACTCCGAAATCAAAAATCAGAATTATGTATAAGAAACTTGCATATGAATGATATTTATCTGCATCTGTTTTACGATTCATTTGAACGACCCCTCAAAATTCCTGAACAACTTCCTGGCACAAGTTTCCCTCATTATGTAGGGGCTTGTTGCATCCTGAAAAAGGGTTCATGAACGACGATTGTAGGTAGGGGTTTCCATCGGCTATATTCCTGCTCTCGAGATATAGTTTACTCGGGACGTATTTTAAGTTGAGGATTAAGTCATGAATTGCTGAACTTTGCATATAGAAGTTAGAGAAACTAAGACCTTTGAAACACTTGCATACATTCTTGAAGCTGTTTTCACACATTTAGAAATAAATCTTACATATGATTTCCGCACCTAAATTCAGTTTATGATCTGCTTATATGTTTGACAAGCTATATTAGGTATTGGTTTTTGAAACCATATTAGTTAAAGTAAAATGTAGTAGATGTCTTTTCTTCTCTTGACTTTTGGTTAGCTCACTCCGACTATAAATCACAGTTGTCTTGACGTGGCTATTCGAGTTGTGAGATCGATCGACTCACGTGCTCGAGGAAGAGCTTGAGGTTCCTCCTGAGGAGTTTTTCCCAGTATAGAACTTACTGATTTTCTTATTTGTGGTGAGAGTTAGACTTGAATTTGTGGGCCCATTTTAGTTGGATATCATAGTTTTATACTTGACGTTGATTTTTATTATGAGCCATGTTTCGATGATGGTCGGCCATCATCGGTGGTTCTTTACTTTTAATTGCTTCCGCATTTATTTTAGCTATGGATATTTATTGCGCTTTACTCTGATATGTGCCCTATTTGTCCGGCTTATCGTTTATTCGATAGGTTGGCGAACCGGCCTTTCCTATACCTGAGGGATTGGAAAAGTCGGGTCGTCACAGCAGAAGCATTCCAACTCGACAATTTACGGTCGATTAATCGACCCAATAGGGTCGACGCATCGACCCTACAAAGATCCCTAAAAATATGCTTTAAAGTGTCAGGTCCGTGTCAGACTCCTTTTTGTGGCTCGATTAATCGACCAAAAGGGTCGATGCATCGACCCTGTAAAAGATCCTAAAAATCAGCTTTAAAGTGTCAGTTTCGTGTCTGACACTTTTTTGTCCTCGATTAATCGACCAAAAGGGACGATGCATCGAGCTCCTAGAAATCCGTGAATTCCAGCCCACTTTTTGTATCAGATACTGCTTCGGTATTGTGGCCATAACTTTCTGTCCCGAACTTGGATTGATACGATTCATACGCCGTTGGAAAGCTGACAGAAAGCTCTACAACTTTTATGTTTTGATAATTTCATAATTCGGCCGTCTTGAAGGTCCCAATTGAGCTGCAAGTTGCACCAAGTTCTCGATGACCCAAAGTTGCAGTGTTTTGACATTATTTTCATAATTCTTGGGCTGTTTTCTGCACTTGGCTTGTATTTACCTGAAACACTTCAAATCTAATAATTCTCATCAGATAGCCTTCATCGGATAGCCAAATGTAGGTATTTTAGGGGTGAAATATCATCATATTTCACTACTCATCACACCCCCAAACCTACACTTTACTAGTCCTCGAGCAAAGTAAACTAAAGAAAATAAATGCCACTTTCGTAGGAAACACGATTGAACTTAGCATGTGCAACAAGCCTTTAAACCCCTAGGTGATCCCTAGTTGAGGAGTTGTGTCTCCTGAGGGTTTACAGTGAAGTTACCCACAAACTTCAATAAATTCCAAACCATCGGCAAAATTGAGTTTTCAAAACATGATTTTTTATAACATATATATTATTCAAAAACAAAAACATTAATTGTTTCAATATGTGAATCATCAATCTTAAATATTAATGTCATGCCAATCATGCTAGTATCCATTCAAATTAATCTAATGCTCAAATTGTTAGACAACTCATCCATTCATGCTTAAACGTGAAGTGTGTGCATACCCAAACTAAGATTCATCCATCTCGGAACTAGTCCAAACGGAAAACCGTTGAATCTGTTGTCTCGACTCAATCCTCACTTTAGGTATACTCTCGAAATAAAATCACTCCGATGATGGATAAGCTTTCGCACATATGTGAGAGATCAATACAAAACAAGTAAAAAGGTCTCACATGATAAATGAAACACGATGTAATCAATGAACAAAATCAAATCTCATAAGAACAGATACTTGTATATCCTAAGCATCTCATATCAAGTGTCATAAGTATCACATATTTACTCTCCACAAGGCAGTTACCAATGCAAGATCAGATCATGAAGGTCTTTTGTAGGGTTGTAATGGGGCTCAGGAAAGGGTAAGAAAGAAAGGGAATTGAGATTCAAAATTTAGAAATGGAAAAAAACAAACTTCTGATTTTTCTATTTCTCTTCTTTTTCTTTTCTAATCTCTCACTATTTTTCTCAATATTTTTCTATTTTTCTCAACTTTCTTTTTCTTTTGAATTTTCTTTTCTTGAAGTACCTCATATTTTTCATTATTTTTCACAATTTTCTTTTTCTTTTTCTCCCACATTTTCTTTTATATTTTTGCCATACACTCTCAGTAAACACCACAACTCAGTATCTCTCCACTTACTCTCTTTTCGTTCATTTTCATCCCTCGTTCCTAATTTCTTATAAATAAGAAGGATAAAGCTAAATTTTCATAAATGGTGAAGGGTTAAAGGTTAGCGTGGCTTATCAAAGAATGTATAAAGGTAAATTTTTTCAATAGGCTCAAAGGAGTACTAGAAGGATAAATTTATATGAGGTGGGGCATTTAAGCACAAACGAGCCAAAGATGGCCTTCAATCATTTCCTTAAAAAATGATAACCTTGCCTATTTGTCTTGAGTAGATATACAGTACTTTCTAATACAATAATATGAATTTGATATCATGCAAAGTCACAAGTCAAAATAAAATATATGAGATTGTGCAAGATAATTCGTATTCAAAGAAAACTCCAAGTTTATGTATTCATTCATTAATGACGGGAAATTAGCTCTAAAGCTCACCGAATTTAGTCTCCACTAAGAACCTAAGATTCACCATTCAAAACAGTTCATCGATTTCTAAGTCTTAGCTTGGTATAAGTGCAAAAATTTTACGCATGAATATCAAAATTACCCATAAAATATCACATTAAGCTTCATTATCCTAGATACAAGCATTCAAAATCTGACATCGATATTCTCAAAATTAAATTCACATGCATCATCAACTAAAGTTTGAAAACTATCGAAAAATAATTCATATATGATGGTTCAAAAAAAAAAATTTATTTTTTTATTTTTTTATTTTTTTTATTTTTTTATATGAAGAAAAATAAGAAAGTGACGCAAGATAGAGAATCATACCCCCAAACATAAAAATGACAATGTCCTCATCGATTGAAATAGGCATTGCACCCCCAAACCTGTTGAAAAGTACCTCAACACAAAGATCAGGTGCAGAGAATATGTGCATAGAATTAGAACATGACCAAAAATAGATTGAAGGTAATGTGGCTACACTAATTTAGAAATTAAAAACAACCTAAACTAAACTAAAAACTAATATTCTAGAACTAACAAAAATAAAAATGAAAACGAAAATAAATAAAACACACTGGGTTGCCTCCCAGGAAGCGTTGAGTTTAAGTGTCGACATGTGACAGCCCGGATTTCTGTACCCAGAAATCCGTGCCATCAAGATCATACTCTGGATGATCCCCAGGACAATCACGAGTGTCTACTCGTATAGCGAAAGCCAAGCAGACACTATACAGCACTGGTAGATCGAGTCAGTCATCTATGAACGCATTTCTCATAAAGAACAATAATGATAGAACAGTTAATTCTATATAAAACCAAAAGAATACACATTCTCAAAAAGGAACCAAGAAGAACCATTGGTGATAGACATCCATCACCCAAATAATGGTTCCCGATAGTGGTTTCGAATAGAATGCATAAATAATACAATAAGTAATCCTACTAAAATATATACAAAAGTGGCCACCAGGCACACAATAATCCAAAAGGACAAAACAAGACATCTGGACACCAAGATCAAAGCTATAATAGAACTCATTCCTGCTCAATGTCCTCTCCTCGCCCTCGGCCTCGGCCTCCTGGTCGCCGGTAGTCCTGGTCGCTTCTCTATGCCCGAGCTACAAATTTCGTAACCTAAAATTGATTTAGAAAGCAGGGTGAGCTACATCATAGCTCAATAGAAGAATTTCAACTAAACGCAATGAATATGCAGATCATGCTATCTCATAACAGAATTCAAATCAGGAACGTAAAATCATGACGAATTAACTAAGAGCTAAAGTTTTATGCAAGAAATCAGATGTTATGCAAGTATATTATCAAAGAACTTAAATTGTGTGTATTTAACTTAAGAAACTCCCGTGACTATATAGCACGGAGTAAACAGGAATGTCCAATAGGAAACCCCAACCAATCGTCGTTCACATGAACAATTTTGAAAGTGCAACAATGCCTCATCTGTGAAGTGCAATTGTGCCGAGGATTGAAAGCAGGTGCACAAGTGCGCCAGGCATCGGATATACCGCCGGGTCTGTGGGGATGATCTGGTTTAAATCCTCAAATCACATACATATATACCTCACAGATCAGATAATAGACATCAGAAGCAGGTTTCAGAATACGAATCAGGAACATAAATCAGAATAGCAAGAATCATGATATGCATACATGCTTGGTAAAAACAGAAATCAGGGCATAGATATGAAATAAACATGGAATCATACTCAAAAGCAGTTTAAGTTGGTTTTTCTCCTACCTCAGGTCAATTTATCTTCTAAGCAAATCCAAAGCCTTTTCAACGTGTCAGGGTTTGATCCTAGACCATAAACATAGCACTTTAAGTGTTAGGGATATCAAAAAGCTAATCGGCACAATGCCCGGTGGTGTTTAACCCTTAAAACCAAAACACAACAAAACAGGGGTGATTGATCGATCACCACTCTTATTGATCGATCAATACCCCTTGTTGATCGATCAAGACCTCTCATTGATCGATCACCACCCTCTTAGCTCTCTTTCTGCAACAAGCCAATTGATCGATCAATACACCTTATTGATCGATCACCTATCATCATTGATTGATCAATACACTCATTGATCGATCAATAACCTCTCTTCTACTCACATTTAACACAGCTTAAATTGATCGATCACCACTTGGGTTGATCGATCAATGCCCTCATTGATCGATCACTAGCCCATTTTCAAATTTTCCCCTCTTCTGTTCACATTATCTGCCTATACAGATTGATCGATCAATGCTTCATTGATCGATCAACACCCTACAGTGATCGATCAATACCTATGTTGATCGATCACCAACTGTCATTGATCGATCACTCTCTTATTGATCGATCAATGCCCAGGATTGATCGATCAATGCCCAAATTGAGTGATCAATGCCCTTCGGGCATTGAACTTCCAGAATTTAGGGGCTTCTGTTCCCCTTTTTGTGTTATACAGATTGATCGATCAATGGTCTTCATTGATCAATCACCACTTGTCATTGATCGATCAATAATGACAGAACCTCTGTCATTAATGGAGTTCATCTCCAACCTTATTTTAACCCATTTTTCATTAATGGTTCCCAACAACCATTAACACAATCATCAATGCGCATACTTGGGCTTCTCATTTGCCCCTATTTAAACACACAGACTCACCTTTGTTTGGGCCCTCTCGGGGTTTCGGCAAATCGATTCGAATGAGGGTTTCGGATCTAGCTCTCGGAGTTCATCACCGATCCGAGTCCGACGAGCAACCCTTTAGCTCCGGTTCAGCATGCAGAGACTTCACACACATACCTTAGACCATGCCTAAGCTCATTTCATTGAACTCTACCTACCCTAGCTTAGGAAACTCATCATCTCACTCTTGCTAACCCTATTTTTTTCTCCAAGAACCCTCTTGAAAACCCACCTAGCTACAGGTTCTTTATCTACTAGAGCAACTAGGGCAAGGGGAAGAAGAAGAAGAAGAAGCGGGTCTCTCTCTCTCTAAGTCTTCCTTCCTTCTCCTATTAATTACTAAACAGATATTTCAATTTGCCCCTAGTTTATGTTCCGGTATGGAGCACAAACATAGTCGCTACTGCGCAATGTGTCACATTGACCCTTTACACAACTCAGACTTGAACGAAAACGCACGTGTGAACTCATCTAATCACAGTGCGACCTTATCTTAACTAATATTAATTCTAAAGTTTTAAGTCAGCCTCGATTTTTGTGCCAAGCACGTAGATCGAAATAGTCAGGTTCGTGTTCTGGATTTCAGGGTCGTTACACGACAGCTCGACCTCTTCATTGATCAAGAATCTGGGTCACTAAGGTGCATTGCCTCAATTCTCATCTGGGTCATGGGCTCAAACACCGGTTTAAGATGTTGCCCATTCACTTTGAAAACTCGATTGTCCATGAGACTGCGGATCTCAATCACACCATGCACACTAATAGAAATAACCTGATACGGGCCTTCCCATCTCGATTTCAGTTTTCCCGGGTGAAGCTTTAGTCTGGAATTAAACAGCCAAACCTTTTGCCCAATGTGAAACTCTTTTCGAGAAATTGACTCATCATGCAGCTTCTTGTACCGTTCTTTGTACATCTTGGAGTTTTCATACGCATCATAGCGTAGCTCTTTTAATTCACTCGGCTGTAGCCTTTGATTTCATCCTGCCACTTGCATATCAAAGTTAAATCTTTTGATAGCCCAAAATGCATTATGCTCCAATTCAACAGGAAGATGGCATGCTTTCCCGTAGACAATTCTGAACGGAGACATTCCAATTGGTGTCTTGAAGGCGGTACGATAGGCCCAAAGAGCATCAGATAGCCGATTAGACCAATCTCTTCTATCTGATCGCACCGTCTTTTCTAAAATTCGTTTAATCTCTCGGTTTGACACTTCCACTTGACCACTAGTTTGCGAGTGATATGGCGTTGCGACCTTGTGAGTGATGTCGTATTTCTTCATTAAAGTAGTAAAATGGCGGTTGCAGAAGTGCGAACCGCCATCACTAATGATCGTCTGTGGAAACCCGAATCTGTTAAAAATATTTTCTTTCAGAAATTTGACAACGACCATGAGATCATTTGATCGGGTTGCCACAGCTTCTATCCATTTGGAGACATAGTCAACAGCCACAAGAATATACGAATACCCAAAAGATGGGGGAAAAGGACCCATGAAGTCAATCCTCCAAACATAAAAAATTTTAACAATTAGAATCGGATTAAGGGGCATCATATTTCGTCGTGAAATATTTTCCAGCTGTTGACATCGTTGGCATTCTTTACAAAATTGAGCAGCATCACGAAAGATGGAGGGCCAGTAGAATCCGCTATGAAGGATTTTCTGTGCAGTCTTCTGGCCTCCGAAATGGCCTCCACAGGCTCCAGCATGGCAGAAATTAATGACGCTTAGTTGCTCTTCTTCCGGTACACATCTCCTGATGATTTGATCGGAACAGATTTTGAATAATTGTGGTTCATCCCAAAAATAGTATTTGATTTGGGAGAAAAAGAGATGCTTATTATTCTTACCCCATTCAGTAGGGATTCTGCCAGTGACCAGATAATTCACGATATTGGCAAACCAAGGAGCTTTCATAGCTGTCGCATCAATTGCCATTAATTGCTCATCCGAAAAAGTGTCCCGGATAGGTTCAGGTGCAGAAGATTCTTCAGGTAAAATGCGAGACAAGTGATCAGCCACAACATTCTCTACTCCCTTTTTATCTTTGATTTCGAAATTGAACCCTTGAAGGAGCAAGATCCAGCGAATCAATCTTGGTTTGGCGTCCTTCTTTGCCAACAAATATTTCAATGCAAAGTGGTCTGAAAAGACCACTATTTTTTATCCAAGCAGATAAGATCAAAATTTATCGAGAGCATACACCACAGCTAACAACTCTTTCTCAGTGGTGGTGTAGTTAAGTTGTGCATCGATCAATGTCTTACTGGCATAATAAATTACGTAAGGTAATTTGTTCGCCCTCTGCCCTAAGACAGCTCCGATAGCGTAATCAGATGCATCACACATGAGTTCGAATGGTAAAGAATAATTCGGTGGTTGGATTATCGGTGCATTTGATAAGAGCTCGCGCAATTTCAGAAATGCTTTCATGCAATCATCATCGAAGTCAAAAGGAACATCTTTGCCAAGCAAGGTACACAATGGTTTAGCCACCTTGCTAAAATCCTTAATGAATCTTCTATAAAATCCAGCATGACCCAAAAATGATCGAATTGTCGAATACTCTTTGGTGGGGGCAAATTAGCAATTAGGTCGACTTTGGCCTTATCAACTTCGATTCCTTTCTTGGAAACAATATTCCCGAGAACAATTCCTTGCTGAACCATAAAATGGCTCTTTTCCCAGCTGAGAACAAGTTTAGAATCAACACAACGTTGTAACACTTGTGCAAGGTGGTTCAAACATGAACCAAATGTTTTCCTAAAAACAGAGAAATCGTCCATGAACACCTCGATGAATTTGTCAATCATATCCGAAAATATGGCCAACATACATCGTTGAAATGTAGCAAGTGCATTACATAAGCCGAACGGCATCCTTCGATATGCAAAAGTATTGTAAGGGCACGTGAATGTCGTTTTCTCTTGATCAGGTGGAAAAACGGGCACTTGATTGTATCCTGAATAACCATCAAGAAAGCAATAAAACTCCTGTCCTGCTAACTTCTCGAGAATTTGATCAATGAATGGAAGGAAAAAATGATCTTTTCTGGAGGCTGTGTTCAATTTTCGATAATCAATGCACACACGCCACCCAGTAGTTTCGCGAGTAGGGACCAATTCTCCTTCAGTAGTTTCTTTCACAGTGATTCCGAAATTTTTCGGAACGATTTGGACGGGACTTACCCATTCACTATCAGAGATCGGATAGATGATTCCAGCATCGAGAAGTTTAATGACTTCCTTTAAAACGACTTCTTGCATGTTTGGATTAAGTCGCCTCTGCGGTTCCCTCGATGGTTTACTCTCATCTTCCAAATATATTTTGTGCATACATACCGATGGGTCAATCCCTTTTAAATCAGCTAGGGTCCATCCAATAGCCTCCTTGTGATCTTTAAGCACTTTCAACAAGTCATGCTCTTGTTCTTTCGATAATGTGGATGAAATTATCACCGGAAACGTTTCTCGTGGCCCCAGAAAAGCGTATTTGAGCGATTCAGGCAACTGTTTCAATTCGACAGTTGGTGGCTGCTCAATTGATGGAGTCAGCTCATCCTTTACCTCAATAGGTAATGGTTCTACCTTAGTCACATTTTCACATAATGACTCATCTCTTCGGACTGCTTCCTTTTAGATACTTTTTCTTCATAGATGGCCAACAAAGCAGTTTCAAATTCTTCTTTGGTGAGCATTGATGGTAATGCTTCATCCACCACTTCGTCCATCTGATCGATGTAAAAACATTCGACCTCATCCTCGTTAGGGAAATGCTTCATCGAATGAAATATGTTCAATCTGACCTTCATGTTCCCAAAAGAAACGTCCATGACTCCCGTTCGACAATTAATGCAAGCGTTGGCAGTAGCGAGAAACAGGCGTCCAAGGATGATGGGACTTGATTAATTGATTTAATAGGTGGTTCCATGTCTAAGACAGCGAAGTCCACTGGAAAGACAAACTTGTCTATTCCAACTAAAACATCCTCGATAATACCCCTAGGTCTTCTTTCTGACCTATCGGCCAGTTGGAGTGTGACCGTCGTGGGTTTCAATTCACCTAATCCGAGTTTCTCGTACATTAAGTATGGGATTAGATTAACACTTGCTCCCAAATCCAATAATGCTTTTCCAATTGGCTGCCCACCAATGACACATGGAACTGTTGGGACTCTAGGGTCTTTCAGTTTCTGTGGGGTTTCCAATTGCAACATCGAACTGACTTGATTAGTCAGAAACACTTTCTTTGAAACATGAGTACGTGCCTTTCTCTTATGCGTGCACAAATCTTTGAAAAACTTGGCATACTCAGGAACTTATTTGATTGTTTCAAGTAATGGAAGATTTATCTTTACTTGCTTGAATGTTTCAAAATTTTCTTCCATTTTTGCCGGTCCCTTTCCCATTCTAGATGGAGGAGTTAGGCATTGAGGGAATGGTGCCTTTGGGACATAAGGTGCAGATTCAAGTTCCGATTCTTTTTCACGTCCTTGTTGGACAGTTGGAAGTGACACTTCCTCTATTTCTTTTTCTTTTCCCTTCTCTCTTCCTTGCCCTTTCTCTACTTTTTCGTTCTCTTTTCCTTTATCTTTATCTTTTCTTATCTCTGATTCTTTCTCTTTCGCTGCTTCTCTTTCTGCATCAACTTCCACAGGCATTTCCACTTGATTATCAACTTCTCGCCCACTTCTCAGCACCGTAATAGCTTTCAACTGTTGACTATTCGATAGTCCTTCATCAAGTGGTGCTTGACCTCGAGGATTGTTGACGGGTTGGCTGGGAAGCCTACCTTCCTCTCGTTGACTCAATTGATTGGCCAATTGACTGACTTGGTCCATTATCATCTGCTGAAAAGATTGCATGCTTCGCATCACCTTTTCTTCCAGATCAGAATCTTTCGAAGTGCTGGTATGATATTGATTAAGATTCTGATTGAAATTCTGATTTTTTCGGTATTCAGTATTTGGATGATAATACGGAGCATTCTGCTGGAAATTGGAATTCTGTTGGAAATTAGGATTCTATTGTGGACGAAAATTCTGCTAAAAATTTTGTTGAAAATTTTGTTGTCCACTCATTGGATTAGATCTGAACTGCTAATTCACCTGTCCAGTTTGGTTTGATCCTCCCCATCCTAAGTTGGGGTGATTTTTTCATTCTGGATTGTATGTGCTTGAGTACATGTTCCTACATTGTCGCTGATATGATTGAGTCAGATTCACCTGCTCTTGAGGAGTAGGTTCATCAGGAAGAAATGACAAGGTGGTAGGGCACTCGTTAGCCATGTGACCTGGGTGGTTACAAATTGAACAAGCAGTGGGATTGATGGGACTCTTAGCTTGCTTAGTTGAAGCTAACAGTATGTTCATTTGCTTGGACAATATATCAACCTTTGTTGATAGATCTGAAGTGTTGTTATTGACATCAAATAATCCATTTCTGGTCAACACATGTGATTTTGTTGCCACATCCAAATTAGTTCGCTCCATTGTCGCATTTTGGATTGAAGTTTGATATAACTTCTCAAACAATGCCCACAGCTCATCAGCCTCTTTCGTGGCACACGATCCTCCGCAAGATGCATCAACCATGCATCTCTCTTCTAGAATCAGTCCATTGTAAAAACTTCGGACTTGTTGCCACCTTGGAACTTGATGATTTGGACAACTCTTAATCAATTCCTTAAAGCGTTCCCAGCATTCATGAAATGTTTCTGTAGGTTGTTGGGAAAAGAACTGGATCTTCTGACGCAACTCAATGGCTTTAGTCATGAGAAAATATTTTTTAAGGAACTGACGATGTAGCTCTGCCCAACTTTGGATAGATTGTGGTTCTAAGGAATAGAACCACATTTTTGCCTTATCTCTTAAAGAGAAAGGAAAGAGTCGTAGCTTAGCTATCTCATCAGTGACATTGTGGACTCTGAACATTTTGCAGACCCCAGTGAATTCATTTAGATGAACGTGCGAATTTTCATTTGCTAACCCATGGAAAATAGGTAGCATTTGAATCATTGCTGATTTGAATTCATAGTGGTTCCCTGGAATGGGATCATGCATGATACTATCCTGATCCTCGTAAAAACCAGGATCATTATAATACTCCAATGTTCTAGGGCCCTCATTGTAATTGTTGTTCCCATTATTCCCATTATTTGCATTATTGCCATTATTATCATTCTGATTATTCTCATTCATTTCTTGCCTTTGATCTGCCATGGCTTCAGTATGATGATACTGATTCCTCTGAATTCTACGATTCTCTCTACAAGATCTTTCGATCTCAAGATTAAACGGTTGCAGATGCGGGTGATGAGATCGAGTAAAGCTCATGCACCACGCTCACATACAGGGTTGATGATTTCACAACAAACCCACAAATATCAGCTTCAATCGATTGAAGCAAAGGTTTCAATCGATTAACACAAGCGCACACAAATATTCAAACAGGGACTTGATCTGTCAATCGATATAAGAGGGGTCTCAATCGATTGAGATTCACAAGTCAAATTCAGTCAGCACAGAAATTTCAGCTGAAATGACGAGCAGCAGAGGCCTAGTCAATCGATTGACAGATAAATGTCAATCGATTGAACTCTATAATGAACAGTAGCCAGTATCAGAAGAAAAAAAAAAAAAAATTTTAAAAAAAATTTTCTTTTTTTTTTTAAATTCGAATTTAAATTAAAGAATTTTTTCTTTTTTTAATTAAAATTCGAATTTAAAATAAAAGAAATTTTTTTTTAATATAAATTAAATTAAAATTCGAATTTAAATTAAAGGAATTTTTTTTTTTTTTTTTTAAATTCGAATTTCAAAAATAAAAATTAAATTCGAAAATTAAAATTTAAAATTTAAATTTCAAAACCTAAAGTCAATCCTACAAAATCCTATAAAATCTTACCTAGAAGAGAAAAAGAAGGGAGAGAATAGAAAGATTCCTACAAAGCCTAAAGCAAGTAGTCCTACAAAAATTAATAACTAGAATTTAAAAAAAAAATCCTACAAGATATTTTCTAAAAAAGGAAAATAAGGAAAAAGAAACTCCTACAAAGTCTAAAATAAGAAGTCCTAAAAATCTAAACTTTCTAAAAGAACTCTACAAAAACTTACCTAAGAGAGAAAAATAAGGGAAAGAAGATTTTGCAAATCAAAAATCCAAATATTAATTTTTAAAATTCAAAAATCAAAATGCACACAAGAAAATTAAAATTTAATTTAGAAATTAAATTTCAAAAATTCTAATTGCAAAAATTTAAGTTCGAAAATCAAAAATCAACCTTTGAGTACCAAATTTCAGATTTCACAATCTACAAACTTCAAGTTTTCAGAATCAAAGGCTTTTTTTTTTTAATTTTAATTTTATTTTTTTTACTTTTTTTTTTTTCACCACAAAACACACAAAACCCTATCCGAATTAATCAAAATTTCGCCGATCTCCCCGGCAACGGCGCCAAAAACTTGGTCGATTTTAAATGTAACCCTTGCAAGTGCACAAGATCTATTGCAGTATGGCAAGAACAAGGGTGCCGAATCCACAGGGAAACGTGAATTTTAATTAATTCTTTCAGAGATTTAAAAATATCCCCAAGGAAGTACCAAAGGGCAGATTCAATTTACTAAAAATTTATCACACTTTTCCTAAATGCAAAAAAAATAAATTAATTAATCTAAACAACTAATTGCTGATGAATCTAAGAACAATATTTAAATATGATCAAGGAATATGCTACCCCAGATTTGTACCCCTTTTCTACCATTAAAGTGTCGGAATTCTTAATCATGTAATGTTTATCAAAATTCAGATTTCATGCTTGCAAATAAAATAACCTAAACTTATAATAGCATGCAAATTAGGTTTATGGTTCCCCTACCTTGACTCAATTTGCTCCAAAAATATGCAAAGCAGTCCTCACAATGGACTTCTATCATAAAACCTACAATGATTAACACCAAAGGTGTTAATTAAGTCAAAAAAATCAACCAAAAGACTCCCCAAAACATTTTCCAAAAGTTTCCAAAAACTAAAAAAAATAGGGCAAAATTCGACCCTCGAATTCCCAAAATTGCACCAAGCTATAAAAGCCCAAATTCCACCCTCGAATTGCAATTCGACCCTCGAATTTCTCCAAGTCTATGCTTTGCAAAATTTGTTCTCCTTATTATTTTTCTTCCCATTCGAAAACAGGACTTGTTCTCTACTCTACATTCACCATTTTTCTATTCTAAGCAAGGCACAATTAATTAACTCAAAGGGATTTAAAAGCCTACCTCTTAAAGTTAGATCCTTCGGCTCCCGTTGCTCCAAATTCAAGCACCGGAACAACCAACAAAACAATTGGACCCCAAAGATCAGTCCATCCCAAACCTTGCTTCAAGAGCAAGAGACCATAACATCCACCGAATTATCCTCTCTCCCCCATCGTTCTCTCTTAATATCTTAAACAGATCAGAAGCAAGACACAAGACATATCAATGGTTGAAATGGGGAGAGGGATTCTCAATCACAAGAGATCTAAGATCAAAGCAAGGAGGCAAAGGGTTGCAAAGGTTTCAAAGTTCTCACGTGAGGAAGGAAGATCAAGCTTCTCCTGCACACCTCCCTCTTTATAATACTAAAATAGCAACCAAATATCTAGATTTTTAAAGTTACAATCCTATCTACTTAAATTGCATTAGTTTTTGGTGTTAAACACAGACACCCTCCTTAGTGTAAATGTCATTGAGTATATGACTTACACAAGTCAAAATCAAAAATCCTTTGACCACATCTCTCATCATACCCTAAGCTACCCAAATAACTCGGACTCGTTCAGTAAATTCTCTGAACACACTTATCGAGGTAACCGAAAAATAGGTCCAAAAATATCAGGGATATTACATTCTCCCCTCCTTAGAAATTTTTGCCCTCAAAAATGAACAAGACACACCAACAAGTCTAGAAAAGAAAACCCACCCGAAGCACAACATCGGAACGCAAACGCAACCCACAAAACTAAAACAAACAGAAATACATGGGTCACAGTGCGATGGCCTCACAAGGCACGCAAAGCAAGGGATGGGATCCGTAGTAACCCGAATGTACTACATGTGACACCCGAAGGGCCATAGTGGATTACATCCGTACATGGATGCCTACACCCCGAGTGTCACGTGCCGGAAAATAACCTCACCGTGACTCATGGTGAACGAACGAGGAAAGTATAAAACTGTGCAAAGGACAAAACCAAATGCCAAGACAAAGATCCAAAACCCACATGCAAAGAACCCAGATCCAGAACTCAAAGGTAAAACATCCATAGGTATAATCGCATAAACCATAACCATCATAGATAGGAGGTAACCACATATCTACATGGCAAGCATACATAGAACGGATAATCCATAGCAAAAATAACAGAACTGTTCATCAAAAATAACAAACAAAAAGTTATAAAAAGTAGCAAAAGTAGAACTACCAGGTTCTAGATAATCCATAAAATATATACAATCCATAAGAAACGATAAAAAAGTACTATAACAGCACACTAGCTGATCTAATCCTCCCCCTCAGCAGCCTGACTAGCCGAAGCCTGGTCATCGTCCCCACCATCAGCATCATCATCATCCGTGCTGTCATCACCCGCATCTGTAGGTATGCTGGGACCTGCTCCCGATGTAGAAGGGTGGTGAACCGACGCCCGGATATCTGCCATGTAAGTCGCATAGTCAGCGGGAAACGCATGCTGCATCAAGTACGTCAAAGCCCCACCATGAACCTCCAACTCTCGATTCATGGAGCTCGTATGCTGAGTGAGCTCCTGAATCTGCTGACTCATGGAAGTCATTTGGCGAGTAAACTCAGACAGGGTGAGTACATCAGTCTGTGGGGCCTGGTCGGTCGCAGGAGCAACAACCTCTTCAGCTGCGTGTTCGGCATCCCCCTCCTCATCCTCATCGGGAACGACCGTGCCTTTTGGAGCCTTTATCAATTGATTGTAGGTTCGACCCCAATCAACCAACTTATAAAGTTTGAGACTGGCCGTGGACCGTGGCTTAGTAGGGGGAATCTCATAAGTTGGCCTGCTCGATAATTTTCAATCATCACCGAAATCAAGCGAGCATATGAAATGCCCTTCGCCGGTGTCTTAACTTTCTTGCCCATCTTCTCACGAGCTTTAATAATACCCTTAAACATGACTTCTGGGGCATTGAACCAACGTTCTTTAAATGCCGAAAATAAAATCTGTCGAATGGGGCCTCGGCGTTCCGATTTATGCCAAAAGGATAAAGTGTCACTTTAAAAATGACGTCTAACATCCACATTGTCTCGGACATTTGAGAACATGTGATAGCTTTGCCGGACCCATGTCGACCTTGGGTCATCTGAGCAATGACCTCATGAACAGGGACAGATTTAGGGTGGGGAGGAGCCAAACCCATAGTGGTTGAGTGTTTAGTCGAGCTTCGCATTGCCATGACAATGTCATCAAGATCAAAGGCGTAGTCACGCCCATCAAGAGTGGTATAAATTTTCTTCCCGTCCTCTCATCTCATACGCTGATAAAATAGGCATACTAAACGAGGATAGAAATGGTCATGAAAGGGTTGCAACAAAGAGGTCAATTGGGCTTTTTCGAGATACTCAGAAGCCGACTGGGTAGTTTGCTGTTGATTGAAGAGCTCAGGATCGAAGCTCCACTCATCAGCAAACCCCTTAATACCCCAAAATTCACTGGGCTGTTCACGGATTTGTGGGGGCATGGGTGGCACAGATTCTGGTGGTGGTTGTGGGGATGGCTGAGAGGGTTGGCTTGAAGACCAAGCCTTAGAAGCTGGTCGTTTAGATGTTGGGACCTTAGGGTGAGTGCTTTTCTTAGGCCCCATTAAGAGAAAAATGAAAGAAACAGAAATGTGGAAAAATCTAGAAATTGCTCAAGATGAAGAGGGTTTTACCTCGGTAGAAAGCCCACAATTGATTTCTTGGCCAAGCAAGCGAAACCCCAAGCCAATCCGAGTTGAATCCTCCTTGGTTTTAGCCAAAATGTGGAAGAAAACTCCAAGAAACCCCAAAACCCTATGCTCATACCCCCTGTTTCAAATGCCCGAAATGCCAAAACCCCAAAACAGAACCCCACTTAACCCGACAAATTCGACCCTCGAATTTGGTAAAACTTGTCAGGCTTGAAATTTTTGCCCCAAACTGGCTGTGCACTGTTCACCGAAATTCGACCCTCCATTTCGAATTTCGACCCTCAATTTTCTCGAAACCTGTTTTCCTTCAAATTTTCAAAACTTTTATATTGTGATCCATTGCCTTGGGTCCAAATTGGCTTCCCCAAAGTCTTTTCATGTTTAAACATCGAACCCGGCTTTTACGCAAGTATAAAACCATATTTTTGCTTATGAAATTAATCAAAGCAATTTAAAATTTGGTCCAGTTAATTCACGGGTTCATTAGTGAGAGTAACCACGCACATGCAAATATTAATTTTCGAAATTTTATTTATCTTGAAGTAGGAAATATCTAAGTTATCACACATACATAAACTGATACAGGCTTGAAATCTATGTTGTCACACATAAATTGAGACAGGCATTAAAATATTACATTGTATCAAAAAAAATTTGTATAGTCTAGGATAAGTGCATTCAAAATTCTCAAGTTGCATACATCCAATATACAATTTCTCAAAATTTCAATCAAACAGGCTCAGAAATTGCTCTCGGAGCTTAGCTTCTCGCTCTCAGGTGGCTTCCTCTAGTGTATGATTCCTCCATCTGATGAGAAATAAAGGAATCCTCTTAGTGCGTAGGATCTGCTCCTTGCGATCCAAGATCTGTATCGGGTCCTCGATCACCATCAAATCATCCTGAAACTCGATGGGTTGGTAATCAAGCACGTGAGTCAGGTCGGGTATGTATCTGCACAGCATGGACACATGGAAGGCATTGTGCATGCTGGACAATTGCGGCAGTAGCGCCACTCGGTATGCAACCTCTCCGACTCGGCTTAATATCTCAAAAGGCCCAACATACCGAGGACTCAGCTTCTCTCGTTTGCCGAATCGCATAATGCCTTTCGTAGGCAAGATTTGAACAAACACATTGTCGCCGACCTGAAAGATATGTGTTAGCAACAATTTTATCGTGTAAGACATATTAATTGAAGAAATGCACGTAAGCTTATATAAGCTTACCTGAAAATCCACATGTCTCCGTTTGAGATCAGCGTAGCTCTTCTGACGACTCTGAGCTACACGTAATCTCTCGCGAATCAACCGAACTATCTTGGTAGTACGATCTACAATCTCAGGTCCGATAATGAGCTTCTCACACACTTCTTCCCAATTCAGCGGAGACTTGCACTGCCGCCTATACAAAGCCTCGAATGGTGCCATACCGATGCTAGCTTGGAAGCTATTATTGTAAGCGAACTCGATCAGAGGTAAGTGTTGGTCCCATGACCCATGAAAATCTAACATGCAAGCTCGTAGCATGTCCTCAATGATCTGATTCACTCGCTCAGTCTGGCCATCGGTCTGTGGGTGAAATGTTGAGCTGAAGTCAAGACGAGAACCCATTCCTTCTTGAAACCGCTGCCAAAACTGTGAAGTAAACAATGGATCCCTGTCTGATACAATACTGGCCGGTATACTTTGTAGTCGAACGATCTCCTTGAGGTATAACTCTACAAGTCTACTGGTGGTATACGTCATATTGTAGGGTAGGAAATGAGCGGACTTGGTTAACCGATCTACAATGACCCAGATGGCATTGTTCTTTCTCAGTGTTTTTGACAAATCCAGAATAAAGTCCATTGAAATGGCTTCCCATTTCCACTAAGGTACAGGTAAAGGTTGCAACAACCCTGCTAGATTCTGATGATCAACCTTAACCTGCTGACAAACCAAGCATCGCGATACATACTCAGTGACGTCGCATTTCAAACTTCGCCACCAGAAGCTCTTCATTAAATCCTGATACATCTTGGTGCTACCAGGATGTATGGCATACATCGATTTGTGAGCCTCTTCCAAAATGGTGTCCTGAAGCTCTGTACTCGTCGGTACACATACTCGATCTCGAAACAATAAGGTCCCATCTGCTTGAATGGAGAAATCCTTCTTGCTTCCATTAAGCACATCTCGCCTGATCGCCATAAGCTCATCGTCTGTCATCTGAAGCTTTTTGATATTCTCGAAGAGCGTAAGGCGCAATACAAGCGTAGCCATCAATGCTCCCGTACCTTTCACATCAAACCGTGAGCTGTTCAAAGCCATATCTTCCAATAGCTTCCATCTCTGTATTCGACTGACAAGATGTGATAACTGTGCTGAAGACCTTCTACTGAGAGCATCAGCAATGACATTCGCCTTTCTCGGATGGTACTGGATCGAGTAATCATCGTCCTTCAAGAACTCCATCCATCGTCACTATCGCATATTGAAGTCCTTCTGAGTGAATAGGTACTTGAGACTCTTGTGATCGATGAATATATCAAATATCTCACCGCAGAGGTAATGTCGCCAGATCTTCAGGGCGAAGATAACTGCTACTAACTCGAGGTCATGCATCGGATAATTTCTTTCATGGTCCTTCAACTGCCTAGAACCATATGCAATGACCTGCTCGTGTTGATTAAGCACACAGCTTAATCTGCCATAAGAAGCATCACTGTACACTGCGAAACTTCCACTGCCTGAAGGTATAGCAAGTACCGGTGTTGTATTCAATCGACGCTTCAGCTCCTGAGAGCTCTGCTCACACTACTTTATCCAATCGAACTTCGCATTCCTCTTAGTAAGCTGTGTAAGCGGACCAGATATCTTCAAGAAGCCCTCGACAAATCTTCGATAGTACCCTGCCAAACCAAGGAAACTACGGACTTCTATAACTGTCATCGGCTGTTCCCAATTTACCATGGAGTCAATCTTTGTAGGATTAACAGATATACCTGACTCAGAAATGACGTGGCCTAAGAAACTAACCTGATCAAGCCAAAACTCATACTTACTGAATTTGGCATACAGCTGATGGTCCCTGAGTGTTTGAAGAGCCACTCGTAGATGCTACACATGCTCCTCTCTAATTTTTGAATAGATGAGGATGTCATCTAGGAAAACTACCACAGATTTGTCTATATGTGACTTGAACACCCGGTTCATCAGATCCATGAACGATGTAGGCGCATTCGTCAACCTAAATGGCATCACTAAGAACTTATAGTGGCCATATCGTGTATAAAATGCGGTCTTGGATATATCTTCCGCCTTGATCTTCAACTGGTGATAGCCTGACCTCAGATCAATCTTTGAGAAGAACTTTGCACCTTGCAATTTATCAAACAAGTCATCTATCTGCGGAAGTGGATAACGATTCTTAATCGTCATCTTATTGAGTTGCTTATAATCGACACACAGACGCATCGATCCATCTTTCTTCACAAATAGTACCGGTGCTCCCTAAGGAAAAACACTCGATCGAATGAAGCCTTTATCCAACAACTCCTGAAGTTGTTCCTTGAGCTCTTTCAACTCCGTGGGTGCCATCCTACATGGAGCCTTGGACAATGGTTCGATACCCGGAGCTAAGTCGATCGCGAACTCAATCTCTCGGTACAGTGGTAATCCAGGCAAATCTTTAAGGAAAACATCGGGAAACTCACTAACAACCGTGATAAGCGCGATGTCCCTTTCTTTCTCCTTATGATCTTGCAAGTAAGTAATATATCTATATCAACCGTTTCTCATCATACGTTCAGCTCGGATAGCTGAGATAATTGGTGCAACACTCGATTTAATTTCGCAAAATCGAAAGGATTTCATCTTTGGAGGCCAGAAGGTCACAATCTTTCATAGACAGTCCACACTCGCGTGGTATGCTGACAACCAATCCATCCCGAGAATCACGTCGAACCCTTCCATGCTCAATGTAATCATGTCGGTCATTGTCTCGTGGTCATCAACTATCATGATCACTGACTGGCACACTGTATCCGTGCTCATCGAGCTTCCCGTAGGAACCGTCACATCCAAGATGAAAGTAAGTGGTTTGGGAACGATACCCAACTTTTCAGAGAAAAGAGGAGTAATGGACGAGTGACTAGACCCAGGGTCTATCAGTACTCGTGCTTCAGTTTTACTCGAGTCACCTTCACGACTCATATCAAGGGTACCTTTTATCAAGAATTTTATCATTAATTATATGCAATGATTTTAGTTTTTCAAATTTATTGATAAAGAACGCATAGTTGAATCAATATAAACTAATATAAAAATTTTGACAATCTGAACCTTAATGATACCTTGGATCACGTCATTAGACGTTTGGGCATTTCGTGACCATAGGCTCGAGACCACGAATAGTAGGTCACGATCTTTCCTTGTCATATGCATCAGGACAATCCCTAATCAAATGACCAACCTGTCCACATCTGAAGCATCCTCTAGTGTTCCTTCGACAATCCTCTATCTTATGTGATTTCCCACATCGTGTACATGATGGAGTAGGAATAGGAGTAACAGTTGATCCCCGCGATGATCCCTGAGCCATAGAAGCTCCACTCGCTATAGTGCCCCAGCTTTGAAAGGTCACACTGGTGAAGAACTCGGCGGTCGCTGATAGGAAGAAGACACAGGTCCCAACGTAATAGCCGGCTTGGAATACGATGGCTAAATAGGATAGTGAGGAGGTCTCGAGAACCTCGGCTTTTTGTTCGCCTGCTCAGAAGCACTCGACTGTCCCTGGCCAAACCGGTTTCTATTTCCTTGTTCTCGCTTCAAATACTGCTTCTGGATGTCTTCCTCACCAATGAGGGCCTTTGACATGACACCCGCATAAGTCTCCATCTCCCACATCGACACCCTCTCTTGAATGTTTGGACTCAAGCCCCTCTGAAAATTTTAAGCCCTCATCAACTCAGTGGCCATATATAAGGGTGCGAATCGTGCAAGCCTATCAAATTCTACATCGTACTCGCGCACCGACATCTCATTCTATTCCAACTTAATGAACTGGACTTCCCACTGATTACGCATGATCTTCAGAAAATACTGATCATTGAACGTGTCCACGAACTCTGCCCAAGTCCATGGAGCGTTGGGGTAGTCCTACTCTCGAGTCTTGGATACAGATTTCCACCAAGGACTGGCCTCGCCCAATAGCTTGAAGATTGCCCAGCGCACCTTCTCAACATCGGTGCACTGCAACACCTCAAAGATTTTCTCCATTTCATCGTTCCATCCCTCAGCCTCTATGGGATCAGTTTACCCCGAGAAAGTAGGAGGTCTCATCCTCCTGAACTCTACAAAACCCCCTGGCTGATTCCTGGCTGCCAGCAACTCTGTCTGCCGATCCATTGCTGCAGTCTGCTGAGCCATATTGGTGGCCAAAGCCGCCAATACTTAGTCAACATTTCCTCCTCTGCCTCTACCAGTTTCCAACGGATTAGCATTAGTACCAGTAGCCACTCTATCTCTCACTCGCGAGGTACCTACGCCCTCATCAATCTCCTTGATGCGAGCCATTCTAGGCTCCTCTCTACCTCGGCCCCTGCCTCTGAATCGTGGAGCCATGCTGATCTGTCATTGTTGAAGAACAATAACAATGGATCAGTACTGATTGTAAGAAACAATCATGCCCTTAGTCCTAAGTGTGACAGCCCGGATTTCGGCACCCCGAAACCCGTGCCATCAGCACGATCATCTTGACCGTGCCCTTTAGCTAAGCACGGAGCATTGGTATATCAAGCATCCAAAAGTACTATAAATGCAATTGCAAAATTTTAAATCTATATTAATTACTTTCCAAAAGACAGTTCTACCCTCATGCCTCTGCATGAATGGAGAACCGATCCGAACCATCGATGATAGCAATCATCACGGATGGTTCGTCCCAAAAGAATAATCCAGACTCCTTATATACATGGTTTCAAACAAAAATAAAGGCTTGACATACCAAGCCGCACAAAACTCTCTGTTAAAACTCCCTCAAAGTGGCACAACGGAGTCCTCTAGAAGAAGTCCTCTGGAGGTGGCTCCAACTCGTCACCGGCCGCAAGGTCCGACTCGCCGGGATCAGCGTCTCCTGAAACCTCAGCAGCTGCTAATAGTGGACCTGCGACGTATAGTCTATGGGGTGAGCTACATCCTAGCTCAATAGGGAACAAACACAGTTTGAACATATAAATTATAACTCACATGTATTCCATGATATGCCATGCATGATGTATCTATGCAATTGTTGATGAAAACAGTTAAAAACCATTTCGTTTTACTGTTGATTACTTATGTTTTCATTTACTCATGAATAATGCTGAAAAGGCCTAAAGCAAAACTTAAACTTTCAACTTAAGTAATCCCCGAGCAATATAGCATCGAGCCCCGATGAGATACCCTTCATCGTCATCTATATAGACAGTTTTAATGTATTCCCTGGGAATACCATATAGTACCCAAGCCCCTTTTCCCTGGGGATTGGTGGCGGGGTTTCACTTGTCTCAATCAACACCCCTGGGGTGTGCTTACTATGTACGGATAAGCCTCCGCACTGGCCTACGGTTTCGCCGCCGTATCGGTCACGGATATCCTGCCGTGTCAGTCGTGGATATCCCGCCACGTCGGTGGGGTAACCTATCAAACCTCAAATAATAAAATATCGGTGCCTTACATATAGTTATTCACCGTGTAAGTGTGCTATCTTATATCAGTTAGGCCCTATCAGTCATGATTCAATCATTGGATACATCCCTGGGATGTATCCATTTACTTGCATCACACCTGATGCTCTTATCTCTTTACTTCATCATCCCCTGGGGATGGCTCAACTATTTACTCTTTTGAATGTCACACACCCACACTTTTCACAATTCTTTAAGCAGTAACCAATATTTGAATGGAAATCCATATCACTACATACATGCTCTTGTAAAATAAAGTACATGTTCAAGGTGTTCCCTACCTCAGGTCTCTATCGATTCAATGCATCAAGGTCCCACTCGGCTCCTTGTGCCCACTTCCATACGTATCACCTATGATACCATTAAACACACTCGAAACATCACAAAAGATGTACTGAATAAGTCTCAAGACCCCCCTAGAGTCTTGAAGTAAGAATCAAAAGTCAACAAGAACTAAGTCAGTCGACTAGTCGAGTTCCTGGTTCGACTAGTCGAAATCCAACTCGACTAGTCGATTCTCAAAATCGATTAGTCGAGGTCCAATTTCGATTAATCAATTCTCAAAATCGATTAGTCGAAATCCCCTGTTCTAACTGTCCAATTTTCACTTGAGTAATGGATCATACAATATCGACTAATCGAGTCCAATTCGACTAGTCGAAATCCTTACTCGACTAGTCGAAATCCAATTTCGACTGGTCGATTTCCTCAACCCATTTTTACTCCTCACCGAGGTCACAATGACTAGTCGACACCCAACTCGACTAGTCGAAATTCAAAGTCGACTAATCGAAATTCAATTCGATTAGTCGAATTCGTGGTCATCTGACTTTTCAACTTCTTGGTGAATTTCGATTAATCAAATCCTAATTTTGATTAGTCGAAATCCCCAGATTCAGCCTTCTTTGGCTGTTCTTCCCCAATCTTTACTCAGTTATTTTCTAAGCAATATTCCTACAATTTCCACCCATTTTAACCCCAATTTATTCTATAAATCTACACCATTTATTCACAAGAATCTCACCTTAAATCAACCTCAAATTGATTTAAATGTGGGGTTGGAAGGTTAGGGTTTCCAGCTTTTGTTTGAACAGATCCCGTTTAATCCAAGGCTTTGATCGCAAGAAATCCCCTTCCAACAACTTGCAATAACTTCTCACTAGCTCCTTTACTTCTCTCTTCCTCTCTCTCTCTCTTCTTTACTCCTCTCAACCACCAAAATATGAAAATTAGGGTTTTCAACCCTTTTTATCTCATCTCTCTTCTCGGTGTGGAGCACATACACACCCATCGGTGTATGTTACTCTACACACTCCTCTATCTCTCCACTCTTCTACACTGGTTCACACATCACATCCGTTCATCTCACCCTAAGTTCATAAATGAACTATCTCATGGTCAAAACCTAAGACCAATCGGGCACGGATCCCGAGGCCCTCGTTTGACGTGATTTTTTGGGTTATTACACTAAGACTCTGAACCTAGAGCCTTGCTCTGATACCAACTGTGATGACCCGACTTTTTCAATCCTTAAGGTATAGGAAAGATCGGTTTATCAAGTTATTGATTTCTCAATAAGCCGTAACCAAACAGAAGCCGGCAGCATAACATAGGTCAAAACAGAAGCAAAAAGAAATTAAGCAAGAACAAAAGCTCATTCAAAATAATATATCTCCCTGAGGAACCAGGAAGAATCACCGGTGATGGCCAATCCAACACCTAAAATAGTGGTTCCTAATGATGGTTCCTCAAGTGATATCCAAAAAGACAACACAATGGCCTAGGGCTCAATATTCAAGAATAATTCTAAACCCAAAGGTACCACAAGAACGAATCCAGATCAAGGAAAGAATTCTTCCGCTGGGGTCTCCAATTCTTCC
Organism: Chloranthus sessilifolius; assembly: GCA_021018995.1. Lineage (NCBI taxonomy): Eukaryota > Viridiplantae > Streptophyta > Magnoliopsida > Chloranthales > Chloranthaceae > Chloranthus > Chloranthus sessilifolius. The sequence continues at coordinate 98,369,363 of CM037592.1, forward strand.
TCAGGAATATAGTCGGAGTCCTCTAGATCCAGATCTTCAGTTCCCAAGTCAGTCTCAGCACCTATGACATATAGTCGGGGTGAGCTAACATCGAAGCTTAATAGAGGAAACTTATCTATTTGCATTTTATCATAAATAAAGGTTTTTCAAAGATAAAAATCGGATCAGACATGGTTTTCAAAAGATGTATTGATGTCTAATTCCAGTTCTAAATTAGAAAGCCAAAAGATGATTCAATAAATCTGATGTTCTGATGTTTCCAAATTCTGAATTAAGCATGCTTCTTGTCTTAAAATTATAACTTAGAAATAATCTCTCAAATTACATACTAGCTTGAGAGCACGAGTATCATCGATGGGAAACCCTACTGACCATCGTCGTTCATGAACCCTTTTTCGGAAAGAGCAGCAAGCCCCTATGTAATGAGGGAAGCTTGTTCCAAGCTGAATTACCGTCAACACGGTTGGTAGGATCTAGGGTTTCGTTCGTATGTGTCTCAAATCAAATACAAATGCTAAACATATCATATTTTATGTAATTAATACATTTTCGGATTTTCGAAGTTCTGATTCAAAGTTCACATTCGAATTTCGAAAGTTCATATTTCTAAGTTCTTATATCAAAGTGTCGAAATTCTTAATCATGTAATGTTTATCAAAATTCAGATTTCATGCTTGCAAATAAAATAACCTAAACTTCTAATAGCATGCATATTAGGTTTATGGTTCCCCTACCTTGACTCAATTTGCTCCAAAAATATGCAAAGTAGTCCTCACAATGGACTTTTATCACAAAACCTACAATGATTAACACCAAAGGTGTTAATTAAGTCAAAAAAATCAACCAAAAGACCCAAAATATTTTCCAAAAGTTTCCAAAAACTAAAAAAAACAGGGCAAAATTCGACCCTCGAATTCCCAAAATTGCATTAGGCTATAAAAGCCCAAATTCGACCCTCAAATTTCTCCAGGTCTGTGCTTTGCAAAATTTGTTCTCCTTACTATTTTTCTTCCCATTCAAAAACAGGACTTATTCTCTACTCTACATTCACCATTTTTCTATTCTAAGCAAGGCACAATTAATTAACTCAAAGGGATTTAAAAGCCTACCTCTTGAAGTTAGATCCTTTGGCTCCCGTTGCTCCAAATTCAAGCACCGGAACAACCAACAAAACAATTGGACCACAAAGATCAGTCCATCCCAAACCTTGCTTCAAGAGCAAGAGGCCATAACATCCACCGAATTATCCTCTCTCCCTTGTCGTTCTCTCTTAATATCTTAAACAGATCAGAAGAAAGACACAAGACATATCAATGGTTGAGATGGGGAAAGGGATTCTCAATCACAAGGGATCTAAGATCAAAGCAAGGAGGCAAAGGGTTGCAAAGGTTTCAAAGTTCTTAAGTGAGGGAAGATCAAGCTTCTCCTTCACACCTCCCTCTTTATAATACTAAAATAGCAACCAAATATCTAGATTTTTAAAGTTACAATCCTATCTACTTAAATTGCATTAGTTTTCGGTATTAAACACAAACACCCTCCTTAGTGTAAATGTCATTGAGTATATGACTTCCACAAGTCCAAATCAAAAATCCTTTGACCACATCTCTCATCATACCCTAAGCTACCCAAATAACTCAGACTCGTCCAGTAAATTCTCTAGACACGCTTACCGAGGTAATCAAAAAGTCCAAAAATATCAGGGATATTACAGCTGAGATGACGGTCCAAGTGGGACCCATTGCAAATTCGAATTTGGGCTCCCCCCCTCTCTCTCTCTCTCTCTCTTAGTTAGGGAAGAAGGAAGAGTTTGGGAAGAAAGAGAGAGTACCATTTGGCACTCCTGTCTCCCACTCTCTTAATAAAATATTAATTCTCTCTTGCCATTTATTCCAAACAAGAGAGCTTCTTCTCTCTCATCTCTATCACCACTACAAAAATAAGACTATTAGCGGCACCAAAAACTTTCGCTATTAACAAAAAAACTTGTTGTTTCAATAGCGACAAGACTAGTACATAGCGACTGTTTCTTTGTTAATAATGGCAGTTTTTGGTGCTGCTAATAGTCTTATTTTGTAGTGATATCCTTCTTCTTCCTCTAGCCCAACCTCCATTAGAGCTTATCTCTTGAGCTCCCATAGCGTCCTATCCAACTATTGAAACCTAAATCTAAAACCATAGATATTCTCCCCTCCACCTTTAGTTCCACATAGGTTGAGATCACTCAAATCCCAGCCTTCTAGACCCCTCTAATTGCACAAAACCAGCAAGCTACCTAGGGGATGCTAAGGTAAAGTTTTAGCTAGGTTCATCCTTGAACTTCTAGCAATGTTCTTTTTGTCATTTGGTTTTGATTTTTCTTATAATATTTCTTCATTTTAAATGATGCCAATTTCATGTGTTAGATAGTCTTACATGTGATCATAATGATCATGCATGACCATCACTAAACATGAATCAATGGTCTATGATCATTGTGACCTATGGAAGGTACCCATCCATCGTGTGATGTATATTTAGCTACTGTGAGTGCATGGGTCATATTGTTAACCATGTATGCTCTTAGGTCATCGATCTACACGATTTTGATGGCATGAGATGATTATTGAGAGCTTGATTTTGAGTTTTCTTATAAAAAGTTATTGAAAATTAATCAAAGCTATTGAATTTTGAACATTGAAAGCCGAATATTGAATATTAAATATAAAACATTGAATACCGAAGATTGAAAATTGAATATTGAATACCAAACATTGAATATTGAATACTGAAATTGAAAGTGGAAAGATGATACTGACATTGATATCGGAACCTCACATGCTAACCACTGTTCTTACGAATAGGCTCGAAATGGGCAACTAGAAAAAGTTTGGAATGTTAGTAGAGGATTGAGTTCTAGATGGACTAACAGGGTCAATATGATCCTTATCCTACGAATAGGCTCGAGCTGTGTTGGGCCAGCCCAAGCTTTTTGTTAAATATAATCAAGCTTAGTCGATGTTAAGCTTTGATCAATCTGATTATTTTTTTTCTTAAAAGTGAACCGACTACACACGACGATGATGGTCCATTCGAATCCACAAGAAGACCATAATCACTCGAATCCATGATCAACAAATATAATTGATAGATGGAAAACGAACCCTTTTTTTCTTTAAAAATCAAAGCTTATAATCCACAAACACACTACAAATCGCTGATCTCATGCCACACCCACCACAGTCAATTGCCAATGGTCACGGTCGATCGTGATTGGTGGCGTAATCAACTGCCACAAGGTTACGACAAAGTTCTACTTAGGTTTTCTCGTTGACTCTTATTGATCAGCTATCACCGTGAGCAATCTTATTGATTTGATCGAGAAAACTTTATCATATTGATCACCATGAGCAATCTTTCACCTTTGAAAACTTGAGAAAACTTCTTGATTTGCTTCATCACTTAGAAATACATAAATTACGAGTACATACCCTTTATTTAAAAACCCAAAGAGAACTTCATAAATCAAACCAGTTCTCAAAGAGGAACCGGATTGACGAACAACATGGTGATGTTGTCTTTGGTCCCATGTCTAGAATCAGTGTATCCATCTCCATACTGGTAAATGACTTCCGCCATAGCCGCGAGGTTAAGAAGTCGAGTGAGGAGAGACATTGGCACCACTGTTGGCTTTAAGCAAGCTTCGTTGATGCCTTTCCATGCATCCGAAATCATTTCTTGAAACTTTTGTTGTGCTTCTTGGGGTGATGCACCATGTTCATTCATGTAGACTTGGAGACAGGAAGGTATGTGCTCTCTTTGTTGCTCAAACTTTGAATATCATATGTAAAAAAGGTTAGAAATTAATTATATATATGATATCCACTTTGTAAGACAAAAGATGAATTACTAAAGTATTTAAATGTCGTGATAATTAATATGGTTGTGCTATTATCCAAGCCAAGCCTACGATGTTAGTAATGTCTAAAATTTGCAGGGGAAGAGCCAAAAAAAAGAAATGTTTAATAATGGATCAACTAGGACTGTGATTATATATATTGCGCCCATGAAATATATATATATATATATATATATATATATATATATATATATATATATATATAATGAAAAATTAGGATATAAGTTAACTTATAATGATTACTACATGAAAGCATTGGAGTTTCATAACACTTAGGCAGGACCGGCCTTAGAGATTTTAGGGGCCCAGAGCGAATTCTTAAAAAAGAGCCCTCTTTTATATTAATCTTTAAAATAAAAAAAGTGCTGCCTATTTACCCATGTCAGTGCCTATTTACCCTCGTATTCACTACAGTTGAGCGAACCCGATTCATCAGTGGCAAAATGAGTTTTACATAAAACTATTAAATATTTAAAATAATATTCTATTTCATATCAAACTAGTAACTATTAATTTGTTTGTTCTAAACTTTTCCTTAAAAAGTAAGTGGCCAGCTTTCAAATCACGTTAACAACACAAGATTTTTAAAATTTTTATACACTATACCTATACCTGAACGTGTCTAAATCAAGCGATTTGTCAGCTAGACCGGTTTGCTTTGTAAGTTCGTGGCTAGGGTGGCAAGCTGATGATTCAGGCAACCCTAATCTACCCTACACTTATGCACTACCGTTTTTGCTCAATGGGTACAAAAACACTCATGCTTCAGCACCTGGTACAAATCATTCAAGCTAATAATAATAATAATAGCAACAATAATAATAATAATCATTCAACCATTATCAGACGGTTTTGAGATCATGGCTACCATCAAAAGATCTGATTTTGATGCTACATCCCACACATCCCAAAAAGTGAATTTGATCATGAGCATACCACCAAGTGTGATTCTCGAGTCATTTTTTGAGATGTGTGTCACGTGGAATCAATATTTGACCATGATCTCAAATTCTGCTGTGTGGAAGATTCAAACGAAAGCAATCTCATCATCTTATTCAAAGCAGTCAACAATTTTCCCATGAAAAACTTGGTTGCGATGAAATAATCTCTGATTGTAAATAAAGGTACTCATACTAACTACTAATAATGACAATTAACGAGATTGATTGATGATACCTCTTGTGACACGCTGTCGTCTTTGAGTCGAGTCATCAAAGCTATATCCCAAATAAGTTTTGGAATAGTAATCACCCAATCAAAGGCCTCCTTGGTTGCCTCTTTTCCCATTCCAACGAAAGACATTGTGCTAAGCAAGGGATACCCACTGCTTCTTACCGACACTCTCAAGTACTCCTCCAATTTCGGCATCTGTTTTTCATGAAGCCATGTGGCTTCCGCAAAGTATGCGTTGACATATACTTTAATCTATTATAACACAAAAAGTAATTAATTTGAAAATCATTAACCATTAAAAAAATTTATCTGCAAGGATTTGGAGAGTGTGGGCAAAAGGGAGGACCTTAAACTTTTGAAAATATATCACTACAAATCTGTGGAGCTTTACCGGCAGTTAAAAACTGTCGGTACCAACACTTGCAGGATGTTTAAACTGCCGAGAAAATCGGTGTCGGTGAATATATCGCGACAGTTTTGCCAGCAGTTTATAACCACCGGTGCTTATTCTCAATATACCTTTGCCGGTAGGTTAAAACCGCCGCTTATTCTCAATATTACTTTGCCGGCAATAAATTATATATCTTTGCCGGCGGTTTAAAATCATCGCAAACAATTATTGCTAACTATCACATTCCCGACGATTTTAAAAACCGTCGGTAATAATTATGTCGACAAAAACAAACTTTTTTATAATATATGCAATAAGGATATCTTCCTTTTTATCACTTTTCAAATTTGTGCGATAGGGAACCATCATGTGTCTTAGGTAATCTCCAAACTTATTTTATAAAATATTCGAATGAAAGCAATATTTCATCACCTAATTCAATGATGAAAATTGTTTCTATTCTAATCGTTATGAAAATTGTTTCTTTTACACCAACGATACTATGGCACACTTATCAAACGATACACTGACCTGAGTATCAAGTTGCGTGCACCTTCTGTTTATGTTATAACCCTAACTTCCCACAACACATTTAATAACTTAATCCACAGACAGAGAGAGAGAGAGAGAGAATCATACTGATTCTTTTGCATAATATATGCGGTACTTTTCTTCGGGAGTCATCTGCTCCTCATATCCAACAACTGTATCTAATAATGCTTGAAATAATGCTTGCAAATCTTTTGGAACTTGGTCCATTGCCCCATAATCCCACCTACATAATCAGGTATCCAATTACTATTTTTTAGCAAACCAAAAATGGAATATCATTCATGAAGTAGGAATATGGCATATGCCCGACCCGAAAACTGATATGAGCCGGTAAAACCTCTATTCTCTATGTTTTGTTATATATTAAATATTGGGTTGGATCATGTCAATCGACCCAACCCGACCACTTCATCGACCCTACCCAATCCGAAAGTCGGATCGGATATCTAGTGCCCAACCTGACAAGTTAAGTTTATATTCTCGACCCATTAAAATATCGAGTATCGTCGGTTCAGGAATCTGGTCGATGCGACATAGGATTTGACATAAATCTCAGACCCAAATCGAACCATTTTTTGAAATGGACATGGTCTGAGAGAAAATTAGTGGGCCCATTTCAAGCCCATATTTCGATCTACTATTTCGATCTACGTGTCCGAAATTCTGAACAATAAACTAACTATTTCGATCTACGTGTCCGACACAGAAATCGAGACCGATTTGAAAATTCATAATTAATATTAGTTGACATAAAGTTGCACCATAGTTAAATGAGTTCACACGTGCATTTTAGTTTAAGTCTGAGTTGTGTAGGGTGTCGACGTATCACATTACGCCGTAGCGACCGTGTAAGTGCTTAACACCGGAGTACAAATTAGGGTCTAAACTGAAATATCAAAGATATTTCAGTTTAGGTAGCTTATAAAGGAAGGGAGATGTAATATCCCTGATATTTTCGGCATATTTTCGTTTACCTCGGTAAGCGTGCCCGGAAAATACTGTAGGATATTTTTGGACTTTTGGTAATCTAAGTCCATGATAAGACTTTTGGCTTAAGGATTTCGCTTTAAGAGGTGTACAAGTCAGGAAATCAACGACGTACACAATAACGTTGGTCTTTGTGTTTAACGCCGAATGTTTTGCAAGAATAATTGGATAAGTTGTAAATAAAATATCTAGATTTTTTATTTACAACTTTTATATTATAAGAAGAGAGAGGTTACAAGAGAAGTTATCTTCTCCCTCTCGTTAGAAATTTAAGCTCTAAGGCTTTGCCTCATTTGATCCTTGATCTAGAGAGTTTGAGAATTCCTCTCCCCATCTCAACCAATAGTTAGCCTTGTATTTGTTTTCGGATCTGTTTGAACTATTGAAAGAGAGAGAGATGTGGAGAGTGGCGATTCTATATAATTTTGTTGTAGCTGAGGCAGTGACAACCTCATTTGAATGATGAACTGTTTTGGAGATTTAAGCCGTTGAACTTCGAAGATTGGTTCCGGTGCGTGCTTTGGTACAACGGAGGCAACGGCTTAAACTACAAGAGGTAGGCCTTTAAACATCCTTTTGTCTTTTGGATTCGATTTATGTTTAGAATGGTGTGTGGTGTTTTTATTTTTGGATAAGAAAGCTTTGGTGGAAAAAATGGGGAAAAGAATCCGAGCATGTTAGAAGTTACAGCCAAAGTACACGAGAAAATCGACCATCGATTTTCAAAATCATTGTCGAAATTGAAATCGAGTCGATTTGAAATCGACGATCGAAAATGAATTTTAAGGCTATATGAGTTACGAAATTCGATGGTCGATTTTAAAATCGACCGCATCAATTTCAAATCGATGGTCGAATTACATCGATTCGGCTTTTTAAATTTTGATTGGATTTTTTGTTTTATAAGCCTCTGGATTAATGTTTGGGTTGTATATTAACACTTAGGGTGTTAATAAATGTAGGATTTGGTCAATTGGGAGTCCTTGGAGAGGATTGCTTAGACATGCCTTTGATTTTGCTTGGTTAAGGTAGGGAACCTTGTATTTAATTTGCATCAAATTATAAGGATAAATTGTTGACTATTTCAATTAAGGGTAAATTTAAGTTCACACAAGATAAATAAAACTCTGAACACATGGCTCAATTTGAAAAATTTGTGAACCTTGCTATAACTAAGAACCTTTGGAATCCGAACATCAGGACCTCAATTAAATTTGAATCAGAACCTCAGTTAACTTTTGAATCGTAACTTGAATCGAACTTTGAAAATCGATAAGATATGAATAATAAGCTTGGATACGTGTTAGCATTTGCATTTGATTTTTGGTTCATCGTACGATGCCCTAGATTCCACCAACCGTGTTGACGGTAAAACTTTGGCGCAAGTTTCCCTCATAGCGTAGGGGCTTGTTGCATTTTCGAAATGGGTTCATGAACGACGATGGTCAGTAGGGTCTTCCCATCGGTCACTTAGTCCGCTCTCATGCTATAGGAAATTTGAGAGATATAATTAAGTTATAAATTTAAGACAAGAAGCATGCTGAATCAGAACATTTTGAACACTTTGAACTTACTATCAGTTTTGACTCAGAATTAGAACTGGAGATTTGAAATTGAAAGCATCTTTTGAAAAATCATATTTGATCCGATTCCGTCTTTTGAAAACCAAGATTTTATAATAAGCGCAAATAGATCCGGCTTCTTCTATTGAGCTTGGTCGTTAGCTCACCCTCGACTATCGTCACGGTCTTTGGGCCGACATTGGGTCGAGGAGGATCCGGAGGACTCGATTATATTCGAAGGAGGATTTGGATATACCAAATGGAGGAGTTCTTCCCTTGATCTTTGGATCCTTGTATTTTTTGGTATTTTGTCTGGATATTAATTTTGGAATATTGAGCCTTAGGCTATTTTTTTTTGTCCTTTTGATATCACTAGAGGAACCATCATCGTGAACCTCTATTTTAGGTGATTGGATTGGCCATCACCGGTGGTTCCTTTTGGTTCCTCATAGTGATATATTCTTTTGCTATCTGTAGTCTTTTGTTCCTTTTGGATTATGTTATGATGCCTCTGTTCTTTAGACCTTTATTTATGTTGCCGGCTTCTGTTTGTTACGGCTTATTGAGAAATCAATAAGTTGATGAACCGGCCTTTCCTATACCTTAGGGATTGGAAAAGTCGGGTCGTCACAGGAGAAACCTGGAGAGATGTTCTTCTTCTCCTTCCTCTTGTTCTTGAGCTAGAATCCAGTGATTTGGTTGGGTCCCGAAAGTGTTCTTCGACGAAAAAGGGTTAGAGGTACCGAGTTCGCGCGTAAATCGTAGTTACGGTATGTGGAATGCAATAGGAGGAGCTCAAGCACAGTCTAAGTGCGTGTGAGGCCTTTGCGAGCTGAATCGGAGTCGATAGATTGATTGTCGGGGTCGCACCAGTGATACAGCTCGAGTTCCAGATTTGAAACCCCTTTCGGACCTTTTTGCTGGAACCCTGAAAGGGCCCAACTAAAGGTGTGTTAGTGTGTTTAAATTGGGCTAAGGAGAGCCCCTTATATATGTGTTCTGTGTGTATTAATGGTTGCAAGAAACCATTAATGAAAATAGGTGAAAAATAGGGAAAATAGATGACCTCCATTAATGACAGAGTTTCTGTCATTATTGATCGATCAATGACAAGATTGATCGATCAATACTTGGGTGATCGATCAATGAAGGCCATTGATCGATCAATCTGTATAAGACAAATAAGGGAACATAAACCGTGAAATTCCTAGAAGTTCAATGCTTGAAGGGTGTTGATCAATCAATTAGTGGATTGATCGATCAATAAGAGGCTGATCGATCAATGACTGGTAGTGATCGATCAATGAAGGCATTGATCGATCACTTGTGTGTAGTGATCGATCAATGGCGGCATTGATCGATCAATCTGCATAAATTATAAATGTGAACAGAATGTGGGAAATTTGAAATTTTTGGCTATTGATCGATCAATGAGGGCATTGATCGATCAACAGGACGCATTGATCGATCAACTAAGGTGGTGATCGATCAATTTTGCCTGTTCTAAAGTGTAAAGAAAGGAGATTATTGATCGATCAATAAAAGTATTAATCGATCAATGAAGGGTGTTGATCGATCAATAAAGGTCATCGATCGATCAACAATCTCTATTGCTGGTAAGTTGAATTGAGTGTGTTGATCGATCAATGAGGTCATTGATCGATCAGCAGGGTGGATTGATCGATCAATAAGGGTGTTGATCGATCAATTACCCCTGTCCTTGTTCTGTTTTGGTTGTGTGAATTGAATGAGACTGGACACCATACCAGTTGACCATCTGACCTGCCTAACACATAGTATATAATGTTTATGGTCTAGGATCGAACCATGACGCTTTAAAAAGCTTTGGATTTACTTAAAAAGAGGTCTGATCTGAGGTAGGGGAATTCCATTGAAATTGCATTTATTTTTGATCTCATGGTTCTAAAGCTTCTGTATTTGACTGCATAATCTGATTTTATCGTCCAGTCATGTTTAGCATATGTGTAACAACTCTGTTATAAATCTGACACCTGACATCTGTTATCTAATTTCCGTTAAGTATGATACGCCTGCATGTGATTTAAGGTTTAATACTTTGACAAATCCCACCGACTCGACGGTATATCCGTTTCTGGCACACTCGTGCATCTGCTTGGAAATCATCAGCACAATTACACTCCGCAGTTGAGGCATTGTTGCATTTTCTGAAATTATTCATGTGAACGACGATGGTTGGGATTACCCATCGGACCAAATCTGGCTACCACGTGCTATACTCACGGGAGTTATTTAAGTTTACTATGCTAAGTCATTATACACTGCATCCATCACATTTTGTCAATTCCGATAAGATCTGTCTGCTTGATAAATTCTGCATATTTGAAACACTGTTGGCATCTGTTCAGTTATGTTCATATCTTCTGCAACCATGTTTTACAATTAAGATGCAACTTTAATTGATATTCTTCTACTAAGCTAAGATGTAGCTCACCCTGCTTTCTATTAACTTTATAGGTTCTGAGGCAGTAGCTCCCGGCATCAAGAGTAACCCTGATTACCGGCACCTTTAGGCCGGGAGCGAGACGGACATCCGAGTGCGAGTTCTACCGTAGCACGGTACTTAAGTCCAATGTTTTGCATGTTTGACACTTTGGATTATTGTCTGCCTGGTGGCCACCTTCTGTATTTATTTTCTGTAGACTTTACTTATTGTTTTATTTATACATTCTATCGGAACCACTATCAAGAACCATTGTTTGGGTGATGGATGTCCATCACCAGTGGTTCTTCTTGGTTCCTTTTTTGAGGATGTATATTCTTTTGATATATAGATATACATGTTATGTTTATTGTTTCCTTCATTTTAAAAGTCTTATATGATGACTCGATCCACCGCTGCTGGGCAGTGTCTGCTCGGTTTCCGCTATACGAGCAGACACTTAGTGTTTTGTCTTGGGGATCATCCAGAGTATGATCTTGATGGCACGGATTTTCGGACGCGAAAATTCGGGCTGTCACATATCCATATTATGATGAGTCCATATTTGACCCACTAATAATTGGTCTAGGTTGGGTCAAGAATGGGTTCAAATCTTCCTATGTAGGTACCTAGGTCATGTGGTGCCTAATTTTGTGTGTATGTGTGTGGATGAAGAGACAATACCCTTGAAGGCAGTATTTTCACCCAAAATTTAAGTGTTAGATTATGTGCCACGTGGCACGTGATCACGAGTTGCACCATATCCTCTAAGATTTTAGCCAATCACTTAGGATTTTAGAATTTTTTGTTTGAACTTTTTTATCCTTCAAATCACAAGACAAATGTCTAGGTTTATCATTGTAATTAATAGTCCTGCATTGGATAGGGAAAAGTCCTGACCCTAGGCTATATGTGATTACGGACGTAATATGTCATGATGCATTTTGGGTGGGGTCCTAAGTCCATGCCAAAAATAAAATCGGGGTAGGGACCTAAGTCCAAAATCGGACAATATCGTGGCATGTAGGTCTGGGTCATCACAAAATGATATTAGAGCCGATGATGGCTCTTCTATACGGTGGGAGACTATAATAGTCCCACATTGGATAAGGAAAAGTTCTAATCATGGGCTATATGTGATTGCGGACACTACATGCCATGACGTGTTTTGGGTGGAGAGTTAAGCCCATGCTAGAAACAAAGCCGGGGCGGTGACCTTAGCCCAAAACCGGACAATATCATAGCATGTGGGTCTAGGTCATCACAATCATATATTGAGATTTTCAACTTTTGATCCAAAATTCAATGAAAAATTATTTCTTTTTAATTTTTTTTAGATGAACATTGATCACCCAATTAGCTCGAAGGAAACGAGAAAATGCTACCCTCGAGGGTAGAGTCTGGGGCTCTCTCTCTCTCTCTCTCTCTCTCTCTCTCTCTCTCTCTCTATATATATATATATATATATATATATATATATGTGTGGAAAAAGGGAAAATGCGCTCGGTTATAGAGATATCTCTACGCCAATTGATATGGGCGCGACACGTAGCACCTCTTTTGAGAAGTGATGGGTGGCATGGGGCCCACTTTAGTAACTAGAGTTAAACTTTTAAAATATTTTAAAAGTTATATTCCTTTTTAGCCATCATTCTTGAATTTTTTAGAAGTCTTTTTAAAGTGTGTTTCTTTTTTCTCTCTTCGCTCTCTTTTTCTAAGAAAATGTCATACTTACTTTTTGAAATATATTTTACTCAAAAAATATGAGTGCCCGGTGTTTCGTTTAGTGGCATTGGCGTTTCGTTTAGGGGCGTCGGCGCTTCGTTTAGGGACACCAACCGTCGGCGCTTCATAATTTTTATTTTTTTATCGAAGTGACGGCGTTTCATTTAGGGGCAGGCACCGACACTTCGATAAAAAATATATAAATAAATAAAGAAATTTTTACGAAGCGTCAGCACTTCGTTTGGGGGCGTCGGCGACGACGCCTCGTTCTAGGGGCGCTAGCGCTTCGCACCAGGGTGTTAGTGTCTCGCTATCGAGGTGCCGGTTCCAAGTTTTCAGGGTGTCGACGCTACATTTTTTGAGTAAAATATGTCTGAAAAAGTAAGTCTCACACTTTCTTGGAAAAATAGAACAAAGAAAATTACTTTTAAAAAGTCAAGAATGACGGCTGGAAGGGTATTTAACATTTAAAATATTTTAAAAGTTTAACCTTAGTTAGTAAAGTGGGCCTCATACCACCCATCACTTCACAAAAAGGGCGCTACATGTATCGCTCTTATCAATTACCATAGAAATATCTCTACACTTGAGCACATATCCCCGAGCCTCTCTCTCTCTCTCTCTCTCTCTCTCTCTCTCTCTCTATATATATATATATATATATAGGCATTTCCTAGTTCGAGCCTCCTTTTTAAGATGTGGCCCACTAAAAGTGTCATAAAAAAGGTTTAATGACAATAAACCTATTTTAATCAACCTTTTTTACGATGAAAAAAAATAAAAAATTAGAGATTTAGTTATTAATAAAAAAACTTCAATACGATTGATAATGTAAAGTCCCTTACTCAGCCACTGGTACTGACAATAACACCTATTTTTTCTCATATGGCACATCCTTGATCAGTCTAACTAGCAGCCTATCATTTACACATATCTTAATTAAAAAATCACATCTATGAGGGCAACAAAACATTTGACCGATACACTTTAATATCGATCATTAAGAAAAATGGACATACTATTGTCCATATTATAGTGCATAAGTCGCCATTACTCTGTCTATGGCATTTCAATAGTTTGAATCACACAGAGGAAATGTTTTATTTATGTAATCTTTGATACCCTAAATCTTTAGATCGTGCTTTACTTATCATTAGGGCTAACAATGGGGTGGGTTTCAGCCTGAGCCCCGGATGGGTCGGGTCTAGGCCCAAACTTATAAGTCTTTTGATAAACGGGTCAGCTCAGGCTAAGCCCGAATATAAAAGGATTCGAGTTTGGGCTTTGAGGTGTAAAATAAACGGGCCGTTATATTTGTTAAAATTAGCAGGCCAGTATGCCTGGCAAGTTATAGTTACAATTTTGCCCCCCTTATTACCATTCAACGGATTAATAAGAGGGGTAAAATCGTAATTTCCTCTCTCTCTTAACTACCCTATATAAGAATAATCTATGATTTTTTCTCTATTTCTTTGATCTCTTTTCCATCGTCTCCCCTCCGAAACGATGCCCTAGGGCATTGTAACAAAATCGGTATCGGGTATCGGTCCTTGGAGGACCAATACGAATCGGCCAATATCGAAACCTATCGGCTTTTTTATTATTATTATTATTATTATTATTATTATTATTTATATATATATATATATATATAGTTATCGGTTGACACCAGATACATATCTGTCAATAGCCGATACGTATCGGCTGATGCCTATACCGAGTTGGATACCGATAGGTATCGGCACCGATACGTATCGGTATTGGCCGATATTTCATACCTTGCCTTAGGGTTCCACTATTGCAGGCTTCTCTCTCTCTCTCTCTCTCTCTCTCTCTCTCTCTCTCTCTCTCTCCCAAGCTCCCAATCCCATTCCAAGCCCTCTCTCTTCCTTCTTTTCTCTCCCAACGCAGCCCTCTCTCTCCCCGCTTCCCTCTCTCTCTCCCCCAAGCTCCCAATCCCAGCCCAGCCCTCTCTCGCACTGGCACGAATGCAAAAACTATCAAGCAAAACTCATATATAAAATGTGGGTCCGGCTCGAGTTCTCGCTCGATTAGTACCAAGTCGGGTATATTCAGATCAGGGTCGGGATCAAACATCCCACAATCTTTCGGGCTAGGCTCGGGCCTCACTTTTATTCTGAAAAATATCTGGGCCCGAACCGGATCGTTGACAGCCCTACTTATCATATGGAAAACTCAATGAAAATAGTGTCACAAGTCCACTAAAGTAACCTATTAACAATCTAGAATAGGAACACGCGTCAACACACTACAAATCTTTAGATCGTGGTCTATTTATCACATGGCACCAAGGATCAAAATAGCGGTTTTGTTTTCAGTTTTGAGCAGGAGCGAAACCGAAATTTCGGTCTATAAATTGAATTTCAGCCGATAATTTCCCCTCCATATAAACTTGGACCGAAATTTCGGTTCAAGTTATCATTTTGGTGGGGACTGAAACCGAAACGTTTCAGCCGATAAAAGTTATCGGCTGAAATTTTGAACCATGCATGGCACACTCACTAAAATATAGTGCCACAAGTCTAATAAAGTGACCTATGCACAATCTACACTGGGAACACGAGCCAGTACCCTAAAACAGGTAAGGAAAATTCAAGTAGACCTTCCTTTTGAGTGTAAAAACTTTTTTTTGGGGCATACCAATTTTTGCAACTGGATTCTTGATAAGAGCAACTAGGGTTTTCCACCATGAGAACCAATGATTACTTTGAATTAGATAGCACTACAAAAAATAAAACTATTAGCGGCAGTTTTTTGTAATAAAAAATTGCCGCTATTAACAAAAAAATTATTAAAGATTATTAAGATTATTAGCAGCAAGGATATTAGCAGCAATTTTTTTGTTAATAGTAGTAGTTTTTGGCTCCCGCTAATAGTCTTATTTTTTTTAGTGTAGAGATTATTTTTCGTCCCAATCTTTCACACAATAGATCTTGAGATTGTGAACAATATATCAAACAGTCATATGTGGATTCCATGTGGTACACATCCCAGAAGTGACCTGAGAACCCCTTCTCATGGTACACACATGTTCAAGGTCACTTTTGGAGATGTCTGATACGTGGAATCCATATCTGACCATCTAGGTGGGCCATGATCGTATGTAAGACCTATTTTGTGGTAGATTGGAACGAAAAATGATCTCATTCGCCTGATTCAAGGCAGTCAGTGCTTTCACAGTTGAAAATCCTTGTTGCACTTTTCAAAAATTCGGTTACAAATACTGATACCCTTTTCTTTGGCCATTGGAATACGCCCCTAGACATAACAAGTAATTGTCACAAACCTTTGTATTGCATTTGTAAGTCGTTCGAGTTCATCATATGTACCATAAGCATCATATGTGTCATCCAACATTGCCATCATGGATATCATTTTCAGCAGCATCATTCGACCTCGTGCATTGTATGGCTCATGATGTACCCCAAACGTCCAAAAGTATAACTCAACCACTCGATCTCTAAAATAGGGCATCTTTGTTGTAAAGTCCATTTCATTCCACCACCTGATCAAAGAAGGTTAAATCAATGAACAACAAGTTTAATGGAAGATAGGGATGGAATGCCAAATGAATGGGATCTCTCGCTTCCTGAGGTGGGTACCTGGCTAGCTCGCCAAACTCCTTGGAAGTTTAAAAGCACACCAATAATACGGAAAGCTTAATATGATTCATCAAACTAACCTTGTTATCTCTTTTAATTCTGTCTGGCATAGCGATTGCAAAAGATTGAAGTCCAACTTGGCAAGCTCTAATAGAACATCATCTCTTGCCTCATCTTCTTGGTAGATTGAGATGTAGTGCCTTGCCTCTAGCTTGTACATGGCCCTCCTCAAAGGTAGCTCTAAGGCGCGGCCTACTTGTTTCTTAAGAGAAGAGCTTAAATGTTTCTCGATACGCTTAAGATGAGCGGTAGCAAATGTAAGAGCTTCATCCAATATGTCTTCTCCAACTACGCTAAGGTGTGCGGCTTCATATAAGCTTAACAAACCCCTTGCATCGTTGCTCAAGCTTTCCTTGAAGTTTCCCTTGTTGTCCTTGAATTTAACGAATGCATCTACTTCACCAAATAGGATTTCTTTAGATATATAGATTGTAAGTATAATTAAAGCCTCATATATAATATTGACTATATTTTAATAGATGGGCGTCATCTGGCATTCAACTCGGCATATTACCTGATGGTGCTTTATAGCCTTGCTGTCTTAGTAGTCGAAATCGAAGCGCGACGGCATGTAGATCATCGCCGATATCATTAGTAGGGGTATTATGAATTCTTTGTAACGATTCTTCAATCTCCTTTTCGAATTTATACCCAACACCGAGCCGTTGGATGGTGTCGATGAGATTCAACTCTTGAAGCAGCCCAGTAGCACTCCTTAGCCTTTCACTAACTTCTTCCTTCAGCTCTTCAACTCTTTTACTCCATGCATCTAGCTTCTACAACCAA
The DNA here is from genome assembly GCA_021018995.1 of Chloranthus sessilifolius. Taxonomy (NCBI): domain Eukaryota; kingdom Viridiplantae; phylum Streptophyta; class Magnoliopsida; order Chloranthales; family Chloranthaceae; genus Chloranthus; species Chloranthus sessilifolius. The sequence goes on from CM037592.1 coordinate 98,386,581, forward strand.
GCAATCAAAAGAGAGATCCAGAGATACGCATTACATTTTACCATCAGCAGAGTAAGATAAATAATGTTAAGCTATGATTAGAAAGTTTCCATCTTACCATTTGATCGTGTGAATAGGAAAGAAAGTGATCACCCCAAATGGTTGGGTGATAATCTACTTTTGGCCTAACCACCTTAGGCTTTTCATTTTCCAGTGGATGGACAACAAGCGGGAGTAGACAAGCCATTCTCAAGATGGAAGGAAATTGTCTTAAATCTTGATTTAATTGAAGACCAACTTGCAATGGAGGCTCGAAAGGTGGGGTATTTATAGTTCAAGGAGGATGCAACTGATGGTGTAATCTAAAAGCACCCTATTGATACGGGCGCTAGACAAGTGTCGCCTTATTTTTTGGGTCGTGAAAAGTATGGGCATGTTTGAATTCACGTAAAATACTATTTTTTCATGTTTCTTTTTTACGGTGGTTTTTCTAATTTTCCCTTAAATAAACTTTACCGGAGGAAAGTTTGTTTGATGCCAAGTGGCATACCACGTTAAGTCAGCATTTTGTAAACGTGTAGTCAAAAATGCATAGTAGCCCCCACCCCTTGTAAGTGAGCCGCACGACGTGTTAATCACAAATTCAAATAATATGTTTATCATGCCGAGAATTCAAATAAATTGCAGGTCGTGAAATGTCTAGGGTCTTAATAATCGGACGAAAAAGAATGAGGTGAGGAAATTAATTAGGGACCAAAATCTTGGTAGTCTTTGCCTAATGGAAACAAAAATCATACATTCTCGAAGCAACAGAATTATATATTCGATAAAAAGAAATTGGAGTTGTATTATGAATTATAATAGTCACACGTTTGGACGTGTGTGGATTATGTGGGATCCTGATAAATTTTCGATTGATAAACTAGTTGAAACTGATCAATTGATTCATGTTAATGTTACAAGGAATGATTGCCTGCAATTTTTTCTATCAGCCATATATGCTTTGAACCTTGCCTCTGATAGACGACTGCTATGGAGCTCCCTTATAACCATTGCTGCTAACGTCACTGGACCTTGGCTTCTAAATGGTGACTTTAATTGTATCAGGTTTCCTGAAGAAAAGATTGGGGGACGGGCAGTCCCAATTCATATTATGAATGAATTTAACAATTGCCTTGATGCTTGTCAACTAGGAGATCTTTGGGCTATTGGTAACTCGCTTTCTTGGACCAATAGATCTCTTGGAAATAGGCGGATCCTTTGTCGGCTGGATAGGGTGTTGGCTAATGTGCATTGGAAAACTTTATGGCCAAACGTTGTGGTCGAGTACCTGCCTGCTGGAATCTCTGATCACTCTTTTCTGATCACTAGATTTCACGTTTCTGTTTCATCGGGACCGAAACCTTTCAAATTCTTTACGGCCTGGGCTTCGCAATCTGGACTCCAAGATGTCATTTGTAAGGCGTGGGGACGATCGATTGAAGGTACGGATATGTTTGTTCTCCAAAAGAAACTTAAAGCCGTCAAAGAAGCCATTAAGGAATAGAATAGAACGGACTTTGAGTCTATTCAGTCTAGAGTTCGTGTTGTCAGATCTTTAGTCACAACCGTTCAGAAATCCATTCAAGGAGATCCCCTAAATGGGGAACTTGCAAAGCAAGAGAATACTGCGTTGATTGAGCTTAACATAGAATTAAATACTGAAGCGAAATTCTATTTCCAAAAGTCTCAACACCAATGCATCAATGATGGAGATCGAAACACTAAATATTATCATGCTATTTTCAATACTAGAAGGGTTGTGAATAATCTTTATGAGATGGTCGATGATGATGGAAACAAAGTTGTCGAGCCGGATCAGATTGGGGACTATCTTTTCCAACACTATAAAATGATTTATACCCCTTCCAGCACTGGCCCCGTTCCTACCATTCCTTTTAAGAGAAGGCTTTGTCCCGAAGATGCCACTAAGCTCTCCCGGCCGATATCGAATGCTGAGATCACTAAGGTGGTGTTTGCTTCACCAAATGGAAAAGCGCCTGGACCTGATGGATTCCCTTCTGACTTTCTCAAATGCTACTGGGATATTGTCAAGGAGGATTTCTCTCGTGCGGTAAAAAATTTCTTTCATAAGAAAAAACTTTTAAAGTCTATTAATTCTACTTTTATTAGACTTATCCCGAAAGAGAATGATGCAAATACCGTGGACAAGTTGAGACCCATTGCCCTTTGCAACTTCGTTTATAAAGTTATCACCAAAATTATTTCTAATAGACTTGCTTTGGTGCTTCCGGGCCTTGTGAGCCCGAATCAATCTGCCTTTGTGAAAGGAAGGCGTATAACGGAAAATATTTTACTTGCTCATGAGATGGTTAGAAAATTTCACCTCACTAGTGGGTATAAAGCTTTGTGTGCAAAAATTGATATCCGAAAAGCTTATGACCGAGTGAGATGGGATTTCGTTATTGATATCCTCAAGCAAATGGTCTTTGATGACATTTGGGTGGCATGGATTACCCAATGTATTACTACTCCCACCTTCTCCATCCTTGTTAATGGGTCTCCTCATAGTTTATTTAGTAGAACATGTGGTATTAGACAAGGAGATCTGTTGTCTCTTTTATTATTTACTCCTGTTATGGAAGCTTTTACTTGTATTCTTGAAGAAAAAATTGATAAAGGGAGGATTCGTGTACCTAACTGGCTTGGTGGGCCTAGAGTTTCTCATCTCATGTTTGCGGATGATCTTCTTCTGTTTTTGAATGATGACGTTGGGTCTGCAAATGTGGTGAAAGAATCTCTTGAGTTCTTTCATTGCTGCTCCAGCCTTATGGCTAATGATAACAAAAGTTCTGTGATCTTTAGTGAAGCTTGTCAAGCCAAGAAAGACATCCTGGAGGCTTTAAACTTCAAGCAAGGTTCTCTACCAATTCGTTATTTGGGCATTCCTTTATTCTCTTCAAGAATGGCTCATTCAATGTGCAGCCCTCTCATTCAAAAAATCAGGAATAGGTTGGAAAGTTGGAACGGACACTTTCTCTCTTATGCTGGCAGACTTGTTTTGATCTCTTCAGTTTTGAGCAGTTTTCAGGTGTACTGGACGGGTGCCTTTGTCCTTTCAAAGAGAACTATTAAAGAGATTGAAAGTATCTTTTGTAGGTTTCTTTGGAGAGGACCGCCGCTAGCCCAGTCTATGCATCCTATCAGTTGGAAGAGAATCTGTAAACCGAAAGAAGAAGGAGGTCTTGGTATTCGACATCTTGCTAATTGGAATCGTGCTGGTATGGCAAAATTATTTTGGTCTATTGTGCAGAATGATTCTCTTTGGGCACGAGCTATGCGGGCTAAGTATGTAGGGAGACAAAGCATTTGTAATTGTTCTTTGCCAAGTGATCCTCTTGGGCATGGAGAGGAATTCTTGCTGCCAGAGATGTTGTTTTAAGAAACTGTCGGTTAGTGTTGGGGAATGGAGCTACTACTAGCTTCTAGTTTGATCCTTGGATTAATGGCAAATCTCTTATTCTTACTTATAGTAGAAGACTTTTACTTCATTCCGGTCTTGATGAGAACACTATGGTCAATGATGTGGCCCATGATGGAGTGTGGGATTTGCCACATCCTTCAACGATTCACATGGAAGAGGCTTGGAGAGATGTTCATACTATTAGTGCGCCGAATATGGATCTTCATGATAGATGGAGTTGGGAACCTTCAAGGGATGGGAAGTTTTCTCTTCGATCAGCTTAGCAGGCTATTAAAACTAAAGGAATGGTGGTTGACTGGAAATGCTTCATTTGGAATTCAGTTATTCCAAAGTACTCTTTCTGTGTATGGCAAGCAATAAATTTTAAGTTCATGACCATGGATAATCTGTGCAAACGGGGTATTAGTATCCCTTCTAGGTGCATTTTATGTTGGGCGGATTTGGAGGACACTGGACATTTATTTTTTGGATGTGGTTATTCTCAATGGATTTGGAGTTCAATCAAATCCAGGCTGGGAATCAGCACTAACAATAAACTTTCGTTGCTTGAAGAGTTGAAGAGATGTATGGCACTGTCTAAGGGGAAAAAGTGGAAGGCTCATTTGATTCGTAATGCTTTTTGCACGGCCATTTCTTTTATTTGGAGAGAGAGAAACGACCGTATCTTTAATGATGTTGTTACTCCAAAGAAGACTATTCTTCATAACATTATTAGAGAAGTCTCATTTCGGGTGGATTCTCTAAAGCTTCCTGATGTGGACAACTATATTAGGGCGACATGGATGGTACATTAAGGTAACTTTGGGGATTAATAGGGGTGATGGCGATGCCGAAGCTCCTAGCGATCTTTAAGGGTTGATGTGCTTGTAATTCTTTGTAACATGTTACTTCTCGGTTAATAAAATGGGTGAGGACGCTACAACCTCAAGCTTACCTATCAAAAAAAAAAAAATTCAAACATGCCCCATGCGTTTTATTTAGTAAAGGAACCTCCATTTACAAGCTAAGTTTCTTTCTTCCCAACTTTGGTTTTACATGCTAAAACCATTAAATGCTTTAAATTATAGTGACACTATAAAAAAATAGATTATTAGCGGCAGTTTTTTGGAGTAAAAAATTATCGCTATTAACAAAAAATTATTAAAGACTATTAGCGGCAGTTTTTTATTAATAGTGACAATTTTTGGCTGCTGGTAATAGTCACTACAAAAAATAAGACTATTCGCGACAGTTTTTTTAATAAAAAACTGCCGCTACCAGTCCTGTCGCTACAAAAAAACTGCCGCTATTAGTCTTGGCGCTACCAAAAATTGCTTTAACAGCAAGTGCCGCCGAAAGACCTTATTTTTTTAGTGACTCTTGTTTTTTGTAGTGTGACCAATCTTTGATTTTTTGAAAAAACAAATAATTTTATAATTATTCAAATCTTTCTAAGAGAATTACAACTTTTAAGAATTATTCGAGAATTTTATGAATTATTTGCGAATTTCTTAAAATTTCCGAAAATTTTGAACAAATTATTTTATTCTTTCAATATTTATTTATTTTAATAATTTTCTTTTCATTTGTCTTAATTTTGACCTCCTTTGTATAGATTTTCAAAATTTTAATTTGGCCTAAAATCAAAAGAGTTCAACCGGTTGGACATGACTAAATAACCTACTATAAATAGCGCTCCTAATGGTATGGGATAGCCTTAAGCAAGCTGCTTTTAATTGGGCCTCTTAGAACTAGCTCATACCTGGCCCGCTCACTAATCGGATTGTGCCGAGCCTAAATTTTAATTTGGCCTACCTATGACCTAGCTCAGCCTACACTCGGCCCATTTCAGGCCCAAGTCAGGCCGGGCTGCCCGACAATTTCTATTTAATTTGTATAGAAATTACCTGATGTGGCTGGTAAGACTACCATGTTATTAGGAGAGATTGTCACAACAATTCTCACCATCGGTAAGTTTTTATTAATTTCCCTTATATTTTTGTGACCTCTGTGATAAATAAAAATTATTCTATTGTTAATTTTGACATGATCATAAAAGTTGATCTTCCTATGACTTGCGCCATGGAATATTGATAGAAGATAGCTGTGATTAATATTGTTGTTGGGTATCTAATAGTTGATGTTGAGAATGAGTTCATGGTGTGATTTAGTAGGTTTGTTAAAAAAGGTAATAAGGCTAAACCAGTAAAACAAAAAACATAGAATGTATAGTATGTAGTTTTTTCTTAGAATATGTATGTTAAAGTGAAGTGGAATTAATAAAAGAATGAAGATCCACTAATACCTTAGTTCATGATAAATGCTACAATGTCCTCTTGATAGCTAAAATTTTTTCGTGAGTATTTCACATTAATAGGTGTAATAATCAGAATTTTTCAAACACTAATACACGACTAAATATACGTATTTGGCAAGGCATATAATATACACTGAACTTTTAGAATATTTTATTTTATTTTATAAGTGTACAATTGGTGCTATGGAATTATATATTTAATTGGGTAATTAGTTATATGAGCTCCGTATGAGCATCGACAGCGAACGATTTAGTTTATAAGCGAAGATAAATCATATCTTTGGCCTTAGATAGAGAACCTATGCACCGATCCACGGGGTACCGGCTTAGCAACTAAGTACATCTTCAACACTCCCTTTGATCTTCTTCTTGTCTGGACATCATACTTTGATTCCTTTCTTTTTTCAATGTCTTTGGTCGATTAAATGTGACCGATATCCTGATCTTTTTTGCCTTCGAAACATTCAATGCGTGTGCCTTCGTAGCATGTTTTCTTCCTAGCAGTAGCTGCCAAGATCCCAAATTCATATAGAATTGTTAGAAATTCTACCCACTCTACCGAACTCTCGATTGCGATGAATACAGAAAAAATAAGAAGATGCAAAAGAACAATCACACACAATATAAAGATTTAAGTGGTTTACCTATTCGAGGGCTATGTCCACAGGAGTATATGCACTACTTATGAACATTTACAATGCACACACTCTCTTCTATCTAGTACAAATTCAATCAAGATCAAACATGATCTTTCACAGCTAGCACGCTGTAAAAAACAAGGGCGCAGTCCTTCAAAGAACAAAGAAGAGATCGTCGGAATATAGTAACAATTCTGACATAAGAACGATTTTAATCGAATCTTCAACCCCCAAGCAATTCTTCAATACCTTGCCTCTCAAAGTATTCACCAAAGTTTTCTCTATTGAAAACTTTCTCTCAATCTGCTTAAAACCCCTAGAGAAAACCTTTTGCTAATAGGCTCCAAAGCGCATTAGGAAACTTGACCCAGAAAATCTTCTAAAATTACCAAGTATTCAAAACAGCAGAACTGAATCCGCCCAGAATCGATCGATCGACTCCCCGATCTCGATCGATCGAGTTCAGTCCATGTGTAACAACCCTGAAATCTAGAACACGAACCTAACTGTTTCGATCTACGTGCCCGACACGGAAATCGAGACCAATTTAAAAATTAAGAATTTATATTGCATGTGCATTTTCGTTTAAAGTTGGGTAAAGGGTCAATGTATGCATTTTCGTTAAGTCCGAACGGCGTCGTGCTCCTGCCGAACGTAAACTAAGGGAAAACAGAAATATCTGTTTATTAGCTTATAAGAGAAGGAAGGAGAGACCTAGAGAGAGTTCTTCTTCTTCTCCTTCTTCCCCTTGCTCTAGAAGCTGAGAAATCTGTAGTTAGGTTGGTCTGTGAGAGTGTTCTTTGAGAAAACGGGGTTAGTGGTACCCGGGGTCCTACGTTGTCCGAGATAGAGGATGGAGAGATGAAATAGGACACTCCACAACTAGTTTAAGAGTGTACGGCCTTAAGGGTTGAAAGGAACTGGGCATCAACTTATCCGAGCCAGAAGCGACGATAAACTCGAGAGCTAGATCCAAACCCTCATTCGAATCGACGGTCAAACCCGTAAGGGCCCAAACAAAGGTGAGTCTGTGTTTAAATAGGGCAAATGAGATGTCGGTATGGGCATTGATGTTGTAATAATGGTTGTTGAGAACCATTAAAGAGAAATAGAAAAATAGATGGAGATGAACTCCATTAATGTGAGTTCTGTCATTATTGATCGATCAATGAGTGTATTGATCGATCAATGACAATGGTGATCGATCAATGAAGGCATTGATCGATCAATCAGTATAAGGCGAATGGGGGGCGAAACCCCAAACTTACGGAAGTTCAATGCGAAGGCATTGATCGATCAATTTGGGTATTGATCGATCAATGAGGGCATTGATCGATCAACAAGAGAGTGATCGATCAATGACATTAGGTGATCGATCAACATAAGTATTTATCGATCATCAGAGGTTGATCGATCAATGAAGGCATTGATCGATCAATCAGATAAAATAGTTAATGAGAACATAAGGTAGGAATTTTTGAAAGGGTTGGTGATCGATCAATGAGGGCATTGATCGATCATCAGAGGATTGATCGATCAACCCAAGTGGTGATCGATCAATTTAAACTTGAATATGAATAGAAGAGAGGTTATTGATCGATCAATGAGTGTATTGATCGATCAATAATGAAAGGTGATCGATCAACAAGGTGTATTGATTGATCAATTGGCTATTGCAGTGAGAGCTAAGAGGTGGTGATCGATCAATGAGGTATTGATCGATCAACAAGGGGTATTGATCGATCAATAAGAGTGGTGATCGATCAATCACCCCTGTTTTGTTCTGTTTTGGTTTATGGATTAAACACCACCGGACATTGTGCCGGTTAACTTTCTGACATCTCTAACACTTAAAGTGCTATGTTTATGGTCTAGGATCAAACCCTGACAGATTGAAAAGGCTTTGGATTTGCTTAGAAGATAAAGTGACCTTAGGTAGGGGAAAACCAACCTAAACTGCTTTTGAGTATGATTTCATGTTTATTTTATATCTGTGCCCTGATTTCTGTTTTTAACAAGCATGTATGCATATCATAGATTCCTGCCATCTTTGATTCTGATTCCTAAATCGTATCCTGAAATCTGTTTCTGATTCTGCTATCCGATCTGTGAGGTATATATGTATGTGATTTGATGATTTAAACCAGATGATCCCCACCAACCCGGCGGTATATCCGATGCCTGGCACACTTGTGCACCTGCTTTCAATCCTTAGCGCAATTGCACTCCATAGACGAGGCATTGTTGCACTTTCAAAATTGTTCATGTGAACGACGATTGGTTGGGGTTTCCTATCGGACATTCCTATTTACTCCGTGCTATATAGTCACGGGAGTTTCTTAAGTTAAATACACACAATTTAAGTACTCTGATAATATATTTGCATAACATCTGATTCTTGCATAAAATCCCAGTTTTTAGTTTGATTTGTCATGATTATACGTTCCTGATTTGATTTCTGTTATGAGATAGCATGATCTGCATATTCAATTCGTTTAGTTGGAATTTTTCTATTGAGCTATGATGTAGCTCACCCTGTTTTCTAAATAAATTTTAGGTTCTAAGGCTGTAGTTCCCGACACCGAGAGTGACCCAGACTACCAGCCTGACCCAGAGGCTGAGGCAGAAGATGAGGAGACAAACATTCAGGCGGACGAGTTCTATCCGTAGCCTGGGTACTGGTGTCTGATGTGCTATATGTTTGTCCTTTTGGATTATTGTGTGCCAGGTGGCCACTTTTGTGTATATTTTAGTAAGATTACTTATTGTATTATTTACGCATTCTATTCGGAACCACTATTGGGAACCATTGTTTGGGTGATGGATGTCCATCACCAATGGTTCTTCTTGGTTCCTTTTTGAGAATGTATTTTCTTTGGTTAATATAGAATTAATTGTTTTATAATTATTGTTCTTTATGATTAAATGCGTTGACAAATGACTGACTCGATCTACCACTGCTGGGTGGTGTCTGCTTGGCTTCCGCTTTACGGGCAGACACTTATGATTTGTCCCGGGGATCATCCAGAGTATGATCCTAATGGCACGGATTTCTGGGTACAGAAATTCGGGCTATCACAGTTGGTATCAGAGCCTAGACGTTAGGTTGAACTACGGGTTCAGGTTGGATTGTTTTCACAATCTATGTACTGATCAATGTTGTTGTTTTCACAATGACAGACCAGTATGGGCCCTAAGTTCAGAGGAGGGCACAGCAGAGGTAGAACAGGTCAGAGAGAGATTCCTCTGAGGGATGTGCCCGAGGTCATAGGCACGTCGAGGGGCTTGGAGTTCCTCTCACATGCGAATGCGGTTCCATTGGGACCAAGAGGAGGTAGAAGGAGAAATGAAGAAAGGATGGAGCAGGTGTTGGAAGCATTAGCTACCAACGTCGCTCAGCAGACAGCTGCTTTAGCTCAACAGGCAGCTAGACCACCCCATCAGCCTGGTGGATTTGCGGAGTTTAGGAGAATGAGACCTCCTAACTTCTCAGGTCAAACGGATCCCATAGAGGCAGAAGGGTGGATAGAAGAGATGGAGAAGCTCTTTGAAGTATTACGGTGTAGTGACGAGGAGAAAGTGCGTTGGGCCACTTTCAAATTGGATGGTGATGCCGGACCTTGGTGGAAGTCGGTGTCACAAAATAGACAGAGAGAGTTTCCTCACACTCCTTGGACATGGGAGGAGTTTACTTGAGTGTTTTATCACAAATACTTCCCGAAAATTGTGAGGCATCAATGGGAGGTGAAATTCATAGAGTTGAAGCAAGGCGCCATGTCAGTAAGGGACTATGGAGCGGAGTTTGATAGGTTGGCTAGGTTTGCACCTCAACATGTAGCCACGGAGTTGATGAGAGCAAGGAAATTCCAACTTGGCCTGGGACAAAATTTGCAGAAAAAGACGTCGCCATGTGGGAAATGGAGACTTATGAGGGAGTCATGGCCAAGGCTCTTATAGCTGAAGAGGAGAACCAGAAACAATTCTCTTGGAGGGACAAGCAGGCGAGAGAGAGACCATTCCAGGGGCAATCTCAGGACACAGAGCAGAACAAGAGGGCTAGATTTTCCAGACCTCCGAGATACCCTACGCACTCTCGACCGGCGATTTCTTCAGGTCCGAGTTCATATCAGAGAGCAGCAGCGCCTACATCTTCCAGATCATTTCGACCAGCTGGATCTTCCGTAGCGGGCCTCAGAACTCGTGGACCTTCAAGAGTCGTCCTTCACTCCACCATGATATGTGCAAAGTGTGGGAAACCACACAAGACAGAGGACTGCAGGAGAGAGACAGGGGCATGCTTCAGGTGTGGCAAGATGGGTCACTTGGTTAGGAATTGCCCTGAGGAGAGCAAGGAACGGACAGGATCGGTATCTACACAAAGATCATCTCGACCAGTGGTTCATGGTCGAGCTTATGCCGTCACCGCCACTGATGCTCTGACATCAAATGACGTCATTCAAGGTATGATTAGAATTCAAGAGATATGGTGTTGTTTAATATGATGAACTGGAAAATTTGAGAATATAGAATTTAATTGATTTATTTTTATTATAATAGTGCACATAAACCTACACATCTAAAACGTTAAAGTAATGTTGAAATTGGTGTATAGGTGAGCTGAAACTGTATAGGAGTTGCGACATTTGCTTCCATAGAGCACGAGCTCTGATAGACCCAGGCTCCACGCATTCTTTCGTACGACCTCAATTTACAAAGGAATTGAGTGCCACTCCAGAACAACTAGATTTTATTCTGACAGTGTCAATTCCCACGGGTAGTGCAGTGAATGCACTCACTGTATGTAAATCAGTGGTAGTGGTAGTAGATGATCACGAGACACGGGCAGATTTGATTCTGTTAGATATGAAAGGATTTGACATCATTTTGGGAATGGACTGGCTATCTGCTTACCACGCAAGTGTGGATTGTCTTCGGAAGATGGTAGTTTTCCGCCCTCCAAAGGAGCGATCTTTTAGATTCTTTGGGGTGAAGTCTAAGGTAGCCCCGTTGATATCTGCTATTCGGGCGGAGAAGATGATGAAGAGTGGATGCAGTGGATATATGGCCTTTCTACAAGAACAACGGCAAGAGACAAATGTGATATCCGATATTCACGTCGCATGCGAGTATCCCGACGTATTCCCTGAGGAATTACCAGGACTACCACCAGTTCGGGAGATTGAGTTTGCAATTAATTTGGTTCCAGGCACTGAACCAGTATCTAAAACTCCTTATCGGATGGCTCCAGCAGAATTGCAAGAGTTGAAGGAACAATTACAAGAATTGCTTGACAAAGGGTTCATTCGACCGAGTGTGTCCCCTTGGGGAGCACCCGTATTGTTTGTCAGAAAGAAAGATGGTTCGATGCGTCTATGCATTGACTATCGGCAGTTGAATAAGTTGACGATTAAGAATCGTTACCCGCTTCCTAGGATCGATGATCTGTTTGATCAATTGCAAGGAGCGAGGTTCTTTACGAAGATAGACTTGAGATCAGGTTACCATCAATTACGAGTCAAGGCCGAAGATGTGGAGAAGACGGCGTTCAGAACCAGATATGGGCACTATGAATTCTTAGTTATGCCGTTTGGATTGACGAATGCACCTGCATCGTTTATGGACCTGATGAATCGTGTGTTTAAACCACACTTGGACAAGTCAGTGGTTGTTTTTGTAGACGACATCCTTGTCTATTCTAAGACAAAGGAGGAACATGAGGAGCATTTACATATAGTCTTGCGGACCCTCAGAGAACACAAATTATACGCAAAGCTCAGTAAGTGTGAATTTTGGTTGAACCAAGTGAGTTTCCTGGGCCATATTGTCTCCGCCAAGGGTATAACAGTAGACCCGACAAAGATCGAAGCCGTCGTGAACTGGGAACAACCTAAGACAGTGACAGAGGTCCGTAGTTTCCTTGATTTGGCAAGATACTACAGGCGATTCGTAGAAGGTTTCTCTAAGCTATCAAGTCCGCTTACTCAGCTCACTAAGAAAAATGCTAAATTTGATTGGAATGAACAATGCGAGAAAAGTTTTCAGGAATTGAAGACACGTCTGACTCTGACACGAAGCTATATATACCTTCTGGTAGAGGAGGCTTAGCTATCTACAGTGATGCATCGTATAGTGGTTTGGGTTGTGTTCTTAACCAACATAAGAAGGTTATCGCATATGGTTCTAGACAACTTAAGGAACATGAGAGAAACTACCCGACTCATGATCTGGAATTAGCGGCGGTGATCTTTGCTTTGAAGATTTGGAGGCACTACTTATACGGCGAAACGTTCGATATCTACACCGACCACAAAAGCCTTAAATATTTGTTTACTCAAAAGGATTTGAATATGCGACAACGCAGATGGATGGAGTTCTTGAAAGACTACGATTGTTCCATCCAGTATCACCCTGGGAAGGCCAATGTTGTGGCAGATGCTTTGAGCAGAAAGTCTTCAGCTCAGTTGGCACATCTTATCACCAGAATACAAAGGTGGCATTTACTTGAGGACCTAGCCTTATGTGATACACTGATTGATGTTAGAGGTTCAGGGACACTAATGGCTACCATTGTGATACGTCCCACATTGTTTGACAATGTACGTAAGCTCCAGATGATTGATGAGGAGCTTATGGCAATTAGAAGGGATGTGATCAACGGGATCAGACCTGATTTTACCATGAAGGATGATGGCACTTTGCTATTTCGAGATCGGATATGCATACCGGATACAAAGGACCTAAAAGACACAATTTTGGAGGAAGCGCATAAGTCTACATATGCTATACATCCTGGGAGTACCAAGATGTACCAAGATCTCAAGCGAAGTTTTTGGTGGAGAGGATTAAAGAAGGATGTGGCAGATTATGTTTCTCGGTGTTTGCCAACGGGTGAAAGTGGACCATCGGAATCCGGGTTTGTTGCAACCATTACGTGCGAGTGGAAATGGGAAGCCATTTCTATGGACTTTATGCGAGCACATTGAGAAAGAACAATGCCATTTGGGTGAAATCTGCACATTTTCTACCAGATGTCGGACTACATTTACGACCAATAAACTAGTGAGTTGTACATGAAAGAAATAGTTCGATTACATGGCATACCAGATCGTGTGTGATAGAGATCCGCTATATACATCGCATAATTTTGGCGGCGATTCGAGGAAGGCATGGGTACTAAATTGAGTTCAACAAGATTTCATCCTCGCATGCAGATGGGTATCGAGAGAGTGAACCAGATCATAGAGGATATGTTGCGTATGCGTATGTTGGACTTTCATGCTTTATGGGATCAACACTTGCCTCCGATCGAGTTCGCCACAATAACAAAGATTATCAGTCAAGTATTGGGATGGCGCCTTATGAAGCCTTATATGGACGTCGATGCAGATCTCCACTGAATTGGGAGGAAGTCGGCGAAAAGCTTGTCTTAGGACTAGAGATCGTGGACAGTACCACTGAGATGGTTAGGGTGATTCGCGAAAGATTGAGGATGGCCCAAAGCCGTCAAAAGAGCTATACGGATCTTCATCGGACGCAAGTGGAGTTTCAGGTATAACCAAATACGTCAGACGATACGTATGCCCATGGTTAAATTAAATCACTAGAGAATTAACACTTGTTTTCAGGTTGAAGACAAGGTGTTTGTGAAGATTTCGCCAACCAAGGGTGTCATGCGTTTTGGAAAATGCGAAAAGTTGAGTCCTCGATACATTGGACCATTTGAAGTACTCGGACGGGTTGGAGAAGTCGCTTATCGGATTGCCTTGCCACCACAATTGGCAAGCATGCATAACGTCTTTCACGTGTCCATGCTACGCCAGTACGTACGCGACCCAACTCACGTCTTGGATTACCAACCAATAGAGCTTCTGGAGGATATGACGGTGATTGAAGAACCGATTGCTATTTTAGATCGTCGTGATCAAGTCCTGCGGACTAAGTTGATTCCACTGGTACTAGTCAAGTGGAGAAATCATTCGGACACTGAAGCTACTTGGGAACGCGCAACCGAAATCCGCGAACAATACCCACATTTGTTTACCCAATGAGAAAGGTAAATTCTTAATTATTTTCGCTTAAAGGTTCATCACATTATTAGGTCGTTGTGCGTGAGCATGCATCTTTACTCGATGAGTTTTCTTATAGGGGTACTCGGTATGATGTGCATGTATCATTAGTTTCGAAGTTCGGACGATTTATTCACGCTGGAAAAGCGATCACATAATATAGTCTCACAGATATCATTGATCGATCAACAGAAGGCATTGATCAATCAATTTCATAGTGATCGATCAACAGAGAGAGGTGATCGATCAATGACAGTGAAGGATTTCACTCAAATGATAGGCTGGTGATCGATCAATAATAGTATTGATCGATCAATAGTGGTTCAATTGATCGATCAACAAAGGTTAGTGATCGATCAACTTTGCATTGGAAAGAAAGCATTGATCGATCAACATTGGTAGTGATCGATCAATAAGAGCATCAGTGATCGATCAACAAAGGTTGGTGATCGATCAATGCATCGATTTAGGGCTTAAAGATGCTTCATTGATCGATCAACAAAAGAGGTGATCGATCAATCCTGGGGTTTAAGTTAAAAATTGGGAGTTTTGAACGGTCATTTGCACGAAGCTGCCATAGTGATCGATCAAGGGTTTTGGGATTCCGACCGTTCAGCCATCTTCCCCACTCTTCTCTGGCCATTTTCGTCCGTTCTCCGGCTTGATTCGAGTGGACTTTGCTCCATTCATTCGGTAAATCTCTCGTTCCATTTAATTTGATCTCTCTTTTCGTATTTTTGGCCAAGTTTAGACCATGGGACCTCGCACGAAGAACGCTTCACGTAAGGTACCCTCGTCTCGGGCTCGCATAATGCATCACGCTTTACTTTTCGCCACCGTACCACCCATGGCACGGTTTGACCCCTGCTCCACCGTTCCGCACTGCCGCTCCCCATCGAGCGTGAAATCCCCAAAACGTGGTGGGCTTCCAAGACCTTCCTACCCGAATACGTTTTTGCTTCCTCACTCTACGAGGACCGACCCGAGATGGCTTGGGCCAAGGGTTATATCCAAAAGCTCGGGTTAAAACCCTTGCTTGAACCCTTCCACGACCATTATTGCCCACGCCTAGTGAGGCTTTTCTTCCAAAACCTACGATGGGGTGATAGTCGCCATCGGCTTGTCACGACCATCGATGGTCTCGAGTACAAATTTAACCACTTCCATGTCGCGGCGGCACTTCAATGCCCGTCCGCTTATATCGAGACATGTGGCCTTGGTGCCCCGTACATCAAGGAAGTCTCCTACGCCGATGTGGTCACTAAGATGACCCAAGGCCAACACGGGAGGGGCCAATCCATATCTAGGGCCCAACTACCTGATCGACTGTGGATGCTTGATACGTATATCAAGTGTGCACTAAACCGCTTTTTGCACAAGTCCTCACGGACTGGAGTAGTGCAACAAGCACTATTTTCGGCCTATGAGAACCGTTGGTTCTCTATGGCAGATTTGGTCATTAAAGGCATCATCAATGCCAATGGCCTTATGTCTGAGAAAGTAAAGTCCGAGGTTAAGAAGCAAATCCCCTATGCCCGCCTCATCACCAAGCTAGTAGAGCAGTATGCCGCTCTACGCGAGGCCTACACCTTGGCTCCTCACGAGCCTCGCTTGGTTGACAACACCAAGGTCTTTCAACTGAAAGACTGGACTAAGAGTTACAATCTCTTAGTGAGACTGCTTCCCGAGGAGGAGGAGGGCGCAGCCGAGCCCATTCCGCCTGCTGTCGCTGAGGGTTCGGTCCCTGCCGAGCCTACATCTGGAGAGGGGGAGACCCCACGTGATAGACCACCTCCATCTGAGGCGTCTACCCGACCGGCCCCCACTACACCCCACCGACCGACTCGTCAACCCACAGCCCCTCCCCCACCATCTTCCTCCGACGACGTTGCCGCGACGCTTCGGGAGCTGGTGGAGGGCAACCCGTAGATCCATGAGAGGTCGGATGGCATGGAGGCATTCCTGGCAGATGCATCGTCGTCTGGATTACTACGAGGATGCATGAGCTCATGCAAAGATCAGATGCCACGACGCCCACGCCGATGATCGCCACGCCCAAGACGTGGTGGACCCATGGCGACTCTGACTCACCACCTTCGTCCCCATTAAACCTACACCTGACGAGGCCGGTCCATCTGACGTCCCCACAGGTATTACTATGCTCCTATATGTTGTTCTTTTCTTACTTATATATCTGTATCTAAGTTACTCTGCTTATTATATAAATTTTGTTTCGCATGTTTATTTATCTCTGCATAGTACGTTGACTGCATGCTATGTCGACTGCTTGACTCTACATTTCATCTGTCTGTTTGTTTTAAAACCAACTATTGCCTGACCGCACCTCTTAGACATTTTCGAGGACGAAAATTCCTAAGGGGGGGATAATGTAACAACCCTGAAATCTAGAACACGAACCTAACTGTTTCGATCTACGTGCCCGGCACGGAAATCGAGACCAATTTAAAAATTAAGAATTTATATTAGTTAAGATAAGGTTGCACCATGGTCAGATGAGTTCGCATGTGCATTTTCGTTTAAGTCTGAGTTGGGTAAAGGGTCAATGTAGCACGTTGCGTCGAAATGACCGTGCTCGTGCTCCACACCGGAACGTAAACTAAGGGAAAACAAAAATATCTGTTTATTAGCTTATAAGAGAAGGAAGGAGAGACCTAGAGAGAGTTCTTCTTCTTCTCCTTCTTCCCCTTGCTCTAGAAGCTGAGAAATCTGTAGTTAGGTTGGTCTGTGAGAGTGTTCTTTGAGAAAACGGGGTTAGTGGTACCCGGAGTCCTACGTTGTCCGAGATAGAGGATGGAGAGATGAAATAGGACACTCCACAACTAGTTTAAGAGTGTGTACGGTCTTAAGGGTTGAAAGGGAACTGGGCATCAACTTATCCGAGCCGTAGCGACGATAAACTCCGAGAGCTAGATCCGAAACCCTCATTCGAATCGATTTGAAACCGTAAGGGCCCAAACAAAGGTGAGTCTATGCGTTTAAATAGGGTAAATGAGATGCCCGGTATGGGCATTGATGTTGTAATAATGGTTGTTGAGAACCATTAAAGAGAAAAAAAAAATTTGGTCGAGATGAACTCCATTAATGACAGAGTTCCTGTCATTATTGATCGATCAATGAGTGTAGTGATCGATCAATGACAATTGGTGATCGATCAATGAAGGCATTGATCGATCAATCTGTATAAGACAGAATGGGGGAACAGAAACCCTAACTGGAAGTTCAATGCCCGAAGGGCATTGATCGATCAATTTGGGTATTGATCGATCAATGAGGGCATTGATCGATCAACAAGAGAGTGATC
The DNA here is from genome assembly GCA_021018995.1 of Chloranthus sessilifolius. Classification (NCBI taxonomy): domain Eukaryota; kingdom Viridiplantae; phylum Streptophyta; class Magnoliopsida; order Chloranthales; family Chloranthaceae; genus Chloranthus; species Chloranthus sessilifolius. The sequence continues at coordinate 98,404,366 of CM037592.1, forward strand.
GATCAATGACATTAGGTGATCGATCAACATAAGTATTGATCAATCACTGTAGGGTGTTGATCGATCAATGAAGGCATTGATCGATCAATCTGTATAAATAGTTAATGAGAACATAAGGTAGGAATTTTTGAAAAAGGGTTGGTGATCGATCAATGAGGGCATTGATCGATCAACAGGAGGCATTGATCGATCAACCCAAGTGGTGATCGATCAATTTAAACTGTGTTGAATATGAATAGAAGAGAGGTTATTGATCGATCAATGAGTGTATTGATCGATCAATAATGAAAGGTGATCGATCAACAAGGTGTATTGATCGATTAATTGGCTTGTTGCAGAGTGAGAGCTAAGAGGGTGGTGATCGATCAATGAGAGATATTGATCGATCAACAAGGGGTATTGATCGATCAATAAGAGTGGTGATCGATCAATCACCCCTGTTTTGTTCTGTTTTGGTTTATGGATTAAACACCACCGGACATTGTGCCGGTTAACTTTCTGACATCTCTAACACTTAAAGTGCTATGTTTATGGTCTAGGATCAAACCCTGACACATTGAAAAGGCTTTGGATTTGCTTAGAAGATAAAGTGACCTTAGGTAGGGGAAAAGCAACCTAAACTGCTTTTGAGTATGATTTCATGTTTATTTTATATCTGTGCCCTGATTTCTATTTTTAACAAGCATGTATGCATATCATAGATTCCTGCCATCTTTGATTCTGATTCCTAAATCGTATCCTGAAATCTGTTTCTGATTCTGCTATCTGATCTGTGAGGTATATATGTATGTGATTTGATAATTTAAACCAGATGATCCCCACCCCGGTATATCAGATATCTTCGCACACTTGTGCTTTCAATCCTCGGCGCAATTGCACTCCATAGACGAGGCATTGTTGCACTTTCAAAATTATTCATGTGAACGACGATTGGTTGGGGTTTCCTATCGGACATTCCTGTTTACTCCGTGCTATATAGTCACGGGAGTTTCTTAAGTTAAATACACACAATTTAAGTACTCTGATAATATATTTGCATAACATCTGATTCTTGCATAAAATCCCAGTTTTTAGTTTGATTTGTCATGATTATACGTTCCTGATTTGATTTCTGTTATGAGATAGCATGATCTGCATATTCAATTCGTTTAGTTGGAATTCTTCTATTGAGCTATGATGTAGCTCACCCTGTTTTCTAAATAAATTTTAGGTTCTGAGGCTGTAGTTCCCGGCACCGAGAGTGACCCAAACTACCACCGACCGAGGCCGAGAAGACGAGGAGATGACATTCAAAGTGACGAGTTCTATCCGTAGCCTGGGTACTGGTGTCTGATGTATTGTATTTTTGTCCTTTTGGATTATTGTGTGCCAGGTGGCCACTTTTGTGTATATTTTAGTAAGATTACTTATTGTATTATTTACGCATTCTATTCGGAACCACTATTGGGAACCATTGTTTGGGTGATGGATGTCCATCACCAATGGTTCTTCTTGGTTCCTTTTTGAGAATGCATTTTCTTTGGTTAATATAGAATTAATTGTTTTATAATTATTGTTCTTTATGATTAAATGCGTTGACAAATGACTGACTCGATCTACCACTGCTGGGTGGTGTCTGCTTGGCTTCCACTTTACGGGCAGATACTTATGATTTGTCCCGGGGATCATCCAGAGTATGATCCTGATGGCACGGATTTCTGGGTGCAGAAATTCGGACTGTCACACCATGAGTAACCCAAAATTAAGTTCTTAGATCGATCAATCGACTTTTCAATCTCGATCGATTGATTTCCACCAATGAGCAGCCTGATGGAACCTGTGCATTGGGATTAACAAGAATAATTGGTAATGCCACTCAAATAGGGAATATATAAAGAGGATCCCTCTTGATATCGGATAACTGAGAAGCTGAGATACTATTCACAGCTCAGTGAAGGACACATGCACATTGGAAAATACGAAACCTGAACCTGGCTTGCCAGTGTAATTTAATTGCATTTTCAGGCTTAAACATGGCTGGCCTGTTAAACCTGAATCTGGTTTGTGCAGAATTGTTTTTTGTTCGGTAAAGATACTTTATTAGAACCAAAGAAAAAATTACAAACCTGTACAAACGATCACCAACAAGATGCTGGCCAAACCTAACAAAACTACAAAAAAATTACCTCACACCCCCGACCCTGAAGAAGACATCAGTGACATCCATGGACAAGCCCTCCCAATGAGAGAGGAAAAAAGGCTAATTTGCAAGGTTTTCCCAACCTGCTTTAGCAACAAGATCATCCATTTTCCCTCCTGATAAACAAATCTAAGAAGCTACAAGATCCCTAACAGCTTTCAAAATCATGCTATTGGGTCTTCTTATTTGCTTGAAAGCCCTATAGGTTCTCTCATTCCACACCATAGTCAAAAAATCGTCCAATACCAATACGTATCGTCTGATACATATCGGTTTTGGACCTAGGCGGTACGATACATTGCCTATGTATCGTTCCTTCTAAAAAATAGGGTAATTATCGTCCGATACGGGCAATGTATCGCCATGGAGACAATTGGACATAATCGGGGACCAAATTCAGAATATTATAGTTCATTTTAAGCAAAGTCGTGGGGTATAAAGGGGAAGCTGGGTAGCAGTTTTTGCCAGTTTTATGTTATTTGGTTTATGTGTTTTGAGGGTTTAGCATCTCTCTGCCCGTCTTGTAGATTGTTTTTTATTTTTAATGTAATTATTATTTGTAAAAATAAACGGCATAGTCGAGTTTTCTTTTTCTTTTTATTTTATGTGATCTATACAATCACCTCTTGGTCCATGTGACACCAAACCCATGTTCTGGGTGCAACATGTTCCCATTGGCAGGTTTGGTCTATGCTCTTCTTGCACATTTCAACCAAGTATCCCTTTTCCTGATTATCAATGGTGAATGCTTACATGGATCAATCACAACTAGTAACCAACTATTATTGATTATTCAAGTGAGGGGAACATCATCCCTTTTATATATATATATATATATATATATATATATATATATATATATATATATAGGAATATGCATTCGTACACCCCGGCATAACGCGTGCGTTTGAATGCAGATCACATGGCACATGATCACGAGTTACACCAATCTTTAGGGTTCACCCAGTCCTTAGGTCTTCGAAGAAAAAAAAAATACCCTTGACCAACATTTTCAACAAAGTTTTCCATTTGTCGCGTGAACTTGGTGCATTGAATTTTTGTACCTTTGACCAACATTTGGATGGTGGATAAATACCCTTTTTAATTATTTTTTTATAGGATGAACCTGAACGACCTTGAGCAAGTTGTTGTGGCTACCGATCCCTTCGATGGGTGCCACCCGGAGCCCAATTGGTTTGAACCATGCGTTGGAATGCATAGTTCCGGGCCTTATATATAAATATATAAACTTCCTCTTATATGTATTGTTTAAGATATTCACTTACTACAACAAATATATATCTTTCCAGTGGCGATCATGACATGCTCGTACCGTTTGTTAGGACACAATCATGGATAGCCTCTCTCAACTTCTCAATCATCAATGACTGGCGACCATGGTTGGTCAATGGCCAAATTGCAGGGTGAGCACGTAATTTATAGATCAATCCTTATGGAAATCTCTATTTGGATTTAAAGTGAGCTTCTAACCACTCTCTAAACTCTCGGTTTTTGCATACATATTGACGGTGTTCAAATGATCTTACACCATCAAGGGATAAAGATGTGGGTAATTCACACCGTCAAAGTGATAGATCATACATTGAAGGACAATGGGCTCAAAAGCAAACTTTTTGAGTGATTTGAACCATCCGATCTGTTGACTTTAATATCAACCTTTGTTTTTAATTTTAATGGCTGATATTAAAGTTCATCAATCGGATGATTCACATCAACTTAGGCCTTGTTTGACAAAACTCGTGAAAATGGTTTTTCTTTTTTACTTTATATGGGCTTGTAAATAAAATAACTCATGGGAAGTTTTATTTTTAAAATTTTACAATGGTTTGATTTTATTTTTTTTTTTCAGTTGTTTAGCTATATTGTGCAAAATTATTTTCCTAAGGCACCATTCTTCACACCATGTGAACACGTAACTTTACCCCATCTCATCGGGCCAAAATGCATTAATCGCTTTGAATTAGAACATTTTTTTTTGTCCCAACTTTTTATAAGATGGATCTTGAGATCATGGTCATACACTCAGATAATTAGTTTTTTATTCCGCGTGGTACATATCCCAAATAGTAGCTCTAAACTTGTGAGTCATACATCAAGCTCAAATACAAATCACGGGCCATTTTTTGGAATGGGTGCCACATGAGGTTGCATCTAAACCGTCTGATATAAAGGTCATGGTCTACAGATCTACGACGCAAAAGAGTGGTGCAAAACTCAATTTCTATCATATGATTCGATAGAATCAACTATTGAATCAGATAATGGCTTTGGAGAGCATTGAATCATATGATAAAGATTATGCTTCGTGCCAATCTTTTCACTTATGATCTTTAGATCATGGCCTTCAAATTAAATGGCTTAGATGGTTGGGTTACATTTATTGGCGTCGTTGTTTATGGGTACCTGTCATACGGCGTCCATACGTTCTCCGAAAAGCACCTACCCTATTCTTTAATGTCATGAAAACAGGCCAACATAAATCTTACCGTTAAAGTTATTGACAGCCTTGAATAAGACGATGGAGATCATTTTTTGTTCTCATTGTATAACATGATCAGTCACTTTTAGGGATCTGTGTCATGTGGAATCACACTTGACCGTCTCATAGGTAGCCATGATTTCAAGCTCTATTGTTTGAAAGATTGGGATAAAAAATGATCTCCATCAATTGATTCAATGCAGTCAATGCCTTGAAGGGTGGAAACTTATTCAGTTGGCGTAGCCTGTGCAACCGTCGGATCTAACCACCGAAAGATGTAAGTTTGTGTTTAGGTACCTCTATTTGCGCCCATGCATTCTCTAAAACCGCCCTCGTCCCAGACCCCTTAAAAATCATTGATTTCTTCAAATTAGATGATGGAGATTGTGTTTCACCCCTGATCTTCCACACAATAGATCTTGAGATCATGGTGCATTGATCTGACGGCCAGTTTTTTATTCCAAGGGTCATAGATCCCCCCAAAATGGCCCTAAAATCACATTTGGGCGTGATTTGTGCCATATGATTCAAGGGCCATATTTTGGGGATATGTGACAAATGGAATAAAAAATTGACCGTCTGATAGGTTCATCATGATCGTAAGATCTATTATGTTGAAGTTCAGGGTGAAATACGATCTCCATCATCTGATTAGAAGGAATCAATGGTTTAAAAGGGATATGGGACGTGGGCACAAAGGAAGGTAGCCTTCGTTTTTCCCGCAACATGGGCTATAATTGGTTTCAGCAGATTTTTAGTTGAAAATAATTTATGAGTTATTTTGTCCTATTTCCCGGATAAGTGGGACCCACTGAGTTTCCCAACAGGTTGAAAATTCGCTTTACGTACAAAACTCCAAATTTCCATGAGTTTTTTGAAGAAATCGGGTTGCCAAAAAAGCCCTTATAGTCATGTCTCTTTGGGCTGAGATATTTTCCAATGATGCTTGCGACTTGGACAATTTATATTGGCCTAGATGTGAGCCACATGACATGATGATAAATCACACAACGGATGGACACCCATTGCGTAGACTTAACTCTTTAAATAAATGCTTCTAAGATATTCCAACAACTTGACATTTGCAACTAAGGGCAAGAAACTTCTTCCTTCCTAGTTCTAATTTTGTACTAGCACGAACCTTCTACTCAGGTTACTATTTTTTTTTTCTTGGAAATTCTCGATTCGTAGTTGCTTTAGGTTTTTTGATGCTAGTGTTACTGTCACACCACTTATATGTTACATTCACCTCACTTAAACAAAGGAAAAATATTCTTACTGCTTTAACTCAAACGATGGAGATTATTTTTCATCCCAATCTTCCACACAATAAATCTTGAGATTACAGGCCAACTATCAGATGGTCAAATGTTGATTCCACGTGTCACACATCGCAAAAAGTGAGTATGAACCACTTTTGATGGTACCTATAGTCACATTAACATTTTAGGATGTGTGTCACGTGGAATCAACATCTGACGTTCTGATGGTAGGCCTATGATCTTATGATCTATTGTGTGGAAGATTGGGATGAAAAACAATCTCCATTATCTGATTCAACATAGTCAATGAATTTTTCATTGGTTTAGGTGAGGTGGTTGTAACATAAAGTGGTGTGGTAGTAACACCAGCCTTATTTGATGTCTTATTTGACATTATTTTATTTAATGTCTTATTTGTCAAATCGACTTCATCGATGGGGGATAACTGTCCCACTTTGAGGGCACGTGTCACACTGTTTTGAGTGATCCAAGTGGCAAAACATCATGTAACCCCCAAAATATGAACTCTGTGTATCCCTCAAAATATAATCCGTGTAACCCCAAAAAACATGTGATTAGAGGGATTGCACGGTTGCACCATCCAATAAAAATGCTTCAATATGGTGCCTGCATTAGATGTATATGGTGTTCCATATTGAAGTGTCTGAATCGAATGATTCAAATCCTTTCACATACAAGTTTTTGATATGGTATGATTATTTTTTGATTAGCCACTTGGACAGTTTGAATTGGTAAAAAACTCAATTACTAATCTTAAAAGGTAGGACGATGAGGCTTTTTTCCTAACCCTCGTGCTAGGCACCCAGTAACCCCCCCTTTATTTTTCAAGTTCAGGCACAAGGTACGGTGCACATGCAAGTAAACTGTATGCTTTATTTTCCTCACCGCAATCCTTCTCTCGACTCTTCTTTGTCACCAAGAGAGCCTCTCTCTCTCTCTCTCCTTCTTTCTCTACTTACATGTGCATAGCACGTGTCACGCACTAGTTACTATTAAAGAAAAAAGGAAAGGTTAGTGAAAGCTCACCATAGGGTTAAGAGAAAACTGTCACCGTCCCACTTACCTGGCTAGTGGTGGACTTTTATTTCAATTCAAGCCGTCAAAGTGGCTAGCATCAGTCCCAAAAATGCCCATCACAGGATTCAAGATTCAGGCATTTTTATATGGACAATTATTTGTATCTAATGGATGGTCCGTATTGAATGTACTTGCAAGACTTGAATTGCTAAAAAATGTGTGCCTTATAACTCCGCGTAGCTTGAAGTGTGACAGGGAGGGTATTTTAGATCCATGGGACATCGACCAACAGTTGAATCTCGAACAAAACGTATTGGAATGTTGGAATCCCATGAGATTTCATTGCTATTCTTTAGACCCATAAATAAAAAAAAATCAATTCTCAACATGCCTCATGCCAACTACATCAGATTTACCATTATTCGAATTCCCCAAAGCTTTCTAGGGAATCTTAGATTTTCCAAGAATACGAACTTCTGGCCTTCAGTTTTTCTTCTTCTATTGCACTCAAAACTGAAAGAAACTATTGGAGAGAAGATGCCAACTTTTCATGTCTGTGCAGGGTGCAGGCCACACGGCTCCGGAGTACAAACCGAAGGAGTGCTTTGCAATGCTGCAAAGGTGGTTATCCCATAACCCTCTGTGATTAATATTCCCATATAGAGTTCAAATCTTGATTAAAATCCACAGTCAGACATATGGGGTCTTCCAATTCTTCGGCATTTTATTCATCGTTGTCGTCTTCATTGCTGTATCCCTTCTGCCCTTACGTCTAGGAAATAAGAAATTATTTAGTGCTTTTTAGTTTAATTTAAACACTGATGTTGCATTGATGTTATTTGAAAGAGTACGTTACAGGCACATGAGCCACGGTTCGGTGGTACACAGCATTCTCAGTCTGCATGATCAGAAATGTGTGTTCATAGATTTTACAGTTAATTGAAACCAGCGTTCGATTGTTCGAAGGTTAATTCTTGTAAACGGACTGAGTGATCCACATACTGGTGATGGTACGCGGCTCGTGTATTAATACAAACTAATTGGTAATAGGTGCACGACCATGCACCAATGGCAGTGCACTGGTCAATCTCCCTCGCCCTTCTGCCAAACTGGTCAAGTTTCGAGGGAAATGCAGATATTTATTGGCACCAAGTCAGTGGGAATATGTGTTCGACCTTTTGTACTTGTGAGATTGAGCTGCTCACTGTTCATGTTTCCCTCAGACCAGCTTTATAGAATCTCAGTTTGAAATTGTCAGGTTGGATGCCGCTGGGGATTGGCGTAATTGGTGGCTGGCTGTTGGTGAATTAGACTATCAAGGAGCTGGGCTTGAGCTCGGCCCGGCTTGGCCCACCACCAGCTGGGAATTGGCAAATGTAAGTAGGCCCAGGTCATAAATGGGCTTCCCTAGCCGGCCCAATTCGTAAGTAGGCGCAGTATGGGCTGGTTGGTACAACTCGAATATGAATTGACCCATTTAAGTTTGGTCTTACGTGGCCAAATGAAACCTCTTCTGGATTGCTCACAATCTGGATCACCATAGGTCAGATATGGGCTAAATAAGTAGGGCTGATTCATAAATGGGTTGCCCCGGCTGAATTAGCAAGTTGGGCCGGATATGGCCAATTTTGACAGCCTGATTCTAAATTAGCCTGTTTAAGGCTCGGCCTGACTCTTTTTATTTTTATTTTTTTTTAAGTGGCTCGGCCGGACTCTTTTTTTATTATTTCTGAACAGGTTTATACAAAAATAAGAGGTTTAAATGAACGGCTAACATTGATTTGCGTGCTAAATTTAGGGAAATGATATCCTGATTCGAGTCATGCGTGACTCGAGCCATTCCATGGTCAACATTGACCGCCGAGATGTCTAGTCTCCTGCTCGTGTCACGCCGGCACTATTAGGTGATTGGATCTCTAAAGGTGTGACAATTTTAGGACAAACGATATTGACTTATGCACCATTCTAAAGTTGGATTTTGGTGCCAATCTCAGTAGTAGTAATAAAAAACGTACCAATATAAATTCCCAATACGAAGGCGTACCTTTAAAATGTCTGCTAAGGGCCAACTCTTTATGCAAGTAATGGCTCCCCTCTTAAAAAAGAGTCAGTCTAGAATGGGTGTCCATATATTTGCGTGACTGTCTGTTGTGCATGGACTTTCATACACTAACGAAGGCGCAAAATAAATTAGATTTAATTTTTTTACAAATTATATAAATATAAAGTAACTCTAATGGTGAAAACCTCACATTGCACCATTACAGAGATTGAATCTACAGCTTCCATAAGAGGTTGCCTCTTTTGAGTTTTTATTTACGGCGCCATTACTTGCACATAAGAACATGGCCCTTGCATACAGTTTAAAACAAAGACTTGGCATTTTAGGGATATATATTTTAAGTTTATGACATCTTTAGTGCAAAAGATTAAAAAAAAAACACTCTATCATATGATCCAATGCAGTCAACTGATGATTTAGATAATAGCATTTGATTGCACAATGCACGTTATGATAAAGATCATATTTCTTGTCAATCGATTGAATCTTAGAATTCAATCGATTGACTTATTTATGAAAGGTTTTTGCTCTGAGCCCCATATAAATAAAGCTATGTTTAGGATTCTGCATGCTTCTTTTTGGGCCTTTTTGGCCAATTTTTAGTAGTTTTTTTTTATAATTTCTCTCCTTAATTTTTCATTTTATTTTAGCTTTAGTTTTTTTATAATTAAATTGTAATTAGAAATCAAAGCTTTGTAAGGTTTCGAATCTTTTCCTAAAAAATCCGAGCATTTGATAAATTAAAAAACATTTTTATGATAGTTTCGGATCTGTGCCTTGCGTATGGATTGGAGATGAGCGGCTAAAATCGCTCATTCAAGAAGGAAGCGAGCCCTAGATAAGTAGTTAATTTATTTCAATTCAATCATGTCTTTTTACAAATATTGAATCGTGCGGCTTTAAGTTTGCGCTTATTGTTTATCATCGAATACTCATTTATAACATTCGATCTTAGTTATCGGCGATAATAAAAGAGTCATTCCACCTAGATCGATCTTGTAGACCGATGTAGGATGTCGTATGATTGGTTCTTACTATTGTGATTTCGTATTTGAGATACGTTATGTCTTTTGCATAATTCATGTCGTAATTGGATGCATCATATGGGATAGGGTATGCTGAATCAAATAATCATATTTCTCAAATCGTTTTGCTTGTAGTAAAAGGAGAGTTAATATTTATATTCTTTGTCATAATTATTGAATCGTATGGCTTTAAGTTTGTGCCTATTATTTATCATCGAATACTCATTTATAGTTGTCAATCATAGTATTCGGCGATAATAAAAGAGTCATTCCACCTAAATCGACCTTGTAGACCGATATAGGATGTCATACGATTACTTATTAATATTGTAGTTTCGCATTTGAGATACGTTATGTCTTTCGCATAATTCATGTCATGATTTGATGCGTCATAATATTGGGATAGGGTATGCCGAATCAATAATTACATTCTATTCAATTCATTTTACTTACAGTAAAAGGATGGTAAATAATTTGACATTGAAATATGTGATTAATTGTTGGTAGAATAATTATCTAAGGTTAGTAGACTCCTTGATCATCTTATCATCATTATTTGATTAATCATTATTTTCCTTGCATAAGCTTTGTTTAGATCTTTTTATTTGTGTTTGTATAGTTATTTTTCTTCATCTTTTATAAAATCTCACCTTTGGTACTTCCTTAAGTTCACTTTGCACTCTTTAGAATTAATGAAATAGCGCGCTTTCCTATGGGTTCGACACTCTTGATTTTACCGTGCTACAATAAATCTTGTGCACTTGTAAGGGTACAATTTAAAATCGATCAATTAACGCCCAAACTTTGAGCGAAACTTAAAAATCTGTATATGAAGAAATCTCTCACGAACAAGTTGTTTCTAAAACAACTCTATACTCTTCGAATGATGAAAGGATCGAATTTGTTGGAGCATCTCAATACTTTCAACAGGATTATATTTAAATTACTTAGCATTAAAGTTAAGGTGGAAGATAAGGATAAAGTTCTTCTTATTCTTGCATTTCTTCCTTCTTCGTATGAGCATCTTGTTATAATGTTACTCTACGAGAAGGATACTCCTGAAAGAGAATAGGTTACAGCAATGCTTTTGTCAAACAAGTTAAGAAAGAAATTGAGTATTGAGGAACCACATGCGGATGGACTTGTGGCGCAGGGAAAGAACCGTAACAAAGGCAGATTAAGGAAAATTGATTTCAACAGCGAAAACATATTCGAATCGAAATCAAAGGGGAAAACGCAAGAATCTTTCTCTGTTATCATTGCAAGAAGGAGGGACACATAAAGCGAAATTGCAAACTATTTCTTCGTAATCAAAAATATAAGAAAAAAGGAAAAGGAAAAGCGTCCACATCAGATCAAGCAAGCATTACAGAAAATAATGCGGATGAAGGTGATGTGACGTTCTATCCTTCACCAAAGGTACAAATTTATTTTCTAATGCATGGATTTTAGATTATGATTGTTATTGGCATATGTGTCTTAATAAATAATGGTTTGATACATACAAATCGTTCAATGATGGATCTGTGTTGATGAGAAATAATGATTCATGCAAAACTATTAGAATCGGAATTGTAAAATTAAGATATTAGATGGCGTTAATCGTTTGAACTCTTAATGATGTAAGACATGTACTGGATCTAAAGAAAAAACTAATTTCTTTGGGTGCATTAGATTCAAGTGATTGTAAATACACTGCAAAAGGTGGAGGATTAAAGATTGTTAAAGGGGTCATGATCGTTATGAGATATCAAATTGGTAGGGAATACTAATGTAGGTGGAGCATCTGTATTTACTATAAAAGAGAGTAGTGCGAATGACACAAATCTATATATGGCATCTGCGCTTAAGGCATGAGTGAAAAATGGATGATAGAACTTCACAAATGAAATTTGTTAAAGGGTGTTAAGAATTGCAAGTGTGGGTTTTGTAATAATTGTTTATATGGAAAGCAATGTAGGGTCAAATTTAGCACTGGAGTTCATATCAGCAAAACGGTGTTAGAAGTACATTCAAATGTTTGGGGACTTGCAGTAGAACAATCAAAGGGATGTGCAAAATATTTTGTCACCTTCATTGATGACTTCTCAAGGAATGTTTAGATTTATTTCATGAAACACAAGTCAAAAGTGTTCATAAAATTCAAATAATGAAAAGCAGAAGTTGAAAAACAGACTGGAAAGCAGTTGAAGTGTCTCAGGTCAGATAACGGGTTAGAGTACAAATCTACATAATTTTTTGAATATTGCAAAGATGAGGGCATTGTTCGCCACTTCAATAATCCAGAGACTCCACAGCAGAATGAAGTAGCAGAACGAATGAACAAAGCCCTCTTGAAAAGTGCAAGGAATATGAGCTTAAATGCGGGCCTAGAATAAGATTTCTAGGCGGAGGCTGTAAACATGACGTGCTTTATCATAAATCGGTCACCATCTACGGCCAATTATTCATATCTAATGGAGGTCCATATTGAATGTACTTGCAAGAGTTGAATTGGTAAAAAATGTGTGCCTTATGACTCCGCTTAGCTTAATCCATGGGACATTGACCAACAGTTGAATCTCGAACGAAAGGTATTGGAATTTTGAAATCCCATGAGATTTCATTGCTATTGTTTAGACCCAATTTTCATAAATAAAAAATCAATTCTCAAAATGCCTCATGCCAACTACATCAGATTTACCATTATTCGAATTCCCCAAAGTTTTATGGGGAATCTTAGATTTTCCAAGAATACAAACTTCTGGCCTTTAGTTTTTCTTCTTCTATCGCACTCAAAACTAAAAGAAATTCTTGGAGAGAAGATGCCAACTTGTCATGTTTTTTCAGGGTGCAGGCCACACGGCTCCGGAGTACAAACCGAAGGAGTGCTTAGCAATGCTGCGAAGGTGGTTATCTCATAACCCTTTGTGATTAATATTCCCATATGAGCTCAAATCTTGATCAAAATCTATGATCAGACATATGGGGTCTTCTAATTCTTCGGCATTTTGTTCATCTTCGTCGTCTTCATCACCTTATCCCTTCCTGCCCTTACCTCTAGGAAATAAGAACTTATAAAGTGTTTTTTAGTTTAATTTAAGCACTGATGTTGCATTGATGTTATTTGGAAGAGTAAGTTACAGGCACATGAGCCACGGTTCGGTGGTACACAGATCACTCTCAGTCTGAATGATCAGAAATGTGTGTTCATAGATTTTACAGTTAATTGAAATCAGCGTTCGATTGTTCGAAGGTTAATTCTTATAAACGGACTGAGTGATCCACATACTGGTGATGGTACACGGCTCGTGTATTAATACAAATTAGTTGGTAATAGGTGCACGACCATGCACCAATGGCAGTGCACTGGTCAAATTTTGAGGGAAATGCAGATATTTATCCGCACAAAGTCAGTGAAAATAGGTGTTTAACCCTTTTTACTTGTGAGATTGAGCTGCTCACTGTTCATCTGTTTCCCTGAGACCAACTTTATAGAATCTCAGTTTGAAATTGTCAGGTTGGATGCCACTGGGGGTAGGCGTAATTGGTGGCTGATTTTTGGTGAATTAGGCTGTCAATGAACTGGGCTTGAGCTCGGCTTGAGCTCGGCCCGACTTGGCCCACCATTGTCTAGGAATTGGCAAATGTAAGTATGCCCAGGTCATAAATGGGCTTGACTAGCCGGCCCAATTAGTAAGTAGGGTGCAGTATCGGCTGGTTGGTACAACTCGAATATGAATTGACCCATTTAAGTTTTGGTCTTACGCAGCCAAATGAAACCTCTTGACATAGAATATGTCTGGATTGCCCAGTCTAACCCCCCCATAGGTCGCATACGGGCTAAATAAGTAGGGCTGATTCATAAATGGGTTGCCCCGGCAAAATTAGTAAGTTGGGCCGGGTATGGCCAATTTTGACAGCCTGATTCTAAATTACCAAAAAAAAAGGTTCAGCCCCACTCTTTTTTTTTAATAAGTGGCTCAGCCCGACTCATTTTTTTATTATTTTCTGAACGGATTTATAAAAAAATAAGAGGTTTAAATGAACGGCTGACATTGATTTGCATGCTATAAATTTAGGTATATGATATCCTGACTCGATTCATGCGTGACTCGAGATGTCTGGTCTCCTGGCTGGAGTCACGCCGTTACTATCAAGTGATCGGATCTCTAAAGGTGTGATAATTTTTGGACAGGAGATATCTTGACTTATGCACCATTCATGGCACTGCGATTTCTAAAGTTAGGATTTAGGTGCATGGGTCAATCTCCCTCGTAGTGATCAAAAACGTACCAACATAGGTTTCCTAATACAAAGTCATACCTTTAAAATGTTTGCAAGGGCCAACTCTGTCTGTGCAAGTAATGGCTCCCAATTAAAAAAGATTATATTTCGTACTAATCTTTTGTACTTAATATTTTTAAATGATGGGCTTCAAATCAAACAATTTATATGGAGTTTTCATACAGCAGAGGTCGCAAAACTTGTAGTTCTTTATTTTAAACTCGGTGCAAAGGCCAAGTTTTCGAGAGCAAGTAATGGCTCCCACAAGATAATCATTCATGAGATCCATATAATGTTATTAGTGGGGTGAAAAAAAGTCTCCATCATCACCAATTTAAACTTGTGAAATTGCATCAATATCAATGTCATTTAAACCCCAGCCCACCGTGTTTCTTAGGTTTACACATTTGACCCTAATTTTTTTCAATGTATGCCTTTACCAAAGCTAGCTCAGTTCAATTCACATAATTCCCCTCATCTCTTTATATTTTGCATACAAAAAATTTGATAGCCTAACTTTCAAATGATGCATGTTCGAACTTGATCCGAGAGGTCAAGTTCATGTGCTCGACTTGGTTAAAAAATTGAGTCAACCTATGAAATCAAATCAAACTGATAATGTTTTGATTGGTGTTACTGGCACACCACCTTATGATACAATTACTGCATTCAATGAATAAAAACTGTTGAAAGCGAGTAGACATCCACGGTCCAAAATGTTGTCAAACGGTAAAAGATTCAATGCGCTATAATGTGTGAGGCAATATCCAAACTTTGGTTGAAGCTTAAATCACAAAAAAATAAAAATAAAAATTTAATAGATGACATGTAACATTACACACGATCCCTAAAAAAGCACTATATTGGAATCAGGCGTCACGTGACATATGATCTGAAGTTTAAATGGATAGGTTCATCCATACATTAAAATTCATAAATCTTTACCATTTTGTAAATTTTTTTATTTTTTTTTTAATAATTTTATAGAGCAACACGTGCAAAACACGTACAAGGCACGTACATGTTTACTAGTATAAAGTAAAAGGGCAAATCACACAAAGGCATCATGCGCGGATTTTTATCACGAAAAAACGTGTCATCGCACGGTGAAACAGGTGCACTGCATGCCCATTGGTTTAGTTAAATTTACTGATTTACCCTTATTTAATGAAAATCCTCTTCAAATGTTATCATTTACATTAGATTCGATTGGGCTGGATCCCCCCATACCCTGAGAGCAGGCGTGATCCGAAGTCCAGCAACCGTGAAGATCCTAAAGGGCAGGGACGAAACAATAAAACCCTAAAACCATCATTTGTCATTGTGATTTGCTATGTCATTCCAAATTCCGGTGGCCGTGAAGATCCTAAACAAAAGAAATCCATCCCTAAAACCCTTCAAAAGCTTCATATTTAAGTTTAAAAGATATTTTGGTAAAATCACAATCATAGGCAAATCAGTTTACGTCGCCCTCATTTGCCCTCATCAGAAATTCTTTGCTCTTTTTAATGATGAAAATGCATATGATTCCCTTTTTTCGGACTGTTCTGTTTTTGGCTGTTTCGAGAAAAGCTACTAAAATGGAGTAAAGTTGTTCGACTTTTACTCCATTTTACCAGGTATTTTTAACTTACATGAATGCATAGTAATATGCAAGAATCCTACTCTTTGCTCCACTTATTATTGTTTGGATGGTAATTTATCTGTATGAGAAATGTAGGAATATTCAAAATTCAATATTTTGATACAAGTTTAGAAAACACAGTAAAATGAAGTAAAAAAAAATTGAGTATTTTACAAAAGATGATGAAAGTGAGTTAGAAGAGAGAGAGAGAGAGAGATGAACTAACCGCCCATTTAAAAAAAATAAATTTGTAGCATTTTTTTTTATACTTAGAAAAAACAAAATTAGAGCATAACTGCATAAGAGAGAGAGAGAGAGAGAGAGAGAGAGAGAGATGAACCAGCCGCCCATCTAAAAAAAATTACGATATTTTTTTATAGGTAGAAAAAAATTTGCAACATAGCTGCAATGGACGGATGGATGGAGAGAGAGAGAGAGAGAGAGAGAGAGAGAGAGAGAGAGAGAGAGATGAACCAACCGCCCCCATTATACCATATCACATTTCTCGCCTATTCGAGAGGGGAGGGATAATCCATTTACTACCCTTAAGAAATACCCAAACAACTGAATTTCTGATAAAAGGTTTTACCATACAACAGTTTATAACATTTTTCCTATATCCAAAGAGGCCTTAAACTAAACGTGTAATAGTGTTACTTACTCCCAAAGACACCCTAAACCCAAGAAAATAAATGAGAAAAGTACGAAAATGCACCCTATTTATAGTTTATTACAAAAAAGGTCAAGAAATATTTTAATTATGAAAATGCATCTCATACAGGCCAATATGGACCCGTATTCGTATGCATTCTCCATGCACATGTCAAATGTCTAATAATAAAAAAAGTTCATTTTTTTTTTAAAAATGGGAATTTGTTGGCAAAGCCAGCATTGTAATTATTCATTTAAATTGATCACTCCTACATAGGTTGATATATATAGCTGCCCGTTTTAAGTACGTGGGGGCGCTGTTTTGAAAGAAAAAACGGCGTTTGAGGGCAGACCCACTAAAGGACGGCAGAGATCACCCACACAAGTCTAGAAGCACAGCTTCCAACCAAATGAAGAGTCTCAATCACTCAGGAGAGTGCTTCTAGTCCAATCACACCAAAAAGAGCACCTTAGCCGAAAATAAAAACCCTAAATAATTTCACATTGCATAAACATAAGGGCAGATTGGATTAGGGGAATAATTTCACATTGCATCAACTCTGAAGAGGAATCAACCAATCAATCACAGAGAATTATAAGATAACCACCTATGCAGCATTGCTAAGCACTCCTTTGGCCTGTATTCTGGAGCCGTGTGGCCTCCACCCTGCGCAGAGAAGAATGACCATATGAGAAGTTTTTTGAATTTTGAGTGAAACAGCTACAACTAGGCGTTGCTAGGGTATTACGGCAAGAAAATTTGAAGCCTATTGTATCTTCGGAAAATCTAAGGTTGCATTTGGCCTAGCTCTTTATTAGCTCCCTGTCAGAGTCAGATATACTTGCTTTACCAGGCTAATGCAAGAAAAACTAAAGGTTATCGTATCCTCAGAAAACTTATGATTCCATGGAAAGCAGCTTTGGGGAATTCGAATGAGGGTAAATTGCTCATGTACATCCTGGTGGAGCTTATATCCTCACCGCCCTACTTTTAAGCCTAGTGACACCATGTGGGCACACTTTTGATCAATCCAAGTCATCTAAGTGACAAAATATCATATGACCTTAAGTTAACCCAAAAAATATGCCCATCAGAGGTTCTTTAATATAGGTTGTATCTTAGATACCAACAATTCATATTAAAATGCCCAGATAAAATGATTAGAATTCTCTCATGGGCATTTTTTTAAGGCTAATATTTAGACCCTTGGACGACTTGGATTGATACAATAAAAGATTGCCAGGGTGTCATCTTAGCCCTAGGTGATCCCAGTGACTATTTTTTTTGTCCCTAATGAGGGAATCCGTGAAAACTGAAGGTGTGGTCCACAATAGATTATAGCTCAGATCTATTATCAAATCTAAGACCAGTTATTCTAGGTATTCAATTGTTTGGATGCACTAACTTTGAGTCTATCACCTTTTCTTTCCTACAAAAAGTGAGGCAGTGCACCACTTAGTCTGCCAAAAAAATGCTTGTCCAAGGATTCAAACCATTGAATTCAAGCGACTCAAGGTGCAGTCCATATTGAAGTGCTCAGATCTAATGGTACAAATCCTCTAATTGGCGTGTTTTGTGAGCCACATGAATTTCATATAATATTCGGCTACTTGGACGACTAGATTTGGTAAAAAAAAAGTGCATCGCATGGCTTAAAAGTGGGAAGGTAGGAAGTTATCTCCACCTGATGATGAGCGGAGTAAAATATGAAAATAAGACATAAAATGAACTAAACCAACTATGGATCTTCTCCAGCAAAGAATTAGCAACTAAGTAGAAGATTTTTGAGCTAGTACAAAATTAGATCTTAAAGAAAGAAATTTCTTGCCTTTACTGTAGCAAATGTCAAGTTGTTCGAATATGTTGTCGTATATCTGCAAAAGCAACATTTGGCTCTATTAGAAGTGTTGTTTAAAATTTTAAAAACTATTCAATAAGTGGAGGTCCTGAGTTCGAATTCAACCCCTGCTGGCCTCTTGCAGGGATGCCTACTTACCTGGTACCTGAGGACTTAGTCAGGTGCTCTAAGAGGCCAGGATATACCCCATCATCGAAAGCATTGTTTAAACTTTTGCCTATATATATATATATATATATATATATATATATATATATATATATATATATATATATATATATATTTCTTCCCTTTATCCCCAAGGCAAGCTTGTTTCGTGTTAGTAGAAAGATGAAATGTATTGGAAAATTGAGGTTTTAGACCATGGTTAGAAGCACGCTTTCTCCATCAAAACGGACATTGAACTATTAATTGATCGATAAATTACATGCTCACCCTGCAATTTGGCTATCTACAGACCACGATCGCCAGTCATCGATGATCGAGAAGTTGAGAGACTTTATCCACGATTGTGTGCTCACAAACGGTACGACCATGTCATGATCGCCACTGGATAAACATATATATTTGTTAGAGAAAGTACGAAAATGCACCCCATTTATATTTTTATTACGAAAAAGGTCAAAAAAAAAATAATTATGAAAATGCGCCCCCATACGGGCCAATATGGGCTCGTATTCGTACGCATTCTCTATGCACGTGTCGAATGCTTTAAAAAAAAGGGAATTTATTGGCAAGGGCAACATTGTAATTATTCATTAAAATCGATCAGTGCCCTAGGTTGATATGTATGGCTGTCCGTTTCAGGTACGTGGGGGCGTTGTTTCGAAAGAAAAAATGCCATTTGATGTGATAAAAAATGGCACAGGGTTTTTTTTTGTAAAATGCCCTATATATATATATATATATATATATATATATATATATATATATACAATGACAATATCATAACCTTCAGGATGAGGTCTGCATATCCACAAAAAATTGGACATGAAAGGCCCTTGGAGATTTAACGAATGTAGATGAACTTGACATGGTAATTACTACATAGCAGGGGAATTTTAAGAGCTATTATGTTGCAAAATATCTTGGTTCATGGGACCACCTTAGACCTCAGTCCCAACTCCATTTCACGCTCCATGGGGCATCCAAACATGACTTTGGATCCCATTTGGAACAAGAGGGGGTTATTTATATCATTTTCATTGGGTTTTTTTCATTTTAAAAGCTCATCTCTATGGAAAAAGTAAAAAAACTGACAACATTGAATGGACCAAATTTCAAATATAATAAATCATGCGGTCGAGCTCAGATTTAGAATTAGTTTTTATTTCATTAGCATTGATCTATATTCTCTCACCTTGCTCCAGATTTAGAATTAGTTTTTATTTCATTAGAATTGATCTATATTCTCTCACCTTGTTCCAGTGGCATCTAAAATCATGTTTGGATGCTACCTGGAGCAGGAAATGGAATTGGGACCATGGTCAGCAAAATTATATTTTCATTAAATCTTTCAGGATATAAAATACATCGAGAATTAAATCTTGTCTTCATATGAAAAGGGGAAAGGCATCTGTGTAAATGTCTATAATAGTTTTTTTGTAAATATCATGAAAAGTTACGTGTAGGCATTAATTGCATTTAATGCCATTAAAACAAAACATCTAACTTGTCACATTATTTAGACAAATTCCATGATTTTCATTTACATATATGCCCTTAAATTTGTTAATATGAAGATAAATAAACAAATAAAAATAAAAAATAAAAATAAAAAAAATCCATTTTTACGAAATTTTTTATGCATGATTTAAAATCTCGGTTGGTACCACATTGTACTGCCCCAGACATTCTAGTAGCGGATTAGGGCAGTACCCACCCCATGGTTATGAAACAAAGATTTTAAGTAAAGAGAATGAGTTGGAGAAATTGCTAACTTCCTAAGAAGCATTGGACATTAGTATATATATATATATATATATATATATATATATATATATTGAGAGAGAGAGAGTTGCTATGTAAATTGACCATTAGAGTTGGAGAGTACGTGTGAGCTCTAAGTCCTAGTTTTTTGTGTGCGCTCTTTTTTCGTTTGTCTTCTTCCCCGTAGGAAGATTGGTGCCAATTTCAAGTGGGTTTTTTATGGATCCTCCGGATCCATCACGCCCTGGGGTTAGGAAATGGGCGGCTTTGTTTAATGCAAGTAAAATCTCTTCTTCGTATTCGAAGTTGGAATTTATTCCATCGGATTCCTGTGATAAAGGCACTGTGTTATCCCCAGATGTCGAAATCCTTGAGTCTGTCAGATGGAGGAACACCCTGTTGGGGTATGTTATGGGAATGAAACCGTATTACATGGGCCTCAAAACTGCTGTTGATAGGCTGTGGAAGCTAAAAGGGAATGTGGACATTGTGTCCTTTGATGATGGTTTCATTTTGTTTAAATTTCAAAATCAGGAAGATCTTCAATATGTTCTTGAGGCAGGTATTTGGACAGTTGGAGGAAGACCTTTGGTGTTGCGTCAATGGGAACCAAACATGGGGCCAGAGAGGGAATTGGTTAAATCTGTACCTATTTGGGTCAAATTCCCTAGGCTTCCTATTTAATACTGGTCTCCGAAGACTTTCAGTCGTATCGCTAGTGGTTTGGGTATTCCAATCCACTTCGATGCTCTGACGTCAAAGAGATCTCAACTAAGCTTTGCTCGCATCTGTATTGAGATTGATGCGAACTTTGAATTTCCAAAGACAATTGAATTGAAGCGAGAGGATGAAGTTTGGACTCAAAGGATTGAATATGAATAGAAGCCCACCATTTGTAAGAACTGTGTTTCCTTTAAGCATGGTATAGAACGATGCCTAATATCTCAAAACCCTCCAATCATTAGAAGAGAATGGGTACGTAAGAAACTCAATGACAGAGAAGGCCAGTCGAATACAGAGACCAATCATGATTCCATTGATACTCATCTTGTGGGCGGCAACCTAATTGTGGCAGTTACTGATGAAGCCAGGGATCAGAATATTGCCAACGAAGTGGAGGAGAATAATGGGGAAGATGAATTTAGGAGCGCTAATCAGAACTACAAGGATTCTAAGGACAATAGCGATCGTAGTCCTTGATGAGTAGTGAAATATGATGATATTTCACCCCTAAATACCTATATTTAGCCGTCCGATGAAGGCTATCTGATGAGATTTGCTAGATTTGAAGTGTTTCAGGTAAATACAGTCCAAGTTTCTAAAACAGCCCAAGAATCCCGAAAATAATGTCAAAACACTGCTATTTTGGGTCATTGAGAACTTAGTGCGACTTGCAGCTCAATTTGGACCTTCAAGACGTCAGATTCAGGAAATTGCTAAAACATAAAAGTTGTAGAGCTCGTCGTCAGCTTTCCAACGCTTCAAGAATCACCTCAATCCGAGTTCGGTACAGAAAATTATGAGCAAAATACCGAGGCAGTATCTGATGCAAAGCTAGGCGGGAATTCACGAAAATTACTCTTAGATGTCAATCGAGAGGTATTAGGGTTAGGCTATTATAAAAGGAAGCCACGAGTTTCTTAGGGGATTATTATTTTTTCAATTAGAATATTATTCATTCTTTCTTTTTAGTTTTAGGGCTCTTCACTTTGGGGAATATTTTCTTCATCTTTTCAAGTCTTCTTCTCCTTCTTCTAGGGTTTATTAGGTAGATTGTACCTAGGATTTGCATTATTTTCTGAGAAATTCATAGATTGTATTTAGGAAAAACAATTGCAAATATCTTTTGGAAGAAATAAAGAGGAATGACTTTGAAAGAAAAGGAGATCAAACACCAAAGATGAGCTCTAAATCGAGAGATCGGGAAGATCGATCCCCGGATAAGTACCTATGTTTATGATTAATACCATCTATTATTGTTATCATGGAATCGTTTTGCTCAAAGTTTGTGTGATTGAAAATATTTTAAATGCTTTGTTATGACCGTTGATTGCGTATCAACGGTAGTAATCGCTAGATCTGGACACCGCAGTGATCTAAGTACATGTAAGCGATTATGTCTTCATGAGATACGCTTATGCTTTTTACATGACTCATACCGCAATGTTAGGTTTGAGTCATTGTTTTTAGATAAGGTATCTTGGGATTGATGATCATATTTTATTTCAAGTCATTTTCTAGATGAATGATGGTGTGAATGATGATTTAATGAAACTGTGGGTTTTAATGATAGAAAAGAATGCGAATCTGGGGTATATTCCTTGATCTCATTTTAATATTGTTCGTAGATTTATCGTAATTAATTGTTTAGATTAATTTATTTTTACGCATTTAGGAAAAGTGTGTTAAGTTTTGGTAAAATTGAATCGCCCTTTGGTACTTCCTTAGGGATATTTTAAAATCTCTAAAAGAATTAATTAAAATTCACGTTTCCTGGAGTTCGACAACATTCTTGCCATACATCAATAGATCTTGTGCACTTGCAAGGGTTACATTCTAAATCGATCAAGTTTTTGCGTATTCTTGGAAATCGGTGAAATTTTGATTAATTAGGATAGGATTTTTCTTGAGTGTTTAAAAAAAAAAAAAAAAAAAAATTTATTTCCTTATTTTTCTCTTTGATAAGATTTTGTGGAGTCTTTTTAGGAAGTTTAGATTTTTAGGATACCTTAGGAAATTTAGGAAGTAGAGATTTTAGGACTTCTTATTTTAGATTTGGTAGGACTCTTTTTTATTTTCCTCTTTTAGATATTTTAGGATTTTCTAAATTTAGTCATTAACTTTTGTGGGACTTTTGTTTTAGGATTTTTAGGAATCTTTCATTCTTCTCCTTATTTTTCTCTTTTAGGAAAGATTTTATAGGATTTTCAATTTTAATTTTTAATTTTCGAATTTAATTTAAAAAAAAAAAAAATTAAAAAATTAAAAAATTAAAAAAAAAAATTTAATTCGAATTTAAAAAAAAAAAAAAAAAAAAATATTTAATTAATTTAAATTCGAATTTTAATTTTAATTTGAATTTAAAAAAAAAAAAAAAAAAAAAAAATTTAATTAATTTAAATTCGAATTTTAATTTTAATTTGAATTTAAAAAAAAAAAAAAAAAAAAAAATTTAATTAATTAATTAATTAATTTAAATTTTAATTTTAATTTTAATTTGAATAAAAAAAAAATTAATTTAAATTTGAATTTTAATAAAAGAAAAAAAAAAAAAAAAGAAGAAATCTTTCCTCGATATTGGCTATGCTTATCATCTTTGTTTAAATCGTTTGAGCGAATTTTGTGGGTTTGTTGTGGATTCTTCAACCTGCTTGTGAGTGTTGGTGTATGAGCTTTACTCCTCATCACCCACATCTTCTATTTAATCTTGAGATCGAAAGAGCTTGTAGAGAGAATCGAAGAGTCCAGGAGGAATCAATATCAACAAACGAGACCATGGCGGACCAAAAGGCAAGAGAGAGATGAGAATAACAACAATGGGAATGTCAATAATGGAAATAATAGGAACAATAATTTTGATGAGGGCCCTAGAACACTGGAGTATTATAACGATCCTGGTTTTTACGAGGATCAGGAATGTATTATGCATGCTCCCATTCCAGGGAACCACTATGAATTCAAATCAGCAATGATTCAAATGCTACCAATTTTCCATGGGTTAGCAAATGAAAATCCGCACGTTCACTTAAATGAATTCAGGGGTATGCAAAATGTTGAGTCCACAATGTCATCGATGAGATAGCGAAGCTCAGAGCTCTTCCGTTCTCTTTAAGAGATAAAGGCAAAAACATGGTTCTATTCCTTAGAACCACAATCTATTCGAGTTGGGCGTACGCATCGAGTTCAGCTTAAAAATATTTTCCCATGACTAAGGCCATTGAATTGCGTCGGAAGATCCGATTCTTTTCCCAACAACCTACAGAAACATTCCATGAATGTTGGGAACGTTTTAAGGAATTGATCAGAAGTTGCCCAAATCATCAAGTTCCAAGGTGGCAACAAGTCCAAAGTTTTTACAATGGACTGATTCCTGAAGAGAGACGCATGGTTGATGCATCTTGTGGTGGATCTTGTGCCACGGAAGAAGCTGACGAATTGTGGGCATTGTTTGAAAAGTTATATCAAACTTGATACAAAGTGAGACACGAACCAACTTGAACTGGCACCTAAATCTCATGTGTTGACAAAAGGCGGATTATGCGATGTCAACAATAATGCCTCGATCTCTCAACAAAGTTTGACATCTTTGTCAAAGCAGATGAACATGTTGTTAGTTTGCTACCAAGCAAGCTAAAGCTCATCACCCCCACAGTGTTCAATTTGTGACCACCAGTCATATGGCTAATGAGTGCCCTACTACCTTGTCATTCTTCCCCGATGAACCTAATCCTCAAGAAGCGGTAAATGTGACTCAATCTTATCGGGTGGGGTAGAAACATGTACTCCAATACCTACAATCCGGAATGGAAAAATCACCCCAACTTAGGATGGGGTGAATCGAATAAGCGGCGATAAAAACACAATGGGTGGACAACAACCTTTTCAACCAAATTTTCAACAAAATTTTCGTCCTAGCAAAATTTCAGTAATTCTAATTTCCAGCAATTCCAATTTCCAACGAGAATGCTCAGTATTATCATCCAAATTCGACTACTGAAAAAATCAATTTCAATCGAGAATCTTAATCAATCTCATGCGATTACTTGAAAGATTACGATCGGAAGAAAAGCTTATCGAAACATGCAATCTTCAGATGATAATGGACCAAGTCGATCAATTGGCCAATCAAGTCGGTGAGAGGAAGGTAGGCTCCCCAACCCATCAATAATCCTCGAGGCCAAGCACCATCGAGCGGGACCATCGAATAGTCAACGGTTGAAAGGCATTACGGTCTTTGAGAAGTGACGAGAGGTTCATAATCAAGTGGAAATGCATGAAGGCGATGAAGAAGAGAAGCAATAGAGGAAAAGAATCGAGAGAAAAGAAAGGAGAAAGGAAAAGGAAAAGAAAGAAAGAGACAAAGAGCGGAGATAAGAAAAGTGCAAGAGCAAGGAAGAGAAAGGAAAAGAAAAAGTAATAGAGGAAGAGTTTCCTTCAACCGTCCAACAAGGGCGTGAAAAGAATCGGAAATGGAATCGCACCTTATGTCCCAAAGGCACCATTCCTCAATGCCTAACTCCTCCATCTAGAATGGGAAAGGGGGCCGACAAAAATGGAAGAAATTTTGAAACATTCAAGCAAGTAAAGATAAATCTTCCATTACTTGAAACAATCAAACAAGTTCACGATACGCCAAGTTTTCAAAGATTTGTGCACTCGGAAGAAACGCGTACTCACGTTTCAAAGAAAGTGTTCGTAACAGATCAGGTCAGTTCGATATTGCGATTGGAAACCCCACAGAAACTGAAAGACCCTGGAGTCCCAACTGTTCGATGTGTCATTGGTCGGCAACCAATTGGAAAGGCGTTATTGCATTTGGGAGCAAGTGTAAATCTCATCCCATACTCAATGTCTGGAAACTTCGGATTGGGTGAATTGAAACCCACGGTCACACTCCAACTGGCAGATAGATCAGAAAGAAGACCGAGGGGTGTTATCGAGGATGTTTTGGTTGGAATAGACAAGTTTGTCTTTCCAGTGGACTTCGTTGTCTTAGACATGGAACCACCTGCGAAATCAATCAATCAAGTCCCAATTATTCTTGGACGTCCGTTTCTCGCCACTGCCAACGCTTGCATTAATTGTCGCACAGGAGTCATGGACGTTTCTTTTGGAAACATGAAAGTCAGGCTTAACATATTCCATGCGATGAACCATTTCCCTAATGAGGATGAGGTCGAATGTTTTTACATCGATCAGATGGACGAAGTGGTGGATGAAGCATTACCATCAATGCTCACCAAAGAGGAATTTGAAACTGCTTTGTTAGCCATCTATGAGGACAAAGGGCTTGAAAGGAAAGCGGTCGAGGAAGAGAAAGTCATATTCATCATATCAAGATGATAACTTATGTGAAGTTGTTACTAAGGTAGAACCACTACCTACTGAGGTAAAGGATGTGCTGACTCCATCAATTGAGCAGCCGCCAACTGTGGAACTGAAACAATTGCCTGAGTCCCTCAAATATGCTTTTACGGGACCTCGAAACACTTCCGATGATAATTTCATCCACATTATCGGAAGAACAAGAGAATGATTTGTTGAAGGTCTTTGAAAGAGCACAAGGAGGCCATCGGATGGACCTTAGATCTCAAGGATTGACCCATCGGTATGTATGCATAAAATACATCCGGAGGATGAGAGTAAACCATCGAGGGAACCACAGGCGACTTAATCCGAACATGCAAGAAGTCGTTTTAAAGGAAATCATTAAACTCCTCGATGGAATCATCTATCCGACCGATAGTGAATGGGTTAGTCCAAAGACAAATCGTCGAAAAAGTCCGGAATTACGTGAAAGAAACTACGGAGGAGAATTGGTGCCCACTCGTGAAACTCTTTGGATGGCGTGTGCATTGATTATCGAAAATTGAACACATTACCACCGAAAGATCATTTTCCTTCCGCTCATTGATCAAATTCTTGAGAAGTTAGTGGGCAAGAGTTTTATTGCTTTCTTGATGGTTATTCGATACAATCAAGTGCCCGCTTTTCCGATCAAGAGAAGACAACATTCACGTGTCCATATGGTACGTTTGCATATCGAAGGATGCCATTCGGCTTATGTAATGCTCCGCCACGCTTCAACGATGTATGTTGGCCATATTCTGGACATGATCGACAAATTCATCAAGTCTTCATGGACGACTTCTCGGTTTTGGAAAAACATTTAATTCTTGTTTGAATCATCTTTCACAGTGTTGCAACGCTGTGTAGATTCCAAACTTGTTCTCTCGGTGGGAAAAGAGCCATTTTATGGTTCAACAAGGAATTGTGTTGGGGCATATTGTTTCAACGAAAGGAATTGAAGTTGATAAGGCGAAGGTCGACTTAATTGCAATTTACCACCTCCTAAAAGTGTTCGACAAATTCGATCATTTTTGGGGCATCTTTTTATAGAAGATTCATTAAGGATTTTAGCAAGGTGGCTAAACCATTGTGTACTTTGCTTGGCAAAGATGTTCCTTTGATTTTGATGAGGATTGCATAAAGGCATTCCTAAAATTGCGTGAACTCTTATCAAATGCACCAATAATCCAACCACCGGATTATTCTTTACCATTCGAACTCATGTGTGATGCATCCGATTATGCGATCGGAGTGTCTTAGGGCAAAGGGTGAATAAATTACCTCACGTAATTTATTATGCTATGCAAGACATTAATTGATGCCCAACTCAATTACACCACCACCGAGAAGGAATTATTAGGCATGGTGTATGCTCTGACAAATTCGCTCCTATTTGCTTGGATCGAAAATAGTGGTCTTTTCGCACCACTCGCTGAAATATCTTTTAGCAAAGAAGGATGCGAAACCAAGGCTGATCCGTTGGATCCTGCTTCTCCAGGAATTCAACTTTGAGATTAAAGATAAAAAGGGGGTTGAGAACGTTGTGGCTGATCATCTGTCTAGAATTCTGCCTGAAGAATCATCTATACCTGAGACCATCCGTGACACATTTCCGGATGAACATTTGATGGCAATTGATATAGCTGGTGCAAAAGTTCCGTGGTTTGCTAACATCGTGAATTATCCGTAATCGCGTAATTCCCACCGAGTGGGGTAAGAATGATAAGAATCTCTTTTCTCCCAAATAAAATACTATTTCTGGGATGAGCCATATTTGTTTAAATTCTGCTCGGATCAGATCATTAGGAGATGCGTGCCAGAAGACGAGCAACTAAGCGTCCTAAATTTTTGCCATGCTGGGGCCTGTGGAGGCCATTTCGGAGGACGGAAGACCGCATGTAAAAATCCTTCAAAGCGATTCTCGCCCTCAATCTTTCGTGACGTTTGCTCAATCGCAAGGAATGCCAATGACAGCAATATTTCACTGACGAAATATGATGCCCTTAATCCAATTCGATTGTTGAAATTTTCGATGTTTGGGGATTGACTTTATGGGTCCTTTTCCACCATCCTTTGGGTATTCATATATTCCGGTGGTCATGACTATGTCTCCAAATGGATTGAAGTCATGGCAACCCGATCAAATGATCACAAGGTTGTGGTCAAATTTACGAGAGAACATGTGTTTAACCGATTCGGATCCCAAGAGCAATCATCGGTGATGGCGGTTCGCATTTTGCAATAGCCATTTTGCCACTTTAATGAAGAATGCAGCGTCACTCACAAAGTCGCTGCCGTACCATCCACGACTAGTGGTCGTGGAAGTGTCTAACCGGAAATCGCGAATTCTAGAAAGACGCAGACGACCGGATAGAAGAGATTGGTCAAACCGCTATCGATGCTTTGTGGGCCTATCGATCGCATTCAAGACACCGATCGGAATGTCTCCCTTGAAATTGTCTACGGAAGGCATGTCATCTTCTGTCGAATTGGAGCATAAGGCATTCAGGCGATCAACGATTTAATTTCGATATATGCAAGCAAAGGTCGAAGGTTACAGCTTGAGTGAATTAGAAGAGTTACGCTACGATGCGTATGAAAATTCAAAGATGTACAAGGAAAGGTACAAAAGTTGCACGATCAATTAATTTCTCGGAAGGAGTTTCATGTTGGCCAAAAGTTTGGTTATTCAATTCCGACTTAAGCTTCATCACAGGAAATTGAAATCTAGATGGAAGGCCCGTTTCAGTTGTTTCCATTAGTGAGCACGGTGCAATTGAAATTCAAAGCCTTCAGGACAATCGAGTTTTCAAAGTGAATGGGCAAAGACTCAAACCAATGTTTGAGCCGATGATTTAAGATTGAGGCAATGCACCTTAGTGATCCGATTCTTGATCAATGAAGAGGTCGGTCAACACTTAAACTCGGGCTTCTCGGGAGGCAACCCGTGTGTTTTATTTAGGAGTTGGACATGTGTTTAGTTTAGGATTTAGGATTTATCTTTCTTTTAGTATGTTTAGTTCTAGAATATTAGTTTTAGTTTAGTTTAGGTTATTTTAATTTCCAAATTAGTGTAGCCACATTACCTTCAATCTATTTTTGGTCATGTTCTAATTTGATGCCCATATTCTCTACGATCTTTGTGTTGAGGTACTTTTCAACAGTTTGGGGTACCTACTTATTTCAAACAATGAGGACATTGTCATTTTAGGTTTGGGGTATGTATGATTATCTATCTTTCATCACTTATTTTGATTTTCTTTGAAAAAAAAAAAAAAAATTTTTGGAACCATCATACATGATTTACTTTGCAATAGTTTTCAAACTTTAGTTGATGATGCATGTGAATTTAATTTTGAGAATATTGATGTCATATTTTGAATACTTGTATCTAGGATGATGAAGCTTAATGTGATAATTTGTGGATGACTCAAATTCATGCTTAGAATTTTTTATACCAAGCTAAGACTTAGAAATCGATGAACTATTTTGAGCGTTGAATCTTAGGTTCTTAGTGGAGACTAAACCCGATAAGCTTTAGAGCTAATTTCCGTCATTGATGAGTGAATATATAAACTGGAGTTTTCTTTGAATACGAATTATTTTGCATAATCTCATACATTTTATTTTGGCTTGTGACTTTGCATGATATCAAATTCATATTATTGTGTTAGAACGTACTGTATATCTACTCAAGACAAATAGGCAAGGTTACCATCTTTTAAGGAAATGATTGAAGGCCATCTTTGGCTCGTTTGTGCTTAAAATGCCCCACCTCATATAAATTTATCCTTCTAGTACCCCTTGAGCCTATAGAAAATTTACCCTTATACATTCTTTGATAAGCCACGTTAACTTTAACCTTCACAATTTCAAAATTTAGCTTTACCCTTCTTATTTCTGAGAAATTAGGAACGAGGGATGAAAATGAGCGAAAAGAGAGTAAGTGGAGAGATAATGAGTTATGGTGTTTACTGAGAGTGTATGGCAAATATAAAAAGAAAAAAAGGGGAGAGAAAAAGAAAAAAAAAAAAAAGGAATGAAAAATGAGGTGCTTCAAGAAAAGGAAATTCAAAAGAGAAGAAAGAATGAGAAAAGAAAAATATTGAAACGAAAAAAAAAATGGTGAGAAATTATAAAAGAAAAAAAAAGAAAAGAAGAGAACTAAAAAAAAAAAAAAAAAAAAATCAGAAGTTAGTTCCTTTTCCAATTTCTCAGAAATTTTGAATCACAATTGCCTTTCTTTCTTACCCTTACCTGAGCCCCATTACAACCCTACAAAAGACCTTCATGATCCGATCTTGCATTGGTAACTGTCTTGTGGAGAGTCAATATATAATACTTATGACCCTTGATATGACTTGCTTAGGATATACAAGTATCATTCTTATGAGATTTATTTTGTTCATTGATTGGCATCGTGTTTCATTTATCATGTGAGACCTTTTTATTTGCTTTGTATTGATCTCTCACATGTGTGCGAAACTTACCAATCATCGAGTGATTTTATTTTGAGTATACCGAAGGTGAGGATTGAGTCGAGACAACAGACCCGATGATTTCCCGCTTGGACTAGTGCTGAGATGGATGAATCTTGGTTTTGGTATGCACACACTACACGTTTAAGCATGAATGGATGAGTTATCTAACGATTTGGAGCATTAGACTAATTTGAATGGATATTGGTATGATTAGTATAACATTGTTATTTAAAATTGAGAATTTGCATGTTGAATTGATTATTGATTTTGAGCTTTGAAGTTAAATATATGTTATAAAAATCAGAATTTGAAAACTCAATTTTCTGGATGGTTTGAAATTTTTGGAAGTTTGTGGGTAACTTCACGCAAACCCTCGGGAGACACAACTCCTCCACTAGGGATCACCTAGGGTTTAAAGGCTTGTTGCACATGCTAAGTGCAATCGTGTTCCCTACTTAAAGTGGCATTTAAATTTTAGGATGTTAGTTTGATTTGCTTTATATTTCTATCATTCTCTTTGCTCGAGGACTAGCAAAGTGTAGGTTTGGGGGTGTGATGAGTAGTGAAATATGATGATATTTCACCCCTAAATACCTATATTTAGCCGTCCGATGAAGGCTATCTGTTGAGATTTGCTAGATTTGAAGTGTTTCAGGTAAATACAGTCCAAGTTTCTAAAACAGCCCAAGAATCCCGAAAATAATGTCAAAACACTGCTATTTTGGGTCATTGAGAACTTAGTGCGACTTGCAGCTCAATTTGGACCTTCAAGACGTCAGATTCAGGAAATTGCTAAAACATAAAAGTTGTAGAGCTCGTCGTCAGCTTTCCAACGCTTCAAGAATCACCTCAATCCGAGTTCGGTACAGAAAATTATGAGCAAAATACCGAGGCAGTATCTGATGCAAAGCTAGGCGGGAATTCACGAAAATTACTCTTAGATGTCAATCGAGAGAGGTATTAGGGTTAGGCTATTATAAAAGGAAGCCACGAGTTTCTTAGGGATTATTATTTTTGCAATTAGAATATTATTCATTCTTTCTTTTAGTTTTTAGGGCTCTTCACTTTGGGGAATATTTTCTTCATCTTTTCAAGTCTTCTTCTCTCCTTCTTCTAGGGTTTATTCAGTAGATTGTACCTAGGATTTGCATTATTTTTTCTAGAAATTCATAGATTGTATTTAGGAAAAACAATTACAAATATCTTTTGGAAGAAATAGAAGAGGAATGACTTTGTAAGAAAAAGGAGATCAAACACCAAAGATGAGCCGCTAAATCAGTAGATCGCGGAAGATGCGATCCCCAGATAAGTACCTATGTTTATGATTAATACCACAGTCTATTATTGTTATCATGGAATCGTTTTGCTCAAAGTTTGTGTGATTGAAAATATTTTAAATGCTTTGTTATGACCGTTGATTGATTGCGCGTATTCAACGGCCGTAATCGCTAGATCTGGACCTGCAGTCGATCTAGTCAGAGAGCGATTATGTCGATTGTCGTGATCTAAATATCATGAGATACGCTTATGCTTTTACATGACTCATACCGCAATGTTAGGTGAGTCATTGTTTTAGATAGGGTATGCCGGATTGATGATCATATTTTATTTCAAGTCATTTTCTAGATGAATGATGGTGTGAATGATGATTTAATGAAAGCGTAGGTTTTAATGATAGAAAAGGGTACTAACTGGGTAGCATATTCCTTGATCTCATTTTAATATTGTTCGTAGATTTATCAGTAATTAATTGTTTAGATTAATTTATTTTTCTGCATTTAGGAAAAGTGTGTTAAGTTTTTGGTAAAATTGAATCTGCCCTTTGGTACTTCCTTAGGGATATTTTTAAAATCTCTAAAAGAATTAATTAAAAATTCACGTTTCCCTGTGGGTTCGACACCCCTGTTCTTGCCATACTGCAATAGATCTTGTGCACTTGCAAGGGTTACATTCTAAATCGATCAGTCCTGAAGTCAATAACACGGATTTTCTTGTGGAAAATTCGATGAATATTGCGAATGTGTAATCTCCGAAATTAGGGGTGACTAAAGGTGAATCTTTTGTTGGCGTTTCGATTGTTAAGGAGTCTTTTCCAGGAATGGCAAGTGCTAATGATAATAAGTATCCTTTTATGGGATCCTCCTCCAAACCGATATCTTCTACTGGCAGAACTAATGGCTCGGTTACTAGAAATCAGCCGATTCAAATTCATAACCAGTTTACAATTCTTGAGGACTCTAACATATCGGGAGTTGTCAAGGAAATGAATTTCAAAGTTTCTTCGTTGACCAAGGTCAACAAAAAACTAGATAAGGAGATGAAGAAAAATTACATAGCTCAAAATCCATGAATTCTATGAATCCCAAGAAGGGAAGGACCGAAGATAATTTCTCCCCCTCCTTTTAAATGTATTGCTTCTTGGAATATTAGAGGGTTGAATCATCGTAATAAAAGAGCCGAAGTGCGCAACTTGATAAGATCTCAAGAAGTGAGCATTATGACAGATTAGCAAAGATTGCAAGGAATATTAATCGGGAGTAGGGATTTATTTCTAATCATGCCTCTCATAGGTTGGGTAGAGAGCATTATGACAGATTAGCAAAGATTGCAAGGAGTACTAATCGGGAGTGGTTCTAATCATGCCTCTCATAGGTTGGGTAGAATAGACATCATATGGGATCCTGTAAAATTCCACCTTATAGTGACAGTGGAAAGTTCACAATATATCAATTGCAAAATTGTGATGAAGCAAGGAAATTTCTCTTTGGATTTAACTGTGGTCTATGTGTCTAATTTAGCATCCGATCAGAGGGCTCTTTGGACATCCTTAAGAAATATTGCCATTAATAATCCTTGGATTATTTGTGGTGATTTCAAATGCATCAGAAATAGGGGGGAGAAGATTGGCGGCAGACAGGTTCCCCTTCGAATTATGGAGGAATTCAATCAGTGTCTTGATTTTTGTCATCTTACAGATATGCGAGGCATTGACAATTTGTTTTCTTGGACTAATAGATCTACTGGGAGGAGACGTATTCTTTGTCGACTGGATCGAGTCCTCTCTAATGAGGAATGGAAGACATTTTTTTTCAAATGTGATTTGTGATTATCTTCCTACAGGAATTTCGGATCACTCGACTGTAGTCATAAAGATCAAGTTGAAGAATAGTGATGGTCCATGTCCCTTTAAATATTTTCCTTTGTGGAGCAAACAACCTAGTTTTCAAGAGATGATTCATGAGAAGTTCGCTCAAGGTGTTGATGGCACTCCTCTTTACCGAGTCCAACAGAAGCTTAATAGAATTAAGAAGGCTTTTAAAAAG
The DNA here is from genome assembly GCA_021018995.1 of Chloranthus sessilifolius. Classification (NCBI taxonomy): domain Eukaryota; kingdom Viridiplantae; phylum Streptophyta; class Magnoliopsida; order Chloranthales; family Chloranthaceae; genus Chloranthus; species Chloranthus sessilifolius. The sequence continues at coordinate 98,438,634 of CM037592.1, forward strand.
TGGAATGAGAATAGCTTCGGATCTATTCATACAAGGGTGGTTGATGCTAAATTTTATTTGAGGTCCATTCAAAAGAAAATTCAAGATGATCCGTTAAATTTGAATCTTGCAAGAGAGGAGAATGAGGCGATCATGTCCTTGAACATGGAACTAGATAATGAAGAAAGCTTTTATTCTCATAAGGCAAAGATCCATTGGCTTACTGAGAGTGGCAGGAATACAAAATTCTCTCACTGAGAGTGGCAGGAATACGAAATTCTTTCATTCTTCTGTTAAATCGAGAATTGCGAGAGACAATTTATTTGAGCTTAAGGATGGTAGTGGTAACAGGTTGGTGGAGCCTAAAGACATTGGAGATCTATTAGTACAACATTACAAGGGCATTTATTCTCCATCTAGTGACGATCATATTCCTCTTTTGCCTTTTTTGCACCATTTATCTTCTGCAGATGTTGTTTCACTCTCGCGAGAGGTTACCAGCGAAGAGATTTAGAAAGTGATTCATGATTCTCCTTGTGGCAAAGCTCCTGGGCCGGATGGATTCCCGGCTGAATTTTTCAAAAGCTTCTGGGATATCATTGGTGACGGCATCATTAGCGCTGTGAGTTTTTTCTTTAAAAGGAAGAAGTTTCTTCATTCCTTGAACTCTACTTTTATTAGATTAATCCCTAAAGATAAAGAGGCTAATTCTGTTGATAAATTTTGACCTATCGCTTTGTGTAACTTTTTATACAAGGTGATCACTAAAATTATGGCTAATCAGCTTGCTTCTATTCTACCTAAGCTAGTTAGTTTGAACCAATCTACTTTTACTAAAAGGCGTAAAATTACTGAAAATATTCTTCTTGCTCATGAGATGGTGCAGAAGTTTCACTTGAATAGTGGGCCTCGGGATCTGTGCCAAGATTGATATTAAGAAGGCCTATGATAGGGTCAGATGGGACTTTATCCTTGGTATCCTCAAGAAGATGGGGTTTGACGATATTTGGATTGAATGGGTCAAAGAATGCATTTGTACTCCTTCCTTTTCCATCCTTGTTAATGGGACGCCCCATGGGTTTTTTCAAAGTAGATGCGGTATTAGACAAGGGGATCCTCTACCCCCCCTATTATTTAGGTTGGTAATGGAAGGATTCTCCAGCATCTTAAATGGTCGGGTTGAAAGAGGTCTCATTAAGGTGCGAAACCTCCTTGGGGGACCTATCATCTCTCACATACTTTTTGAGGATGATGTGCTAATATTCTTTGAGAAAGACAGGAGATCGGCCTTGGAAATCAGAGTCATGCTTCATGACTTCCATAGATACTCTGGGCTAATGGCGAATGACATTTGTGGGAAAGCTTGTTCTGATGGCAATTCTATTGATAGCTCTTTAAATTTTAGGGAGGAGGGATTGCCTATTCGGTATTTAGGCATTCCTCTTTTCTCTTCTCGTATGACTCATTCATTTTGCATGCCTCTCATTCAGAAGATTCGGGATAAATTGGAAAGTTGGAAGGGTCATGACGGGGACGCCGGCATTGTAGACATCGGATACGGACCGTTTCGCGTGTACCGACGTCGGAAGAAGCGGAATAGAAATTAGAACCAGGCGTAAAGGAGGAGAATTTCGTACTGGAGGAATACTGCACAAAATTTCGTATTGGAGGAATACTGCACAGTTGATGAATCGAAATTTTTGATCGATCAACCCCTTATTTCGATTGATCGAATACTCATTTCGATCGATCGAGTGTGACTTTCGATCGATCGATCAAGTGTCACTTTCGATCGATCAAAATCACGTAGATTAAATTCTCTCAGAATTCGAGTTTAAGTTTCAAGGTTAAAGTTGTCTTTTATTATTTAATTGTTTTAGAGTTTTCTTTTATTTTAAGACCTCCTAAATAAGGTCTCTCCATAAACAATGTAATTAGTTTTTGAATTAATGAAAAGAGTTTTTTGCTTCCTTGCTTGAGATGAGCATCTTTGAAGAGTGAATCTTCGTATCCCGAGAAGGGTTTGGTGTGAAGCCAAGGGGTGAAGCTCACAATCTATCCTTTACTATTTTTATCTCTTTTGACCTATCTTTCTCTGCTATTAAATATTTTCATAAACCCGAAATCAAAATTTCCTGAGAAAACCAGTGATCCCATCATTGAACAGTGAGCGCCTTAATCTGGAAATCTAGAGTTCTACCTCTAGGACCGATCTACACCGTAACCTTAACGGGTCTAGCGAATGGATTGGACCTTTCCTGAACCCGAATGCGATCTCACATGGGAAACAAAGAAGCCCTAAGGTGTTCGCTTTATTTTCTGATCCATTGTTCAAGTTAATTTAAATTAATTTCGGCAAGCAATTAATTCATCGCACTCACGTAGTTTAAGGTTTTGTCTTGCGTCAGGTCACCTTCTTTCTTATGCGGGCCGATTGGAGCTCATTTCTTCCGTGCTTAGCAGTTTTCAAATTTATTGGGCGGGGACTTTTCTTCTTCCTAGGAAAATTATGCGTATAATTGAGAATATATTTTGTCGGTTCTTTTGCAAAGGTTCATCTCTGAGCGAATCGATGCACCCCATAAGCTGGTCTAGAGTATGTAGGCCGAAGGATGAGGGTGGCCTGGGGATTCGCCGATTGAAGGATTGGAATGTGGCTGGTATGTCTAAATTATTTTGGTCTTTGGTTCAAGGTGAAGATTCCCTATGGAGCAAGGTTATGAAGGCTAAGTATATTGGGGATGCAAACATCTGGTCCTTTTGCATAAGGACTCTTCATGGGCGTGGAGTGGGATTTTACAAGCAAGAGATATTGTGGCTAAGCACTCTCGAATCATCATTGGTGATGGGAGCAAGGCTGACTTTTGGTTTGACCCATGGATTATGGCAAAATGTTTATTCCTCCTTTCAGCAGAAGGCTTATTATCCAATCAAATGTGGGCGCAAAAGCTACGGTCAAGGACGTTCTTCAAGGTGGCCAATGGAATATGCCTCAGGCGGACACTTATAAAATGAGAGAAGCTTGGGACCTGGTCCGATCCGTGCACCCTCCCACTAGCCCACGCGAGGATTGACGGATTTGGGATCCAAATATTTATGGGCAATTTTCTTTGAAGTCTGCTTGGAGCATTATCCGTAATAAAAATCAGGTGGTGCCATAGCATCATTCTATTTGGAAGGAAGAGGTGGTTCCTAAGCATGCTGTTTGTGCTTCCTAAGCATATTGTTTGTGCTTGGATGGCAGTTCAAAACAAAACTTTAAACCATCGACAATCTTACAAAGAGAGGATTGATCATGCCCTCGCGATGTGTTCTATGTTGGAGTTATGCGGAAGATAGTGATCACCTTTTCTTTCGATGTGGATACTCCTCGTGGATCTAGAGGTCTATTAAGCACAGATTGGGATTGAACAATGGGGCTATCAGTTCCTTACAAGAGGAGCTTAAAATGTGTATGGTGAAAGGGAAAGGAAAAAATCGGAAATCGGTCCTTATTAGAGTGGCGCTCGCGACAGCTATATGGCATATTTGGAGGGAACGCAATATTAGAATATTTGATGATAAACAAAGGCATAAAATGTTGGTTTTGAACGACAGTGCATGATGTTAGTACTCGGGTAGATAGGTTATGCATTGCTGGTGGTGATGATGCCCTTAGCATCATGTGGAATCTCAAAACCATGGTAGTTTCTGAGCCACGTCGTGTTCATTGGACTGCTCCTTCTATTGTCGAGTTGAAGATTAATGTAGGTGCTCGATTTGAGAATGGAAGAGTAGCTTGTGCTACCATTGCTAGGAATCATGATGGTTGCTTTGTCAAGGGAATGAGGGCGACTATGTTTTGCTTGGATGAAGTGGAGGGCCAGATTCATGCCTTTCATTTTGGAAGTAAATTGGCGATGGATTTACAAGCTGAGAGCTTCATTTTCGAATCCACATAAGCTGATGTGGTTGACTATATTGCTCATAAGAAGGCGTGTAGATGGAAGGATTATGTTTTACTTGACTCTATTCGGTTTTCTCTGAGGAATTGTGGGACTTGGAGAGCCAAACTTGTTTTTGTTGAAAGCAACAAAGCTGCGATGCTTCTTGCTGGCAAGGAGTATTCTGCGGATACAGTTATTTGGTGGTTTTCCAGTGAAGAGCTTGGTGATGAGATACACGAGGAGATTCGAATGGACAATAGTTGTGTATATCATCATTTGTAATTTGTGGTGTCCTTTGCTTTGGGTGATGGCGATGCAGAAGCTCAAGCGAGGGACACCGATTGGTTTTTTCTTTCTTTATACTCTCCCTTGTTAGCTTTAATATAGTAAATCATTTACCGATAAAAAAAAAGACAATTGCTATGTAACATTATTCATTCAACATTGAGGGAGTTGTTATCTAACAAGGTTCACTATGAGTATTTGAATGTAACAATCTAATATGATATAATAAAAAATTCATTTGTTTTATGCTTTGTTCAATTAGATAGCGTTAAAATATAAGACAGGTCACAAAAATGTAATTTATAATTTATTTATAGATTGCAAAAAGATAAAAAGGTAATTTGTTTATTGGTTGTAATAGGAGAAACAAGAGCTATTAGCTGGAATTGCAGGATTATTTTCGGAAAAACAAAAAAAAAAAAAAAATCAAAACAACAACGGCTCATGCCAGTCATTTTTAAACTTTAAACGTCAGTTTGAAAAAGGGTCGTCGATAAGGAACAACGATGGCCCATAACCTTTGATAATTTTGGGACGGTCATGGGTTGTTGGTGTTTCCTGGTAAATAATGATTGACTTTGACCGTCGATTTTTGCAACGACCCTTGCGACGGACCGAATCAGTCGTTTTCTTCAAAAAAATGAGTGATTTGGTCAATCCTTCTTTGGCATTTTCACATAGTTATGGGAAAGGTGAAGGTACTCCAAATGGAGTATCCTCACCGTACTCCAACATCACATTGAGCTCCACATGGTCACCCAAATACTATTTTGGTGCCACATGGAGCTTTAGCAGCCTGCATAGTTCAATTTAGAAAAATATGAATTCAAAACTGAGTTTTAAATTAAAAGTCAAATTTTGACTGTGAATGAAGGATCTAGATGTTACGACCCAAAATATACACGGTGGAGATGTTGTTTCTTTCTTTTCAAAAATGATCTAAACAATGCTCTCCATGTGGCACTCAAAATATGCTTTGACTGCCACATGAACCTCCATGTGGATGTTATTCGGTGAGGGTACACCACCGGGAGTACCTTCCCGGCTCCCAACAAATAAGAGTTCAATGGGAATGGCTCAATCTCCTCATCGTAAAATGGGGAACTGCACTTCATTAATTGCAGAAACTCTTGCAGTATTAATGAAACATGAAGAAAACCTTCAGAACACCACTATAACGAGGGGTTGTTTGGATTCGGTATGTAATAAAATAAGCCGTCAATTTGATAACTTTGATTGGAGATTGTTTCCACTCCAAACTTCTACAAAACAAATCTTGAGATCGGATGAACTGGGATTGAAATGAGGGATGCGCTGGTTCTATGGGCAGGTGACTAGATTTGCTCTCAATGCCAAAATGTTAATTTCAAAAGAAGATCCGTGTGCCATCGATATGGCTGTACATCACTTCGTACACATGGATCATTGGTCAAAAGTGCACAGGAATCTCTCTCTTGAGGTCTAGCCCTAAGCATCAGACATTTGTTAACGGAGCCCAACTCCGAGATCTTGAGCAGGGCTGGTCTATTGCGGACTCCCGAGGGCATGCTTTGCGGGTTTCCGGTAATAGGAATGGAGGACCCATTCTGCATCCAGCCCGGAGATGGCTTAGGACGTCTTTTGCCTATGCCTCAAAGGGTGTCCCCTCCAGAGTTTTTTCATCGGGCGACGGGAATCCTGGGAAGTCTGTCAGAGGGACCCATGCTTCGACAGACCTGGTACTTCTTTCATCCCTTGATGGGGGGAAGTGAGCCACCTATGCTTTTCGAGCCCTATGTTTACTTCTTTCGCTAAAAATATTACAGACTACTGGATTATCATTTACTTCTTTAAAGATACCCTACAACCTATTCACATTTACTATTGGCTACAACATTGGAGCTTACAAAATAGGTCGATTGTTTCGGCTATATGGGATACTAAGTTTCTATTTGGGGGGGGGGGGGGTGTTATTTGGGTTCAGCTATTCGGGCTACCCCTCCATGCCTAGACCACAAAGGTCCTATGGGGGGATTGTCGAAAATTGCGAAGGATGTATTCTCATCAACAGGAACACGGACGATATGTGGGAGACCCGAAACGCTCGCATCTTAGTGAGATCCGACAACTAGGAGGCTATCCCCCGAGCTTGCAAGATCAGCCTCAACGGCCAAAAAATCACTGTCTTTGTAGAAGTGGAGTTGATGGAGAGGATGGTCCACCCGACTCAAGCGCACTACGAAACCGAGCGGTCCAGGATTCCCGAGATAAACATTTTCAATGGTGCCACAGAAGAACTCTCAGCGGAGATCAACCCAATCAGGCACGGGGAACCAAGGACCATGTTGCATCCTATGCATACCTCGAAGGGTGGCTCTCCCTCGAATACGAGGCTCCACCGGAGGCCGTCCTCATTGACGGGATCTCCTAGCAGAGGTAAGAAAACTCAGAGGCAACATGTGGATGGGTTTATGCGATCAATCTCGCTGACGGCCTCTTCCGGCAGATGTAATAGGATCGACAGAGGTCATGATGTGGGGATTCCAATGATGGAGGAGCTGGAAGAAGGGGAGGTGGATTTTAGAGATGTCGCGGCGGAGGACCCTTTTTCCGGTCAAGTTGCAACCGACATTTTGCCATCTTCATCGTCGGTGATTCAAAACTTTTCTCTGATGACAGATCTCAGGCAGCGATCTTCGAACATGGATGCCTTGATCGATCCTACGGTGGAGATTAGCCTTTCCTCTTTAGGTATCCTCTCCAGAGATGGAGATGGGGATGCAAACGAGTTGGCTGAGGGTCGGGATGTTTATAGCACGTCGCCTTTTCGAGATTGGGACCCAATGGTCCTTGAGGTGACGCGTGGAAAGTGGATGACAAATGGAAGCTTATGGATTAAGGATAGGGACGAGTCTTATTCTGGAGCAGCCTTTTGAAGGAAACATCTGATCTGGTTTTCGAATGGGGTTTTGACTCTTTTCCCTTGCTGTATGCATCCTCCCTTAGTCGCATTTCGACTACGCCAATGAACAGGTTTTCCTTTATGTTGTCTTTTTTGCCAGGATCGTTTGGTTTTTCCCTTACTTTGGACGGGGTGTTCTATTGGATCTGTAAACCTGACGGGCACCCAAGACCAACTCTGTCGGGCTGGTACAATTGTTTGTGGGACCCCAAGCTTAAAACAACTATTGACAGTGGATCTCTTGAATCCGGGCCTGAATCCATACTAGATGGGCCTCAGGAAGTTCGCATTTAAAGCCCCCCTTTATCAGCCCCTCGGGATTATCCGTTGTTGCAAATACCTCTGCTCTTCTTCCTCGACCCGTCTTTGGAATGGGTCGTGTTGATAATGGCTGAAACCTTGTCGAGTGACTCTACTGAGTGCTCATCCTCGTCTGATGAGGTTCTCCCGATCCGCTCGATGTACTATAACGAGGACGGACGGTGGGTCAACTACTCTCCATGCGTTGATCCACCAGTCCAGTCGATCGGAATTCCCCATCCTACAAATAAGAAGAACAGACACATATCTGTACTAGATGCGATTATTTCTTTTGGAAAGGAACTTGGGATGTCATACTCGGGCTCTGACGAAGATCTCAAGAAAATAATCAGTCATTACGAAGAGGAGGCAGAATTCGACAGCTGATACCCCAAAAAAAAGAGGAAACCTAAGTCCAGGGAACTTACGAGATTGGAGTGGGGTATGTTAGATGGGAGAGGGTCGAGGTTCATCTGAGACAAGCTCTGGTCGGTCGAGTTTACTACATTTCGTTATGAAGATATTGTCTTGGAATGTCATGGGCATATGTAATGCGAAGAAAAGAGCGGAAGTGAAGCAAGTTATCTCGGCGATCAATCCGGCGGTTATCACTCTTCAAGAGATGAAATGGGGAGCTTGTGACAACAATAAAGTTTCTTCAGCTCTGGGGGGAAACAGATGGGATTGGATTGGTGTTGATTCAGTAGGGGCTTCAGGGGGGGTCCTCCTAGCGTGGAACTCATCCCTCTTCCAGAAAACGAATGAGGAAACAGGCCAATTCTCGGCTTCGGTTAAACTAATTAATAGGGACAATGGCAAATGTTGGGTGTTTACGGGTATATATGGACCCACCGATGCAGGTGAAAAAGATGATTTCTGGTTTGAATTGGCGGCGATGGCTGCTAGGTGGGACGTTTCTTGAAATGTTGGGGGGGGGGGGGGGGGGGGGATTTTAATGCCTTACGCTACCCGCATGAAGAATCAAGTGCCGACGTGACATGGCCAACCTCAACACCTTCATATATGATTGGGCCCTTGTGGACTTGCCCTTCCTGGGTGCCAGCTACACTTGGTCCAATCTACAACAACCGCCTTCTTTAAGCTATCTAGACTATTTTCAGGGTCTGCTGATTGGTTAGATTGTTTTCCTCACAAGACGCTTCAAGGTCTGGCCAGAGCAGTCTCTGACCATAGGCCTCTCCTGCTTGACTGTGGTGCCACGGGCAAAGGTCCCACCCCTTTCCGATTCGAGAACCAGTGGCTGCTGAATGAGGAGTTCAAAGATCTTGTTCCAACATGGTGGGCAGAGACTAATCCACGTGGATCGCCCGCCTTTCAATTAATCTCTAAATTGGGGCATCGAAAAGCTCGTATAAAAAAAATGGAACAGAAAGAGTTTTGGGTTAACGCATGAAAGGAGAGCAACTATCCTCGACCGTCTTAAGGAGCTTGACCGCGTTGAGGAGGAAAGGACTTTGACGGAGTCCGAATGTGCCGATAAACTCAATCTAGAGATGGGATTTAGTGAGAAAAGCTTTCAAGAAGAGATGAGTTGGAAACAAAAATCTAAAGTCCATTGGTTAAAGGTTGGGGATAATAATACAAAGTATTTTCAGGCTAATGCCAGGTCCAAGAAAAAGATGCTCACTAGAATTGTGGTGAATGAAGCTGAATTCACAGAATCGGAGCAGATTAGAGCGCAAACAGCTGACTTTTATTGTAATCTGTTACAAGATGAGGGCTGGAATAGACCGCAGTTAAGAGGCGTCAACTCATCGATATGGCGGTTATTGCGCATGAGGTGGTGCACTCGGCTGCCCTTTCCCCCCGTATGCTGTCTTTTGTTTGGAAAGTTGACATGGAGAAGGCATACGATCGAGTCAACTGGGAGTGCCTTGACTACATGCTGAAACGGTTCGCTTTTGGCGATACATGGAGAAAGTGGATGAGAGCCTGTATTGAATCTCCCTGGTTCTCGGTGATAGTCAATGGTACCCCTGCGGGGTATTTCAAAAGTTCGCGGGGCTTGAGGCAGGGCGATCCTCTATCTCCTCTCCTCTTCAATCTGATTGGGAAAGTTTTGGGGGGCCACATTATCAAAGCCCAGGCTTTGAACAAAATCTAGGGTATTTCAGTGGGGAGGAATGGTCTCACGATGACACATCTCCAATATGCCAATGATACTATTCTCTTTGGGACAGCTAATGACGGTGAAATTTCATTTTTTGCTAATATTCTAACTATTTATGAAGTTGTTTTAAAGCAGAAGGTCAACTTTATGAAGTCCACTATTTCTGGTATTAATCTTGAACCGGAGGTTGTTGAGGAACTGGCTACTAGGACCTCCTGTTCTACTTCTTCTCTACCCATTGTTTATCTGGGCCTTCCGCTTGGGACCAGGAAACCGAAGGCTAGGGATTGGGAGGATGTCATCCGGATATTTCAAAAGAAGCTAGCAGCATGAAAGGGAAAGTTCTTAAGCTTGGGGGGATGTCTCCAATTATTGAACTCAGTTCTCTCTAGCCTGCCGATTTTCTTCATGTCAATGTTCAAATGCCCAATGGCGGTCATCCATGCCCTCGAGAAAATCGAAGAGATTTCTTGTGGGAAGGCGCAAATAGGGACAAAAATTATCATCTTGTGGCTTGGGAGGTGTGTCAGCTGCCTAAGGTTTTCAGAGGTCTCGGCATAAGAAATCTGCATCGAGCGCTTCTTGGCAAATGGTTATGGCGGGTGGGGAGCGAAACAGAGCAAAATAGGCTATGGAGGGTTGTTTTCGATCAGAAATATGGCAGTTTGGCAGGTTTTTGGGGGATCAATATTAACTGAAACAGGAACTACTCTGCTTCGTGGAAAGACATAAGTTCGATCTGGAGGGATTACTCTAGATGGGTTTGTTTCAGCTGGGGAGACAGCTCTTGAATTTCCTTCTTAGAGGACCCATGGCTATTCTTATACTCCTTAAAACTGTTATACCCTTCGATTTTTAGAGTCTCGGCAAACTCTCAGGGTCTAATTACTGATTTCCTATCACAGAATGGTAGTACTCAAGTATGGGAGGTTATCACAAGAAGGGATTTGAGGGAGGAGGTAGTCCACCACCTAGGGCTGATGGCGGAGTTGCACAAATCTTCCCCAAATCGACAGCGGCAAGACTCAAGGATTTGGTTGGGCAGTAAAAATGGGAACTTCTTAGTCAAGTCCTTTTATCGGCTCCTCTTGTGCAAACCACTGATCAGAGCCTCATGCTTCTTCATTTGGAAGGCCTCAATCCCCTCCAAAGTCCGGTTCTTTGTCTGGACCGCACTGAGAGGGCGCATCTTGACTACGGATCAGCTGATTGCTCGCGGTAAAACTCTCTAAAACAGATGTCCCATGTGCTTGCGGATGGAAGAATCTGTCTCACCTGTTTCTGCATTGCTGGGTCGCCTTTAGGATCTGGGGCGCAATTATAAATTCTTTCGATCTTAGCTGGGTAATCCCGGAGAACCTCTCTGATTTTATGATCGCCTGGAATGGGATAAGCTGGAGTGGACAGATTCGTGCGTTTTGGAGGGTGGGGCCCTACGCAGTCCTGTGGAGCATTTGGCTGGAACGAAATGCTAGAGTCTTTTGTCGCAAACGCCACCCCATCGACACCATTCTAAGCCACACTAGAGATTTGATGTGTCACTGGTTTCTGCTGGACAAATATGGGGGACAGGGCTTAGGGGACATATACATGTGACGCTCCTTGCCTTTCTCAGCCAGAGGGATGGGATGGGGGTCTTGGTTTTTAGTTGGGTTGGAGTTTTTTGTTTTTGTTTTGTTATATCTGCTTTGTTTTTTTCTGTCCGTCTTTCGGCGATTTTTTCCGTTTTGTAATCTCTACAGCTTCTCGTTGTTTTTTATGGAATGGCATCCCTTTTTACCGATCAAAAAATAAATAAATAAATCATTTTTAAAATGCAGTTTCCAAAATAAAAACAATATATATATATGACAGTCGAGAAGGTACTCCAGGTGGAGTACCCTCACCGTACTCCATCCACATGGAGGTCGACGTGGCAGTCAGAGCAAATTTTGGGGTGCCACATGGAGCAAGGTAGCATTGTTTAGATCTTTTTTTTTTTAAATAAAATTAAAACAATATCTCTACCATGTGTTTTTTGGGTTGTAAAATCTAGATCCTTGAATCACAGTCAGAATTTGACTTTTAATATAGAGCCCAGTTGTGAAATGATTATTTGGACCAAAATGTCCTCTTGTGATGGCATTTTGGTAAATACATGAAGGACAAAATTTCCCCTTTTGCTTTTTCAATAGCAAATTTGTAATTAAAGTTTATGATGCCAAACTTGTAATTAAACAAAGAGAATTACAAGTTTGCTACCAAAAAAGCAAAGAGGCAATATTTCCCTTCACATATTTAGCAAAATGCCATCATATGAGGCATTGGCCTTGGGACGATGCTAACCTCACAATGAAGAGAGTGAGAATAGCATTCCCTATATATATATATATAGAGAGAGAGAGAGAGAGAGAGAGAAATGAGACAATGGGTTAGAACTCATATTAGGTGCACGTGATTCCAAAACAATATATATAGGGAACAGAGTTGGTACCTGATGAGTAGTGAAATATGATGATATTTCACCCCTAGATACCTATATTTAGCTATCCGATGAAGGCTATCTGATAAGAATTATTAGATTTGAAGTGTTTCAGGTAAATACAAGCCAAGTGCAGAAAACAGCCCAAGAATTCTGAAAATAATGTCAAAACACTACAACTTTGGGTCATCGAGAACTTGGTGCGACTTGTAGCTAAATTTGGACATTCAAGATGGCCGAATTATGAAATTATCAAAACATAAAAGTTGTAGAGCTTTCTGTCAGCTTCCAACGGCGCAAGAATCCCCTCAATCTGAGTTTGGGACAGAAAGTTATGGCCAAAATACTGAAGTAGTGTCTGATGTAAAGTTCGGCGGGAATTCACGAAAATCTGGGAGGTCGATGCATCGACCCTATTGGGTCAATTAATCGACCCTAAATTTTCGAGTTGGAACACCTCTGCGGCTGGGAAACTTCGGCTCTATTTAAAGCGGATCAAACACTTCGAAAAAAGGAGAGCAAGAATTAGAGATAGGAATTAGACGGATTTTTTTAGGAAATAATTAGAGATTTTTTAGAGAGAGTTTTTTTTTTTAGAGGATTATTTTTGGTTTTAGACTCCTCTGAGCATCTTTTTAAAAGTTCTTCTTTTCTCCTTCTTCTAGGGATTGATTTGGGTAGATTGTACTTAGGATTTGCACTGTCTTTCTTTTACATTCATAGATTGTATTTAGGAAAAGACATTGTAACCAAAGATTTTTGGAAGAAATAAAAAGAGGAATGACTTTGAATGAACAAGGAGATCATACACCAAAGATAAGCGGCTAAATCAGTAGATCGGGAAAGATGCGATCCCCAGATAAGTACCCATATTTATGATTAATACCATAGTCTAATGTTTTTATTGTTTTGATCTACACATCACGAGATACGCTATGCTTCTTACATGACTCATACCGCAATGGTGGGCTGAGTCATTGTTTTTAGATAAGGTATGCCGGATTGATGATCATACTTTATTTCAAATCATTTTTATGAATGAATGATGGTGATGGTGTGAATGATTCTTTAATGAAAGGGGGGTACAAATCTGGGGTAGAATATTTCTTGATCTTATTTAAATATTATTCTTAGATTCATCAGTAATTAGTTGTTTAGATTAATTTATTTTTCTTGCTTGTAGAAAAAGTGATAAATTTTTTGTTAAATTGAATCTGCCCTTTGGTACTTCCTTGGGGACGTTTTTAAATCTCTGAAAGAATTAATTAAAATTCAAGATTTCTCTGTGGGTTCGACACCTTTGTTCTTGCCATACTGCAATAGATCTTGTGCACTTGCAAGAGTTACATTTAAAATCGATCAGTACCCATGAGGGTAGCACCCACGTGGGCTAGATCACATGCCATGTGGCATGTGATCGCAAACAAAAAACATATATATATATATATATATATATATATATATATATATATATATATATATTGTTGGAATATAAACCCAAGTAAAGTGGGTCTTGGGTTGCACAACTTGAAAAGCTATTTTGGGACATGCTTTAAGTAACTTTTTCAAGTTTTAAGGAGACCTTTCATCTATCAAGAAGAATAACCCCTGAACTTTCACGCCGTCATCAATAAGGCACCTAAGCTATTGATTATATCAAATAGGCACCCAAAGTACATTTAAGTTCATCAACTAAACTCTAGTCATTTTCCGCTAATGGTGAAAACGGGAGTTGGCATCTGATTCGAAAATAGTGTGCGTGACACCCAATGATTTAGCTGCCAACACTATTGATTTGACTTGTAATTAATATTCCCTCCAAAAAATTAACAATGTTGGCAGCTAAGTCCTCGCCACGTTGGGTGCCACGCACACTATTTTGCTGAGTTGTATGCTAACTCAGCATTTTCCGTTCAACCATTAACAAAAGGTGATGGTAGGGGTTTAGTTGATGAACTTAAGTGTACTTTGGGTGCCTATTTGATATTATCAATAGTTTAGGTGCGTTATTGATAACAGGGTGAAAGTTCAGGGGTTATTTTGAAAGTTTCCCTATTGGTGTACCCAAGTAGCATGATATAAGTTGAAATTTTTATATGAAAAGCAAGTTTAATGTGTTAGTAGCTAGCAAGCTATTTTAGTATAAAGAAATCCCTGTAGTGCAGCACAACTTCTATTTCATCTCCATCAAATTAGTATCAGAGCCCCGTTCAATTAAGGAAGATGGCAAATATGATTTAGCCCCAAATTCCAATCTTAACGAAAAAAATCTATGATAATTGGAGCATCCAAATGAAAGTCTTGCTAGGATCGCAAGATTTGTGGGACATCATCGATAACGGCTACAATGAACCGGAATCACCACAAGCGGAAGCGGCACTTACGACCAAGGGTCAAAATATCGGATTTTCGATACGTATCGTCCTGAGGTTCAGGACGATACGTATCGCATATCGTCCGATACATTCAATGTATCGTTTCAATACATTTTTTTTTTTCAAAAAATCAAATTATCGTCCATATTGTTCGATATGTTCGATACGTATCGCGTATCATCTGATACATTCAATGTATCGATGATACATTGATATGTATCGTTTTGATACATTTTTTTTTCAAAAAACTCAAAAATCAAATTATCGGACAATAATTTGAAATTATCGCCCGATAATTTAAATGTATCGTCCGTATCGTTCGATACGGGCGATATATTGCCCGTATTGGACGATAATTACCCTGTTTTTTAGGGGGTACGATACATAGGCAATGCATCGTACCGCCCAGGTCCAAAACCGATACGTATCGGTATCGGACGATTTTTTGACCCATGCTTACGACAACTCAAAAAGAAGCACTGAAAGATGTACGAAAGAAGGATAAGAAAGTGCTTTTTTAAATCTACCAAGGAGTTGAGACATCTATTTTTGAAAAAACATCAAATGCCACATCGTCTAAGCAAGCTTGGGAGATCTTGCAAAATTCATTCAAAGGAGTTGATAAAGCAAAAAAGGTCTGTCTTCAAGCTCTTCGAGCTGAAATTGAATCCATTCGTATGAACAAAAGTGAGTCAATTTCAGAATATTTCTCTCGCATTTTGGTTATCGTTAACAAAATGAAGAGAAATGGTGAAAGCATGGAGGATGTGTAGGCGATAGAGAAAATTCTAAGATCGTTGATACAGCGATTTGAACACGTGGTGGTAATTGAAAAAGGGAAAGATTTGTCCACTCTTACAATTGATGAACTCATGGGATCACTTGAAGCCCATGAACAAAGACTGAAACAAAACTCTAATGAAGAGGTAGAGCAAGCTTTGCAAGCAAATTGGTCCTTAAAGAAGATAAAAAAAACTTCAAAAGGCGTGGCAGAGGATCTCGAGGCAGAGGTTTTACTCATGGTGGCCGTGGTAATTACCTTAATGAAAAGGGGTGTGGTGATCATAGTGGTTTTTCAAATGAACGAGAATGAGGCCAAAGAGGAAAAGGTCATAGAGATTTTTCCAATTCATCATACAAGCCAAGGTATGATAAATCACATGTCAAATGTTACAATTGTCAAAAGTTTGGTCACTATAATAATGAATGTAGAAGTAAATTTACAAATGATGTTGATGAACAAGCTAATATCTCTAAAGAAAAGGTTGAAGAAGTAACTACTATGTTACTGCATATAAGAGAGATGAATCAAGAAATCAAACCACTTGGTTTCTTGATACTGGGGCCAACAATCATGTGTGGTAATAAAGAAATGTTTATTGAGTTTGATGAGTCGGTAAAAGATGATGTGACGTTTGGCAACTCATCTAAAACTTCAGTAAAAGGAAAGGGAAAAATTATGATTCAATAAAAAAATGATAATGATTAATATATTTCTTATGTTTATTATGTTCCTGCAATACGTAGCAACATTGAGTTTGGGACAATTCCTAAAAAAGGGTTATGACATACACATGAAGGACCGCACTCTTGTTATTAAAAATTGCAATAATGGTTTCATTGCAAAGGTGGAGATGTCAAAGAATAGACTTTTCATTTTAAACATCAAGAATGATGCAGTTAAATGCTTCAACTCTATTGTGAAAGACAACTCTTGGTTATGGCATTTGTGCTACGGGCATCTTGGTTTTAGCGGGCTAGAGTTGTTATATCAAACTAATATAGTGAATGATTTACCTAAAATTGAACATCCAAAACAATTATGTGAAGGATATTTTGGGTAAACAACATAGATTGAGTTTTCCGATGGGAGAATCAAGAAGAGCTTTTGAACCTCTTCAACTTATTCACTCTGATGTTGCGGGTCCAATGGAGGTTACATCAAAAAGAGAAAATAGGAATTTTCTCACTTTTATCGATGATTTCGGCAGAAAGACTTGGGTGTATTTTCTTAAACAAAAATCAGATGTGTTTGAGACTTTCAAGTAATTTAAATCAATGGTGGAAAAACAAAGTGGTTACTTTCTTAAACTATAAGATCTGATAGAGGTGGTGAATATACACCTCAAGTGTGTGTCAAGAATTTTGCAAGTCAAATGGAATCAAACATCAGTTAACGGCTGCATACACTCCTCAATAAAATGGCATCGCAGAAAGGAAGAATCGCACCATCCTTGACATTGCAAGGAGTATGCTAAAAGGAAAGAACATGCCAAAGGAGTTCTGGGCAGAGGCTAACTGCTTATGTGTTTATTTGCTTAATAGAAACCCCACCAAATGTGTCAAGATCATGACATCACAAGAAGCATGGAGCGGCTACAAACCCATAGTTGAGCACCTCAAAGTGTTTGGTTGCATTGTATATGCATATATTCCAAGTCAAAGAAGAACGAAGCTTGATGACAAGGGAGAAAAATGTATCTTCCTTGGATATGAAGAACTTACAAAGGATTACAAATTATTCAATTGTGTAACCGAGAAGATCATTATTTCTAGAGATGTTATCTTTGATGAAGAAGTATCTTGGAAGTGGAACAAATGTGAAGAACAAAGTAAAGGAAAAAATCTAGTTGATGAAGAAGTCATCTAAGAGAATGATACGGAGAATCAAACTCCTCCCCAAACACCTTATTCATCATCATTTTTGTTGGCAGATATCGCATCATCAAGTAGTCAATCAAGGACACCGATAAAAATGAGAAGTCTCAATGATATCTTCGATCAAACGGAGGTCATCGATTTCACTTTATTTTGCCTTCTTGCGGATTGTGATCCGTTATACTTTGCAGAAGCTATTATTAATCGAAGATGGAAAAATATTATGAATGAAGAAATCAAAGCAATAGAAATAATGATACATAGGTGTTTACCACTCTACCAAAAGGGTAAAAGGTGATAGGAGTGAAATGGGTCTACAAGACAAAAAAGAATAAAAAAGGTAAAGTTGAAAGATTCAAAGCAAGGCTAGTTGTCAAAGGCTACAAACAACATCAAGCCATTGATTATCAAGAAGTGTTTGCACCATTTGCGAGATTTGATACTATAAGGCTCCTTATAGCCTTAGTTGTCCAAAATGGTTGGAATATTTTTCAAATGAACATAAAGTCGGCATTTTTGAATGACTATCTTCAAGAAGAAGTTTACATAGAGCAACCGGAAGGCTACATAAAAAAAGGGTCAAGAGGCATGTGTGTACCGATTAAAGAAAGCATTGTATGGGATAAAACAAGCCCCAAGATCATGGAACACTCACATCGATGAATTCTTTCAAAAGAATGAGTTCATAAAATGTTCATACGAGCATGCCTTATACACCAAAACAAATGGTGTTGAGGATATATTGATCATTTGCTTATATATTGATGACATGATCTTCACAAGAAACAATCTCTATATGATAGCAGATTTTAAAAAATCCATGATCAAGAAATTTGAAATGACCGACATTGGAAAGATGTCATTTTTTCTTGGGATAGCAGTAAAGCAAACTGAGGAATTTTTATTTCACAAAAAAAGTATGCAAAAAAAATTCTTGAAAATTTTTAAATGAACAATTGCAATTCGACAAGCACACCTATGGAAGTAGGTTTGAAGCTACAGAAGGAAGAACAAGGCGATTCAGTGGATCCTTGTAACAACCCTGATTTTTTTTGCTAACGTTGAATCGTTGACCTTGATGATAAGGCGGCTGTTTTGACCGATTTGACTTTGGTCAGGCTTTTGATGACTGTGACGAGGCCTTTGGCCCACCCATCTTAATTGGATAAATGTGCCCAATACATAAAAATCTAAAAACCAATTCCTAATTTGAGTGCTAAATTGAAACTCGAACCCTTAAGAGAAATGTATGCGTTGCACACGACTTGAACCCTGGGATCGGACTAAGTTTGATGCCCACCTTTTCAAGTACTATAATTATAACATTGGGCATACTTGGTTAATATTAATGAATAATTTAAAGTGAGAAGGATGGCGTGCGCATGATCAAGGGCGATTAGGTGCACCCTAGGCACGAACCTAACCCGAACTCAAATACGCCGACTGTGTGTGCGTGTTTGGCAAGGGATATGAAATATGCCTTGGAATTTAGAAATAATTATTTTGGACCTTTGATGGAAAGCTTACTTTATTTTCCTTTTGCTAAGAGCTCATACACTGTCTTAAGTGTGTTGGCTTAACACCAAGTCCAAACCAGGTTGAAAGGCGGATTAATACAAGAAACCCATTTGCAAAACTCGTTTGAGTTGTTGCATGGGAAAAGAAAGAGCGAAGAGAGAGAGAGAAGATAGTAAATTCCTTCTCTTTTGGCCATTTGGAACCCAAATCTCTTTGGATTCTCTCTCAAATTTCTTCTTCTTCTTCTTGAAGATCATTGGTTGAGAGGAGTTGAGAAAGGAAGATATCCTAAACCCTCATCTCTTTTGAAACCCTAGCTTTGGATCTATCCTCTTGGGACACTCTCATCGCTCAAGAAGATCTCTTATTGGATCCTTTAGTCAAGAGCTCTGATCCTTGTCGCTGTTGCGATCAGAGAGAAGAGATCGGATCGTTGGAGGAACAAGAGGATTTGGCGTTAATTTTCATCGATTTCGATCACCGTGAAAGTTGCACGCACGAAATTAGAAGGTAAGATTTATGTTTTAATAGTGTAGGATAAGTTTTGAATTTGATTCATGGATGGTTGGGCGTGTGTGTAAGGTTTTGGGCAACTCAGATCGAGGAAGAAGCCCAATCGCACACAGAATCGCCTAGAATCGCAAGGGCGAATTGAAATTCGCGCAGACAAAATTTCCCCTAAATTTAGGCCAAAATTTTAGGGTCAAATTCGCTCGGGCGATTTTGGAAATCGCACACACGAATTTGAGCAAGGCTCTAACACAGCCTCGGTATTTTGGCCATAACGTTTTACTCCAAACTCGGATTGAAGTGATTCTCGTGGCGTTGGAAAGAAGACAACGAGCTCTATAATTTTGTGTGAAATAATAATTTCATAAGTCAAATGTTTTAAAGGTCAAAATTGAGCTCGAAGTTAGGACAAGTTCTACATGATCCAAAGTCAACACAAACTTATCCATTCCACCTCGGTTTGAGAAAATACTTAAGTGCATCGAAATTATTAGTAACGTTGAGGTTATTAGTGATTAAAATCAATCCTTAATGCATCATCGTTTATGTGATGTAGATGAAGGAATCAGGCGCCATCGATAAGGGTCGTCTCACACCTTACGACATTAAGAATGAAGGTAGGGGAAACTCACTACTCAATCTCATTTTAGATTTTGATTCATAGATCTGAATGATGGAAATTTGCCTAACTTGACCGCATTGAATGTTTGAAATACTTGGATTTTTGGATTTGCATTGAATCTCTTGAAATACCGCATTTGAAATTGAATTCCTTGAATAGGGAACCCTCAAATTTGAATTTGGAATAGTAAGGAAAATTTGATGCTCAATATCATTTTTATTTCGATTCATAGATCTTAATTGTAGAATTGAACTGATAAGAATTGATATGAATCTAATACGAACTGATACAAACTGATACAAACTGATATGAACTGATATGAATTGATATGAACATGGAATCTGATAGAATCTTATATGAATTTATATGAGCATTGAATCTGATTTGAACTTAGAAAATTTGAACTCTGAGCTTTTGAACACCGAATCTTTGAAATTAAAATTTGAAATGTAAGGAAAGCTCAATGCGCAACAACATTTCGATTTTGATTCATAAATTTGCATGATGTATTTGATTTGCATGGTAATCAGTAGAAACTGATTTTGAAATCTGATTTTGAAATATGAATTCGCTTTTGAAACTTTGAATTATCGAATCCGTGAACTTTGAATCTGAGCTTGAATCTATACATTGAATCTTTGGAACTATGAATTTGAACATTGAATCCGCATATGAACTCTGTATATGAATTTTGAACCAAATAATAATCTTTGTATCGAATCCTTTGAATTTTCGAATTTAAACTAAGAATAAGAACTTTGAATCTGAATCCGTAATAAGAATTCTAAATCTAGACTCAAATTTGAAATCTGAATAAGTCTGAATCTGAACTCCAAAAAGGAACTCCGAATATGAGATCCGAACTTTGGACCGATACGACGGGTTAATCCGTATATTCGAATATGATCTTTGGACTGATACGACGAGTGAATCCGTACATTCGAATATGAACTATGAACTCTAAATATGAACTTTGGACCGGTACGGCGGGTGAATCCGTACATTCGAATATGAACTCTGAACTCTGAATAAAAACTTTGGACCGATACGGTGGGTGAATCTATACATTCGAATATGAACTCTGAATTCTGAATATGAACAATGAATCTGAATATGAATCTGAAATCCTTTGAACTTCGAATCCGAACTTAGAACCCTTTAAATTTCGAAATCTGAAATTTGAATTTAAGAACTTTGGAACTCTGGTTTTGATATGAAAATGCCTTTCTGTTTTGATGTGAAAAATGTTTGAGTTTGGTATGAAAATGTTTTGAACTTCAATCATTGAATCTACGTATTTATTGATAAGATGTTATTTGGTATTGAATTTTTCTCTACTAAGCGTAGACTGTTAGCTTACCTCAACACTGTGTGTCACAAGCACATACACTGATCAGGACTACGTGCTTGGGAGCCAATCCTGACTTCGTACCGAAAGAAGATCTTCCGCCCGAAGAATATTTTCCGTAGTGCATTGTCTTTAGATTTGGTATAGTGTAAAGTTTTGTACTTTAGACTGGTGTATCTTCAGGATTAGATCTCTGTATATGTTTTTGTAGCTTATACCATTGTTTAGGTGACGGTCGGTCGTCACCGATGGTTTATTTTAATTGTTAGTTCTTAGTTTATTGCCATATGATATATGTATCTTCGATGTGTGCATAATATGATATCTATTCTTCTTATCACCGCCCATCTATGTAGAAAAAAAAAATTGTTCTGACTTTCCAGATGACGGGCTGGATTTTTCCTAGAAATTAGTGTGGGGAAAGTCGGGTCGTCACAATCCTACACTCTTCAAAAGTTTGGTTGGAAGTCTTAGATATTTAACAATCACTCGACCCGACATTGCTCACAGTGTTGGAATAATCAACAGATTCATAGAAGCACCAAAACATAGTCACTTCATGGCTGCTAAAAGGGTTTTGCGATACATCAAGGGTACAATTGATCATGGTTTATTTTATAAGCCTACTAATGATTTTGATCTTGTAGGGTTCACAGATAGTGACTTTGGTGGAGATCCTGATAGCAGAAAAAGTGCATCAAGATATGTTTTCAATATTGGTTCAGTTGCAGTCTCGTGGTCATCAAAAAAGTAAAATGTTGTTGCTCTCTCATCATGTGAAGCTGAATATATAGTTGCTATAGCATGTGCTTGTCAAGCTATCTCATTGAAGAATATATTAAAGGAGTTCCATCACTCAATAAATCAACCAATAACGATCTATGTTGATAATAGATTTGCCATTTAATTAGCAAAGAATCTCGTGTCTCATGGTCAAAGCAAGCATATTGACACAAAGTATCATTTTATCCGAGATTATGTAAAGAAGAATGAAGTTGCTCATCTATTACAAGTCCGAAGAAAAGTTGCGGACATTTTTACGAAGCCTTTAAAGATTCAAACATTTCAAGGATTGAAGACTTTACTTGGAGTAACTTTGAAACTTAGGTTTGAGAGAGAGTGTTGAAATACAAACCGAAGTAAAGTGGGTCTTGGGTTGCACAACTTGAAAAGCTATTTTGGGATATGCTTTAAGTAACTTTTTCAAGCTTACCTTTCATCTATCAAGAAGTCTTTTGATTTCTCAAGAGAAATAATTATTTTTGTTTGTTTCCTAGAAGTCATTACCTAGAAGTTATTTCCTAGATGTCTTTTCAAGTTTCTAGGTACCTTTTCATATTTCAAAGTGTCTATTACTTTTCCAATGTACTTTCATCTTTATATATATTGGTGTACCCTGGGTAGCATGATATAAGTTGAAATTTTTATATGAAAAGCAAGTTTAATGTGTTAGTAGCTAGCAAGCTATTTTAGTATAAAGAAATCCTTATAGTACAGCAGCACAAGTTGTTCTATTTTATCTCCATCATATATATATAGAGAGAGAGAGAGAGAGGGGGGGAGAGAGAGAAAGAGATGACCTGTATATTAGAGCTCGATAACCTCTAGCAGTCAACTTGCGATGATATTCTACAGTACTTTGGACATCTTCTGTATAAGGCAAGTCACGGTTGCACCTCTTCCATTCTCTAACTGTTCCCTACAAGTCAATATAGCCATAAATAATGGAATGATTGTAAATAGCACCATATAAAATCTGTGGTGCATCAGTGATGCAAACCCATTATATAATTCATCTTTAAGTATCTTTCTTATTATATAAGAGGTAAAGGGTGGATTATACCTTTTGGATGTTGAGAGCCTCTCTCACAGTATCATTGTTGGCCCACAAATAGGACAGCAAATACCAATAAATCTGTGTAAAATGTGGTAGACCAGGTATAGAAACATCAATGGTCAGTTAGTGTCCATATATGTGCCATGACCCTTTTCCTAAAACATAAGGCTACTTAAAGAAATAGGGTTCAACTATAATGTGGAAATCAGGCATACATATATATATATATATATATATATATATATATATATATATATATATATATATATATATATATATATATAAAGCATCCAAACAATCACTCCAAACAACAAATTTATAAGACTTGTTTAGCATTGCTCTTTGGAAGAGTAGAAAAGAGCAGTTGCTGCTCTTTGTTATTGCAAAGAAATGTGGAGAGTTCTGTAAGAAATAGGAAAAGCAGCCCTCTTTAAAAGAGCATGATTCTTCATGCTCTTTTAAAGAGGAATATTTTTCATGTTTCAAAGAACAGCCTCCCTTTTTTTCTTCCTCCAATCCTTCTTTCTCTTCTCATATTCATTTGCAACAACAAAGAGCAGCAGCTGCTCTTTTCTACTCTCCCAAAGAGCAATGCCATGGACAGCGTTAGAGTTCTCATTGTGTACTAATAAAGATAATCCAGAGTTTTTCACAACATAGAAGTTTGAATACTGATTGTCTCTTAACCAATACCTACCAAACTAAATATGCATTTAATACGCATATTTTGCTACAACATATGAAACCTATCTTGTTGGATTACACCAACTAAGATTGGAAGAAGATGGCACTCTAAAGAGAAGAAAGTTGTTCTCTTGTGTAGAAAAAATACCAAAAATGAAGACTAAAATGATATACTACTTAGAACCTCTCAAATTTCATTCATATGACTTGATAACATGAAGATACATGAGTGATATATATAGCCCAAAATACAAAACCGGGAATAAATAAAATACATTTCCAAAGCAACTACCTAGCCTAGAAAAAGATAGAAAATTACATTCTCAAAGTTTTTCAATATTCTCAAGACACTACATTAATTACACCAATTTTCTATGACAAAAAAGAATTCCAAGATTGACCAATATAATTGCAAATGGGCCAATGACCCAAAAATGGGCCGGTCTAGCTTATAATTCTAACAGCCCCCCTTGAGCTAGACCGATCGAACGCCGAGCTTTTCTTTGATCTTGATAAATGTTTCTTTCTTCAATGCCTTGATAAAAATATCCGCTATTTGATCTTGTGATTTGTAAGGTTTCACATCAATTTCACCATCATTGATCAAGTCACGGATGAAATGATACTTAATTCGAATGTGCTTGCTTTTATAGTGAAAAACGGGATTCTTGGTTAGTGCAATAGCGGATCGATTATCACAAAATAAATTTGTAGCTTCAATTGATGGATGCTTAAGTTCTTCTAATACCCATCGTAACTGATGAGTACTGAAAAATGAGAATATTTTACCCCTAAATACCTATATTTAGCTGTCCGATGAAGGCTATCTGATAAGATTTATTAGATTTGAAGTGTTTCAGGTAAATATGAGCCAAGTATAGAAAACAGTGCAAGAATTCGGAATATACTGCAAAAACACTGCAATTTCGGGTAATCAAGAACTTGGTGCGACTTGCGGCTAAATTTGGACCTTCAAGACGGCCGAATTACAAAATTGTCAAAACATGAAAGTTGTAGATCTTTTCGTCAGCTTTCCAATGGCGCAAGAATCGTCTCAATCAGAGTTCGGGACAGAAAGTTATGGCCGAAATACTGAAGCAGTGTCTGAACCACAAGAATTGCTGATTTTCACGGATTTCTGGGGTCGATGCATCGACCCTACAGGTCGATTAATCGAGCAGGAATAGTAGTCTGACACGATTCTGACACTAGAAACGTGATTTTGAGGATTTTCGTCGCTCGATGCATCGATCGATTAATCGATTAATACCCTAAAAACTCCTACCGGGAAACCTTTAAATCTATTTAAAGACTCAAACACTTCGGGAAGAATTAATTAGATAGGAGTAGAGTAACGTAGAGAGTAGATTAGGAGATTAATTTTTAGAGATTTTGTTTAGCATTAGAATTACGTAGGAATAGTTTTAGTTCTTAGAGTTCTTAGTTTTTAGCCATTATTTTTCATAGAAATAGGAAGTTTTATTATTTCTTTTTGAGAGCTTTGTTCTTTGATTTTTCAAGTACTCGTTCCTAAATTTTATTCAAAGTTTAATTTTCTGAAGATCATACGTGTGGATCAAGGTAATTTATTTTGAAGTTTGAGGTAATTTTAATTAATGTTATTTTCCCGTCTTTATTTATTTATGTCATTTATTTTCAATATGTGTGGCTAAATATATAGGGATGGGGATCTAATGATTTCCATCCGAGGGATGTACTTTTAATAATATAAAATTAGGGATTAAAATATGAGATTGTTAATTTATGGTTATTGTGCTATCATGAATGGATGAAATCCCCGCCACTAACCGGGATCGAGTGTGCCGAGTCATGCCCGGGATCTCAGATCTGTGACGGTAATTTTACCCTATCATTGTTATGGTCTTTGTATTTTCGTTGTGTGGATTTAATTATGATTATGTTCTGGGATCGAGTGTGCCGAGCCATGCCCTGGATCTTGGTTCTGTAATGGTAATTTTATCTGAAATATCCCTAATCTGAATAAAGTGTGCCGAGCCATGCCCTTGATTTCAGATTTGTAAGTGGTATTCTTGTTGGAATTTTCACCCACTTTAGGGATGATTTTTATTTGAACCTGAGATCATGTGTGTCTAGCCGTACCCTTGATCCCAGATCTAGATATATGAAAATCATCTAAGTCCTAATTGCAGGGATGCAACATGGAACCTATTAGGGTGTTGACCATTGATCTTCCATAAAAGATGTTTGTTACTAATGAGTATCTCATAAGTTAATCCTTAGATTTATATTATAGGAAGAACGGACCAAAGATGGGAGGATTTAGTATCTTCATCTTTATCATCATCTTTACTTTTATTTGTGAATCATCAATTGAATTTTAGTTTGTAGTCATTAATTACCATCTCACCAACCACTTAAATCATAAAATTGGTAGAATACTGTTAGATCTTAATAGATTTCTAGAATTACTTGTCTCTTTTAGGTATTTCAACATTAATCCTCGTGGGAACGATCTCGTACTCCGCACCCATTATATACAAACCGATTCGTGCACTTGCGAGTAAAACATACATTAAAAAATCACATCAAGTTTTTGGCGCCGTTGTCGGGGATTAAATTTAGAAAATCAATTTTGGTGAGAGAAATTTTAGAATTTTTCGAGGATTAAAATATTATTTTTGCTTAATTAAAAAAAAAAAAAAAATTTACGGAGGTCGATGCGAAACCCAAACTCGATGCATCGGGTTGTCCTCGATTGATTGAGTTATTCTCGAATAATCGAATTAAAAAAAAAAAAAAAAAAAAAAAAAAAAATTTTTTTGTTTTGAGGTTGCTCTGCCGAAAACCTCTGCTTTATGCATCCTTTGTATGCACACTAGGTCTTCTAAAGAGAGAAATTTAGAACCGTTAAATTCTGAGATCGAACGTGCCTGTCGGTCAAATCGTAAGGACGCTAGATCAAGGCAGAAAGTTTTAAGTGAATCATCCACTGAAGTCAATATGACTGACAACATGAATGGGCAACTCGAACAAGAGGAAGAACCAACATTGAGAGAATTGTTTTCTCCAATAACTACAAACACCCCATCATGCATTGTGTACCCACACAGTGGCCGGTTTGAAATTCGGACAAATGTCATCCAAATCCTTCCAATCTTTCACGGCATGGATCGAGAAGATCCATACCAGCATGTTAAAGACTTCGTTGAAGTCTGCTCATCTGTTTACCAAAATTTCAGCGAAGAATCTGTTCGGCTGCGCTTATTTCCTTTCTCTATAAAGGATAAAGCGAAAGCATGGTTAAATTCTCTACCATCAGATCCATAACCACCGGGAACAGATGGTCAAAAAGTTTCTATCAAAGTTCTTCCCTATGGCGAAGACGAATGCCCTTAGACGTGAAATCACGGATTTCACGCAAGAGGAAGATGAGAGATTATATGAAGCTTGGGATAGATTCATGGATCTCTTACTCAAATGTCCGCACCATGGATACTCAAAGTGGAGATTAGTCCAGTGTTTCTACAATGGATTAAATCAACCAAATAGACAGCAGATGGAGGCAATGAATGGAGAAGGATTCCTGAGCCTTAAAGAAACCGAATCTTATGCTTTCTTAGAAAAGCTAGCCGAGGACTCTCAAGATCGGATTTCACAAAGACTCTAGAACAAGCAAATAAACCCGGGATCAAGCGGAGTTCAACCAAGAAAGGAGGACTGTACGTAGTAAAGGATTCCCCAGATCTGATTGCTAAAATTGATTTCCTCACTCAACAAGTGGAGGAATTGAAAGTAAAGAAGAATGTGCATATGGTCAATACACAACCTGAGCCATGTTCAATTTGTGCAAGTCCAATGCATATGGCAGATGATTGTCCTTCAATGCGAACTATCATGAAGACACATCCGAAGCTTAAATGTCAGAATAATTATGGGCGAAATCAAGGAAACGTTTTCAATGAGAATAACCCAAATAGCTGGAGATACCACCCTAATTTCTCATGGAAACAAGATAATCAAAGAATGCAGCCCAGGAAACAGGGGATGAACTTTTATCCCCAACAAAATTTCAATCAAGGACCGCAGAACTACGGTCAAGGGCAATTTCAGCGACAAGGGTTCAATAACCCGAATCAATTTCAATACAATCAAAATCAGTTGGCGTACCACGGCAAATGAACCAGAATTTTCAGTTTACACAGCCAATGGGAGGTTATCAAAACCAACCACAACAAAATATTGTGCCGACATTTCCACCACCTGGATTTAACAACCCACAGGGAAATCCTGCCCAACGTCCTCATACACAAACTCCTTCTACTGAGGACCTGATGAAACTCATCCATTCTCACACGTCCTCAATCTCTAAAATAGAGACCCAAATTGGGCAATTGGCATCCTTTCTCTGTGAAAGAGAAAAAGGTTCGTTTCCAAGCCAACCTGTTCCTAACCCAAGGGGCCAAATGGTTGTTGAACAAACATCAACTTCAACACAAGAGGATAATCAACAACAAATTCGGGCGATCACAACGTTGAGATCTGGAAAGCAGGTCGATAACAAAGTAGTGTTGCCAGAGGAGGAGGAAGAGTCTGATGGAGAGAAGAAATCTGAAGAGAGAGAAGAAATTGATGACAAAGTACAAGCAAAAGAAATATCAGATAACAAGAGTGAACAAAATAAGAGTCTTGTTCCGAAAGCACCATACCCGCAAAGATTGATGGCACCACTGAGAAATCGTGATGTGGAAGGAATAAATGAGATTTTCAAGCAATTAAAAATTAATATTCCTTTCCTGGATGCCATCCGTCAAGTACCTGCTTATGCTAAATTTTTGAAGGAATTGGTCACAATCAAAAGAAAGACCAATATTCCGAAAAAGGCTTTCTTAGCCGAGCTGGTTAGTTCAGTATTGCAAGCAAAGCTCCCGATCAAATACAAGGACCCAGGTTGTCCTACAATCTCGATCATTATCGGCGATAATCGTATTGATCAGGCTCTTTTGGACTTAGGAGCAAGTGTTAACTTGTTGCCTTATTCTGTGTATAAGGAGCTCGAATTGGGAGAACTCAAGACCACTGCAATGACCCTTCAGTTAGCTGATCGGTCCGTAAAGATCCCTCGAGGAATTGTAGAAGATGTCCTCATCAAGGTGGATTCTTTCTACTTTCCCAGATTTTGTTGTTCTAGACACGAACCAAAGATCAAATTTGAAGAATAATATTCCAGTGATTCTAGGAAGACCATTCCTAGCAACCTCCAATGCGCTGATCAATTGTCGAAATGGGATCATGAATCTGTCATTCGGGAATATGACAGTTGAACTCAACATTTTTAATATTGCCAAGCAGCCCATGGAGGATGACGAACATGCACAAGCATGCATACTCGATGAAATTGTAGAGGAAATATTTAATGCATCTGAATCTGACGATCCTCCAGCAGCTTGTCTTGCGCATTTTGGAGAAAATTTCGATGTGGATCACCTAATCCAAGAAGTAAATCACATGTTGGATTTCACACCACGTCTGGGTGAAGAACAGGAAATAGAGTGTGGAACTCAAATTGAATTAATCAAGGAAAAGCCGAAAGAGGAGGAGAAAGTGTCCTTAGAACTTAAACCTCTTCCGGAGAATCTCAAGTATGCCTACCTGGGGGAGAATGAAACTCAACCTGTTATCATATCATCAACACTGGATGCGAATCAGCAAGGCCGACTCATGAATGTACTCAAAGAGCACAAAAGTGCCATCGGTTGGTCGATAAAAGATATCAAAGGCATTAGTCCAACGGTGTGTATGCAATCAATCCATTTGGAAGACAATGCTAAGCCTTCTAGGGAACCACAGAGGAGACCGAACCCTATCATGCAAGATGTGGTCCCAAATGAGGTAATCAAACTTTTAGATCTGGAATCATATACCCCATCTCGACAAGAATGGGTCAATTACCCCACAAGTGGTCCCTAAGAAATCGGGAATCACGGTGGTAAAGAATGAAGAAAACATCGTCCCTACAAAAATTCAAACAGGTGGAGAGTGTGCATCGATTATCGGAAGTTAAATTTGATGACGAGGAAAGATCACTTTCCACTTCCGCTTATCGATCGGATGTTAGAAAGATTGGCCGCATGAGTACTATTGCTTTCTCGATGGCTATTCGGGTATAACCAAATAGTCATTCTTGGGGAGGATCGTGGAGAAGACCACTTTCACATGTCCTTTTGGTACTTTCTCCTACCGAATGCCGCTTTGGGCTTTGTAATGCACCTGACTACATTCCAAAGATGTATCTTTGAGTATTTTTCTGATATAATTGACGATTCTTGGAAGTCTTCATGGACGACTTCTCAATACATGGAAAGCAGCTTTTCTTGTTGTTTGAATCATTTGTCGCTAGTGCTTGCACGATGCCAGGAGAAGAACCTTGTTCTTAACTGGGAAAATGTCATTTCATGGTTAAAGATGGCATTGTTTTGGGACACATCATATCGTCCCAGGGTATCAAGGTCGATAAAGCTAAAGTTGATTTAATTGCCGACCTACCACCACCGAGGAGAGTGAAGGAAATCAGATCTTTTCTGGGCCACGCCGGATTTTACAGGCGTGTTATTAAAGATTTCAGTAAGATAGCACGGCCGCTCTGCAGCTTACTTTCCAAAGATGTTCCATTCATCTTTGATGATAAATGTTTGCAGGCCTTTGAAGCTATTAAGGCCGAATTGATAAAGGCTCCGATACTTCAACCTCCGAACCGCGAATTCCCGTTCGAAATTATGTGCGACGCCTCCGATTATGCAATTGGAGCTGTTTTGGGGCAACGAATAGAAAAATTACCGCATGTGATCTACTATGCGAGTCGCACTCTAAACGATGCCCAGTTGAACTACTCGACCACTGAAAAGGGACTCGGTAGTTTTATCCTATTTATTAGGATCTAAAGTTGTGGTATTCACAGATCACGCTGCTCTGCGATATCTGTTCGCTAAGAAAGAGGCTAAGGCACGTTTAATAAGGTGGATCTTGTTGTTACAAGAGTTTGATTTGGAGATCAAGGACAAGAAGGGTTCAGAAAATGTGGTGGCCGATCATTTGTCACGAATTATTATTGAGAAACCTGACGAGCCTGTTCCAATCTTGGAGCACTTCCCGGATGAACAGTTGTTCAGGATTGATTGCCCACCTTGGTATGCGGATCTTGTCAATTTCCTAGTCACCGAGAAATTACCTCACCATTGGTCGAGGAATGAGAAATCTATTTTCTTAGCTCGGGTGAAACACTATTTTTTCGAGGATCCGTACTTATTCAAATACTGTCCTGATCAAATCATACGACGATGCATTCCTGAATCTGAGCAACCACGAATCATCTCGTTCTGTCATGAGTTAGCCTGTGGAGGTCATTTTAGTTCCAAAAAGACTGCAGCTAAGATCTTTCAAAGTGGTTTCTACTGGCCGACGATATTTAAGGATTGCCATCAACATTGCAAATCCTGTCACAACTGTCAAATGCTAGGCCGAATCTCAAAGCGCAACATGATGCCGCTCAATCCAATTTTAGAAGTTGAGTTATTTGATGTTTGGGGGATCGATTTTATGGGTCCTTTCCCGAAATCGCTTTGGAAATCGTTCATTCTTGTCGGCGTTGACTATGTTTGAAATGGGTAGAGGCATGTAAATCTAATGATCACAGAGTAGTGATCAGATTTCTCAAGGATCAAGTGTTTTCACGTTTTGGCATTCCAAAAGCGATAATCAGTGATGGTGGAAAGCACTTTTGCAACAAAGTGTTCACCCAATTAATGAAGAAATATGGTGTCACACACAAAGTTGCTACACCCTACCATCCTCAGACAAGTGGCCAAGTTGAAGTCTCTAATCGGGAACTTAAGCGGATTTTAGAAAAGACAATCAATCCAAACCGTAAAGACTGGTCGTTAAAGCTGAATGACGCTCTATGGGCGTATAGAACTGCATTTAAAACTCCGATTGGCATGTCGCCGTATCGGTTGGTTTTTGGTAAAGGATGTCACCTCCCGGTTGAATTGGAACATCGAGCATTTTGGGCCGTTAAGTCATTGAATTTCGATTTCCTGGAATCTGGTACCCAAAGGGGTCTCCAAATAAATGAATTAGAGGAAATCCGTGATGCATATGAGGTCTAAATCGTATAAGGACCGGATGAAACGGGTTCATGATCAAAATATTCTCAAAATCGTTCGTTGTTGGTCAACTAGTTTTACTCTACAATTCGACTTCATCTATTTCGGGAAACTAAAAACCCGTTGGAGTGGTCCTTTAAAATCTCTCAATACTCCCCAATGGGGCAAGATATTATCAACCCAAACACGGAATGTTTTTCGGAGTTAACGGTCAACGATTGAAACTGTTCCTTGAGAATGCGATTGCATTCTCTAACACTATTCTTTGAGTGAGCCAACGCTCACCTCGATCGAAAGTGATTCCCAAGGTCGAGCTATCGACTTTAAACTAGCGCTTATTGGGAGGCAACCCAATTGTGTATTTTCCGTTTTATTGTGTTTTGTTTCGTTTAAAAAAAAAAAAAAACCCTAAACCCTAAACCCTAAACCCTAAAAAAAAAAAAAAAAAAAAAAAAAAAAAATTTTTGGATCGATGCATCGACCATTAGGGGTCGATGCATCGACCCAATTATGCTCGATTAATCGACTCTTTTGGTCGATTAATCGGGAGTCTTAAATTCAGTGTCCTTTTCAAGGACAGTGCATTTATGGCGATTTTTGACTTTTTTTTAGTCGATTAATCGACTCCTTGAGTCGATGCATCGACTACACTTTTTGAAAATTGAGCCGTCTTAAATATCCGTCAGTTTTGTTTTTTATTTGGTGTCGATTAATCGACTCTTTATGGATCGATTAATCGATTTTTATTTTGGGACGTGCGTTTTTATTTTTTTATTTGCCTCGATTTTTGTCGATTAATCGAATAAGTGCGTCGATTAATCGACTTTTCCACTTCCGTACGTTGCGTCTTTTCACTTAAAGACGTTGCGTGTTTCCATGCGTCGGGACTTCTGACGCGCCTCTTTTCATTCAAGTCGATTAATCGACACTTTTGGTCGATTAATCGATTATTTCGATTGTGTCCGTCCCGAGAGGCGCCTTTGCGCCTATTTAAATGGAGGAGTCTCACTCCCTTTCTCTCCGAGTTTGATTGTATTTGTTTTTCGGCCTCCGACATTCCGACAGTGCAATCATGGCTTCGACCTCTGCCGCGCCGCAAAGACTTGTACAACGCCCTGCTGATCATCCACGTGATCAGCCAAGTGGTCGCTTCGCGACCCGCGACCTGTGTTCAGAATATGTTTTTGATCTTGCGGCTTTCCAAGCACTGCCTATCTGCGCCGTTTCCCTCGCCTATGCGATGGCGCTCAATGCCTATTTTCTCCTCACTCCACCCGTGATCAAAGTGTCCGAACGCGTGGTTCGGTTATTCTACCAGAATATGGCATGGGTGCCCGCCTCCATCGAGAATCAAGTCGCCGCCCACTTCACTGTTACAATTGATGGGTGGTCGCGACCGATTTTTCCGCACACCATTGCGGAGGTCTTTAATGTTTCGTGCGACCGCCCTCACGATCACATTTTGGGTGAGGAACTTGACGAGTCTCAGGAGGACATTATCAACGAGATGTGCCGCGGCATATTTTCTTCTGGGATCGCCACTAGGCGATCGGCGTTGCCGCGCCAGCTTTTGTTTTGGGATAGTGTGGTGATGTAATCTTTGTCCCCGTGGCCACGTTTCTGAGCGCACCGGTGATCGGGTTCAAGCACTTTATGGGGCCCACCGCAATTCATGGATCAACGTGCCCAAGATCATTCATGATGGCATGTGGCGATGCCATGACGAACTCGCTAAACCTACCACTGGTGAAGCCCCGTTGGTCTACTTCCCCCATTATGTTATGAAGTTGCTGAATTTTCTTCGTTTCCCGTTCTCGGATGATGATATCGGGGACCTTGCTTTCTATCGATATGGTGCAACCCAGTGGAACCGCAGTATGCGTCTCTTGGGAAATGTCCCTGATGCCCATGCTGATGCACCGGCTCCCCCACGCCAGCGTCGCCGCGTCCGTCAAGATGATCAAAATGCACCTGATCAAGGACCCGAGGAGGGTGTGTCGCTTGGCTCGCTCCAAGCCCAAATTACCTCTTTACAAGAAGAGCAGCAGCGACACCATGGTGCACTCCTACGCCGTAGCCACTATGATCGTTCCTTCCTCCATCAGGTCGGGCGTATGTGGCACGATAGTTATGATGAGAGATCGCTGTGGCTCGCCAAGCCGAGGAGGATGGCGATGATTAGTTAGTTTGGTCTAGGATTAGGATTTTTCGTTTTGTGTTATTTTTCTTTCTTTTGTTTAGGCTGTTTATTTTAGGAGTCAAATCAGAAGTGTCCATGTAATCATCGTCTTTATCAATGAAAAAGTGTTTTTTCTAATCTGTGTGGGATTGTCAAATTTTGCAAATTATCGGTTGCCTTTAGAGTAGTTGGAACGCATTTTTAAAAAGTTAATTTTCACAAATTTTCAACTCTCTGCCAAGATGGTGTCGATTAATCGAGGGTTATACTCGATTGATCGACCCACTGTTTGCGAAAAAATAAAAAAAAAATATATATAAAAAAATTTTTGGGAGGTCGATGAATCGACCCTCATCGATGTCGACCCCAAAGGGTGGATGCATCGACCTTTAGGGATCGATTAATCGACCCTCTGTTGCTTAAAAAAAAAAAAAAAAAAAAAAAAAAAAAAAAAAATAAATTTTTGGATGTCGATGCATCGACCCCACTGTCGATGCATCGACCTTCAAGGGTCGATTAATCGACCCCACCTTTTTCTGTTTTTGTTTGTTTTTTTTTTTTTCGCGGGCACTTCTATTGGAACTCTAATTTGCCTATTTTCTCACGTATATGGACTCCCTTGGACGTACTGCCACACCTTTTCATTGTTTCTTCTGGACACCTCTTTCCACTCCTACTCCAACTCTATATTTTTCCCTTTATATTCACCTTTAGGCTCACTTTTCATTAACTCTGCACATTCTTTCTTATGGCGACGATTATATCTTACGAGCAGATTATCAAAGATGGAGGAAGCGCTAAAAGCGGGGCGCGCTCTCATCAGACGGTCCCTTTTGTGCCAAACAATGTTGATATCATCGACCTTGATCCAGGATGATCATTCCTTCTGGGAGAACCATCTCAGTAAAAGGTAAATCGCTCCAAATCTCCTGCAGTGCTAATCGTTGCGATATATAATTGATGTGATGCCGTCACCGTCTCCCCCATCTTCATCTCCTACTTTCGCCTCCCCACCTCCATCCATACCATCGGCGTTGTCTCATCAATTTCCCCTTGATCTTTGGGAGAAATTGTTCCCTGTGCCTAAGAATATCAATTTAAGTGATCCGAGGTGGATGGGTCCGCCTACCAATGATTAACAGAGTTGGATTCTTGTTTAGTTTAGGATTTAGGATTTAGGCTTTATTAGTTTTTTCTTTCCTTTTTGTTTTGTTTTGTTTAGTTTAAGTTGTTTTTTTTAATTCCCTCAATAGTGTAACCATATCCCCTTCAATATATTTTTTGTAATGTTCTAATTTGATACAATTATTCTCTTTTGATCTTTGTGTTGAGGTACTTTTTCAAAAGAGGTTTGAAGTGCGCTACTTCTTTCAGTCAATGAGGACATTGTCATCTTTAGGTTTGGGGGTATGATTAACTATTTTACGTCATTTATTTGTTTTATCTGAAAAAAAAAAAAAAAAAAAAAAAAATTTAATTTTTGAAGTCATCATGCACATTATTTTACGATTGTTTTCAAACTTTAGTTGATGATGCATGTGAATTTAATTTTGAGAATAATAGTGTCATATTTTGATTACTTGTATCTAAGATGATAAAGCTTAATGTGATATGTTGTGGATAATTTTGATATTCATGCTTAGACTTTTTACACTGATACCAAGCTAAGACTTAGAAATCGATGAACTGTTTTGAATGTTGAATCTTAGGATCTTAGTGGAGACTAAAACCAGTGAGCTTTAGAGCTAATTTCCCGTCATTGATGAGTGAATATATAAACTCGGAGTTTTCTTTGAATACGATTTATTTTGCATAATCTCATACACTTCATTTTGACTTGTGACTTTGCATGAAATCAAATTTATATCATTATGTTAGAATGTACTGTATATCTACTCAAGACAAATAGGCAAAGTTACTTTCTTTTAAGGATATGATTGAAGGCCATCTTTGGCTCGTTTGTGCTTAAAATGCCCCACCTCAAATAAATTTATCTTTCTAGTACCCCTTTGAGCCTATTGAAAATTTACCTTTATACATTCTTTGATAAGCCACGTTAACCTTTAACCCTTCACCATTTCTGAAAATTCAGCTTTACCCTTCTTATTTCTGAGAAATTAGGAACGAGGGATGAGAGTGAACGAAAAGAGAGTAAGTGGAGAGATACTGAGTTGTGGTGTTTACTGAGAGTGTATGGCAAAAATAAAAAGAAAAAGGAGAGAGAAAAAGAAAAAGAAAATTGTGAAAAATAATGAAAAATCTGAGGTGCTTCAAGAAAAGGAAATTTAAAAGAAAAAGTGAGTTGAGAAAAAATTGAGAAAAATAGTGAGAGAGTAGAAAAGAAAAAGAAGAAAAATAGAAAAAAAAAGTTGTTTCTTTTCCAATTTCTCAGAAACCTTGAATCCCAACTTCCAATTCTTTCTTACCCTTTCCTGAGCCCCATTACAACCCTAAAAAGACCTTCATGATCTGATCTTGCATTAGTAACTGTCTTGTGGAGAGTAAATATGTGATACTTATGACACTTGATATGACATGCTTAGGATATACAAGTATCTTCTTATGAGATTTATTTTTTGTTCATTGATTGCATCGTGTTTCATTTATCATGTGAGACCTTTTTATTTGCTTTGTATTGACTTCTCACATATGTGCGAAAACTATCCACTATCGGTGTCTTTATATTTTGAGAGTATACCTAAAGTGAGGATTGAGTCAAAACAACAGATCCAACGGTTTTCCGTTTGAATTAGTTCTGAGATGAATGAATTTTGGTTTGGTTATGCACACACTTCACGTTTAGGCATGAATGGATGAGCTATCTAACGATTTGAGCATTAGACTAATTTGAATGGATATTAGTATGATTAGTATAACATTGTTATTTAAAATTGAGAATTCGCATGTTGAATGGATTAATGATTTTTGTTTTTGAAGGGTATATATGTTATCAAAATCATATTTTGAAAACTCAATTTTATCGATGATTTCAAAAATATATTGAAGTTTGTGGGTAACTTCACTGTAAACCCTCAGGAGACACAACTCCTCCACTAGGATCACCTAGGGGTTTAAAGGCTTGTTGCACATGCTAAGTGCAATCGTGTTCCCTACGAAAGTGGCATTTATTTTCTTTAGTTTGCTTTGCTTGAGGACTAGCAAAGTGTAGGTTTGGGGGTATGATGAGTACTGAAAAATGAGAATATTTCACCCCTAAATACCTATATTTAGCTGTCCGATGAAGGCTATCTGATAAGATTTATTAGATTTGAAGTGTTTCAGGTAAATATGAGCCAAGTATAGAAAACAGTGCAAGAATTCGGAATATACTGCAAAAACACTGCAATTTCGGGTAATCAAGAACTTGGTGCGACTTGCGGCTAAATTTGGACCTTCAAGACGGCCGAATTACAAAATTGTCAAAACATGAAAGTTGTAGATCTTTTCGTCAGCTTTCCAATGGCGCAAGAATCGTCTCAATCCGAGTTCGGGACAGAAAGTTATGGCCGAAATACTGAAGCAGTGTCTGAACCACAAGAATTGCTGATTTTCACGGATTTCTGGGGTCGATGCATCGACCCTGGTCGATTAATCGAGCAGGAATAGTAGTCGACACGATTCTGACACTAGAAACGTGATTTTGAGGATTTTCTCGCTTCGATGCATCGACACTGGTCGATTAATCGACCCTAAAACTCTACCGGGAAACCTTTGCGACGGAATCTATTTAAAGACTCAAACACTTGGGAAGAATTAATTAGATAGAGTAGAGTAACGTAGAGAGTAGATTAGAGATTAATTTTAGAGATTTTGTTTAGCATTAGAATTACGTAGGAATAGTTTTAGTTCTTAGAGTTCTTAGTTTTTAGCCATTATTTTTCATAGAAATAGGAAGTTTTATTATTTCTTTTTGAGAGCTTTGTTCTTTGATTTTTCAAGTACTCGTTCCTAAATTTTATTCAAAGTTTAATTTTCTGAAGATCATACGTGTGGATCAAGGTAATTTATTTTGAAGTTTGAGGTAATTTTAATTAATGTTATTTTCCCGTCTTTATTTATTTATGTCATTTATTTTCAATATGTGTGGCTAAATATATAGGGATGGGGATCTAATGATTTCCATCCGAGGGATGTACTTTTAATAATATAAAATTAGGGATTAAAATATGAGATTGTTAATTTATGGTTATTGTGCTATCATGAATGGATGAAATCCCCGCCACTAACCGGGATCGAGTGTGCCGAGTCATGCCCGGGATCTCAGATCTGTGTGATTTAATTTTACCCTATCATTGTTATGGTCTTTGTATTTTCGTTGTGTGGATTTAATTATGATTATGTTCTGGGATCGAGTGTGCCGAGCCATGCCCTGGATCTTGGTTCTGTAATGGTAATTTTATCTGAAATATCCCTAATCTGAATAAAGTGTGCCGAGCCATGCCCTTGATTTCAGATTTGTAAGTGGTATTCTTGTTGGAATTTTCACCCACTTTAGGGATGATTTTTATTTGAACCTGAGATCATGTGTGTCTAGCCGTACCCTTGATCCCAGATCTAGATATATGAAAATCATCTAAGTCCTAATTGCAGGGATGCAACATGGAACCTATTAGGGTGTTGACCATTGATCTTCCATAAAAGATGTTTGTTACTAATGAGTATCTCATAAGTTAATCCTTAGATTTATATTATAGGAAGAACGGACCAAAGATGGGAGGATTTAGTATCTTCATCTTTATCATCATCTTTACTTTTATTTGTGAATCATCAATTGAATTTTAGTTTGTAGTCATTAATTACCATCTCACCAACCACTTAAATCATAAAATTGGTAGAATACTGTTAGATCTTAATAGATTTCTAGAATTACTTGTCTCTTTTAGGTATTTCAACATTAATCCTCGTGGGAACGATCTCGTACTCCGCACCCATTATATACAAACCGATTCGTGCACTTGCGAGTAAAACATACATTAAAAAATCACATCAGTAACCAAAGTGCTTGACAACCCGCCAATGCTAAAGAAACGTACTCCGCTTCGGTTGTAGAGAGAGCAACAACTTGTTGTTTCTTTGAAGTCCAAGAAATTGAACCCGAACCAATATTAAAATTGTAACCGGAAGTGCTTTTGCCATCATCTACACTTCCACCCCAATCACTATCACAATATCCAACCAAACATGAATTTTAAACCTTTTTGTAATGTATACCATCATTAATGGTACCACATACATATCGCAAAATTCTCTTTCCGGCATTCCAATGACTTCTTTTAGGTGATTCCATGAAACGGCTAATCATGCTAACCGCAAACATAATATCCGGTCTTGTGGCGGTTAAGTACATGAGGCTACCAACAAGACTCCGATAAAGAGTTTCATTAACTCTTTTTTCATTATCATTTTTATAAGTTTCAAACCAACCTCCATTGGAGTGCAAATTGATTGGCACATTCCATTCTAAACTTTTTTCAACAAATCTTTTGCATACTTCTTTTGAGATATAAAATCTCATTTTCATTTTGCTTTACTTCAATGCCAAGAAAGAAGTGTAGGAGACCCATATCGGTCATCTCAAATTCAAGCATCATGGATTTTTTAAATTCATCACATATGCATGAATTATTGCCGGTGAAGATTAAATCATCAACATATAAACAAACAACTAAGAACTCACCTTGGGTGTTTTCTTTGATGTAGAGAGAGTGTTCAAAAGGACACCTTTGAAACCATTCTTCATGAAGTACCCATCAATACGGCTATACCGCCCTTGGTGCTTGCTTTAAACCATAAAGTGCTTTCTTCAATCTACAAACTTTGTGCTCTTTACCCTTTTCCACATAACCGGGAGGTTGATCAACATAAACTTCTTCTTCAAGAATACCATTTAAGAATGCCGATTTGACATCCATTTGATAAACCTTCCAATTTCTTTGAGCCGCCAATGCTAAGACCATTCTAATAGTCTCAAGCCGAAAGCAACGGGAGTAAACTTCATTGAAGTCTGCCATGTCTTTGCTTGTAGCCTTTCACCAGTAACCGAGCTTTGTGCCTTTCGACTTCACCATTTGCATTTAACTTGGTTTTATATATCCATTTTACACCAATGGATTTGTGCCCATTTGGAAGTTCCGTTAACTCCCAAGTCTCATTTCTTTTGATGGAATCAATTTCTTGATTCATTGCATGATTCCACTTTTCTTTTTGAGATGCTTCTTCAAAAGAAATTGGATCGGCATCGGCATATAGTGCAAAGTTAATCTCATCTTCATCAAAAAGTCTTCTTGATGTTTCATAAATTTCATTGATGCTTTTGGTCTTCTTTGGAGGAGAATTAGAACTCGTTGATGATGATGATGATGAAGATGATGAAGATGAAGAAGATGAAGAGGAGGGTAGAGACCTATCCTCTTCATGCTCACAATTTTGAACATCTTTCAATTCTTCTTCATTGACACAAATAGACTTTTGTGTCTTTTCTTGAAAATCTCAATCCCAAGCTTTTTCTTCGTTAAATTTTACATCTCTACTTATGATAGTTTTCTTGGTGATGGGATTAAACAATTTGTATGCCTTTGAAGTTTCACTATAACCAATAAGAATGCATTTTTCGGATTTATCATCCAATTTTTTTCTTCTTTCATCCGGCACATGAGAATATGCAATGCTACCAAATATCCTCAAATGAGCAACACATGGTTTGTGTCCATTCCATACTTCTTGTGGTGTTATGCCTTCAACACTTTTGGATAAGGCACGATTCAAAAGATAGTTGGCACATGCAACGGCTTCGGCCCAAAATATATTTGGCATCCCTTT
The DNA here is from genome assembly GCA_021018995.1 of Chloranthus sessilifolius. Taxonomy (NCBI): domain Eukaryota; kingdom Viridiplantae; phylum Streptophyta; class Magnoliopsida; order Chloranthales; family Chloranthaceae; genus Chloranthus; species Chloranthus sessilifolius. The sequence continues at coordinate 98,479,348 of CM037592.1, forward strand.
GGCTTTTAACATACTTCTAGCCAATTTCATAAGTGTTCTATTTTTCCTTTCGGCAACACCATTTTGTTGAGGTGTGTACCGAGTGGTTAATTGATGCTGAATGCCATTATCTTTTAAGAAATTTTTAAAATCATGAGAAACATATTCACCACCTTGATCGGTAAGCAAAGTTTTCAACATGAAACCACTTTGCTTTTCAACCAAGGCCTTAAATATTTTAAAGTGACCGAATACCTCCGATTTTTCTTTGAGAAAATAAACCCATGATTTTCGACTATAATCGTCAATAAAAGTGAGGAAATAACGATTACCGCCAATAGAAGTTGTGTGCATAGGCCCGAATGAACAAGCTCAAGAGGGTTTGATGCCCTCCAAGCTTTCCCAACCGGAAATGAATTTCTTTGATGTTTTCCGAGTGCGCATCCTTCACAAACTTGGTCCTTGCGATCAATGTTTGCCATGCCTCTCACCATGTGATTTTTACACATGAGAGTCAAAGAGCTAAAACTCAAGTGGCCATACCGAAGATGCCATAACCATGATTTGTCTTGGATGATGGAGTTGAAGCAAGGAAGAACTTCATTTTGAAATTTAAGCGGAAACATCTTGTTTGAAGTCATCTTTACTTTGGCAATGAGGGCATTGTTCATATCCTTGATTTCACATGCATCTCCTTTGAAATAAACATTGTGTCCTTTCAAAAGGAGTTGACCAATGCTTAAAAGATTGTGCTTGAGGCCGGGTACATAGAAAACATTTGAGATGCGTTTGACGCCTTTCTTTGATTGAACAAGAATATCACCTTTTCCTTTTACGGAAAGTCGTTTATCATCGCCGGTCCTTACTTCACTTTGAATAGATTCATCCAAAGTGACAAATACGCCTTTGTTTCCCGTCATGTGGTTACTACAACCACTATCAAGATACCAATCTTCATTGAATGCAACTTCTTGAACATTGCAAGCAAGAAAGAGAGTGTCATCTTCCTTACTTTGAATGTTCTCTTGAACAAAATTTGATTCCTTTTTTTCTTCTTCCGCCAATCTTTTCTACAAAATTTTATGGTGATCATATTTTTGACAATGATAACATTGAACATTAGAAAGAGAAGATCGGCCTCTTCCTCTTCCTCTTCCTCTTGATGAAGTAGATGACTCATCTTCATCTTTTTCTTTTGTTTGATATCTTCCTTCATTATGCTTTCCTCGTTCATGATTAGGATGCCGTCCTCTTCCACCTTTAGAGCTTGCCTTAAAGGAAAGTTGAGTTTGAAGAGCGTGCTCTAGAGAGAAGAATCAAATTGTTTCATGCAAGTTCATGGGATAGAAGTGATCCCAATAAACTTTCCAAAGACAAAGTAGATAAATCCTTAGATTCTTCAATTGCAACAGCAATATATTCAAATTTACGAGTCAAGCTTCTAAGAATATTTTCTACAATTCTTTGATCTTGAAGATTTTCACCATTAATCCTTAATTGATTAACGAGAGAAATTACCCGATTGAAATAATCTTCAACCGCTCGAATCTTTCATTCTTATAGAATCAAACTCACTTCAAGAGTTTGGAGCACTAATTTGACTTTATCTTCGCTTTGTATGAAGCATAGAGAGTATCCCATGCTTGCTTTGCCGATGACACCGATGAAATTCTTTCAAAAATAACTTCATCCATGTTGATAGATGAAAAACAAAGCCTTCTTGTCCTTCTTTGCGATTTTCTTTCAACTCATTGAGTTGAGCTTGTGTGAGCGCTGATCTTCCGGTTCTACATATCCGGTCTCAACAATATCCCACAAATCTTGAGACCCATATAGAACCTTCATTTGAATACTCCATTGATTGTAGTTTTTACCGGTGAAACGAGGAAGTTGAGGTTGCAACATATTGGAAGCCATGAATCTCGAGCTCTGATACCACTTTGTTGGATTACACCAACTAGGATTGGAAGAAGATGGCACTCTAAAGAGAAGAAAGTTGTTCTCTTGTGTAGAAAAAATACCAAAAATGAAGACTAAAATGATATACTACTTAGAACCTCTCAAATTTCATTCATATGACTTGATAACATGAAGATACATGAGTGATATATATAGCCCAAAATACAAAACCGGGAATAAATAAAATACATTTCCAAAGCAACTACCTAACCTAGAAAAAGATAGAAAATTACATTCTCAAAGTTTTTCAATATTCTCAAGACACTACATTAATTACACCAATTTTCTATGACAAAAAAGAATTCCAAGATTGACCAATATAATTGCAAATGGGCCAATGACCCAAAAATGGGCCGGATGGGCCGGTCTAGCTTATAATTCTAACATATCTTCACTGCGTGTTTTTCATTAAAACATGAATTTTTTTATTAAAATGCATTTTCCATATTTTAAATGTGAAAAAATGCATTCTACACATTTATTTTCCCCATATTTTTTACAAAAGTTTTTAAAAATTTAAGAAAATATATATTTTTTTAACTTAAAAAATAAAAGAGAAACATTATTTTAATTTTCTTTTAACCCTTTTAAACCTTCGAACCCTTAAACGTCTTTTAACAATAGAAGCTCATTCTCTCTTACACAACCCCTTATAGGTAAGGGGTGAAATCCCACTCGAACCCAGAGCTAGCTGGTTCTCCCCAAATGCGTTGAGGCAGCTTTTATAAATTTTATAGCTTTCCAAATGTCAATTTTTTCCGCTTTTCTCAGCTTTCCCGGTTTTTACTGACTTTTTCGCGCTCGCCATATTAAAGTGTCTCCGTACATTATCACCATGTTTCCAATGTAATGGGCAGCTTTCAAACGACGAACTCAATTGTAGAATTCCCTTTAAGTAATGCATGATTCTATCAAGAATATGGCTAAACTTTGCATACAAAAGCTCAGATACTCCTCAGCACAAGGAAGAAACCAAGTATATAGTCTTTAAAGGGGAACATTGCTCCCCCTAGGAACTACATATAGTCTTCATTGCCATGGAACAGTTCCAAATTCCCATTTAGAAATTAGATTAGACTAGAGAGATGAAAATGGATCGGGTTGACCTGAAGGATTAAGCAGCCCCACTCGCTATGGATCAGAGTTGGGTCCAAAATACCAACCCCTCCCAAACGAATACTAGCAACTTCTTTTCTTAATCTCACAGTGCCGGGAACTAAAAACTCCCAAGGGAGGAGTAGCTATAAATATGGAAGAGTTACTTATAAGTGCCTAGGCAGATGCTTTCACACACAAACACAGAGAGAGAGAGAGAGAGGGAGGGGTTTACCCTATACCCGATAGCAGTAATCAAATGATGACTACCATCCTCCATGAGATATCTTCCATTAATTCTATGTTCCGACGTGAATACTGGCGCGCAATAGAACACTGTGTAGCATTCCTGCATAATGACTTCTTCCGTAATGTCGGAAAATAGGAGTTTTGTGTGGAAGTCGAACTTTTGATTTGTTGCAGCATTGCCTATCAAATAACCCTGAAACAATTTCCAAATAACTATTATTTATTTCTAAGATTGAAAACAGTAAATGGTTTTCATGGTCATTGTTGGGATCATCAGAAGGTCACCAAGACAATTTCAGGTTGATGGCTAGCCCTGGACTCGAAACTAAATTAATAAAGGGTCAAGGTCGCCAGGTACCAATGACCAATCACATTAGCTTGCTGCCATGTGGCACCCAATCACATGATCAGGTGCCACGTAAAGGAGTGGCTCAATAATCAGAACAGTATTGCGAAAAAAATTAAAATAATCCATAGAAAATTGTGCAGTCAAGAGACTCAACTGCACGGAAAATGAACAGTAAAATCACATTTGGTTTCACTGTTCATTTTCCACACGGCTGACACTTTAGATTTATATATTTTAGCATTACAATTATCTTTTGCAATGCTTATGAACATCGAGCCTTCCATTGTCCTTTAATTGTGATCATGTCATTTTGGCGTATTTAAATAAATAACCTCAAGATTGCCTAGAGAGAGAGAGAGAGAGAGAGAGAGAAAGAGAGTTTTACTGTGAGCTGTGGGACATTGTGCCTCCTACTATTCTCCTCAAAAGGTCTTCCACCAACCATTTCTATTGGCTTTTGGGGTACAAAAATGCATTTGGGCTCCAAAATGTGTGCCTTCTGTAATCCGGCGAGACACTGCATAAGTGCATATGCAAGAAGTCACAATTACTGCCCTTTCCAAATAAGCACAAGAGCACACTAATAAAGGAGGCCCCTAACATTAGGTACATAACAAGTCACCCACCTCATTTACAGCCTCAAGATTCTGTGAACAAACTGAACTATGAGGTTTCATATACTCCCCACCACAGCTTTTCCTTGTTGACTGAAATATCCACCGAGTCAATGTGATTTTCTCATTGAATTGTCTCGTTTCTTGATCGATTAATAAACTGAAAGCAAAAGCGCTATGCACCACATCACCTTGTAAAGTTCATTTGATATGATTCCCATACCATGAGCATGCTGGACAATTCCATTGCAATCGGATTTCGTATCCGTCAGAGGGTTCCCCAGTAGATAACCCTGAAACCATTTCCAACCATACATATGAACAGATTATAACAACAATATATAAGATTGGAAATGGTTTCAACCATACATACTATCATAGTTTTTTTTTAAAGAAACTATGATGGGGTTTTTTTTTAAAGAAAAAACTATGATGGTTTTCAGCCCTGTTTCATACAGTTGTACCATTTTGACAGAGAGAAAAAACTATGATGGTTTTCCAAGAGATCTTCAAAATTCAAAGTACTTCCCACAATATTTATCTAAATATTTATAAATCCGAATTAATATAATCTTACCTAAAAGATTAGATACACTTCATAGATGTGTATCTTTCTTTCGATCCTAGATATTCTCTATTAGAAAGGTCTGCCCAAAGCCAGGAAATCGCATTATGATCAATTGTGACGATCCGATGAATAGTTTGCATCAGTAGGTAGAAGAAAGGTAGTAGAACTGAAGGTAAACAATGGGACTGGTTACATATTTAACAAGAATAAATGAATTTGAGAAAATAGCCAATAACAATTTAGTCTTTTATTGTAAGTATGATTGTGATTCTCAATCACAATAAATTAGCAAGTGAAGTTCTTAATGGGAGGGACTCATTGGCTATAAAGATATGTGGGTGCTTCGTCCCAGTGATCACTAGTGTAAATTAATTTCATCCGTTCTCATTCGACTAGAGCATCCCCATTGTGTTGAGGCGTGGAAACGAGAAGGTCGTTGAAGGCCAAGAAGCAAGCTCTTTTAATGGCGTATAATCAAGGTCGCAGCGTAGGAAAAAGAAAGAAAAGAACGACAGTGAATGTAGCCTTTATTTTACATTTCGATGAGTTAAGAGCTCATATCGCTCCCTTTATACCAAATAAATCAAATGACTAATCCACAGGGAGCTACTAGCTAACAACATGGAATGAAGTCTTGTTGATATGTGGAGACAAAGGCAATGGAGTCACTTGGGAGTACTGATGATCCAGCCACGATTGCGCCGATCGTGCTGATCTGTAAGTTAGGGGGATAATAGTAATTTCACGTTCTATTATGTTAGCCCTAAATACAGGGTATATAAAGTCTTTTTTGAGTGACTGCTTCTGTAACCTAATTTGAAACTCTTGAAGAATAGTGAAACCTGGGTGAATCCATGGACGTAGGCACTATTACCGAACCACGTAAAATCATTGCGTTTTCTGTGTGATTGATTTGCTTTCCTGTTTATATTCTCTTACTTTCTTAACAAATCTAACATCGCAAAACTTAATAACACGATACCCATTATCATAATGGAAAGAGGGAGTCTCGGTCGAGCTGATCTGTAATCGATCAAAATGACCGTTGGTTGGGCTGATCTGTAACGAATCGAGCCGATCGAGAGGACATGCATTTCCGTATTTCTTAGCTTTGTTTACATACTAATTTCCGACCCAACGTGATCCATGATCCGATATGTCGCTTATCTAATTAACGAATCGACTACAATACAAAGACGTTGGTACGTGTTGACGTACAATCATCATCACTTCCTATGCCTATAATCTAGGATCAGCTAATGGTTTGGCAAATATGACTTGCCAAGAAAGTTATTAACAAGGGTTTTAAGGGTGATTGTCTGCTGACCCTAACCCTATTCCTCTGTTACACTTGCTTGGGGCAGTCATTGGCACAGTGAACCGAGGAATCTTGGTAAAGATCATAGTGTGTGATATACATTAGGACAATCATAGGGACCAACAATGGGGCAATCTTCAAGACCATCATAGGGACATCACGGGAACCAATCCTAAGGTTATTGTCAAGGCAACCATAGTATTCTGAAAGTTGTTGCGCAGAAGCTCACAAGCGAACCAACGATCTCACGATGAACGATCAAATAAGAACGCAAAAACAGGAAAAAAATCAATCACAAGCACACAAGAGACAATATTTACGTGGTTCAGCAATATGCCTACGTCCATGGGTAACGATGATTGACTATATTGATGATCACACAAAAATACAAGAACACACAAGCCTCACCAAAGCTCTCCTCTAAACACTAGATAGGTTTTCCAAAGCTTTACAATGATATCTCAACTCTTTTATTCGACCAAGAGCTTTCCCTTTATATAAAAGACACAAATCCTACTTCTAATCTAAGATAAACTAGCCTTATATAGAAAATCTGAATCCTACTTCTAATATAAGAGAAACTAGTCTTATATAGAAGATCTAAATCCTACTTCTAATCTAAGAAAAACTAGCTTTCTATAGAGTCTGAACATAACTGGGATGTCGCACGTCCTCCAAGTTAGAGTCAAACAACAATTCAACCTCTAAGTTAGAGCCAAACAACAATTCTCCACCTAACTCTACGTTTCACCATGTATTCTTTCTTCCGATTATCGCTATACTCATATCACCCACTACAAAAAACAAGACTATTAGCGACAACCAAAACCGTCGCTATTAACAAAAAAACTGCCGCTAATACCCTCGTCGCTAATAGTCTTCATAGCCTTTAATAGTTTTTTTGTTAATAGCGGCAGTTTTTGGCCGCCGCTAAGTCATATTTTTTGTAGTGATCGTTGCCACTAGCACCCCTAGGGCGCTCAAATCTGCTGAACATTGATCAATTTCAAACAATGTTTAAACTTGACCACCGGTACTACCTTTTTCATCACTCTTTCTGACATGTGCCCCAAGCGTATGTGCCATAACTGTATAGAGGACAAACTGCTATCATCTGATATAGATACCGCTATTCCACCTGTCACTGTACTCCCTGATAGAAAGTAGAAGTTCCCAACCTTTTCCGCTTTCATCACAACCAGAGATCCTTTTTGTCGCCTTCAAAACTCTACCTTGAGTTGTAAACTTGAGCCCATTGGAATCTAATGTATCAAGCGATATAAGGCTCTTCTTTAGTTCTAGGACATAATGTACATCGGTCAATGTTCTCGCAACCCCATCGTGTATCTTTATTCTGATACTCCCATTTCCAACTGTTTTACAGGTCATATTGTTACCCATTAAAACAGTTCCACCATCCACCTCTTTATAAGACGTGAATCAGTCTCTATTTAGACACATGTCGTAGGAGCGCCCTGAATCAAGTATCAATGCATTCTCTAAGTATTTTTCAAAAACTACTGACAACACGTTTTCATTATCATCCGGAGCTTATTCGGCTATACCAGTCTCATTAACAACCCCTTTCTGCTTCTTAACCTGGGCATCGTTCCTCTTTATTTGTAACTATGATCAATGCCTTCTTATGTGACCCTTTTCGTGACACTTGTAGCATTCTAATATTTTTCTATTTTTGGATTTAATCTGGGCTTTGATCTACCTCTCCCCCTAACCAACAAGTTATCTGCTTGTGTATCACTATCTAAACATTTCTTTCTCATGCCGTTACAAAGCAGTGCCGCTGTAACCGACTCCAGTTCAATAATATTATTTCCATAGAACAGCGTAGTAACAAGGTGCTCATAAGAATCGAGGAGGAAAGACAAAAACAATAGTGTTTTGTCTTCATCCTTAACCTCTTTTCCAATATTTAATAATTCAAATATTATTCTATTGAATTCATTAAGATGTTCTTTGAGAGAAGTATCTGCCTTCATGTGCAACTTGTACAGTTGCTTCTTGAGATATAAACGACTCGTTAGAGATTTTGTCATATAGAGACTCCAATTTGGCTCACAGTGAGGCCGTCGAGTTCTCCTGCATCACATTGTACGTAATCTCTTTCGCTAGACATAGCCAAATTGTACTACACACCTGAAGTTCGAATTCTTCCCAATCACCATCGGACCTATCCGTTGGCTTACCTGAAAGCCCGTTCAATGCCTTGTGCAGCCCTTATTAAATCATGACATTTCGGACTTGTACTTGCCACAAGCCGATATTAATCTTTCCGTCGAATTTTTCAACCTCGAACCTCACATTCGAAATTTTTACGGACTTCGATGCCATCTCCGATCGTAGAACAACCTAATTTTTCTTATACCAATTTGTTGCACAGAAGCTCACAAGCTAACCAACGATTTCACGGTGAGCGATTAAATAAGAACGCAAAAACAGAAAAAAAAAATAATAATAATAATAAAAATAATAATAATAAAATCAACCACAAATACATAAGAGATAATATTTATGTGATTCGGCAATATGCCTACGTCCACGGGAAACGATGATTCACTATATTGATGATCACACAAGAATACAAGAACACTCAAGCCTCACCAAAGCTCTCATTAAAACGCTAGATAGGTTTTCCAAAGCTTTACAATGATATCTCAACTCTTTAATTCGACCAAGAGGTTTCCCTTTATATAGAAGACACTAATCCTACTTCTAATCTAAGAGAAATTAGCCTTATTTAGAAGATCTAAATCCTACTTCTAATCTAAGAGAAACTACCTTTCTATAGAGTCTGAACGTAACTGGGCTGTTGCAGGTCCTCTAAGTTAGAGTCAAACAACAATTCAACCTCTAAGTTAAAGCTAAGCAATAAAAGTTTCAGGCTATAATCCAACGTCGTTAATTCATTCATGTGTATCAATAATTAAATGACGATGAGTATCGGAAAATGGCTTTGTATAAATGCCCCTCACTGTCCCTATTAAATCATTATTCTGATCCCAAATGACAATATAATAGGACTGAAATCCTGTGATCTAATCCCGCTCAATCATTCAACTGAAAAATATATGCATGTATAGATTGTCAATCTGCATACCTTGAGATTAAAGAGCGGTTGGTTCCCGAACTCGATACCTGCAAATACATAAATTTCCACGTATCAATTTAGTGCAAAGAGCAATGTGCATGCTCACAAAGAATCATCAACTGGAAAAGCGGATAAAGTCATGAGTCATGACTATTTAGATGGTATTGCAGTCTCTTTTGTCACCTCTTGGCAAACAAGCTGATGAATCCAGACCATCCAACTTGTTGCAATTCAAAAATCTCACAAGTCGGTGTTCCTAAACCATTAGATCAACAGTAGTAGTCATATATGAACCATCCAAATGTAGGTGACTGATCGAATGATTTGGAATTTCCAATACGTTTGATTGTTATGTTATCGACCCTTCAAAAGATGGTCAAACGATTGGATGGTCCACATTGATTGGTGTGATCAAATGGTACGAATGAGAGACTGATCTCAATATATTACTCCTGTGTATCAGACCTTATCCCAGAGGAAAGGACCTTCATTTTTGCAAACTTAGCTCTCCATTGGTCAGTTTTGTAACTAAGGATGTGTTTGGGATTGCTCTTTGGAGGCAAAGCGCATCTCTTTGCTCTGCCGCAGAGCACTTTCCCATGAGACCATGTTTGTGTTTGGTTGTAAGTGCTCTTAGCTCTTTTGAAAAATAAAAGAGCTAAGTTTGAGTCTCTTTAAAAGAGCAATTTAAACATGCTCTTTTAAGTGGGCTGCTCTTTGGCTCTAAAGACCAATCCCAAACAAGCCTAAAATGTGACACTTAGAGCATAAAACTCCTGTCAACACAAGAAATTGCAGGTATTAATGAACTAGCAGCATTTAATATATTCAAAGGAGAGAAAAATATGACTTGGAGACAATATACTGTCCATTGCTTAAAATAAAGAGAAAATTATAAAAACATGCCTACTTCAAACAGTTGAAACAATGCCTACGCATTTTTCCAATAAATTATTCAAACCAAAATAACACCCGTTTTAGGTTGACCAGCTACATGGAGTATGATTTAAAATATCATAATAATTGTTATGACTTCCTTTTTCCTTTATTTGATGGGTCAAATATAAGGTAACAACCACCCAATTTGGTGCTTTGAATTTGAGCAACTTTGACTAATGGATATGCATCGGATCATGCTCAAACTTTTTGTGTAATACGTGATCATCATTGAGAAAGTTGTTGTGGCACCTGATCTCAGATGGGTGCCATGTAGAGCCCACGAACTGATGAACATATTTTTCTAAGACCAGTAAAAACATTATTTTCCTAAATTTGTTTTACTTAGGTAAGTTCTCCTTAAAATTGATTGAAAGGAGGCATATTTTTCTGAAGAGCCCTAGAATAAATGATTTTAGATTTAAGAATGAAGCTCAATCGTATCTTCAGTGCACATAACTTACCATTTGCTATTTCTTGAACCACCATTGGAAGAATTATGCCAGAATAAGAATCCCCAGCAATGTAGAGTGGATTTGAGAGGAACTGTGGATGATTGATCAACCACTGCACTAGAAATACATATACTGTCAATAAAACCCTTATATTAATTAAAGGATAAAGGTAGCCCGATAATAATGACTAGGTAATTAACCTGATCTCACATTAGTTTGCTGCCATGTGGCACCCAATCATATGAGTGGTTGCCAGGAGCAGGTCGATGATAATAATTATTGTGAAAAAATTAAAATAAATAAACAAAAGTGTACAATCAATGGCGTCATCTGCACGAAAAAAGTTCGAAGGTGAAACCAAATGTTGTTTTACCTTTCATTTTCCGTGCAATTAACTCTATTGACCATGGTATCAAAACTCGGCCGATACCGATATGTATCAGTCTTGTCGAGAATCGATATCGATACCATCCCGATACAGGTATCGGGGTTGTATCAATATCTGACTGATACAGATCAGTATCGGCCGATACTAACCGCTACAAACTTTTTTTCTATTTTTTAAACCTTTTTTCAAAATTACAATATCAACGATAATGTATCTGTAGCAGCCGATATGTATCAATCAAAGATGGAACGATACCCGATACCACTACTAATACTTTTCTGCCGACTACATGGTTCTATATGACTTATTGTAATTTTTTTTCACAATAGTGTTGTGATCATCGAGCTGTTCCTTTATGTGGCACCCAATTAGGTGGTCACATAGCAGCAAAGCAAGCCATTGGTCCAAGCTACCTTTACCCATATTCAAAACCATCTCCATAAATGTGCTCAGTGCCATTGAAGTGCCTTCAACACCTTTCTCAGGAACTGATAATTCTCTTCTGCTGATTCTTTGTCCTCCGTCGGGTGGCTTGGAAATGAGAAGCCAGTCCCAGCTGGAGCATCTAGAAATATTATGTTGGCAACCTGAATATGAATATCCAATAGAGCTCAGCGACAATGTTAAATAGCAGGCAGATTTTGTGTAGGCAAAGTGCAGGCAACTGATGTGGCAGGACATAATAATTGGCTGCAAGTGCAGTGGGGCCAAGCAATGCACTTTGTCTGTAAAACCTGTCTGCCGATTGCAATTTTCTAATAAATAAATTAAAATATATGCCTAGAGAATTTAATATAATATATATTATATTAAAATATATATTTATATATATATATATATATATATGCCTAGAGAATGTCACACCTTTGTCCATGAATGTGGGTTCAACACCAAATTTGGTATACTGCCGTTGTACTCCGCAAGCTCAAATTGTAAAGGACCTAAAAACAACATAAATTTTAAAATGTTAACATCGATATGCTTGTGCAGCAATTTCCTCTATAATTTTGAATCTTTTTGTAGAAATATGGCAATCAAAATAAACAAGAAAAGACCAATCGCAAACACAAAATTTACGTGGTTCAGCAATTTGCCTACGTCCACGGTGACGTTGAGTTCCTTTTTCTAAATCTGTTAAAAATCCCTCAAACCTTACCTCCCTCTATTCGAAATTGACTCTCCTTCATATGGAACCCTAACTTGAAATTAGACTTTATATCTAAGGGAAATTAGAAAAACGCCCCCCCATTTCATGCATTGTACAAAAAAAAAATCATTTCAAAACGTTTCAATGCATTATACCAAAAAAAAAATTTGTTTTAGAGAAAAAAGGTTTGCACGCTTATTAAAAGTTTTAAGATCCGTGAAATCTAAAATATCCAATTATGAGATTACAATTTTACCCTTCTATATCTCTTTAATGGGAGAGAGAGGATCAATCTCTAGTTTGTCCTTAATTAAAGGAAAGAAAAGAAAATTGATCTCCAGTTTGTTCTTAAAGAATTTGTTGTTGGTGTGTAGGAGAATATGGATCTGTAGGCGTAATCATAGGAGTGAGACTGTTGATCGATATTGATTTCCGATCAGAATTCGAGATCGCTTGGTCGATCGGGAACTACAGAGTTGGTCTCCAATTACTACCGTCAATTTTCGTCAGAAAATCTGTCGGCTCCAACAGATCGTGGCCGTTGTTTCTGAAGCAGCCAACCATAGCTTAAAGAAGAAGGGTTTTACATTTCCCCCTTTGGAGGAAACCCGAATACATGAGACCCAAATGGCTTTCTCCTTACAAACGAATAGCGAAGTCGATCAAAGAAACAACCGACTCCCAAATTGAAACCGAGTCATGTTTAATCACCGAGTTTGAGCCGAGTTCCGGCGACAAAAAAACTCTCATTTGTAATCTTACAATTGGGTATTTTAAATTTCACGGATCTTAAAACATTTAATAGGCCTCAAACTCTTTTACCTAAAACTTCTTTTTTCATATAATGCGCTGAAACCTTTTGAAATAAGGGATGTTTTTGTAAAACATTATATCTAATACAAAGTGTAACCGCCCATATGGCTGGGAGTATGGTTCAACCGATTAACTAGGGCCACCAAGAATTAAAGGCTTAACGGCAGCACTTTTGAGCACCTATTTATGCGAAGGATTCATTTAATTTTATCTCTTCCTTACTTTTGATCATTAAATGTGACTAGGAACCATGGTTCAAAAATTAAAATTATTGGCCAAAATGTTTCGGGTTCGGTCCCTACCGAAATGAAATTTTGAACCTAAATTTCCATTAAAAAATATATGGAGGAGAAATTTTTGGCCGAAATTTTGATTCAAATTTTTTATTTCGATCATGCTCAAAACTGCTTATTTGATCCTTGCTAGAAACCGTTGGGAAATTTTTGGGAATAGTTTTATTGCTAGGAACTGTTGCTCTTTTTGGAAGAAAGGATATACATATAGAAAGGAGAAGGAAACAAAACAAGCAACTACAAAGGAGATTTGCGAGAAGCAAATCAACAGCAACCAAGAGCAAGAGCCACCCAAATCAGCCCAACCAGCAAAACAAAACAAATTTACATTACAAATACTACTGATCCCGCGAGCCACATCTACAAGTCTGAGACCCCAAAAGGCCCGAATATCCACCACGATGAGGCCACCACGATGAGGCCAGCCGTAAGCACAGTCACTAAGGCCTCGTTTGGCTGTTTCTGAGCTTTTTCCAAAAAAAACTCAGAAAGTGGATTGGTCAAAATCTGGGCAATTTCCTGAAAAACTCAGAAACCGAGTTTCTGTATAGGTGTTCTTGAGCATAGTGATAATTTCATTTTCGGTAATTTTTCGGTAGGGGTCCTTTTGGTACATTTCGGATTAATTTCGATACCTTTCAAAAAAAATTCGAGAAAGTTTCGGGGATTAAAAATACATAAAGAATATATTTAATATATCTTTTTAAAATTACTACAGTATATATTAAATTACTAACATTTTTAAAATAACAAAAATAAAATTTTTAAACATATAAAAAAAAATTACCAAAATTTCACAACAAATACCGAAATTTTCATTTGACTTCCTTTTCAACGAATTTCACGAAATTTTCATTTGTCACTATGTTCTTGAGTTGTTCATTTTCTTAGTATTTTTGAGCACTTTTCAGAGAAATTAACCTTCTTGTATTCTTTGAGTTTCACTTTCCTACATCAGAATTGTTTTTTTTGCCTTCAATTTTTTGAGCTCAATCAGCTTCTAAGTATTTCTAAGCAAAAAGCTTAGAAGCTGATCACTTTTCTATAGAAAAGTCTCAAAAAACACAATTTTCCAGAAAAATTTATGAACAATTTACGAACGGCAGAAAATTGGCTTCTGAGCTCAGAAAATTTATCTTATAAGGAAAAAGCTTAGATTTTGTGCTTTCCTCAGCTCTCAAGCGAGGCCTAAGGATACCGAGATTCGTCACGAGATGCATTCAAAACATATTTAGCATTCATGTGTATAATGTAATGCATTACATCCTTTTAAAAAATTTATTATTATTTTAAAAAATTTATATACTTTTAAATTCTTTGAAATAAAATGAAGCACCCTGAATCTTGGTTAGTTTAGCTGATCCTAATCGGATATCTTTGGTACATATCGGCTTGGAACCCAGCCGATATATCTCGGTTATTAAATCCTTGTTAATCATCACATTTGTACAAATGACACTACTTTTGCTTATCGTAACCAATCTATGTGATAATTTCGGGAACAGCTCATCATATTTTGTTCAAATGTCTGTACTTTAATATCCATCTATTATTTTTAACAATTAATAGTAAAGCTAATTGATCTAATGGGATATAATTGCTTTATAGGTGTCATTCTCTAATTGAGTGACCAAGTCGGGGTTTAGGAAGAAATCGATTCTGAAAATTTTCAGAAAAATTCAGGAAAAGTTGTTAAATTTAGGGGAAAACGGTCAAAAAAAATTTGAAAAAAAAAAAGAAAGAAAAATTATCCTTAGTATATTATATAAAAGTAAAAATAATTTCTGTCAATTTTTTATACCTAAAATGCCCCTAACCTTTATCTTATAATCGCAAGTCTTGAAAAGAGAACTCTGCCCTAACACAATCTCTTAGCCATATGACCCAAAAAGAGAAAAGAGAGTGCTCTCTTTTTGAAATTTTATATCAAATCACAGCCTCAACTATATTTAGCTAAACCCGACAAAACAACAATTTCCTCAAAAAGCAAATTTGTCAACTTCGGTAAAAAAAGAGATTGAGAATCAAGTAACATTAATTTATATCTTGTACAAGATATAAGTGAATCTATCACCGTCTAGCGTTAGCTCCGACGGTAATAGATGCTAGGATACCTTGAGGTGGCTAATTTACAATCATTTAAAGGTATACAGTAACGAATGAATGTTTTTTTTTCTTTTCTTTTTTTTAAATTTAAATATTATTGAGAATGGATGGTTTTAAAGGGTACCTACCCGTTTACGGAAAGCGTCAACATCCCAGACCCCATAAAAATCGTTGTTTCCTTTGAATCAAATGTTGAAGATCAATTTCACCCTAATCTTCTATACAATAGATCTTGAAATCATGACCCACCTATCAAAACGGTTATTTTGTGATTCCATGCGTTACAGATCCCCCAAAAAATCACTTAAGATCACATTTGAGCGTGATGTCTGTCATATGATTTTAGGGCCATTTTTTTGGAATCCATGACACGCAGAATCACAAATTGACTGTATGATAGGTGCACCATGATCTCAAGATATATTGTGTGGAATCAATGGTTTTCAAGGGGTCTGAGGTGTTGGTTCTTTTCAGTAAACACATGAGCACATTTGGAGGTGCCAGGATTTAAATTGGGAGCTAAACCTTGCACAGGGATGTTTATACCGTGGCACATGGTTAAAAAGAAAGACTGCTAATTTTGAGATTTGTATCACGAGCTATCTAGCCACCTGATTGGAATACCTCATGCAAAGATCTTTTGGGGTCAAAAATTGGGCCCAAACATACATTTTATCATTGAAAATAGCGGAACATTCAATGTATAATGCGAGCAACATAAAAGTTTTGAGAATTTTTTTATTTCTTTTCAAGGAAAGTTGGAAATTTTATTTTTGAAATGATTTTTTTTTAATCGGTAAAAATAATTTTATTAGATCAGAGAGGAGTGTAAGATTGAGACGAAAAACAATCTTCATCTTATGATCCAAATCAGTCAATTATTTTCAGTGTCAGAGCTCCCTGAGATTCAATGGGTGCAAATAAAGGTAACTACTACATATTTAACATTTTCATTCAACTCATCCCATCCTAACAAGCAAATCGGATTCTCAAGAATTCAAACGATTAAAGTGGAAACATGCATCATCATCATAGTCTTATCTCATCTACCTCGATAACATTGGTTGAAACTTTTGATTGTAAAGTTGATGTATCACCATCTATCATCATTAATGATGACCTTATGTTGACTCGCAATTGATGTTTATGATCATGATTCGTGAAACTCTATATCAGATCATTATAACCTAAACTACTTTATTTATCTCCTAACTTCTTCTTCATTAAATAATTCTAAACCTAATCGTAATCAAACCAATCGAAAAATAAAAATAAAACTAAACCGAAAACGGTTAGATTCATTTTTTGATTTTGTGATCTGGTCAATGAATTAGATTATTTTAATGGGTTTTAAGTCGCTTTTGATTGATTTATGTATGATTTAAAGGTCCTAATGTCCACGTGCATTTGGACGTGCCTTTTTACTAGTAAAAAGAAATATCAATTAAAAACTATAAAATTGAAATTCTGAAAAATACAAAATTCAAAAAGTATTGAAAATTCATGAAATTTATGAATAACTCATCAAATTTGTGAATAATTCTACCTTTATTCATTTTTTTCAAAAAATTGCAAATTATTTTGCAACTTTTTAAAAAAGTTCAAGCATTTGGTCACAATGATTGAGATATGTTCAAATTATGGACAATCATTTTAACACTTTAGATTAATCACATATATGTTCTACACCACATACCAGTGAAGTATATTTTAATGGTGTAAAATCCAACAACTATTTTAACGGTGTCACATCACATCATGCCGCCGAGACGTCTCGATCTTAGAAGACTCTCGGATTTCTGAAAATTCAAACCATGCTCCTATATATATGGCATAACGTTGGAGTCCCAGGCCGTTTCATATCTGATATATCAAATACGTATCGGCCAAATTGGATGATATTTAAGCTTCTTTTTTTTATTTTAAAAGAAATAAAAATATAAAACTATTAAAAATTTTAGAAAAAGTGTTTTTCTAGTACTTTGTCCAAGTCATATTCGATACAAGTCGGCCAATATGACCTGATATGGGCTGATATTTGACATGTTTAACCTGATATTTGACCCAATATCAAATTGGGGCATATATTTGTATCGGATAGGGCTTAACCCAATATATTTTGGCTGATAAGCATAGTAACAAATTTCGTTTTCAATAATTTTTCGGTGGGGGATCCTTTCAGTACAATTCGGATTAATTTCGATACCTTTTAGAAAAAATTCGAGAGAGTTTCAGGGATTAAAAATATATAAAAAATATATTTAATATTTTTAAAAAAACTACTACAATATATACGAAATTACTAAGATATTAATAAAATAATTATTATAATAAAATAAAATAAATAAAATACTGAAATTTATCAAAATTTTGCCAAAAAATACCCAAAAAAATCTGAAATTACTGAAAAATACCGAAATTTTTGTTTGACCGCCTCTTAGGCTAATTTCGCTAAATTTCACTGAATTTCAGCGAAATTTGTCACTATGCTGATAAGTATCAAATATGGCTGACAATCAATTCTTCGAGTACCTTTAAATTCACCCACTGAATCTATGAGACCAAATAATCAATTCTTCGAGTACCTTTAAATTCACCCAATGAATCTATGAGACCACCCACACTGAAAATTCATTGACTATTTTTCGTCCCAATTTTCCACACAATGGATCTTGCGAACATAGGTGTACCAACATATGGTAAATTTTTTGTTACACGTGGCACACATCCTAAAATAGTTACCTTAAAATCAGGTTTTAGCGTGATGAGTGAAATGTGATGCTAATGTCACTTTTTTGGGATGTGTGCTATGTGAAATCAAAATTTGACCATGAGATGGTATGCACGTAATCTCAAGATCCATCGTGCCAAAAGTTTGAACTACAAACTATCTCCATCGTATGATTCAAAACAGTCAATGGATTTTCAATATGGGTGCCCTCAAAGATTCGATAGGTGAATTTAAAGGTAGGATTTTTTTAGAGATTCATACTCAGACTCTATTATATTAGAGATTGATGTGCAGTGAAATATGATGATATTTCACCGCTAAAGACCTACATTTAGCTATCCGATGAAAGCCATTTAACATGTTTTATATAGTTTTAGTGATTTACAGGTCTGGAGATGTGTTGAGAATGAAATAATCCAAAAGTTCATAATATAACGTCAAATTCGTACTACCTTTGATCATGCGAAACTTATCCCGACTCGGAGCTCAATTTGACCCTTCAAGACATCAGATTCAGAAAATTGTTAAAACACAAAAGTTGTAGAGCTCGTCGTCAGTTTTCCAATGCGACAGGAATCACCTCAATCCGACTTTAGAATAGAAAATTATGGCCGAAATACCGAGGCAGTGTCTGAATGCAAAGTGTAGCGGGAGTTCACGAAAATATGGGAGGTCGATTGATCGACCCTTTTTGGTCGATCGATCGACCTAATCTGGAAGATTTGGAATTTCAAAACATAATTTGATATGGTCGATCGATCGACCCTCTTTAGTCAATCGATCGACCAAATTTGAATTTGAGTTCGGAATTTTGTTTGGCCGCGAAAATCTCGGTACTCTTTTCACGGAATAAAATCTTGGAGGAAAAAGCGGCTTCTGTTTTGGCAATTAAGGAAAAAGATATTCTTTGAGATATATTCATTCGGGGAGTCCTTCGGAGATTTATTCTTATTTTTTTCTGCATTCTTTTATTTTTTAGTTTTCTGCGTTTCAAAGTTTAAGGGCATTGAGTCCCATTTTCTTAAAATACCTTTTTAATATTCATTTTGAGAAAGATGATAAGTCTTAGTCTTGCGTTTATCCACTTTCAAGAAGGAGGTGTACGTACTTTGGATTAAAGCTTTCGTGGATTTTTGTGGATAATTATTTACGGTATTTTAATGGCATTTTCAACTTCTGCATTTATTTTATTACTTATTTCAGTTATGTATGGCTAGTTTCATTAAGGATGGGGATCTAATAAACCCCATCCGAGGTATTCATTTATATTAATATAAATCTGTGTGATTGAGATGTCAGATACTTTTTAAGACCCTAATATTCATTGAAAATGGTGAAATCATTATTTCAGTCTGAGATCTAGGAGCTAATCATGCCCTATGATTTCAGATCTGCAATAATGATTTTATCCTAATTATTACTCGTCTCGGGGTGGAGTTTTACTGTCATCTGAGGTGTGAGTGTTAATCATACACTCATGGGTGTTAATCATATATCTCCTTGATCTCGGATTGATAGTATGACTTTATCCCAGTGGTGAGTTCCAATCACGATCTGAGGTGTGGGTGTTAATCATACACCCATGGGGTGTTAATTATACATCTCCTTGATCTTAGATCGTACTTTGGAAATTACCCTAGAGATTGGGTTCTAAATATTGTCCGAGGTGTGAGTGTTAATCATACACTTATGGGATGTTAATCATACATCTTCGTGATCTCAGATCTATATTTTAGAACACACGTGTGTATAGAGCAATGCTTCTTTTGAGAAATCTATTAAAGATCTCACATCTCAATCCACAGATTGGTATTCTGTAAATGATAAACCTACGATGGGAGGATTTAGCATCCCAATCCTTATCTTTCATTAATTGTTTAAATCTCTTAGATTTCGTTAGTCTTTATCTGTTTTATCAAAAGTTACCAGAATTCTAGGTTATTAGTTACTGTAAAATATCTGTGAAAATTCTTTTAGTTAATTGATATTTCTATTTTTACATTTTCTAACCAATCCTCATGGGAACGATCTCGTACTTTATACCCACTGACTGCATCACGATTCGTGTACTTGCGAGTACAAATTTAAGGACACATCAAGTTTTTGGCGTCGTTGCCGGGGATCGGGAGTAGAAAATTAAAAACTTTTAAAAAATAGAAAATTAATTTTAAGAATCTTTGTAGGTTTGAACTCAGTAACTTTGAAAAAAAAAATTTCTTTTTTCCTGATTCTGTTCTAAAAAAAAAAAAATTTAATTTTAAATCCTCGATCGATCGACCTAAACAGTCGATCAATCGACTCTGCTCTTGGTCGATCAATCGACACTTAAAAAAAAAAAAATATATATATATATATATATATATATCTCTTTGCACTTTGTGTATGCACACAAGGTCTTTTAGAGATAAATCTTTAGAACCTCTGAATCCTGAGATTGAGTGAACGTGTCGTTCAAATCGAAAAGAAGTTAGAACAGGTCGAGAAGTAAGAACCGAACCATCAATTCAATTCACAATGAATGCAAACGGTTGTGAAAATCAACATCATGAAAATGAGGAGGAACCAACCCTGAGGGAGTTGTTCGCTCCAATTACTACAAATACCCCTTCTTGCATCACGTCACGATCCCGCCACACCGTATGTGATATAAATCTTACCAATTTTTCACGGTATGGATAGAGAAGATCCATATCAACATATCAAAGACTTTGTTGAAGTCTGTTCATCGGTATATCAAAATTTCAGTGAAGAATCTGTGAGATTACGTTTATTTCCTTTCTCTATAAAGGATAAGTCCAAAGCATGGTTAAACTTTTTACCAGCTGGATCCATAACCACCTAGGATCAAATGATTAAGAAATTTATATCAAAATTCTTTCCCATGGCTAAGACTAATGCCACGTGAAATCACCGATTTTACACAAGAAGATGATGAGAGATTCTATGAAGCCTGGGATAGGTTCATAGATATCTTATTGAAATGTCCTCACCACGGATTCTCAAAATGGAGATTGGTCCAACGTTTTTACAACGGATTGGATCAACCTAATCGACATTTGATTGAATCCATGAATAGTGGAGGATTCTTGAGATTGAGAGAAAATGAATCTTATCAATTCTTGGAAAAGTTAGCGGAAGACTCACAACAATGGGACTTCTCTAGCAGTCGAGATCAGCCGAAGAAAAATCGAGATCAAGCAGGAAGCTCAGCAAAGAAAGGAGGATTGTATGTGGTGAAAGGAACACCCGACCTGATGACAAAAATAGATTTCCTCACTCAACAAATTGAGGAATTGAAATTGAAGAAAAATGTAAATGTTGTAAATGTGCAACCAGACCCATGCTCATATTGTGCAAGCCCAGATACACACGGTACTTTTCCTTTAGTGAACAATTGAATGCATTGAACACTTACGGGCAGAATCAGGGAAATGTTTTTAATGAAAACAATCCAAATAGTTGGAAATATCATCAGAATTTCTCGTGAAACAGGGAAATCAAAGACCCCAAGGCAGAGGTCAAGGGATGAATTTATACCCAAATCAAAATTTTAATCAGGGACCACAACAACAATTTGATCAAGGACAATTCCAACATCACTATGGAGGAGGAAACCAATTTTACCCAAATCAAAATCAAAATGTGCAACCTAGGCAATCGAATCAGAATTATCAGTTCTCACATTCAACAAGTCAACCAGGGTTTGCACAAAATTTTCCTCCACCAGGGTTTGATAATCAACAAGGAAATGCTGCTCCGCGTCAGTCTCAAAATCAATATCCTCAGAGTGAGGATATGTGGAAGTTCATTCAATCCAATACCTCTTCAATATCAAGGATAGAGACACAACTTGGGCAACTGGCGACACTCCTCTGCGAGAGAGAGAAGGGATCATTCCCAAACCAACCAGTCCCAAATCCAAGAGGACAGATGGCTATTGAGCAGGCCTCGACCTCATCTCAGGAGGAGAGTCAACAACAGATCAAGGCTATCACTACATTGCGATCTGGGAAGGAAGTCGACAACAAAATAGAAATGCCAGAAGAAGAGAAGCATGAACTTGAAGTCGAAATTGAGAAGGACAAGGAAGCAGCAGAAGAAGAGAAATAAGGAAAGCAAGAGAAGAAGATGGAAGAAAAGAGTGAACAGAAAAGAAGTTTTGTTCCTAAAGCACCGTACCCGTAAAGATTGATGGCACAACTGAAAAATCGCGATGAGGAAGGGATAAATGAGATTTTCAAGCAATTAAAAATTAATATTTCCTTCCTGGATGCCATCCGCCAAGTGCCTGCTTATGCTAAATTTTTGAAGGAATTGGTCACAATTAAAAGAAAGACAAATATTCCGAAAAAGGCTTTCTTGGCCGAGCAAGTTAATTCAGTGTTACAAGCAAAGCTCCCGATCAAATGCAAGGACCCAGGTTGTCCTACAATCTCGATCATCATCGGCGATAACCATATTGATCAGGCCCTTTTGGATTTAGGAGCAAGTGTCAACTTGTTGCCTTATTCTGTGTACAAGGAGCTCGAATTGGGAGAACTTAAGGCCACTGCGATGACCCTTCAGTTGGCTGATCGGTCCGTAAAGATCCCTCGAGGAATTGTGGAAGATGTCCTCATCAAGGTGGATTCTTTCTACTTTCCTGTAGATTTTATTGTGTTGGACACTGAACCAGCATCAAATTTGAAGAATAACATTCCAGTGATTCTAGGAAGACCATTCCTAGCAACCTCCAATGCGCTGATCAATTGTCGAAACGGAATCATGAATCTATCATTCGGGAATATGACAGCAGAACTCAATATTTTTAATATTGCCAAACAGCCCATGGAGGATGAACATGCACAAGGCATACTCGATGAAATCGTTGAAGAAATATTTCATGCATCTAAGACTGAAGATCCTTTAGCAGCTTGTCTTGCGCATTTTGGAGAGAATTTTGATGTGGATCAACTGATCCAAGAAGTGAATCACATGTTGGACTCCACACCACGTCTGGGAGAAGAAAAGGAAATAGAGTGTGGAACTCAAATTGAATTAATCAAGGAAAAGCCGAAAGAGGAGGAGAAAGTGTCCTTGAAACTTAAACTTCTTCCGAAAAATGTCAAATATGTCTACCTGGGGGAGAATGAAACTCAACCCGTTATAATATCATCAACATTGGATGCGCGTCAAGAAGGTCAACTCATGAATGTACTCAAAGAGCACAAAAAGTACCTCTCATTGGTCGATAAAGGCATTAG
Source organism: Chloranthus sessilifolius (assembly GCA_021018995.1). Lineage (NCBI taxonomy): Eukaryota > Viridiplantae > Streptophyta > Magnoliopsida > Chloranthales > Chloranthaceae > Chloranthus > Chloranthus sessilifolius. The sequence continues at coordinate 98,502,697 of CM037592.1, forward strand.
TCCACGATGTGTATGCATCGAATCCATTTGAAAGACAATGTTGTTTCTAGGGAACCACAGAGGAGATCGAACCCTATAATGCAAGACGTGGTCCTAAATGAGGTAATCAAACTTCTAGATCTTTGGAATTATATACCCCATCTCCGACAAGAATGGGTCACCCACACAAGTGGTCCCTAAGAAATCGAGTCACAGCAGGAAGAAGAATGAGGAAAGCATACTAGTCCCTACAAAAATTCAAACAGGGTGGAGAGTGTGCATTAATTATCGAAAGTTAAATTTGATGACGAGGAAAGATCACTTTCCTCTTCCATTTATCGATCAGATGTTGGAAAGATTGGCTGGGCATGAGTACTATTGCTTCCTCGATGGCTATTATGGGTATAACCAAATAGCCATTGCACCTAAGGATCAGGAGAAGACTACTTTCACATGTCCTTTTGGTACTTTTTTTCCCACCATTTTTAACGCTTGGCTTTGTAATGCACCAGCTACATTCCAAAGATGTATGCTGAGTATTTTTTCGGATATGGTCGAGCGATTCCTCGAGGTCTTCATGGACGACTTCTCGATCCATGGAAACAGTTTTGCTAACTGTTTGAATCATTTGTCCCTAGTGCTTGAACGATGCCAAGAGAAGAACCTTATTCTTAACTAGGAAAAATGTCACTTCATGGTTAAAGATGGCATTGTTTTGGGACATATCATATCGTCCCAGGGTATCAAGGTCGACAAGGCCAAAGTTGATTTAATTGCCAATCTACCACCACCTAAGACAGTGAAGGAAATCAGATCTTTTCTGGGTCACGCCAGTTTTTATCGGCGTTTTATTAAAGATTTCAGCAAGATAGCGCGACCGCTATGCAGTTTACTTTCAAAGGATGCCCCGTTCATTTTGGATGATGAATGTTTGTGAGCCTTTGAAACCATTAAGGCCGAATTGATAAAAGCTCCAATAATTCAATCTCCGAACTGGGACTTCCCGTTCAAAATCATGTGCGACGCCTCTGATTATGCAATTGGAGCTGTTCTGGGACAACGAATAGAAAAATTACCGCATGTAATCTACTATGCGAGTCGCACTCTCAACGATGCTCAGTTGAACTACTCGACTACCGAAAAGGAACTTTTGACAGTAATTTTCGCATTGGATAAATTTCGATCCTATTTATTAGGATCTAAAGTCGTGGTATTCACAGATCACGCTGCTCTGCGCTATCTGTTCGCTAAGAAAGACGCTAAGGCACGTTTAATTAGATGGATCTTGCTCTTACAAGAATTTGATCTGGAAATCAAAGACAAAAAGGGATCAGAAAATATAGTTGCTGATCATTTGTCTCGAATCATTGTTGAAAAATCTGAGGATCTGATTCCAATTTTGGAAAGCTTTCCAGATGAACAATTGCTCGCGGTTGGATATCTACAATGGTATGCAAATCTGGTTAACTATTTAGTGATAGATCAGATACCTAAGCATTGGAATAGAAACGAAAAAGTTGTCTTTCTAGCATGAGCCAAGCATTATTTCTTTGAGGACCTGATGAGTAGTGAAATATGATGATATTTCACCCCTAGATACCTATATTTAGCTATCCGATGAAGGCTACTTGATAAGAATTATTAGATTTGAAGTGTTTCAAGTAAATACAAGCCAAGTGCAGAAAACAGCCTAAGAATTCTGAAAATAATGTCAAAACACTGTAACTTTGGGTCATCGAGAACTTGGTGCGACTTATAGCTCAATTTGGACATTCAGGACGGCCGAATTATGAAATTGTTAAAACACAGAAGTTGTAGATCTTTCTATCAGCTTTCCAATAGATCAAGAATCGCCTCAATCCGAGTTTGGGACAGAGAGTTATGGCCAAAATATCAAAGCAGTGTCTGATGCAAAGTTCGGCGGGAATTCACGAAAATCTAGGAGGTCGATGCATCGACCCTATTGGGTCGATTAATCGACCCTAAATTTTTGAGTTGGAACACCTCTGTGGCTGGGAAACTTCGGCTCTATTTAAAGCGGATCAAACACTTCGAAAAGAAAAAGAAAAATGAGAGATAGGAATTAGAGAGAAAAATGAGAGATAGATAATTAGAGAGTTAGTTTTGGCTTTTCTTTTTTAGAGTTTTTGGAGAGAATTTTTTAGAGGATTATTATTTATTATTATTATTTTTGGTTTTAGGCTCCTCTTGGCATCTTTTCAAGAGTTCTTCTTTCTCCTTCTTCTAGGGTTCCATCTGGGTAGATTGTACCTAAGATTTGCATTATTTTTCCTTTACTTTCATGAAAGCATAGATTGTATTTAGGAAAAGACATTGTAAACAAAGATCTTTGAGAAAAATGAAAAGATGAATGACTTTAAATGACCAAGGAGATCATACACCAAAGATGAGCGGCTAAATCAGTAGATCGGGGAAGATGCGATCCCCAGATAAGTACCCTCATTTATGATTAATACTATAGTCGATTTATTGTCATCATGGAATCGTTTTGCTAAAAGTTTGTGTTATTGAAAATATATTGAATGCTTGTTATGACCGTTGATTGCGCGTATCAACGGCTATAATCGCTAGATCTGGACCTAGATCGATCTAAAGCGAGTTTATTATCTTGTTTATCGTGATCTAAACATCATGAGATACGCTATGCTTCTTACATGACTCATACCGCAATGATAGGCTGAGTCATAGTTTTTAGATAGGGTATGCCGGATTGATGATCATATTTTATTACGACTCATTTTTATAAATGAACGATGGTGTGAATGATGCTTTAATGAAACTGTGAGTTTTAATGGTAGAAAAGGGGTACAAATCTGGGATAACATATTCCTTGATCTCATTTAATTATTATTTTAGATTCATCAGTAATTAGTTGTTTAGATTAATTTATTTTTCTGCATTTAGAAAAAGTATGATAAATTTTGGTAAAATTGAATCTGCCCTTTGGTACTTCCTTAGGGACGTTTTTAAATCTCTTAAAGAATTAATAAAAATTCAAGATTTCCCTGTGGGTTCAACACCTTTGTTCTTGCCATACTGCAATAGATCTTATGCACTTGCAAGGGTTACACTTAAAATACACCAAGTTTTTGGCGCCATTGCCGGGGAGATCGGCGAAATTTTGATTAATTCGGTTAGGAATTTTTGTGTTTTGATTTAAAAAAAAAAAAAAATTCTAATATTTAGATTTTTGATTTGTAAAATCTTTTTTCCCTTATTTTTCTCTCTTAGGTAAGTTTTTGTAGGACTCTTTTAGGAAGTTTAAGTTTTTAGGACTTCTTATTTTAGTAGGATTCTTTTTCCTTATTTTCCTCTTTTAGATATTTTAGGATTTTCTAAAATTAGTTATTAATTTTTATTTTTTTTAGAAAGTTTATAAATTTAGGATACCTTCCTTAGGAAATTTAGGAATCTTTTATTCTTTCCCTTATTTTTCTCTTTTAGATAAGATTCTTATGACTGCCCTTAGATTTAAAATTTTAATTTCTAATTTTAATCTTAAAATTTTAATTTTAATTTTTAAAATTCGAATTTAAAATAAAAAAAAAAAAATCAATTTTTAGATTTTTGCTTTGCAGAATCTTCTTTCCCTTATTTTTCTCTCTTAGGTAAGTATTTTTTTATGAGTCTTTTACGAAGTTGAGATTTTTAGGCTTTTTATTTTAGATTTTGTAGGAGTCTTTTTAGGAAGTATAGATTTTTAGGATACCTTCCTTAGAAAATTTAGGAATCTTTTATTCTTTCCCTTATTTTTCTCTTTTAGATAAGATTTTGTAGGATTGCCATTAGGTTTAAAATTTAATTTTTTTTATTTTAATTTTTGAAATTCGAATTTTAAAAAAAAAATAAAAAAAATCGAAATTTAATTAAAAATAAAAATAAAATAAAAAATAAAAAATAAAAAAAATTTAAAATTAATTTATCTTGTTTTGCTTTTCTTTTCTTCTTATTTTGGCCACTGTTCATATTAGAGCTCAATCGATTGAAGCTTCAGGTTCAATCGATTGAGACTGAAATATTCTCTGTCGTGATCTTTGCTTTTCTTTCAATCGATTGACATTCCTCACAATCGATTCGATGTAAATTGTGTTTGCCATTTCAACCGAAATTCCCGTGTCAACTTGCTTTGACTTGAACCTCAATCGATTGAGAACAGCTTCTTCAATCGATTGACGATAAAGTCATTTCGTGAAATTTTAAGTGTATTCAATCGATTGAGATCTTTGCTGCAATCGATTGAGCCTATTTTGTGGATTTGTTTTGGATTCTTCAATCCCTGTTTGTGAGCGTGGTGTATGAGCTTTACTCGTTCTCATCACCCACATCTGCTACCATTTAATCTTGAGATCGAACGATCTTGTAGAGAGAATCGTAGAATTCAAAGGAATCAGTATCATCATACTGATACCATGGCTGATCAAAGGCAAGAAATGAATGGGAACAACCAGAATATCAATAATGGCAATAATAGAAATAATGGAAATGATAGGAATAACAATTACAATGAGGGCCCTTAGAACACTCAAATATTATAATGATCCTGATTTTTACGAGGATCAGGAATGTATAATGCATGATCCCATTCCAGGAAACCACTATGAATTCAAATCAACAATTATCCAAATGCTACCAATTTTCCATGGGTTAGCAAATGAAAATCCGCACGTTCATCTAAATGAATTCACTGGGGTATGCAAAATGTTTAGAGTCCACAATGTCACTGATGAGATAGCTAAACTCTGACTCTTTCCTTTCTCTTTAAGGGACAAGGCAAAAACGTGATTTTATTCCTTAGAACCGCAATCTATTCAGAGTTGGGCAGAGCTACACCATTAGTTTCTTAAAAAATATTTTCCCATGACCAAAGCCATTGAGTTGCGTCAGAAGATTTAATTCTTTTCCCAACAACCTACTGAAACATTCCATGAATGTTGGGAACGTTTTAAGGAATTGATTAAGAGTTGTCCAAATCATCAGGTTCCAAGGTGGCAACAGGTCCAAAGTTTTTATAATGGACTGATTCCTGAATAGAGACGCATGGTTGATGCATCGTGTGGTGGATCATATGCCACAAAAGAAGCTGATGAATTGTGGGCATTGTTTGAGAAGTTATACCATACTTCGATACAAAGTGAAACACTGGGGCGAACTAACTTGGATTTGGCATCTAAATCTCATGTGTTGACAAGAGATGGATTGTATAATATCAAAAATAATACCTCTGATCTATCGACAAAGGTTGATATGTTGTCCAAGCAAATGAATATGTTGTTAGTTGCGACCAAGCAAGCTAAAGCTCCTGTCACCCCCACTGTGTGTTCAATTTGTGACCACCCAGGTCACATGGCTAATGAGTGTCCCACTACCTTGTCATTATTCTCTGATGAACCTACTCCTCAAGAGGAGGTGAATCTGACTCAATCTTATCAACGGCAGGGTAGAAACATATACTCCAATACCTATAACCCAGAATGGAAAAATCACCCCAACTTAGGATGGGGTGGTTCGAACCAAACTGGTCAGGTAAACCAGCAGTACAGAACCAACACAATAGGTGGACAACAAAATTTCCGCCCACAACAGAATCCCACTACCCAGCAGAATTATAATTTCCAGCAGAACCCTCCTTATTACCATCCAATTCGACATCGAAAAATCAAAATTTTAATCAGAATTTTAATCAACCTCAGGCTACCGTTTCTAGAGATTCTGATTTGGAGGAAAAGGTGATGCAAAGCATGCATGCTTTCCAACAGATGATAATAGATCAATTCAGTCAACTGACAAATCAGCTGAGTCAACGAGAGGAAGGTAGGCTCCCTAGCCAACCCGTCAACAATCCTCGAGGTCAAGCACCACCTGATGCAGGACCATCGAATAGTCAACAGTTGAAAAGTTACGGTCTTTGAGAAGTGGAAGAGAAGTTGATAATCAAGTGGAAATGCCTGTGAATCGATCAGAAAGAGGAAGCAAGAGAAGCAACGAAAGAGAAAGAAAACAAATCAGAGAAAAGAACAGAGAAAGAGAAAAGAAAAGAGAAAGAGCAAAGAAGAGAGAAGGGAAAAGAAAAAGTAATCGAGGATGAGTCTCCCTCAACTGTCCAACTAGGACATGAACAAGAATCAGAAATGGGACCTGCACCTTATGTCCCAAGGGCACCATTCCCTCAATGCCTAACTCCTCCATCTAGAATGGGAAAGGGACCAGCAAAAATGGAAGAAATTTTCGAAACATTCAAGCAAGTAAAGATAAATCTTCCATTGCTTGAAACAATCAAACAAGTGCCTGAGTATGCAAAATTTTTCAAAGATTTATGCACTCGTTTAAAGTAATTTCAAGAAAGTGTTCTGACTAATCAAGTCAGTTCAATATTACAATTGGAAACCCCACGAAACCGAAAGACCCCGGAGTTCCAATCGCTCTATGTGTCATTGGTGGGCAACCAATTGGAAAAGCGCTATTGGATTTGGGAGCAAGTGTGAATCTAATCCCATACTCAATATCTGAGAAACTTCGGATTGGGTGAATTGCAACCCACACGGTCACACTGGCGGTGATGGTCTAGGGAATTATCAAGGATGTTTTGGTTAGAATAGACAAGTTTGTCTTTCCAGTGGACTTTGTTGTTTTAGACATGGAACCACCTGTTAAATCAATTAATCAAGTCCCCATCATCCTTGGACGCCCGTTTCTCGCCACTGCAAACGCTTGCATTAATTGTCGAACGGGAATCATGGACGTTTCTTTTGGGAACATGAAGATCAGATTGAACATATTTCATGCGATGAACCATTTCCCTAACGAGGATGAGGTCGAATGTTTTTACATCGATCAGATGGACGAAGTGGTGGATGAAGCATTACCATCAATGCTCACCAAAGAAGAATCTGAAACCGCTTTGTTGGCCATCTATGAAGAAAAAGGATCTGAAAGGAAGCAGTCCGAAGAGACGAGGTTGAGTTTATCATGTCCATATGATAACTTATGTGAAGTTGTGACTAACATAGAACCGTTACCCATTGAAGTAAAAGTTGAACCGACTCCATCAATTGAGGAGCCACCAACTGTGGAATTGAAACAGCGTTCAGATCGCTCAAATACGCTTTTTACGGGGCCACAAGAACGCTTTCGGTGATAATTTCATCCACGTTGTCCAAGAACAAGAGCATGACTTGTTGAAAGTGCTTCTAGATCACAAGCGAGCTATCGGATGGACTCTTCTAAAGATTTAAAAGGGATTGACCCATCAATATGTATGCACAAAATACATCTGGAAGATGAGAGTAAACTATCGAGAGAACCGCAGAGGCGACTTAATCCGAACATGCAAGAAATCGTTTTAAAGGAAATCATTAAATTACTCGATGCTAGAATCATCTATCCGATTTCTGATAGTGAATGGGTTAGTCCAGTCTAAATTGTCCCAAAAAATTGGAATCCTTTGTGAAAAGCGTGAAAGGAGAATTGTTGCCTACTCGTGAAACTACTGGGTGGCGTGTCTGCATTGATTATAGAAAATTAAACACAGCTACCAGAAAGGATCATTTTCCCCTTCCGTTTATCGATCAAATCCTCGAGAAGTTAGCATGGCAAGAGTTTTATTGCTTTCTTGATGGTTATTCGGGATACAATCAAGTGCCCGTTTTTCCACCTGATCAAGAGAAAATGAAATTCACATGCCCGTACGGTACTTTTACATATCGAAGGATGCTCGCCGCTTTAAACATGCACCTGCTACTTTTCAACGATGTATGTTGGCCATATTTTTGGATATGATTGACAAGTTCATCAAGGTGTTCATGGACGACTTCTCGGTTTTTGTAAAAACGTTTGGTTCTTGTTTGAAACACCTCGCACAAGTTTTACAATATTGTGTGGATTCTAAACTTGTTCTTAGCTGGGAGAAGAGCGATTTCATGGTTCAACAAGGAATTATTCTGGGGCATATTGTTTCCAAGAAAGGAATTGAAGTGGATAAGGCCAAAGTCGACCTAACTGCCAAATTGCCCCCACTAAAGAGTGTTCGCCAAATTCGATCATTTTTGGGGCATACTGGATTTTATAGGCGATTCATTAAGGATTTCAGCAAGGTGGCTAAACCTTTATGTACCTTGCTTGGTAAAGATGTCCCTTTTGAATTTGATGAGCATTGCATGATTCGGGTTTCCACGTGCGATCATTAGTGATGGCGGTTCCCACTTCTGCAACCGCCATTTTGCTACTTTAATGAAGAAATACGGCGTCACCCACAAGGTTGCAACATCGTATCACCCGCAAACTAGTGGTCAGGTGGAAGTGTCGAACCGAGAGATTAAACGAATTTTAGAAAAGACGGTACGATCGGATAGAAGAGAGTGGTCAAACCGGCTCTCTAATGCTCTGTGGGCCTATCGTACCGCCTTCAAGACACCAATTGGAATGTCTCCGTTCAGAATTGTCTACGGGAAAGCATGCCATCTTCCTGTTGAATTAGAGCATAAAGCATTTTGGGCCATCAAAAGATTAAATTTCGATATGCAAGCAGCAGGATCAAATCGAAGGCTACAGCTTAGTGAATTGGAAGAGCTACGCTATGATGCGTATGAAAACTCAAAGATGTACAAAGAAAGGTATAAAAAGCTGCATGATGAGTCCATTTCTCGGAAAGAGTTCCACATTGGACAAAAGGTTTGGCTGTTCAACTCCAGACTTAAGCTCCACCCGGGAAAACTGAAATCTAGATGGGAAGGCTCGTTTTAGGTTGTTTCCATTAGTATGCATGGTGCGATTGAGATCCGCAGTCTCAAAGACAATCAAGTTTTCAAAGTCAATGGGCAATGCCTTAAACCAATGTTTGAGCCGATGACCCAGTTCGGAATTGAGGCGATGCACCTCAGTGACCCAGATTAAAGGAGTTGGACTCAGGTTTAGTTTAGGATTTAAGATTTCTCTTTTCGTATGTTTAGTTTTAGAATATTAGTTTTTAGTTTAGTTTAAGATATTTTTAATTTCCAAATTAGTGTAGCCGCATTACCTTCAATCTATTTTTGATCATGTTTTAATTTGATGCACATATTCTCTGCACATGATCTTTGTATTGAGGTACTTTTCAACAGGTTTGAGGGTGTGCTACTTATTTCAATCAATAAGGACATTGTCATTTTTAGGTATGGGGGTATGATTCTCTATCTTGCGTCACTTTCTTATTTTTTTTCATATAAAAAAAGATTCTCTATCTTGCGTCACTTTCTTATTTTTCTTCATATAAAAAAAAATAAAATAAAATAAAATTGAACCATCATACATGAATTATTTTCCGATAGTTTTCAAACTTTAGTTGATGATGCATGTGAATTTAATTTTGATAATATCGATATCAAATTTTGAATGCTTGTATCTAGGATAATGAAGCTTAATGTGATATTTTATGGGTAATTTTGATATTCATGCTTAGAATTTTTACACTTATACCAAGCTAAGACTCAGAAATCGATGAACTGTTTTGAACGGTGAATCTTAGGTTCTTAGTGGAGACTAAACCCGGTAAGCTTTAGAGCTAATTTCCCGTCATTGATGAGTAAATACATAAACTCGAAGTTTTCTTTGAATACGAATTATTTTGAATAATCTCATGCATTTTATTTTGACTTGTGACTTTATATGATATCAAATTCATATTATTGTGTTAAAACGTACTGTATATCTACTCAAGACAAATAGGCAAGGTTACCATCTTTTAAGGAAATGATTGAAGGTCATCTTTGGCTCGTTTGTGCTTAAATGCCTCACCTCATATAAATTTATCCCTCTAGTACCCCTTTGAGCCTATTGAAAAATTTACCTTTATACATTCTTTGATAAGTCACGTTAACTTTTAACCCTTCACCATTTATGAAAATTCAGCTTTACCCTTCTTATTTCTGAGAAATTAGGAACGAGGGATGAAAATGAACGAAAAGAGAGTAAGTGGAGAGATACTGAGTTGTGGTGTTTACTGAGAGTGTATGACAAAAATATAAAAGAAAAAGGGGGGAGAAAAAGAAAAAGAAAATTGTGAAAAATATGAAAAAAATATGAGGTGCTTCAAGAAAAGAAAATTCAAAAGAAAAATATTGAGAAAAATAGTGAGATTAGAAAAGAAAAAGAAGAGAAAGAAAAATCAAAAGTTTGTTTCTTTTCCGATTTCCCAGAAATTTTAAATCTCAATTCCTATTCCTTCTTACCCTTTCCTGAGCCCCATTACAACCCTACAAAAGACCTTCATGATCTAATCTTGCATTGGTAACTACCTTATGAAGAGTAAATATGTTATACTTATGACACTTGATATGACATGATTAGGATATACAAGTATCTGTTCTTATGAGATTTATTTTTGTTCATTGATTGCATCGTGTTTCATTCATCATGTGAGACCTTTTTGCTTGCTTTGTATTGATCTCTCACATGTATGCGAAAGATTACCCATCATCGGAGTGATTTTATTTCGAGAGTATACCTAAAGTGAGGATTGAGTCGAGACAACAGACCCGACGATTTTCCGTTTGGACTAGTTTCGAGATAGATGAATCTTAGCTTTGGTTATGCACACACTTCCCGTTTAAGCATGAATGGATGAGTTATCTAACGATTTGAGCATTAGACTACTTTGAATGGATATCAGTATGATTAGTATAACATTATTATTTAAAATTGAGAATTCGCATGTTGAATTGATTAATGATCTTGAGTTTTGAATGGTATATATGTTATCAAAATCATATTTTGAAAACTCAATTTTATCGATGGTTTCAAAAATGTGTTGAAGTTTGTGGGTAACTTCACTGTAAACCCTCAGGAGACACAACTCCTCCACTAGGGATCACCTAGGGGTTTAAAGGCTTGTTGCACACGCTAAGTGCAATCGTGTTCCCTACGAAAGTGACATTTATTTTCTTTAGTTTGCTTTGCTTTGGTGTGATGAGTAGTGAAATATGATGATATTTCACTCCTAGATACCTATATTTAGCTATCCGATGAAGACTATCTGATAAGAATTATTAGATTTGAAGTGTTTCAGGTAAATATAAGCCAAGTGCAGAAAACAGCTCAAGAATTCTGAAAATAATGTCAAAACACTGCAACTTTGGGTCATCGAGAACTTAGTGCGACTTGTAGCTCAATTTGGACATTCAAGACGGCCGAATTATGAAATTATTAAAACACAAACGTTGTAGATCTTTCTGCCAGCTTTCCAACGGATCACGAATCGCCTCAATCCGAGTTCGGGACAGAGAGTTATGGCCAAAATACCAAAGCGATCTCGATGCAAAGTTCAAGGAATTACAAAATCTGGGAGGTCGATGCATCGACCCTATTGGGTCGATTAATCGACCCTAAATTTTCGAGTTTGAACACTTCTGTGGCTGGAAAACTTCGGCTCTATTTAAAGCGGATCAAACACTTCAGAAAAAAAAGAAAAATGAGAGATATGAATTAGAGAGAAAAATGAGAGATAGATAATTAGAGAGCTAGTTTTGGCTTTTCTTTTTTAGAGTTTTTGGAGAGAATTTTTTAGAAGATTATTATTCATTATTATTATTATTAGTTTTAGGCTCCTCTTGACATCTTTTCAAGAGTTCTTCTTTCTCCTTCTTCTAGGGTTCCATCTGGGTAGATTGTACCTAGGATTTGCATTATTTTTCCTTGTATTTAGGAAAAGACATTGTAAACAAAGATCTTTGAGAGAAATGAAAAGAGGAATGACTTTGAATGAACAAGGAGATCATGCACCAAAGATGAGCGGCTAAATCAGTAGATCGGGGAAGATGCGATCCCCAGATAAGTACCCTTATTTATGATTAATACCATAGTCGATTTATTGTCATCATGAAATCGCTTTGCTAAAAGTTTGTGTTATTGAAAATATATTGAATGCTTGTTATGACCGTTGATTGCGCGTATCAACGGCTATAATCACTAGATCTAGACCTGCAAACTGATCTAGGCTGCAGAGCGATTATGTGTTTACTGTTGTGATCTAAACATCATGAGATACGCTATGCTTCTTACATGACTCATACCGCAATGATAGGCTGAGTCATAGTTTTTAGATAGGGTATGCCGGATTGATGATCATATTTTATTACGAATCATTTTTATAAATGAATGATGGTGTGAATGATGCTTTAATGAAACTGTGGGTTTTAATGGTAGAAAAGGGATACAAATCTGGGATAACATATTCCTTGATCTCATTTAATTATTATTTTAGATTCATCAGTAATTAGTTGTTTAGATTAATTTATTTTTCTGCATTTAGGAAAAGTGTGATAAATTTTGGTAAAATTGAATCTGTCCTTTGGTACTTCCTTAGGAACGTTTTTAAATCTCTGAAAGAATTAATTAGAATTCAAGATTTCCCTGTGGGTTCGACACCTTTGTTCTTGCCATACTGCAATAGATATTGTGCACTTGCAAGGGTTACACTTAAAATACACCAGGACCCGTACCTGTTCAAATATTGTGCTGATTAGATCATCAGACGGTGCATTCCAGAACAGGAGCAGTCAAAAATCATCTCGTTTTGTCATGAGCTGTCCTGTGGAGGACATTTTAGCTCAAAGAAGACTGCAACGAAGATTCTCCAATGTGGATTTTATTGGCCAACAATCTTTAAAGATTGTCATCAGCACTGCATTTCATGCAGAAATTGTCAAATGTTAGGCAGAATTTCAAAAAGAAATATGATGCCTTTAAATCCAATCCTAGAAGTTGAACTGTTTGACCTATGGGGAATAGACTTCATGGGCCCATTCCCCAATTCTTTTGGAAATTTATACATCTTGGTTGCAGTGGATTATGCTTCAAAGTGGGTGGAAGCACTGGCCTGTAAAACCAATGACCACAGAGTAGTGGTTAAGTTTCTTAAAAATAAGTTATTTCCAAGATTTGGTACTCCACGTGCGATTATTAGTGACGGCGGAAAGCACTTTTGTAATAAAATTTTCGCTCAGCTGATGAAGAAATATGGGATCACTCACAGGGTGGCTACACCATACCACCCTCAAACTAGTGGTCAAGTCGAAGTTTCAAATCGTGAAATCAAACGTATTCTCGAGAAAATAATAAGGCCCAATCGGAAGAATTGGTCGTTGAAATTAAACGACGCACTCTGGGCCTATCGGACTGCATTCAAGGCTCCCATAGGAATGTCTCCCTATCGAATGATTTTTGGCAAAGGTTGTCATTTACCTGTGAAATTGGAACATCGGGCCTATTGGGCTATTAAGTCTTTAAACTTTGATTTGCAGAGAGCTGGGGATAAGCGAAAATTGAAAATTACAGAATTAGAGGAAGTGAGAGCTGATGCTTATGAGTGTGCCAGATCCTACAAGGACCGCATGAAGCGTGTTCATGATCCGTCTATTTTGAGGAAATCATTCACTGTGGGACAGAAGGTGTTATTGTATAACTCAAGACTACATTTGTTCCCTGGAAAGCTCAAAACCCGATGGAGCGGTCCTTTCCTGGTTAATCGATTATTTTCAAAGCGGGCGATTGAGCTACATAATTTCTTGCGAAATGAAAATGCGTTTGAGTCAGCGAACAGCAGGTAAAACCGTTTTGGAAAATTACCTTTGAAAAGTTCGATGAACTTGAGTTGAGGAATCCCGATCAATCGGGATGAAATATAAATTTCTGAATGTCGGGCTAGCGACGTTAAACTTGGCGCTTCTTGGGAGGCAACCCATGTTGTTTTTGGTGATTTACACATTTGAAAAAAAAAAAAAAAAAAATTAGAATTAGGTCGATCGATCGACCTAACCAGTCGATCGATCGCCAATAAGACAAGGGTCGATCGATCGCCTTTTGAATGTGGGCATTAATCAATGCACCACAATTTTTTTCAAATCTGTCTTTTTGAGTCAATCAATCGACCCCTCATGGTCGATCGATCGACTCTTCACATTGAAAATTGAATTAATGTCGTGTCAGTCCCCCTTCTGCATGCGCCAACGTCGATCGATCGACGTGTAAGGTCGATCAATCGACCATTTCAAAAATTCATAACGCGCACTGTTCCAACGCCTGGGGATTTGATTCCAGTCAGGGTCGATCGATCGACTTTCTTTGGTCGATCGATCGACATTTATTTGGGAATCGTGCTTTGATTGCGCGCCTTTTCAACGTCTCTGTCGATCGATCGACATATACATGTCAATCGATCGACTTTTACATCGCGTCCGAACAGAGAGGGGTGTCTTGGTGTCTATTTAAAGGACCGAGCGTCCTCCCTCTTCCACATCCCCTTCAGCGTTCGAAGTTCTCTGCCGTGGTCTCTGACATTCTTTGTGATGGCGTCATCCTCTTCCGCTCGACTTCCGCAGCGTCCTGATGGCGTTTTTCGCGAGTGACCGAAAGGTCGTTTTGCCACTAAAGAGCTGTCCTCTGAATACACTTACGATCTACCGGCATTTCAAGCAATGCCCGAATGCGCCATCTCTCTTGCGTACATCGCTGCACTGCACCTTCATTTCTTGATGAATCCACCTGATATCAATGTCTCGGAGCGGGTCGTCCGCTTGTTTTATCAAAACATGGTTTGGGTGGCTGCCTCAACCATTACCAATGAGGCAGCCCATTTCACCGTTTCTATCGATGGTTGGAAGCGGAAAATCTATCCGCGCACGATCGCAGATGTATTTGGATTAATGGATGAGCGACCATTGGACCACCCACTTGGTGAAGAACTCGACCTTGAGCAAGGCCCAATGATCGATGATATGTGCAATGGTGTGTATGCTGGCAGAGGAATTGCAACTAAACGATCGGCTCTTACACGCGACATCCTATTGTGGGACATTGTCGTGTCGTGTAGTTTTTGCCCACGGGGGCATACCTCTGAAAGAATTGGACCTCGGGTGAAAGCCATATACGGTGGCTACAAGCGCTCGTGGTTGAACATCCCATGGTTTCTGCATGATTCAATGTGGCGATGCCACGATGAAATTGTTAACCCTCCTGCTGGTGACGCTGCCCTCATCTACTTCCCTCATCTAGTGATGCAACTTCTGCATCACCTTGGTTTCCCTTTTTATCTTGATGATAGTATTGGGAACTTGGCATTCTATGGCTATGGGGCGTCAAAGTAGAATCGGAGTATGCGTATGTTGGGCTCAGATGCGCCCCGCCGTCAACGTCGTTGAGTGTGCGGAAGGCAGCCGCTAAGCTGGCCGAGCTGAGCGAGCGTAACCGGAACCGATCTGCAATGAGGGACCCTCCCTCGAGTTAATGCAGGCTCAGATCAACTCTTTGATCGATGAGCAACAGCGGCAATATAATCGCAATCTCCGTCGTAGCCGATATGATCGATCATTTATGCACTAGTTGGGTCAACATTTGTGGCCAGATGGCTATGATGAGATGAGAGCTCGCGCGCGGCAAGCAGAAGAAGAAGATGATGATTAGGATTAGGATTTCTTTTTGCGCTATTTGTGTTGATTTTTCTTTTAGATTTCTTAGTATCATAGATTTTCTTTTTAGTCTTTGAATTAGAAATTTGTAAATATATATATATATAAAATCAATCGAAAAAAAATAGAAGAGTTTTCTGTTTCCTATTGCGCACTGATAACAGTCGATCGATCGATTTAAAAAAAAAAAAAAAGGCAGTCGATCAATTGACCATTCATGGTCGATCGATCGACTCTATTGAGTCCATAATAACAGTCGATCAATCGACCATTTCTGGTCGATCGATCGACTCTGCCAATATCTTTTAAAGTCAACTTTCATTAACTGGATTAGTCGATCGATCGACTCTTCTTGATCAATCGATCAACCGATCGGCTTTCGAAAATTTTAAGTTGTTTAGTACGATCGGATTCTTTGTTTTGCTTCGTAGCCGTCTTTCATCATATCTCAAACACTCATTTTCTATTTAAACTAAACACCCTGCAACCTTGCCTCCATCATTTCTTCATCCACCCCCTCCTTCTCATATTTCATCAATGGCCGGCAGAACTTATTTTACAAGGTCCATCCTCAGGAAGATGGAAGAACCAGCAAGGAAACGAGAACGGATTTCGGGTACACACCCTCCGTTGGATCTCACCAACGTTAATGTGGTCGATCTGGACCCCATCCCTGTTCAATTGTGGGAAGAGCCAGCACGTAAAAGAGTGAATCGTTCCGTCAAATCTACCCCATCCTTCTCCACCGATATCGAGATGATTGATTTGGATGCGTTTCCGTCACCGACCCTTATCCCAAATTCTCCATCACCCATTCCTTCCATTTCATCTCTACCACCACCTACTCCATTGGCTGCATTCATCCATAAATCAATCCCCAAGGAGGTTATTGATCTCATTCCAACTGAGACTTGGGCGAAATTGTATCCGTCTCCACCACTTCAAGATCTACCCTCGAGTAGTACGCCCAATCCTTCATCACCACAACCGCCAGATGTGATTCCCAATTCCTTCAATCCGCGGAGGATCACCACTGCAATGTGGGATTTCGCGTTTCCCAAACCGAAGCCAAGTGAGGGGATCGATGCAGCTGTTTGAGTGTCGAAATCAACGAGTTTTTATGATGTTCTACGAAGTTTAGGATCTTTTAGGAAGTTTAGGATTAAATTTTTAGCGGTTTATTTTCTGTTCTTAGATAGCTTTAGGATTTCCCATTTTCTGGATTGAATAAGTGTAATTTCTACTACTTTTCTTCAATAAATTTTATTTCAATTTCCCTTATGCGTCTCACTTCCTTTGCCTGTTTGGTCTTTGAGTATTTTCATTGCAGGTTTGGGGGTGCCCCTGTTAATTTTGGTCCAATGAGGACATTGCACAGATTAGGTTTGGGGGTGTAGTAAGTCTTTAAAAAAAACAAAAAAAAATCGGATTTGGTCGATCAAGCGACCATTCTTGGTCGATCAATCGACCCTTCTTGGTCGATAAATCGACCCCTCATGGTCGATCGATCGACTGAGCACAGTTATTGTTTGTGTGGAATTTATAAATTGATAATTTATGCGATCTAAAACGAATATTAAATGCAATTTTGTTTCATTGTTCTTATGAGAGAAGAGCTAAGGTGAAATTGACATATAAATCTTAAACCCGCTCTTGAGGAGTTTTTGATGTTTGATTCAGTTAAAGAGTTTAAATCATGAAAATTTATCAAAATTGTGAACTGTAAGGATTTTAGTGGAGATTAAAATCCGGTGAGCTTTAGCGCCAATTTTCCGTCCTTGATGAGTGCGTGAATAAACTCGAAGTTATCTTTGAATACGAATTATTCCTGCATAATCTCATAGATTTTATTTTGACTTGTGACTTTGCATGACATTAAATTCATATTATTGTGCTAGAACGTATCATATGCTTGCTCAAGACAAATAGGCAAAGTTACCATCTTTTGAGGACGTGATTGAAGGCCATCTTTGGCTCGTTTGTGCTTAACATACCCCACCTCATATAAATTTATCCTTCTAGTACCCCTTTGAGCCTATTAAAAAATTTACCTTTATACATTCTTTGATAAGCCACGTTAACCTTTACCTCTTCACCATTTCTGAAATTCAGTTTTACCCTTCTTATTTCTGAGAAATTAGGAACGAGGGATAGAAATGAACGAAAAGAGAGTAAGTGGAGAGATATCGAGTTGTGGTATTTACTGAAAGTGTATGGCAAAAATATAAAAAAAAGAGGGGAGAAAAAAAAAAAAATTGAAAAAAAAAAAGAAAAAAAAAGAAGGTTGAGAAAAATAGTGAGAGATTACAAAAAAAAAGGGGGAGAGAAGAGAAATAGATGAGTCAAAAGTCAGTTTTCTTTTCCAATTTCTCAGAAATTTTGAATCCCAACTTCCATTTCTTTCTTACCCTTACCTGAGCCCCATTATAACCTTATAAAAGACCTTCATGATCCGATCTTGCATTGGTAATTACTTGGTGGAGAGCAAATATGTGATACCTATGGAACTTGATATGACATGCTTAGAATATACAAGTATCTGTTCTTATGAGATTTATCTTTGTTCATTGATTGCATCGTGCTTCATTTTTCATGTGAGACCTTTTTGCTTGCTTTGTATTGATCTCTCACATGTGTGCGAATACTTACCCATCATCAGAGTGATTTTAGTTTGAGAAGTACACCCATTGTGAGGTTTGAATCAAAGCATAAATCAATACAGTTCACAAATAAAATAAATTCTCAAATAAAAATTATTTGCTCTATTGACCACATTGAAACATCTAAAGATGGGCGAAAAATTTATCTATAAATTGAAGCATTAGTTTAGCTTAACTAAGCATCAATGGAAATGACATGGCATGCATAGTACTTGTGGAAGAAATGCATAATGAGATCAATTAATAAATTCCACATAAATCAATGCCTTAAAGTTTGTGGGTAACTTCACTGAAAACCCTCAGGAGACAAAACTCCTCCACTAGGGATCACCTAGCGGTTCAAAGGCTTGTTGCATATGCTAAATGCAATCGTGTTCCCTACGAAAGTGACATTCTTTACTTTTCTTAGGTTGTTAGTTTATTTTTCAGTTTTATTTATCTTCTCCTTTGCTCGAGGACTAGCAAAGTGTAGGTTTGGGAGTATGATGTGCAGTGAAATATGATGATATTTCACCCCTAAATACCTACATTTAGCTATCCGATGAAAGCCATTTAACATGTTTTATATAGTTTTAGTGATTTACAGGCCTGGAGATGTGTTGAGCATGAAATAACTCAAAAGTTTAGAATATAACGTCAAATTCGTGCTACCTTGGATCATGCGGAACTTATCCCGACTCGGAGCTCAATTGTACCCTTCAAGACATCAAATTCAGAAAATTATTAAAACACAAAAGTTGTAGAGCTCGTCGTCAGCTTTCCAACGCCACAAGAATCGCCTCAATCCGACTTCGGGATAGAAAGTTATGGCCAAAATACCGAGACAATATCTGAATGCAAAGTGTAGCGGGAGTTCACGAAAATCTGGGAGGTCGATTGATCGACCCTTTTTGGTCGATCGATCGACCTAATCCGAAAGATTTGGAATTTCAAAACAGAATTTGATATGGTCGATCGATCGACCCTCTTTAGTCGATCGATCGACCAAATTTGAATTTGAGTTCAAAATTTTGTTTGGCCGCGAGAATCTCGATACTCTTTTCACGGAATAAAATCTTGGAGGAAAAAGCGGCTTCTATTTTGACAATTAAGGAAAAAGATATTCTTGAAGATATATTCATTCGGGGAGTCCTTCGGAGATTTATTCTTATTTTTTCTGCATTCTTCTTTTGAGAGAGTTCTGTTTTTTAGAGAGTTTTCATTTTTCTGCATTCTTTTATTTTTTAGTTTTCTGCGTTTCAAAGTGTAAGGGAATTGAGTCTCATTTTCTTAAAATACCTTTTTAATATTCATTTTGAGAAAGAAGATAAGTCTTAGTCTTGCGTTTATCCACTTTCAAGAAGGAGGTGTACGTATTTTGGATTAAAGCTTTCGTAGATTTTTGTGGATAATTATTTACGATATTTTAATGGCATTTTCAACTTCTGCATTTATTTTATTACTTATTTCAGTTATGTGTGGCTAGTTTCATTAAGGATGGGGATCTAATGAACCCCATCCGAGGTATTCATTTATATTAATATAAATCTGTATGATTGAGATGTCAGATATTTTTTAAGACCCTAATATTCATTGAAAATGATGAAATCATTATTTCAGTCTGAGATCTAGGAGCTAATCATGCCCTATGATTTCAGATCTGCAATAATGATTTTATCCTAATTATTACTCATCTCGGGGTGGAATTTTACTGTCATCTGAGGTGTGAGTGTTAATCATACACTCATGGGTGTTAATCATATATCTCCTTGATCTCGGATTGATAGTATGACTTTATCCCAGTGGTGAGTTCCAATCACGATCTGAGGTGTGGGTGTTAATCATACACCCATGGGGTGTTAATCATACATCTCCTTGATCTTAGATCGTACTTTGAAAATTACCCTAGAGATTGGATTCTAAATATTGTCCGAGGTGTGAGTGTTAATCATACACTTATGGGATGTTAATCATACATCTCCGTGATCTCAGATCTATATTTTAGAACTCACGTGTGTATAGGGCAGTGCTTCTTTTGAGAAATCTGTTAAAGATCTCACATCTCAATCCACAGATTGGTATTCTGTAAATGATAAACCTACGATGGGAGGATTTAGCATCCCAATCCTTATCTTTCATTAATTGTTTAAATCTCTTAGATTTCGTTAGTCTTTATCTGTTTTATCAAAAGTTACCAGAATTCTAGGTTATTAGTTACTGTAAAAGATCTGTGGAAATTCTTTTAATTAATTGATATTTCTGCTTTTATATTTTCTAACCAATCCTCGTGGGAACAATCTCGTACTTTGCACCCACTAACTACATCACAATTCGTGCACTTGCGAGTACAAATTTAAGGACACATCAGAGATCAATGATAATGGGATAAAATTTAGATGAAAGTGCTTTTCAGTCTCCTAAACTCTTTTAAATACCTACAATACCCTTACGCAGTAACCTTCTCACAGCAGAGAAATAAAATGGCGCCCCTCCTTTTACATTAGGAACCTACACATGGCTTTGAATCAGATGAAAGAAATCGTATTTCGAGCCAATCCTTAATAAAAGGGATCGGGAGATTATTAGAGTACCATCGGACGGTAAGTATTTACTTGGCAGATACAAATCCCAAAATATATTGTCCAACATAATTAATTAGATGTGGTAAAAAGAAGCATAATTAATCAGACACGAAATACAAATGTGAACCTAGACTAATTTTTTGGGATCTGTAAAACGTAAAATTGGGATCTCACCCTCCGATGATATGATCAAGCAGTAAAGAATATTTCTGTTAAAGATTGGAGCGAAAAACAATCTAAAAAGTAACTTCATCAATTTTATGGAATCAGTCAATTGCTATATTTTCTGGGTTATCCGTCGGAATAGAGAGATTGCATTCCGACTTTTAAGTTCAACAAGGTGAAATCGGATTTCAAGTTCAATCACATCTTCCGCCCTTCGAAATAGGAGAATCTCGGCTGCACGTCATCCTCTAAATGTGAAGACCGTGGAAGTCAAGACTTACCCACGTCCAAGGGCTGCAGATGTGATTGAACACAAAATCCAATTAAATACAGAATCCAGTCACACTATATGGCATTAAAGAGGTGAACGGCTGCTCAAGCATATGTGAATGAGCAGCCACTCAACACTAGTAGGTCGTCGCTCACTTAAATTTTTATTTTAAAAAACTTATAAAATGACTGTCGTTATTATTTTTATTTTTCATATAGTGAATGAGCAACCAATCCCGGAGTTACTCTTTGCGACGTAAACTCTCATGCTGCACCTAGTTTTCTGGACTAGATCAGCCTACTCAAGTCTCAAACCTGCACGGCAATGCATTAGGCTAGAGACTGTGCGGATTGCCGAATGTAAATAATAGTTCGATACGCAACGACTAGTAAAGGGGCAGCCCCGCCGAGGGTTTGAGCCCGCACCGTGGAGGTGGTTGTAAACCACCAAACACAATGGCTCTAGCACACGACGTAACTAGAGCGACACAACACCTGTGTGAAGCTCGGATGCAGAAACTCAAGCCTACAAGACTATCATACGTGTACGGTAAGGGATCACTCAGGTCAGCGAAACGTCACGTGGCTGATAAGATCACTTCCCCATATATAAGGGTAATACAGCAATCAAGGCAAAATAACGGGAGGGCCTCAAACATTTTGGTTTGACATACTACCCATCCAACACACCAACATGCCCATTATGCCTCACGTCTTCCCCCATACGACAGTGTCGCAATCGCATCGCTTGCCCTGTTGGCACTGTATCATGAACCCAATCTATCACCATGTCGCGTGCCCTCATGGCCCACGACCGAAGCTCTCGGAGTACCTATAGCAAAGCTCTCATGGCTTGGTGACGCGCCTACGATGTCCCAGCTTTAATCTACCAATGTTGCAACACTAATAGCTCAAGTGGTCCTACGGCTGACCCAGATGGCCACACTATGAGCCCACATCACATCCTCCCCTACTTAGTTGCGTTGACGCCCCTGTCGACGCGCTTCAAGTACTTCTTCAAAGCTGCTTGGAATGATGGTTGGATACTTTCAAGTTCCCAAGTAATTTCGGTCCCTTCATTTTAAAAAGTACTCCACAGGAAAATCATTTTGATTGTCATCTTCCCGATTGCTGCGTCAATGAGCAAGGATCTCTTCAACCTATCTCTTTGACTGCAAATCAGTACTTGATGCGGTGCGAATCGATAAACTTCTCGCGGGGTCCTTCGGATCTCCTTTATAAGCCTTTAAGCAACTAACGTGAAACACAGTGTATTTTTAGTCAAGGAGGAAGTTGCACTCGAAACATAACGTTATTAATCCGCTTCGTGATTGGGAATGGTTCATCATACTTGTGAACTACTGTTGTGTGTTTCCTTCAGAAAAATGTGAGCTGCGCAGGATTAAGCTTGACCAAAACTTCATCACCTACGTTTAACTCGATAGGCCATCGTCCCTGATCGGCCCATTTCTTTATTCGCTTAGCGGCCTTCTCCAGATAGGCCCTAGCGATATCTGTATTTTTCTGCCACTCTTTTGCAAAATGGTAGGCAATCGAGCTCAATCCTGTGTATCTCATGGTAATTGTGTGCGACGTTCAAGGTTGTTAGCCAGTTGCTAACTTGAACGGGTTTTTATTTGAGGCTGAACTTTTCTGCAGATTGTAACAAACTGTGCTACGTCCAACAGTTGAACCCAGTTCCTTTGGTTAGCACACACAAAATGTCTCAAATATTGTTCCAAAACTTGCTAGCAAACCACGGATATCTATCACTGACAATCACTTACGACACACCCCAATATCTCATAACATTGCTGACAAATAATCGTGTAACCTGCTCTGCATTATAATGTAACAGTGCTGGAATGAATGTAGCATACTTTGAAAATCGATCCACAATTACTAGGATGGACCCAAGCTCCCCTATTGTTGGCAAAGAAGAGATGAAGTCAAGGGAGACACTCTCCCACGGTCGTGATGGTACTGGCAAAGGTTGTAGGCGCCCAAACGGTTTAGCTCTCTCAACATTGTCTTGTTGGCATATCAGGCATGTCCTGACATACTCCTCCACATCATCCTCTATCTTGGCCCAATAAAAACGCCTCTCAAACAAGGCGAGCGTGCGGTGAATTCTCGGATGACCTGCCCACAATGTATCATGACATTTCTTAAGAAGCTCTCTCCTAAGGTCTCCCACTTTTGGCACATAGAAACGGCTCCCCTTAGTCACCAACAGTCCTTCCTCAGTCCAGAATCGTTGTATTCTCCCCTCTTGTACCTACTGTAGGATGGTCCTCGTGAGAGGATCAAGCTTCAACCCACTGCGTAACCAATCGGGGATAGTAGAACTAACGCAGCTAACTGTAGCTTATTCTTGAATTTTTAATGATGCCAACCGAATTTTCATCGTTCCTAACTCTGCTTTACGACTTAAAGCGTCTGCAACTTGGTTGGTCCTGCCGAGCTTGTACACCAAGTCCATATCGAACTCAACTAGAAAGTCTTGCCAATGGGTATGTTTTGACGACAATTTCTTTTTGTGTATGAAAGTAGCTGGTCGCAATATTGTCGGTCATCACTAGGAACTGGGACCCAAGTAGGTAGTGCCTCCACGTCCTCAGACAATATACTATCGCCGCCATCTCCTTTTCTTGAATCGTATACCGTCGCTCGATATCGTTCAGCTTTCTGCTCTCAAAGGCCACCGGATGTTCCTCTTGCATTAATACTCCTCCTATAGCATAATCTGAGGCATCCATGTGTACTTCAAACGGCTTGGAGTGATCAGATAGCTTCAACACGGGATCACTCATGACCACCGATTTCAATTCCTCATATTCCCTCTGACATTTCTCCCACACTGCCACGATCGATCCTTCTTTAAAAGGTCGGTCAGTGGCGATGCATGGTGTGAATACCCGAGGATGAACCTTCTATAATAGTTGATAAGGCCTAAAAATGACTGCAACTCGGTTAACCCTTCTGGCACTTTCCACTCTTTGATGGCACGAACCTTCTCAAGATCCATGTTGATGTTTCTTCCCCCAATACGGTGCCCCAAGAACATGATCTACTCTTGCGCAAATGAGCACTTCTCCTTCATATAAAGTTAGTTCTCTCGCAGTACATGATTTGGAGGTGGACGAGATGTTCTTCCAACGTTTTACTGTACACAACGATATCATCTAGGCGTGGAACAACTCGTTCATCAAAGTGCAAAATTTGGCTGAAGCATTAGTCAGCCCAAAGGGCATCACCAAAAACTCAAAGGCTTCATACCTTGTCACACAGGTAGTTTTGCTTTCATCTCCCTCGACAATTCGCACCTGGTAATAGCCAGATCTCAAGTCTAGCTTGGTGAAGTACTTCGCACTGTCCAACTGATCAAATAAATCGACAATCAATGGAACTGGGTACTTATTCTTGACGGTGACCTTATTTAAAGCCTTATAATCGATGCACAATCGAAGGCTACCGTCATGCTTTTTTTGGAAAAGGACCGGAGTACCGAATGGGGCTTTAGATGACCAAACAAACCCTGCCTCCAATAACTCATCTAACTGCCGACGCAACTCGGCGAGCTCGGGAAGAGTCATTATGTACTGAGCTTTGGCCTGCGGCTTCGCACCAAGTTCCAACTCGATTCGGTGATCCACTGGTCTCCTAGGTGGCAATACCTTTGGCTACTCTGGCAGCATGATATCCCGAAATTCTCTGAGTAGCCCTGACATGCTCTCTGACACAAATTCATCTGACCCTGTCGTGTTCTCTTCTATCAGTGCAGTAAGGAATGTAGGTTTTCCCCTCTTAAGTCCCTTCTTGAGCTGAAGCACCGAAATAAACTCAACACTCCCCACTTTTTTGCCTTTCTGAATGACGGGAATCATGCAAGGTGTTTCCTCTCTAAACATGCACAATGATCCGAGGTAAGGCATGGGTATGGCTTTGGCATGGTGCAAGAGGTCCAACCCAAGGATAACTTTGAAATCATCAATCTGTACGGTCATAAAGTTTGTTGATCCAGTCTACGGCCCTATCTGCACAGGTAAGCCCTTTGCTATTCCAGCAATGGGGCGCACTTCAAAGTTCACGGCCTTTATGCGGTTGGAGTCTTGCTCCAGTTTCAATCCCAGACAGTGTGCTTCTTTATTTGCGATGAAGTTATGCGTCGCCCCCGTGCCAACCATGACACGAGTATTTTTTCCATTGGTGCACACCTCTATGTACATCAGCCTCTTGGGAGTAACCGTCTTTCCCTTCTCTACTTGCCCCTTAATGACATTCAGCAACCTGAGTGCCCCCATTGTTGGTTCCTCGACGGCAGGAGGTGGGGGAGCACTGATAGTCGCCCGAAGAGCATTCAAAGATTATTTCTGTGGGCAATCTTTCACCCGATGAGGCCTCCGCACAGGAAGCAACCCGACTTTGGCACATAGTTAACTGATTCGGCTGGCTTGGCATGCGACTTTCACATGCGCCTTCTTTTCTTGCGTGCCGCTCTTGCTTCTTTTATTTGTTTTCGTCGGATTCTTCGAACTACTCTTGTTCTTGTGCGACCTCTTCTTATTTTGATCCGACGACCAATAATCAATTAATTGCTCTGCAGCAGCTTGCGCGACTGCAAGGTCCTGTACCCCTCTTCTCTGCAACTTCATCTGGGCCCACGGCTTGAGGCCTTCGAGGAAGTAAAATAATTTGTCCTTCTTAAACATATCCTTGATGTCCAACATCAAGGCGGAGAATTGCTTCACATAGTCTCTCACAGCGTCAGTGTGATGCAGCTTTCGTAACTTCCGTCGAGGGATGAACTCGATGTTTTTGGGTAAGAACTGAATTTTCAACACTTTAGATCTTCCCAGGTGTTAATGATACACCGTCTACACTGAATCTCTTCGTAGCGCTTACACCACCACAATTTAGCATCCCCCTCTAAGTACATGGTTGTTGTGACCACTTTAATCCCCTCCGGGGTGGGTGGTGTGACACGAAAATACTGCTCCATGTCCCACAAGAAATTTTCAAGATCCTTAGCGTCGCAAGCTCTCCCGTAGCATAACGGCTCCGGTATTTTTACCTTACGTGGGAGAGCTTCCGACTGCTAAGCAACTCTAATGCCAATCGCCCTCATAAGGGCGTTCACCTTAGTTGTTAGATCATCGATCTGTAATCAAAGGGCTTCGACAGTGCCCCTCATGTCTTCAGTAAGGACTTCCACGTTTTCAGCCAACGTGGTATGATTTTCTTCCTGCATGTTCAAGCGTTCTACATGGCATGCTACAAGCGAAACCACCGTCTCAAACTGTTCTGTATGAAGTTCAAGATTACCTAAATGTTCCCTTGTCTTGCGCCTTCGCATATCGCCACTAGTTCCCTCAGTGTCGGTCATCTATTAGGCTTTGATACCAAATATTACGGAGTTACTCTTTGCGTTGTAAACTCTCGTGCGACACCTAATTTCTCAGACTAGATCAACCTACTCAAGTCTCAAACCTGCACGATAACGCATTAGGTTGTGCGAATTCTCAAATGCAAATAATAGTTCAATATGCAGCGACTAGTAAAGGGACAGCCCCGCCAAGGGTTTAGGCGAGCACCGTGGAGGTGATTGTAAACCACCAAACACGATGGCTCTAGCACACAACATAACTAGAGCGACCCAATACCTTTGTGAGGCCCAGATGCACGAACTCAAGCCCACAAAGCTATCGTATATGTTCCGTAGGGGATCACCTAGGCCAGCAACAAGTCACGTGACTGATAAGATCACTTTCTCATATATAAGGGTAAAAAAACAGTTTAGGCGAAATAACGGGAGAACCTCAAACGCATTAGTTTGACATAATACCCATCCAATACACCAATATGCCCATGATGCCCCACGTCTTCCCCCATACGACTTGCATGCCCTGTTGGCACTGTGTCACGAACCCTATCTGCCATCACATCGCGTGACCTCATGGCCTACGATCGAAGCTATCAGAGTACCTATGATAAAGCCCTTATAACTTGGTGACGCGCTTACGATGTCCCAACTTCAATCCACCAATGTTGCAACACTAGTGGCTCAAGTGGCCCTGCAACTACCCCAGATGGCCACGCTGCGAACCTAC
Source organism: Chloranthus sessilifolius (assembly GCA_021018995.1). Taxonomy (NCBI): domain Eukaryota; kingdom Viridiplantae; phylum Streptophyta; class Magnoliopsida; order Chloranthales; family Chloranthaceae; genus Chloranthus; species Chloranthus sessilifolius. The sequence goes on from CM037592.1 coordinate 98,529,897, forward strand.
GCCACAGGCCGCTCAAATTCCATGTTATTTTATGACAATAATTGACTCTCATTTTTCCCCATATAGTGAATGAGTGGCCACTCGCCTCATATGTGCAGCTGCTCGCTTTGGGTACCTACAAGCTAAGCCTCAAATTGTCTGAATATTTTATATTTTAGTTCAGGCAATGGAGACTGTATTTGGATCCAATCCTTCAAAGAAGGGATCTTGATGGCATGGCCCTACCATCAGACAATCATTTCTCAATTTTATAGGGCATAGATCCCAAAAATGATGCTCTAAATTCATGTTGGTACCTGATGTAGATTTTTATTATTTTAGAGCCACTTTTTTGTGATCCCTTTTGTGAAAGATTAGACCAAACGCGATCTCATAAAGCCACCCTTGAAAGAGTGCATAATAGCTCACTGATCGAGCGGTCTTGCACTTAAGATGACCAGGGCTAAGCGAACTGCCAAAGCTGTGGAATGTAAAAATGCATCGGTAGAGGAGCATCCGCTTAGATGAAAACATCCGCGCGAACAAGTGTGGACGAAACGGAGGCGAGAATGTCAGCTTGAGTAACGCAAACATTGGTGAGAATCTAATGCCCGAAAACCTAAGGGTTCATCTGCAAGGTTCATCCACTGAGGGTGAGACAGGGCTTAAGATCAAGCCAAAAGGCGTAGTCCATGAACAATAGGTGAATATTTATGTACTATCCCTTATTGGTCCCGAGGGAAGTCAATCCTTTTTGCTTGGGTGCCCATTAAAATTCAATGGATGCTACCAAAATCTCTCATGGTGTAACACCTACCAAGTAAAAAGATAAAAATATACAAAAAGTTGTAAAAGTTAAAATATGGAATAAAATAATGAGTACCTTTAATTTTACGTACCGAATCTTTGACCTCACCCACACTAAAATCCCGTGACTGATTTGAATCTAAGGATGCAAATCATTTTTCATTCAAATCTTCCGATGAATCTTGAGATCATAAGCGTTTATGTTTTTTATTTCATGTGATTCATATCTCCAAAAAATGGTCTTATTTGACTATGATGAGTTCTATATGATGTTAAGATCACTTTTTTAGGATGGATACTTTGTAAAATCAAAAATCTACGATAGATTGTAAAATTATGACATCATGTGAAAGATTGAGATGTAAAACGATATGCATAGGGGGATTCATGGTAGTCAATGGGTTTAAATATCGGTGAACTCAACTACACGAGACATCCGAATTATGCAGCCGATTTATTAATTATAGAAAAGAGAAAAGGTCGTGTACTGTGTACACATGTCAATAGATGATTGATAAATTTACATAAAATTAAATTGTTGATGTTACTCCACTATGACATCTGCGCATAAAAAGCACGCAGCCGAATCCCATTTTACTAACGGGGTGCTGCTGTTTGCAGCCAGCAGTTTATTGAAAGCACCAAGCCTCATACGCGTGAAAATAATTGATTACATCCCATCAGATGGTCTTGAGATCAAAAGGCATACCTATCAGGCTGTCAATTTATTCACTTACGTGTCAAAGATTTTAAAAAATTGCCCTAAAATTAAGCTCAAGCGTGATGTGTGTCATATAATTAACGGCCATTATTTGAGATTTGTGACTTACCTAATCAAGCAATGACTGTCTAATAGGCACACCGTGACGACAAGATTTATTGTGTGAAAGACCTGAATGAAATACGACCTCCATAATCTGATCCATCGCAATTAATAGTTTCTAAGGGATTTGAGCCGTGTGTGCTTTTCCATAAATAGATGAGCGGATCTGTGAGCGTCTCACATTAATAGTCGTCTTTTTCTTATTTCTTTATATATTTTTTCAGCACCAAAATAAAAATTATTGCACAGAAAAAGCAGCTCGAATTGGCACGATATCGTATACCTATCAGAACCGATAGGTATCAGTTGGTCATAAAACCGATATATATTACCGATACTTACTGGTATCAGTCCATATTTGATACCTTAGACGTGAGATCAAATTTTTTTAGTTCAATTATATAAGATTGTTTAAATCCACATTTGGTATTTAAATGTCGGGAGCCATTACATGTTTGTAATCAGTCTAAACTGTCGAAGTAACCATTCATCATTTAGTATTTTTTAGCTAAAGATTCATGCCAATAATTAGATGTGAACCATCCCACCAGCGAACAAAGGTTGTGCAAAGATCATATGGTTCAAATCTTTCAAAAAAAAATATTAAGTCAATCACATCTTAAATCTTTAATAGTGTAAGATCATATAAATACCATGTTTAGGGTTTAAATGACTGTCATCGTTAAGGGTGTAAGATATACGATTAATTCATACCGTCAGGTCGATAAAGATCATACATCTATGGGAGAAGGGCTCAAAAGTCACCTTTTTAGGATATTTTGAACCATCTCATGTATGCATTTCAACTACTTTTCTAAGTTTTTTAATGGTCATATTAACATTTCCCGATCAGATGGTTTGCTTGAAATAAAATATATGTGCCAATACCGGCTGCTCTTTTCTATTTTGGCTTCGACAGAGAACTGCATTCATGTTTGATAATACAGCTTATGGCATTATTTGAGGAGCTGTTTTAAGTGATAAAATTGTTCTCCCTCTCTCTGTCAAAGCAGATTTTATCGACGAGAGAGCCGCTTCTCCTCTTATAAGAGCTAACCCAAACACGGCTATGGCAATCTATCATTAACATGTCTCGGCCCAAAAAATATGCCTTGAACCATGGGATTGATGAACGTTAACATTAGCCATTAAAACTAAAAACAATGGCTGATTTTACAATCCACCGATCGGATGGTATAAATCTCCCTAAAACATCATTTTTGGGCTAATCCATGATTTATCACTTTAATGGTATGATCATCCACATCTTAAATCATTTATTAAAGTGTACCTATCTCATAAACAAGTCCGCTGAACCCAGAGCAACCAGGGCCTCCAGTAAGCCACAGTATAAGAGGGTCCTCTCTTGGGTTCCTCTCAGACTTCACAAAGTAGTAAAACAGTTGGATCTCCTCTTCATTCAACCCATTAACCTCAATATACCTGAAAAAAGGAGCATTTATTTATCAATAAATAAATATTTATATAGAGGGAAAACTGACCAACTTGCCGGAATCTAACACACACCCGGTTTCCAAATCGAACGGTAGAAACCCATCAAAGCCGGGTAGAGATCGGACGGTGGTTTGAGAGGTTGCTAGATGAGCAACTCCTGAAAGCAGCCACACAAGTGGAAGAAGAGCTGCAGTTGGTGCCATTGATGAAGAAGTTAGGTGGTCTTTGGTGTTTTATATTATAATATAATAAACTAGTAGAAGGCACGTGTTGCTTGCGTGTGAATTGTGGTCCAATGAATTCTAATCCTTCCTGCACAGATATGAACTCCACATTTTACCATTTTATCCTTGATTACAATTTAGCAAAAGAAAACAATGACGACTTTTAAAAGGGAGGCATTACTTTGCACACATTTTTCGAGGGATTGCATCGAAATTAAAGAAAGAGTTGGTATTTTAGGAAAGTGTGATATGTAAAAATGCGATATGAGCCGTCTGATAATCAATAGATCTTTGGTACATAAAATTAGAGCAAAACAAGATCCTTTTCATATGATCTATTATAATTAATTATTGATTTATATAATAGCCTTTGACTCCATTTAATCAAATGATGAGAATTATATTTTGTTCTAATCTTTGGCAATTGATATCTTTAAATCATGGCCTTCAAATCAAACGACTTAGATGGTATTTTCACATAGTAGAAGTCGCCAAACTTACAAGTCTTTCTTTTAAATTTGGTGCAATTTAATGTAATCACTTGAAAAGCGTGTGCAAGTAATGCTCCCCATTTAAAATTCTTCCACTTGGTAAAACGCCTTGAAAATGAATTAGATCTGCTACTATATAGTAAGGTAATGGGAGCTGGGGGCCCAATGAGCCTGCAAGCACGATGGTCCAGTCGGGCCAACCTAGTTGGTCACCCACTAGCTAAGATCCATTCCAAGCTTGAGGAAGAATCAGATATCACTAAAGCTTACTCTCAAGAGTGAGGACTTTCATGCTTCTTTTCAAGTGCAAAAGTATCGAGGAACCGCGGCCCAGTGCTAGGGTGGGGTAGGCCCACGAGGTCAGTTAGCCCGTCGGCCCAAATCCTATGGTATTTGGGCATTTATATTTATATCATATAAACCTAATTAGAAATTAAGGTTTATGTGAGATTAGAGATTAAGAAGGAAACTTGATTTCTGTATTGAGTGAGGTGAGATCTGAAAGATTTGTAATCCCAATTTTCACAAATTAGTGAAAAGACTCAGCATTACTCGTGAACATAGGCAAATTGTAAAACCACATAAATCTTGTGTTTGCATTTTGCTTGTTGTATGTGTATTTCATTGTCATAATTTCTATAAATTAGTATCAGAGCCTATGATTTTTTAGGTTTTCGTTTTTCTCTTCACAATGACAACAAAATCTACAAGCAGGTTTGAAGTTGAGAAATTTGGCGGAGAGGGTAAATTCGGATTATAACAAAGAAGGGTTAAAGATCTGCTCATGCAATAAGGTCCCCATAGAATGTTGCATGAAAAATCGAAGAAGCTGACAAACATGGACAACGATGGTTGGGAGAAATTAGAGTTAAAGGCGGTCAGCACCATTCATTTTTGTCTTGGGGACGAGGTCATGTACAACGTGATTAATGAAGAATCGGCACCTAAACTTTAGGTGAAACTTGAAAGTCTATATATGAAGAAATATCTCACGAACAAGTTGTTTCTAAAATAACAACTCTATATGCTTCGGATAACGGAAGGATCAAATCTGTTGGAGCATCTCAATACCTTCAACAAGATTTTATCTCAATTACTTAGCATTGAAGTTAAGGTGAAAGATGAGGATACGACTCTTCTTATTCTTGCATCTCTTCCTTCTTCGTATGAGCATCTTGTTATAATGCTACTCTACGAGAATGATATGCTCGAAAGAGAATATTTTACAATAGTGTTTTTTTCAAACGAGTTGAGGAAGAAACTAAGTATTAAGAAACCACAGGCGAAGGGACTTGTGGCGCAGGGAAAGAACCGTAATAGACACAAATTAAGGGAAAAAGGTTTCAGCAGCGGAAACAGATCCTGATCGAAATCAAAGGGGAAAACAGAGGAACCTTTTTTTTGTTATCATTGTAATAACGAGGGACACATGAAGCAGAACTACAAACTGTTTATTCGTGAATAGAAATATAGGAAAAAAAGAAAAAGAAAAAGCCTCTATATTAGATCAGGCAAGCATTGCAGAAAATAATGCGGACGAAGGTGATGGTGACGTTCTATCCGTCACCAGAGGTATGAATTTATTTTCTGATGTATGGATTTTATATTCTAATTGTTCTTAGCATATGTGTCCTAATAAAGAATGGTTCGATACATACAAATTGTTCAATGGTGGATCTGTGTTGATGAGAAATAATACTTCATATAAAACTATTGGAATTGAAATCGTAAAAATTAAGATGTTTGATAGTGTTGTTTGAACTTTTAATAATTTAAGACATATACCGGATCTAAAGAAAAATTTAATTTTTTTGGGTGCATTAGATTCAAGTAGTTATAAATATATTGCAGAAGGTGGAGCATTAAAGGTTGTTAAAGGAGTCATGATCGTTATGAAATGTCAGATTGCTGTTGTAGGGTGGAGCATCTGTATCTATTACAGAAGATAGTAGTACGGATGACATAAATTTGTGACATATGCGCTTAGGGCATATAAGTGAAAAAGGAATGATGGATCTTCATATATGAAATTTGTTAAAGGGTGTTAAGAATTGCAAGCTTGAGTTCTACAATGATTGTTTATATGGAAAGCAGTGCAGAGTCAGATTTAGCACTGGAGTCTATAAAAGCAAAGCGGTGTTAGACTACGTACATTCAGATGTTTGAAGACCTGCAGTAGAACCATCAAAGGGAGGTATAAAATATTTTATCACCTTCATTGATGACTTCTCAAGGAAGGTTTGGATTTATTTCATGAAACACAAGTCAGAAGTGTTCATAAAATTGAAACAACAGAAAGCATAAGTTGAGAAACCGATTGAAAAATAGTTGAAGCGTCTCAGGTCAAATAACGGGTTCAAGTACAAATCTATAAAATTTATAGAATATTGCAAAGATAAGAGCATTGTTCGCTATTTCAGTAATACAAGGACTCTATAACAGAACGAATGAACGAAGCCCTCATGGAAAGAGCAAAGAGCATAAGATTAAATGTGGGTCTAGAATAGGGTTTCTGGGCTGAGCCAATGAAAATGGCGTGCTTTATCATAAATTAGTTGCCATCTAGAGCTATCGATTTCAAAATACCAGAAGAAGTTTGGACGGAAAAAGTTACAGATTATTCTACTCTTAGAAATTTTGGGTGTTCAGCATACGTCTATGTACTAGCCATGCAGAGATCTAAGTTAGATCCAAAGTCGAAAAGGTTTATATTTCTCAAGTATGAGAAAGGGGTGAAGGGATTCAAACTATGAGATCCCTCAGCAAAGAAGACAGTAGTCAGCAAAGATGTGGTCTTTGATGAGACCTACATTCAAAAAGTCAGTAAACAATATGAATGAGAAATCAGGAAAAATATTCTCAAGGGACCTAACACAACTGAGTGGAGGTAGATGATTCAGAATCTCATAAATAAGATAATTTATTACAACCTTCACATGAAGAATTACTGAGCATTGAGCACCATCAACAACATCAAGTGTCATAAGGCATTCCAAAGGAAATAAACAAAAGAGATAAAAGGGCACCAGTTAGGTATGACTTTGAAGATATGATTTCTTTTACACTATTTACTAGAAATGGAGATCTATCTTGTTTTCAGGAGGCGATAAAATTGGAGCAAAGAGATGCATGAGTGACATCTATAATAGAAGAGATGGAGTCTCTTCATAAATATAAGACTTGGGAGTTGATGAAACTTTCTAAGGGAAAAAAGGTTATTGGGTGCAAGTGGATATTCAGAAAGAAAGAAGCATCATCAGAACTGTAAAGAATCGGTACAAAGCACGATTAATAGCTAAGATTGATGAAGAAAATGTTTCGAGGAAGAAGTTCAAACATTACTTGGACTTGATTAATCACACTAAGTATTGAAGATTATATTGTACTCTTTAAGATTGCGAATCCTTGCATTCTAAGTGAAAGAATGCGGAAGGAAAGAATGATGGAAACACAACGAGAAGGCACTACGCTTATATCTTCAGGAGACTTCTGAGGATTTAAGTCAAGATAGAGATTGTTGGGATTATGCCTTGAATCGTTGGGATTATGCCTTGAATCATGTGGCCACGAACTCGTAGCCATGAGTGCACTGCCTTGAACTTTCGGGTTTAAGTTCGTGGCCAAGACTTCGGGGCTCTTCCATCTACAGATTCGAACTATTCTGAGGTTATGAAGGGTATTTTCATCATATGATATTTGAGCATTTATAATTATATTATATAAACCTAATTAGAAATTAAGGTTTATATGAGATTAGAGATTTAGAAGGAAACTTGATTTCTGTATTGAGTGAGGTGAGATGTGAGAAATTTGTAACCCCAGTTTTCACAGATTAATGAAAGGACTCAACATCACTCGTTGACAAAGGCAAATTGTTAAACTACGTAAATCTTGTGTTTGTGTTTTGCTTGTTGTGTATATTTAATTGCCATAATTTCTCTCTCTCTATCTCTATATATATATATATATAATATTTTAATTGGTAAATGTGTAGTATATTGAAAAGCAACGAGAAGCTGACAAAACCAAGTACAACGACCAAAGAGACCATAGAACATTGAGCAGCAGAGAAACAAAATAGATTAAACAGGAACAAAAGCAACTGGCCAGCTACGCCCATCCTAACCTGGGTCCCACATAGGGTGGTTTTCCCATGTAATTCCATTACCCCCTCGAGCAACCCATTAACACATGAGATCTTTGATGGATTTCATAATCATCCCCACCGGCCGACGTTTTCTTTCGAAAATATGTGTATTCCTTTTAATCCAAATGCTCCAAACAACTGCAAAGTAACTAGCCTTCCAGAATTCCCCCAGCTGACCCTCCCACTTGACCATTGACCACGCCAAAAACTGCTGGAAGGGGGAAGCGGAGTTAACCCAATGCATCTCAAATGATTTAAGGATGACCCCCCATATCTTACTGGCCACCCAGCAGTGCAGGAAAATATGGGCTGCTGATTCCTCTACTTAGAGGCACATTGCACAGCAGTTAGCCATATCTTTCCTCCTCCGAACTAGCTGGTCGATCGTAAAAAATTTATCTTTGAATAGCGTCCACACAAAAAAATTGACCTTGGGTGGAATGGCTGCCTTCCACATCCACGCCCTGTCGAATGTGACTAAAGGTCGGCTCGCCAGCATCCGAAAGAAAGACTTGATGCTAAAAATTCTGTCTGTACTCGGGCATCAGATCCGAGAATCTCCTCTATGAGAATTTCTCCTCATCTCATACAACAAAGGGTCAATAGCCGCGAGAAATGTTCCACCTCCTCATCTCAAAGGAGCCTACGAGTGCGAATGTCCCATAGAACCCCCTCCCCGCGAAATTAGAGAAGAAGTTGGCGATCACCCCATGAGGATTAATCGAAATGTTGAAAATCACCGGGAAGTAAATTTTGAGGGGACCGCTCTCCTCCCATCTCTTCCCAGAACCGAATCTGCGTCCCGTTACCCCAACTAAATCGGATTCATCTAGCGTAATATTCCCAAGTACCACAAACCCCTTTCCACCATGTTGGGTAGTTGTTCCTAATGGCGACGTTAATCCCCCGCCACCGACACCTTGTACATACTTTTCTGCCAACACAGCCCGCCATAGACTGTCCCTTTCTTCTTTGAGACTAGCGCGCCAAAGCCATTTTCTCAAAAGCGCTATATTTACCCACCGCAGATTTCGAATGCCCATCCCACCATAACTAATCGGGAGTTGACAAGTGTCCTAGTTCACTAGATGATATCGTTTGTCAAGCCCCCGATCCTATATATAAGTACGTATTTATTTTATATTTTTGTTTTATCAAAAGTATCCTTCTTTCTAACATATATATACTAATAAAAGTGCACGTGCGTCACACGTGTTCTATAAAGATATTGAAAAATATTAAATTTATACAGTTTTTGATAATAATTAAACATATTGAAATTGGTGCATATTTTGATGAATATCTATATATGACTTAGGGATTGTTTAATCCAAGAATTTAATAATCGAATCACATCAACATATCGGCCGGGTTTGAGGCAATTATTCAAGTAATTTTATTTTATTTTTTAATTTTAAATTTATATATAATTTTAAAATAATAAAAAATTTGCCCAAAGGGAAATTTTGGTATTGTATCCGATTTAGATCGGATACATATGGGCCAATATGACCCGATATGGATAGATGTTTGCCCACTTTAACTCGATGTTTGATCCTATATACTATTGGTGATGTATAATATATTGGAAGGCCTTAATCCAATACATATAAGCCAATAGGTATTGGATATGACTGATATTTAAACTCATGGTATAATCAATCAAATATTTATGCAGTGTTGTCAACGGGTCTCAACTCCATAATTGACCAGCCTTATCTACTTATGCTCATCCAAAGAAAAGTAAATTAAATAAAATTTATTTTAAATGTCTAAATAAAATAGTTTAGTGTTGTAAACAACAATAAATAAATAAACTCTTAATGTGGCTACATGTTATGACCCAAGTTTTGAAAACCCATTTTTGTGGTCATAAATGGGGTAGAGCATCAAACCTTGAGTGAGTGCTTCACACTCTAACTCAACACACATTCACAGTTAAGAAAAGAAAGATTTAGAATGAGATTCGGGCACCATATCTAATGCCCAAATTCCAACTCAAGGCAACTTCTATAATTGTAAAGTAGTAGAGTCCTCTTGGACTCTTTCTTTTTTGGTTTACTTGCCAAAGTTGGGCTCTCTATCTTCCCCTCTCAACTGCACAACCATGGCCTCTATTTGGTCATTATTTTATGTATAGAAAGAATAATTTGAATGATGGAATCCTAGTAGGAGTTGACTCCTAATATATGGCAAGTTCCATAAGCAGCAACCCACAAAACTATCTCTCTCCTTCATTGTCTCTCTCGTCTCCATTTTCCTCCCTTCTTTAGTCTATCATGTTCTCCTTAGAGCCCACATCTCTCACTCACATTTGTATATAAAGAAGCAAAAGAATGAGATGAAGGCAGAAGCGCCCACGTTATTGTACTCCCTCATCTATATATTGTCTCTTCTATTTGGCCATGACAAAGCAAAACACCCAACCTCTCTATTGTTCTCTCTCATCTCCAAAAGTCCATCCCAATCTTTTGTTCTCGTCAAACTCTACCAAAAATTTGAAGATTACACAACTCATCTTCCTTGTGCTCTTAAGGCTTAACCACAATGGCATCCCACGTGCATCCTATTCTGATCCAGTGCTCATTTGCCCATTTCTAGTGTGAAGGCCATAGTAGTAGCTTAGTCGGCATCATCCTCTACTGTACTTGCTTTCAATTATGATGCTACAAGCCTACAAGCATATCGGCTGCATGTGCTCTTCCCTCCATTAGAGCGCTGACCCAAGGACTTGACAGAAAGCGTAAATCTTTATAATCATGCAAACATGAGCCGACCGATAACACAAGAAGGCAAGGTCGGACCCTAAAGCTAGATCTGTGCCTATCCAACTGATCAAAAGCTCTTATGATGTGGGTACCCTCTTGTCTGCTTCAATCTACCTAGCATACACTTGAAATGTTTTTAAAATATTTGAAAATATTGAAAATTCATAAAAATTGTAAGAAAAATAGTATATTAATTGTTCACACCTTTTGAGGTTCCTTGTGGTCAAATGACTGACCTCATGGTACCCATTGACCACAGGTGTGGGGCATCTTGCCTTTCAAAATGGCATGGTCATTGTATGGCAAACATGCCCTTAAAGGCAATCCCTTTTCCTGTTGACAGTTTTGGGGCATCAGTAGTCAAGCACGACCTTTGACTGCACATATCTTGGGTATCGGGGCACTCATGTTCTTTAGTCAAAAAGTTGAATCCCCACAACTTTCAGTGTACTTTTCATCGAACGATCTAGATTTACCTTTCATGCTATTATTCTATTTTATTTCTATACTCCAAAATTGAAGAAAATCATGAAATTTATGAACTGCAACTTAGTTATACTAACGTGAACTGGGGTCAGGGGTCCTGTTTGACCCCCTGTCGCACCCAAACTAAGGACCATTGGTCCAAGGCCGTAGGCCAAATCTTGTACCATCTGACCATCTATAAAATGGATGGTCAAATCCCCTTGAAAATAAATATACCTTGGCCTTAGTGCCACTTCAAAAATGGAAAAAAGCCTCATGACTGTTGTATGTGTGTGCCACTTGGGATTGTAGTTTTGCCCCTTGAATTTTGAAAATTGGGTCGGTTCAGCCCACGTACTCAGGTTTATAATGATCTCGACAAAAACCCAGTCAAGTCTGTCAGATCCAAATAATCTCATTGTATCTATCGATACGCTTTTCAAAGCATAAAAATATAGGAAAAACTAAGGGATTTGAGTCGTGTACAATTAGGATAAAACTAATGTATGAGTCAAACATGGACCCAACCTAATGTTTGTAAAATTTTAATGAAATCCGATGGCTCAGAAAAGTTAAATTTACACGTGAGCCCTTCTTTTCTTATTATAGATCACTTCGGGCGTCATTTCATGTGGATTCTTCCACATTCGACAAAAGTCTAGTAGGCGAAAATGTAAAGTCTATTTCATCAACACATGGGTCTTTCAAAACCACCGGTCATCACAAAGGTCTATGAGCCTTGTAGGCATGTCTGATTTATGGACTCTTAATAGGCTAAAACACATGCATTGGAGATTTTGACCACATAAGTCGAGGGTGTTACTAGACCCTCTACCATCATGATCATACATCAGCCTTGTTGTGTGGAACTATCCAAATAGGTCCGTACACTCTCCATAACTAAATTCTCAAATTGAGACAAATTTATAAATAGGTCCATATCTTTAATCTTATGGATCCTACAAGGCCTACAGATCATTAATTGAGTCCACGGATTCTACCAAGTAGACCTATTTGACCTTCAGGCCCTAGACGAGCCTAAGTACCAAAGAAGTCAAAATACTCAATTTAAGCCAAAGATTTCTAGGAAGTTGAAGCTCAAAATTTAGAATAGGCCTAACCCACCTTTTAAGCGTAGGATAATTATTTAAATGCATCTTCTACCCATGTTATAAAGGTATATATATCCCAAAATCGTGTAACAAGAATTCGACGGTTGAAACTTGTTTGAGTCACACAGGAGTCCATCCGTAGCCAAATTTCACAAACGACCAGTCTATTTTCCTCATATTCGCAAGATCTATCTGATGAGATCAATGTAATATCACTTTGAATTGTGTATTTTAGAATTCATGTACCTTCATTGTAGGTCACTTTCCTTTCTCTTGAAGATGAGCGAGGAAATCTTATACCACACTCTACCTTATAAGGTCTTAGAGTTTAATCTAATATGCATCTCCCTATGATTGATTTGCGTGTTTGAATTATCGTTCGAAATATTACGAGTGGTATTAACTCTCTTATAGTTAGTTATTTTTTTTATTATAGGCTTCATCTGTATCATATGACATTCATCACTTAAAAGTACGTTAGGGTATATGTATATTAAAAAATAATAATAAAATACGACACACGACTTTTAAGCCTTCGTCATGGTAGGATTATTTTTACGGTTACGTAGAACTTGAAATATTGGCGTTCATGTACGAATGCAACTCCTCTATGGTAGTATGTGATGTCACACGAAGTATATTAGTGTGAAATTAATTTTATTTTAAACTCACAAGCACACGAATCAGATCGTTGCTAGTGGGTGCAGAGTACGAGATCGTTTCCATAAGGATTGATTAGAAAATCATCAAGAGGAAATAATAATTAACTAAAAGAACTATCACAGATTTAATACAAGATTTAAACTAGCTTACGAATTTTCAAGAGTATGATGAGAATAAAAATTAGGCAGTAAAATTGAATTAAATGAAGAATGAGAGGATCGGGATGCTAACTCCTCCCATCCTTGGTTGACCATTTATGAAATACAAATCTAACAGTTGATATGCAATATCGTCATAAGATGCAATCACGTAAATATTGAACTCAATCAATAATTTAAGAAAAATATGACAATTAATTCACAAAAATAATTTTAATGTATGCTCTTCCTACTGTCGCAAAGGAAATGAGGTAAAACATTCATCGTAAAAAGGACTTCTAATGATGATAGATTAATGTCGCAAAATGGGGCAAAATATCTATCGTAAAAGAGAGACTCCAAATGACGATGAATTAATGCCGCAAATATTAATAACAAAGAACCCGAAGTAGATTCCCTATTGTAGATCCGAGATCATGGGAGTGGGACTAGCACCCCTATCTTAGATGACAATAAAAAATTTACTAATTCGGCAAAAATAATTAGAAATTGATGATTAAGGCATCTTTGATGAAATAATATCACAACTATAGATATATATTATTATAAATAAAAATTTCGGATGGGATTCATTAGATCCCCATCCTCAAAAAGATTTAGCTATGCATACTAGAAATGAAAAACATAATTAAAAGACAAATTGAAATGAACATTAAAATATCGTAAAAGATGCTTCAACAATTCCACAAAAGCATTAATCTAACTTGATACAATCCTTCTTCAAAAGCAAAAATTAAACTAATCTATGACCTAAAACTAGGAAATGGAAAGAACAATGCTTGAAAAATAAAAATTAAAAGACTAAGAGAAACTAAAAATGCTAAAGAAAATAAAAGGCTCCCCAAAGGGAGAGACCCTTAGAACTAATTCCTAAGTTTGTTTAAATAGGTCCTCAACTCAAGATTTGAAATTCAAATTCAAAATTCAAATTCAAGGCCCAACAGTCCATTTGCTCTAGTGTTCCAGTGAGAGTCAGTTTTATGCACTTCTATACTTCCAATTGCATCCAATGGCTAAATCTTCCTGAAATAATTAGATCTTTACAAATATGTCAGATTGCCCTCATTAGATAACTAAATATAAGCTTAAATGGGTGAAATATAATCATATTTCACTACTCATCATACATCCAGGTTACTACGAAACCCGTCCCTTAGAAAGCATGATTTGTAAAACCTATCGCACTGTAATCCATTCTAATTAAGTTTAAGAAAAAATGAAATATGAATATATTAAGCTACGAAAAATTAATAAAGAACTTAAGCCCATATAAATATGAAATCGGGGCGGAGACCTAAGCCCAGAACTAAATAATATTATGATATGTTAAGACACGCTGTGAAGGCTAGTTGAATGATCCAACGTCTGCAGCTGAGACATGTCTTAAGGGTAATATGTTAGCTTTGTCTCGAACTAAGAGAGTATTAATTACTATGCACACAACCTATCTGGCTAGATGATGGTTTATGTTATAATATGAAAGTTAGGTGATTATCTACACTTAGACATCGCGTGATAGGCTAGAGTAGTGATCCTGAAATAGATCATTTAAACAAGATAAATAAGATATGAAGTACATTAGTAGGCGTATGGAGTAATAATAATACTTCCAATATGTCACGTATGTTAGGTTTATAAGATAGATAGGGAAGAAAATAAAAAATAGAAGCATCATGCACATTCCATCTTGTGTTATGCTTTCCAGCTTTGCTATGATATGCTATGAAGTTTTAAATATTTTGATATCATGTAAAAATGTTTGGTTTATTTTAAAATACAATGCAACTCAAGCGATTGCATACACGATCACTAAGTAAGTTATGATGGATCGATTGTGCAACCCACTGAGTTTACACGACTAAGTAAACTCACCCTCCTCCCAAATCTAACAGCTGCAGGTAAGAACTAAGATCATCTTGCCTATGATGACATGGAGACAGCCGTATTGAAGGCGGCTTATGCAGACGAGGACGTCGGCTACCACTCGAATGAGAGCATAGATCCGGAGGACTTTTATGAGCAATGACAGCTCTTAGCTTCATTTTCTTTTATTACTTTTGAGAGACATATTTTAGTCTTTTGATACTTGTGAGTTTATGTTTGAGATCATTTTACCCTACGTGAAACTTGGTTTACTTTATATCTTAGATGCGTGATTAAGATTAATTACCTTATTAATGCCTTTTATGTTCCGTTGTTATTTACGAGCAATTTGTTTTTAAATGTTTTATTTAGATGCATCGATCTATATGCTAAGTCAATTTATGGTTATGTATATGTCCGTTTATCGCCTTAACAAGCGTGCAATGTTATAACACGAAATTCTAAGCCCTCAAGATCAGGTAAATATTTTGGGTCGTGACACTATATTATGCCTACTTGTACAAACTCACTTCATCTAAATGGTTACATAATGTAATAGTCCAAAAAATCACACTAAACTATAACCTCGAGATCCGTGCCCGATCGGTCACAGGTTTGACCAATTAGGAGTTCGATAGTTAGCGTAGAGTGTGATGAGTGAATGAGATGAGATGATTTGTGAAGCTATGTGGCATGTATTGTGAATCTGAAGTCACATACACCTATTGAGGTACATGTGCTCAACACACAAGCTAGGGGGGGATAAAAGGGTTTAATAACCCTAAAACCAATAGCTTTGGTTGTTGAGAGAGAAGTAAAGAAGAGAGAGAGAAGGAGAGCATAGTTAAGGCAAGGAGTAAATGCTAGTTGAGGAAGGGGGGATTCGAGCAATAAACGTCGGATTCGACGCGAGGGATCCGCTAGAAGCAAAGCTGGAACCCTAGCCTTCCAACCATTGGATTTGAAATCAATTTGAGATTGATTCAAGGTAAAATTTTGTGAATAAAATGCATAGATTGTAGAGGTTAAATTGCAGTTGAAAATGGTTTAAATCATAAGATCATGGTTTAGAAAAATAGAGGAAAAAGTGTAGAGAAAGATTGGGAAGAACAGCTCGAAAGGGGCTGAATCTGGTAATTTTAATTAATCGAAATTGGGTTTTGATTAATCGAAATTGGCCAAGAAGTTGAAAAGTCAGGAAACCCGATCTCGATTAATCAAATTGAATTTCGATTAATCGACTTTGGATTTCGATCAATCGATTTGGGTATCGATTAATCGACTGGGAACCTCTAGTGGACCCCAGGGGGCTGGAGGAAAAGACTTGGGAAAATCGACTAATCGAAATGGGATTTCGATTAATCGATTTCAATTTTCGATTAATCGATTTGGGATCGATTAATCGATTTTAGGAACTCGATTACTCGAATTGAGAATCGACTTGGCTGAACAGAGAATTTCGATTAATCGAATTAGGATTCGATTAATCGAATGAAAATCTCGATTAATCGATTTGAGAATCGATTAATCGATATTGACTTTCGATTAATCGATTTTGGAAATCGATTAATCGAATCAGATTCGATTAATCGATTTTTGAGTTCGATTAATCGACTGAGATAAATTATGTTAACTTTTGAGTTTAACTTTAAGATTCTTGGAGGGTCTTGGACCTTCTTTATTGCATCCTTAGTGATGTGTTTCACCTGTTATGTGGTACCATAGGTAATATGTGTGAACCAATACACAAGGAGCCACGTGGGACCTTGATGCGTTGAGCAAACAAAGACTTGAGGTAGGGAACACCTTGAACATGTACTTTATTTTACAAGAGCATGTATGTAGTGATATAGAATTCAAATTCAATGTTTTATTGCTTAAGAATTATGAAAAGTGTGTGTGTGTGACATCCATAAGAGTAATTATAATGAGTCACCCCCAGGGGATGAAGAAGTAAAGAGATAAGAGCATCAGGTGTGATGCAAGTAAATGGATACATCCCAGGGATGTATCCAAGATTGAATCATGATTGATAGGGCCTAACTGATATAAGATAGCACATTTACACGGTGAATAACTATATATAAGGCACCGATATTTTTGTTATTTGAGGTTTGATAGGGTACCCCACAGACGTGGCGGGATATCCACGACTGACACGGCAGGATATCCGTGACCGATACGGTGGCAAAACCGTAGGCCAGTGCGGAGGCATATCCGTACACAGTAAGCACACCCCAGAGGTGTTGATTTGAGACAAGTGAAACCCCGCCACCAATCCCCAGGGGAAAGGGGCTTGGGTACTAATTGTATTCCCAGGGAATACGTTAAAAGTGTCTATATAGATGACGATGAAGGGTATCTCATCGGGGCTCGATGCTATATTGCTCGGGGATTACTTAAGTTGAAAGTTTAAGTTTTGCTTTAGGCCTTTTCAGCATCATTCATGAGTGAATAAAAGCCACGAGTAAACTACTAATAAATTTTATTACTTTTTAACTGTTGTATCAGTAATTGCATAGAAACATCATGCATATCATATCATGGAATATATGTGAGTAATAATTTATATGTTCAACTGTGTTTTGTTCCCTATTGAGCTAGGGTGTAGCTCACCCTATAGACTATACGTCGCAAGTCCACTACTAGCAGCTGCCGAGGCTTCAGGAGACGCTGACCCCGGTGAGTCGGACCTTGCGGCCGGCGAAGAGTTGGAGCCACCTCCTGAGGACTTCTTCTAGAAGACTCCGTTGTGCCACTTTGAGGGCTTTTTTGAGAGAGATTTGTACGGCTTGGTATGTCAAGCCTTGTTTTGTTTAAACCATGTATATATTGAGTTGGGATTATTCTTTTGGGACGAACCATCCGTGATGATTGCTATCATCGATGGTTCGGATCGGTTCTCCATTCATGCAGAGGCATGAGGGTAGAACTGTCTTTTGGAGAATTACTTAATATGAAGATTTAAATTCCGCAGCTCCTTTATTGTTTCATTTTATGCTTGATATGCCAATGTTCCGTGCTTAGCTAAGGGGCACGGTCTAGATGATCGTGCTGATAGCACGGGTTTCGGGGTGCCGAAATTTAGGCTGTCACAGTTGGTATCAAAGCCATTTCTTTTAGCAATTCTGACAATCGTTCTTTTGATCAGAACATAGGGGCTTCTGCTAACAAAACTTTAGTTTTAAATGCAGCCGCAAATGTCATCTAGAGGAAGAGGCCGACCAAGGGGAGGCCAGCAGAAGAGTCTACGTAGTGGAGACAGCATAATGAAGAGGATCGAGATCGGCAAGATCAAGATCTAAGAGAACAAGAGAGAGTGAGAGAAAGATAAGAAGACAGAGAAGAGCGACAAAGGATGATGCACACTATGGAGACTATGGCAGCTGCCATGGCACAACAAGCCGCATCCTTTGCAGCTCATGCATCAAGAGAACAGCAGCCACCTACACCACCTGTAGGACCTGCGCTGCCTATGCCCTCATCTTTTACAGAGTTTAGGAGGATGAGACCTCCTTCATTTTCTGGGCAGGCAGACACCATGGCCGCTGAGAACTGGCTGATGGAGATGGAGAAAGTCTTTAGCGTGCTAACATGCACGGAAGATGAGAGTGTGAGATGGGCAGCTTATATGTTGGATGGGGAGGCTGGGCCTTGGTGGAAGTCCGTGATACGGACTCGGGCTCAGGAGACCCCAGAGTTGCCTTGGACTTGGGAGGAGTTTGTTGAGGAGTTCAACAAACAATATTTTCTGGAAGTGGTGAGGAACCAGCTTGAGATACAATTTCTACAGTTAGTGCAAGGGAGAATGACAGTGAGAGAATATGGGGTGGAGTTTCTACGACTTGCCCGTTTTGCTCCGGATTACGTCGCTACTGAAGTGATGAAGTCCAAGAGGTTTCAGCAAGGTTTGAAGCCTGAGGTTAGGGGAGGCGTCGCTCCATTCCAGCTGAGGACCTATGAAGAGGTCATGAGTAAGGCATTGGTTGTGGAAGAAGAAAATACAAATAGATATAGACAGAGAGAGCAGCAGAGAGGAGGAAATGAACAAGGAAGGACGGGGGCCTACGAACCGGTGAACAAAAAGCCGAGGTTCGTAGCCCAAAATCAGAGACCACAGTTCCAAGGGGGTTTCGGAAGATCGGCGCAACAACAACACCAACAGAGGTTTCCATTACTTGCGTCGGGGAGACCTTTTCGCTATGAGCGCCCTGCCATGTCTACTGGCGCCACTATCACACAGGGTTCTCGTACTGTTTCTTCCGCACCTCGGGAGACTTACACAAAGTGTGGCAAGCCTCATAGGACGGTGGATTGTAGATTGGGAACTAGGGGTTGTTTCCGATGTGGCAAGGTGGGCCACTTGATCAAGGATTGCTCCGAGACGGATAAGAGAAAGATGGTTTCAGTTGCAACACCACGACCCATTCAAGCAAGGAAGCCGATCGTTCAGGGAAGAGCCTATGTAGTCACTGCTCAGGAAGCAGGGAATGTGCATGACATCATACAAGGTGAGACCCTTTTAAAATTAAAGAAAATTTTCATTTCATTAAAATTTTAGATAGAGAAGGAACATGCATTAGAAATTGTATAGATTCTTTTCTCAATACAAAAGCTGTATGTGAATTAAGGGTGTAAATTGATGTATAAATTATTGTATGTATGTATGTATACTATAGGTTCTTTAAATATATATGAAAAAGGATGCTTCGGTGGATATGACGCTCGAGTGTTGATAGACCCAGGGTCTACCCACTCATTCGTCACTCCACGTTTCGCCAAGAAGATGAAGATTGTTCTAGAGGCGTTGGATTTCGTCCTATCTGTGTCTATTCCGACTGGAGAGTTAGTAGACACGGAGTTAGCTTGCAAGTCCATCATTGTAGCAGTCCGAGACTTAGAGGTGCATGAATTGGAAGCAAAGTTGATCTTTATTAGACATGCAGGGGTTTGATGTGATCCTTGGCATGACATTGTGTAAATCACGATTGTAAGAACAAGGTGGTCATTTTCAGACCCAACACAAGAAGATCATTTCGGTTTCAAGGAGTGAGGTCGTCATCTGTGCCCTTGATCTCGATGAAGGGTAGAAAATGATCGTAAAGGGTTGATGGATACTTAGCTTTCTTAAAGGAGGACAAGGAAGAAAAGAACGTCATTTCGAGATAGCAATGCGAGACTTCAGACATGTTTCCAGAGGAATTGCCTGAATTACCTCCAGAAAGAGAAGTAGAATTCGCCATTGACTTAGCACCAGGAACGGAGCCTATTTCGAAAGCACCTTATAGAATGGCTCCTGCTGAGTTAAAGGAGTTGAAGGAACAACTACAAGAACTTATGGACAAGGGGTTTGTTAGACCGAGCGTGTCTCCATGGGGAGCACCGGTCTTGTTTGTCAAGAAGAAGGATGGGTCAATGCGGCTATGCATTGACTATCGACAATTGAACAAACTCACTGTGAAGAATCGCTACCCTTTGCCTAGAATTGACGATCTATTCGACCAACTGCAAGGAGCAAGGTATTTTTCCAAGATCGACCTGAGATCTGGATATCATCAGTTGCGAGTCAAGGCAGAGGACATCCAGAAGACAGCTTTTCGGACACGGTATGGACACTATGAATTCCTTGTGATGCCGTTTGGATTGACGAATGCTCCGGCGTCGTTTATGGATCTGATGAACCGAGTGTTTAAACCACACTTGGACTCCTGCGTCATAGTGTTTGTTGATGATATATTGATATACTCCAAATCTAAGACGGAACACGAAGAACATTTGAGGATTGCTCTACAGACGCTACGTGAACACCAGTTGTACGCCAAACTCAGCAAATGTGAATTTTGGTTGGAAGAGGTTAGCTTTTTGGGACATGTCATCTCAAAGCAAGGTGTCACGGTAGATCCAGCAAAGATAGAAGCAGTGGTTAAATGGGAGCAGCCAAAGACAGTGACCGATGTTCGAAGTTTTCTGGGCTTAGTAGGCTATTATCGATGTTTCGTCGAGGGGTTTTCAAAGATATCGGGACCTCTCACAAAGCTTACACGAAAAGATTCAAGATTTGAGTGGAGTGAGGCATGCGAGAAGAGTTTTCAAGAACTCAAAACGAGACTCACTTCGGCTCCAGTGTTAGCGATTCCTTCAGGCAGTGGAGGATACACCGTGTACAGCGACGCGTCATACAATGGCCTTGGTTGTGTACTCAACCAACACAAGAAGGTGATAGCTTATGAATCAAGACAGCTGAAAGAACACGAGAAAAATTATCCGACTCATGACTTAGAACTAGTAGCAGTCATTTTTACGCTGAAGATTTGGAGACATTATTTGTATGGTGCGACTTTTGAAATTTTCACCGATCATAAGAGCCTCCGATACCTGTTTACACAGAAAGAGCTCAACATGAGACAGCGCAGGTGGATGGAATTCCTCAAGGATTACGATTGCTTCATACAATACCATCCAGGCAAGGCGAATGTAGTAGCCGATGCATTGAGTCGGAAAGGTTCAGCTCAGTTAGCTTGTTTGATTTTGGGTATGCACCGATGGAAATTATTGGAAGACCTGGCATTCTACGATGCGAACATTGAGTCAAAAGCCATCGGATCCTTTTTGGTTAACATATCAGTAAAGCCAGTGATATTTGAGCATATCCACGATCTACAGATGAATGATCCGGCATTGACAAAGATTCATCAAGACGTGAGTGAAGGCATCAGGTCGGACTTCTCGGTTAAAGAAGATGGTTCCTTATTGTTTAAAGGCCGCCTATGCATTTCGGATAATGCCGATCTAAGACGAACGATTCTTGATGAGGCCCATAAGTCAAATTATGCTATCCACCCTGGTAGCACCAAAATGTACCAAGATTTGAAAAAGAACTACTGGTGGAGAGGACTGAAGCAAGACGCGTGGCGATCGTGTCACGGTGTTTAACTTGTCAGCAAGTGAAGGTTGATCATAGACATCCTGCTGGACTATTGCAACCTTTACCAATCCCAGAATGGAAGTGGGAATCGATCTCAATGGACTTCATTGTTGGATTACCCCGTACTGCTAAGAGACACAATGCCATTTGGGTCGTCATAGACCGATTGACCAAATCAGCGCACTTTTTGCCGTACAATACTACGTATACAGCAGGAAGACTGGCATACTTATACATGAAGGAGATTGTAAGATTACATGGGATTCCAAGCAGCATAGTTTCAGATCGTGACCCACTATATACGTCCAAGTTTTGGAAGAAATTTCAAGAAGGAATGGGAACACGACTAGAATTTAGTTCAGCTTTCCATCCTCAAACTGATGGGCAGACAGAGCGAGTGAACCAAGTAATAGAAGACATGCTCAGAGCATACATGCTTGATATGCCAATATTCCGTGCTTAGCTATAAGGGGCACGGTCTAGATGATCGTGCTGATGGCACGGGTTTCGGGGTACCGAAATCTGGGCTGTCACAGTTGGGATGAGTATCTACCGATGCTCGAATTTGCATACAACAACAGTTTCCAAACGAGCATTGGCATGGCACCGTATGAAGCTCTGTATGAACGACGATGCAAATCACCCCTCAATTGGGAGGAAACAGGTGAGAAATTTGTGTTAGGACCAAAACTACTTGAAACCGTTATTCAATTATCGAGAAAGGTCAAGACAAGATCTGAGTAGACAGAAAAGTTACGCCGACATGAAGCGGACTAGTGTCGACTATAAGGTGGGCGAGCACGTGTTTGTGAAAGTGTCACCTATGAAAGGTGTAATGAGATTTGGCAAGAGAGGGAAGTTAAGTCCACGTTATATTGGACCATTTGAAATTTTGGGACGCGTAGGTGAAGTTGCGTATCGCGTTGGTTTACCACCGCTGTTTGATCGAGTACATAACGTGTTCCACATATCGATGCTCAGGAAGTACGTGAATGATCCGTCTCATGTATTAGGAAAGCAACCTATAGAGATGTGTGAGGACATGAGCACGATAGAGGAACCTGTGAAAATCTTGGATCGAAAGGAACAAGTACTGCTCACTAAAGTGATTCCCTTAGTGCTTGTTCGGTAGAACAATCATCCAAAAGAAGAGGCTACTTGGGAACGAGAGGCCGATGTGAAAGAACAATATCCAGCCTTGTTTCCAACGACGTGAGAATCAAATGTCAACCACAAGCATGTTTGTAGAATCTCCACGAGACTTGTAATTCGATGGAAATTTTGCTCAAAAGTATGATTAAAGAAACAGAGTCTTATATGTACATGACCAAGTGAATGTGTTTTTATGGATCTACGAACCACTTGATGTCATAAATTGTCCAAAATAATCAAAGAACCAAAGAACCTGAAAGTCTGAAGAAATTGGGCAAAACTAATTAATCGAATTTCAAATCGATTAATCGATTTGGAAATTCGATTAATCGATTTTGTTCGATTAGTCGACTGGCATGTGCCAGTGACTGGAAATTGAAATGAGAGTTAGAACAGACATAGAATGCAATTTCGATTGATCGAGTTATAATTTCGATTAATCGATTTGGGATCGATTAATCGATTTTGGGAATTCGATTAATCCAACTGCAAGTTCGATTAATCGAACAAACTGGGAATGTTAGAAGAATTGGGAGTGAATAAATGAAATTTCGATTAATCGAAGCAGTGTCGATTAATCGATTTTGGAAATTTGGAAGTTACTGCACGATTTCGATTAATCGAAGTGAAATTCGATTAATCGATTTTAGAATTTCGATTAATCGAAATGGGTTTCGATTAATCGACTGGCTCGCGCCAGTGAGCTTAAAAACTTAAATTTTTAAACGGATACGATTTCGATTAATCAAAATGTTTTCGATTAATCGAATTTAACTTTCGATTGATCGATTTGGGAAATCGATTAATCGATTTTGCGCGGCTTAACCTAGTTTTGAATCTCGATTAATCGATTCTGAATTTCGATTAATCGAGCCGAGGCCTATATATAAAAATTTAGGGATTTCATTCCCCATTCGAAATCATTTTGCTTGGGATTTTTTTTGGCGCTTCACCTTCTTCTTCTCTGACCATCCGACGCTCTAGGGTTGGGATTTGCCGTCGATTCGCTTCCGCAATCGCATCCAAAACCCACGGTAAACCCTAAATTTGTGTTTTTCCCTTCAATTTGAGTTAGAGAAACCTTAGTTTAAGCTTATTTCACCACCATGCCACCCAAAACCTGATTGTCTTCGAAGAGGGCAACCTCTAAGTTGCCGGTTAGACGTAAGAACGCCGCACCACCACCACCTACCCCATCGCCGGTGAGGACTCCGTCACCGTCAACATCGGAGACCACCTCCGATTCGACGAGCGCATCTATGCGCGAGTCTTCCTGCGAGTCCATGCCCATGCCACCACCACCCACTAATGTGATACAACCAAATGAATGGTGAGCCGCAAAGACCTTTGAGGTCGAATACATTATCGACCCTACCCTTTTCACCAATCCCGATGTACCGGGCGAGACCCAATGGGCTCGAAACTACCTCAATAATGCCGATCTCGGCTACCTTCTCAAACCAATCCGGGGTTCTTACTACCCTAGATTGGTGAGATTATTCTATCAAGGGCTTGTGGACGGCCCGACCGACGGTGTGATCAAGACCACTATTGAGGGTCTCGACTACACGATCACTCGTCGCCACATACACGAGGTGCTCGAGTGCTACCTCGATTTCACCCCCGAGACTACCCTATTCCCACCCTTTGAGGAGGAACCTCGCTTCGAGGAGGTCATGACTCGCATGACCAATGGCAAGAAGGGGTCGGGATCCTCCATCAAGAGGGTTGATCTTCCCCACTACATGTGGATGCTTGACTCGGTGGTCAAGTGCAATCTCTACCCTATGCGCCACGACACCGAGCGCGTGGAGAAAGTGCAGCAGGCACTTTACTCGGCCTTCTGTGGCCGATGGTTTGACGCCACTATGCTCATCCTTGAGGGGATGAGGTACATAAAGGGCAAGCTGATGAAGGGCAACCTACGGCCCAAGGAGAAGATGCCCTATGCTCGCCTCATATCGAGCATGTTGGAGTGCTACTCCAACGATGCATCTTACGCCGTCTCTCCGCATGAAGAGAGGGCTACGGACTGCGTGAAGACATTCTCCATGTCTTCATGGGCCCGTAGCTACAACTTGCTAAAGCGGACCCTACCGGCTCCGGGTCCCGCTCCAGTAGCCCCAGCAGCAGTAGCACCGCCACCACCCCCACCACCACAGCAGGACCCACCCATGGGTGGGGCACACCCAGCCGAGCCTTCAGTGGAGAGGGCTCCCTCTCATACCGCAGCCTCACCGACGCCACCTGCCCACTCCGCGCCCTCGACACCCACCTCGTCCTACCGCCGGCGCACCGCATCATCTGGGCCGACCATAGAGGAGGTGTTGGCCCGTATGGAGGCCAACAATGAACGGATGAACCGGCGGATGGACTTCCTCCTCTTTCACACCCTCCGCCACATCTATCCGACCGACTATCGCCGCTACCTCGCCCAGGAGGAGGAGTGGACAGCCGGACGCACAGCCTTCCACAGAGGACCCGTCTTTCATCCCACCACTGCCACTACTGACGCGACTCCTTCCACATCTACCTCCGCTCACCGAGCGCTTGTGACCACAGCCGACCACCCGGCCACCTGATCGCCACCACCACAGCCACGTCACTCAGCAGACCCACCACCCAGAACCGACCAGCCTGGCGAGGGGACTGCATGAGTCTTAGCTTTATTTTGTATCAGTCATCATTTTGTACATGTATATTTCTGTATGCCAACGTATTGGCACCTTGTAAAAACTTTCTGATATTAATAGAAATCAAAATTTTTTTTTGAGTACATTGTTTAAATTCCTTAAATTTACTTCTATGCTTCTGTTGTGAATACCTAAATACGTCTGAGTCAACTGGACCACCTCACCTGAGAGTGTGGGGGGGGGGGGTTTAGACCCAGACAGACAAACCTTGGGTTATTTTCGAGGACGAAAATTCCCAAGGTGGGGAGGATGTAATAGCCCGAAAAATCACACTAAACTATAACCTCGGGATTCGTGCCCGATCGATCACAGGTTTAACCAATTAGGAGTTCAATAGTTAGCGTAGAGTGTGATGAGTGAATGAGATGAGATGATTTGTGAAGCTATGTGGCGTGTGTTGTGAATCTGAAGTCACATACACCTATTGAGGTACATGTGCTCAACACACAAGCTAGGGGGGATAAAAGGGTTTAATAACCCTAAAACCAATAGCTTTGGTTGTTGAGAGAGAAGTAAAGAAGAGAGAGAGAAGGAGAGCATAGTTAAGGCAGGGAGTAAATGCTAGTTGAGGAAGGGGGGATTCGAGCAATAAACGTCGGATTCGACGCGAGGGATCCGCTAGAAGCAAAGCTGGAACCCTAGCCTTCCAACCACTGGATTTGAAATCAATTTGAGATTGATTCAAGGTAAAATTTTGTGAATAAAATGCATAGATTGTAGAGGTTAAATTGCAGTTGAAAATGGTTTAAATCATAGGATCATGGTTTAGAAAAATAGAGGAAAAGTGTAGAAAGATTGGGAAGAATGAAAATTTGAATCGGCAATTTCGATTAATCGAAATTGAGTTTCGATTAATCGAAATTGGCCAAGAAGTTGAAAAGTCAGGAAACCCGATCTCGATTAATCGAATTGAATTTCGATTAATCGACTTTGGATTTCGATCAATCGATTTGGGTATCGATTAATCGACTGGGAACCTCTAGTGGACCCCAGGGGGCTGGAGGAAAAGACTTGGGAAAATCGACTAATCGAAATGGGATTTCGATTAATCGATTTCAATTTTCGATTAATCGATTTGGGATCGATTAATCGATTTTAGGAACTCGATTACTCGAATTGAGAATCGACTTGGCTGAACAGAGAATTTCGATTAATCGAATGAAAATCTCGATTAATCGATTTGAGAATCGATTAATCGATATTGACTTTCGATTAATCGATTTTGGAAATCGATTAATTGAATCAGATTCGATTAATCGATTTTTGAGTTCGATTAATCGACTGAGATAAATTATGTTAACTTTTGAGTTTAACTTTAAGATTCTTGGAGGGTCTTGGACCTTCTTTATTGCATCCTTAGTAATGTGTTTCACCTGTTATGTGGTACCATAGGTGGTACGTGTGAATCAATGCACAAGGAGCCACGTGGGACCTTGATGCGTTGAGCAAACAAAGACTTGAGGTAGGGAACACCTTGAACATGTACTTTATTTTACAAGAGCATGTATGTAGTGATATAGAATTCAAATTCAATATTTTATTGCTTAAGAATTGTGAAAAGTGTGTGTGTGTGACATCCATAAGAGTAATTATAATGAGCCACCCCCAGGGGATGAAGAAGTAAAGAGATAAGAGCATCAGGTGTGATGCAAGTAAATGGATACATCCCAGGGATGTATCCAAGATTGAATCATGATTGATAGGGCCTAACTGATATAAGATAGCACATTTACACGGTGAATAACTATATGTAAGGCACCGATATTTTTGTTATTTGAGGTTTGATAGGGTACCTCACCGACGTGGCGGGATATCCATGACTGACACGGCAGGATATCCGTAACCGATACGGCGGCGAAACCATAGGCCAGTGCGGAGGCATATCCGTACACAGTAAGCACACCCCAGGAGTGTTGATTTGAGACAAGTGAAACCCCGCCACCAATCCCCAGGGGAAAGGGGCTTAGGTACTAATTGTATTCCCAGGGAATACGTTAAAAGTGTCTATATAGATAACGATGAAGGGTATCTCATCGGGGCTCGATGCTATATTGCTCGGGGATTACTTAAGTTGAAAGTTTAAGTTTTGCTTTAGGCCTTTTCAGCATCATTCATGAGTGAATAAAAGCCACGAGTAAACTACTAGTAAAATGTAATACTTTTTAACTGTTGTATCAGTAATTGCATAGACACATCATGCATGTCATATCATGGAATATATGTGAGTAATAATTTATATGTTCAACTGTGTTTTGTTCCCTATTGAGCTAGGATGTAGCTCACCCTATAGACTATACGTCGCAGGTCCACTACTAGCAGCTGCCGAGGCTTCAGGAGACGCTGACCCCGGTGAGTCGGACATTGCGGTCGGCGAAGAGTTGGAGCTACCTCCTGAGGACTTCTTCTAGAGGACTTCGTTGTGCCACTTTGAGGGCTTTTTTGAGAGAGATTTGTACGGCTTGGTATGTCAAGCCTTGTTTTGTTTAAACCATGTATATATTGAGTTGGGATTATTCTTTTGGGAC
Source organism: Chloranthus sessilifolius (assembly GCA_021018995.1). NCBI lineage: Eukaryota > Viridiplantae > Streptophyta > Magnoliopsida > Chloranthales > Chloranthaceae > Chloranthus > Chloranthus sessilifolius. Next base: position 98,558,147 of record CM037592.1, read on the forward strand.
GAACCATCCGTGATGATTGCTATCATCGATGGTTCGGATCGGTTCTCCATTCATGCAGAGGCATGAGGGTAGAACTGTCTTTTGGAGAATTACTTAATATGAAGATTTAAATTCCGCAGCTCCTTTATTGTTTCATTTTATGCTTGATATGCCAATGTTCCGTGCTTAGCTAAGGGGCACGATCTAGATGATCGTGCTGATGGTACGGGTTTCGGGGTGCCGAAATCCGGGCTGTCACACATAATCAGCATAAATCAGCCTAAATATATTACTAAAATCAGCTTAAATATATGTCTAATAAATTATCCAATTTAAGCAATTTATTATCAACCTTGCATTTAATATAAACAATGACGTGTGTTTAAGTACTCAAATTTAATGGTTTGAATTCTGTGATATGTGCACTCTAATATGAATCGATCTTATTTTAATGGTTGATATCAAAATCCATTAATGGGATGATTCACATATGCCTATAGGCATAATTCATTGACTTTTTTTATTATTAGATTGATCACAAATGAAGATATAATGTATGATCGCAATTGAACTTTAATGGTATAAGATCATTATACACACCCCATTCTTCCTAAAAAGATATGTATCATGTCATTTGAATCATATAACTATCATATCTATTAAGGTTTGATGAGAGTTTTAAAATTTATTTAATTGTATGATGAAATAATCTCTACTTGAGGTGTATCTAAAGGAGATTTTATTATCTGGTTTTCGAATAGTTCATCATCTATTTTGTTATCAAATTGTGTATATATTTTGGTTTTTCCTTTCAAGTTCCCCTAACGCGATTATTTCCTAATAATTGCTGTACTTCACAAGTCACATTAATTTGTTGGCCGGTAGTATTCAGATAGTACGAGTGCTACTTTCAGATGCATTAAAAGCCATTATTTGTAGCCTTTTGAAGAAAGATTTAAGTAGAGGAAGGACATAGCTGACATAATCAGAGAAATAGAGGCACCAACAAATGAAGTTTTTGAAGAAGTAATCATTTTTTCTGGGGAGTAGGATTTTCATTTTAATCATGTTAAAGTAGCTGTTGAATCTTAATGAGGGAATATAGTTACATCCTACTATTCCCTTACGTAGTAAGAAAAGGATACACCCGGTCAAGACTTTAGGTTTTTCTTATCAATACAGATGCCGGTTGGCTCTTTCGCTTCTTAGGTTTAAGTCCTTAATGCCAAAGTCTTAGTTGAATATGAGGATTGGGTAAATCCAAGAGTTTCAGTTCTAATTCCAATAGAAGAAGTAAATCCCATTGTTCGAAGTAAATGAGTTAGCACCCTGAAGTCAAATATTTTTAAAAAATATTAAAATAATTTAGTAATGGATTATTATTATTATTATTATTATTATTATCATATCTAATTAACTAATTTTTAATACACAATCCAAATATCTAGATCAAGTTTTCTAAATTGTTGAACTAAAGTTATTGAATTAAGATATTTATGACGCATATCTCTAGGGCCTCCAATAAAAGATACTGGAAGCACAATTCTTCTTCCCATATTAGCCCCTCTTCGTAAATGAAAATTTGGTATTGATAATGGCTCCAAGGCACATAGTTCACTACGTTGTCTTAAAGATAATAGACGCTCTCACTCCGTTTGATAAACGAAGATGCAATAGAGTTCCCAGCAAATCTGCCTTCAGGATATAACAGAGCTCGGTTTTGCCAAGAACCGTATGCTCTTTTCTATATTGCACTTTCTAGAAAAAGAACTTGCCACACAGATTTTCTGATACACAAATGATAAGAACGAAAGAGAAAAAAGAGAAATATATCTTATTTCTGTTGTATATTTTAACTTGAATCTAGTCTCTATTTATAGATGTAATCTTGAAATATTGTGTCTTTTTATCGTGAAGAGATTTGTATCTTTTCAGATAACAAATAGAGATAATCTTGAAAGATTGTATTTTTTCACCATAAAGAGATTTGTGTCTTTTCAGATTTACGGTGAAAAGACATTTTTGAAAAGATCTGTCTTTTCACCGTGAAGAGACGTCAGACTTGTGTCTTTTCAACAAACGGTAAAAAGATAAATCCAAAATTTGAAAATACACTTTTGGAAAAACACTTTAGAGAGTAAATATTTACAAGTTTGCCATTGAATTATTTTACAAGTTTGTCATTTAATTATTAATGATAATTTAACCTTAATTTTGAAACACAAAAATATATATTACTATCCTAATATATATAACACTTCTTTCTCCAGCCAAAACACCATCAATAATTCTTTGACATAATTCTGGTTGAATAGCAGATTGTCATTGTTTGAGGAAGTTCAATCGAATTGTTTCCAACTTTATGTACATATCGATAATGTATTATTATAGTAATTATGTGACACATAAAATGATAGAATTCTCAAAATCATTACGAACAAAGAATAGATATAGTGTAATATATAAAGGTAAATACCTTCCTCTTCTTGATGAAATATATCTTCTGCAGATATGAATTCAACACGATTTAAATTTTCATTGAATTGTATCAAATTTTCATTTCGAGTATCATGCTTGTATATGTTTTGATATCATCCAACCTTTTCATATAAGAATAAAAGAGGATACTACAATTAATCATAACAACAAAAAAACTATTTAACTTTGAGACTTTTCTGAATGCGCGCGAATTATGATATCTCTCTCTTAGACTCCATTAGGATTATTTACTTCAATCCATATAGCTGCAACTTGCGAAGATGGTGATGTATTATAAACTCTTTGATCAATTTGAACATCGCTTTTGATCAAGATATTGTAAGTTTTTAACGATGAAATATATTTCAAGCGTCGTAAGAATTGAGTATAAGAATTTATACGAAAAATGTTCATCAAGTTGAAAATAGTAGACTATGCCAAGTTTGCCTCTTGTACTATTCCCTTTCTATTTGAGCTTCATTCTCAGTATTATAAAAGTATAATTGAAGGAAGCAAGAACTATTTTTGATTGACAAGAAAGACGGTAAATCATAATACATTTGCCCCTGCGCTCGAAATGTATATACACAGCATCTCTAACTCACAATATCGTTATCAAGACGTACTTCAAATGATGTAAAAGAGAATATACTATTGTACAATTCCTTCGAAAGTCAATAAATTCATTATTTCGAATTGTATATAAATTTAATAAATTTTCAGGAACAATAGTAGGGGCCAAAGTAATTTGTCCATTGTAGCAATAAAATATTGGTGGTTCATACAAAAACTTTTGCACCACAATAAATACAACTATCAACATACTGAAACTGATGCAATTCAGAACACATGTTGACTCATAAGTTGGTTTATTGATATCACCATGATCTATTGCCATAAAACCTATTTATAAAAAATAACGGGATGTCAAACCTCTAGGTCGGGTCAAGTTCATGATGATCTGTAAATTGTTCAATTATCAATGAGCGAGCTAGTTCGTACCTGACCCAATTATTAATTCAACAGAGTTGGGGTCGTCGCATTTATCAATCGAGCCTATTTACCTTAGCTCACACTCATGAAAGAGGGCTGGGCCACGACCTGGCCCAACAATATTTGTTTTTATTTTTATTTTTTGAAAGAACAATATTTGTTTATTTATATTTTTATATGAAAATAACTTATTTGATTTGTGTTGGGCTGAGTTCGGGCGGGCTAATTTGTAATCAGACTTTTCGAACTTGCCCATATCCAACGCTGCTTTGGTCCGGGGCGGGCCAGCCTATTTATATATAGGGTCTAACGGGCTGGGTTGAGTCTCATCATTTTCTAAAGAGCGCACCAAAGTTAAATTTTGTGTCATGCAAAGACTAAAACCCTAATAGAAATCCCTTCATCTCTCCTCTGTTGCATCTACCGTCAGCAGCCGCTAACGTGAGCAGGAAGTGCCCGAGCAACCGGCAGCGGCCATGGTATCTCCTCTCTCGAAACCCTAACATCTAATCTCTCTCTCTTCCTTGTTTGCTATCTTACGCTGCTATCTTGCACAGGGTATCGATCTAGTTGGAGGTGGGAAGAGTAAGAAGACGACTCGAACAGCCCCCAAATCTGATGACATTTATCTCAAGCTTCTCGTCAAGGTCAGATACAAATCTCTCTCTCTCTCTCTCTAGATTTCTCAAACTCTCAATCGATAATCAGTTTTGGATGTTCAGCTTTATAGGTTTCTGGTTCGACGAACGGGGAGCAAGTTCAACGCCGTGGTCCTTAAGAGACTTTTCATGAGCAAGATCAACAAGCCGCCGATGTCGCTCTCTCGATTGATTCAGTTTGTGAAGGGGAAGGTTAGTGGAGATTTCGCTTTTTCAAAAAAAAAAAAAAAAAAACTTCTTTTTGCCGATTTCTTCTCAAATTTTTTTCCCTCTTTGGTTGCGATTTCAGGAGGAGAAGATTGCGGTGCTCGTTGGTACGGTTACGGATGATACTAGGGTTTATGAGGCGCCGGCTCTGAAGGTGACGGCGTTGAGATTTACGGAGACTGCTAGAGCGAGGATCCTGAAAGCAGGAGGCGAGTGCTTGTCTTTCGATCAGCTTTCTCTTAGGGCTCCTCTAGGGCAGAACACGGTGTGTATGGATTTATTTGTTCTTGTTTTGCCGTTGTTTGAAATCTCGGAAATCCCATAGGTCTTGGACATTGCCCATACCGAGACGTTACATATAGGCGTAACAACGTGAAACGAAAATAACACTTAAAATAGGTGTTTGTTCGTTCTTACACCGGCCTGTCAAGAAAGTATAATAATATTCCTATATATTTTCCCAAGTTGTAGAAAACCATAGGATTCCTTTGTTTCCCTTTGTTTTCCACTATTTGGATAACCACATTCTAGCTGGGAAAACGTAGGATTAATCAAATCCTGTTTTGGAATCATACATGAAATTATAGGAAAATAACATATCCTAACAAAAACAAATGGCCATAATACCACAAAAGATTATCCAAATTAAATAAACAGCTGCAATATCATAAAAATGATCCACAAAAATGACCATTCACATAAATTATCTAAAGAAAATGTGGGAAAAGACATCCACATGGGACATGGGATATAAAAGGCCATTGAAGATCACGGTGGAAAATATACATCCACTAATCACAATGTGGAAAATACATCCACATGAATAAGAATGCATCTCTTACTAAATATAAAAGAGATGAGAGAAAAATGAAAATTACATGAAATTGTAGAAGAGATGAAAGAAAAATGAAAAGTTTATGAATCAAGAAACTTCAAGAAAATATGATAGCGGAAGCAATGTGAGGACCATGACCGGCTTGAGTGCACGGAGCTGATCTTGTCTCTGATACTATGTTAAAATTATAAAATAAAGAAAAAAAATAAGAAGATAAACGAGAGAAGAAGAAGATAGAAAGATAGAATAGACAAATTTCTGACCCTTCATATGTCATCCAAACAACGAGAATCTCGGTAACGGAAAATATCTATGATCAATATAAACAGTCCAAGTGGCTGTTCATGAGTGGAACAGATCTCAGTTAAAGAATTACACCTATAAAACTATTGCATACGTACCGATCAATGACTTCAATATTGGCTATAAAAAATAGGAATAATAGCGGATGGTAAAGTGCACAAATTTGGACAAAGCATGATAGCCGTTCACGAGATCATCACATAAAATGGATAGAGTGAGAAAAATAGTGCAACATGTACAAAGGTGACGATTAGTACACTTTCAATGGTGTACTAGCCTAATATCCTATAAAAATTAGAGTTTAGAACGATTACTTTCTCTTTCGCATCTCGGAGCGGAGCGAAACAATGGTAGGATTATCGTCTCCCGCTGCCCCGAGACGCGACCCATAGTGCCCAAGACCTCTCATCTCATGCAATATAAACTAGTGGGCCTTGCACCGTTGTGCGTGCTATGAACATGCCAGACGATCCTGTTATATGCTTATAGCACCATGTACAAAATCAATAATAGATGGTAAGCTATATGCGAAATAATAGATGGTTATACCTATAAAAGAGTATAGGTAGAATGATAAATGGTTCATCCAATTGTAACATATTGTTCATGAATTCTCAAACATATTGTTCATAAATATACTGCAAACAAAATAAAATAGTCATAAAAATAGTAGAAGCTGCTAAGTCGAAGTCATCATTTCTTTAGTAATCTTCTATGATGCAGTATGATATAACAATCAAAAGATGCAAAGCCTAGTGTTTATAAAGTTAGTATTTAGTCCTTTCTGTGGAACATGTTTAGAATTTGTTATCAATTTCGAAAGTTCACTTACATTTGTTAGATCAATATAAATTAGTTATATGCGAACTTAGCAGCTTCAACGAGAAAATAAAAACTCTTGCATATATTTCAAAATTAGGTTACCTATACGCTCAATTCTCGCTGCTTAGATTGTCTTCAGACTATTCTATTAGTGGTTTCCGGTGTCAATTCACCCAAACCACTCTTGGCGATGTTCCTAATTTCGATTTGCCCAAAGCGTAAGATTCAAGATTAGTTGCTTGTTTTCTATTAGATTCTTCATAAACTATTAATCAGTGTTATCATATTCGAATCGTATGGGTGGATCAATTTTATCTCTATGGATCGTATTGGATCGTTGAATCCTAAGATCCAATAAGTTTTTTTTTTTAATAGGAAAAAATAAAAACATATCTAAACAATTGCAATATTATGAAATTTGCCCAAAATAAATTTTATAATACCATATATAATACATAGTTCACATTTCACAAACCATATACCATACATGTTATGAAAGATTGGAAGTATGAAACCCAAAATAAAGATGTATGTAAAAATTCAATGTTTGAGGTTCAATTCAAACCCCTTCCCAATTTTCCATAGTATATTAAAAAAATTATCCAAATTCCAGAACTCCAAAGTCCAAACTCTAAAAACTATCCAAAAAAACTATCAAGAATTAGGGATTCGTCAATAGCCATGGCCCTGGACTTCATTGTATCTTCATCATCATCAGATCATCCATATAAGGAATGCGCGCATCTTCCTCCTCTTCTTCAAGGTCATCATCATCGAATTTTATGTCGTCAATGTCTTGCATTTGCTCTTGCATACGACCTCCATATAGGTAGTTTTTTATGCCCTGAAATTGAAATAAAGAAACAAGAACTAGATAGAAGTATAAAATTATAGAATGTAGATCATTATTAAATTAAAAATCTGCAATTTTAAAATTTAAAGTACTACGCTGCTCTCTTTTTTCTTTAGTTTGTCTTTGTCCACTCCCTCCATTGCATCCCCTTACATAGTTACATGTTCATCTTCAAGTATATTGTAGACACCCAAATTTGTCACCATTGGTCAACCTTTGACCTTTTGACCACCTCATCACGCCTAAACCTCGTGGCATGGTCCTATGCCAAGGCCTTGTCTAGAAGATGTGTGACACGTAAATTAGGGTTCCACCCCATTTTTTTATATTATGGGTTTGTTGACACCTGTATTACAGGTGCTAGTTAGTTGGCATCACTAATAGTGGTGGAAAAATGCTGACACCTGTAATATAGGGGCCAATTTGCCCAGTTAGGACTTGAATCTCATAGTACGAACCTGACATCTTATTGCCATTTTTTTTATCTTCTCACCTCTAATCTTGACCGCGTCAGCCCATATCATTCCCAAATCACCCCTATTTTTCTTTAAGCCAATTCACCCTTGTGGATCCCATCCTCATCAATTTTCATTCAAATCTTTGAATTTTTAAATTTTCATGATCTCAACCCAATTTTCTTCTAAATCTCAATTGAATCTCATTTATCTTATCTAAATCCACCAAATTAGTTGATCCTAATCTTCTAGTAACCCTAGAAATTGTAGTCAATAATAGTTGATCCTTTTACCCTCACTTTCATTTGCTCTACCTTAGAGCTCCCCTTCTAGAATAATTCTTGGATGAGAGACATGTGTCTCATCCAATGGTTGTTTTTTAGTGAATTTAGCACAGTTCTTGTGCTCTAGTTATAACCAATTATGGTTTGATATTTATCTTCATTTATGGTAAGACTATGTAACTTTTTTTTCTCTAGAATAATTTTTGAATGTTAGACATTTGTCATATCTAAGGGTTATTCTTCAATGAAAGTAACAAAAATCCATCTGAATTTTAAAGGACCCAATTGAGGCTTGACAAATGCTTCACACTTGACAAACCTCAATTGACTCATTTTCTCTACTAGCACAACTTTTGGATGAAGACCATTTGTCTAATCCAAGGGTTGTCAATGGAGGAGAGAAACACAAGTCTTTGTGCTCATTAAATAAACTAAATAGGAGCTTGCCCTATGACCCCAATTGGATATTTGCCTATGAATAGAAGCATTCTTCTCCATTCAAAGGGCTAGAAATTTTTTTATATTTTTACAATTTTGAATTTCTAGCCCCTAGTTCTTCCATAGCCATCTCTCACCCTTAGTTTTAAATCTAAATCTAGGTCAAAACCTTTCATCCAAACCCTAGAGCTTTTAGATCGTTAACCCTCTCATTTAAAATTAAGGGTGAGAGATGAGTATGAAAGAACTAGGGCTAGAAATTCAAAAGTTACAAAATTCTAAAATTTTCCTAACCCTTTGGACGGAGAAGAAGATTTCTACTTATAGTCAAATAATCAATTAGGGCCACATGACAAGTTTCCATTGGCTTGTTTAATGTGCACAAAGACTTGTGTTGCTCTCCTCCATTGACAACCCTTGAATTAGACAAATAGTCTTTATCCAAGAGTTGTGTTGCTGGAGAAAATGAGTCAATTGAGGCTTGCCAAGTGTGAAACATTTGTCAAGCCCCAATTGGGTCCTTTAAAATTCACAAGGATTTGTGCTAATTTTATTCAATAATAATCCTTGGATATGACAAATGTCTAACATCCAAGAATTTCTAAAGAGAAAAAAGAAGAGTTACATGGTCTTACCATGTATGAAGACAAATGTCAAATCATAATTAGCCATAACTAGAACACAAAGATTGTGCTAAATTCTCTAAAAAACAACTTGTCAACACATGTCTTTCATCCAAGAATTATTCTAGAAGGGGGGGACTATAAGGGCTAAATAGTTTCGCTGTAATATGCACCCTGTAAAATAGAGAATGCATGCAATTTTTTGATGTCTGGATTACATGCAAAATTCACTTTGCATGTAAACTTTGGGTGTAAAATGGTTGTTCTTTTGGCAGCAAAATTTCCTTGTAAAATTCACTTTTTGATGTTTTTTTAACATTACAGTCAAAAGAACAACTTGTGTAATATGTTTAAATTCATGTGAAAATTGACATTCCCCATTCATCGTTGCTAGTATCCGACTTCATCGGGCATGATGGGCAGTGGTGGAGCCATGATTTTCCTTATGGGGTATCTCATGAAGATCGATTGGGCCCAAGTGCTCATCCTCCTCTTCCTCTTCCTCCTCTTCTTAAAAAACAAACGAATAAACAATATGTATTCAAGAAAGAAATTTAAACAATACAGAAATACAATAATCTTCAACAAAATTAAAAAAAAATGGATATGAATTACCATAATGAGTACCAGTACTGCTAATAGAGGTATCTACTTTGGATCTCTTCAATCTTAAGAGATGCAGCTCCCTATAAACTTAAACCTAATCCAACACCCAATAGTTTCTTCAACTTCTCCGACATCTTTCTTCTTCTTATTCATCTTCGATTTCCTTGGATCAGCCCATGCTTCCACATGAACAAAATCAGGACCTAATCCCATCTTCAAAACCCTAATCCAAATTTAAAAACCCATGTCCCAAACCCCACAATTCTCTCAAATCGAACCCACAAACCAAAACCCCTAAATCCACTCAAAACCATCATAAACCCCTAAATCTCCATAGAAGAAACCAAATTTACTCACCATAGAACCTACCTCTTCCAAAACTAAAATCCACTCAAAACCATTTAAGAACTATTCTAGAAAAATAAAAAGTTGGCATAAAAACCCTCCAAACTCTCCAAGATCAGTTTAAAAACACCACAACTTAGTACCACAAAAATCAGCCTTAATACCTCAAATCCCTCAAAACCAACACCAACGCACAAAACAACCTTTTCAACAAAACCCATCAGTGAATCCCCAAAAACAGAAATTTTCCCTAAGAAGCAAACCCACTACCACAAAAATCAGCCTTAAAACCCCAAATCCCTCAAAACCAACACCAGCCAAGATAACAAAACAACATTTTCAACAAAACCCATCAGTGAATCACCCTCAAAAACAGAAATTTTCCCTAAGAACCAAACCCCAGCACCTCAAAAATCAGCCTTAAAACCCCAAATCTCTCAAAATCGGTCTTTTATACAAAACTCATAAGGGAATCCCTCCAAAACTCAAGGTTTCTGAGATCAAAATCGGCCTTCAACTTGTTGTCCCACTAAAAGCCAGCAAGGACACCCCTATTAAAAGCAAAGAAAAAAAGGTTTTTTATAGCCGTTGTAAAAAGCTCCTGTAATTTTCACACCTTACGAGGCTTGGGCTTTGTAACACTTAAATAATACCTGCAATTTGAATAGTACAATGCAACCTTTGATTTCTGTGAACCGAACGACCGTCGTGTAAAAAAAGCAACCGTTGAGCTGTATTTTTTCCATTATGCGCGTATTATTTTGGCAATACAGCGAAACGAACGTGCTGTAAGGGAAAGCAAATGAAAGTGAGGGTAAAATGGTCAATTCTTATTGGCTAGAATTTCTGGAGTTACTAGAAGATTAAGATTAACTAATTAGGTGGATTTAGATGGGTCTTGCCATATGTGAAGACAATTGTCAAACCATTATTGGGCACAAGTAGAGCACAGGTTGTGCTAAATTTCCTTAAAATCAATCCTTGGATGAGACGCATGTCTCTTATCTAAGAATTATTTTAGAAGGGGCTCTAAGGGAAAGCAAATGAAAGTGAAGGTAAAATAGTCAATTCCTATTGGCTAGGGTTGTTAGAAGATTAGCAAGGTAGTTAAGGCGGTGTGGTGAGGTCATGGCAAAGAGGCTCGCGACGATGAGGCCATGGCGTGACCACGTCGAGGCCATATATTAATTTATTTTAATATTTTTATTTTTATTTCTTAATCATTAATATATATTTAATTTTTTACTATTTTTTAATTTTTATATTTTTTATAGAGGACAAGAAAAATTCAACTAATTAATCAGGCATATTAGTGGTGGGGAAAGATTAGAACGACCATCTGATGATATTTTCATTATCTCACGATCAATTGTGGGAAGATTGGAACGAAAAACGATCGCTGTCAGTTCAATTCAAAGTGTTAACGGTTAGTTGTACCTAATGGGCAGTGGGGAAAGACTAGAACGACCATCTGATGATATTTTCATTATCTCACGATCAATTGTGGGAAGATTGGAATGAAAAACGATCGCTGTCAGTTCGATTCAAAGCATTAACGGTCAGTTGTACCTAATGGGGAATATTCAACATATGGTGGGGGTTAGTAGTATCCCAAAAAAATATAAAGACTTGCATTGAGAGAGAGAGAGAGAGAGAGAGAGAGAGAGAGAGAGAGAGAGAGAGAGAGAGATTCATTTAAACCCTTAAATATTATGGATATAACTTATCAAATATAAGTTAAAATACAAATATAACTTATAACTTTCAAATTTTATAATTAATGAGTTATAACTTAGATTTTTTTTTTCAAAATAGCAGCCATAGCGGTGCCATTCTGCCATGGCGTCGCTCTATAGGAATTCCCGCCATTTTAATTTGTATGATGATTTGTCTCGTCATGACGTCCCATGACCTCACCTTGACAACCATGAAGATTAAGATTAACTAATTGAGTGGAGATTATGGAAATTCGAAAATTCATAAGTTTGCATGGAAATTGATGAGGATAGGGTCCACAAGCGTGAATTGGCTTAAAGAAAACTGTGGAGGGTGATTTGGAAATGATCTGGGCTGAGTCGGTCAAGATCAGAGGTGAGAAGGTCAAAAAAATGAAAATCGGATGCTAATTTTCAATCACCTCTTTGCTTTGTGGGGGGTGATTTGGGAATCATCAATCATCTCCTTGCTTCGTTTTCAGCAATTTGATCCAGCCTATTATATATAGGCCAATTTTCACGTCCAAATTGTTGAAGTCAATTAATTCATCATTCTGAAATCTAGGATTTAGATAATATCCAACACTATGCAAAGAGTGATGTAAATGAGATTCCCAACGACCATCAATGGCATTCCATATCGGCTTACGGCGTGTCTCTTCGTCACCAAGGTCTTTAGCTTCCTTGGCATGATCCATCGCCTCATGTTTGTAACCCTTGGCTGGTAAACTATCCATATCGACAAGTCGTGGAGCCTTCACAAGTGTCATCAATGATCAATGTCTTCAATGGGTATACTACTTGTTGCCAAATTTTTTTGTCGAAGATAATGTCGTGGACTTGTATCCCTTCTACCTTCCTTGAAAACAACGTTTTTCGCAATCCTCTGAATGAAAAGTCAACTCAATTTTAGATTTCAATACATTCAAACTCAAGAAACTTGTTTCAAGTTGGGTTACATGCTTACTGTTGGATGGACAAGCTCTTTTCCCTTTGTATGTTTTCTCATTAAATTGAGAACATAAGGATGACCGTAAGTAAAGTTTGCCACCGTCCTAGATTGCTCAATAACTTCTTTTTGATGATTTTTTTTTTCTCCAAGTTCTTCGAACACTAAATCAATACAATTTGACGCACAAGGTGCCCAAAATATCTTATTTGTCTTCTCCATTAACAACCTTATCCAAATTTACAAAAGTAGCGACATTATCAGTCACTACGTGTATCCCATTTTCCTCCTTATCTTTCTCCACAGCATAATCAACTAATTTCGTTACATTTTCTGAATTCTTTTTAATGTGTATCAAAACTTCTTAAGAAACTGTATCAAATGGACTGTTGACCAAAAAGTTAGATCTCTTTCTGTTATCTGTCAATCCATCCGCTATAATAGTACATTCCGTCTTTTTCCAATGAGTTCTTGTATGTCTCAAGGATACTCTATATTTTAAACCTCGACTTTCAATAAGTTATTCCTTATTTCATAAAATTAAGGAATCTATAAACCCTGTCCAAATGCGGCAATTGAGTAATACAATGAAAAAAGACTTTTTACCAAATTAAATGGAAGTCCATTGGTATAAAAAATTTAGCAATATCTAAGTATATTTTTCTTTCTATCCCCTTCCCCCTTCATAAAAATTGCCTTGATTGTTATTTATTTTGGACACGTAACCGTAACACCACACTATCGATCAAAGATACTCCCAAGAAAAGCATACCATACCATGCATAAACAGTTACACCCACCTTATTAAGCCTGAAAATCAATAAAACCCATGATTTTTCATGAAATATAATTCAATATAATTAAAACACAATTCCTCAGCAATCTTCCTTGTTATTGGTAACAATAAGAATACGCACAAGTCAGTTTTTATGACATGAAATTTGTTAAAACTTCTATCAATTTAAAACTTCGTTATTTTAATTTTATAACATGAAGAATCTGTCTACAATGGGCACTGCCTTGTTGCAGAGAAGTAGTTCAATTATTTCTTAGACTGTTAGATTTCATGTATTCATGAGGAAAATTATTGGGCACATGAATTAGCAATTTTTTTTGAAGATTGAATGTATGTTCTTGTTGGAATTATATGCCTGATAGATGTATTAAGCATTCAAGCAATGTCTACTTGCATCATAATTTTTTTTGTTTATCAATCAATTATGCTTTTTGTATGATTACGCTAAAAAGAGAAAGTAAAGAAGGTGATTGATATTTGCTGAATTTAGTCAGTCTCATCCTACTCTGAAAGCAAGGGGGATTACTAAGAGTGTGATTAGTTTAAAGGGGATGGTAGTTTGTGAACAAAGTGATAGGGACATAAATTTTGTTTATACTAAAAGAAGATACCTCAATTCCTCGTGTCTAATGGAAATTACTTCCGAAACGAGTTATCTCTACATACTTGGAAGATTTTCCGATTCTAAGCAAAATACTTATGCATGTCTTTTTTCTTTGGCTGAATGCTCTTCTGGATAGTTGGGGGATTTGGCTTCCATGGTAAGTTGGGTTGTGGTCATATTAGGTCAAGCCTGTCAATTGATTATGAATTCAACAATGCAGATTGCAGACACAAGCTTTTGCCATTCGAGCAACCCACACAAAATCTGACATTTTCTATATGCCCCTTCTGAACTCTGAATATCAGAGCATGAGCCGGGAAACTACTGTCGGTATCAGTTGAGCCACTATGAGAAAGTGCTAATGAGCAAGGTTCCCTCTTTCATATAGGCCTGACTCGTATTGGTATAGCTGGGCAAATAGTGTTCAGCAAGTACTAATAGTTCTGTTCCATGGATATAATTTTGTTATATTTGGAGTCTCCTATTGTCACACAAGGACTCCCCGGTTCTAAAATGTGTCAAGTGTAAAGGGGGTGACCACACATATATGCACTCTACACTTTTGGACAGGACTTTCCGATGTGGCACTCATACCGAGTCACCTTAGGGGGTACAGGGAGCCGTCCTCGACTCTGATACCAAATGTCACGCCTCATCTTTTTACTCTCAATATTTTCCGGATCTGCTACACAAGGACTCCGGTTTTAAAATGTGTTGAAGGGGTGACCACACCATGGTTTGAAATCTCGGAAATCCGAGTTGTCTCGAACACCTTTGAGACCGAGACATCTCACGTAGGTGTGTTATCGGGTCGGTTTTCATGCTAAGCCGAAACCGAACCAATAGTTATCGGTTCGGTCGGTTTTCGGTTTCTAAACCTTAGTTTTTTTATTTGTAATTTAAAAAAAAAAAAAAGGAAATTTTACAAATAATACCTAATTTAGTGATTTCCTTTTTACAAATAATACCTATTATTTGTAAAATTTTCTTTTTACTTTCTTTTTACAAATAACATCTATTTTACAAACAATACCTAGTATTTGTAAAAAAAGGTAAACCCTATTATTTGTAAAATTTCTTTTTTACAAATAATACCAATCTTACAAATAATATCTATTATTTGTAAAGAAAGGTAAAATAATACCTATTACTTAGGTAAATCATATTATTTTTTAGAAAAAAAAGGGAAACCTATTTTTGTATGCACCTAACTAATACCCTATTATCGGTTCGGTTTCGGGTTTTTTTACGTCAAAACCGAAACCGAACCGATAACCTGATAAGCCACTTTTCCAAAACCAAAATTGAACCGATATGTCCTAAAATCGAAACCGAACCGAAATTTTGGTCGGTTTCGGTCGGACGGGTCGGTTCGGTCGGTTTTCTGCACAACCCTAATCTCGCGTCTCGGTGAGATGGTGTGATATGCTGAGACAAAAAAATGATTTGTTTGTAATTTAAATTAAATTTTAAATTGATAAAGTATTTATAATAATTATATTTAAGCTAAAAAATTAAAAAATGTATATTATAAAATATATAAACATAATAAAATTATTTAAAACATATATAAACATAAAAATCGGTTGAAGAATCCTAGAAATCTGGATAGTGGCCCTAGTGGGTACATTCTTTTAGGGTTCCTTCATTTACAACCTAAGATTCTTCCTTCCAAACCCCGATTTTACATGCATGCTTAAACGCTTGACTGCTTTGAATCGGATGATGGAATTTTTTTTTTTGGTTCTAATCCTCGACACAATAGATCTTGAGATCATGGTCCTTTCATCATATGGTCAGATTTTGATTTCACATGGCACAATTCCTGAAAAGTGATCCGAGAACCATGTTTGATATACGCTCATGATCATATTCATTTTTTTGGATGTGTGCCATGTGAAATCAAAATCTGACCGTCTGATGGTAGGTCCATGATTCTCAAGATCTGTCGTGTCAAAGATTGGGCTAAAAAAGAATCTCTACCATAAGATTCAAAGAGCTCAATTGCTTAAGGATATAAAAACCCGGGTTGAGAAGGAAGATTCTTGGATTGTAACTACAGGGACCCTTCTTTTCCAATCCACAATATCTCGCCGAGTTATACTTTATCTCACCCATCTCGGACGAGATGCCCGAGATCTCATATATCTCGGCGAGATATCATGTGTTTTGAGGCTCCTAATGATTCACACTTGAATCTTCGGACCCCGAGACGTGAGACGTCTCGTCTTGGGCGAGATTTCAAACCATGGACCACACATTTAAGCACCTCACTTTGGCCTTTCTGATGTGCGACTAATACCGAGTCACCTTAGGAGGTACAGGGGGCCATCCTTGGCTCTGATACCAAATGCCACGCCCCACTTTTTTATAATCGATATTTTCCGATTCTACCACACAAGGACTCACCGGTTTTAAACTGTGTTAGAAAGGGATGACCACACATATAAGCACTTCACTTTGGACGACCTTTCCGATGTGCGACTAATACCGAGTCACCTTAGGGGTACAGGGAGCCGCCCTCGGCTCTGATACCAAATGTCGCGCCCCACCTTCTAATCTTCTGAGGTGACTCGTTATTAGTCGCAAATCGGAAAGACATGTCCAAAGTAAAGTTCTTATGTGTGGTCATCCCCTTAACACTTGACGCATTTTAAAACGGGAGTCCTTGTGTGGCAAAACCAGAAAATGTCAAGTGTAAAAAGTGGGGCATGACATTTGGTATAAGAGCCGAGGACGACTCCCTGCCAATGGGGGAAGGACCCCCCCTAAGGTGACTCGGTATTTGTCCCACAGCGGAAAGACCCGTCCAAAGTGAAGTGCTTATATGTGTGGTCACCCCCTTTAACACTTGACGCATTTTAAAACCGGGGAGTCCTTGTGTGGAAGAACGAGACATTATCGAGTGTAAAAAGTGGGGCATGACACCTATGAATCTGCTATTCATCTCTACGTTGTATTGGTAAATGAAAAAACATATATAAGTAAAAAAAAAAAAAAAAACATATATAAGCAAATCTTGTAGTGTGCATCCAATTGTTTGAGTATTGTGATCAATGGCAAAGGATGGAATTTTACATCTTCAATTCTATATATTTCGTGGCATTGAATGCTTTACATTCCCCAATTTGTGAGTGCATCTGCATTAACAAGTGGCTAAATATGGGAGAAGTATTCGTGTAACACAGCATGCTTGATATTATTGGTAACCTGACTGCAGCTTGACTCGCTACCTTACTTTTGTTCTCAGGCTTTGACATTGAGTACAAGTCTATCCATAGTTTATGTAGTTATAAATTAAATAACATATGGCTTGGAAGGCTTCTTCACTTCAAATTTCTTGCTTAAAATATGTTTCCAATATATTGTTGAATCGTATTGAATGAAAGCCTATGGGTAGATCGCTACTTGCTGTCTTTACCTTGATTAGATTATTGGAAATGATTATACGTAGCTCCTTTACTTCATTTGAGGAAAAGAATTGTTCGATTACCTCAAAATTTTCGGTACATGTTTCAGGTTCTTCTCAGGGGTCCTAAGAACTCCCGGGAAGCTGTTAAACATTTTGGTAAAGCTTCAGGTGTTCCACACAGCCACACGAAGCCCTATGTGCGATCAAAGGGAAGGAAATTTGAGAAGGCCAGAGGGAGAAGGAACAGCAGAGGATTCAGGAACTGAGGTAGAACCGCTGGTTTCCTTTTGGTCGGCCGTAACTGGAAAAGATATATGGGAATGGAGCGAGCTCCTAACCTCTGGGTCAATATCTTTTATTTGAGTAATCTGTTTAGTTACTTGCACCAGCCCATTGCTTATTTGATCTCTATTAAAAGTTTCTCCACATTAATCAAATTTTTGAAAAGAATCTCTGCATGTGGGGTCTGCCAAACTTTTTATTAGGTGGTTTACTGAATATATTTGACCAGTTTCAAGTTTTATTTATTTATTTATTTTTTTTTTCAATGTTTTTTTAAAATTTTTTGAAATTTTAAAGGTGGTGTTACTACTTACTACCACACCACTTTATGTTCCAGCCACCTCACATGAACAAAGGAAATTATTGACTGTTTTAAATCAAATGATGGGGATCGGTTTTTGTCCCAATCTTCCACAATAGATTTTGAGCTATGTTGTGAATTTAAAGTTGTGTTTTACTCGTAAGTGCACGAATCGTGATATAATCAATGAGTGCAGAGTACGAGATTATTCCTACGAAGATTCAATGAGTGCAGAGTACGAGATTATTTCTACGAAGATTGGTCAGAAAATGATAATCAGAAATAGCAATTAACCAAAAGAAATTAACACAGATCTAGCACACTATTTAACTACTTTAAAGATTCTGAGAGTTTTTGAGGATGAGATAAGTATTAACAATAAATTGAAATTTAAACAGATGATAAAAGATAATGATTGAGATACTAAATTCTCTCATCGTAGGTTTATTATTTGTGCAATATAAATTTGTGGATTAAGATGTGAGATCTTCAAAAGATATCTAAGAAGAAGCACCGGTTTCAAACACACATGAGTTCTAAAATACAGATATGAGATCACGGAGATGTATGATTAACATTCACTCCTTAGACAATATTCAAAACTCAATTTCTAGATAAATTTTAAACTATCGATCTAAAATCAAGGAGATGCATGATTAACATCCCATGAGTGCATGATTAACACTCACACTTTAGATGGTAGTAAAACTTAACCTTGAGATGGGCAATAATTAGGATAAAATTATTATTGTAAGGCTGAGATCATAGAGCAAGATTAACTCATAGATCTCAGATTGCAATAGATCATATTCCTATCAATAATATCATTAGGGCCTTTAAAAGAATCTCACATCTCAATCATAAATTTGTATTAATATAAATGACTACCTCTAATGGGGTTCATTATATCCCCATCCTTAATGGAACTAGCCACACATAATAAAATTAAACAACATGATTCAAAGGTAAATTGATATAAACATTAAAATACCATATAAAACTTTAACTAAATCCACAAAAAACTTTAATCTAAATCTCATACAATCCTTATTCGAAAGTGTAGAAAAGAAAACTAATCTAAATCTTAGCCTAGAAAAATGAATAATAAAAATTTGGAACAACCGAGCCTGAATGCCCTAGAAAACTCAAAAATAAAAGCAAAATAATGCAAGCGCAGAAGATCCTTCCGAATCCTGAAATTTTTTCTTTTAATATCTTTCTGATTCGGAATTCAAATTTCGAAATTGGTCGATTGATCGATTTAAGTGGTCGATCAATTGACCAATTCACAATTTGAATTTCGAATTTAAATTCTCCTTCTTGCGTCGATGCATCGACCAAAGAGGGTCGATTGATCGACGAAACCAAAATCTGGGTCCCAACTGTCCTTTGCTTTACTGTTTGAGTGTTTGATTAGTATTACATTCTTTTGTACTCCTTAATGCATTCAATGACCAATTTCTTCTGAAATTCAGAAAATTTTACAAATTCCATTAGATAGCTTTTATCAGATGGCTAAATATAGGTCTTTAGGGATGAAATATCATCATATTTCACTACTCATCAAACTCGTAAGCCTACTATCATACGGTAAGATATTGATCCCATGTGGCAAACATTTCATAAAGTGAACGTAATTAGTGTAGCATCAATTGTGTGGTTCACATTCATGTTTTGAGATTTGTGTCGTGTGGAATCAACATCTGACTTACTAATATTTTGGAATTTGTCTCATGTGGAATCAAACATTTGATCGTTTGGTAGTAGGCCATGATCTCAACATCTGATGTGTGGAAGATTGGGATGAAAAATAATCTCCATCGTCTGATGTAAAGCAGTCAACATAATAGTCCTTTGTTTAAGTGAGGTGGCTATAACGTACAGTGGTGTGGTAGTAACACCAGCTTTTTAAACTGGGAAAATGGCATATTCCAACGAATGGATGAACACATGCATTTGAACCCCATATCATGTGCCATGTGGCATGTGATCCCAAAATTGCATCTGTTTTAGGATTATGTGCCATGTGGCATATGATCGTTAATTTTTTTTTTTTGGTTATCAAAATGTTGGTCAAAGTTTTAGTACCGCCCCAAACATCATGGTGCTGCATTGGTTGTTTTTCCCTTTAATCACATTTTGGATTGCCGATATCTACCTTTTTCAATTTTTTCTTTTTTTTTTAATAAATCCTTGGTCAATGCTCTTTATTAGCTTTTTCATGAATAAGAATTTGCGTGAGTTTAGATTATATAATACACTTATTTTATTACTTAAACTTCTACTTGGAGCTTTATGTGCCACCCAAAATATTGTTTTGATGCCACGTGGAGCTTGGGTACATTGCTTAGATTATCTTTGAAATAAATAATAATTGAAACTGATTTCCATCGTGCATTTTTTGAATCGTGAGATATGGACCAATGAAACTTGTTAAATGTTGACTTGTGGGTTTAAAAAGTTTTTTTCAAATATATATTTTTTAATATTGATTTAAACTGTCCACCTGTCCTCCACATGTCACCCAAATAATGTTTTGGGTGTCATGTAGAGCTCCATGTGCATCTTGAAAAACGGTCACCGTCATTCATTGGAGGACTTAACCGGCTCCCAAAATTTTGAACCAAAATTTTATCCTTCGTACATTTAAGAACCGAAATTTAGGTTCTCGGCTTCAGTTTTGGTAGGAACCGAAACCAAAAATTTGATGCATCTGTGCAGATGGCAAAAAGAGGACTTAATTGTTTGTAAATGATGTAAATTGGGTGTCTTAATGGGCCTAGCTTGAGACTTGCCCAGCCTGCCATGGGCCAGGTATATGAGCCGAAATAAGCCCGGCCCTGGCCTGATAATTTAGTTAGGTAAGGTATGGGCCAGTTCCAGAGGCCGGATTATAAATTGGCACGTTTAAGCCTGGCCCAAGCCTAGTCCAACCCAGACAATTGAGATCCTTTACTTAAGAAATGCTGGGCCTTGCGGCCGGACTAGTACCGCCATGTCATAGTGGCCAAGTATAGGTACGGGAATAAAAGTTTGGAAATATACGAAAAAGGGTAAATTTCAGGAAAAAATGAGGAAATTATGAAAATAAAAAATATTAATAATTATAAAAAAATAAAAATATATATGTTTTGATCAAACACGGGTTTTAAATGGAAAAACAATGTGTTTCTTTTTCTTCAAAAAAAGGGGAATTTTTTGAAAAATCAAAATTTCAGAGTTTTTTTTGTTTTAAAAAAATGTGTTTTTTTCAAAAAAAAGTGTGTTTGGTCAGCATGCGCCATGTGCTGGGTATGGGCTAAGGTAAGGATGCCTCATTGATGATTGATCCATGGGACATCCCGCTCCTGCTCGATTAGTAAATCTGGCTGGATGTGGGCTATTTCCAAAAGGCCCAATTATGATTGACTTGTTTAAGACCCAGCCCATTAAGACTCCGTATCTAGATTGCGAGTGGAGTGGTCACACCCTATGCCACACCCAAACACAACATGTTGGTGCATCAAAGATTATTAGATAATATCAGTTTATATTAGGTGCCTGACCTGTGCACTAACGATGGTACATTGGTTAATCTCCCTCTACTAATTTGGTCAAATTTTAGGATGGATAACTACAGTCCATAGTTTTTAACGGCTAATATTAAAGCTCATCGATCGAACGATTTGCAACCACTTATCTGTGTGATTCTTTAACTGAAATATGTTCCCACTTCCCACTGATTCAGTTCCCAGGTTCCTCCAATTGAAGATAACATATATAATATATATTCGGATACTGTTATTCTAACTCAAAAAGATTGCTTTCCCAACCCATCTTCTCAAGCTGGAATGCATTGACTGCCTTTATATTAGATGATAAAAATTGCTTTTTTTTTTCTCCATCTTTCGCATAATAGATCTATAGATCAAGGGCCCATTATTAGACGATCAGTATTTTATTACACGTAGCAAATATCCCCACAGAGTGACCCTAAAACCATGTGACATACATCATGGTCAAGCATGATTTTTGGGTCACTTTTTTTGGTTGTGTGCCATGCAAGGATAAAAATATCAGTTTCTGTATCGGTTTCGGGCGTGACCGAAACTGAAAATTTGACTGAAATTTTGGAATATCGGTTGAAATTTTTAGGGCTAGGCCGTGCCATTTTCAGGGCATTAGTTAGGTAATCACTATTCATTTTAGGGAGCTCTATTGGCTCCTACCAGATTATTGAGGGCTATACTGAAAGCTATTGGAGACTTTTGATCAAATAATGAAGATTGTTATTTGTCCCAATCTTCAATACAAAAGGATCTTGATATCATGAGCGTAACATGAGACGATCAGTTTTTGACTTTATGTGCCCACATCTAAAAAAGTGACTTAAAAATCAGCTGGTATACAATTATGGTTCAAAATTTCGGCTGAAATCTTAAGATTTTCGCCGAAACCCCAGCGGTTTCGGTCCTATCCGAAACGAATCCGAAACCGAAATTGAAATTATCGGTCAGATTTATAAGGGGACCAAAATTTTGGTTGAAGTTCAACTTATTGGTCAAAATTTCGGTTTCGGTCATGCCGAAACCAAAATCCAACCCTATTGCATACAAAACCTCACACCAAGGAAGCACAGATGTCTTTTTTTTTTTTTGCAACGTATCCGTATTGGATATCTATACTTGGGTGATACGGCTGCATGCTTATCCTGGGTGTTTTCATGCCATCGAGCGCAGGGTGTCTGAGCGGAAATCCAAAATTTCAAACCATGGTCGTATCCGATGGGTCGCTGATTTCAGAGATTTAAAACCACGGACCTCTAACATTTGACCAATTTATATATTATACTTGACATTTCCCCCTCGCCGTGGCCCTCTACTCTCAGCTCGCTGGTGGAGTGGAGACCAGAGAAATGTATGTGTTCCCTCGCCCTCGCCCTCGGAGTGGAGAGTATGGGTGCCTTTTTTGTTATATAAATCTTATTCTCTGACACAAAAGATAAACATATAGCTGCTCCAAATCCAATACATAACAGACGACAAAGAAAGCACTTTGAACTCCCAGGTTCGTTCTTGCTATTTTATTTGCCTTTCTTTAATTTTTAATAGGGTAACTCAATTAACCCCCACACGTTCTCTGAAAGCGCCCACCTATGATACCCCTTCAAAACCATTGATTATTTCGAATCTAATGATTGCGATCGTACTTTATCCCAATCTTCCACACATGGATCTTGAGATTATGTCGCACCTATCAAACGGCCAGCTTGTGATTCCACATTTCACAGAGCTCAAAAAAATGGCCCTAAAATCCTATGGCACCCATCACGCTCAAACGTGATTTTAGGACCAGTTTTGGGATATCTGTGACAGATCTCAATATCGATTCTATGGAAAGATCGGAACCAAATGTAGGCTTGATCCGACCCAGCCCGACCCATTGATGGCCATACTTAGTAACACTCATTGAATGTTGACTCGCTAATTATATCATATGCTTTAATCAAGATATATAACAATTAATGCTGACCGTTGAATTTTGAATACAAGCAGATCAATGGCGTCATCCCCGTCCAACAGTGGCAGTGGCACGAAGAGCAAGTGGCAGGCGTGCGGAGCGTGCAGGATGCGGAGGAGAAAGTGTGACCCAAGCTGCGTATTTGCCCGTGCCATCCCCAACAACGAGCATAAAAAGTATAAGACCCTAAAGAAAGTGTTCTCCATTAATTGGGTCGAAAAGCGACTCCGTCTCCTCAACAATGACCAACGCGTAGAGGCAGTGAACGCATTTTTAGTCGAAGCCGAGTGCCTCAAAAAGGGATTTTGGCCTGGGTGTGGACTTCATATTGGGCCGCAGATGGACCCTTCACTTCCTCTGGTAATGGCCCATCAAGGTGTTGTGAGGCAGCAGATGGACCCATACATGCAAGTGACATCATCTGGTTTAGGTTTGATGGATGATTCGTTGACCTTTGGTCAACAACAACAACAAGAACTACAGATCATCTCCCCTCCATGTCCTATGGATATGGCTCTTCAATATGTTGTGGGGCAGCAGAATGAGATGGAGAGATGTAACACAGTGGAGGATGGGAATGAGTGGTTAGATCCAATAGATGATTTGTTGACATTTAGTCAACAACAAAAACCACAATTTTATCAGCAACAATCTTCTCTCTTGGACATGGAAATGGAAATGAACAATTGGATTTTGAATGGTGAGGAGACTGCAGAAGTGGACATGGAAATGGAAATGAACAATTGGATTTTGAATGGTGAGGAGACTGCAGAAGTAGATGATTCCTACATTCTTGGCTTCTGAGTTGGACGTGTGCTTACACTTATGGGTGGCAATGGGCCTGGCTGGGGCCTCAAATTCTACAATAAACGGGCATGCTTGGGCCGAGATTTATTCAAAAATGAAAAAAGTTCAACCCCAAGCTCGGCCCATTGCCACCCTTACTTGTACTGAGGGTTTTTTTCGTTTATGTTATAGTGAGTTTATGGTTTTTTTTTTTAAATTTTTTTTGGGAAAAATAAACAAATTCCCAAGTGTTTGTGTAAGTGTAACAATTAAGGTGTAATAATAAATCTAGTTCTATGTTTTTAATGAGAACTTCTAGTATTTTTAAATGCTTTTATCAACTGAATTAGTTCTGAATCGGAAGTTCCATCCATGCTTTCATCTCTGGAGCTTATAAGATCTTGTTTGGCTACTCTTTTTTGAAAATAACTTGTATTCCTAGCCGTGTTCAAGCCTCAAGGCAACTCTAAATGAAAATGGTGTTGTCTGATAAGTGGCTCGATGATGCTTCTCAAATATGCATTTACGGGAAGCATAACCATATTATTAAAAATCGGCCGATACTGATATGTATTGGTGATACGTATTGGTTTCTCGGCAAACCGATATGTGTTGGCCCAATACCTATCTGTATCCCAACTTGAGTATTGGATACCGTATCGACCGATACACCGTATTGGCTGATACGTCTCGGTTTCGGCCAAAACGTGATTTGAAAAAGAAAAAAAGGGCCGATACGCATCGGTATCGGCCAAGTCGTATCGGTCCTTGGAAAATTGATACCCGAGACCGATACCGATTTTGTGACCATGAGCATGACAATGTTTTGCATAGGTCACCTAGAAAAAGCCTTCAGTCAAAACACTTTACGAGTCAAAAAAGCAGATTGCTTCTCAAATAGAAAAAATATAGTCACAAAAGTCTTCGTCTTTTTCAAACAATAAAAAAAAAGTCGTTGACTTGCAGTCATCCCGTCATTTTTCGCCGATTAATCGGCTAAGTCGCGACTTGGCCGATTAATTGCCGAAGTTTGTTATGTGGTCCAATTTTATTTCATTTTTTCAGTTAAGGGGAAAAATAATCTTTAGATTTCTTACAATTTCGTTTAGTTTGTTCATAAAAAAAGGTTTGATATATTTTTTTGAATATATTTGCTTTTTCCTTCTTTTTTTCCGGCTTTAACCAATTTTTACCCATTTTTCACAACTTCGACCCTTGCCGATTTATTGCTGACTCCCGACTTTCATATAACGATGAAAAGTGCTTTAATTTGAGGAAAAGTGATGAAGTAATTAAGTCGTTTATAAAAGAGAGTAACTAAGGGATGCATAGAGTAGCCGTTGAGAAGGCGAAGGGCATGCAAGGCAACAAAGATCAGTTCCGATGGATAAGGGGTCATTGGATGTACCTAAAATGCAAGGACCATACCTTTCGATCTCGAAAGCAAGGATCAAAATTTCGGCCGAAATGACTGAAATTCGGCCGAAATTATCAATTTCAGTCCTCACCAAAACAATAATTTGGACTGAAATTTCGGTCCAAATTTATATGGGACACAAAATTTCGGTTTAAATTTTCGGTTTCGGTCAAGCCCGAAACTGAAATTTTACCCGAAATTTTACCCGAAATTTTACCCGAAATTTTAATTGGTTCTGGTTCCGTCTTAGTTTTGGGGTTGAAAATGATTTTGCCAACGAAAATCCCGCCCGATCCGGCGGAGGGCATGTTGACGGTATAGTGGCCAATACATGTTCCGGAATAAATTGGTGTGGAAAAAATGTGGAAAAAGCCAGTAAAATTCATCAAATTCGGAAAAGAAATGTTCAAAACTGGGAAACATAGAAAAAGATAAATTATAAAAATATATTAATTAAAAACTATACAAAATTCAAAAATTCAAAAACTAAACTAAATATAAAAAAATTCAAGAAATATTTTGAAAAAAAAGTAGAGAATGATTAGTTAAAATTAAAAACAATTCTTGAAATTCGTATTTTTTTTTGAAGTAACCAAGAATTATAATTTTTTTTTTTCAAAAATCCCAAAATTTTTACAACTTTGTCATAAAGTTGGAGAATTTTTTCACTGTACGGACCGCACCTTTAATTATGACATCTCATGTTTAACTTAGAATCGTTTGGAACCATCAAACCGCTCGATCTAAACAGCTAATTGATCGGATCAGACGGTTTTCGGGTTCTAAACTTATAAAATTATTTTTTCTTCTTAGTTGTTACTCATCTAATTTTATTCTTTTTTTCTCTTTGAGAAAGAAAGTTTTATAACTAAGAGAACCTTCTCCGCCAAAGAGAGAGAGAGATGGAGAATCCATTTTTGGAGGGAGAGAGAGAGCAAAGAAACCCACCCACCCAGATGAGCTTTGACTATCAAACTTTTTAATTTTTTTTGTCCCTTTCCTCTGCTTTTATAGCTTGTAGGAGTGTATAATTAAATCTCTATTCCGCCCCCCGAAGGGGTGCGGGCCGCGACACGAGGGAGGGGAATGTATTAATCAACTCTAAACCGAAAAAAGAGCTCTTAGACCACTGAGCTGAAAGGAGATATGATAAGGCATTAAATGTTCTCAATGTATAATTTTATGGCCTAACTCAATCTTACAAAATCGGTTTGTAAGGTAAAGTTTGTTTTTGGACTATTGTTCATTGAAATCTAGGACTCTCAATAGGCCAGGCCGGCTCAAATTTTGGCCTGCCTTGACTCGAAAAAAGTGATACTTTCTATCAGGAAAACCGAGCCCGATATCTAGATCAGACTAAACATGTTGCTATCCGGATCAATCCGGATTGATAAGTTCCAAGCGATGCACAAGCTAAAAAAGTGACCCTAAAGTGAGGTTTGAGTGCAAAAAGTTCCAAGTGATGTTAAGGTCACATTACTGGTATGTGTGCCATATGAGATAAAAAACTGACAGTCTGCTGGTATGCCCATGTTCTCAAGATCTTTTGTTAGGAAGAATGGGATGAAAAATCATTTTTATCATTTAATTCAAAGCAGCCAATAGATTTTCAATGTTGATGAACTCAACGATTTTGTGGGTGAATTTAAAGGTATTCTTTTCAAAATTATCTCATTTTTAGGAAAGGCCATGGTCAGGTCCAACATGGTGAACCTAATTTCCGATCACCCCTTGGGCAGAAGGGAATCTTGACTTTCATACAATTCCATTATTTTTAGGATGACAGGCAGTCAAGATTCTATTCTATACAAGACTAGCTCAATACAAAATCAAAAATCGCCAATAGTGGGTATGCCTGTTTGGGAATATCTCTGCTTGGGAAAAGTTAGGAAAAATTCCGCAAATTCGAGACAAAAAAATAAAAGTAAACTTTTTCAAAATCAAAAATAAAAATTCTATATTTTTAATAGGATAAAGATATCTCAAACATTGCTTCCACATGAAAAAAATATGCCAACTGATTAAATATTCTCTAAATAATAAATATAATCACAATTCAACTCAAATCAATACTCTCCAACTCATCATCTAATTAAATAATAAGCCTAATCACAATTCAACTCAAAAGAATACCTCCCCAACTCTCCAACTGATCATGTTAGTTAAAAGATAGTACATTGTCTATTACACCGAAATTATCTTACTTCTTGTGGTGGATGACTAAGCACAGGAGGTATGATTTCCACCCACCATGTAAAGCGAATCACGAAGCTCTTCGAGTCTGTCAGCTTCACTCAAAAATATATTCACAATCTCTATTCGTTGTTCATCCTTAAGAGAAAGTAGTATTTTTTCGAGACAGTTAATGTTAAACACTTTATTTAGTTTTTGATACTTTTCAGGCTCCTGGTACGGGATGGCTCCGGCAAACACGCAAGAAATGGGGGATGTTGAGTATTTGGTGGGGGCTAGGGCTGGTAGCAGTCACTCTGTTTTCTTCATTCTATAGATGACCTAGTTTTTGTTCGATCCATTTCATGTCATACTTTTCACTTAGTTCCCTATACTTGTGAGGCTCATCATACGGGATAAGATTCCCGAACACACAGCTAGAGTCACACTTGCACCTCCGCACCCTGCAAGCCCCACAGGCCTTTTTTTGCTGTTGTTTTTGTTAGTGTTGGAAGATGATGACTCCATTCCGGATCTGGTTGAAATTGAAGTATTTGAAGATTCAACATTTTCTTTTTCTTTTTCAAAACTTTAAACATAAATCTATCAAATCAAAGCCATCAACAGATTTCAGACCCCTAACACTATTTTTTATAAGAGTGGGTGAATAACCAAAATTATTGTTGCTGTTAACAATCTGAGTCTAACTGGGAGTTTTTTTCTTTTTTACTTTTATTTATTTTTATTTTTTTATAGAAAGAAGAAAACGGAGGGACTGCTACCAGCCCTAGCCCCCACCAAATACTCAACATCCCCCACTAATCATAATTAAAAACAGCTGACTGGTTTGAATCAAAAGATGTAGATCATTTCTGGTTTTTTTTTAGATGAAATTTTATCCTTTTCATTTGAAATGGAGAACAGTTACATAGTAGATGGCTACAATGATAGTAGTTAGAATAACTAACAGTAAAATACATTTAATGACATCTAAGACCTATGTAACACCGACACGAAATTCAGAGACCTTTAAAGTAAAGTAAAAATTCGAGAATCCACCACCATCCTGAAGATCTGTCGGTAACCAACACCAAAGATCCATCCGAAGAGACGTCACCACCATCGATAAACTCATGATTTACAAAAACTCCTATCACATTAGAAACGGAGGCAAACACCGACCAAAAGCTTCACACTTCGCTTCAATCGAAGCTTTTAAACAATGCCTCATGACGTAGAAATAGTGCATGTGTTCGCGCAACAACGAAGCCATCAAAACGTCGGTAAAACTCGTGACCAAAATCGTTTCAGAAAAAAAATTATGGATTGCAAAAAAGCCTTCGTAGAGTCGATCTCCTCGGAAAAGAAGACTCACAATGAGAGGATAAAACTCTTATATTCTACCCCTAAAATAAAAAAAAAATAAGGAGAGAAACATGGAGAGCCGAAGCCTCCAAACAAAAGACGATCCCTAAATGATCGATTTATTGAGAGCTTAAAAAAATTGGATGTAAAGGACAACTATGATCAGATTTTAATTCCACCTCACACATCTTAAAAAAATAACATGATTAGGACATACATCTAATGTAGTTCTCAGACCATTTTAGGATTTCACATGGAATCATAATCATTGCCCGTGAGCTCAAGATCCATTGGGTGAGAGATTAGGATGAAACAAAAAAATGGGTACCCCCATAGCAGGTGTATTATAGTATGAGAAAGTTTTAAAACCCGATCACGGACGGACAACAGACCACTATGGCTGTCAATGGCCGGGCTCCAAATTTAGCTTGGCCCCATTTGGGTCGGGTTTGAGCTTCAATAATAAATTGATCGGAATGTACCAGTGACAAATCCGGCCCGATTTTCATCATCTATGTATTAAAACAATTGGGATCAACTTTCCAACAGAGCCCAACTATGAGTTTTTAAAAAAAATATCATCAACGCATACTATCAGACAGTCTCACCCAGATGATTTATGAGTATCTAATCTTTTGTTTTTTCAGTTTAGGGAGATATGAGTTGTTTTTTTTGGCTTCTATAACTCGTAATTGTAAAAATGTATAATCTCTATCCTACCCCTTCAGGCCGCACGCCGTAGGAAGTGGGGCGGGGGTTGGCCGCGTTAGTCCCAACGACACGGAAAAAAAATAATAATAAAAAAAGTTAGCGATTTTTGCAACCCAATATTGGGGAGCTTTAAACGCACCTATGGATCTTGAGGGGCACTTATGCCTAAACTATTGATTGATTAAAGATCATGTTCGCTCCGATCTTCAACCAATGGGATCTTGAGATTATAACGCACCTATCAGACAGTCAATTTTTGATTTCATATGTCAAAAATCTAAAAAATATAGGCCTAAAATTGACCGGGAGAACAAAATGTCAAAATAATTTCATTAGGGATAGGCAGACATATGGTGGCCTCGAAACATGATCTCCATCATCTAAATAAAGGCAGTCAACATTGTGGGCGGTTGAACCATCAATTAAGGCCCTAGGTTTAACCGGTCAATTTATTTATATATTATTTCTTATTTGATAGTGAGATGAAAATAGAGAATGCACCCCCACCCGCCGTGGGAATGGGAATCTGGGGGGCAAATTTTTTTCCTTACTCAAGTCTTATGTGTTTGCCACAAGAGATCCATCCAGCTATTGACCAAATAGAAAGATAACTAAAAAAATAATTGTGTGAAATAGTGTTTTCACGGAATTATGGGGCATCTGAAATCTACTTGTTGCTTGATGCCAGCTGGTAGCTGGATTTATGTTGTCAATGGGTTGGGTCCACCTGATACCCGGCCTGATATTGATACGGACGGAGATGCCTGACCCAATATTGATATTTAATATATAAAATATAAAGTGGTAGGGGGTTTATACATAGGGGCTTTTGGAGCTTGGTTGGGTTGGGTCTTGTTATATCAGGTCAGGTAATTGGGCCGCATATACCCTTGACCAATCAGGTTAGGTCAGGTTAGGTCGGGCCGGGTCTAATAATAGATATATATTTGACCAGTCAGGCATAGGCTTGAACAGACCCAACCCGACCCATTGACATTAATTTGGGCTATGGTGACTCGCTGATTATCTCCTATTCTCTAAGAAAGAAAACAAGAAGTTGGGTAAGGGATTTTGCAATTGATGATTCCACCAATAAATTTGTTGATTGCTTTGAATCAGACGGTGTAGAACTTTTTAGTAACACATCTCCTATATGCACACTACATGATACATCTTGAGATGATAGTCAACCTGTCCGATGATCAAAATTTAATTTTACACGAAACACATCCTCAAAAGTGACCTAAGAATTCTTCTCATAGTACACCATAATTATAGTCACTTTGGGGAGGTGTGCCAACTGGAATCAACATCTAATTAGCTAGTAAGGGGGCCGTGGCATAAGATCTATTATGTGAAAGATTAGAGTCAAAATCTTCGATGACCCATTGACATTATTTGTATGTCTTTCAAATTCAATGGTATACTTGCTCACATAACCGTTACTCCGGCGAGGCGTGGGGTGCGTCACCCACGGCCGAGGGAAGGGGAGCCTATAAAATATAAATAAAGGGACCACCGCTATGTGGAGAGAGCCGAACTATGGGTTGGGTTGACTTAAAGGGTTCGGCTGCGTCATGGGCGAGGTGGGATTATTATTTTATAAATAAAACAATTAAGAATCCCATACAGTGGACGGGGAGGAGAAAATTCTAATTTAATCTTTGGTTACCCATCGATAATAACCAGGTTCACAGCCGATTATTATCGTTTCTTTTTCTTTGTCTTCATAATTTTTTTATTTTAATTATGATATTTTATTTATTTTCAGGTCATATTTGATGCTTGTGTGGCCAAGTGTCCATATATTATAGTTGGGTTTTTTGCAAATGCCCCTAAGTTATGCTGATATTACAAATAATCCCCCAATTATAATTATTTGCTTTAAATCCCTTAGTTAGCATTTTGGTGTTTATAAAGCATCCTCTTTAACGAATGCAACTTTAAATGATTAATCAGCCGTTAAAGAATTGCCTAAATACCATATTTATCCTTTTTAAAATTAAATTACTAAATTGCCACCCTCTACACGTGATTAGAGTTGGGGGTCCTCCACTTATAAAAAAAGAGTAGTTTTAAATCCACCCGCCAAATCTTTGAGTTCACCCACACTGAAAAACATTGACTGCATTGAATCGGACGATAGAGATCGTTTATCGTGCCAACCTTTCACACGATGGATCTTGAGATCACGGAGGCACTATTAGATGGTTGATTGCATTGAATCGGACGATGGAGATCATTTATCGTCCTAACTTTTCACACGATGTATCTTGAGATTATGGTGGCACCATCAGACGGTTGACTGCATTGAATCGGACGATGGAGATCGTTTATCGTCCCAACCTTTCACACGATGGATCTTGAGATCATGGTGGCACCATCAGACGGTTGATTTTTATTACATGTGGTACATACCCAAAAAAATGACCTTAAAATTAACTTTAACCGCGTACATGATGTTAAGGTCACTTTTCTAAGATGTGTGCCACGAAATAAAACACTGATCGTCTAATGGTATGCCTAAATGATCTCCATCGTTTGATTCAATGCAATCAATGTGTTTTAGCGTGAGTGAACTCAAAGATTCGGTGGATGGAAGCAGACGCGATTAGACAATCCAATTCCTAAAATAAAATAAAAGGTAAATTTTTTGTACAGAATGATAATATGAAACACTACACCATTATTATATAATGGTTACCATTATACCAACGATGATATGGTAGTGAATCCGATCAATTGTATAACTAGTGATTCATCAAATGTTAGCAATCAATTGAATTTCAAAATTTTTTAATCAATAACTGAGCCTCAAAGCTCGGGTTCTGTGGGATAGACTAAAAGGTTGGATGGACACGATATTTTATATACAATCTAGGAAATAAGGGGGTTTTAAATTGGATCGGGTCAGATGAAGTAGGGGCTCGAGTCTGGTCGGCTATCAAAATTTTGGCCTGCCCCGATCCATTGGCAACTTAATCTTCACTGATTTTTAGGGTTTTGATAGTTGAAGGAGCAAGTTTTCGACACAATAGGCTTTTCACAAGCTTGATATTCTCTTGATGTCGATGATGCCGATGATGGCCCAACAATGAAAATCCAATCTGCATTATGAGTTATGACGTCACTTTTAGTTAACTCTACTTGGATACAACAAAGCTGGAGGATAAAGTGATAAAATTGGTCTTGTTTGGTAACCCAGGTTCTAAGGATCGACAAATACCAAGAAAAAAAATTATATCGGTAAGTATCGGCCAATACCAATTAGTCTTTCATTTGATGAATTTCGAATCATATAGGAAATTGGAGGGACGGGTATTTTGAGTGGAACATGTAGATTGAAGGTTTTCTTTTAAAGAATAATTGCATCGTTTGCCACAAATCCTTCATTGGTTGAGTATCCGTCCAAACGTTGACATACTTTAATGGGGAATCACCCATCTGATGAGTCTTAAATCTGATGGGTGAATGAAGGGCCTTTTAGAAGAGTACCTTTAAATCCACCCACTGAATCTTTAAGTTCACCCACACTGAAACACGTTGATTGAATTGAATCGAACGATGGAGATCATTTATCCTACCAATCTTTCACACGATGAATCTTGAGATCATGATTGTACCATTAGACGGTCAGTGTTTTATTTCACGTGGCACATATCTCAGAAAAGTGACCTTAACATCATGCGCATGCTTAAAATTGATATGAAGGTCACTTTTATGGGTGTGTACCACATGAAATAAAAAATCAACCGTCTGATGGTACACCCATGATCTAAAGATCGATCTCATGAAAGATTGAGACGATAAACAATCTCTATCGTTTGATTCAATGCAATTGATGTGTTTGAGCGTGGGTGAACTAAAAGATTTTGTGGGTGGATTTAAAGGTACTCCTTTTAGAATAGTGATAAATTATAATGGCATGACTTATAAATAAAGGTGAATGAAGGGTCTTTTAGAATTGTGATAAATTTTAATGGCATGACTTGTAAATATAGATGAATGAAAGGCCTTTTAGAATAGTGGTATTTTTTAAATATTAGTTTAATTAAGGGCAAAATAGACTTTCCGTCCATAAACTAACGGCTAGTTAATGGCAGGAGATTATATGAAACACAAAAGTAGGGGCTGCAAAATAAATACTCATAACTCACGGGGTTTCTTATAATATTAGCATAACACACGGGGGGGGGGTTTATATGCAAAAAAACCCATTATAATTCATAGGTGATAGACATTTGCACACTCTAATGGATTTCTTAATTGGTGACAAAAATAGTCAGAGAGTTCTATGCGAGCCATGGTCAAATGTGTACCACTTCGGGACAATATGAAGGCATATTGATCAAGTTTACGAAGGAGTACATCCAAGAGTTTCAAAATCGCGGAGCCGACGGCTCGTGATGGGCTCGTGGCGTGTGCCACTAGTGCGTCAAACATTGGTGGATTGAAGCTGGGGTATCGTTGGCGCGTTACTAAGCCACGAGGGCTTTGCCATTGGTACTCCAAGAGCTTCGGTTGTGGGCCAAGAGGGCATGCGATATGGTGACAGTTTGGGTCATGATGCAGTGCCAATAGGGCATGCGATGCGGTCGCGACATGATCAAGCTGGGTTAGCAGTACAAGGCGTTGCGGTATGTTAAACGAAGGGGTTTGAGGTCCTCCTGCCATTTTGGCATTATTGATGTTTAAACCATATATATGGGGAAATGATCTAACAGCCACGTGACGTGTCGCTGGCCTAAGTGATCCCCTATTGAGCGCGTATGATAGCCTTGTGGGCTTGAGTTCGCTCATCCGAGCTTCGCATAGGTGTTGGATCGCTCTTGTCGCGTCGTGCGCTGGAGCCATCGTGTTGGTGGTTCACGACCACCATTCACGGTGCAGACCTAAACTCTAAGTGGGGCTACTCCTAGGAATATCGCTGCGTATAACTATATGAATTGCATTCGAAAATCCGTATAGTTTCTAACCTAATGCGCTACCGTGCAGGTTGGAAACGCGAGTAGGCTGATCTACGTCATCAAGAATCTCGCGATGACTTGGTATCGAGCTTAGAGATGGTGAGGGGACGATGGTGGTACACAGCGCATTAGGAACGTCTAGACGACCTTGATGGTCAGGCTGAATAGTTGGAGACAGTGGTTTCACTCGTAGCTGGCCATGCAGAACGGTTAAATAAGCAGGAAGAAAACCACACCGTGTTGGCTGAAAATCACACCACGTTAGCGAAGAACGTGGAAATCCTTGCAGAAGATACGAGGGGTACCGTCGAAGCCCTTCGTTTGCAGATTGATGACCTGACCACTAAGATGAATGTCCTGATGAGGGCGATTAGTTCTGGGGCTACTCAACAGTCGAAAGCTCTCCAAAAAAAGGTTAAAATACCCGAGCCGCGGTGCTATGGGGGAGCTCGCGATGCGAAGGAATTAGAGAATTCCTTGTGAGACATGGAGCAGTATTTTCGTGTCGTTCCACCCGCCACTGAAGCTATAAAAGTGGTCACTACGACCATTTATCTCGAAGGGGATGCTAAATTGTGGTGGCGTATGCGCTACGAAGAGAAACCCAACCACCCAGATGAGCTTTGAGCCTTTGACTCAAACATTGTTATTTTTTCGGTCCCTTTCCCCTGCTTTTATGGCTTGTATAAGTGTATAATTAAATTGACAAAATCCTTCTCCCCAAAAGACCCTTCCCGATTCTGCATCTTTGCTCCTGAGGCTCAAAAGAGGTCACGACACTAGCTTTGCCCAAGGTGACCCTAAAGTTGCTTCCGGGGCCTTAACTTCTGCGAGCACATATTTTTTCAGTCACTTTTCTAGCGATTTGTGCCACACATAATTTTAAAAAACCTTTTGGTGCGCTTAATTTTTTCCTTTTAACTAAATTTTGGATGGTGAATATGCATTGGATCATATCTAAATTTTTTGAGTGATCTCTGATCATGTATGAATGATTTCCATCTCACCCGAATAATTTTTATTACCAATCTATCACATTGCGTATCTTGAGACCATCGATGTATCACCATACGCTCAATTTTCATTTCAAGTGGTACACAATCTAAAAAAGTGACCCTAAAGTGAGATTGGAGTGCCATAAGTTCCAAGTGATGTTAAGGTCACGTTGCTGGGATGTGTGCCATATAAGTTAAAAAGCTTGCAGTGTTATGGTAAAGAATGAGATGAAAAATCATTTAATTCGAATTAGCTATTGGGTTTTCTGTGTGGATGGACTCAACGATTTGGTGAGTGAATTTAAAGGTACTCTTTTCGAAACTAACTCTTTTTAGAAAAGGCAATGGTCAGGTCCACTTGTTGGACCTAATTTCCTGTGCCCTTAGGTAGGAGGGAATCTTGACTTCCATAATTCCATTATTTTTAAGATGACATGCACTCAAGATTCTCTTCCATCGAATGACAACAGCGCTAACTCAATACAAAACCATGTTCTATCAGTTGGACGTGACCATTGTCATTTTTGGGAAATAGCAGTTCAAAAATTGCCAATAGTGGGTTTGCCGGTTTGGTTATATCTGCTTGGGAAAAATTAGTAAAAAATCGGCAAATTCGGGACCAAAAAAACAATGTTAATTTTTTCGTAACCAAAAATAAAAGTTCTATAAATTTAATAATAACATTAAATCTAACATATTTAAAACATTGCTCCCACAATTCAACTCAAATCAATACCTCCCCAACTCTCCAACTGATCAAGTTGGTTAAAAGGTAGTATATCATCTGTGAGACCTAAATGCGAAAGCGAATGCGAAAGCTCCTCTAGTCGGTCAGCTTCACTTAAAAATAAATTCACAATCGCTACCCGTTGGTCAGCGTTACGGGTAAGTAATATTTTCTCAAACCACTTAATGTTGAACACTTTGTTTAGTTTCTGATACTTTTCAGGCTCGTTGTAGGAAATGGCTCCGATAAACACACAACTTGCATTACACTCGCGCTTCTTTTCCCTACACGCTCCACAGGGCTGTGACTTTCTCTTTCTGCCGCCAAAACTGAAAAAGTATTCCCCGCAGGGCTGTGACCTTCCGCCGCCATTGACAGAGGATTCCCCAGTGATTAAATCCGGATAAAATTCTCTCAAACTGGTTGAATTAAATCGAAATTTGAAGGGTCAGCAAAGCATTTTGTATATTTAAACATGTAGATTAGAATATCAAATCTTATTACTTACAGCGGATTCCAAAAGATGGGGGCATCCTTATCTAATAAAGTTTCCACAAAACTTCGGCGGTGGATCCCGGTTAGCTGACCTAATTTTTCTTCGACCCACTTTATGTTATACATTTCACTTAAAACCACATACTTGCGACGCTCATTGTCCGGGATAAGATCTGCGAACACACAGCTGGAGCCGCACTTGCGCTTCCGCACCCTGCACGCCCCACAGGCCTTCATTTTGCCGCTGTTGCAGTTACTGTTGAAATAAAATGGCTCCCTTCCGGACCTGGTTGAAATTGAAATATTTGAAGATTCACCATTTTTTTATTTATTTCAAATCTCTAAACATAAATCTATCAAATGGGAGTTTTTATTTTTATTTTTTTAGAAAGATAAAAAAACAGAGGGACCGCTACTGCCCCCACCAAATACTCAACATCTCCCACTAACCATAATTAAAAATAGCTGACTGGTTTGAATCAAACGATGTAGATCGTTTCTTGTCCCAATACTAAGCCCAATATATATCTACAGATAATGAGCATACCATCAAACGATCAGATTTTAATTCCATGTCTCACACATCCCAAAATAATGAACATGATCACGACATACATCAAATGTGATTCTCATATCATTTTTAGGGATTTGCGCCACATGAAATCATAATATAATATGAGTGTCTGATGGTATGCCCATGATCTTAAGATTCATTGCGGGATTGGGATGATACAAAAACAAGGCGTGCGCCCCAAGGATCAAAATTTCGGTTTTCATTTCGGTTTCGGAGGGGACTGAAACCAAAATTTTGGCTGAAAATTTCAACCCCATACAAAATCTGACCGAAATTTCGATCCGAATTTATGGTTTCGGTGGGGAGCGAAACCGATAATTTCGGCCAAAATTTTGGCCGAAATTTTGCACAGCGGGTGTATTATAGTATGAGAAGGTTTTAAAACCCGACGAGGGCTCCAATACCACTGTTGGGATCAACTTCCCAACAGAGTTCAAGTATGAGTCTTTTTAAAAAAAATCAACGCATACTCCTACGTCTGGGTCGGCCACGTTTTAAAACCAGACAACGGACCGTGCCGCTAATTATGCTCCGTTCCGCCTGAGTCAAACCGCTCGATCTAACAAGCTAATCGCTCCGATCGGACGGTTCTTGGGTTCTAATTAAAACTTTAAAATTCCTTTTTTTTCTTGCTACACTTTTATATATATTTGTTTTCCTAGGAAAAAAAAAACTTTTAAAGCAGCAAGAGAACATACAGAAACTGGTCGTCCACCACAGGGATAGAGGAGGAATCCATTTCTGGCATCGGAGATCTGCAAGAGAGAGCAAAGAAACCGTCTCACCCAGATGAGTTCTGAGGATCTAACCTTTGTTTTTTTTACTTTAGGGAGATAATGACTATA
Organism: Chloranthus sessilifolius; assembly: GCA_021018995.1. NCBI lineage: Eukaryota > Viridiplantae > Streptophyta > Magnoliopsida > Chloranthales > Chloranthaceae > Chloranthus > Chloranthus sessilifolius. The sequence continues at coordinate 98,596,639 of CM037592.1, forward strand.
TGAGTTGTTTTTAAGTATCTTTTTGGCTTTTATAACTTGCATAATCGTATAATCTCTATCCTACCCCTGCAGCCGTACGCCGTGGGAACGGGCCGGGGGCGCCGCGCGCGGGGTTTGGGGTGGCGTAATTGGGAAAAAGAAAAAAGGTAACGATTTTTGCAACCCAATGTTGGGTGGCTTTACACGCACCCACGGAACTTGAGTGCACTTATGGCTAAAAAATTGATTGATTTAAATCAGATGATAGAGATCGTGTTTCGCTCCGATATTCAACCAATGAGATCTTGGGATCATGGTGCATGTATTAGACGATCAATTTTCGATTCCACATGTCAGAAATCTAAAAAATGTTAGGCCTAAATTGATAAGGAGAACAAAATATCATAGAATAATTCCATTAGGGATGGGCAGACATATGGTGGTCTTGAAATCTCTGGGGTGGAAGATCAGAGCAAAACAATATCTCTATCATCAAAATTGAAATTATTAGGTTGAACCATTAGTTAAGACCCTAGGTTTAACCGGTCAATTTATTTATATATTATTTCCCATTTGATAGTCGGATGAAATTAGAGAATGCACCCCCACCCGCCGAGGGAATGAGACTGTGGAGGCAAATTTTTTTTCCATACTCAAGACTTATGTTGAACAAATAGAAAGATAACTAAAAAATAATTGTGTCTTGGTTTCACGGAATTATGGGGCATCTGAAATCTACTTATTGCTTGATGGGAGCTTGTAGTCGGATTTATGTTGTCAATG